>CM071601.1:202793883-205193883 GCA_036435485.1 Saposhnikovia divaricata | reverse complement strand
ATGAATATCGACCGAAATGCAAATGGGTTTAGTGAACAAATTCCATCCTGTTCTATATTTATATGATAAATTGCTTTACACTTTGAAATGGCTCAGAATTTTCTTTAGCTTGTTCTAATTGGTTACTTGGTGTGTATTCAATTAACTATAAGTACCATGTTTACAGTTTTTGGTTTGGAGGAACTTCAACCCATCTAGGGGGATGTTGCCCTAAAATTTATTTTAAGTTGCCTTATTCTATTTGGTATATATTTTTCTTTTTTAAACATGCACAAGCCAAATGAAACAAGTACTGAATTCAGGTAGGTTCCAGTTAGTACTTAATGGAATCCATTAATGATTTGTTTAAACACTACCCTTCATCCTATTATTTGGAATTTGAGGAGCTTGAAAAGGCTTACGTGGCAGAATCTTTCTCTCCTTTCACCAGGTTATTATGAACCATAATGCACTACTGAAGTTACTCATCTGCTTTGTATTTTCCTTCATTTCTTCCGACAGTGCCTTCAGCAGCTCTACTGCTAAAGGCACTCTCGGAAGAAGTTGCAAAGCTGATGAACCATAATGAGAGACTAACTGCTGAGCTGGCAGAACAGAAGAGTTCCCAGATGCAACGCAAAACTTTTGCAGGCAATAGAAACGGCAGAAGGGATGTCAATACCAAACGACATGAGCAAGGCATAGTGAACCCAGAAATCGCGAGAGAACTGGCTTTATTACGGGAAAGAGAGCATTCGTATGAAGCTGCGTTAGCAGAAAAGGATCAAAGAGAGGCTGAGCTTCAAAGGAGAGTTGAGAAATCCAAACAAAAAAGAGGTTTATCTTGAGAATGAGCATGCAAACATGTGCGTCCTTGTAGCAAAACTGAAAAAATCACAAGGATCTGGAATAAATGCTTCCGAGTCAACTAGAGAAAGCCCTGTAGTTGATGACGATTATAAAATTTGGAATGGTACAAAATAAACAAAGTACTTTCTATGATGTGTAAATATAATACAGAGACATCGTGCTTGTTCTGTTTTTAGGGTGTGTGCTTTCTAGATGTCAAGAAGAGTATCAAACAGTGTAAAGGTCACGTTTTTGTCCATTTTTATTCCAGGGTTAGTTCTTCAGGTTTAGTCCTTTAGTTGTTCAATGCACAACTAGTTGTGCATCTGGTGAGGCATGGAGTTGGATTTATTGTTTGTGATAATAGGCAATGATGCTTGTAGGCCTTCTTCAGTAAATATATTTACAGGCTGAGAAGCCTGTAGTACTCGCTGATATTAGACTAGTGGACGCAAATCAAACTCAAGACACTAAAACTTACGAGTTGTTACTTTGATCTTCAAACACTTTGCTACCTTATTCTTGGTTGTAACGTTCTATTTGTTAATTGTTTGTAATGTCTTCTTTTAACAGATTTCATTTTTGAATATTTTTTAACATGTTTTTTTTTTGCAGGATCCCATCAAAGATTTCAGACAGTCATATTGTTAATGGCGTAACAATCATCCCAAGAGTACATGATCAGGAACAGTTAGCTGAATCCATGAATTGGAATTAGGGGAGAAAACAACACACGAGTCATACTATGGATAGTAGACTACCACCTTGAAATCATTACCTACATGATCAAAACTGACTCAAATTAGAGTTGGACGACTATAACCGCCTTGTTTGTCTTGTGGGAGATTAAATTCCATAGATTGATGAGGAGCTTGAAGGCTAGTGCTATATATACTAGAAATAGGGGCTCCAATAATCAGCACCTCCACTTTTTTGCTTTGGATTTTGCCCGAAAAACTTCTATATTTTTGGTAAGTAAAGACGGGAGAAATTTATTTTTTTTCGAGTGAAGCAATTTTTCCAGAAGCTTTGTTACACTTTGATCATAGATGTTTTGCTTTTCTTATTACCCATTGTATATTCACTACAAGAAAACCCAGTTTTGCTAACGAAATTTCCCAACGGAAACGTGTCCGTTGCTATTTACTAACGGATTACTCACCCATATGCTTATTCTGAAAAGCCAATTATAAAATAACACATTCGCAACGATTCAGTAACGGATATTTAGTAACGGAAATTTCCGTTGGTGATTGCTAACAGATTCCTAACGGAAAATAAATTGTTGAAAAGTCCATGCTCTAAAAACGGATCAAAATTTTGGTGCTAAAATTGCCTCCCATTTCTAGCAACGAGATGCCAACGGAAAGAGTACTAACAGAATAACAATAATTTACCAAGGAACTAACAATGATTTACCAACGATATATTCCGTTAGAATTTTAGATCGGTCATACTCTTTTCCGTGACTAATCCGTTGGTAATATTAGAATTAAAAAAGAGAAAAAATAGGCGCTAAACAACGAAAAAAACCGGCTAAATTTCCCCCCAATTAAAAATGAAAAAAATGGGCGCTAAAAGAACAAAAAAAACCCGCCCATTTCTAGCAACGAGTTGCCAACGGAATATTTTAGATTGGTCATACATTTTCCGTTACTAATCTGTTGGTAGTATTAGAACGGTCATACATTTTCCGTTACTAATCTGTTACAATTTCAAATATTTCCGTTACTAATCCGTTATAAGTTAGGAGTACGGGACAGTTGACTACCAATTTTACTATCCAAATAAATTTATTATTTTTTAAAAACTTGGGAATATCACGAAATTAGATATATATTGACATACGAGCGGTTGGATCGTCGATAAGTATTTTTTAAAAAATAAAAACAACAATCCGGGACAAAGCACTAGTTAGAAGTAAGCGTCAAATCGATAGTTGACTACCACTTTTACCATCCAAATAAATTTATTTTTTTTAAAATCTTGGGAATATCACTAAATTAGATATATATTGACATACGTGCGGTTGGATCGTCGATAAGTATTTTTTAAAAAATAGAAAGAACAATCCGGGACAAAGCACTAGTTAGCAATACGGGTCAAACCCAAATAAATTTATTATTTTTTAAAAACTTGGGAATATCACGAAATTAGATATATACTGACATACGTGCGGTTGGATCATCGATAATTATTTTTTAAAAAATAGAAACAACAATCCAGGACAAAGCACTAGTTAGAAATACGGGTCAAATCGATAGTTGACTACCACTTTTACCATCCAAATAAGTTTATTATTTTTTAAAATCTTGGGAATATCACTAAATTAGATATATATTGACATACGTGCGGTTGGATCGTCGATAAGTATTTTTTAAAAAAATAGAAAGAACAATCCGGGACAAAGCACTAGTTAGCAGTATGGGTCAAATCGATTGTTGACTACCACTTTTACAATCCAAATAAATTTATTATTTTTTAAAATCTTGGGAATATCACGAAATTAGATATATACTGACATACGTGCGGTTGGATCGTCGATAAGTATTTTTTAAAAAATAGAAACAACAATCCGGGACAAAGCACTAGTTAGAAGTACGAGTCAAATCGATAGTTGACTACCACTTTTACCATCCAAATAAATTTATTATTTTTTAAAATCTTGGGAATATCACTAAATTAGATATATATTGACATACGTGCGGTTCGATCGTCGATAAGTATTTTTTAAAAAATAGAAAGAACAATCCGGGACAAAGCACTAGTTAGCAATACGGGTCAAATCGATTGTTGACTACCACTTTTACAATCCAAATAAATTTATTATTTTTTAAAATCTTGGAATATCACGAAATTAGATAAGTGCTGACATACGTGCGGTTGGATCGTCGATAAGAATTTTTGAAAAAATAGAAAGAACAATCCGGGACAAAGCACTAGTTAGCAGTACGGGTCAAATCGATAGTTGACTACCACTTTTACAATCCAAATAAATTTATTATTTTTTAAAATCTTGGGAATATCACTAAATTAGATATATATTGACATACGTGCGGTTGGATCGTCGATAAGTATTTTTTAAAAAATAGAAAGAACAATCCGGGACAAAGCACTAGTTAGCAGTACGGGTCAAATCGATAGTTGACTACCACTTTTACAATCCAAACAAATTTATTATTTTTTAAAATCTTGGGAATATCACTAAATTAGATATATATTGACATACGTGCGGTTGGATCGTCGATAAGTATTTTTTAAAAAATAGAAAGAACAATCCGGGACAAAGCACTAGTTAGCAGTATGGGTCAAATCGATTGTTGACTACCACTTTTACAATCCAAATAAATTTATTATTTTTTAAAATCTTTGGAATATCACGAAATTAGATATATACTGACATACGTGCGGTTGGATCATCGATAATTATTTTTTAAAAAATAGAAACAATAATCCGGGACAAAGCACTAGTTAGCAGTACGGGTCAAATCAATAGTTGACTACAACTTTTACCATCCATATAAATTTATTATTTTTTAAAAACTTGGGAATATCACTAAATTAGATATATATTGACATACATGCGGTTGGATCGTCGATAAGTGTTTTTTAAAAAAAATAGAAACAACAATACGGGACAAAGCACTAGTTAGCAGTACGGGTCAAATCGATAGTTGACTACCACTTTTACCATCCAAATAAGTTTATTATTTTTTAAAAACTGGGAATATCACTAAATTAGATATATATTGACATACGTGCGGTTGGATCGTCGATAAGTATTTTTTAAAAAACAGAAACAACAATCCGGGATAAATGATTAATTAGTAGTACTGGTCAAATCAATAGTTGACTACTAATTTTACCATTCAAATTAATTTATTATTTTTTAAAATCTTGGTAATATCACTAAATTAGGTATATATTGCCATACGTGAAGTTGGATCGTCGATAAATATTTTTTAAAAAATAGAAACAATAATCCGGGACAACGAACTAGTTAGTAATATGGGTTAAATCAATAGTTGACTACTAATTTTACCTTCCAAATTAATTTATTATTTTTTAAAATCTTGGTAATATCACTAAATTCGGTATATATTGCCATACGCGCGGTTGGATCATCGATAAATATTTTTTAAAAAATAGAAACAACAATCCGGAAAATGGACTAGTTAGTAGGACCGGTAAAATCAATAGTTGACTACTAATTTTACCATCCAAATTAATTTATTATTTTTTAAAATCTTGGTAATATCACTAAATTAGGTATATATTACCATACGTGCGGTTGGATCGTCGATAAATATTTTTTAAAAAATAGAAACAATAATCCGGGACAACGGACTAGTTAGTAGTACCGGTCAAATCAATAGTTGACCACTAATTTTACCATACAAATTAATTTATTATTTTTTAAAAACTTTATAATATCACTACATTAGGGAATATATTGCAAATACGTGTGGTTGGATCGTCGATAAATATTTTTAAAAAAATAGAAACAACAATCCGGGACAACACACTAGTTACTAGTCAAAGTAATAGTTGACTATTAAATTACCAAATCAAATTAATTTATTTTTTTCTGAAATTTATGGAATAACATCAAAAAAGTTGGTTCTTGACATCCGTACGGTAGGATCGTTGAGAAATATTTTTAAAAAAATTGAAGTACGAATCTGGGATGAAACACCAGTTAGAAGTACTGGTTAACGTACTAGTTGATTGTTAAATTACCAAATCAAATAAATGATTTTTTTCCTGAATTTTTTGGAATAAGACTAAAAAAGATGAATCTTGACATCCGTATAGTTGAATCGTCAAGAATTATGTTTAAAAAATCGAAACACGAGCCAGTGATGAAACACTATTTAGAAGTACTAGTCAAAGTACTAGGTGACATTTATATTATTGAATCAAATAAATTTATTTGTTTTTTGAATAACATTGAAAATGATGGATCTTGACAGTACGGTAGGATTGTCGAGAAATATTTTTAAAAAATCGAAACATTAGTTAGCAATACCATTACTTAATAGTACTAGTTGTCTGTTAAATTTTCAAATCAAATAAATTTATGTTTTTTTCTGAAATTTGTGGAATAACATCAAGAAAGATGGATTGTCGAGAAATATTTTTTAAAAAACGAAACACTATTTAGTAATAATAGTCTTGACTATTAAATTACCAAAACAAATAAATTTATTGTATTCTAATTTTTTTGGAATAACATTAAAAAAATGGATCTTTACATCCGTATTATGCGTACTAACTTAAAATTGGTAAGATAATTATATAGCAATAAATGAAAAAAATCTTTTCATATGAACAATAACAAATAGCTTTTTCTAGCTCTTTTTAATTATAAATACCTAATAATATATATAATGACTAATATTATTAATTGATATTTTTAAGGAAGTGATTAAAAAAATCTTAGTACTTAATATTAAATAAAAATGAATATTAGTTAAAAATTTAAAGTTAAAATACTTATCAAAATAAATTATGGAAATGCGGGAATTCCAATTTTTTGGCAAAATTTTGATTTCCCGGGTTGGAAACATGGGCGCGCTGATACCACAGATCCCTAATTTCAACATCCCTCTTTGAGTTCTTTAGTTGTTCTATTTCTCTTTCAACTCCTCTGTGCCGCCGCATATCTCTAAAGCCCTAAATCTCTTACACAATTCACCAACTCTACATCTCTCTCTCTCTCTCTCTCTCTCTCTCTCTCTCTCTCTCACACACACACACACACACTTAGACATAATCTATATCGTCATCAGCTATATATATATACACACACACAACACATCATGTCGATAAATCTAGGCCTAATTAACATTCCATCCCTTTTCACTCCATTTTCGTCTTCTCAAGTAAGTCTTGATCCTCCACTTATTCTCCTCTATGATCTCAATTTTCAATAAATCATGTTTTGTAAGGCGCTTGTGTAATCTCGATTAATGTAAAATTATAGATATAGTGTTTATTTTGCTAAATTTATACTGTGCTTTTTTAATGAAAATTAATAATCTAGTTATATTAGTATAATTATGCAAGGATATTGATTTATAGAGGTTTAACTGTATCATGATTGTAAAATTGATGTCAATTTAGAAATTTATTGCGTGAGATCATATGTAAGTATATGATTGTGATGTAAGTTGCGTGTTTTGGATATACATACAGGTGAAGAGATTTTAGGTATTAGTGATTTTGGTGCTGTATTTTTTGATTGTTCGAAGAAAAATGACTACCGAACTTCTCTATATTCAATCGCAAGAACTCAAATGTAAGTCTCGAATTACTTATATTTTGATCAAATTTTCCGTTTATTTCATTTTTTATTGCGTTTACTTTTTTAGTTGTGTGTAATTTAAGCTTATAGCTGAAGATTCAAGTTGTAATTGATCTTAACCAAAAAAAGAAAAGAATGATAAGCTAATTAAGTTCCGCTTTGGCTTTTGCACTTGTAAACTGAAATCAACTTATTTGTTATTTATCAAATAATTGATGAAGTAGGAAATGAATATACTTTCTTTGTTGCTCTGTCCATTTTTTATGCAGTGCCTTTGACCATATCTTCTTTGCTAATTTGACAGTGAACTGATTTTTGTGAATATGATTCAATATTCTTTTGTAGTTAGGTTGAAGAGACAAAGCCGATGCTCTGTTCGACTAGTCAATAAGACCAACCAACATGTTGCCTTCAAGGTGCAAATGTCTTGTTCACTAAAGAATTATTTACCGGGCAATGCATTCATTACAGAAAATTTAGATTAAACACAGGCGTTGTGAAACCAAAAGAACTATGTGATTTCACAGGTATCTGTGCTTCATTGCTATTTTTAAAAATATCATAGTTTTGGAATTTTTGCGTGTACGAACCGTATACTTGCATGATTTTTTCCCTGACAGCATAAAAAAAGTGTGCTAAGGCTCAAGTGTAACACAACTGTTACTTTCATATGCCTTTAGTTCTTTCTTATTTTTAGACACCATGCATCAGTTTCCTCTTGCTTCTTAAAAACTGGGAGTAATTAGTTCCCTTTGTTTCTATGTGAAAATAGTTATAATGCAAGCACAAAGGGTTACCAATATTGGACTTGTAACTATATGCATGTTACCTGGTTATATGAATTCTCTAAGTGATTATTAATCAAAACAAAATCTGAGATTTTAATTTACTTGAATTATTGATTAGTTGACTGGTATATTTGTAGTTTGAGAACACTAACCATCGAATTTGATAGTCTCTTATTAGTATGCGTGCTTAAAACATGGTTGTGAAGAAAAGGCAAGAATATGGGTACCACGTCATTCCTAGAGCTTCGAGATCTCTAAGGGTAAGTATACACTTGAGTTAATATTAGTTTTTTATTTAAGTAATGGTAAATGCCCATTAATCTGTTCCGTATATTACTTGTAGAGGAGGAGTTTGAAAAAGAAATCACCGGATGTCTACCAACTTTGTGCATTTGATTTGGCAAGTTGTTACAGGAGAGCGAAAGTTCTGCTTCTAGTAATATACCAGAAGGGAAAGTGCAACTGGGTATAACAAGGATGATTGAAAATATTAATATGCACTCTGTAGTTTGCTAGTAGAAAATATATGTATGGCGGGATTTTTGCTGTTGAGGGGTATGCACATGCCACTGGACACCCTGCATTGCCACTTCTGCTCCTGCTGCTCAATCAGAAGCAAGAGCACTACAACTTCATTACATCCAAGCACACTTAATATGTTGTCTACGGCTGCTAAGGGAACCCACTTTTTTTTTTTAATTTTCAAGAATTCAATTTAATTGTATCTTGTGTAGTATTCTTTTTGAACCTAATGTTCTTAAAGGGCTAGAGTGATGTTAATTGTAACTATTAGCCCCACTTTGAAATGCTTTATCTAATGAAATGTTGTTTATAAGAATTTTTTTTTATCTTTTGTTTTATTATATTATAAAAAAATGCACAGGTAGATAAATTAATTGGAAATACCAGTAGAAATTTGTGATTTAAAACCAAATATTTTGTTGGTAGAATGTTACTATGATTACAGATAATCTGTTGGAAAATTGTTAGAATTACTAATGGATTGTTCTGTTGGGATTTTGTTACTACGATTAATATCATAAATTTCGTTAGCATATGGTTGCTAATTATACCAACAGAAAATTCCGTTACCAAATTGGTTCCAACAGAAAATTCTGTTACCAAATTGGTTGTATCATGGTTATTTGTAAAACAAGAATTCTGTTATCATTATGTTGATATTCCGTTGCTAAGTTTAGTAACGGAAAAAAATTCGTTGGTAGCGATTTCCCAATAACGTTTCCTCCAACAGACCATTTCGGTGACCATTCCGTTGGTAAAGTGTTTTCCCAACGGATTTCATTAATATGCCAACGGAATTTTCTGTTGTTAAAACTGAGTTTTCTTGTAGTGATTGAATATGTGATATCATCGTCATAAGCCCATTTCCGTAATTGTTTAATGCATAACTAGTTGTGCATCTCGTGAGGTATGGTGTCGGATGTGATGCTTGTAGACTTTTTTTTTTTCCAGTAAATATAGCCAGTCCTAGAAAGTATACTTCATACAATTCTGCAGGTTTGCTAACATTAGACATGTAACATATTTATATAGTTGGTTGACGATCAAACTCATGTACTGTATTCATCTTTTTGTTTGATTTATGAGTCGTTTTTAGTATATTAACAGGCCATATGGACTTATGCAAGCACTCAAGTCTATACCGTTAGCTGCACTACAAAATTTTTTAGTTTTAATAACAGAAAATTCCGTTGGCAAAGCAAGCAAATCCATTGGGAAAACAGTTTGCCAACGGAATGCCAATCGAAGAGAAGCGTTGGTAGAAACGTTACTAGTTTTACCAACGGAATAGCAATGAACTAGTAGGGAATATTGTCAAATTACTGCTCCATGTATTTGTCAAGCACCATTACAGGTTAAGCATGTTTGTCCTTAAACTTCATTTCGAGAGAAAACACATTTAAAACTTAAGAAAACATTGTTATGAGGAAAATCATATACAGTTTTACATAGAAACAAGGGAATGGCAGAGAAAGAGCCACCATATAGACCTAAAAAATTCCGACTTGAAATTGAGATTTAGCTTAGATGTGCAATTATAAAATCGAGAATATATAACAGATTACACTGCTCATTCTGATCCTTTATATAAAAATGCCTGCAACACTTTTTTATAATATCCTAGTCCAAAATTCCCTCCCTCTTTCGAACGTCATCATGTATATATATTGGATAGTTCGCATTAACTTTGTCTTCTAGAACTGAACCGGCCTATCATAATACCCAAGTACATCACGAATTTCACCCAATCCTGAAAAACGGACAAAACGAATTTCTAACGTTGTGACATTTTTTAATCTTCCAAGATTCTAATAGAAATCTAGTTAGCAAAGGAGACACCTATTTAGAAAAAAAGACGGAGAGAACTGACCTTTAAGTTTGCGAGCATCTTCCTTGTTCAACTCGGCGAAGAAAAGACTGGCATTTTCCACAGAGCAGGCAATGAATCGGTTTTCACTATGTTACACGATTTGCGGATAAATAAAATAGTTAGGAAATACCTTTGTGCAGTGCCAATGCAAAGTATTAGTCATGACATAAAAATATAAAAATCTTCAAATTATAAGATGTCATACCGGCCTATCCTTTTTAGTAGTTCAAGGCACTCCTCCAACGTGCAACTTTTAGCTTCCACTTTCACTTCATAAATCTAGGTCAAACATGGTATACATGATAAATTTAGAACAAACATTGTCAACTTCAAAAAAGAGAATGGAGGAAAAAAGAGAAATATTTACAATTAAACTCAAAGGCATAAATAAATTAGATGTACTCACCTTAGGTCCATAGAAACTGTCAGCACCTATATCCAAAGGAAAAGATAAACAAGATCAGTAGACAGCAAAAATTATAGATTAGATACCTTTTCGATATTATCAAAATCTCTTAATATCTTACTGCAACTACTCAAAATCTCAAGGCAACTCACTGAAATTTTCTCTAAATAATACCGTGCGAATATTTTTATAACATAACAACAAGACATAGAGAAGCTGGCATTTTAACTAACCGGTATATCATTACTTAAAAAACAAAAAGGGCACATTCACAAGGAGAATATGGAAGACTTACGGTTCAATCGCAATGGTCTCTTGCACCACTCTAAAAGTTCAATATCATCGTGAGGATACTCATAATAACCATCTCTGTGGCCTCTTCTTATAATAAACTTCCTGGGAACTCCTGATATGTCAAACAGTTTCGGATACAGTTGGTAGATTTGGATTGGCTCCATAAGCTGCAGCAGCAAAAGAGTAAGGGTAAGGAACAGGAAAGAAAACCGGGGGAATGGGATGTTAGAAGAAAACAAAAGGGAGTGTAAGTGGGGGGCATTGAAAGGTAAAATTGCATATACCTCCACATCTGATGACATGTCGTAGTCTTCTTCGTCACTCTGTGACATGTGTGGCATGTCGGACTCTTGTACGTAGATATGTAATGTCTCCATAAGCTGCAGCACAGCAGCAGCAGCAAAGAGAGCAGGGAGTAAGCAACGGGAAAGCAAAGAGAGCAGGGGGTATATAAGCAACGGGAAAGAAAACTAAATAAACAAATTAAACAAATGATCACGTACATATATCAATGACATGAATCAACACACAAAAACGACGAGTCAACTTGTTTAAATATATATAGAAAAATGTGTATATGTATTGAAGAGATTACCACAGAAAAGTACGACAACAGAGTCGAGTGTAAGGAATTCTATACAAACCGTAGATTTGAGACTTACCAGCTACTGCGAATACAATTTGGAGTTAGGGTTTGATACCGGCTACTGCGAGCAACACGGAGGGATTATGAGTTATTTATACTAGCTTAGGGTTAGGTGTGTTCATGGGTTCACAAAACTAAACCGACCCAATCCGATTGTTTTTTTTTTTTTTTATCATTATTTGGATATAAAAGAATAAAGAATGTACCTTAAACGAGAGAATTTATGTGTGGACTGCTTTTGTTGCCTGAAATTGAAAATGTTCTTATATAGGCATACAAATTTTAAAATTAAATTATTATTCTAACTTTGAAATATAATTACCTTCTTTACAATAAAATCAATCTTATTCTTATACAAAATAACTTGTACAAGACTTCAAAAAAAAAAAAAAAATAACTTGTACAAGAAAAATTTATAGAATGTTATAATCGATTTAATTATCTAAATAAAATTAAGAGTTAATTGCAAAAAAGTGGCAAGATTTTACACTCATTTTCAGAAAAATGGCCATACTTTCAATTTTGCAAAATGGTGGCCAGACTTGCCTTTTTCCTTTCGAAAAAGTGGCTGGAGACGATTTTCGGCTTATTTGGCAGGGGTAAAATGGGAAAATATGTTATTTTACTAAAAATAAATGCTAAAAATCACAAAAATTATCAAAAAAATCCCCAAATTAATATGTGTCACCGTATGATTGGTTATATTCGTAATAATAATAATAATGCCCCTCATGCATGCACATAAATTGACTAATTAAATCTTGACAACTCATATTTGTAGATTTTTTGGTGAATTGATGTATATACATGGGGGGCATTATTATTATTATTACGAATATAACCAATCATATGGTGACACATATTAATTTAGGAATTTATGTGGACAATTTTTGGGATTTCTAGCATTTTTTCCCCATTTTACCCCTGCCAAAAAGCTAAAAATCGCCTGCAGCCACCGTTTTGAAAGGAAAAAGGCAAGTCTGGCCACGATTTTGCAAAACTGAAAGTCTGGCCACTTTTTTGAAAATGAGTTTAATATCTAGCTACCACTTTGAAATTTACTCTAAAATTAATGTAATAGTAATAATAGTCTCTTTAAATTAAATTACTATTCTAACGTGAAACATTACCTTCTTTACAATAAAATCGAATCTTATTCTTATTCGAAATAACTTATACAATAAAAATTTCTAGAATGTTTTAATTGATTCAATTATCTATATAAAATTAATGTAATAATAATAATAGTCTTTTTAAATTAAATTACTATTGCAACTTGAAATATTACCTTACTTTCTTTATAATAAATAAAATCGTATTCTAAAGAATGGATAAAGGTGGTACTAGAGACTGATTGTGCTAGTTAGTTACTCAAGCTATACGGTGTTCATCTATTAACCTGTCCTATTTTGGTAGGGTAGTCGATGAGTGCAAACAACTTCTTTCTGAGTTAGGAGATCGTAATGTGATCCTCAAATTTGTTAAACGGTCTACGAACAATGCATCTCACTTTTTAGTACGATACACTAGTTCTTTAGTTGATCGTACTTGGCTAAGGGGAAATATCAACCCTGAATTCCAGCATGTATTGTTAAATGATTTGAAGTATTAATGAAGTTTCATTTTCCTCACTAGTACAAAAACTATCATATGCGTCTCCCCATATGACCTTTTTAACAGACACATATAGCAGTTTTTGTACTAGTGCCTGGCAAAAGAAATAAAATAAAATAAAATAAGGTCAATAGTTAAGTGACAAAAAAATTTATTTTCCTCAAAGATAATAATAGTGTCTCGCTACACACCATCAGCTTCATAATAGCATGCCCTTGGAATCTCTGTCATTGGGGGTAGGAACTCCTTTTTATTAATTGGGCTTGTCTTGTATGTCAAGAGCATTTAACAACTAAACGAGCAATGATTCTTAGCATGTGTCCTTGAACACACACTAGAAAAATCGTTATTAATCCTATTCAAATAAGCACAAACACATAATGAAAAGCTTATCTTTTTATATATAACACAGATGTAAGATGCATCCTACATTAATATATATGTTTACTTTAATATATATGTTTTTCAGTGATTACCTATCTTTATATGAAAAAGAGAATAGACTTACTTTAGTTTCTACTTTAATCCAAGAATCCATGTAGCTCTTCAAATATAATTCTATAAGCTATTACAGTGGTTGATGGACGAGACATAGCCTTAGATGGAATAGTCATTAAATTTAATGGCCGGATCAAGCATCTGTTCCAAAGATTCGTTATCATGCAGCTGCGATGAAGCCCAATTCACCAATGATAAATTTACAAGTTAAAGCAATTACTTGGCAACTAATTAAAGTACACCAAGTCAAATGAAATAGAATTATCCCCAAACAAAAACTTACAGTTATGTGATCTTTGAATACGGACCTCTTGATGAGAAGTCCGGAACATAAACCCCTCTTTCATCCTTTATATATGTACTTTTCAAAATTCGGACAAAAATATCATTCCTGTTATAAACATAACAAATAGTAGATCTCAACTATAATGCTAAACTAGCATGATAGTCCGTGCAAAGCACGGGCCTTATGATAATTCATAGAATTTTTTCGTATTAGTCTACTTTACGTATTTCGATCTATTTTAGATGTTATAGTTTCAAAATATTATTAGATTCTGAACCGCGAAAGTTATATTTTTAGTTATGTTTGGTCAGTGTAAGAAGAATGACCGACTGAAAGCTATAAGTAATAATTAATTAAATGCCAAGTATTACCACAATAATCTTGTTGTATTGAAATACATGAGAAAATAGCTGGCTTATTTATTTTGGGTGGATGAAGAATTAAATATTATATTATTTCTAATTTAATATTGTAAGAAATAATGTAATGTGACGAAAAAATAAAAGTAATAGAGTCATATAGTTCTGCTAATAAAATCTCAGCGCATATTTCCAATTTTGGATTTCAGCGCACATTTCAAATTTTGGATCCTTTTCTCCGACCAATTTCGGAGAACAAGGAGAATAACAAATTTATTCTAATAGTTGTGCACGTTCAAAATAAATATGTGATGTGTGCTTTTCTAAGATCATGGTATTTGACCATCGCAGATGTATCCTTTCAATAGCAAATTGACTATAACAAAATCTTTTCTTCAAATACATTGAACTATATATCTATTCTCAGAAGTGAACTTTCAAAACCCCAAGGTAATATCTCAAATTTCAAGACAATCCATATTTAGACATGTACAAATTCAACAAAATACACGAGTAACTAAAATTAAAGTGTCATAACTCATAATGGGTTTATAAATGAGATGTGTTAATGTATGCACCGAATGAATATCATTTTAATGAAGCATCCCGAATATCATTTTAATTTGAGGTAACAGCAAAATGATAGCCGAAAAATAAAAAAATACACATAACACATCTGTGATCATAAGACATTGTATATATCGGCAATTTTCGAGTTTATTAGTCTCACACCGGGTTGAAACTCGCATTGGAGTTTAAAATTCAAGTGAAATTGGTATATTACTATCTTATACATGGTTGTAAAACTCATTTTGTATGAAGTTAATAACATTAGCATATTAGGAAAATGCTGCAAAAATAAAGTGCGAGGGACAATAGATATCAAAACCATATTGACATTTTTTTACCAAATCCAAATTCCATATGTAAATTATTTCTTATTTTTAATATTTTAATCTATTTTGTTAATCAATCTATAAATTACCCGATGATAATAGGATTAAACGATATAGTACAAATATACTTAAAATAAAATATTATACTGATATCGAGTATAAATATGTTTTACACCTTATTTATTATTTTTTGTATTCTGACCATTTGACTAATATAGACATAATTGTTAAAAGAGAGAAATATTATAATAAATTTTTATATATCTATTTTTACTTCTGCCCGTTTACCTACTTGAGATAACTTCTACTAATTTTCCGTCACCTACTGCCTCACTTCAATTTTTTTTTTTTTTTTACCAATTTTCGACCACCTCAGTACCTTTCATACATAAAATAAAATATTATAATGATACCGAGTAAAAATATGTTATACACTTCATTCATCAATGTAACAATTTAATAATAAACATAATCTGACCATTTGACTAATATATAGATATAATTGTTAAAAAAAAGAAATATTATAATAAAATTTTATAGATCTATTTTCACTTCCGCCCGTTTACCTACTTGACATAGACGTCTACTTATTTTTCGTCACCTACCTCCTCACTTTGATTTTTTTGACCAATTTTCAGCCACTCAGTACCATTCTTAAATCTGACTTCGACGACATCATATTTGTCAATTTATATTTTCCCTCCTCGACTACCAATTTTTACTATTATATGTGAAAATATTTTAATGATTTTATCCCTAATAAATCATAAAAATAAACGTGAGTATAAATTTATGAGTATATGAATGACATAAATTATTAAAATTAGTAAAAATTACTATCTTATATATGGTTGCAAAACTCATTTGTATGAAGTTAATAACACTAGCATATTACGAAAATGCTGCAAAAATAAAGTGCGAGGGACAATAAATATCAAAACCATATTGACATTTTTTTACCAAATTCAAATCCCATATGTAAATTATTTCTTATTTTTAATATTTTAATCTATTTTGTTAATCAATCTATAAATTACCCGATAATAATAGGATTAACCATATAGTGCAAATATACTTAAAATAAAATATTATACTGATATCGAGTATAAATATGTTTTACACCTTATTTATCATTTTTTGTATTCTGGCCATTCGACTAATATAGACATAATTGTTAAAAGAGAGGAATATTATAATAAATTTTTATATATCTATTTTCACTTCCGCCCGTTTACCTACTTGAGATAACTTCTACTAAGTTTCCGTCACCTACCTCCTCACTTCGATTTTTTTTACCAATTTTCGGCCACCTCAGTACCTTTCATACATAAAATAAAATATTATAATGATACCGAGTAAAAATATGCTATACACTTCATTCATCAATGTAACAATTTAATAATAAACATAATCTGGCCATTTGACTAATATATAGATATAACTGTTAAAAAAGAGAAATATTATAATAAAATTTTATAGATCTATTTTCACTTCCGCCCGTTTACCTACTTGACATAGACGTCTACTTATTTTCCGTCACCTACCTACTCACTTTGCTTCTTCTTTTTTTTTTTTTTTACCAATTTTCAGCCACTCAGTACCTTTCTTAATTCTGACTTCGACAACATCATATTTGTCAATTTATATTTTCCCTCCCCGACTACCATTTTTTACTATTATATGTGAAAATATTTTAATGATTTTATCCCTAATAAATCATAAAAATAAATGTGAGCATAAATTTATGAGTATATGAAT
Source organism: Saposhnikovia divaricata (assembly GCA_036435485.1). Lineage (NCBI taxonomy): Eukaryota > Viridiplantae > Streptophyta > Magnoliopsida > Apiales > Apiaceae > Saposhnikovia > Saposhnikovia divaricata. The sequence goes on along the minus strand of CM071601.1, from coordinate 205,176,811 downwards.
GGCATGGTTTTAATTATCAAAATTCAAATTATTAAAATTAATAAAAATTATGTGGGCAATTTTATCTTGAATAAATTATAAAATAAATATTGCTAATAGGTGAGTTATTTGAGCATGTAGTGAATGAGTTTAAACAATTGCATAAAGAAGTGATTTGGTTTAGTGGTTGAACATGTGAACACAAAGTTACAAGTGTTAGAAGGGTCATGGGTTCAATTCCTTCCAACTTCAAAATTTTTAACATTCATTTAAATCTAAGGACAAATTGGTAATTTACTAAATAGGCACAAAACCCATGTTGGCCTATAATAGATATAAAGGATTAATTATTAAGCTTAAATTTATCAACAAAATTACGTACATCTAGGAAAGAAAGAAATATACCCAAGTGCTTTTTTATGCAATTTTTCAGTGTATGCTTTATCAAGTAAAACTTGTGAAAAGCTGGACACATTCGGTGACAGTAATCGATTTCGAAGTTTTGACAATTACCGACATGTCCTAGCTGACCTGTTACCAACCACACCAACCATAACATATTCATTCCACCTCTACTTTTCATCCTTATCAACACAACATGCAAAGTATATATGGCACAAGGACAATTTTTAGTTAATACTTTTCTAATTATTAAAGAGGAAAATTAAATAGATTGAAGAACTATAATCATGTAGTACCACACTTTCAAAATTGAGTTTCGATCATATTTAAAGAAACTTCCTGCAAAAATAATGAGATAAAAGTAAGTATATATTGATGATGAGACAAAAATGATGTTCATTTTGAATACAAATTTAAGAATCTATCTTTAACCTTTATTAATAAGTGAAACCCTTTTTAATGGTACCAGTTCCTACCATATTCTGGTTTCACCCCAAACTCCTATTTCTACTACTAGAATTCTATATATGTTATTTTTTAAATTAAAAAAAATAAAAAAAAACTATTATAAATATAATTCTCCTTTTGAAATTATTTCAATTAAGACGACCAGTATGGTAAAACTCCACCAAGGGGGTAAAACATAAACGGGTACAATATACTTACAAATATACTTACACCAACAAATATACAAACCATTGTTATAGCTGAAGTGATCACATCTATCAACAAAGTGAAAAAACGCGATACTAATCAATTTTATGGAAATGTAAGAATTCTATATCTCATGACAAGTTAATTTTTTTTCCAACATATTCGTTTTGTAGCCAGCCAAGTTGTGCACATCTGCATGCTCTTTAATGTGCCGTTAAGGTCAATTTATTTATCATTAACCTAATTATATTTAGATAAACCTTTATGAAAATCAAATCTTTGCAACATATTATCTTTTCATCATGTTCATATTAACTTTTCATCATGCTCGGTAGTGTTGGTGCTCATCTGCATATACTCTTTATTTTTTGTTGGTACTCATCAGACAAGCAAGGCGATTTTCAGTAATATACCACCAAGGGAAGGTGTTGAAGCATCATGCGTGCAAATCAACTTTACAAAAAATAATAGAATATTTCCACCACTAGTCACAATTGGATAAACTAATTCAGTTATATATGCTCTGTTAAGGTTAATTTATTTATGACTAGACTTATTATATTTACAAAATCAGAAGTAAATTTAACTATAGTTCCAGAGCAATTAAATTTAACTATAGTTCCAGAGCAACGAGAATCGTCCTAATTGCACTTTAAGATCAATTTATTTATCATTAGCCTTCTATAACCTTTGTTAATAAGTGAAATCCTCTATTATATGGTACTAAGATACCAAATTTGGTTTCACCCTTTTTTGGTTCCACCCCTTTATTCCAATTTCTTCTAAAATTCTATGTTTAATAATCCTAGAACAATTAAAAAATTTTCCGTCCCTTTATTTTTATTTCTTCCGGAACTCTATGTTATCTTTAATAAAATTATTGTTATCCTAGAACACTTGCAATTCTTTTATTATAACAGTATCCATGAGAAGCATATATATATATATATATATATATATCGCGTTTTCTTGATTTTTTTAAAATAATCTTAGATTAATAATGAATTAAACAATCTTTATTAATAAGTAAAATATCTGTTCTAAAGATATTTCAGTCTCGAAATTTGATTTCACCTCCAGATTCGTATCCACCGAAATTATTGAAGTTTTGTTGTAAATACAATTATTTTTTTTAATCAAAACCTACTGAGTTGTATAAATAACATAATTTTTTAAGCTCATTCAAAATTATAAATTAATGATCACTTTAAATTAATTTTTCGAACCCGTACTTCGCACAGGTTATCATCTAGTAAACATAATACCTGGAAGCTATTTGTTAATATAAAAGTTTTATCTCCACACTTTCTTGTTTCTAAAACTTATTGATGGGATCGATCTCCACATCAATAACTATGACTTCTTCATCTGTACAAGCTCCAACAGTCACTGTCCATGGATTACTGTTTGCACAAAATCACGCAAGCGTACGTGGTCACAAGTAATATATGAATAAGTCAAGTTCGTTTCCACAGAGATCTGGTTTAGGTTTCAATTCAGTTAATGCACCTATGCAACAATGTATGGTTTTTATTCACTGCTAAGACAATTAACAAATTTGGGTTTTGATTAACTAAAATTAACTAAGAAGCAAATGAACAAACTAAGAATTAATTAACTAACGAGAATTTAAATCGAATTACTTATGCAATGGAAAACATGGGATCTTAACTTCATTAAATACTTCACTTAGAGTTGATGCCTTTAATCAATGCATGTAAAGATTATGATATCTGATCAGATAATACGAAACAAGTATAGGCTACCTCTCAGTATACGAATACCAAACTACTCATACATCCATAAAAGAGATAGAAGATGGGTAGCACCAATTATGTTTAGACCCTATATCTCTATAAGATTTAAAAACATAACGGTTTAAGCACAAGTTATCCATGAAGATCACATAGGGCAGCATAAAATAGTTCAAATTATGCTATAAATCATGATGTCAAAGCATACATAATTCTATCCTAGCATGGAAAGTTCTAAATCTCAAGATCCACTCTCGCTTCACAAGAGATTAACAGATTAGATGTTAGCTACGCATCTAACAATTAAGCATAACCATACGAGGATATCAATATACATCACACACAGATCTTAAAGCATCAAGATACTAAAGCTCCATAAATAAATCCGTAAGAATCCCATGACAACGATTAGTTCATAATCGAACGGCTCGTCACCATGGGATCTGATGAAACCATGGTAATAAACAAAGTCTGAATAAAAATAATTATGCTAGAGTAATAAGGTTTAGAAAACAAATCCAAATCTGAAGATCCAAAGTATCCTAATAGAAGAAAACAAAAGATGAAGTAGATCTAGATCTCCGTTGCTTGTCACGAGCGTTGGTGATTCCTTCTATGCTTTTCTTCCTTGCTTCTTCGAATTAAAAAACATGTCTTCAATGATGTCTAGACGTGTATTTATAGTCCCCATGTCTTGTCCAACAAGAAATTCCCCAAAACAGAATTAAAATAGAATTTCTGTAGTTCGGCACAAAATACGTTTCCTAAACTGATTCTGTTTTGAAGGAAAATTCGTAACTGAATTTTCTTCAGTATTTCCGGGCCGTTACAGTTGTATGGACATCTGAACCACTTTAGAATGAAAGAGAATTCTGTTATCTTCGCGTGGACTGTAAGATCGTCCAAAATGGACTTGTAGAACTCAAGATATGGCCCAAACAGTAAATCAGGATTTTCGGCCGCAGCCAACCGCGCCCCCGCGCGCCATACCCGCGCCCCCGCGTACCAGGAGAGTTTCTTCGTGCGCCCTCGTGCCCATGCCAGGCGACCGTGCGCCATACTTCTGCCGATTGCTGATTTTTGTTGTCTTTTCTTCGTTTTGACTCATTTTGCCTTTTGCAAGTTGTCATGCTTTGCTTCTTGAACTCAAATCCACCATAAAATATGCGATTTGTATCTTCCAACCTTAAGTTAGTAACCCTGCACAATCTCACAAAAACGAATAAAAAACACAGCATACTTGAGGTTAAGACACCAATTTAAGCCGAAATGAAGCGTTCCAAGTGGATATAAAATCCACTTATCACACCCCCAAACTTAAACCAATGCTTGTCCTCAAGCATAAATAGACTCTATACAAACTAAATGCAATGCATGAATGCAACTAATATGAAAATGAAATAATCCCCCCTCGAACTAACCGAAACCAACTAGCAAGCAAATATCTCAAAGAATGCAACTAAATCCAAATAGAGCTCGACTAAGTCCCCGTATACTAACAATACATGAACAGAAACGTGCGTGTATGCGATGCTCATCAGATATACTCTTAACACTAGATCAAAATCATACATATTCTTCGCCAAGACAATCACAGGTTTATAAATAGAATGAACGGTAAACACTTCATAACCTAGAAACACCTCCATCATCATTCGAGTTAGACAAGAATTCATGCTTTATTACTAACAACTACGACACATAATACTATACACAACAATGCATGCTTATTTAACCGTGCAATGGATAAGACCCCAAAAGGCTTATACAATAATACCCATGTAGCAAGCGTTAGGTTAGTGGATCCCAGACTGGCAAAGCCTTAGGTCACTAAGCACAAAGTCCCAGCGAACTTAATTGCTCGAGTATTAAAGAGCTCACCTTGGTTAATTCTGCATTTAACAATTTAAACCATCCACATCATATTTTTTTTTCTTCTCTTTCTTTTTCTTTTTTCCTTTTTTTTTTCTTTCTTTTTCAATTTTTTTATATGCAATCTGGAATGAGTATTCTCATCTAACCCTAGACTACTCATAATGATGTGAGCCGACTACTAGCCATTTGACGCCTAGCCATTATTGACAACTATTAACAATTAGCATGAAATTCCTGGTTTCCCCCAAACTTAGACTTTAATGTTCCTACGCCATCATGGGAATAACGAAAATTCTAAATATAAACAAGTGATTAAATCCAAAACAACCAAACAAGCATGATCTCAACCTAGCCCAAAAGCAAACAATGAGACTGTGTAAAAATTTTGTTTCTGAAACATGCAAGTCAATTTCATAAATACTATAAATCAACCCTCTATTCATCAATACCACACTCAAATAGACATCGACCTACCAATCAGAATTAGCTCATCCTACGGGATCATGAAATATGCTATAAAATGCAAATGCAACTATATGGACTCACATGGTATACAAAAACAAAATAACAAAATGTCCTATATGAAACAAACATGCAATAATATGAATAAATATGAATGAATTACCACTAAACATGCAAAACATGAACAAATGACACACTAACACTACTCGTCCCCAGTGGCGGGTACACAGCATGAGCTCCAAAAACAGGCCAAGTTACCTCTACACCCTCCGCACGAAAATAGTAATCCAGAATTATGAAGCATTGGAGAAATGCTCTTTTATTGAAAACAGGAAATCCATGGGTTGCCTCCCAGGAAGCGCCTTTGTTTAATGTCTTTAGCTAGACATGACAATGGTTTTTTCTCTTGAAAATTTCTACACCGTATCTCTATATGGCCATTTAATTATCTTTTTCGGGGCTACATCCTTGATGACAAGTTTCAGCCTTCTTTGCTCCTCAAAAGTGTCAGTAACATTGTTCTCTTCACTACCTGACAAGTTAGCAACAATAATAATAGGCAAAGTAGATGATTGACCCAAAAATGCATACCTCAGGTGATCTGGTGGTTTAAGCTCGAGTTTGGAAGCTTCTTCAACATGATGATTTTCATTATTAACTACCAAAGACCGACCAAGAGTGGAAATAGACGGATTAGGAACGGAAGTGGATGGTTCACCAACAGAAGTCTTAACAACAGACTTAGGATCAAAAGAACTATCCTCAAGTTGAATTTCATGCTTAGAACAAATAGCATTCAATTCCTCTAACATCTCATCAAAAGTAAAATTCCTATACAACTTATGAAGATCTTTATTACCCTCATACTTTAACAACACATCTTCCTCAAGAAAAGACTCAATTGCACTATCCTCAAGATTTGACCATGAAACAACCTCATCAATCAGCACCTGAGAATCCCAAAGATCAGCCACGCCTAATTCCTCATCTTTAGTATCAAACTTTCCTTGTAAAGCAACGTCTAATGGATCCGACTTCAACATTTGATCAAACGCTTTATTCTGGCTAGTATCAACCCCTTCCACTCTAAAGCACTCTTCATTCTCCGCAAAAAATTTCATGGCCTTGAACACATTAAAAGAGACAGTCTGATCTTGCACTCTCATTGTGAGCTTTCCTTTCTGAACATCTATCAAAGTACGGCCAGTAGCGAGAAAAGGCCTTCCCAAGATGATGGGAATCTTCTTATCTTCTTCAAAATCAAGAATCACAAAATCCGCAGGGAAGATGAGCTTATCAACTTTTACCAAAACATCCTCCACGATTCCTCTAGGATAAGTGATCGACCGATCAGCCAGCTGTAAAGAGATATTTGTAGGTTTAGGATCGGGCAGACCAAGTTGTATGAAAACAGACAGAGACATGAGATTGATGCTAGCTCCCAAGTCACACAAACACTTGTCGAAAGAAAGCTTGCCAATGGTGCATGGTATGGTAAAGCTTCCTGGATCCTTAAGCTTTGGTGGCAATTTCTGCTGCAAAACCACACTACACTCCTCTGTCAAAGCAACAGTTTCCAATTCCTCGAGTTTCAGCTTCTGTGATAGAATACCCTTCATGAACTTTGCATAGCTCGGTATCTATTCAAGAACTTCCGTAAAAGGTATGTTGATGTGCAATTTCTTGAAGACGTCCAAAAATTTCTGAAATTGCTTTTCTTGACTTTTCTGCAAGCGTCGAGGATATGGAGGAGGAGGATAGATCTGATTGTTCTTTGAATTCTGCTCTGGAGTAACTTTTTTAACAGAATTTTTGCCCGCTTCACCATCCAACTAATCAGTTGCCAAATCAAATTTTTCAATATATGGTCCTGCAGTTTTTTAACCTGCTGATTATGAACTTCTTCGTCTTCCGTAGCTGCTGATTTTTGATCAGTTGTAACTTTTTCAGATCTCAAAGTGACTGCCTTCACCTGTTCATGGACAACTTTCTTTCCTGGATTAGGCTCCGTGTCACTAGGAAGCACTCCCTGTGGCCTATTTAGCAAAGCAGTAGCAATTTGCCCAATTTGATTCTCCAAGGTTTTGAGCGAGAAAGCTTGACTTTTGCATATCAATCTGAACTCCTCCAGTTCTGATTTTTCAGAAGTGGAATACCCAGAACCTGCATGTGAATGTTGTTACTGAAAACCCGGAGGTTGAGATTGCCTAGGAGCATACTGTTGCTGAAAATTCTGCTCTTGCTGCTGAAAATTCTGGTTCTGCTGCTGCTGAAAATTCTGAGGATTGTAAGGTCTTGCTCCATATTGTTGACCTTCAAATAGTTGATTTTGTTTCTGGGATTGTAGCATGTCACTCTGATTATTGCTCCAACTGTAATTCGAAGGATTTTTGTTGCTCGGATACTAGGTGGTTGGAGCTGGTTGTTGCGGTCTCTGAAAATTGCTCACAAACTGTGCCGACTCACTAGATATAGCACATTTATTCATCTCATGTGCACCTGCACAAAGCTCACAAACACTAGCCACCTGTTGAACTACATAGTTAGTCAGAGACTCCACCTTCATAGTCAAAGCCTTCAACTGAGCTACTATGGCTGTAGCTGTATCAACTTCCCGAATTCCTGCTACCTTGCCTTGAGATAGTCTCTGAGTTGTATTCTGATATTCATTAGCAGCCATCATCTCAATTAGGTCATAAGCTTCCTCGTAGCTCTTAGCCCGTAGAGCTCCACTTGATGCTGCATCTAGCAAAGGTCTTGATTGTTCTCCCAACCCATTGTAGAAACCATTGATCACCATCCAGTCAGGCATACCATGATGATGACACTTTCTAAGCATCTCCTTGTAGCGTTCCCAAGCTTCACATAAAGATTCTCCAGATTGTTGTGCAAATTGAGTAAGAGCATTCTTGATTGCTGCTGTCTTCGCCATAGGAAAGAATTTGGTAAGGAATTTTTGAACCAGATTCTCCCAAGTAGTAATTGAACCTGCTGGTAGAGAGTGTAACCAACCCTTAGCTTTATCCCTCAACGAGAATGGGAAAAGACTCAATTTTACAGCATCTTCCGACACACCATTGAACTTGAAAGTGTCGCAGATCTCAATGAAGTCCCGGATGTGCATATTAGGATCTTCCGTAGGAGCACCCCCAAACTGAACCGAATTCTGTACCATCTGAATCGTGCTAGGCTTGATTTCGAAGTTGTTAGCTGCAATGGCTGATGTGACAATACTAGATTGAATGTCATTGATTTTCGGTTGAGAATTGTCTTTCAAAGCCTTAACTGCTGTTGCTTCTGGTTCTCCCATCTCTACTATTGTTTCAAGATCTTCTTCGCTTTTATCTGTGACTAGATCTACGTCTTCCAGTTTACGAGTTTGAGAACGTGTTCGCATACATGCTCGAGTACCTGAAAAAACCGAGCAAACAAAATATGTAAGTAACAATCCGAGTCAGTGAACTCTAACGACAACTGATGACAAGCACATAAACTAAAAATAAAACACCGATGATCCCCGGCAGCGGTGCCAAAAAACTTGTTTGCACAAAATTACGCAAGCATACGTGGTCACAAGTAATATATGAATAAGTCAAGTTCGTTTCCACAGAGATCTGGTTTAGGTTTCAATTCAGTTAATGCACCTATGCAACAATGTATGGTTTTTATTCACTGCTAAGACAATTAACAAATCCGAGTTTTGATTAACTAAAATTAACTAAGAAGCAAATGAACAAACTAAGAATTAATTAACTAACAAGAATTTAAATCGAATTACCTATGCAAGGGAAAACATGGGATCCTAACTTCATTAAATACTTCGCTTAGAGTTGATGCCTTTAAACAATGCATGTGAAGATTATGATATCTGATCAGACAACACAAAACAAGTATAGGCTACCTCTCAGTATACGAATACCAAACTACTCATACATCCATAAAAGAGATAGAAGATGGGTAGACACCAATTATGTTTAGACCCTATATCTCTATAAGATTTGAAAATATAACGGTTTAAGCACAAGTTATCCATCACATAGGGCAGCATAAAATAATTCAAATTACGCTACAAATCATGATGTCAAAGCATACATAATCCTATGCTAGCATGGCAAGTTCTAAATCTCAAGATCCACTCTCACTTCACAAGAGATTAACAGATTAGATGTAGTTACGCAATTAACAATTAAGCATAACCATACGAGGATATCAATATACATCACACACAGATCTTTAAAGCATTAAGATACTAAAGCTCCAAAAATAAATCTGTTAAAATCCCATGACAACGATTAGTTCATAATCGAACGACTACCATGGGATCTGATGAAACCATGGTAATAAACAAAGTCTGAATAAAAATAATTATGCTAGAGTAATAAGGTTTAGAAAACAGATCCAAATATGAAGATCCAAAGTATCCTAATAGAAGAAAACAAAAGATGAAGTAGATCTAGATCTCCGTTACTTGTCACGAGCATTGGTGATTCCTTCTCTGCTTTTCTTCCTTGCTTCTCTGAATTAAAAAACAGTCTTCAATGATGTCTAGATGTGTATTTATAGTCCCCATGTTTTGTCCAACAAGAAATTCCCCAAAACAGAATTAAAATAGAATTTCTGTAGTTCGGCACAAAATACGTTTCCTAAACTGATTCTGTTTTGAAGGAAAATTCGTAACTGAATTTTCTTCAGTATTTCCGGGCCGTTACAGTTGTATGGACATCTGAACCACTTTAGAATGAAAGAGAATTCTGTTATCTTCGCGTGGACTGTAAGATCGTCCAAAATGGACTTGTAGAACTCAAGATATGGCCCAAACAGTAAATCAGGATTTTCGGCCGCAGCCAATCTCACGAAAACGAATCAAAAACACAGCATACTTGAGGTCAAGACACCAATTTAAGCCGAAATGAAGCGTTCCAAGTGGATATAAAATACACTTATCAATTACTATCGTGGGTTGGTTCTTCGGATGGGCCCTCATTGTCAACTGGTGTACATATAAGCATACTTTAAGATGCCTCTAACATTTTCGTCCCAACCATGTGCCTTTTAGGATGTCTCATGTTGTGAAAAAATTTTGCATTCTGGCCCTATCGATATTGAAATTATATTTTACCATCCTTGATTGCTTGATCGATTGCATCAGTCGTAAGTTTAAATGAGGGAGAACACCCTCCACAACCAAGGACATGTGTATATAATTGAGAACTCGGATACACACCTTCTATTACATTCTTACGAATGTCTAAAAAGTTCACATTTCGTCGTGCACCACTAATTATTGATGCACACATGAATCCTTGTGGATCTAACCTTATATCAAATTTAGAGTTACAAGTAAGGTCATAGATGACTTGATCAACTGATAACCTGCAATGTGAAATGATTATAAAGAAAAATTAGAACACGCTGTTAGAAGTCAAACTCTCCATAAACATAATCAATAAAGTAAAAGGTGGCTGTTTAGACTATAAGGGTGTTGCATGCATGTTTGAATGAATAAATGAAGCAGCCTTTATTGAAAGCCTTTATTTAAAGTCAAAGACTGTGGCAAAGGCTCACCAGAAGACTAGGAATTTAAAATAGGTGATGTAAGGCATGATCTGTATGTTAGTTTTTTATAGCCTATAAATAGAAACCAAGCTAGTTCATTTGACAACACACCAAGAAAAAGGATACACACTGAAGTGTAAGAGAGCAGAGAGACAGAAAGAAAGAGCTGAAGCTCTTGTGTGAGAGAAAGAAAAGAAATTGTAATTTCTTCTTATATATATACAGTTTGTTGTTTGAGTTAAAAATATTTGGTATAAGCCCATACACGTTTCCAACAAGTGGTATCAGAGCTAAGGTTTCGTTCGGAAAAGAAATTTGAAATTTTCTGGGAAAAAAAAATAAAAAAAATTCCGGTCACTATTTCCCCCAGAAAATACTATTCATCACCGGAGAAGAAGGCACTGTTCATGTCGTAGAAGATGAAGTACTTTTCATACGGCACTGTTCATACATACGGCACTGTTCATATGAAGTACTGTTCATACATACGGTACGGTTCACTTATACAATGCAAGGATATTTTTTTTAAAAAAATGGTGAGTTTCTTGCAAGCGCAGATTCTGATATTGACGGATACAAATTATGAAAGATGTAATATCGAAATGAAAGACCTACTCAGTTCTTACGACATTTGGGACATAGTCAAGAACGGGTATAATGAGCCCGTCAATGCAACTGTCGAAGCAGCCCTCACAAATACCGAGAAGATGGCGTTAATAGAGTCCCGGAGGAAAAATACAAAGGCATATTTTATGATTTATCAAAGTGTTGATGAATCAACTTTTGATAAAATTTCAGTATTCAAAACAGTAAAGGAAGCGTGGGAAATTCTGCAGAAATCATTCCAAGCTGTCAAGAAAGTGGAAAAGGCGATGCCTCAAGTACTCCGTGGAGAGTTCAAAAATATCAAAATGAAGAGTTCAAAAAAAATTGGTGAATATGTTACGCGTTTGAAAATGGTGACAAATGAGATGAAAAGGAATGGTGAAAGGCTTGATAAGGTTCAGGTCATGGAAAAGCTTCTCCGCTCCCTGACAAGAAAATTTGATCATGTTGTTACTTCTATTGAGAAGTTGAATGATTTGTCAACAATTTCGATTGACGAGCTTGTAGGTTCGCTCCAAGCCCATGAGCAGCGGATAAATAAATATGATGACGATACGAGCCATTTAGAAAAAGTGTTGAAAAGTAAAGTGTCCATTAATGACAATTCCGATGGTAGCATCAACAGTTCAGGGGAAGCATCTAGGAAATGGCAGAGTCTGAATATTATCTATGAAGAGGCAAGTTCGGTACAAACAACCAATGATTATTCATTGTTTTGTTTAAAGGCAAGCAAAGAAAGCAACAAAAGTCGAGAACCAGTGCAACATAAAATTGGGGAACGGGTCCACTACAAGACTAAAAAAATTTCAGATGATATATTTATGAAGTCATTGAATTGGGACGTGTTTCATAAAATGAAAGAAAAACTCGGAATGCAGAATCGAGTTTGAGGGGGAGTGTTAGAATTCAAACTCTTTGGTCAACAAAGGCGTCTATAATATGAAATGAAGAATAAACCACGCACAGAAAATCTGGAAAGCATCAATATTAATGGGTCATGCATGTACACGTTGATAAGTTGCATGTGAAAGAAAGAATTACAAACACCAGCTATACTTAGATATATGTGTCCAAAAATAAGGTAGGCTATCCTTTGAAGTCTGCTTGTGAAAGGCTGGAAAGTATTTAAATATTGTGATGTAAGGCATGAGGTGTGCTAACTATTAGCAGCCTATAAATAGATACACCAAAAGAAAAACAACATCAGTTGTAGAGAGAAGGAAAAATATAGCTGTATCTCTTGTGAGAAAAAGAGAAGGCTGAAGCCTTGTTGCTGTGTAAGAAAGTTGTAGTTTATTATTATTAATATAAACATGTGTGTGTTTGTGTTATACAAAGCTTTTATATATTTGGTGCAAGAGCCCATCTACGTTTCCAACACACACGAGAATGTGAGGATGTTGGGAAAAAATGAATCTCATATGTTACATAACCTTTGGAAAAATTTGATATTAATCTCCGTGAAACAGGATGGTTATATGCATTCAAAATGAAAACAACATGATCATATGAGAATGCATAAGGTTCTTTCAGAATATTAATTTGCATATTTGAACATTCCAGTTGTTGAATATTCAAACTCTCTAGAAGAAAACAAGTTCAATGTTTAAACAAGGAGGCTAGTCTTTGTTCCATGTTCAAATATGGTAGGCTTGAAATAAATAATAGTGACGTAAGCAATGATGTTAGCTTGTATTTTGAAGTCTATAAATAGGCTCATTGTATTGCCATTATAGGGGGTGTTTGGGAGAACTTATTTTCCATAATAAGTCAACTTATTTTAAGTTGAAAGTTAAGATTCCTAACTTTCCAACTTATTTTCCAACTTATTTTTGTAAATTATTTAATATCAAACATACATTAAATGCTTATATAAATTTGTTTTATCAAAATATAAAATTTTTACCCGAAAATAAGTCCATAAATCATTAATATAAGGCGAGGCAAACAGGCACATAAATATACCAAGAGAAATAAAAGAGAGAAACAGAAGAGTTGTTTTCTAGAGAGAAACACAAGAGTTGTTTTCCAACATTTGGTATCAGAGCTTGGTTGTTAAATTCTGAAAATTCTGCAAATTTTCCGGCAAGTTACTGTTTTGGCAGCACTGTTCATGCCGTAGAAGACGAAGTGCTGTTCACGCGCGGAGAAGACGAAGTACTATTCATACGGTACTGTTCACACGACACAGTTCATACAGACGACACTGTTCACACCGTAGAAGACGAAGTACTGTTCACTGTAAAAATCATGGGAGATTTTACAAACTCTATTCAGAAACTCAACAACAATAATTATGGGTCATGGAGTACCCGTATAAAGTTTTATTTACTTGGACAGGATTTATGGGATGTTGTAAATGGCAGTGATACAACACCACCAAGGGAGGCTAGAAACACAGACACGACCTCTGTCACCTCAACCTCAACATCGGCACGACCAGATGCTACACCTCAAAGACCAGTAGCTGACCCTGAGATCATAAAGAAATGGAAGGTTAAGGCAGGCAAAGCCATGTACACTTTAACCGTAGCTGTGGAGGATGAATTTTTACAGCGAATCAAAGATTCCCAAACGCCGAAAGAAGTGTGGGACATATTAACAGGAATTTTCGCTAAGAAGAATGACGCAAAATTACAAAGGCTCGAAAATGAGCTTTTGTCCATCTCTCAGCAAAATATGATCGTGAGTCAATATTTCTCAAAGGTAAAATCTCTCTGTGACGAGATTTCCAAACTAGATCCAGAAAATGGTATTACACCAACCAGGATGAAAAGAATTATCATCCATGGACTAAAGCCGGAGTACAAGAGTATGGCATAGATTATGACGAGACATTCAGTCCAGTGGCAAAGATTACTACAGTTCGTTCTTACTAGCCTTAGCCGCAAGTAAGTCATGAAAATTATGGCAAATGGATGTGAAGAATGTTTTTCTACATGGAGAACTTGATCGTGACATTTATATTGATCAACCCCAAGGATTTGTGAATCATGAAAAGCCAGAATTCATGTGCAAGTTGAAGAAGGCATTATATGGCTTGAAGCAGGGACCCTAGAGCATGGTACGGGAAGATTACTGAGTTCCTAGTACAAAGTGGTTATCATGTTGCCCCAGCAGATTCGAGCTTGTTCGTGAAATCTCAAGGGGGAAAATTATCAATTGTCCTTGTATATGTAGATGATTTAATCATCACAGGAGATGACAAAGATGAGATTCAACGAACAAAGAAAAACTTATCATTTCGATTTCAAATGAAGGAGCTTGGTGAGTTGAAGCACTTCCTAGGATTGGAAGTTGAAAGAACGGAAGTTGGTATATTTCTTGGTCAACAAAAATATGCAAGAGATATCATTCAAAAGTATGGGCTAGCTGAATGCAAGCCGATCTCTACCCCAATGGAACCTAACTTAAAGTTGTGTGCCTACGATGGAAAGGACTTGAAGGATACAAAAATGTATAGGCAAATAGTAGGTAGTCTTATCTACCTAACTCTTTCTAGACCAGACATAGCTTTCGCAGTAGGTGTTGTTAGCAGGTTCATGCAAAACCCAAGGAAGACACACCTTGAAGCAGTTAAAAGAATCTTGAGATATGTTAAAGGTACAATTGATTGGGGACTCTTCTACAAGAGTGGAGTACAAAGCAAGGTCAGCGGCTACTGTGATGCTGATTATGCAGGAGATTATGACACCAGGAGATCAACTACAAGATATGTATTTAATCTTGGATCAGGAGCTATATCATGGTGTAGTAAGAGACAACCTATTGTTTCTCTCTCAACCACAGAAGCAGAATATAGAGCAGGAACGATGACAATACAAGAGTGTGCATGGTTGACTCAACTCATGAAGGACTTGAACCAACCAACCGAAGATGGAGTTCCATTACACTGTGAGAATTTATCAGCAGTTCGTTTGGCCGAGAATCCGGTCTTTCATGCTAGGACCAAACATGTCGAAGTACCTTATTATTTCTTACGAGAAAAGGTACTTAAAGGAGATATTGACATGAAGGCAGTCAGGACTGAAGATTAGGTTGCAGATATATTTACGAAGAGCTTATCTGCAACAAAAATTTATGAGTTTCGGAAATCACTCGGAATGGAAAGTCGAGTTTGAAGGGGAGTGTTGAATATTCAAACTCTCTAGAAGAAAACAAGTTCAATGTTCAAACAAGGAGGCTAGTCTTTGTTCCATGTTCAAATATGGTAGGCTTGAAATACATAATAGTGATGTAAGCAATGATGTTGGCTTGTATTTTGAAATCTATAAATAGGCTCGTTGCATTGCCATTATAAAAGAGAAATAATATAAAGAGAAATAAAAGACAAAAACAAAAGAGTTAGTTTTCCAACACCATTACCTTCATCGAGATGAAAGATTACTTACCTGTGAGCTACCCTAACCCCCAAATTGAATTGCAGAGGTAAGTCTTGAATCTATGTTCTGTTTATAATTCCCTGCTTTTTCGATGCTCAGGATATGTTTAAATCAACTTCGAATCTATGTTGCGTGGTAATGCATTGTGTATATATAAATAATCATCCCTTCTATCCATGTTTCTTCGGATTTGTTCAGAAATTGTGTGTATTGAGTGATGTTATTGATATGTCAGTATTATTTAATTTCGAGTACTTGGCGTGTAATCATCAATACATGTTAGGGCAGTATTGAATCTCATGATTGGAACAAACGAAGAGTTTTGTTGATTGTGCAATTGCGTTTAATCATCAATTTATTTATTTATGTAGTTGAAAGGAGAAGATGTTTTTTGTGGAGAAAAAGTTGGTTGATTCACTTACTTCTAATGTTCAGTCGGAGGAGGAGGAGGAGGTATATGCAATTTACCCCGAAGATGTCGACTTATCAGGAGTTCCCAGGAAGTTTATTGACATGGGCCACGGAGATGGTTTATATTTGTTTCCTCAAGATGATGTTGAACTTTTAAAATGCTGCAGGAGAACAGGCTCGGGATGGAATTGTAAGTCCTTCCATATTCTCCCTTCTCAATATGCCTTTTTTTGTTTTTTTAAGTAATGATGATTCCCAGGTATCTGTGATTTTTGTCTGCTGATCTTGTTTATTTTTTCTTTGGACAGATTTTGACGGGTTCAGTCGACTGTGGTGAGTGCATCTTTATTTATGCCATAGAGTTTGTAACCATGCTCTTCATTTTATGCCATAGAGCTTGTGACCATGTCTCATCATTCTATTACATGTTATTACAAATATTTGGCATTTGCCATCATTCTCTATCTTGCGATTGATAATGTTTGTTCTAATATATATCATGCGTACCATGTTTGACCTAGATTTATGAAGTGAAAGTGGAAGCTGGCAACTGTACAGTGGAGGGCTGCCTTGAACTGCTAAAAGAGATAGGCCTGTATCGGCGGTATGTCATCTTATTATTTGAAGCTTTTTATATTTTTTATGTCATGGCTGCTACTTTGTATTGGCAGTACACGGAGGTATTTCCTAATTTTTATTTATCCGTGAACCTTGTAACAGTGAAAACCGATTCATCGCCTGCTCCGTGGAAAGCGCCAGCCTTTTCTTCACCGAGTTGAACAAGGAAGATGCTGACAAGCTCAAAGGTGAGTTCTCTTTATGTCTCCTTTGCTAACTAGATCTCTACCAGAATCATGAAAAATAAGAAAATGTCAGGATGTTAGGGAAAATGAATGGAGCTCTGATGCATTGTTTTGTCCGTTTTTCAGGATTGGATGGAATTCGTAAGGTATCTCAGCGTAGGAAACTGATTCATATGTAGAAGACAAATTCAACGTGGATTAAAACTTCTGAACGTTGCTTTTTAAAAGGCGGATGTATTAAGTAATGTAGCTCAGTGCTAAATCTTTGATAAATGTTTTACTAATATGGTCTTGAAAAATACTGATGCATGTGTCACTCTTTGATAAAAAATTTGATAAATATTAAATAAATGCTTGTAAAATGATTATTATGATTAAGGAAATCCTTGTGACGCTCGGAAATTTGAGGCACCAGGATAGAACAATTAATTATTAGCTCTTACGGGTTATGCTATAATGTACTAAGATATATATATATATATATATATATATATATATATATATATATATATATATATATATATATATATATTTGTAATTGGTTAATTAGTTTCAGGTATCAGATAGATTTGTGTAGATTAGCTGCAGGACATGTGAGGATTACCTCGTTCATGTATATAGAACTTGCATATATAATTTTCAAAAGCAGCAATTAAGGATACTCTGTATTCTAGGAGAAAATTCAGAAAATGCTATGCCAGAAAACATTTGTTATCCATGCTGTGAGCTCCCCCTTATATGTCATACCTGACTTTTCTCCCTTTTATAGTTATGTGTTTATTATACGTATGATACTCATTACTCAGTTAAGATATATATCATGAGAGCTAATAAAAGATCGACATGAGTATTGGAGTTTGATTGTTTTGGAAAAAAGATTTGTATTTTCGACAACATGATAGCAAACATGCCATCACATAAGTTTAAATTTGTGAACATGTATGCTTAGGATGATTGTTACACCGTTAAAGATAGTGTTATCTAGATATATTAATGTGCATTTTTAAGATGGTTATTTGATAAAGAAATCTTTAATGGGGGGACCGCAAAATTTGCGAGCTTACAGCTTAGGTAGGTATTGTTAGAGTTAGATGAAGAAGTTTTGCTTCTATCAGTTTCCTTTCTCTTTTATAAGTATTGTTCCTTGTTTGTCCGATTGACTTGAGTCAAAAGTGTACCATAGTTCTAAGTAAATTTTTTATGGTCGCTTTTGTGCAATGACTTTTAAGATGGTGTAGCAAGTCAAAGGTTCTGGAGTTAGAAGAAAAGGTTCATCTTTATTGTAATAGTTTATCTAGCATTATATACAATGTCCTTTGTTATTTTTGCAAAAAAAAAAACAAGTATTCTTGTTATGCATGGTTCTTTGTGATTTTTGTAAAATATGATTATATCTGTATTTTTTGCATATAATATACCTATAGTTGAAGTGTTGAGCAGAAGACTAGTTTTCGATTTGCTCATTTTATTTCATCTGAAAAGAGAAAATTTACAGGGCTAGTATTTGAAGATCATATTAGTTAATGGTTATATCTCCTTTAAACCATATTAGTTTCCTCTCTGACTGACTACCTCTACCTCTTTCTTTATTTATGAACCTCTTAGATCTTCCCTGTCTGAGCAGAGTTCTGTCTAGATATGTTAACATGCTGTCAGGAATTGAGGTTCCCGATTTTAATATATTTGAATGTTTTTGTGATTCTCTGAGTTTTAGAGATAGAAGTGCTAAGGACAAGTAATATTATAGAGAATTACTACTAGAAACAGAGATTAAACAAGTAGACATTGATAGATTTGTAGAGAAATTAGCCAAGAGAGATAGAGTTTAGAGAGAGAAAGTAAACTTGGAGAAGTCAGTTAAGAGAGAGACAGAGTGCAGAGAATAAAGAGAGAAATAGATGGTGGAAATAATATTTCCATTTCCTCAATAGTACTCAACATAATCCAAAGACCAAATTACAACTGATTTAGTCTTTATATGGTAAGACTAGTCAACCACTAATCAACTAACATTGAATTGACTGTGATGCCCTTACAACACCCTTATTACTATCATATTACTACTGTTCCTATCATATGGCCCTCCTTCAAGTCTTCAACCACTCCATGTCCTCATGGAGATGTTTCAAAAGCTGGAAAAGTGCACTTAAGAATATCCTCATCCTCCCAAGTAGTTTCATCAACACTGCAGCCCTTCCATTGTATCAACACTTGATTTATCACCCTTTGATCTCTCTGGACAGATCCATGATCCAGTACTCTCAAGGTCCTATGTCAAAGGTACCTTGCTCAGTCAACTGTGGAAGTTGCTTCTGGACATGTACTTGTCCTATAGCTTTCTTTAATTGAGAAACATGGAACACTGGATGCACCTTGAGGTCTCTGGCAGATCTAACTTGTATTATATCCTTATATATAATAAGCGTAAGAGGGATCTTATCCATAATTTTGGTTTGGTCATTGTACTACCAAAATAATCTCAACCATCAAACCTAATATTTTTAAAAATAGACGATCAAGATTATATCATATTAAAAAGAAAATTATAATCTAAAAAGGATATAATTAAAGAAGTTTGTATTAGAATTGAATTTTAAAAATAAAATTATAATATGAAATTGATATAATTAAACGGATACAATTGAATTTTATTTATTTTATTAATATTAAAAAAATTCGTATTTACTATTTGGTCTCTATCTTGAGATCCAGAAACAGATTTGGATGATTTTATGGCCCAGGCGAAGCTCACAAAATTATCTTTAATTTAGTGATGATTTAACAATTATTATAGAATTGAAAACACTCATACTATCAAGAGACAATATAATTAGGAATTTTACATTAATCCTATTCAGTGTAGAAGACCTACATTGATAATCCTATTCAATGTAGAAAACCAAATTACGATTTTTTATATTAATCATGTTCAGCGTAGAAGCTCACAAAATTATCTTTAATTTAGTGATGATTTAACAATTATTATAGAAATGAAAACACTAATACTATTAAGAGACAATATAATTAGGAATTTCACATTAATCTTATTCAGTGTAGAAGACCTACATTTATAATCCTGTTCAATGTAGAAAACCAAATTACGAATTTTTATATTATTCATGTTCAGCGTAGAAGACCTACATTGATAATCCTATTCAATGTAGAAAACCAAATTATATGATTTAAATTATTGGCATACACTTTTTCGTATTTCAATATAAATACACTTTTTACTTTACATATTAAAAAATAAAATATTTTTTATGCTAGATCTATCATTTTTCATCTATTTATTTTATGATCTAACGGTTCTTATTTAATATTTCGTACTAGAAAACCAAACTACCCGCTACCAAAATTTTGGACAAAATCACTCTTACACTCATTATTAAAACTATATTTGATTGTTAGTAGAACTAACTTATATATTAGTACGTTTTTACTTAATTATCCTTATATATATATATATATATATATATATATATATATATATATATAGCTATATTAAAGGCAAAGCATTAATTTTTTTTAAAATATAATTATAAATAACTAGATAATTTCTATTTTCACAGAAAACATGTTACCTTTTATATTTTTTCAATAACCAATCAATTTCTTTTATATATTTTTAATAACTAATCAATTTCCTTTTTCAGGTAAAACACAATTTCTCCTATATTTTTCTAACTAAAATTTTTCTATTTTTTAAAAATAGTACGGGCAATTCTGTTTAATAATTATGTCCTATATTATATTATAAGAGTGAGAGTGATCATAAACAAGTACTACTACAGGTCACAAAATCGATTCTTACCGACGACATGTTAAATATAATCTCAATTATATAATATAAGAGTAAGAAGAATAATAGGATATTACTATTATAGATCCCTGTCGTAAACAAAAAATATCTTTTATTATAATACCTGAGTCTACCCAGGTATGCAGTTAGATATAGTTAACCAATAAGAAAACTATGAATTATTTTAGGACCAATCAGAGATCATTCCTAAATTTTAGACCAATCATATTATATTAAAAGTTTTCCTTATTTACCATTCTCATCCTATTATATTAACCATGGTTAGTTAACTATTCTAATTGAAATATAGTAATGACTTAATTTAACATATCCATATATTACATACCTTTTTAATTTTAAGAAATATTTATAATAAATTAATTTGATACGTCAATTCTCACCAGTCACCAAAAGCCAAAGTAAGGATATTTTTGTCAACTACTTCCTCCGACAATAATATTAAATTATTCGTACACGAGTAGGGCATATTATTATTTTTAATATATAATGGTAATTCAACAATTAAAATATCTAATCAATACAATAATAATAATTCACCTTTTTGTCATACCCTAGCAGATCTAAAACTCACTTTGTACAACTTCAAGAAAAACAAATATTACCATAATTAGTAATCTTGATGATCACAAATTTCCTCTTTTCAATTTTACACACACAAACACAATGCCACAATGCAGTTAATCAATCATAAAATTATAAATTATTTTAGGAACAATCACAGTTCATTCCTAAAATTTTGAACAATCATATTATATTAAAAATTTCCTTATTTATCATTCTCATCATATTATACTACCCATGATTAGTTAATAATTCTAATTTAAATATAGTAATGACTTGATTTAACATATACATATTTTACATATTTTTTTAATGTCAACAAATATTAATAATAAATTAATATTTTAAATTAAAATCAATTAGGATTATAAAAATATATAATATTAAGCGATTTTTGCAATATGAATTTTTCACTCTTTTGATTTACAATTAATTATAATTGCATTATTATATATTACGAAGTAATTTTCATAAAAATATATAAGAGCCAATTAGAATTAACCAGTAAAATTAAATTAATTATAAAAATCAATCACAATTATATTATTATATATTAGCACATCTGTTCTTTGCGCCACTCTCTATGTATGAAGCCATTTTTCAAAATTGCTTATTTATTAATTATTTTTAATAAAAACATATTATTTTAATGCATGGGTCTATTTATCTATATTATAAAATATAATATTTTTATATCTCAAACACTCGATCTACAATCATAAGGTGCAAACAAATTTGAATAAATCTACTCTTATTCAATTTAATATTTTAAAAATTAAAAAATAGTTACTATACTATTCTAAACACACCTTCAAAATTTAAGTTATATAAACTTTTAAATTAATCGGTTATAAAAAAAAGCAAAATTCAACCAATTAAAATATTAAAAAATGAATTTTAAACCAATTATCATTAACATTTTACTTATCTGTATATTTTATTTATGCAAAACTTAATGGGACGAATAAATTGACTTGACGATATATTTGAATTATTCAAGATACTGAGTACACTCTCAAATAGTATTAGACATTATTTGGTGTATAAATTATCAATCCAAAAAATAAAATTTATTACAGAATCAATTATTGTTAATGAATATTTTCATAGAAAATTTTTCAACTCAACGCAAAAAATCTAATAAATCATTATTTTTTTGATAAGTTATTAATTTATCAACAAAAGGGCATATGTCATCTACACAAATAATTATTCAAATTTTTTTCTAAATCACTATTTTTTATAGGTAAATAATTTATCAATAAAAAATCATACATCTTCAAACACATATTAAAATAGATCATATCAAGGTAACAAGGTTTCCTTAATCCAAACTACAATTGTTGATTAGATCTTAAATTGTGGTACATCACTCGCTTACTTTCTAGCGAAATAATCCAACAATTTATTCTGATCGTGAGGGAAATACATATGTGATTTGTGAGAACGTATTCGAACAACTAACTATAATTGCGATTCTATATTATCCAAATGAACCAATATAACAAAATCATGTAGATCTAAGATCTCAGATGCCAAAATAAAGAAACCTACTCGCAAAAGAAAAAGAACAAAACCCAATATATGTATTGACAAAATCCACTAACGGGATACTAGACTCTCAATAAAGAGATGTATTTATTGAAAAATAAAGTAAAATCAAGAAAAAGAAATGGGAGTTATCATTCACAAGGAGAAAGTACAAAATCCAATATATCAGTAAATAAAACCCACCAATGTGGTACTAGACTCTTAATAAAGAGAGAAATTTATTGAAAAACAAAGAAAAATCAAGGAAAATAATAAAAATGAGCTTATCATCAACCCAAACGTAGATGTCAACCCCTAAACTTTAGTTTAATATTTTTTAGGAGAGAAAAAGAGAGAGAAACGGCTATAACAAACGTTTAAAATCAATATTATTGATAACTAGATAGGTCAATATATATAAAATTATATATTGTTTCTAATAAAAGGTGCCCCATTTAATTTTGTATTCTTAAATTCAAATAATTGTATTCAATTCTTATATTCTAATTTAAGAGCAGACATATCGAATTTACTTGGTTAATAATATTTATTTTTAATATCAACAAAACCTTACATAAAGGTAAAAATTATAATAACTTGGTAGATAGATTCTAATCAAACAGAGATATTAATTAACAATAAACAAATTTATTTTTAAAAAAAAGAGGGCTTCATTTTGATGTACTCTACTCTTAGTTTTATTTTGTAACATCTCAATGTTGTCATATTTTGTAACATACTTAGATAACATGGGCAGAGAGTAACATTACATGTAATTGTCATATATTTTCTTTTCGCATATTATTTTCGTTTCGTGTACAAAAAAAATTGTGTAGTTTAGTCCTCCCTCCATCCTATTGAATTCTTAACATTTGAGATATAAGACTCAATACGCATTTTAAGGTGTATATAAAGTATAATTCCATAACTTACTTTTTTTAATTTTTTTAAAAAATTAAAGTTTTAACATTAAATTTTTATTCAAAATAAAAAATAATTTAAAATAATTAATGAAACTATACTTTATAGAAATCTTGAAATTCGTGCCAAACCCTTTATCCCAAATGTTAAGAATTCAAAGGGACGGAGGGTGTAGCATTTTGTGTTCGAACAATGGGTACATAAAAGAATTTCATGTCATTTTCATGCAAGACCCCAAAGATACATGGCACGAATGTACACAACACATACGATTTTTCAGATCTACGTAAGCACTTTATTTTAATATATGTCGGAAAAATATACTCACTGTTAAATGAAAAATGAATTTCATGTTTTTAAACCCGATAATTAAATTACAAGGAC
Source organism: Saposhnikovia divaricata (assembly GCA_036435485.1). Taxonomy (NCBI): domain Eukaryota; kingdom Viridiplantae; phylum Streptophyta; class Magnoliopsida; order Apiales; family Apiaceae; genus Saposhnikovia; species Saposhnikovia divaricata. The sequence continues at coordinate 205,152,708 of CM071601.1, read as the reverse complement.
ACATATATAATAAGAGAATAATGGGCCTGAGGTTGTCCTCAGGGATCTATCCTGAGGTTATAACATAAAGAGATTATAAATTAAGTGGCCCCGTAGGGGCATTTTTGTAAATATCATTTTTTCTCAAATAATTTACCTAAATATCTTTAAACTTGTATTGAAAACCTTTTAACCTCAGGTAGAACCCTGAGGTCATCCTCAGGCACATGAATCCCTATGATTACGTGTTTATATATTACACATTTGATTTTAGTTTCATGTACAGTTTTCTATTTTAACATGTTAGTCAAATAGAAAACAGATAGGCGATACTTATTTTCAAATGTCTTATTTTACGTATTTGGCTGATAACGGGTTGGATTTGATCCAAATTTTGTTAAATCCAAACACACATCCAAATATTTTTGGGTTTTAAAAATAAATCCAAATCCAAAACTAAATATCTAAAACCAAATTCGTCGGATTTCGAATTAGATTTGCTTTTTTTTTTTTTTGTATCTGAAATTAGTAATAATGTAGTCAAAATTAAAATAATTGCTAAACGCAAACAATATAACATATTATACGAACTAACATACTAAGTATAATTTAAAATATGTTTAAAAAATAATTCTTTTTATACACAGAAATGAAAATTTTATGTAAAGTAAAAAAAATTTACATCTTAAATATATCAATAAAATTTGAGATTGAGAAATAGAAGTTCTAATTACTAAATTAGTATTGAGTATTTCTAATGAAATATTTGAATAAAAATAAATAAAATAATATGTCATACATCTAAAATATTTCATAAAATAATTTCAGAATATAATATTATATTATTTACGTATCGGGTTTCGAATTTCGGATAGGATATCGGTTTGGTACAACTTAAATTCAAATGAAAATCAAAACTATTTTGGGTAAAATTTATATCCAAACCTAAATCCAAAAATTCGGGTTCGGTATATCCAAAAATTTGGGGTTCGGATCGGGTACCATCAAATCGACTGAATTTTCATTCCATATTTATGGGTTAAAAAAAACTAATATTTAATATACCATTATCTGATGGAAAATAATAAAAAATTCAACATACAAACTCCCAAACTGAATATACACATTTTAAGTTGTCATTAAAAACAAGCTGATGGCAATCACCATAAACTCTAAGAGTCATATCTTACTCAAAGAACAGGATATATTGAATTTGTTTGGTTAATTGATAATGTTTATTTTCCTATAAAAAATCAATTCACTAATAAAAGTACCTAAAATTTGTAAAAATGATATGGAACAAACACATAGGAAACTAGATTAGATGAAAGTTTTCCTTTATCATAATTATGTTCGTTAATGGATCTTGCACAGTAATGATTATTTCTCATATCGCTGAAACATGCAACCTTTTTTAAGAGACAATCTAATGATTTATAACGGTCGTTAGAAATAAGTGTATAAATTTTAATATATATTCGAAAAATTAATCGTGACCCATGCAAATATTTTGAATATTAATATAATTAAAATTAGAGATAATGCCCAAAATGGACCAAATCCAAGATGCATGGCCCTCACCTACCCCTCTAATACTGAATTTCGGGTAGCGCATCTGTTTTTTCATTTTTTTTTTTTAGATTGTAACGCATATGCCCTATTTTGCTGTCTGGTGTGCCGCATCAGGCCTAATGCGGGGGACGAAATGCCGAAACAGGGGGTGATGCGCATGACGAAACGGCGCAATAGCCGTTTTGCAGCACGAAGTATCGTATCCATGGGGTATTTTGGGCCGTTTTTTTGGAATGGGGTAGAGAGGGCCATGAAGATTGAAAATGGGGCATTTTGGGCACTCACCCTAAAAATTATAGAAATCTATTGTACTTCACATTTAAATATACCAAATTTTCAAAATAACAAAACTTAAAATATGGATAAAAAACTTATGAACTTGGTTGAAATATTCTAAAAAATAAGAGAAGTCAAATGAAAAATAAAATTAAGAAAAAACAATAAAAAGGGTCTTAGAATATTTGAGCGGGGATGTGAATGTCATGATAATTGTTTGATAATATCAATGCAATTGGTATAAATTGACGATAATTTTATACTTAAATTTTAATAAAATTATCTTTTTTTATAAATAATGATTAAAATAAAATGTTTATATTAATTAATTAATAAATTTTATCCAATGATTTTTTTTGAAAATTTTTTCGGGAACTCTAGAATTACTCCAAAAAAAGTTGCTCAATAAAATGAAAAATATGTATTTGATTTATTTTTCTATTAATAATTATGTTTTAATTGTTCTCTACGCTTGATCCTCAAAACATGATTATATTGAACCGAAATTTTTGTAAAAAAAAGCATAAAATGTCGTTAAATTACTGGGAAAAAAACAAAAGGGAATAAGAAAATTGATATATATCTCTGGGAAATTTTATCATATATCAAATGAATGTGTTTTGATATTATTCTTTTTTTTATATACATAATTTTTCAAAATCTTTTAACATGCGTTCACACAATTACACATAATTTGAGGAAAGTTACTTGAGATGCATATCGAGTTCGTTATTCTCAAAATAAAATATAATAAAATAATTTATTTTTTGATACACTATATATTTTTGTAACTATTTTGAAATTTTAGAATTATGCTTTCGGTGCGTAGCACGGGTGAAATGCTAGTTAAATTATAATATTTATATTTGGAGATCTGAATATATTATTAATAATTTGAAATCCATGTACTGGACCATAAGGAACTGGGATTAGCTGATTAGCATTGCATATCCTGATATCCAACCTGACTTGTGCACACTTCCAGCACTGTTGTTATTTCTGTCGATATTCGTAACAAAAATAATTAACTATCTATATAAATAAAATCCAAATACGATACTGAATTTAATTGAAAGTTTATCGGTTTGGTTTTCGGTACGGTTATCCTAATTATTAAAATAAGTTTGGTTTTTGGTATGACTATCCTAATTATTTAAATAAATAATAATGTAAAATAATTAATGGTAATTAGCCAATTGCTAATTTTACGTTTACTTTTAATTGAATATATTACCTTTTATAAACAGCTAAAAAAATCAATCGTACCATATCTTACAATCCTTAAAATTTTTCTTATATCCAAAATATCACATCTTATTCAATCATTAATAAAATATATTAAAAATTCTTATACGTTTACCGAAACATTGAAAGTTCATCAGTTTAGTTTAGGGTACAGTTATCCTAATTTTTAAAATAAATAATAAAATAATTAATAAACTATAGCCGTATGTCTTTTTCACGTTTACTTTTAATTTAAGATATTACCTTTTATGAACATCTAAAAACTATTTCTTTCAATCATTAATATTTCTTTTCTAATACAAAAACATTGAAATTTTGTTTGTTTTACGATACAGTTATCCTAATTACTTAAATTAAACAATAAAATTATGGTTTCTTCCTGTTATTTATACAGTTAGAAGATGATCATGTCAAGTTACAATCGAGGCTGGAGCAATAGGAAGATGCCAAAGCGAGATTAACATAGTTAATTTTGGTCTCTACAAAAACCTCACAGGCGTCTAGATTCTCTCATCGGCCTGGTCCAAGAAGACAACATTCTTTTTGAGAAGAAGAGGTAGTTGTTTGTTTAGACCAGAACAAACAATCTGCATCCTGCATATCTTCCACTAAGAAGGCGGGATTTGAATCTGGATGACCAAAACATTGATACATATAATTTTGTTGATGGAAATTTTGAAGCTGAAGACGAGACACTCGAAAGAATGGATTGTTAAACTGGTTAAAGCCACGGGCAAGTTACATATAATAAGCCCTTGCACTTTGATTTATGCTTATATCTTGTCATTGTGACTATTTCCCCTTGCCACGCATGAAATATAAATTTCATGCTTGATTAAATTAATTAATAATAAGTTTGCCTTGATGTGTCGTAAATATCGACCCAAATGTAAATGGGTTTAGTGAACAAATTCCATCCTGTTCTATATTTATATGATAAATTGCTTTACATTTTGAAATGGCTCAGAATTTTCTTTAGCTTGTTCTAATTGGTTATTTGGTGTGTATTCAATTAACTATACGCAACAGGTTTACAGTTTTTGGTTTGGAGGAACTTCAACCCGCGCTAGGGGGATGATGCCCTAGAATTCATTTCAAGTTGCCTTGTTCTGTTTGGTATATTCTTTTTCTAAACATGCACAAGCCAAATGAAACAAGTACCGAATTCGGTAGGTTCCAGTTAGTACTTCCCGTCGTCTTATTATTTGAAATTTGGGGAGCTTGAAAAGGCTTCCATGGCAAAATCTCCCTCCTTTCACCAGGTTAATGAACTTCAATTCATCTGCTTTGTCTTTTTCCTTCATTTCTAAACTCTTTCAAGAAATCCGCCACCCTATGCTTTTGTAATATTTAATAAAATTGCGCAAAGAGTTTATCTTTGTCCTCTAAATGAGTTCTCTAAAGGCTTTGTGTTACAGTGTCATGTGCTCATATACATGTCTGTGTGTGTTTATGTATTGCATTGTACATGAATTCTTGTAGCATACTCATACTTTCTTTCATATATCTATTACAACACATCCCTTGTTTGTGTATGTTTTATCTTTTGTTTGGCTTTAATTTGGAGTGCCTGCTACTTCTTATTCCACCAAATCATGATATAATGAAATTCAACAATATTTTAGAAATTATAGTACGTGAAGCTGCGGTAATATTGTCGCATAGTTTGCAATACATTTACTACTTCGTAAGACTTCTCAAGATGGTAATGTTTCTCAGAAACGAGATAATGGCTCGTGAACTTTTACAAGCACTAGTGTTAAATCAAGTGGGACATTCTTTGAGCACACCCGCAACCCCTAAAGCAAAAAGTAGTAATCTTCTCGTGGAATCCAGGCTTTCACATGCCATACCTACAGAAAATACTCCATCTGCAGATCTTTTCTCGGAGGTTAGGCTTGAGAGTAAAACTCCTGAAGAAACTTTGCAACCTGAGACCCCTCTAGTATGGAATCTGAATTTTTTCTCAACAGAAGACAGCAAATGCATCCACATATCAACCAATATAACATTCCGTATCGTGAGGTGTCTTTTACATATATGAAGTTCTATTCTTTTTTGCATTTGAGTTGGTTACAGAACTTGTTTTCTTGCTTAGATTTGTTAATGCTGCCATTAGTTTAGATTAGAAGCATGGCTAACGGAATATCTATGTATATTTTTTAATTCTTAAGTTTAAATGAGCACGATTTAGACTTCTCAGTAGCACCAAAATATTTGCATATTTATAGTGTATTCTAGTTCTTGTGGATCATGGGCGAATTGAACATCAAACTGTTTTTGAGTAGAAATGTCTAGTCATGACAATATATGGTCTGGAAGTGTGTTCTTTCATTTTCAATGTTTTTCAGGAGAGGTAGCTTTTCATTCAAGTGTGCTGAAGAGGTTGTCAGATGTGGCCACAAGATATCCTAAAAAAAAGCAGCTCAACCAAAAGGTATCACACCTTGTAAATATTCTTTATGAATTTGTTATCGATCCTTATTCGTGGCCACCTGGCCAACTGACAGGTCAACTTTCTGTCAGATTGATGAATGTGAAAAATTGCAACAAACAGGTTTGTCATTGAAAGGACAGCTCTCTGAGGCAGAAGAGTATAAAAATCTCAGCCAAATGATCGGTAATTCAAAACAGTACAGTGAAACAGAAAATTTTAAGATGGAACTTTCCTCGGTGAATGAGCCTACAGTGTCGAAAGATATGTAGGAAGGGTCGTTTCTGAAAGCCCAGGTTTACATTTTCTATCACTATAACTAGTTTACATTTTCTCATACATATTCCTTCATTATATAATGTACTATAAGATGGTAGCTAGAAAAAATATTTTAAGATATTTAAATGAAATTTCATGACCAGATGTGTTACCAATTAATTATTTGACATTTATGCAAGTTGGACGATAGCTTAAGATTGAACCAAACTTTTAACTTGCCACTATGCTTACAGATTAAAGTTTACCTCGTTTCCTCTGTTCTTACATGATAAATGTAGTGTTTTGTATTACCAAATGTGACTTTTGTTGGAAAATTATAATGTGAAATTCCAGTCATTAATGAGACGGTCATCTCTATACTAGAATGAAAAACTCTTTTTTATTACTGTAAAAAAGTATGCAGAAGGTTCAGAATTAGTAACTCTCAGATATTGACATATTGTGCTACAACACAAGAGCAAGTGGATCTCTTTGTGTCGTTGATCTATCTTTTTCTCAGACAAGATGGTTGATTGATTAGTGTTACTGCTCAGTGGATTTTAGGTGTGGGAGTGTATTTTCCAATGATTTGTAAATATAATACAGAGAAATTTATGCTTGTTCTGTTTTTAGGGTGTGTTTTCCAGATGTCGGCAAGGTAAGCAAATAGTGTATAGGTCACTTTTTTATTCGGGGGGGGGGGGGGGGGGGGTTTCGTCCTTTAGTTGTACACCTGCAGAACTAGTTGTGCATCTCATCATGAGGTATGGTGTCGGATATGATGTTTGTAACAGTAGACAACCATGCTTGTAGCCTTTTTTTAGTAAATATATCTGGTCCTAGAAGGTTTGTGTGTTGTCCGGGTAAGTATACTTCATACAATGCTGCGGATTTGCTAACATCAGACATGTAACATATTTATGTAGTTGGTTGACGATCAAACTGATCATGTACTGTATTCATCTTTTTGTTTAATTTATGAGTCGTTTTTTGTTAAACACCCATTGTGTTATGGGTGTTTATCAAGTACTGTGCAGTTAGAAGTTTAACAGGCCATATGCATAGGTTAACCATGTTTGTCCTTATTAAACAAGTCCTATGTAATCATACATTCAGCACACTCTTCATTTGGAGAGAAAAAACATTTAAAACTTAATAAAACAATGTTCTGAGGAAAAACACAAACAGTTTTACATAGAAACAAGGGAATGGCAGAGAAAGAGCCACCACATAGACCTACAAAATTCCGACTTGATATCGAGATTTAGCTTAGACGTGCAATTATAAAATCGAGAATATATAACACAGTACACTGCTCAATCTGATCCTTAAATTTAGAATTGCCTGCAACACTTTCTTATAATATCCTAGTCCACGATTCCCTCCCTCTTTCGAAAGTCATCATGTATATTGGATAGTTCTTGTTAGATACACAAGCATATTTCTACAAGTCAAAAAACCTCTACATGTCAACATTGAAACTTAAGCAATTGGACGACCAAGTTGAGTGAGTGTAGCCGAGTAACTTTCCCTTCTGAAGGTGCATCTTCTTGTTACCTTTGATCAAAGTTTTACTCCACGTTAACTTTGTCTTCTAGTGCTGAACCACCCTATCATCATGCGGAAATACATCACTAATTTCACCCAGTCCTGAAAAACAGACAAAACGACGCATTAGAGCTCCAATCATTTTTTCGTTGTGACATTTTCTTATCTTCCATGATTCTAATAGAGATCTAGGTAGCAAAGGAGACACCTAGTTAACAAAAAAAAGACAAAGAGAGAACTGACCTTTGAGCTTGTTAATATCTTCCTTGCTCAACTCAGCGAAGAAAAGATTGGCACTTTCCACAGAGCAGGCGATGAATCGGTTTTCACTATGTTACACAATTTGCGGAGGATTAAAATAGTTAGGAAATACTTTTGTGTAGTGCCAATGCAAAGTACCACCCATGACATAAAAATATAAAAATCTTCAAATTATAAGATGTCATACCGGCCTATCCTTTTTAGCAGTTCAAGGCACTCCTCCACCTTACAACTTTTAGCTTTCACTTTCACTTCATAAATCTAGGTCAAAAATGGTGTACATGATAAATTTACAACAAACATTGTCAATTTCAAAAAAGAAAGTGGAGGAAAAATACCAAATAGTTGTAACTTGTAACAAACATGAAACAGAATCACCAGGAATGCCCACTAAATCATATATAGAGAGCAGAACTGAAGGACGAACATAGATGAGCAAATGCTAATTTACACAAGTATATCCACTTAATTGCAACATGTGATCACTGATCACCATACCCCCCACTCCCCACCACACAAAAAAGCAACCTGAAAGAGTGACAAAGAAAATAATGGTGGAAAAAAACATAGCTTATATAGAACCACATAAACCAGTACCCATTCCTAAAAGAGGCTAGCTTTGTATAACAAGGTAAAATGAGTTTTCAGTGTCTTTTATGGGTGTACAGCACGGGCAAAACTTTTAATTTATTGCAGTAAAGCCATGCAAAGATTAGATAATCAAAAGTGCCTAAAACTGCAATTCAGGATGATTATGATGTTATGCGTGTGCAGTTAAACGGCAACATACATTTAAACTGAATGCAATTCAAGAAGTTGCATATCTTTGAAGTGCAATGGCATGATTCAAAAAGGCAGTGCAATGGCAACAAATAGGCTGGAAACTGTATGGTTGCCTAAGATTAATATGTTTATCTTGTCAAGAAAAAAAAAATTAGAATATAGAATTAGCTGTACGCATTTGACATTAAAAAAATACTATAAGATAGAAAAAACAGGAAAATAATTTCAAATTAAAGATCTGGAAAATTTAAGTGAAATAACCTATATAGAGGCCAGGAGAGCAGGTGCTTGTGAAGTAGAGTGGAATTGAGGAATGAAAACAATGAAAAAGATTCAGAAAAAATAGCTGAACTTTTTTGGGAATATTTTATCACGAATTAATCATGAAGAGACATGTTTACAATCTCAAAGGTAAAAATAAATACATGCACTCACCTTAGGTCGATGGAACCTGTCAACACCTATATCCAAAGAAAAAAGTAGACAAGATCAGCAGATAGCAAAAACCATAGATTAGATACCTTTTTGATATTATCAAAATCTCAAGGAAACTCACTGAAATTTTCTGTCTAAATAACACCGTGTGGATATTACTAATTTACTATAACATAACAAAAAGACATAGAGAAGCTGGCATTTTAACTAACAGTACATCATTCTTAAAAAACAAAAACGGCACATTCACAAGGAGAATACGGAAGACTTACGATTCCATCGCAATGGTCTCCTGCACCACTCTACAAGTTCAATATCGTCGCGAGGATACGCATAATAACCATCTCTGTGGCCTGTGCTTATAAACTTCTTGGGAACTCCTGATATGTCAAACTGTTTCGGATAGATTTGGTAGATTTGGAGTGGCTCCATAAGCTGCATCAGCAAAAGAGTAAACAAAAGGGAGTGTAAGTGGGGGGGCATGGAAAGGTAAAATTGCATATATGTACCTCCACATCTGATGACAACTGTGCATGTGAATCAACCAACTTTCTTCTTTGTCCATAATCATCTTCTCTTTCAACCTGCTACATAAATAAATAAAAATTGAATAAAGGGGGAGGAACAATCAACCAAACTCTTCGTTTCTTAAAACTGTGTATTGAAGATTACACGCCAACTACTTAAAATTAAGTACTAACATAAAAAAAAACCAAAAACCAAAAACCAAAATTAAAAACAATGATTATATATAGTATTCAGAAAAAGTAACAGAATACTATTCTGGGAAAATGTTAACACGAATTAATAATGAAGGGGCCTGATTACAAACTCAAAGGCATAAACAAACATGCACTCACCTCATGAGGTCGATTAAACCCGTCAACACCTGTTGAAAGAAAAAATGAACGAGATCAGCAGAAAAAAATCATAGTTTAATAAAAACAAAGAAGCAGAAATAGCAATATCCAGTACACAGTAAGTCATAGGTTCAAATATTAGTTGTAAGTAGATTCTTTATTGATCTAACTCTTTAATATTATCAAAATCTCAAAATTATCTCACTGCAACTATTAAAAATCTCGCAACTCACTGAAATTTTCTTTAAACAATACCATGCGAATATTATTATAACATAATTACAAAAAGAATCATTACTTTAAAAACAAAAAAGGGCATGTTCAGAAGGAAAATATGGAAGACTTACAATTCCAGTGCGATGGTCTGCCCCACCGCTCTAAAAGTTCAAACTCGTCTTCAAGATTATTGGTTACTCCTGACATGTCGTACTCTTCTTCACTCTGTGACATCTGTGACATGTGTGGTATGAAGATTAATTAACTAACAACTGATAAAAAAACATGAAGATTAATTAACACGTCAGAAACCCTAGAATTAGGATTCTAAAAGAATATAAGATGAGAATAAATTAAAATATACCTCGATTGTTTTGAGAAGTTAAATATTTTTATGAAACGATATATCGATGTATTTCGTTGGGGGTGTGGTCTTTATAGGGAGGGGGTTGTGTTGTGTTACTTTGTCTATTCATGGTTTGCTGGGCCACGCTTAAAGTCCAGTCCATTGGGCTTTAAGTCCAATCGTAAACACATGCAGGTAACCATGAGCCTAGCAAGAATGCCCTCGCCAACGTTTTTAAGATGATTTGATCAAACATGATGCATATAATATTATTAAATAACTAGCTTATAACCCGTGCGAAGCACGGGTTTCTTTTGATAGGTTATAAAATTTATTTAACATTATAATTATGTTTTTATATTATCCTTATTTTTAATAATTTTTTAATTTTAATTTAATATAAATTTATATAATGATATGCATGGTTTGAAATTTATTTTGTAAAATTCTAAATTAAAAATGACGTTGATGGGTTTTAACTTTGAATTTTTAGTAAATTAATCGTATAATATATCTTATTATTAGATCTAACGATTCTTATTTATTACTAAAAATAATGATTTGAATATATGGTGAGATATTTTTGGGTGTATATTAGTTATCGCAAGATTAATTTTAAATTAAAAAGTAACTTGTTTTAATTACAAAAATTACTACTAAAATAATTAAGGAAAGATATGGTGTGATATTTTGGATATATATTAATTATTGTAATATTAGTTTTAAATTAAATGGTAAAGTGTTTCAATTAGAAGTAAAATCTTTAGAAAAAATGGGTAATTGAGTTGTTGGAGCTGAAAAAAGAGTCCAAGTAGAAGCTCAATATGGATAAAGGAATTTTAATCTGAATATAATTACGTTAACCTTAGTAATTAGCTTTTTAAGTTATTTTTATAATTTAATTATCTGTGAAAACCAAAATAAATTGGATAACCAAACCGAAAACCAAAACTTTCAATGTTTCGGCTTTAATATAATAGTATAGAAGTGGTATTTACAGATATTAAAATATTATATAATTTCTAGATTGAATTCTTGAGTTCGAAGAGAGATTTATTTCCGGGAGTTTCTTTCCGTTAATTATTGTAGAGATGTTCGAGAGATATTTTATTATTATATTTAAATATTAAAGCGCTCACGTATTTCTGGTTGTCATTTTTAGAGAATAATTCCCGAGCCGTAGATCGAAGCCAAGTTCACGGGTAGAGTATAAATTTTATCTGCTTTCATTTGCACTTCGAGATCGAGGTAAGTTCCTTCCTATCCTAACTCTTAGAGACTTGTATTTTTGTTCGTATTATTTCATTCGTTAATTATTTTCGAGCTATCAATTATGAGATTTATCTGTTGCTCCTTATGACACAATTATTTCTTTTGAGCATTATCCCTCGTTAAATATTACGATACTATTAATTAAGTTTACTTACGAATTATACTCCTTATAAGCGTAGAAATAAATTCGTTGCTATCGGGTCGATCTCATTAAATCGAGACGACTATTATTTTGATTCAGTGAAACTAATCTCATTTGTTCGAGATAGTTAAATTCATTATTCTCAGTGGAATTTATTGTACAAATTCAACAATAATTTTTTGATTATCTTTTAGTTGGTTCCCTGTTCGAATCAATCGATAAGAGTTATAAAATTATAATCGTTAGAGTTGTTACATGTTGATCAAGTGAAAAATATTCTAGTTAACGTTCATCAATTATGAGTATTGTAAATATTCGAGTAGTACTATTTGTTCAGTACAACTCAAAACATTCCATTTTAAGACTATTCTCATTGGTCCGAGATAGTTGCCGTTATTGTCAGGGTTTGGCATTTTGATCGTGTCAACCAATAAAATATTATTATTGAGAATTTACCTCAGTCCATTGTTCGGATTGGTGGAACAATTGAGTCAGACTGGCAGTCCGCCAGATTTGTAAATATTTTCCTGGAAGAATTATCTCAAGTTATCTGTCCATCAAATATTCGGGAATTCTATATTCTACTGGTCAATTTTGGGAAAGAGGCCCATTATAGAGAAAGAGAGACCCGTGTACCGTTATACGGACACGAGGATTTAGGCACTATGCTGCCAGGGTTGAATTAATAACCCACTATGATGTTAGCATTCATACATATATATTATATTGTTGATATCGTAGTGTAGCCATGATCAGGCGAAGTGCGGTGTCATTGGAGGACGGTATTTTCGGTCGGTTAGTTGATCGCCCCACCGAGATACCGATAGGTGGAAGACCCGTTTATTCTTAAATCATGAGTTATCGGAGTTAGATCAAATGAGTCTTTCGAGTATTCTATTTCGAGATGAGTTTTGAGTCTTTCGAGTATTCTATTATCGAAATGAGTATTGAGTCAATTCTGATTGTGCAATTCGACTGTTTATAAAAGCTGAGTATTTCTTTCAGTAATATTATTATATTTATATACCGAGCAAGGGGAGAATTTGCTGAGCACTATAGTTGCTCATTCTTGCTTTACAACATTTTATTCAGCTGTCAAGATGGAAAGATGCGAGACGTCCAGTCAGGCATCCAGAGGAAAGGGAAAAGCTCCAGGCTATGCTGACGAGAACTAGAATATCAAGCTGGAACCTTTATCTTTCTACTTTTGTAATATATTATCCGGAGATGTAATATGCCGTATTGTAATATTGTGTGAGACTGATCTTGGATCTGTGGAGTGAGACACTTATGCTCCGTTGTAATGAATATTCCGTTTTGTTATTGCGTTATCATGTGTTATAGGATATTGAGACAATGTGACGACCCGGGTCCCCGGTCAGGGTGGATTTGGGGGCGTTACAGTTTCGCTTATAATAGTACCCTATTTCGCTGCACGGTTGCTTTAATTTATTACTTTAAAATACATACTTATACATATAAATATTACATAAAAATTGTTTTTAGAAAAAGTAAAATTTATCTAATCATGTAGACCTTTTTTCAATTTTTATACAAAATTTTCTATATTATAATTGTTTTTCCAGATTTTGTGTAATTTTTTACTATATAGCTTATTACTCCTGTGATGCACAAATGTATTTTTTGTTTTATTACCCATATTTTCATATATATTTTTTAATTAGTAGGAAAATAAATGATTGAAGATAATAAAATATATATTGTAATACATGTTTGATAGTATTTTTAACGATAGTGTTTTAATAATTAATAATATGTTGTTGACGGAAATTGAATCTTAAACTCGTGAGAGTAGTTTATAAAATAATATATATATGTTTAATAGATATATGTTGTTGGTGGGATTCGAACTTATAACCTATAAGAGTATTCAAATATTAGAAAATGAATATTTTTTTAGCATTAGATCAAACGGTTCTTATTTATTTATCTTAAAATCTAACGGTTGTAAGTGAGTGTACCAAATCGACAAATAAGTATACTCCGTTTTGTTGAACACAGAAGCTTTGAACAAGAGATATTTTACTCACAAGACACACATTTAACGTAGACAAGGATGGCTTTATATAGCCATAGATTACAAATGTGAAAACAAATGGTTGAAAACAAATATGGCTGATGGAACAATGTTCAACCACCGCAAAGAGTTGGTGTTGAATATGATTTATTCAAAAGTAGAACAACTAGAAGCAAATAGAACAACTACAAGCTGTGTTGATTTATTCAATACTCCCCCTCAACATCAGCTTCGAGTCTTTTCACCATCCCGAGCTGGTTGCAGAAATTTTTAAGCTTCCCGATACACAGGCCTTTTGTAAACAAGTCTGCATTTTGTTTTTCCGTATCAACATGCTGTAACAAAATTTCTTCTTGTAGAACCTTCTCTCTGATGAAATGATAATGCACCTCCACGTGTTTAGTTCTGGCATGAAACACTGGATTTTCTGCTAACTTTATTGCTGACAAATTATCACAAAACACAGGAATACTATCATTTATTGGATGGTGCAAATCCTTTAATAATAGCATAAGCCATGTACATTCTTGAGCTGTTGCTGCAGCTGCTCTGTACTCAGATTCTGTGGTTGACAAAGATACTGTTGGTTGCAGTTTGCTACACCAAGATACTGCTCCAGATCCAAGCATGAACACATATCCAGTAGTTGAATGCCTACTATCATAGTCACCAGCATAATCAGCATCACAATATCCGACTAACTTGCAGTCTCCACCTTTCTTGTACATAATACCATAACCAAGAGTGCCCTTTATATATCTCAAGATTCGTCGAACTACTTCAAGATGAGGCTTCTTTGGACATTGCATGTAGCGACTCATTACGCCAACTGCAAAAGAAATATCTGGCCTTGTTATTGTTAAATAAATAAGACCACCTACCAACTGCCGGTACATAGTAACATCTTTTAAATAATTCCCCTCATAGGCTGACAACTTTCTGCTTGGCTCTAAAGGTGTTGAAATCGGTTTGCATTTAAGCATTCCAAACCTTTTCAGCAAACCTTTAGCATACTTGTTCTGATTAAGAAATATTCCTTCTTGTGTGCTATCAATCTCCAAACCGAGAAAATGCTTGAGTTCTCCAAGATCTTTCATTTGGAAGCGAACTGAAAAATTCTCTTTGATTTGGAGGATTTCTTCTTCATTATCTCCTGTGATAATTAAATCATCCACGTATACTAGCACAATAGCTAACTTTCCTCCTTTAGCTTTGATGAACAAGCTAGAATCTGCAGATGTTACCAAATAACCATTATGAGTAAGAAATTCAGCAATCTTACCATACCATGCCCTTGGTGATTGTTTTAATCCATAGATAGCCTTCCGAAGTTTACACACATGATTCGGATGATCTTTACTCTCGAAACCCATTGGTTGAGTCATATAAATCTCCTTGTCTAACTCCCCATGTAGAAATGCATTCTTCACATCGAGCTGCCACAAATTCCAACTTTTGTTTGCTGCAAGTGCTAGTAACACTCGAACAGTTGTAAGCTTTGCAACTGGACTAAATGTTTCATCATAGTCTAGACCGTATTGTTGAGAGAACCCTCGAGCTACCAGACGAGCCTTGTGTCTCTCTATTGATCCATCAGTGCGATGTTTGATCTTGTACACCCATTTGCAGGAAATAGGCTTCACATCTCTCGGTTTTGATACAAGCTCCCATGTCAGGTTTCGCTCCAATGCAACAATTTCCTCTTGCATAGATTTAAGCCATTCCTTATTCTTTGATGCTTCCACATATGATGTTGGTTCTTCATCATCCACTTCTTCTATTACTGCAGCATTTGCATATTTTGGATTTTGTTTTCGAGTCCTGGTTGATCTTCTTGGCATAATTGGAATTTCATCTTGCTCCCCTTCTTGGTTAAGTTGCTGATACCTTCTTGACTGTTGATAAACACCTGTTTGCCAGGGACTTTGTTCATTGCCTTCTTCAATCGCATCATCTCCATTTATATATTCAACTTCATTTGATTTTAATTGAACTTGTGAAGAGTCTTGCAAATCTTTATAGTCATTTGATTCTGGGGACACTTCATTGTTCGACGACCAGAATGAAGATGCTTCATCGAACACAACATTTCGAGATGTATGGATCTTTCCAGTTACAGGATCACAGCAACGCCACCCTTTTCTTTGATTGTCGTATCCTACAAAGATACACCTAACAGCCTTTTTTTCCATCTTGTTACGTAAATGATCTGGTATAAATACATAACAAACACATCCAAAAACTCGAAAGTAACTAGCACTAGGCTTTTTGCCCAACAACTTTTCATATGGAGAGAGAAAACCTAACCTTTGTTGAGGAAGTGTGTTGATTACATAGGCTGCAGTATTCATTGCTTCTGCCCAAAAACGACCATGAACATTTTTCTCATGAAGCATACTCCGACAGATCTCTGCTAAGTGTCTGTTCTTTCTTTCGGCTATGCCATTTTGCTGTGGGGTGTTAGCACATGTAAATTGATGGCGTATTCTGCACTTGCGAAGAAAATCTGAAAATTCATTTGATATGTACTCGCCTCCATTGTCCATGCGAAGACACCCAATGCTTTTCTTAGTTTCTGCTTCTGCCACCTCTTTAAACTCTTTAAACTTTGAAAAAGTTTCAGATTTTTCTTTCATAAAATAAACCCACGTATATCTTGAGAAGGTGTCAATGAAGGTTACCATGTATTTCTTTCCACTGTTGGAAGCTTGCTTAACTGGTCCATCAGAGTGAACTAGCTGTAATGCTTCCGTAGCTTTAAATTTAGACTTTTCATAAGGCAATTGGTGTGCTTTTCCGTATTGGCATCCTGCACATACAGTCTCTATTCTTACTTCAAGTTGTGGAAGTCCCCTGACCATTGACTTCTTCATCATCATGTCTAGTTTAGAGTAACTAACATGACTTAATCGCATATGCCACAGATCTGCTGTTTCGTTCTTCCTTGTCTTGTCGATGTATGCAGTTTCTGCGGACATCACATAGACTGATTTTGATCTTTGTCCCTTCATGATTGGTTTTTCCATGATCTCCACCTGATCTTTATATACTTTCACATCTTTTGGTCCAAATAGAACATAATAGCCAGAAGATGTTAATTGTGCTACGGAGAGAAGATTTTTCTCCATACCAGGAACATGGTAAACATTTTGAAGAAGTAACTCAGTATCATTATAGTTAGGAGGGACTATAGTTTTACCGATATGTGCAATTGGTAGTTTTGAGTTATTTGTTGTCACCACCACTCGACTTCCATTGTATTCTGATACATTTTGCAACTTTTCTTTATCACCCGTCATGTGATTTGAACACCCAGAATCAACAATCCAATCGTTCTTATAATCAATTTCATCCCTCACCTTTGTTGTAAAAGCCATCTTCTCTTCATCTGTAGTAAAGAGTGCATCAGCATCCCATTCCTCTTCATCTTTAGAAGTTGCAACATTACTCTCCACACCCTTTAATTTTGACCAGCAATCCTTCGCCATATGACCTTTCTTTTGACACTTGTTGCATTTTCCTTCAAACTTTCGGTTATCATCAAGCTTCTTTGGTCCTCCACCCGGTTGGACCTTCCAATTACTTTGATGACTTCTCGCATTGCCACCATACTTTCTGGAACCACCTACTGTATGCTGCTTAGAGTTCCACCCGCCCTTGTTGGCATAGAGGGCCTCTTCATTTCTTCGCGAGACTCCTCCCATTTGCTTCGCTAAAGATTCCTGGCCAGCTAGCAAATTTTCAAATTCCACAAGTGATGGCTGAGTTTGCCATCCTTGAATAGCAGCAACAAAACTCCTAAATTCAGGCTTCAAACCATGGATAATGATTCGCCTTATCCTACTATCACCAATAGGAGCCTTTGGATCCAACTCAGAAATTTCACGACATAACGATTTTACTTTATGAAAGTATTGTGCAATCGTCATGTCCTGCTGCATTATTGACAACAACTCACTCTCCAAGAGTTGAAGCTTTGCATCATTCTTTTTCGAGAACAGGTTGGCAAACACATCCCAAGCTTCTTTGGGAGTTTTTGAATCTCAAATATGCTCCATTAAGTCATCTTCAACTGTTGTCTTTAAGACGAACATGGCTTTGCCCGCTTTAATCTTCCATTTTTCGCAGTAACCCATTAACATCTTCAATTGGTTGTATCACATCATCTTCGTTCACAACCTCCCATAAATCCTGGCCTTGCATGTAAGACATCATACAAGTAGACCACGAATTATAGTTTTGATTGTTAAGCTTCTTGATTCCGCCAACGACTTGAAGGTCTCCCATTTGTATTTGTATTTTTTTTTAAATATTACAACAGCCTGGATACTTACACCTGCAGGATAATGTAACTGGGTTATCACAGCAGCAGTTTGGCCGCAACAGCCTGGGACTGGAGCTCTGTTTTTTTTTTTTTAAACTTTGCAGGTGGTGCGTGGTGTATGGAGTTGGTTAGCTTTGATACCAAATTGTTGAACACAAAAGCTTTGAACAAGAGATATTTTACTCACAAGACAGACAAGGATGGCTTTATATAGCCATAGATTACAAATGTGAAAACAAATGGTTGAAAACAAATATGGCTGCTGGAACAATGTTCAACCACCGCCAAGAGTTGGTGTTGAATATGATTTATTCAAAAGTAGAACAACTGGAAGCAAATAGAACAACTACAAGCTGTGTTGATTTATTCAATACGTTTCGCTTATAATAATATAGTATATAGATGTTTGATACTATTTTTAACGATAGTGTTTTAATAGTTAATAATATGTTGTTGACGAAAATTGAATCTTAAACTCGTGAGAGTAGTTTATAAAATTATATATATGTTTGATAGAGATATGTTGTTGGTAGGATTCGAAATTGGAACCTCTATAAGAGTATTTTATATATATTAGAAAAGGAATATTTTTTTAGGA
This sequence comes from Saposhnikovia divaricata, assembly GCA_036435485.1. Taxonomy (NCBI): domain Eukaryota; kingdom Viridiplantae; phylum Streptophyta; class Magnoliopsida; order Apiales; family Apiaceae; genus Saposhnikovia; species Saposhnikovia divaricata. The sequence goes on along the minus strand of CM071601.1, from coordinate 205,134,121 downwards.
TTAGATCCAACTGTTCTTATTTATTTATCTTAAAATCTAACGGTTGTTAGTGAATGTACCAAAACAAGTGTACCAAACCGACAATCAAATATATTCAGGTTTCGCTTATAATAGTATAGTATAGATAGATAGATATATACAATCGGCATAAATGACAGTTAAATAGTTTTGAACTTAAGTTAAATATACATACGGGTGATATATATTTTATCTTTTCTTCTGATGATAAAATATATATCCGTATTTATATTTTACCCAGGATATATAAAAAGCTAGTTTTCTTAATTCCTTATTACACATTTGTTTTTGAGAAACCTGAGATAGAGGTTATAAACACCCACGTATTTATGTTAAGAATGCTTTCAATCTTAAGGTCATCCTGTTTTTAATGATGTAAAATTACTACTCCTTTCAATAAATTGCCAACAAACATCTTCTACTCGGTTTTCTGTTACTAAATAGAACCAAGGAATATAGTGTGGCAATGCGTTTTGATATCTGGTGCTTTTAATCATGTAAAAACGTGCATGGTGCTATGAGGTCTCGGACCCTCGGAAGTAACATAGCTAGAACACGCAACAGAAGCTGACACCGATGCTATTCCATGCATGTTGAATCTCAGTGAGGTAGTTTATGGAGATTATTGCCATTTGGCAGTTAAAATTCCACAGTACACGGGTATATATAATATACATCGTCGGATTTCTTAGTCGATTACATTACAATCGTTGTGAAAACCTTTGAGGTGTAATGGAGTTTGTGTTCAATTTTAGTATGATCACCGAATTAATAAATCCGTTAACATCCAAAAAATAGGATGTTTTAATTAAGCTCCCTCTTTTTGTGGAAGAGGATACTAGAACCTGTAAGTCTCATAATATAGTGTACATATAATAGCTACGGGCTACGCCCAACGTACGTATCTAGCTAGGATACATATAATATTATAAAGCAGGTATTGGATTTGATATGCACGCTGGTGCTGGATTTCAGATGCACTTAGGAAACTTATAACATTACTTAGCCAGTTAGCCTTCTTCCATAGCAAGTCAACTCATTTAATAAAATAAAGAGTTAAATGCACTTTGTATCCCCTAGCTTTACTTCAATTTCAATTATGTATATGTAGTTTAATAAATTGTACTTTGCATCCCCAAATTTTAAATTATAGGTCAAATCACAATCTCTTATACGTTTACTATCAAAAATAATATTTCTTTTAACGATTGTATTCACAAATGCGATATAAAATTGTGTAGTGATTATTTAATTTATATTTCAAGATGGTACAAATATATTTTAATGATTTTATACGTGTCATATATCATAATAGTCACAACTTTATTTAATGGAAACATATTAGTTTAATTTTTTACTAATATAATATAATTGATTAATGGTCAAAAAATAATATTAAATTATAATTTAAAGAGTGTAAAATTAGTTACATGTTTAAAATATATAATTATATCATCATTGCAATCATTTTATATCACATTTGTTAATGTATTCGTTAAAAGCAATATTATTTTTGATAGAAAATGTATAAGGGATTGTGATTTGACTTATGATTTAAAGTTTGGGGATGCAAAGTGCAATTTATGAAACTACATATACATAATTGAAATTGAATTAAAGCTAGGGGATGCAAAGTGCAATTAACTCTAAAATAAAAGATCAAAACTTAGAAAAAAAACAATATCTTAAAGATATAGTCAAATTACATTTAGCACGTGAAGTAATATGATATGCATTACGTACTCACTCTTCTATTCGTACCATATATCATCGTCAAGCATGCTATCATGGTATAGATGGATTGGACTACAAACACATTGATCACCTTTGTCTGGAGTCCACTTTAATATCGCAGATACATAAAGCCGTGGATATGGACGAGAAAGAATTTCCACACTCAAGGTAAACTCCTTTTTCTCCCCACGGTTAAACTCTAAACGAGGAGGTTCCACCTTGATATTAACATTAGGATCTAATAATTTGTTAAAGCAGATGACTTCGGATGTGTAAACTACATCACCTTCACCAAAATTCACATCCTTGAGCTTGCGCTTAAATTTTTGTACACACTTCTTAGAGGAATAAGAAAAAGAGGCTGCAAAAGTCGGGAGGTTTAGGTCGTATATTTCACATTTGCCATTAGCATACTCTACAAAGCGATTATAACTTTCCTCATAAATTAGGCCTGGACTTTCTAAGTTAATTCTGCCGGCTCCATAATCAAATTCATGGCCTGGAATAGATTTTGATGCAAAACTTGTAGCTACATAAAAGCGTGATTTATTGTTAACAATATAATGACATGAGTATATATATGTATCTAACACATCATCACAATATCAATATCATTGTTTTGAGTACCTGTGGTTATCAAAGCAGACTTCACAGCAGATAGTTCCCATTCGGGATGACGCAACCGTACAGCAAGGGCACATGCAGCTACATATGGGCAAGCAAATGATGTTCCTGAGCCTATGGTGTTATCATTAAACATCTTTGTAGCTTTTTCTTCTTTTAATTTTTCTAAAATTTCAGGATCATCTCTAGCCGTAATGGGTTCAAAATCCCTATAATTGACTGGAATGCTATAAGGATGTGACATGTGAACTGCATATCCTGGAGCAACCACATCTGGCTGCGATCAAATAACAAAATTTATTAGTTAGAACGATTACTTAGCAACGAATCAAAATGTGCCAAGTCAAATGAAACATAACTAAAATCCAAATAAAAAAATCTTACGGTTATATGATCTTTGTATAGTCTTGACGGACCTCTCGATGAGAAGTTGGTCACAAGAACCCCTCTTTCATCTTTTACAAATTTACTTCTAAAAATTCGTACAAAAATTTTTTTCCTGTGAACACAACAATACAACAATATTAGAACTTAGCTAAAATGCTAAAATATTGCGATTAATTATTAAACATAAAGTTACCGAGAAAGTACGTAAATGGCGGGAAAAAAAATACCCAAGTAATTTTGTATGCAATGTCTTCAAGTGAGTAACGTCTGCTTTACTCAATAAAACCATTGATTTACTGGAGACATTTGGTGATAGTATTCGCTTTCGGAGTATTGGCCGAGGAGGCAACAAGCAACATGTCCCAGCTGACTTGTTACCAAGCAGAACACGTTCATGTTTCCAATTTTCATCTTCATCTACCCTGTATAAAAAATTTACATGACACATAGAAGTAAAATATTTAATTAGTACTTTACAAATTATTAAAGAAGAAAATTAAATGTTTGAAAAACTGTAATCATACAGTACCGCAATTCAAGAAATTGGGTTTCGATCACGTTGAATGAGAATCCCTGCGAAAAAATAATGAAATAAAAAATAAGCAATGCTTGAGATAAGACACGAATGATGTTTGTTTTGGAACAAATCTGACACCAAAAACATTACCTGTAGCATTTCGGTTATCATAAATTTTTTATTTTCATATTCTACTGTTTGTAAAACTTCGATTGATGGGACGCATTCATTTATGGCAATATCTATATCACTAAGGAGGACTTCTCCATTTGTACAAGCACCAATTGTGATTTGCCATGGCCGACTATGTTGTGCCGATTCTTCAATTGGGCCATCATTGCCATTAGGTGTACATGTTAGCACTCCTTTTCCATATGCATCTAACGTGCTCATCCCAATCTTATCTTTTTTTTGGATCCTTTTTCTTGTGTAAACTTTTCACTCTTGTCCCTAACGACATTGAAATAACTTTGACTCCATCATCTATTGCTTGTTCAATTGCTTTGGGCATAAGTTTCATCGAGCGAGAACAATTTTCACAACCAATAGAATAGGTGTATAATTGTGCACTTGGAAGAATACCTTCAATTTTACCCTTTTTCATGTAAAAAAAGTTCACATCTCGACTTGCACCACTAATTATTGATGCACATGAGAACCCGTGCGGATTTAACCATGTAACAGATTTAGATATAGACCCGTGCTGATCTAACATTGCATGAGATTCATCTAACTCACAATCTTCAGTGTGGTAGTCTTGATGAATTGATAAACTGCAATGTAAAATAAGGTAGTATAAAGAAGAATTAAAAACACACATGAACGGGATAATGTGTTAGGGAACAACAAATATAAAAGAGGATGTTGAGAAAAGATTGTATTTTAGATAGTTATACAACACAACCTGTTGAAACATCTGATTTCATTAGGGCTGTAAATGAACCGATACACTCGCGAACGGCTCGACGTTCGGTTCGGAAAAAGCTCGATTCGGATTCGGTTCGATTCACAAACGAGTCGATCTTGAACATGATTTTAAGGATCGAGTTATAAACGAGCTGAACTTGATCACGGTAAAGTTCGACTCGATAGCTCGCGAACATGATTGATTAACGTGCTCATGAACATAGTTCGTGAAAGGCTCGTGAACATAACTCATGAACATGTTCGTGAATAAGTTTGATAATTGAGCGGTATACAAGTTCATTACCGGTGCATAAAAAAATTCGATAAATAACCTCGTATATATAATACATGTTTGATTATTAGAATATACTCTCGAAACTCTTATGAATTGTACACCATTATTAGAATATCTTATATAGATATTATAATTGTTTATTTTATAATTTTGATTAATTTTAATAATAATAATAATAATAATAATAATAATAATAATAATAATAATAATAATAATAATAATAATAATAATAATAATAATAACAACAACAACAAAGTCTAACTAGTTTATATTATTCAAAATATGTTATCAAATTAAATATTACATTATTTTACGTGCTAAATTTTAATATTAAATATTAGTGATGTATAAATTTATTTATACTACTTAAATATACAAAAAGATATTAATATATCTTAATGATTGTGTAAAATTTAAAACTAAAATAACTTGCTATACCTCTAAATATTTAATTCAAAGACCAAAATGAGTTATTTTAACACAACAATTATATTAATAATTATTTTTTCTATAAATTTGTGCTTCGGACTTATAGAATATCATGAGATAATATAGTAAATGTGTAATATGTGTCAAAATTTGCATTTAAGATTGTAGTTTCTATGTAAGAAAACTAATATTTTTGTATGATTATGATATTTTTAATAGATTTTATGTAAGACAAACTAGTATTTTTATATGATTATGATGACAATAACGATCAGTAATATTTTAAGTTTACAATATATAAATTTAACTTAATTTATATTATTTTGTAATAAAATTGATATTTTTTTTACGATGTACAAAAAAATGAGTCAACTTTTAAGTAGATTACAAGTTTCTCGTAAAATATTAATCAGAATATGAATATGTTTCTCAAATATTTAAGATTTATTCGTTAGTACAATTTTATGAACGAGCTTATGAACAAAGTTAATGTGTTGTTCGAAGTAAAAGTTCGTGAGCAAGCTCATGAGACATGTTCATGAGTTGTTCGTGAACCGTTCGCGAACAACAATTTTTCTTAACGAACCGAGCTCAAACACATTTTTTGGCTCGATTTAAGTTCGAGCTCGAGTTCGAATTAGATAATTTCTTAACAAACGATACATGAACATTCTAAAGTTCGGCTCGACTCGGCTCATTTACACCCTAGATTTCATCGTTAGTGAGATTTCCCACCCATCCCAAATCGATTACACCAATTTTACCACCGGATTCCTGACAAACATCTACTTCCCAAGCAAAATTAAATCAATCATAAGAGTAATGGTAAGTAACGTTAAGTGAGTGAAAATTTTCCATAATAAATCTTTATAATAAAAACTACTTTTAAAAATAAAAACAATTTTCAGTAGCCTGCCATAACTCATAAAATTTCAAATTTTGTAAAGTCCTAGTTCAAAAGAAAAAAGTAAAATCAGAAGTATAGATTTCACCTGTAGGATTTACAGACTCATGTACATCATCTGCATTTTTTGATTGCATCATATCTTCCAAGCTGATAATAAAGGGAGAAGAAGAAAAAGATCATAGAAGTGGAAGAAGATTAGAAAACACATAAGTATTATAATAATTAACAAATCTTTTGTACTATAGAATAATTATGCTAAATTATCAAATGTGAATTTTTCTTTTTTGCATGAAATAAATAGATGGGTGGCATCACAATATTAGAATCATACCAAACGGGAATGTAGATTGGGATTTCTAGATTTTCATGTCCTGTATCTTATATAGGTACAAATAATATTCTCAAAATTTTAAACAAAATATGAAAATCGAATAATAATATTTTTTTTCAAAAATTAGAATAAGTTGTAGAATATACTTACCTCAAAATTGATTACTCGTTCAAAATATAATAACGATCAAATCCTAAAAATTATTTGACAAACACAAAAAAATAATCACTTTTATCATACAATTAAATTTATACATGGAAGTGAAAAACACTAACTTAATTAACTTAGGCCCTGTTTGGCTGCAACTTTAAATAAGTCCTTATGGACTTATTTTCGGATAAAATTTTCATATTTTTATAATTTTTTTATATACAAGTATTTAATGTATGTTTGAGATTGTATAAGTTCAGAAAAAAGTTAGGAAAATAAGTTGGAAAGTTAGGAATCTTAACTTTCAACTTAAAACAAGTTGACTTATTCTAAAAAATAAGTTCTCCCAAACACCCCCTTAAATTTATGGAAAAGCTGGCCAGAAAACCGTGAGCATGCAATCTTATATAACAGAAGACGTACAGAGACACAAAATCTAATCTCGATGTCTTTAATTTTTAACTGCATGTGTATTTTGTACTACGTACTTATAACATATAATAGATTAGTTTAATATTTAAAATCACTAACTGCTAGTACTATAAATTCGTAAGAGTTCGATCCAATATTAATTAAGCAATTAGTAGATAAATTTACTCAAATCCATGCTTCTACGATTTTCAGAAAACGCATAAAGCACTGAATCACTATCAACTTATTGAGACTCAAACAAATACGACAAGCATGCATGATTTTAAGAAAAAAAAAAACAATAATAACCATGAACACATAAACACATGCAGGTAATTGATTAACCATGAGCCTACCTAGCATGCCAAACTGCATTAAGCTCCCCAACTTTTTTAAGATTTAATCCAACGTGATGCACGTAAATACAATCAAAGATTATTCAAACACAAGATAAAATTTTGATCATGCATGCTATAAACAACACACGCACAATTAAGCAAACATGCTAAAGGAGTTGCACTTAAAACATGTCTACGCGGGTTAGCTATATTTGGATATAAAAGAATAAAGAACGTACCTTAACCAGAATTGATGTGCGACAGCTTTTGTTGTCTGAAAAGGTTCTTATATAGGCATACAAATTTTAAATTAAATTACTATTCTAACTTTGAAATATAATTACCTTCTTTACAATAAAATCAAATCTTATTCTTATTCGAAATAACTTGTGCTTCACAAATTTCTAGAACGTTATATTTGATTTGATTATCTAAATAAAATTAATGTAATAGTAATAATAGTCTCTTTAAATTAAATTACTATTCTAACTTGAAATATTACCTTACCTTCTTTATAATATACAAGAAATTTTTTTAGAATGTTCTAATTGATTTAACTATCTAAATAAAAATTAATGTAATAATAATAATAATAATAATAGTCATGTCTCGCTACACCATATCAGCTTCAGAATAGCCTCTCACTACGCGATGCTCTTGGAATCTCAGTTATGTTTTTCAATGATTACCTATCTATATATGAAGAAGAGAAATTAGACTGACTTTAGTTTCTACTTTAATCCAAGAATCTATGTAGCTCTTGTTGGGTTTTGTTAATGAGCTTATTGATTAATCCAAACTAGATAAACATACACATTGGTATGATGTGTATAGATAAATAAACACACATTAGTATGATGTGTAAGGATAATAAATACGCTGTGATGATTTGTATTTATCAGTGTGAATATTGTTGGGCTTAAACCCAATACGGTAGTATGGGTATTGGTGAAATAAGTCATATATGGGTAAGGTAATAATTGTATGGATACACAATTATTATATATGGTATGTCTTATTCACAAAGTTAGGTAATTAGGTGCCAAGAATTGGATGGCTTGTATAACAAGTATGGTAAGACTTGTAGAACAAGTATGGCAAGTCTTGGTGGCTAAGTTTTGGGTGGCTATATAAACATAGTCATATTATGTTTTGATATATACTTGAGTATTGTTTGGCTTGAGTATTGTGTGAGTGATACACCGAGTGATTAATGTATTATTGATATTGTTAAGATTAATAATACGAGTTTGGGACGTGGGTTTTTCCGCGTCAAATATATTTGTGTGTGTGCTTTGTTTTATTTGTTTGTTTGAATCTCGTTAATTGTGTAGCCCCTAACCTAACAATTGGTATCAAAGCCGAGGTTCGAGGTTCGTGATGGATAAGGTCGGGGGATTCGAGATTGAATTGTTTAATGGAAGAAACAATTTTACTTTGTGGCAGAGCACGGTGAAAGATCTGTTGATTCAACGAGGGTTGTATGCAACTCTTGAAGACAAGAAGCCTGCTGATGTGGAAGATCCAAAGTAGGCAGATATGAAGTTACGTGCAGCATCGACAATCCGGTTGGCCCTTGCACCGGAAATCAAGTATGATGTTCTTGAGGAGGATAACCCTAAAAAATTGTGGGAAAAGTTGACGAAGACGTATCACTCAAAGTCATTGGCAAATAAGTTGTTCCTCAAGAAAGATTTGTTCGGGCTCAAGATGGAAGAAGATGGAGATTTGAGAGATCATCTGAATCGTTTTAATGGCCTGATCAACCAGCTGAATAATTTGGATGAAAAATTGAAGGATGAGGACAAAGCTGTTCTTCTACTTGTGTCTCTACCAAAGAAGTATAGTACTGTGATTACTTCTTTATTGGTTGGGAATACGGAGTTAGCTTTGGATGAGACTATTGTTGTTCTTCTGGAGTCCGAAAGATTGATGAAGCAAGGATCGAGTGACACATCTGATGGAAGTGCACTCGTGGTGGATGCACGTGACAAGAAAAAGAAGTCCGGTAAGAAACATAACCCTAATATCAAGTGCTTTTATTGTGATGAATTGGGTCATATACAATCCTGGTGTCCAAAGGCAAGAGAAGACTTGAAGGAGTTGAAGAAAACTCGAGGAGGGGGTAGTGTTTCGCTTGTGGAAGGTGATGCTCTTTTGGTACAAGAAGATAAGGGATCGAAAGAAGAATGGGTGCTTGACTCGGGATGTTCTCATCACGTATGTGCTAGGAGGGATTGGTTCTCGTCCTACAAGAAGTGTGATGGAAAGATGGTTGCTTTACCAAACGGTAAAAGGGTAAAGGTTGCTGGTATTGGTGAGGTAATGATAAAACTTCACAATGGTCGTGTTCGAAAGTTAACTCAAGTGAGGTACGTACCGGAGTTAAATCGAAATCTAATTTCATTGGGTAAATTAGTTGATTTGGGATATACTGTTATGATGAAGAACGGTATTTTGGAGGTCACTAAAAGGGATTTAGAGATACTCAAAGGATGGAAGGATAAAAGAAATCTTTTTGTGCTAGAAGGAGTGGTTATTGTTCGAGGGGAGGCATTGGCGGATGGACGTCGATGTCTTGATGGTGACCGTTAAATCGGTTGTGCATGGAACCGTATTGGGTTGAAGGGGAGGATTGTTGGGCTTAAACCCAATACGGTAGTATGGGTATTGGTGAAATAAGTCATATATGGGTAAGGTAATAATTGTATGGATACACAATTATTATATATGGTATGTCTTATTCACAAAGTTAGGTAATTAGGTGCCAAGAATTGGATGGCTTGTATAACAAGTATGGTAAGACTTGTAGAACAAGTATGGCAAGTCTTGGTGGCTAAGTTTTGGGTGGCTATATAAACATAGTCATATTATGTTTTGATATATACTTGAGTATTGTTTGGCTTGAGTATTGTGTGAGTGATACACCGAGTGATTAATGTATTATTGATATTGTTAAGATTAATAATACGAGTTTGGGACGTGGGTTTTTCCGCGTCAAATATATTTGTGTGTGTGCTTTGTTTTATTTGTTTGTTTGAATCTCGTTAATTGTGTAGCCCCTAACCTAACAAATATTTGATCTTAGCCGTGCTAAGCTATTTTAGGTAAAGCAGTGTTAGTTTTATAATTCAATATCCTATTTTGTAGCCACCATTCTGGTGTGCACAGCCTATAAATATTTGATGTAATCGTTTGAGTTTTAATATTAAGGAAGTAGTTTCTCATTTTCTGTTCTCATATACATTCAAACACACACACATATATATATATATATATATATATATATATATATATATATATATATATATATATATATGTTTAGTTAGTTAGCTCTTGTATCAGAGCCATACAGTGGTGTATGCCCAAATATATGCCAAAACCAGCAACGATGGAGACCTCAAAGTCAAAAGATGGAATGATTGGGTTAAACTATCCTATGTTGGCACGTACTAAGTACACAGCATGGTCGATAAAGATGCGCGTTTTTATGCAGGCCCAAGGCGTTTGGGAGGCAGTAGAGCAAAGCGATCCTAAAGGTGTAGTTGAGGCCAAAGTGGATAAGGTGGCACTTGCGGCTATCTATCAGGGAATTCCTGAAGATATGCTCCTGTCGATTGCTGAGAAAAAAATCGCGAAGGAGGCATGGGAGGCATTGAAAGTAATGTGTATGGGAGCTGAGAGAGTTAAGTTGGCAAAGGTGCAAACTTTAAAGCGGAACTGGAATCCTTGAACATGAAAGACGGTGACCAGTTAGAAGATTTCTGCATGAAGGTGAATGGGATTGTGACCAATATTCGCACGTTAGGTGAAACCATGGTGGAATCTTATGTTGTGAAAAAATTGTTAAGAGCGATGCCTACTAAATTTTTGCAGATTGCTTCAACAATTGAGCAATTTGGCGATGTGGAGACAATGACTGTTGATGAGGTTGTGGGTAGACTCAAGGCGCATGAGGAAAGAATGAGGGGTCAGACTGAGAACACTGGAAATACCAGTGGGGAATTGCTTTTAACCCAGGAAGAGTGGTCGAAGAAAAGCAATAAAAACTGGACCCCTGGCACTCACAATCAGAAGCCAAGAAACACAGCATATAACCGTGGAAGAGGCAGAGGTGCTTACAGAAATGCTGGGTATGATAGAGGACAACAGTCCCGACAGGAACAAGGCAGCCGGCGTAACAACCAAGGTCGAGATAGGAGTACACTGAAGTGTTTCAACTGCAATGGTTATGGACATTATGCGTCAGGATGTCGTAAACCTAAGCGTGAAAAGGATCAAGAAGGGGATATGAAGTCAGAGGCAAACCCAGATCTCAGATGATGAACCTGCATTGCTGGTTGCAGAATGCGGAGGGAAAACTAACGACGAGGTGTTGTTAAATGAGGATAGTGTGATTCCAAAATTGAGTCAAGATGAGAATATACAATCAAACGTATGGTACTTAGATAACGGAGCTAGTAATCATATGACTGGCTACCGTGGGAAGTTTAAAATGCTAGATGAAGGAGTCACTGGCAAGGTAAAGTTTAGAGATGGTTCAACCGTTGATATAAAAGGAAAGGGTTCGAACATTTTGAAGTGCAAAAATGGAGAAGAGAGACTGCTTAATGAGGTATATTTTATCCCTAGTTTGTGCAATAATATCATAAGCTTAAGACAGCTCTCTGAAAATTGAAATAAAGTTGTTATGCATGGAGATTATTTGTGGGTATATGAAAAGCAAGGAGAACTATTGATGAAAGTTAAACATTCATTGAACAGGCTGTATAAGATTATAATTGACAGTAGTAGCAATGTGTGTTTGTTGTCAAAGTCGGAAGAAACGTCCTGGTTGTGGCATTCACGACTAGGGCATGTTAATTTTAAGGCGATAAAATTGATGTCGAGTACCAATATGGCTGATGGTATACCTGACTTTGTACAACCAAAAGAAGTATGTAGTGGATGATTACTCTCAAAACAGGCGAGAAAGCCATTTCCTGCACAAAGTACATTTGCAGCAAAAAAGAAGTTTGAATTAATTCACGCTGATATATGTGGCCCTATATCACCTCCAATGCCAAGTGGTAATAGATACTTCTTTCTGTTAGTGGATGATTTCTCGAAGAAAATGTGGGTTTTTATGTTGAAAACAAAGGATGAAGCCTTAGAGCACTTTAAGAAATTTCGAGTGCTTGTAGAGAAAGAAACAAAAGAGGTGATAAATATACTAAGAACAGACAGAGGTGGGGAGTTTGTCTCGAAGGCATTTGAAGAATACTGTCAAGAAGCAGGAATACAAAGACATTTAACTGCTCCCTACACTCCGCAACCAAACGGAGTTGTAGAGCGACGTAACAGGACGGTAGTTGCTATGGCAAGGAGTTTCTTGAAGGAGAAAGGGCTGCCATCATTTTTCTGGGGTGAGGCAGTACGTCAAGCTGTGTATATCTTAAACCGATTACCAACCCGTGCTTTGTCTGAGGTGACTCCCTATCAAGCATGGATGGACTCAAAACCAAACCTGGGCCATATAAAAGTATTTAGTTGTCTGGCTCATATGAAAATCGCTAAGGCACATGTAGGAAAACTGGATGACAGAAGCAAGGCTGTGGTTTATTTTGGAAAAGAACCAGGTACAAAAGCCTATATACTTTATGATCCAAATACTGGGAGAATACTTGTCAGTCGCGACGTGGTGTTTGAAGAAAATAAAGGTTGGGACTGGAGTAAACTGGTGACAGAAGGTTCAATGTCACTTGAAGCTTTTTTTGTTGTTACTATGGATGCTGAAACTCAGGGAGAGAGTCAGCATAATGACTCCCAGACGTCAGGTGAAGGGGTGACAACACATGTAAACTCACAGGCTTCACAGACGTCTGTGAGTAGCTCAGTAAATTCACATGAAACTGAGTCACAAGGTGATGGCATGACTAGAAATTTAGCTCGTGTTTTTGATGAGGCAGTTAGTAGTCAAAGCAGCGAGCAGAGCTCAGAATCCAGCTCAGAATCCACAGAACCAAGGAAATTCGACTACTGAGTGATGTTTATAATGACGCTGAAAGAGTAGAGCTTCCTGAGGATGAGTTACTCTATGCTGGAGTTGATGAGCCAACTGGGTTTGGTGAAGCAGCAAAAGAAAGTGAATGGAAGGTGGAAATGCAGACAGAAATAGATGCCATCGAAAGAAACCAGACCTGGGTGTTGACTGATTTGCCAACAGGAAGAAAAGCAATCAACTTGAAGTGGGTGTTCAAGTTGAAAAAGGACACGAATGGAGAGATAATTAAACACAGGGCGAGGTTAGTTGCTAAGGGATACGTCCAGAAAAAAGGTGTTGATTTTGATGAGGTATTCGCACCTGTCACTCGTCTAGAAACAGTACACTTATTGTTGGCATTATCAGCTAAGAATGGGTAGGAAGCTCACCACCTTGACGTCAAGTCAGCATTTTTAAACGGAGAATTGCTCGAGGTTTATGTGGCTCAACCAGAAGGATTTGTGAAGAAGGGAAAAGAAAATAAGGTCTATAGGTTATTAAAAGCATTGTATGGGCTACGCCAAGCTCCACGGGCTTGGTACGCTAACTTGAATAAGTGTTTAAGAGAGTTAGGTTTCGAGATGTGTCCGTACGAGCATGCTGTTTATACAAAACGTGAAGGAAATGAGTGTTTGATAATTTCTGTTTATGTGGATGACTTACTGATAACGGGTTCAAGTGTGTCAAATATTAAAATGTTCAAGCAAGAGATGAGGAATAAGTTTGAGATGAGTGATCTGGGGAGACTGTCTTACTATCTTGGTATAGAGGTGGATCAAAGAAAGAAGTATATTGAGTTGAAACAGTCAGCTTATGCGAGAAAATTACTTGAGAAAGCAGATATGGCGAGTTGTAATCCAGTAAAGAATCCGATGGAAACGAAGATTGTGATGAGTAAAGATGAAAAAGGGAAGCAGGTGAATGAAACTAAATACAGAAGCATGGTGGGTGGACTGAGGTATTTGGTTCACACTCGTCCAGACATTGCTTATGCGGTTGGCGTAGTAAGCAGATATATGGAAAGGCCCACAGTGCTGCATTACAATGCAGTGAAACTTATACTACGATATGTGAAAGGTACGTTAGAGTATGGATTTGTGTATTCAAAAGAAACAGGTAACTATTTGTTAGCTGGGTTTTCAGACAGTGATCTTGCTGGAGACACAGATGATAGAAAGAGCACGAGTGGCGTGTGTTTTTACTTGAATGAAAGCTTGATAACGTGGGTGTCTCAGAAGCAAAGGTGCGTAGCTTTATCCTCTTATGAAGCTGAATTTATGGCAGCTACGGTAGCTGCTTGCCAAGGAATTTGGTTAAGGAATTTGCTAATGCAAGTAACTGATATTGGGCCGAGTCCAGTAGTGATCTATGTCGACAACAAATCAGCTATAGACTTAACAAAGAATCCTGTCTTCCATGGTCGCAGTAAACACATTCACATCCGTTACCATTTCATTAGAGATTGTATTGAGAGGGGTGAAGTGGTTGTGAAGTTTGTAAGGACTAGTGAACAGAAAATAGACATGTTAACAAAGGCGTTACCAGTGGCAAAGTTTGAAGAAATGAGGAAATTGATGGGCATAAAGAGTTTGGATTAAGGGAGATAATGTTGGGTTTTGTTAATGGGCTTATTGATTAATCCAAACTAGATAAACATACACATTGGTATGATGTGTATAGATAAATAAACACACATTAGTATGATGTGTAAGGATAATAAACACGCTGTGATGATTTGTATTTATCAGTGTGAAGATTTGATCTTAGCCGTGCTAAGCTATTTTAGGTAAAGCAGTGTTAGTTTTATAATTCAAGATCCTATTTTGTAGCCACCATTCTGGTGTGCACAGCCTATAAATATTTGATGTAATCGTTTGAGTTTTAATATCAAGGAAGTAGTTCCTCATTTTCTGGTCTCATATACATTCAAACACTTATATATATATATATATATATATATATATATATATATATATATGTTTAGTTAGTTAGCTCTACAGCTCTTCAAATATAATTTGTAAGCTATTACAGTGGTTGATGGTTTGGTAATTGGAGAAAATAGGTGTGGTGTGGTTGCAAAGCGAGATGATCGATATCAGCAAAACGAGACAGAGCCTTAGATGGAGCCCAATTCACCAGTGATATATTGCTCTCCTCTTTGTTTTGAACTGTTAAAGAAGAACAACATTACAAGGAAACATGACAGGAAGGAAGGACAAGGATTTACAAAATGTAAGACGCGTCTGAACCTGTCAAAGGGGCCTCCTTCTTGCAGTAAGAAGCTCTAGAAGAAACACCCCAAAAGTGTATACATCGCCCTTCATGTTACTAATTCCAGATTGGATGTGTTCCGGTACATTGCAACCAGTATCACCAATGACCACATTACGGAAGCCTGATTCATTATTAAGAAATAGCTTCAGATTTTGTTTATCAGTTTGAAACTTTTAGACAACAATGGAAAAAGGCTGGATGGAGAATGCTCGTGGACCCAAAAACATGCAAAGGGTCTTGAGCTTGCACGGGAATTTCTTCTAGATGCCGCTACTGTTATTTTCAAGGAACAAGTATATGTTGATCAGTTTGGGAGTTCTCTATAGTTTTTGTTTGTTATGTTCTTATTGGATTGATATCCTTTTTCATAAATATCACATTTCTATCTATTTTATCTGGGATTCTGGGAACATCCAGCCCAAGTATATAAGTGGTGGTGATAAAGAAAAGATCATACGGGTAAATGGGTAGGTACATTTACTTGAAATTGGTTAACCAATACCTTTCAAAGTGTTTCTGTTTTTCTTTAAATGAAGATGGAGCATGCAATGTAGGGCTATTCTGAGTTGTCCATAGTCTAATGTTTCTTGTGTTAATATGTAACATAAAAATCTTTGTTAAATTTTCCATGTTAGCAAACATGTGTAAATGCCTGCATAGGTCTAGGGGAAAATTTTGTGCGGGTTTTTATCTATTTGTGCAACTTGACGTATCATGTCTGGGTGTTTTAATTGTGCATTGCATTGACATATTTTCGTGCAGGTTGAGAAGGCTTTCAGGGAAAGGACAGCGTGTCAAAATTGTTTTGACATATCATGTCCGGGTGTTTTTGTCTCTTTTGCTCTAAAATTGGTTGAAGAACATGTGTTCATGTTGCTTGCAAGGAAATACTTACACTGGAAAAGCAGGTACTCCTACCAGCATGTTTATACATTAGCCTTGAAAATTCTGAAGAATCAAAGATGTCCTAAATAATTTATGTAGCATAAGATCCTGTTGAGGTCTTTCTCAAACACCATAAGGTTTTAGAGCGTCTGGTTATTTAACCATAATGTACTAAAAATGTTAGCCAGAAAATATTTTAAGATATGTAAGTGAAATTTCATTACCGGATGTGATGCCCATTAATTATTTGACCTTTATGCAAGCTAGACGACAGCTTGAGACTAAACCAAACTTCTAACTTGACACTTTACTTACAGATTAAAGTTTACCTCGTTTCCAACTGTTCTTACACGATAAATGTAGTATTTCGTAGTGAAAAACTCTTTTCTATTACTGTAAAAAAGTATGCAGAAGGTTCAGAATTAGTAACTCGCAGATATAGTGCTATAAAACAAGAGCAAGCGGATCTCTTTGTGTCAGGTAGTTGATCTATCTTTTTCTCAGACAAGAAGGTAGATTGATTAGTGTTACTGCTCAGTAGGCTTTAGGTGTGGGAGTGTCTTTGCATTTACATTGAGCTTGGCATGCCATTCTATTATTTAACACTGTTCTGACTGATTTCGTACTATTACTTGACTAGACGGAGATTAGGGAACTGACAGTGGAAGTGACATAGCTAAATATATCAAGAGAGAAGCTAGAGATAGAGAATCAGAGCTAGAGATATGAAAAAGGGTTAGCCTCTACTGCAGAAGTAGAGCTGAAGGCACTGTCGGAAGAAGTTGCAAAGCTGATGAACCATAATGAGAGACTAGCTACAGAGCTGGCAGCACAAAAGAGTTCCCAGCCGCAACACAAAACTTTTACAGGCAATAGAAATGGCAGAAGGGATGTTAATACCAAACGACATGAGCAAGGCATAGTAAACCCAGAAATCAAGAGTGAACTGGCTTTATTATGGGAAAGAAAACATTCGTATGAAGCTGCGTTAGCAGAAAAGGATTAAAGTGAGGCTGAGCTTCAAAGGAGAGTCGAGGAATCCAAACAAAAAGAGGATTAACTTGAGAATGAGATTTCAAATATGTGGGTCCTTGTAGCAAAACTGAAAAAATCACAAGGATCGGGAACAAATGCTTTTGAGTTAACTAGAGAAAGCCCTGTAGTTGATGACGATTATAAAATTTCGAATGGTACAAAATAAACAAAGAACTTTCTATGAGGTGTAAATATAATACAGAGAAATTGTGCTTGTTCTGTTTTTAGGGTGTGTGCTTTCTAGATGTCAGCAAGAATATCAAATACTGTACAGGTCAATAATGCTTGTAGCCCTTCGCTGATGTTGGACTAGTGGTTGAAAATCAAACTCAAGCAACTAAAACTTAAGAGTTACACTTTGCTACCTTATTCTTGATTGTAACACTCTAATTTATTAATTGTTTGTAATGTCTTTTATTAAAAGATCTTATTTTCAAATGTTTCTAACATGTTCTTTTGCAGTACCACATCAATGATTTCTTTACCAAACTAACCAAACTTCTTAAGAATGCACACTAATATAACGGCGTAACAATCATCCTATAAATACATGTTCACATAGGTAGGAAACAACATGGTTAGAGAGATATGAACATTGAGTAATATGATTGTCATATATATTCCTCTGTGCAGTTAGAATAAAATGAGAAAATCGAAAACCTGACTTCTGCCTACATGTCAGCAATTTAATTATAGGTAGATTATGGTAAAAAAAATAATTCAGATAATACTATCATCTTACAAAAATTGGGTAAATGGTCAAAATCATCACTGTACTATTCAAAAACTTTCACTTGGGTCACCAGCCCAAAAAAGCTTTCACTCAAACACTTGTACAAATAAAATATTTCAATTGGACATCTGTCGTTAGTTCCGTTAAAAAAATAGACGGAAGGGGTGACGTGGATGCTGACATGGCACAACAAAATAGGGTTCAATAGCTAATTAATCACTCAACTTTGTATCAATTTTCAATTAGGTCATCGATTAATTTTAAATTTAAATTTATAATTTCCAAAATTATAATTTTCATTTAAAATTTCTATTATAAACTATAATTTCCAAAATTTCCATTTTCCAAAATTTTAAAATTTAAAATTTCCAAAATTTCCAATATTCTTAACAAATTCATTTAATTTCTCTCGATTTTTTCTTCATCTCTTTTATTTCTCTCGATTCTTTTCTGTGTGGTGGGGTGAAATGGGGCGGTGGTGGATGAATAGAAATTAGGGTTTCAATTGGGGGTTTGTTTCGATTGATCATTACATATGTGTATGTATCATCTGATGCAGCTGGTGGTTTTGTGTGTACAGTATGTGTATATACGTATATATATACACGGTTGTGTGGGTGTGTAAAGAGAATCGGTGGCTAGTGGTCGGCGTCGGACTATGAACGCCGCGGGAGGACAACCGTGGGGAAGAAAATGGACTGTATATATGTGTGCTTCTGTGTGTGCGTGGAGGGAAGAAGAAAGAGGGAGAGAGGCAGTGGGATGCAGGTGGGTTGAGCTAGAGAGGGAGTGTGTGGTGGGTTGAGAGAGAGGCGAGTTAGGTGGAGGTGGGGTGTGTGAGAGTTGGTGGCAGTGGGATGTAGGCGGACGAAGGGAACGGATGAGGGAATGGTCGGCGCTGTGAAGGAGATGAGTGGGGATGGTGGGTGAAGGAGGTGCGGCTGATGTGGTGGGTGGAGAAAATGGATTGCTGTTGGTCAGAGTTGAGGAGAAAGGGATGCAAGCGGAGGAACGGTGGTGAAGAGTGGCGAAGTTGGGAGATTGAAATGGGTCGGTGGTATGGAGGAGACGAAGAAGATGGTTGGTAGTGGTGGTTGATGAAAATGGCGGAGGTTTTCAGGTGGTGTTGAGAAGGAGACGAGGTGGGTTGTGAAGGGAGGGGGGAAAAGGGTGAACGTCGGAAGGAAGATGAACGGTGGTGTTGGGTTTAGTCGGAGGATGAGGTGCGGGGGGTGGGATTGAGGCAGATTGGTGGGTTTGAATTGGAAGGAGAGGAGAAAGGATCGAATTAAGGACTGTTGTTTTTAGGACCCCTCATTTTTAGGATTTAGAAAGTATTAATAATTTGGAATAAATATAAATTTTAGGAATTATTGGATGGATCTGTGACATGGTGCTGATAAGGCAGAGATGTGGCATCCCAGTTGGCGATATTTAACGTGCCTCCGTTAAGTCAACTAAGATTTAACGGACGTGAAATATTTTTAATGTATAATTACCCAATTGAAAGTTATATTGAGTTTAGTAATTCGTTTGAAAGCTTTTTTGGGCTGGTGATCCAAGTGAAAGTTTTCGAATAGTACAGTGATGATTTTGGTCATTTACCCCTCCATATATAGATACCAAATTCTATCCCCATACGCTCTTTCTAGAATACTAGTAGTCGTGGCCAATATAATACTAGGAATGACCACAATTTAGCTTTTATGCAAAGTGAGTGAGTAATGCAAGTTAGGGGTGAGCAAAAAACCGAAATGAAACCGAAACCGAACCGAAACCGACCCAAACTGAACCGAAAAAACCGAAACCGAAGCCGAACCGGTGGTTGCGGTTTTTGATTTTTCAAAACCGAAATTTTCGGTTTCGGTTCCGGTTTTAGGTTAAAACCGAACCGACTAAAACCGAACCGAACCGATTATTAAAATAAATATATAATTTATATAAATTTATAAAACTTTCTGGTGACTGCTCCGGCTGGTAACTTCTCATTTTCGTAAACTATATATATAGGTTTCTACTATCATGTAAATTGTATTAAAACTACGATTATATTGCATTCAATTTACATATTACATGAGAAAGTTCTAATTTGCTTTTGTATTAGCAACTAAGAGTACATTTTGTCATTTACTCATATACTGGTTTCTGCAAG
The DNA here is from genome assembly GCA_036435485.1 of Saposhnikovia divaricata. Taxonomy (NCBI): domain Eukaryota; kingdom Viridiplantae; phylum Streptophyta; class Magnoliopsida; order Apiales; family Apiaceae; genus Saposhnikovia; species Saposhnikovia divaricata. The sequence goes on along the minus strand of CM071601.1, from coordinate 205,113,973 downwards.
GCATTAAATTTGTGCAAGTTAAGACTTAATTAGGTATGATTTATTCATTGCACATTATCACACATGCATGTATAAATTTTGTTAAAATATATTGTGAGCCCTGTATAACTTATTAGCTTACTAATGTCATATGATATTGTCATATAACATTACCACTAACATATACACAGAGTGTATTCATTCAAAAACTCAGTTACTTTGTTTAAAAATCGAGAACGTTGTAATTTATAAATTTAAAGTTTTGTAATATATTTAAGTTTTTTTCGTTCGATTTTATAACCGAAACCGAACCGTTAAAAACCGAACCGAGCTTTTTAAAACCGAAACCGAAACCGACGATTCGGTTGCGGTTGCGGTTTTCAATTTTAAAAATCGAAGACATGCGGTTTCGGGTTCGGTTTCGGGGCAAAACCGAACCGAATCGTGCTCAGCCTATGTGGTAGAATTTAACTAAGCCAACCCTAAGCTATTTATATTAAAAAATAAATTAAAATGTTGGTTAAGGAAACTCTTGCCGTTACAGAAGTATCTTTATTTTTTGGGGGGACACCTAGATGGGTAGTTGACCAAGTACCAAAGGCAAGTTCTGTAGTTCATTATACAGCTGAAGGCCCACGTAAGCCTTGTCCCATTGGAAATTTTGCCACCTACAAACTTGTTTAGATCCACCAAGTCAAACATAGCTTATAAATCTCTTCTCATAAATCTCTCTCACCATAGGAGACAAATGTATGCATTTTGATTAGGGTCATATTTTATGATTGGGTAAATGGTCATTTTCGTCACTATATTATTCGAAAACTTTCATTTGGGTCATTAGCTCAAAAAAACTTTTAGTCAAACACTTAAACTATCAAAACATTTCAAATAGGTTACTGCCGTTAGTCTCCATTAAATTGACTAACGCATGGTATGGTAGTCACTATTCATCATCTTCTCTCCCTCTTTTCTCTTTCTCTCTCAAACCACCACACACAATCTCACTCTTCCTCTCTATTTCTCCCTCTCTCACTGCCCAGAACCACCACCACCTCCGCCACCAAACTCCCTCTTTAATTCCCATCCACCTAAACAATCTCACTGAATAACCTTATTATACGAACTAAATGAAGACGATACCCCACTTTTTTCTAAACAAAGAATCAACTCATCAATCATCGCCTGAATCCCGTCAAAATCTCTACTTCCATTCAACATATCAAACAAAGTAGCATAACACTCATCACTAGGCATATACCATACCTGCCTCTTCACCCACCTAAACAAACTCAAAGAAGCATTCTCATCTCTCACAACCTTCAAAGCCTGCGTAACATGAATCATATTCGACACAAACTGTAACTTATCCAACTGGGTCTCCATATCAGGCCCCCATCCCTACCTCTTAACAATCTCAACAATTTTCGCAACAGCCGAAGCATTCAAGAAAGGCCTCTTGACCCCTCCTACCAACAGACCTAATCCCCTTATCCCTATAAAGAATCTTCCATGATTCATCTAAATAATCAATATCTTCAGTCCATTCATTAGATCCATCCCCATTTTCACCAGAAGAGTAAGTTCTAACATTTTTTACATTCAACCTCCCTTCTCCCCTCAATTCGCGCAGCCTTTCACCGCATAACACTTCACCGCCCATCCCCTTCCCTCTACAACCGCACCTTTAATCTTCAACCCTTCGTTTCCTCCATTCCCCGCACCTCATCCTCCGACCAAACCCACAAGAACAACACACACCAACAGCTTTCCCTTCGACCTCGAATCCACAGCCGCTGCTTTCTCCTTCTCCCTCCAACCCAATCATAGTTGGCGTATATGCGTAAAACAGTTTAACAAGCCAAAAGCTTTCATACCGGCCGGGAAGACTCTCAGACCTATCTTTTTTTGTGATCATAGTAGCGGATCTCACCATTTTCAAAGAGTACAATCTCATCACCATACTTGAAACCCTGTCGCAGGATGGGAAATCGTCTAACTTGTTCGAATGTGCCAACGTGATACATCTTAGTCTAAACACCACATCCCTTTTCCTCGTCCAAAAAATGTACATCGAGCTTTCCAGTTGGAAATGGTTCATATGCATCCAACAAAGTAAGAAGATCTTTCCTGTTCACGAATTTAAATATCTTTTCACGTTCACAGCTTTGTGCATCTGGGAAAAACTTGGCCAGCAACTTGAACTTGTTACTTATAGCATCAAACTTGAGCGCAACCAATTGCAAAGTTTTAACAAAGTTGTGCTGAACGGATGGAATTGTCCCATAAGCACAATAACTTGAAAATGTAACAAACTTGATCTTTTCGTGTGAATATGTATGATATGTGCAATAAGGACAATCCTTTACATAAGTAGTTGGAACGAATGATGATTCATCCTTAAGTTTATTTATAAGAAACTCATGATCAGGAACGGATAGCTGAATCCATGAATTGGAATTAGAGGAGAAAACAAACAACGGATAGTAGACTACCACCTTACAATCATTACTTACATGATCAAACCCGACTCCAATTAGAGTTGGACGACTATAACCGCCTTGTTTGTCTGTCTTGTGGGAGATTAAATTCCAAAGACTGGTGAGTGCCATGCTAGAAATAGCGGCTGCAATAATCAGCACCTCCACTTTTTTGGCTTGGATATTGCCCTAAAAACTTCTATATTTCTGGCAAGTAAAAGGCATTTGACACGAAGACAGGAGAAATTTAATTTTTTTCGAGTGAAGCAATTTTGCCAGAAGCTTTATTGTTACACTTTGATCATAGATGTTTGTGTAACTTTCTTATTGCGTTTTATAGTGATGACAAATGGTTTGTTAAGTTTATATATTGGCTTTTTCATTTTATTAGTTTTGCTTTTCTTTTTACCTACTGTACATTGAATATGTGACATCATCCTCGTAAGCCCACTTCCCAAATTGTTTACTGCAGAACTAGTTGTGCAGCTCGTAAGCCTGTGCATTGTCCGGGAAGTACACTTCATACAATGCTGCAGGTTTGCGTGCATTAGACATGTAACATATTTATGTAGTTGGTTGACGATCAAACTCATGTACTGTATTCATCTTTTTGTTTAATTTATGAGTCGTTTTCAGTATATTAACAGCCCATATGGACTTTTTGTTTAAAGTCTATACCGCTAGCTGCACATACATTGTTAGCAGGAATATTGTCACATTATTTGTCAAGCACCATTACAGGTTAACCATGCTTGTCCTTAAGCTTCATTTCGAGAGAAAAAAAACATTTAAAACTTAAGAAAACAATGTTATGAGGAAAATCATATACAGTTTTACACAGAAACAAGGGAATGGCAGAGAAAGAGCCACCTTATAGACCTACAAAATTCTGACTTGAAATTGAGATTTAGCTTAGATGTGCAATTATAAATTACACTGCTCATTCTGATCCTTTATATAAAAATGCCTGCAACACTTTCTTATAATATCCTAGTCCACAAATCCATCCCTCTTTTGAACATCATCATGTATATTTTATTGGATAGTTCTTGTTAGATACACAAGCATAGTTCTACAAAGGCAAAAAAAAAAAAAAAAACCTACTTATCAACATTGAAACTTTAAGCATTTAGTGATATGTAGCCGAGTATCTTTCCCTAAGGTGCATCTTCTTGTTACCTTTTACTATATATTGACATCTACAATTTATAAATCTTCCTTATCTATGAACTTGAAGGTATATATGGAACCCTTTCATTCCTTAATAGGCTCTTTAACAATGCAAGGCAACTATGAGGAAAGCATAGAAGGGAATCATTAATAATCTGACTACATGCGACAAAAAATTCAGAAAATTCAGTTCATACATGCAATGTTCGATCATCATGAACATACTTATTCAGACCAACTTCTTAATCTCACATATCTTCTTAAAAATCCACATTCGTGTACCTAGATAGTAGTATCATTAACGACGGTATAACTTTCATCCCAAGAATTCATGTTCACATATGTAGACATAACTCTGCTCAGACAGGAAAGATGCGAGGGGTTCATGCAGAAAGAAAACAGGTAGGAAACTGCATGGTTAAGTGAGATATAAACATTGAAGAATATGCACAAACTGATCATTAACTTTGTCTTCTAGAGCTGAATCGCCCTAGCATCATGTGGAAATACATCACGAATTTCACCCAATCCTGAAAAACGGACATAACGACACATTAGAGTTCCAATCATTTTTTCTAACATAGTGACATTTTCTTATCTTCCAAGATTCTAATAGAGATCTAGTTAGCAAAGGAGACACCTAGTTAGAAAAAAAAGACAGAGAGAACTGACCTTTGAGTTTGCGAGCATCTTCCTTGTTCAACTCGGCGAAGAAAAGGCTGGCACTTTCCACAGAGCAGGCGATGAATCGGTTTTCACTATGTAACATGATTTGCGGAGAAATAAAATAGTTAGGAAATACCTTTGTGTAGTGCCAATGCAAAGTACCAGCCATGTCAAAAATATAAAAATCTTCAAATTATAAGAGGTCATACCGGCCTATCCTTTTTAGCAGTTCAAGGCACTCCTCCAACGTGCAACTTTTAGCTTCCACTTTCACTTCATAAATCTACGTCAAACATGGGATACATGAAAAATTTAGAACAAACATTGTCAACTTCAAGAAAGAAAATGGAGGAAAATACCAACTAGTTGTAACAAACATGAAACAGAATGACCATGAATGCCCACTAAATCATATATAGAGAGCAGAAAAGAAGAATGAACATAGATGAGTAGATGCTAATATGAACAAGTATATCCACTTAATTGCAACTTGTGATCACTGATCACCGTACCCCTCCCCTCCAAATTATAAAAAAAAACTGAACACCGTCCCCCCCCCCCCCACCCCCACCACCACCACCACCACCACCACCACCACCACCACACAAAAAAACAACTTGAAAGAGTGAGAAAGGAAATAATGGTGGAAGAAAACTTAGTCTATTAAGAACCACATAAACCAGTACCCATTCCTAAAAGAGGCTAGCTTTGTATAACAAGGTAAAATGAGTTTTCAGTGTCTTTTATGGGTGATACAGCACGGGCAAAACTTTTAATTTATTGCATGCAAGCCATGCAAAGATTAGACAATCAAAAGTGCCTACAACTGCAATTCAGGATGATTATGATGTCATGTAGACCTGGCAAAATTTGTGATTGGTTTGGTTTTGATTCCAATAATATGGTTTTGGATTGGTTCTTGATCCAAGTCCATTTTAAAACCATATTTCTATAAATTTGGTTTTGGATTCGGTTTGGTTCCTATGGATTTGGATTGAAATATTGATTAACCACTTTTATAAATGTATATTTTTTTAAATTTTTTTTGAGTATTTTTTTTTTAGAAAGTTTTCCGAGATTTTTTTCTCAGAGAAATTTTTTCCAGAAAGTTTTTCGAAAAAAAATTTTCGGAAAATTTTTTCCTAGAATTTTTTTTGGGAAATTTTTTTAGAGAATGTTTTTCGGGAAATTTTTTCCGAGAAATTTTTTCGCAAAATATTTTTTCCCGAAATATTTATTCGGAAATATTTTTTTCCGAAATATTTATTCGGAAATATTTTTTCCCGAAATATTTATTCGGAAACATTGTTATGCATGCAGTTAAACGGCAACATACATTTAAACTGACTGCAATTCAAGAAGTTTCATATCTTTGAAGTGCAAAGGCATGAGGCAGTGCAATGGCAACATATAGGTTGGAAACTGTATGGTTGCCTAGGATTAATATGTTTATTTTGTCGAAAAAAATAATTTAGAATATAGAATTAGCTGTACGCATATGACATAAAAAAAATACTGTAAGATAGAAGATATAGGAAAATAATTTTAAATTAATGATCTGGAAAATTTATGTGAAAGAACCTATATAGAGAGGGGCCGGGATAGCAGGTGCATGTGAAGTAGAGTGGAACTGAGGAATGAAAAGAATTAAAAAGATTCAAAAAAATAACTGAACTTTTTTGGGAAAATTTTATCATGAAGAGACATGTTTACAATCTCAAAGGTAAAAATAAATACATGCACTCACCTTAGGTCGATGGAACCGGTCAACACCTGTTTCCAAAGAAAAAAATAAACAAGATCAACAGACAGCAAAAATCATAAATTAGATACCTTTTTGATATTATCAAAATCTCTTAATATCTACTGCAACTACTTAAATTAAATCTCAAGGCAACTCACTGAAATTTTCTCTAAATAATACCGTGTGGATATTTTTATAACATAACAAGACATAGAGAAGCTAGCATTTTAACTAACCGGTGAATCATTACTTAAAAAACAAAAAGGCCACATCCACAAGGAGAATATGGAAGACTTACGGTTCCATCGCAATGGTCTCTTGCACCACTCTAAAAGTTCAATATCGTCGTGAGGAGACACATAATAACCATCTCTGTGGCCTGTGCTTATAAACTTTCTGGGAACTCCTGATATGTCAAACTGTTTCGGATAGATTTGGTAGAATTGGATTGGCTCCATAAGCTGCAGCAGCAAAAGAGTAAGGGTAAGGAACGGGAAAGAAAACGGGGGGAATGGGCATGTAAGAAAACAAAAGGGAGTGTAAGTGGGGGGCATGGAAAGGTAAAATTGCATATACCTCCACATCTGATGACAACTGTGCATGTGAATCAACCAACTTTCTTCTTTGTCCATAATCATCTTCTCTTTCAACCTGCTACATAAATAGAAAAAAATTGAATAAAGGGGGGAGGAACAATCAACCGAACTCTTCGTTTCTTAAAACTGTGTATTGAAGATTACACGCCAACTACTTAAAATTAAGTAACATAAACAAAAACCAAAAACAAAAATTAAAAACAATGATTATATATGGTATTCAGAAAAAGTGACAGAATACTATTCTGGGAAAATGTTAACACGAATTAATAATGAAGGGGCCTGATTACAAACTCAAAGGCATAAACAAACATGCACTCACCTCAGGTCGATTAAACCCGTCAACACCTGTTGAAAGAAAAAATGAACGAGATCAGCAGAAAAAAACCATAGTTTAATAAAACAAAGAAGCAAAAATAGCAATATCCAATACGCAGGAAGTCATAGCTTCAAATATTAGTTGTAAGTAGATTCTTTACTGATCTAACTCTTTAATATTTATCAAAATCTCAAAATATCTCACTGCAACTATTAAAAATCTCGCAACTCACTGAAATTTTCTTTAAAGAATACCATGCGAATATTATTACGTATAACATAACAAAAAGAATCATTACTTTAAAAGCAAAAAAGGGCATGTTCAGAAGGAAAATATGGAAGACTTACAATTCCAGTGCGATGGTCTCCCCCACCGCTCTAAAAGTTCAAACTCGTCTTCAAGATAATTGGTAACTCCTGACATGTCATACTCTTCTTCGTCACTCTGTGACATGTGTGGCATGTCGGACTCTTGTACGTAGATATGTAATGTATCCATAAGCTGCAGCAGCAAAGAGAGCAGGGGGGGTAAGCAAGGGGAATAAACAAATGATCATGTATATATATCATGCTGTTACACACAGCCACACACACACACACACACACACACACATATATATATATATATATATGTGTGTGTGTGTGTGTGTGTGTAACATATCAATGTTTATGAGATTGTTGTAGAATCAAAACTTGAATAGATAAAAACTGGTTACAATGATAAATAAAAACACAGAATAATAAGAAACTAAAACTCCTAGGAATGTGGCACTACTTTCCTATGTCAACTCAACTACTACTTGACTTATTCTATTTTCCTAACTTGTCTCCAGTACAATCGTAAATAAACAAACTACTGCTATTATTCAGGAACTGCAAATGAGCTGGCACACCAAATTCAGACAAGTCAGATTATAGACTCCAACAATTGTCTTGGTCTAATTCTCGTTTGGCTATTAATTGTTTGTGTGCTTCTCAAATACATAAAACCAATTGGGAGTTGTTAAACAGAACCATAGAACATATGAAAAAGGAAAATGCTAGAGACCCCAAAAAATATCCCCAAAATTTTTCCCAAATGATTATGTGTCATGTGAGTAATTAGTATATTTCCCAATAATGATATGGGATCCGCGTGTATACATATGAGCCCCAAATTAAAATGTGCCAAATGTCATGTCAGCTCATTTGGGGAAAATTTTGGGGTACCTAGCACTACTCTATGAAAAACAACAAAGAAGTACAAAAAAACATATGAATTTAATTCTATAGATAGATAATCAAGATCAATATTACAACAAACCCTAAAAAAAAAATCACAGAATAATATATATACATGATCTCTAATAATACATACACGTATACACATGATCTATGATATGAGCATATGCTGAGATGATCAAACAATATTAAGAAATTAAAGAAAACACAAATCAACTAACAGTTGATAAAAAAACACGCGAAGATTAATTAACACGTCAAAAACCCTAGAATTAGGATTCTAAAAGAATAAGATCAGAATAAATTAAAATATACCTCGATTGTTTTGGAGAGAGAACTGCAATTGAGAAGTTGAATATATTTTTATGAAACGATATATTAATGTATTTCGGTGGGGGTGTGGTCATTATATAGAGGGGGTTGTGTACTTGTGTTGCGTGCTTTGTTTGTTCAAGGCGTGTTCGGCCACTCTTAAAGTCCAGTCCAGTCCATTGGGCTTTTATTTTTATATAATGGTCCACGCTTTGTTTAGATACGGTCTGTGTTATTTTGTCCGGTTTATTATTTTTTTTTAAACTTCTATTTCTTTTCTAGCAGAAAACTTTAAACAATAATTTGATTATATGTATTTTGAGTTATTTTATACTAGCTTATAGTTCATGCAAAGTACGGGTTATTTTTAGATATTTTTAAAATTATATGATTAAATAAAATAGAGTATAATAATTTATTATGGATATAATTTAACTTTATAATATTAATTAATAAAATTATTATTATAATAATAGTTATTTAATAAATGATATGTATTGATTAGAACTAATAATATAAATTTTAATGTAAAATTGTTGTTGACGGGATTCGAACATGATGCATATAAATATATACGATCAAAGATTATTCAATAACACAAGATAAAATTTTGATCATGCGATAAATAACACACACTGACACACACACACAATTAAGCAAACATGCTTGCGGGTAAAGCATGTTGACATATACTTGAAATTTATTAACCAATTATGATGGTTAATTAGGAACGTTTGCAGAAACAATACCTTTTAAAATGTTTCTGTTTTTCTTTAAATGAAGATGGAGCATGCAATGCAGGGCTATTCTGAGTTGTCCATAGTCTAACGTTTCTCGTGTTAATATGTAACATAAAAATCTTTGTTAAATTTTCCATGTTAGCAAACATGTGTAAACGCCTGCATAGTTCTAGGGGAAGTGTGCAAACGTGTTCATGTTGCTTGCAAGGAAATACTTACACTGGAAAAGCAGGTACTCGTACCAGTATGTTTATACAGTAGTCTTGAAAATTCTGAAGAATCAAAGATGTCCTAAATAATTTATGTTGATAGATGAAACTTCTAGAAGAAGAAGTGAAGGAAAAGAATGAAGAAGAAGAACGAAAGGAAAAGAGAAGGATTAAAGAAAGGGAAAGAAGCTCCGAAGAAAAGAGAGAACAAGGGAAAATGAAAAAGACAGAGACGATTGTTCTCTCGCTAATCAGCATTTAGCACCCGAGGTTAGAATTGATGAATCCACAGTAGATGATGAGAAGCTTGATACTATTGAAACAGGTACGGTTATGTCATCCTGGCATGTACCCCCACATATCCAGGATGCATGAGCAGGAAATAAATTGGCACATCAGCAAAAATATGCACAAGTTACCTGATGTCAGTCCTGATGAAAACCTTACCACCTGTAAAGATAAGAATGGTTCATTTGGATATGATTTTTTAAAGTTCTCCGGAAGGAAACTGAAAAAACGGTATCAACAGGATACAACCTTAAAATGCTCTATTAATAGGGAACATGCAATTGTTTGCGGAAGTGGGATTATGGTTCACAAATCTGAGGAAAGTTATAATGATAATCATTTTGATAGTTCTTCAAGGACTATCAGTGGACTACATAAGCATTCTAGAAGTAGTGCTGCAACGAAAAGGTGCATTGCTCTAATAGGATGAGTGACAGAGGTGACCTGCAAGCCCATAGCTGTTATCAGCATAGTGATTACAGAGGCAAGGTAGAGCCATGCTGTATGATGACTCGAGCTGGTCAGAAGTATGTAAGTAAGCCTCATTCTGCTTCTTTGGATATGAAAGCGAGTCATATCATCCATATTTCTTCAATTTATGACGTGCTAAACGATTGTAACTAGGAAAAAATATCTTAAATTATATTACTAAAGTGAATGTGTTATTGTTTGACAAGTATGCAACTTTATTGAGAAAAGGTACCAAAACATGGTAGGCATGATAAATATAAGAACAAACATTATCAATCGCAAGACACAGAATGAAGGAAAGTGCCAAATATTTGTAATAACATGTAAACGAATGACCAGCAATGCCCACCCAGTCATTAGACAGCAAGAATGAAGAATGAACATAGATCAGCAATGCCCACCCAGTCATTAGACAGCAAGAATGAAGAATGAAGAATGAACATAGATGACAGATGCAAACATGAACAAGTATATCCACTTTATGGCAAATTGGTAACATATGGTCACTCAAGTCACCAGTACCCCACCCCCAAAAAAGCAAGCAACCTGACATAGTGAGAAAAGAATAATACTGGTGGAAGAAAACAGAGCTTAAAAATGTTTAATTTTAGAGATACTAAATCTTAATGTTTAATGTTTAAAATATTTAACTTTGTACTTCTAGCAGAGGGAAAATGTTATGACAAATGATGAGACATGGTTACAAGATCTATGGCATAAAATGAAGAGCATGGTTACAAACTCTATGGCATAAAGAAAGATGCACTCACCTCAGGTCGATAGAACCCGTCAAAATCTGTCCAAAGAAAAAATAGTAAACAAGATGAGCAGACAAAAATCACAGGATACCTGGGAATCATCATTACTTCAAAAAAATTACACAATAAATTGATTAAACGCAATTGCACAATCAACAGAACTCTTCGTTCGTTCCAGTCATGAGATTCAATACTGCCCTAACATGTATTGATAATTACACAATACATATAAAACATATCAATAACATCACTCAGTAGACACAATTTCTGAACAAATTACACAAAATACATATAAAACATATCAATAACCTGACTCAATACACACAATTTCTGAAGAAATTCGAAGAAACATAGAGTATATATACACAACGCATTACCACACAACATAGATTCGAAGTTAATTTAAACATATCCTGAGTATCGAAAGAGCAAGGAATTATAAACAGAAAGTAGATTCAAGACTTACCTCTGCAATTCAATTTGGGGGTTAGGTTTAGGGTTTGCTTTACCTTTGCGATGAGCAATCAAGGGACATTATTATTGTGTTATTTATACACAAAACAAACATAGATTGATTCCTACTTTTGTATCTAATTAGGAAATGTGGCCGCGCGCTTTCCGCGCCAATACAAAATTTACATGTGTGAAAGTTTAACAAGTTATTATTTGTTCCGTGGGTGTTAACTTTTTCCAGAATAAGTCAAATTTATCATTTGCTATAATTAGAGCATCTCCAACCACAAGAAATCCTTAGCTAAAATTAGATAAAAGATACCATAAATAAAAATTATAGAGATTATCTAAAAAAAACTTGAACTCCAATGGGTCAAAGCTGTTAGCTATAATTTTAGATAATTTCTACAGGTTGGCTATATTTGTCGAACCTCTATATAGCTGTAAGAAATCTGTAAAAAGATTCCACATCATTCATTACCATATTGAAGTGATACATTCTATTTATAACAACCTAAATTATTAATAACATACTATTTTTAAAATATAGCCAACCAATATACTGTAGCTAATACCATTGAAGTAAAATGTCTTACAGATTCAACAAATTTTACATAATGTCCTACAGGTCCAATTTAGCCAACCAATTTTAGCTATTCCCGTTGGAGATGCTCTTAGGCAATTTATTCGTGCTTCGCGCGATTTATAAATTTTCATTTTAAAATTTTTTTACTTTTAGTTGAAGATATTAACTTTTAATTATAAACACCTAAAAAAATCATATCTTTCGATCATTAATATTTCCTTTCGAATTAAAACACGTTACATTTTTAACTTAAAACAAATCTTACAATCATTAATATATACCCGAAAATATCATAACATAATTTTCAAGAAAAATATAACACCTAAAATAAATAATAACATAATATAATTAATGGTAATTAGTCGATTACCTTTTTCACATTTACTTTAAGTTGAAGATATTACCTTTTATAAACACCTAAAAAGATCAACCGTATCATATCTTTCAATCATTAATATTTCCTTTCTAATTAAAATAATTAAAATATGTTACCTTTTAATTTAATCATTAACATATACCTGAAAATATCACATCATATTTTTCAATAATTAATAAAATATATTAAAAATCGTAAAGGTTATTTATAATAAAGAAACATTAGTATAATTAATAAACATAAGTATATTAAATTATATCAAAAAAAATTTTAAAAAGTTATTAAAAAAATTATTATATAAAAACATAACTGTAATATTAAATAAATTTTATAAAATAATACGAGAAATCCGTGCATTGCACGGGTTATAAGCTAGTATATCTAAAATTTTGATAATCTCAAAACTATCATAAACATAAAAAGTAGCAATTATAATACAAAAGTAGTCTTTTTTTTATAATTAGAATTTTCATAAATAAAGGTTGGTAACACTTCGCGTCGAAGACTCAAAGCCCAACCCTATCCATCATACAACCCATAAAAGGCTAGAGAAACAGATACAACCCTAAACAAGGGAAAACACTAGAATGAAGCTAAACAAAAGTGGTTGCAGGCATGAATGCCAGACAAAAGAGCAGCAGGAGGAAGCGAAGGCGGTAGGAGAAGCACAAAAGAAATCTGGAGCGAAGCTTAGTCCTCATCTCCTTCATTAACAGAGTCCTGGTCCTGCAAAGTGGCTACCACATTTTTGACAGCTGAAGCGAAGCCTAGAACCATTCCAAGATCATCTCGCGGTATAGGAGTGAGTTGGAGTTGTGGGATTGGAGGCCCAAAACCCATGTCAAGATCTAACTTTTCCTGCAGACGGCCAAATGGCTCGAGAACAAAGTGCATAGCCGACCAGTTGTTTAGCCCTACCACTGCAAGGTAATGAGCACATCTGTTGGACGATTCAGCGACATAATGGATGACATTCTCCCACTCCGGATTGTATCCTAGAAGCTTTTTGATTTGTTCCACAATCCAAAGGCATGTTCTATCCCCTCGACCGTCCTGACGAGTGACTTCAAGAAAAGGATTGAAATTGTCGGTTTCAAGTAATACAAAAGTAGTCTTTACGATCAAAAGTTATAAATATTATATATAACAATACTTTTTAAAACGGACGCCCTCTCACAACATACACATACATGTTCAATAGTAATGTAAGAATTTAATTAATTAGAATATTAGTTTATTTCAACACAATATAATGAACAACTAGTGTATAACTTTTTTATCGATTTAATATACCGATAAAATTGGATTTTTTCAATTTAATTGATTTGGTCATAACCCATGTATAATTTATTCATGTGTTAAACAAAACTATTTGTATTATTTTTATTACAGGTGTTAAGCGAAAATTTGTATACTTTCATAATTTATTATAATTTCCATAATCACTAATAATAAATATTGCTTAAGAAGTTAAGGGTTGTCTGTACAACAATTGTCTGAAAAGAAATTGCAGTATTATTCGATAGGGAATAAAAAAGGACGCAATGTAAACAGTCTTTAGTCGTCATTTTACCTAAAGATAAACTAAAATATATATGTAATTAATATATAATATTGAAATAATAATTATAATTTTGAAATATAATTTCCTAATTTTTTAAATAAAGTAAAATTAACATGTATTTATTAGATATAATTAATGACTAATTAGTATGTCATTAAGAGCTATTTAATGTAAATTTTAATAAAAATTCAAAGAATGAAAATTCAAGAAAAATATCTTGAACGCTTCTGGTAGTTTTCTGATCTTCACGCATTATAATATATATAGATACATGAATCTACCATAGTATGCAGTTAACTAATCAGAAAAGAGAAATTATTTTAGGATCAATCAGAGCTAATTCCTAAATTTTAGACCAATCATGTTATATTAAGAGTTTTCCATATTTATGTTCTCACTCTGCCTCATTAAGCATTATTAGTTAACACTTCTAATTCAAATACAATAACAATTTTATTTAACATATCCTTAAAAACATATTTTTTAAATCAAAAAATATTTATTAAAAAAATCACAATTTTATTTTGAAATCAATCACAATATACTATTATAAATTTTAAATTAAATTTCATAATTAATCATTCATTAATCAACCAATATCTATCTATTATATATATAAATGAAATTCCCCAGGAGTTTGGTGGTGCTCTAGAATCGCTCAATTCATATTTATCTATTTTTCTAAAGCTCCTCTATTTTAAATAACCAAAATTAAAATTTCCTTCTTTAAACCCTATTTTTTAGAAAAGAAATCAAAACTTCTTTTTTTTAACATTAATATAAATTTTTAACATTAATATAAACATTAACATAAACATCTTTGAAATATAAAAGGTTCTCGAATTTGTAGGGAAGAATAATTCAAATTACATATTCGAAATAGAAAAGTTTTTCGAATTTGTTGGGAAGAAAATCCCCGGGAGTTCTAGAATCGCTCGAATCATATTTATCTATTTTTTTAGAGTTCCTCTATTTTAAATCATTAAAATTAAAACTTCCTTTTTAAACATTAACATTAACATATTCAAAATAGAAAAGGTTTTTGAAATTGTATGAAAAAAGAAGTCAAATTTATAAATTCGAAATCGAAAAAAAATTATATTTCAGAATTTCCTTTTTCAACATTAACATGATCGAAATAGAAAAAGTGTTTGTATTTGTATGGAATAATTCAAATTTAGATATTTGAAATAGAAATTGAAATTTCCTTATTTACATTCAAAAAGGTTAAAAGTTTTTTTATTTACATTCGAATTTGTAAGGAAGTCAATATTGTACAATTTTCGTATTTATATTCAAAATTTAAGAATTACTATTATAAACCCAATCGACTTCTATACGAATCTCCTGTAATCCTATATAAAGCCATTATCATTCCCCACAAAATACAATCTATCAATTTTTGTTCTATACATTTTTTTTTTCTTACTTAAGTTCACTTTTGTCTTTGTCTCTTTTCGTTTAGTTTTTTTTTATTTATTCTTATTTAATTTAATTTTCAATGTACATGGCTTTTGTTTAGTGATTTTCAAATTATTTTTTTTGTTGGTTTTTAAGATTTGAATTTACAGATTTAATATTTGTTTTCTTTGTTTTATTTTTAAATTTATGATTTGTTATGATTGTAGTTATGATTATGGATTATTAGTTGTTGAGTATTGAATACAGTAAAAGAATACAGGGGGGTGAATGGATTCTTGAACTTTTCTTTGTTCTTGAATCTTTGCAACAAGATATGTGTTTTGTGTGTGAGATATGTAAGTGCAGATAACAAAGACAAACACAACACAATATCA
Organism: Saposhnikovia divaricata; assembly: GCA_036435485.1. Taxonomy (NCBI): domain Eukaryota; kingdom Viridiplantae; phylum Streptophyta; class Magnoliopsida; order Apiales; family Apiaceae; genus Saposhnikovia; species Saposhnikovia divaricata. The sequence continues at coordinate 205,098,249 of CM071601.1, read as the reverse complement.
CTTTAATCTAATATTTTATTAGATAAAGATTTTGCTACAATCTGTGAATACAAATGATAGTATTCTCAGCTTCGTTTTTCTTAGAGAGATATTTCTTTTGATGTATCTTGAAAAACTTATGTGCTAAGGAAGTAAGGCTGTATCCTTATAGACATGGATACACCTACTTACTACAAATAAGGTAGGTAAACAAACTACTTTCCAGTATGTCTATCTCATTTGAGTAAGAGTCCAAACGGCTACAGATTTGACTTTGCAAAGCCCGTTCAGATCCACTTCTTTAGCTCCTTGTCCCTTTGTCTTATCTCTCCAAGCTTCTTTGTAGGCTTTCCAATCTGCTTTATAGTACATAGTCAAATAAAGCGTCTTGGCTTGTTGCAGGTTTCTGACTTGTACAATTCTTCAGTATTTTGTCTCCAAGAATGTATTCGAGAAGTGGCTTAGTGATTAATTCGAGAACTCGAATTGACTTAATCGATAACTCTGAGTTCTCGAATAGTGTTATATTGACATATCGAACTACTTCTCGAATAGCTCTTTTCTCTGGGACTCCTTGAGATATCGAATAGAGCATTTTGACATATCGAATCCCTGAGATGTCGAATAGCTTCTTTAGTCCTTGAGATATCGAATAGATCATTGACTTGTTGACTCTTAGAGAACTCGAATGATGCTTTGACTTGTTGACTCCATGAGTTCTCGAATAGAGTAATAGACATATTGAATCTCTGAGATATCGAATGAGATATCGAACAGTGTATTCAAAGATATCGAATAGTGTCTTCTGAGATATCGAATCTCTAACTTCTCGAATGCTAGACTTCTCGAATAGACAAATGTACTTCTCGAATTGGTACTTAGGCAAATTCTTCATTTCTTCAAATCCCAACTGTGATTATTTGGCAGTCTTTATCTCCTTGCTTGAGGCATGAACCTTGGAACTTCTTTCAAGCATTATTCTTGACTTTATAAGTACAGTAACACAACTAGAATTTGATGCCTATTACAAGTACAGAACAAATAGAAACTCTACAACTAGAGGTTCCCTCAGTTAAGAGGTCATGTAGGTAATGCATAGCATTACACACACTTAGGCTTGTTATTAGATGTATTCAGGCATGCCTCTGTGACTAACAATCTCCCCCAAATTGTGAGTAAGACCCTTAGTCACAATTTCATGTCTGATAACAAGCCTAACATACATAAAGATAAAACTTGACAGTACATGTATGAATTTTGATTAGCAATGTGGATAGAACTACAGGGTGAGTAATCTTACAGCCTATGATGAAGTACTAGCCATTCTCATTTGTTTCCCTTTCCATAGCTTTGGCTTGCAAATCATCATATGCTTTCTGTCTTCTTTCTTTCTCCTTCCTTGTATTCTCATCCATACCTTTTATTATTTCTGCCATAGCATCCAATTCTTCAAGCAGAATTGAGTCTTTGAAATCTTCAAGTACTGAACTCAGAATGCTTGTAGGATAGTGGTTTAGTAGATTCATTATGATATGGATCTGATTCCCATTTCTCCTCCTATACTTCACCACATAGGGGTTAAACTGAACTATACACAATCCCTTTGCCCTTAGCTTTTTTGCTTCAATCTCCAGTCTCTCAATTTCTTTCTCCCTTGCTAGCCATTTCTCAAGACACTCTTTTCTGATTTTCTCCTTATGATCTCTCTTCATCTTCACAAAATCAATTAGCTCCAGCTTCCATACTCTTTCCACTTTATCTTCTGAGCTCAACAATGCAATGATTCTTTCTATGTCATGTAGTTTGCCCTAGTGTTGACATCCTCCTTGTTTGAATTTCTCCTCCCTTCCATCAGTATATTTGATCTCAAGGCAGTTATCAACAATGGCAACATAATAGATTCTTTGAGCTTGTAAGAATTGCAGTTGGTCTTCATCAAAATCTTCATCTAGTGGTTGGAGTTTTAAGCCTGGATAGATTGTCAGAGTCCTTGACTTGGATAGCTTTGGTTTCCTTGCAGCTTGTTTGAATTTGATCCTTTTGACATGGTTGCCTGGCAGTAGCATGTGACCTTTGTTTGTGGACCATTGTAGTATTCCATTAGCAGTATGCTTTTTGAAATGTACAGATGGTTTCTTGACTTGAATCTTCTTCTCTTCTTGAGGTGGTAAAACAGTTGCAGAAGCCATGGGATTAGATTTTGGTAGGTCATCACTAACAGCATTCACCCTAGACTTAGAGTCTTGTGTTGTGGTGAGATTACTGCTAGCAATGCCTAAGGCTTGCTGTTTTCCATTCTTCCTCTCATAGACTTTGCCTTGGTCATCATCCTTCTTATCCTTGCTGTCTTTCTTCTTCTTCTTATCCTCATCCCCCTTATCACTCCTGTGATGACTTCTCCTCAAATCACTCTTGTCTTCATCTTCATCATCCTTATTCCTCCTTGGCTTGGCCATTTCTGGAATTACACCAGTTGCAATGTATGATCTGAGAATGTGCAGTGCCTCTATCTCTTCAGCAGTACTTGTCCCCTTCTTCTTTTGCAGTAGATCAATGATGGCAATAATGAGTCTGTGATTTCGAGAGGTGAGATCATTGGGAATGACCAATTGTTTAATCTCTTCAATTCTGGTGCCAGACTGATAGATGATGGTCCATGGCTTCTTAATCACTTCTGGCAGCCTAGAAGATTGGCCATTCCTCAAGTCATCATACAGACTCTTATTGTTTTCATTTACATTCCTCTTCTCTATGAGCTCAATCAGTGCATCTATCTCTGAATGTTTCAAGGCATGTAGAGTTTTTTAGGTTAGATGCCAGATTCTGGATTTTGCTACCATCATTACTTCCTTGAGCCATGAGCTATCAACTTTCCTAGGTACCACAGTGAAGTAATCGATCTGATCCTTCAAGCTCCTTAGATACAATTGAGTGTCACCAGCCTGTTCTCTTGAGACTTTCAGAAACTCCAAGAATGCATCATCATGATAAACATTTAAGTTTGCAATTTCTTGTAGCTTGGCCTCAGTGACCACCTTCACTTCTACAGGCTTGGCACTTTTAGATATGGAGAGTGAAGGTTTATCAGATGGCATACTCCCTGCAACCACTGTGGTTGTGATAGTTTGCTTTTGACCACTGGAAGTAGTGATGTGCACAGTTGGTAGAGTGACAACTGGTAGAGAAGTAGGAGGCTCATCAACTTTGTCTTTTCCTTTGCCAGGCACATGAATTAGAGATTTTGAAGTTCTTTGATGAGCACCTTCAATGATTTTGATGCCCTTTACTGGTGGTTTCTCCCCCTTTGTATTTGAGTTCCTTGATGTCCTCTTCTCCCCCTTAGGCTTGTTGTCAGGCACAGAGGCTGTAGTATGGACCTTCGGGGTTGAACATTCTTCAGGTAGAGGGAGACCCATGTGCTTCATCATTGCAGACAACATTGATTGTTGATGCAGAAGAACATCAGCTGTGGTGGTGGCTTGAGTGTTCAACTGCTCAGTTAGAGTTTGTACCTTGTCTGTAAGATGAGCATTGGACTGAGTGAGAGTAGCTACCTCCTTTTCAAGTGCATCTACCTTACTGAATAATGCATTAGATTTGAAGCCAGACAGGGATTGTTCTTTAAGTCTCTGCACTTCAAATCTAGACAGCTCATGCACAGGAACCTCAGTTACCAGCTTGTCTCCATATTGATTTGCAAAGAGTGTCCTAAGCATGGCATTGGCATCTGTAGTCTGATCAGATAGAATTTGAAATTTGCTTCCTAGACCTGTGACTATATCTTTAAGAAGAGCTAGACTATTATCCATCTTGGTGCAGGTGGTGTTGCAGTGTCTGATATCTCTGACCACACTGTCTAGTTGAGGAAATTTGGCATCAAAGGCCCTCTTGATCTCTTCTACTGAAGTGGCTGTCTTGTCACTCAGTTCTTTTCAAAATATCCCCTTAATGGAAACCTCATCTCAACCTTCGAGATAAGTTTCGAGTTAGGAGTTTAACTCGAAAATTCCCTTTAAGGAACTGAGAACTCTATCTCGAACATCAAGTCGAAATTCGAGTTGAGTTTCGAGATAGAGACTAACTCGAAATTATTCTCAATTCTTTTCAAAATATCCCCTTAATGGAAACCTCATCTCAACCTTCGAGATAAAGTTCGAGATAGACCTTATCTCGAATATTTTGAAGATAGAACTAGGCACACTGGTAACTCGAACTCAAAGTCGATTTTCGAGATAAATTTCGAGATAGACACTAACTCGAAATTCTTCCCAGACTTAGAATTTTCAAAACTTCACTTTGACAGCTTAAGTCGAAATTCAAGTCGAATTTCTAGATGAGTTTCGAGATAGAAACTAACTCGAAATTTTGAAGATATTTAATTCTAAGGCCTCTAATTACATGAAAATCATAGGTAAATTCATCTAAAAATCATGCAAAATTTAGAATACTATGAATTTAACTCCCCCTATGATCGTGCAATCTAACAAGCATAAATTCAAAGATTTGTTCTATTAAAGACACTTAAAAACACAATGAATTCATGTAAAATGACATTATATGCCAACCTATAACAATCATTAATTAGGCATTTTAAAGTCTAAGCACATAATGATTGAGTAGCTTGCACAAACAAACATAAATCTGGATTTTATAGATAGGAGGCTTTACTAACTTGTGTTAAGCATTACCAATTCACCAACCAATCTATTGAATGTTACTTCATCAAGAGGTTTGGTGAATATATCTTCAATTTGTTGCATTGTGGGCACAAAATGTAGCTCCACAGTCCCCTCCTCGACATGTTCTCTTATGAAGTGATACCTGATGTCGATGTGCTTGGTTCTTGAGTGATCTACAGGATTGTTGGTTATGGCAATGGTACTTGTGTTGTCACACATAATTGGAATTTTCTTGTGCTCCATGCCATAATCCTTCAATTGGTTCCTCATCCACAGTATTTGAGCTACACAGCTTCCAGCAGCAATGTACTCAGCTTCAGCAGTAGAAGTAGATACTGTATGTTGCTTTTTACTTTGCCAGGACACCAATCTTCTGCCAAGAAATTGACAAGCACCAGATGTGCTTTTCCTATCAATCCCGCAACCTGCATAGTCTGAATCCGAATAGCCAATTAGATTAAAACCTGTATCTCTTGGGTACCAAATCCCTAGATTTGGTGTGCCCTTGAGATACCTGAAAATTCTCTTGACGGCTACGAGATGTGATTCTCTAGGATCCGCTTGGAGCCTTGCACATAAACAAGTTGCGAACATTATATCGGGTCTACTTGCAGTTAAATAGAGGAATGAGCCAATCATACCTCGATAGCTTGTGATGTCAATTGGTTTACCTGATTTGTCTTCATCAAGCTTCGTGGCTGTTGCCATGGGAGTCTTAGCTGCTGATGCATCTTCTAGATTGTACTTCTTGAGTAAATCTCTGACGTACTTGGATTGACAGATAAAGATACCATCTTTTCTCTGACTGATGTGTAATCCAAGGAAGAAGGACAGCTCTCCCATCATGCTCATCTCATATTTTCCTGCATTAGCTTATCATATTTCTCGCAAAGCGCTCATTAGATGACCCAAAAATAATATCGTCCACATAGACTTGAACAAATATTAAGTCATTTCTTACATTTTTATAGAACAATGTTTTATCAATTACTCCCCTAATAAAACCATTTTCAATTAAGAATAAGGATAGGGTTTCATACCATCGCCTTGGGGATTGCTTGAGGCCATAGACAGATTTGAAGAGAAGATACACAAAATCTACATGTTCTGGATCAATGAAGCCAGGCGGCTATTCCAGATACACTTCTTCTTCTAACTCTCCGTTCAGGAAGGCACTTTTCACATCCATCTGGAAAACCTTGAAGTTCTTATGTGCTGCAAATACCAAGAACATCCTGACTGCCTCAAGTCTTGCAACCGGTGCATAGGTTTCATCATAATCAATTCCTTCTCGCTGAGAATAACCTTTTGCAACCAAACGAGCCTTGTTTCGTGTTACAAGTCCGTTTTCATCCAGTTTATTTCTGAATACCCACCTAGCTCCAATTACTGATATGTTCTTTGGTCGGGGTACCAGTTTCCAAACTTTCTGCCTTTCAAACTGATTGAGTTCCTCTTGCATTGCAATCACCCAATCAGCATCACCAAGAGCTTCTTCTATTTCTTTAGGTTCAAGCTTGGATAAGAACCCAGAATATAAGGAAATATTAGCCAGGTCAGCTCTTGCAGTTCTTCTAGTAGTCACACCAGCATCTGGATCACCAATAATTAATTCAAACGGATGATCTCTATTCCATACCCGTTCTCTTGGAAATTGTCTTGATGATTCAGTTTGACTTTCTGAGTTGTGGTGCTGACTACTTTGATTATTTTCACTAACTCCCCCTGAGTTAGTGCCAGCTCCTACAGAACTACTGTCAACTCGTCTCGAGCCTTGAACAGTTGTCCTTGAGCTGCTATTTACTCCCCCTGAGTTGTTGCCGGTTCGTACTGAAGAAGTCTCTTCTGATCTTGTAGAATTAGATTGTTCACTAGACTCAGGTTCTTCACGTACACTTGGAACATTTAATGGGACAATTAACTCAGGTTCATCTTCAAGTTCATCTAGGTCCAGATTCTGAAATTTTAGGGACTCAGGTTCACTAGAATCTCTAGAAATTGATGGGAGTTTGGTATCGTCGAATCTGACGTTGTAGCTTTCAGTCACTTTTCGATCATTTTTCTAAGAACACCCTATAAGCTGCCACCACATCTGTGGAGTAACCAACAAAGATTCCTTCACGAGCTTTTGCTGCAAACTTGCCTAGATTTTCATCATCTATAAGTACATAGCAGTTTGCTCCAAAGACATGAAAGTATTTGATTGTTGGTCTTCTGTTGTTCATTAGCTCACATGGTGTCTTTTCTTTATCTTTTATGATCAAGGTTCTATTTTGAGTGTAACAAGCGGTACTCACTGCTTCGGCCCAGAAGTACAGAGGAAGTTTCGAATCATACAGCAAAGTTCTTGCTGCTTCAACCAAAGTTCTATTCTTCCTTTCAACTACTCCATTTTGCTGTGGAGTTCTCGGGGCTGAATACTGACGACGTATTCCCTTAGATACACAGAAGTCATTCAGCACTGCGTTTTTGAATTCAGTGCCATTGTTTGATCTAATCGTCTTCACAGTAAGTGTTGAAACATTCTCAATTTGAGTGATGTGATCAATGATTAGGAAAGGTACTTCGTCTTTCGTCATTGCGAACAATACCCATGTATACTTGGAGAAGTCATCCACGATTAGTAATGCATATCTTTTCCTAGACAAAGATAGGACATTCACTGGGCCAAACAAATCCATATGAAGAAGTTGCAGAGGCTCAGTAATACTAGAAATTTCTTTGCTTTTATGTGATGCTTGCTTCGACTTTCCCATTTCACAAGCTTCACAGAGTCCTTTCGGAGCGAACTCCATTTGAGGTAGATCTCTCACCAATTCTCGCCTCGCGAGAGCATTCATCGTTTTGAAGTTTAAGTGAGATAGCTTTTTGTGCCATAACCAGTTTTCATCATCCGAGGCTTTGCTGTAGAAACAGGTGACCTCATTCTGATTTGCTGAATCCATGTCTGCAACAAAAAGATCTGCCTTTCGAACTCCTCTCAAAGCTAATGAGCCTTCCTTGATGTGAGTGATTGATACACCTTTCTTGTTGAAGACAATTTCGTAACCTTTGTCACAGAATTGACTGATACTCAAAAGATTGTGCTTCAGTCCCTCAACATAGGAAATATCTTCAATGATGACATTACCAGTCTTCATTTTTCCATATCCCTTTGTCACACCTATGCTGTCATCTCCAAAGGTAACATAAGGGCCAGCCTTCATAACCAACTCTGTAAGCAGGGACTTGTTTCCAGTCATATGCCTCGATGCTCCACTGTCTAGCACCCATATAACTTTATTTCTATTCTGCTTAACGCCCTGCAATGACAGATTGGTTAGACATTCTTCGGAACCCAACTTTGATTGGGCCCGGCTTTTCGATAAGATCGAGAATCAACAGATTTAACAACAGAAGATGCACTTTTCTTAACATTACTAGAGCTTTCGACTTTCTCCTTTCCTTTCTCAGACTTGACAGATTTGTCAGTCTTAGGAGAAGGTTTGTCACTCCTAACTTTAGGAGGACTGACAGTCTTGGCTCTCACATGCTTTTTCTTGATGTTTGAACTAGCAACAGTATTTGAGCATGACTGGCTAGATGCATTCATTAAATTCACAAAAGTTTGCATGATGTTAAAAGTGCATGGCATACAATTAGGTTGACCACACTGTGCATGATTCTGATGCAGATTATTCATTGTATGTGTGACAGGCATGGCATGTGTAGCAAGAACATTTATGTTAGCTTTACATGCATAAGAAAGATGTTCAGTAGATTTACAGTGATAACATGCTTTCTTTATTCGTTCAGCCTTAACCTCTTTTATGCCTTTTTCTTTCTTTCCTTGTTGTTTAACAGCCTTAGCTCCTAATCCTGGTCTAGATTCATCTCTAGGGAAATTGATTTTAACTTGTTTGATATGAGTTATAGGTTGTGCTTTCTGGCGATCTTCCATCTCAATCTCATATCTAGCTATTAATTCATTCTCTTCTTCTTCTATTCTAGGAACAAGCTGTTTGTAGATAGGTTTGACAGCTGATTTAAGAGGGCTAGGAATTTCCTTTTTAAGGTCACTGGAACTAGTGTCGATAGGTCTCTTTCCATCTTTCTTAGGAAGGTCAGAATAATCAAGTCCTATACCTACTCCAGTTATCTTCTTAAATGTGTCATTATCTACATACACTTTACTAGCAGCTAGTTTGTAAGCTTCGCATTTAGTTTCTAACTCAGCTAGTTTTTCCCTAAGACATGCTTCTACTTCTTTCTTAAGGATGAGCTTGTGTTCCAGAGATTTAATAAAATCTCTTAGGGAAGTATCTACAGTGCAAGCAGCCTCTAACTCTTCCACTTTTGCCTCAAGCATTCTGCTTTTGGCAACAAGTGTTTTCTGTTCCTTTTGAGAAGAGTCTAGGCTTTTGCACAACATATAGATCTCTTTACTAAGAGCCCCGTTCTGTTCCTTATTATCATCAATGGACATTTCTACTTTAAGGGTTAGAACTGGTACCTCTGGTTCCTCTGATGTCTCAGCCATGAGGGCAAATTTTGCTACATGAGTAACATCTTCCTCATCTAAATCATCCCAAGCTCTTCCTTCTGTCACTAACAAAGCTCTTTTTCCATGTCTTTCCTTCACCAGCGATTCATACTTGCTTTTGAGGGCTTCATATGTCTCTTTTGGATAAGTCTGTTTAGGCTTTTTGTAGTCGGTAGCAAAATGTCCAGCTTCACCACAGTTATAGCATTTGAACTTCATTTTGAAATCCAAGGGAGATTTGTAGCTGGTATTCTTGCCTTTTCCTTTGTAGCCTGACGAACTACCACCACCCCTAGCAGCCCGATAGTAAGATGAAGAATTTCTCTGTGGTCGGTTGCTCTTTCTGAATCTCATGTTGCTGAACTTCCTTGCCATGTATGCCACGACACTATCGTCCATGTTGTCCAGCTCTTCTTGGGTGTAGTAGTCATCATCACTGTTAGATGTGCACTCGTCATCATTATCAACTTGATGTGGTGCATGTGATGATTTAGTCTTTTCTGCAACCATTGCCTTCTTAGACTCTTCCTCATCAGCAACTAATCCTGATGCAGTTTCTTTTCCTTTTGAATCATTGTCCCATGCTTGATCTTGAAGTGTTTCCAGCTCATAGGTCTTTAATATTCCATAATATTCTTCCAGAGAAGTTGTATGCAAATCTCTGGTTTCTCTTATTGCGTAGACCCTATGTTCAATGCTCTTTGGCTGGTTCCTCAGATATCTCGTATTAGTCTCAACCATGGGGAGAGTTACACCTCTCAGATTCAAATCCAATACCAACTGACTGAATCGTAGATAGACGTTTGTTATGCCTTCTCCTTAGGGATAGCACAAAAATCCGATTCGACGGATACCCGATCCGAAACCCGAAATTTTGGATAACCCGAACCCGATTTTTTGGATTTGATTTTCAAACCCGAAAATTTTTGGATTTGGATTTGGATATTATGAAACCCGATCCGAAACTCGATCCAAAACCCGAAAACCGATCCAAACCCGATCCGAACCCGAAACCCGAAAAAAAACCCGAATATATATATATATATATATATATATATATATATATATATGTATGTATCTGTGTGTGTGTATGTATATATGTATATAATTTATACTATAATATATTTCATAATGTAATATATTTTATATAAAAGTCATTGGTGCATCGTATAACAAATAACCTTGTATTATTAAAACCGAAATATTAAAACATTGTTAGACTCTAAGTGTTTAAGATGTATTTCATATCAAATCTATTTGGTTATTTTAATGATTAAAATTCATTTAAAAATTGATTATATGTAAAATTTTATAACAAAATTAAATATTAAAATATTAAAATTAATGCACAGAATATAATTTATTTATATAATATTAATAATACTTTTTATAAAATTTTCGGGTTTCGGGTTTCGGGTATTATCCAAATCCAAAAAATTTCGGGTTTCGGGTATACCCGAAATCCACCCGAAATCCATTGGATCGCGGGTTTCAGTTTTCGGGTATTTTTCGGGTTCGGCTCGGGTTCGGGTTTTATCCAAAAAATCAGGTTTGGATTTGGATTTGGATTTGGCCAAACCCGACCCGATCCGACCTGATTGCCATCCCTACTTCTCCTTTTCGTATTCTGAAGGTGTCAAACTCCATCTTGAGTATGAGTGTCTTGTTACTCCTAACCTCTGCAGATCCTTCCATGACAACTTCTATCTTGTCCCAAATCTTCTTTGCTGTAGTCAGACCTTTGACTATGTTGAACATTTCATGATCAAGAGATTCCATCAAGGTTTGTCGTACGGCAGTATCATAAGCTATTTGCTCCTTGTCAGCATCTGAAAACTCCGAGGCCTTTTTAGGCTCAGACCGAGGTGCTATAACCACCCCTCCTTCCGTATGCGCAGGAATAACCACCATTGGAACAAATTTACCCTTGTCAAGGACTTCCAAATATTCAGGGTTAACAGTCTCTAAATAGAGTCTCATTCTGAAAACCCATTCTTCATAGTGATCTCGGTTGAACAATGGGATCTTGAATGCATTTTTAGGAGCCATTTCAATTCTGGTCACTAAAAGTTTCTAAGTACCCAAGACTAGGCTATGTAGAATTTCTGCCTAAGTCGAAATTTCTCTAAGTAGAAATTTTTGCTCAAGTCGAACTTCACCAAGTAGAAGTTATCCAAGTCGAAATTCTATGTAGAAAATCTCAAGTAGAAATTCTATGTAGAACTTTTGTCCTTAGAATAATTTTGCTGCAGATCACTTTAATATTGAATAAACAATATTATCTCTTTAACACCTTTTTGACTTTTGAGGCTTTACTCACCTAACCCACCTAACCCACGTGCTAGGTACTGAGTATGTTCTGATATACTTTCGGCCGTGAATAATGCAAATCAAAAATCCAAAAACACCTTTTTAGTCTTTTACTATTTATCTGTTTGAAAAGGAGATCAAAAAGTTGTTGGGTCGTCTTATTTGATAAGAACGAATGATGAACACTCAAGAACACCAAATATCAAAGTACCCAGATTAATTCACAAAAATTAATTAAATTACACCCAAGCTAAATAATCACACCTGGAGTATTTAAATAATTTTTCGGATGAGTTTTCACTACAAACGAATTAAAGCTCACTTTTCCAGAATTTTAGAAAAGTAGATCTAGAAAATGAAAACTCACGATTCTTCTACTAAACACAAGGATCTATGTTTTGTATGTTAAACATATAGCTCTGATACCAATTGTTAGGTCCAAATGTGTTGTAGAGGGGGGGGTGAATACAACTTTTCAAATATGAGAAGCAATAAATACGATGCAATAAACGAACACACAGATTCAAGGAATATATGTCTTATATATAACTTGAAGTGGTTGCTACAACATTCATTACAAAGTATAACAGAAATTCAGAGAGAAGTGAATGATACTAAGCTCTGTGAATACACTCTCTCTCTTTTACATGTGTTTCTCTCAAGAATTGCTCTCTCACAAAAACATTACACAAGTACTTCTATTTATACTACATGTAATCTATGTCCTGTAGTCTTCAAAGACTAAGATATACGTGGCCCAATGATGTCCACATAAATCTTGCCTTATCTTGAAAGCTTGGAAATCTGCCAATCAGAAGATGCCATGTGTCATGTTGAAGCTGCACTCTAAGTAGAACTTCTACTTGAGAATTTCTACTTAGCCATCTCGAATTTCTAAGTAGAACTTCTACTTAGAAATATTCTACTTGGTCATCTAGAATATTTAGTACTTAGAAAATATTCTGGTCTTCAACTTGAAACTTCAATGCACATCTTGAACTTATGATATCTTCATGTCTTCTTTATTCTTCACCAAGCTCTTGAACATGGATCTTTATTACTGACATAAACTTGCTATCAATGTCCTGACACTTGATGCACTGGTCTGGTTCATAAGTGACTAGTCTTGATAGTGTTTTTGCTTCTTGAATAAATTACCATATTCACTTAGTAACGTGGCTTTCCAATGTTCGCTTTCCTTCTTGTTCACTTGAAATCAATTTGTCTTGTTGATACTGATAGTTATGATCTTGATTCTCTATTTCTCAAATCACTGAGGCATGAACAACTTTGACTTGAACTTCTCTCAATGATTTCTTCTTGGCTTGATCATAGTTAACATGTTCAATTGTATCAATTACCTTGTCTTCATTTAGTGTTGATTTCTTGTGGCTTCTTGTTCTTGATTGTCTTCTGGTTAAGTATCTTTCCCTTTAATTGAGTTACATTATTTATAGTGTTACAAGTTTACACACTCTGCCTTTCATGAAGCCATCCTACTATGCCATAGGGATGATGTGGAGATGCAGAAGGCCAAGATTATTGATGATGCTGAGAGAGATGACAATGTAGATGCCTGGATGCAAGGAAAGTATGATGTAACTCTCAGTGAAGCACTTCAATATCTTAGAGAGGAATACATCACTTCACTAGGTTCAAATGCAAAATCCCTGTCCCCTAGTGAAGTGTATGAAGCTGTAAATGATTCCTACAAGGGTTTCCTCAAGGCTGTAAAATTCAACATTTTCTAAAAATACCACGGACAACATATATTTTATTATCAAATATTATCATTTTTAATTTTAAGCCTACAAAATTCATGTCTCAAAATTTTAAATACAAATAAAAAAAATTCATTATATTAACATCCGTGCATCGCACGAGTTTTAATTTAATAATATATAATAACCCAACAAGGGGTTGAAATTAGTGAGGCCTTTTATTTAATCTAAAATAATGAGACATTTTATTCAACTTGAAATGTTTAAATTACCCTTATATTTTTTATTTTTAAAAAGTTGTTGATGATGAGAGTGTGAATAATATTTGGTATTTTGATAACTTAGATATTTTAATTATTTTTTTCATTTTATATTTAAAATTTTTTATTACATTATATTATAAAGATGAAAATAATAAATAAATAACAAATAATAAATAAAGATTTATACTGATAATTTGATATTGATTGATTTTTTTTTTTGCATAAATGAAACGATTTCATTTAAAAGATAAAAATACACAATTCGAATGGGACATGAGACATTCTTTCTTCCACAAAAGCTTATCATCTATTCAAAAGGTATGCTTAACCAGTTCATGGGTCGTAACCTGAATTACGACTGACATGAGAAAGAGATTCCTCCAGGAAAGTAGACGATTAAACCTCTATATCAAAGAAGAAGACTCCAAACATGGGAAAGCCTTGTTAAAAACCCCGCAAGAGCAAAATCATGTGGGAAAAAACTCAAGGGGGAAATAAGAGCGCCTCACTCAATACAAACATATATGGATATACATAAATTTGCATAACTCCTAATAAGCAAAATACTAGAAATTTCTAATTGCTCCAGTTCCCGCCTTCATCCATCTTCTTTTCGCATGTCTTCTCATCCAAATCAGTCTAACATGCTCACATAACACCTGTAATCAGTCCACTTCCATCTTTGTTTCATTGAAACATCTGAAATCACCAAAACAAATCATACCAAGAGCTAATTAGTCGATGAAATAATAAAAGAAAATAAAATTACAAATATTGGAACATTTTGTAACTCGATAAAAAATAAAATAAAAATTGATAAACCTTCTAACCAAAGGGGGATTCCTTTGGTTAGATATAAAAATAATAAAGTAACATTAAAATATATATAATTTATAAAACTCATATATTAATAAAATACTGTATATAAATATATATCTATACTATTATATAAAAGCCGAAACATTAAAAGTTTTGGTACCTGTTTTTTAGTACTTATTTTTTGGTACTTCGTGAATTTACTTACTTACCCTTCATTATAAAGAAAAATATATACGATATTTATACTATTAAAACTCCTAAAATAAATAATAACATAATATAACTAATGGTAATTAGTCCATTGCCTTTTTTCATATTTACTTTTAATTGAAGATATTACCTTTTATAAACACCTAAAAACATCAATCGTATCATATCTTCCTATCATTAATATTCTCTTTCGAATTAAAATACGTTACCTATTTAATTTAAAACTAATCTTACAATCATTAATAAAGAAAAATATATACGATATCTATACTATTAAAACTCCTAAAATAAATAATAACATAATATAATTAATGGTAATTAGTTAATTGCCTTTTTTCACATTTATTTTGAATTGAAAATATTACCTTTTATAAACACCTAAAAACATCAATCATATCATATCTTCCAATCATTAATAATTCCTTTCGAATTAAAACATGTTACCTTTTTAATTTAAAACTAATCTTACAATCATTAATATATACCCGAAAATATCACACCATATTTTTCAAATATTAATAAATTATATTAAAAATATGTATACGTTGTTTATAATAAGGAAACATTAGTATAATCCGTAAACTTGAGTCCGAAACATTAAAAATTTTGGTACCTAATTTTTGGTATTTCGTGAGTTTACTTATTTACCCTTCATTATAAAGAAAAATATATACGATATCTATACTATTAAAACATCTAAAATAAATAATAACATAATATAATTAATGGTAATTAGTCGATTGCCTTTTTCACATTTACTTTTAGTTTTTAGTTGAAGATATTACCTTTTATAAACACCTAAAAAGTAAAAATATCAATCATATCATATCTTCCAATCATAAAATATCTAGCAATAAATAATATATACTCAAAAATATCACAACATATCTTCTAATGACTAACAAAATATAATAGAAATATGTATACTACGAATAATGAGTATTAGATTTTTAGTAAAAAATCAGAATGGTTAGTTCTAATAATTAAATATATTATATGATTAAATTAATTTCCTAAAATTTCAAGGTTCAAATTCTATTAACCACATATTTATTTTAAAATTTTATAATATAAGTTTAAACCATGCATATCATTGATTAAATTTAAATTAAATTATTAAAATTAAAATTAAAATAAAATATTGTAAATAATGATTATATAAAAATATAATTGTAACATAAAATAAAATTTATTACATATCAAAAAAAATCCGTGTATCGCACGGGTTATAAACTAGTAACTATAATTTATGAATATGAAAAAATAATAGTCATTCATTATGACACAAATTCATCAAACTAACGAACCAAAAATTCCACCAAAATTGGTCAAAAAATCACCATAATATGACACTCCCTAAAGACACAAAATATATCCATAAAAATGATATAACACAACTTGACAGCTATTATTTGATTTGGTATTTAGCAAAATCAATTTGTCTAGATTTTGAAACCACCACGCCAATTGCTCCATTTTAAAATATTGTTCCACTGCTGTCATATCCTACCATATTAATGTCCTAATTTTTCTCCGTAGATTTTTCTCTCAGATCTGATCTCCTGCGTCTGTTAATTTGCCACGAACACCTTCCCCTCCGGCATGCTACTCCGGTCGTTTTCTCGAATCCATTTCTCAGCCACAACACAAAAATAGTAGCGAGATGTTGGCGTACCTCATAGAGCAGGTGTTACAGATACTGAAAGTGATGATGCAAATGAAGGATTGGCGCCTAGTTGCCAGCTCAATGTTGCCAACTCAGCTAGGCTCTAGGCTAGTTAGTTACAAGAGTTAGTTACAATCTATACATTCATAATCTCTGTATGTAATTACTACTAGATTAAGCTAGAGTAATCTAAGCTCTATATAAACATTAGTTTGTAACAGAATTTGGATTAAGAAGCTTAATACAGTTTGTACATTTTCTTATGTCTTCTTCATTCTCTCTGCAATTTATGAGATTGTATAATTGTGTCATGGTATCAAAGCTTAAAGCTCGTTCCTGATCTTTTACATACATCTGTATGTACTCATATGCTTCCGCTGTTCGTGCTTCATCGTCTTCGACCTTGAGCTACTCATCAATGGCGTCTTCATCAACAACTTCTGTAATCGACATTAATCATCCGTATTACTTGAGTTCTGCAGATCATCCAGGTCTCTCTCTTGTTACAGAGACTCTTATTAATCAGAATTATCATCATTGGAGTCGATCGATCAAGATCGCACTCTCTTCGAAGCTAAAGCTAGGATTTATCGATGGAACTCAAGCTAAACATGCTGCAAATTCTCCTCAATTAGTTCTCTGGATGAGAAGCAACGATTTGGTTATTTCATGGCTTCTTAACTACATTTCATCTGAAATACGTAAAAGTGTGGTTTATTTGTCAATTGCTAAACAGATCTGGGATGATCTTGCTGCTCGTTATGCTCAGAGCAATGTTCCACGTCTATTTCATCTCAAAAAGGATCTTGCATCTCTTACTCAAGGTACTCATTCCATCACTACCTATTTCACAATGTTTCGAAGCCTTACTGATGAACTTGACAATTTATCCCCAATTCCAAAGTATATATGTGCAAATAGCAATTGTGCCTGTAATAATCGCCAAAATCTTGAAAAGTATGAGCAATTGACTTAGTCAATTCCTGATGGGACTTAATGATCAATTCACTAATACAAGAGGACAAATCTTGCTTATGAATCCTCTTCCTAATATTAGTCATGCCTACTCTATGCTTCTTCAGGAAGAGAATCAGAGAGATTTTAATCATCACAACTCTTTTGTGCCTGAAAATGTTGCTATGAATGTAAAAATGTCTCAGTCTTCTACTCTGTATCCTA
Organism: Saposhnikovia divaricata; assembly: GCA_036435485.1. Lineage (NCBI taxonomy): Eukaryota > Viridiplantae > Streptophyta > Magnoliopsida > Apiales > Apiaceae > Saposhnikovia > Saposhnikovia divaricata. The sequence continues at coordinate 205,080,901 of CM071601.1, read as the reverse complement.
CAAAGCCAAAATCTGTCAAGAAACCTGTAGACTCTACTCTTCATTGTGATTACTGTAATCTGACTGGTCATATCAAGGAGAAATGCTTTGCACTTCATGGATATCCATATTGGCACCGTCTTCATGGTCAGCCAAAACCTAAGATCAAGCAGTCTGGAAAGAAGTTTAATGCCAATACTGTTGCTACTTTTACTTCAAATACTGATACTAGTTCTCAGATTGATTCACCTTCTGGTACTCAGCTTTCTGAGAGTCAATATCAACAACTCATTACTCTTTTGCAAAAGAATCAGTCACTAATCTCTAGTGGAACATCTGCAAATGCAAATGCAACTTGGATTAGTCCAACTGGTTCTACTATACCAACTACTCAAAGTACAGGTATATGTAATTCTGCTACTTTTAAGCATCATAATTTGCCTTATAGCACCTGGATAATTGATTCAGGGGCAACTCATCATATAACATCTCAATTTGAGTTACTTGACAATGTTTAGAATGTTCAATCTGAACTAAATTTACCAAATGGTCAGGTTACTTCAGTCACTCACATTGGAAATGTTTGTCTTTCTGACAACATTATTTTAAAACAAGTTCTATTTGTCCCTCAATTTCAATGTAACCTTTTATCCATTCCTAAACTAACCTCAGATACTGCCTGCAATGTTTTCTTTTCTTTATCTAAATGCTTGTTACAGGACCCTACTATGCTGAAGATGACAGAGATTGGTAACCTAGATGCAGGCCTGTACAAACTTCAATGCAATTTCAAGGCCCTTTCTGCTGCTTTCACTACTGCTTCTTCAAGTAATCCTGATCTGCAAAAATGGCATAGCAGATTAGGTCATCCATCTTTTTCTATTTTGCAGAAAATATCTAGTATAGTAGTTTCTTCAGTCAATGTACATACTCATTGTGACATTTGTCAATTTGCTAAACAGACTAGGCCTTCATTTTCTGTTTCTCAAAAGTCTAGTTCTGCTTGTTTTGATCTCATACATTGTGATGTTTGGGGGCCTTATAGGCATTCTACTCATGGAAAATGTAATCATTTTCTTACTATTGTAGATGACTTTTCCAAATGCACTTGGTTGTATTTATTTTCTGATAAATCTCAAGTTTCTTCCTTAATCATTTCTTTTCTGGCTTATGTGTCTAATCAATTTCAGACTACTGTCAAAATTTTAAGATCTGATCCATTATACACCTTCCCCTGCGTTAATCAATCTCAGATCTGATCTCCTGCGTCTGTTAATTTGCCACGAACACCTTCCCCTCCGGCATGCTACTCCGGTAGTTTTCTCGAATCCATTTCTCAGCCACAACACAAAAATAGTAGAACAGGTGTTACAGATACTGAAAGTGATGATGCAAATGAAGGATTGGCGCCTAGTTGCCAGCTCAATGTTGCCAACTCAGCTAGGCTCTAGGCTAGTTAGTTACAAGAGTTAGTTACCATCTATACATTCATAATCTCTATATGTAATTACTTCTAGATTAAGCTAGTGTAATCTAAGCTCTATATAAACATTAGTTTGTAACAGAATTTGGATTAAGAAGCTTAATACAGTTTGTACATTTTCTTATGTCTTCTTCATTCTCTCTGCAATTTATGAGATTGTATAATTGTGTCAGCAGGTGATACACATACTCAGTTTTAATGTAATAGGAAAAAAAAACAATTATCTTCCGTGTTGATAGACATAACCTTATAATTAGGAATTGATAAGAAACTGAAAAATATTAAGATGTCGAACGTTTAGACGTTAGAGAAGAACGTTAAATCAAGACAACACCACAACAACCGTCGGAGGATTTGGACATCAGGCGGAGAAGGAACAGTACCAGGGCCTCTAAAAACTTGTAGACCGCATTCATGCAGTACTTGATGCCACATGGAGTGGGTGAATCACAGCTCCAGCCGCATCTCCATAAACCACAGCACCAACATGCACAATCACAGCTTGGCCAAACGCGATTCTCTTAGACAAAATGTTTGTACTTTCTGACAACGCCACGAAAAAGGCCATCACCATCACTGCCATAGCAGCACTAGCCGGGGAAAAACTAGCAGGTCCAATAATCCACAGGCTCAATAAGAATTAGAGAACATATGTATGCACTGTGGAAGTATTATTGAATGTGTGTTAGTGGGACAAATGTTTGACTCTTGTAGTCTTGTTACAAGAGATTTTTTTAAAATCAAAAATAGATGTCAATGAGCCAGGATGCTGAGAGTTTGACATGAGTTTTTTGGTGCTTCTCTTGAGAGAATAATAATAGTTTATTATGAACAAATATGCTTGATATTGATTGATTGAATCTTGCTCTATTCCAAACTCTAAAAATCTTAATTTAAACCAGAATTTAAAATTTCCGATAAAACTCAAATTTTTAAAAAATTAGGTTACAAAATCACATGAATAGGGCGGGTCCCAATATTTTTTGACTAAAAAAAAGCCCAATTGATTAGGTTATAATAACATGATAATCTGGTGATTCGTGTCAAAGAGTAAAGCAAACCCTAACCCCCAAATTGAATTGGAAAAGGTAAAGCCTCGAATCTCCCTCGCATGCTTTTTCGAATATGTTTAAATCAGCTTGTTTTTTTATGTGCTAATGCATTCTGTATGCATGTGTAATCCTTTTTTTCTTGGAATTTGTTTATAAATTGTGTGATATTATTATACATGATTAATTTCATGAATAGAAAAAATTGTGTTGATTGTGCCATTGTGTGTAATCATGTTTGTATACGACATGATATGATATGATCGTTGTTTTTTATAAACATTTTTGGCTAATATTATTTAATTTCAACAACTTAATTGACGTGCATGTAATCATTAATAGAGTTACGTGGAAAGGAGAAGGAAGATTCAGGTGGAGAAAATGTTGGATTATTATTCAAATCTTGGGTCCTCCTTGTTAGAGGAAGAGGAGGTATATGCAATTTTTCCTCTTCCTTTTGTTTCCTTACCCATACACTGTTTTCTTTCCCGTTGTTTACTCTTTCTCTCTCTCTGTGCAGATTGTGGAGCCATTGCAATAGCAAAAGGTTGACATATCAGGAGGAGTTGTCTACTTCAATTCCTCTAAGATAAGAAAATTCCAGCTTGAGTTCTATCTACTTCAATTCCTAAGAAGTACTTCAGCTCATTCATATCCTTCATATGGAGTTGAGTTTTCAGAAATCTAGAAATCACTTCTAGATTACTTCCTGTGATCATAAGATCATCCACATAAGCTAAGATTGCCACAAATCCCTTTTCTCCATTGTGAGTGAACAGAGAATAATCAGTTTTAGACTGACTGTATCCATTTTCTACTAAGACTGTACTGAGTTTTGCAGACCACTCTCTAGGAGCTTGTTTAAGCCCATAGAGAACTTATCAGTTTGCACACCATAGTTGGAGAATTGGCTACCAATTCTCCTTCAAATTTCTTTCCAAACCTAAACCCCTTACCAAGGTACCCTGGAGGTAGTTTCATGTAGACTGTTTCCTTTATACTTCCATGCAGAAAGGCATTCTTTACATCCATTTGATGCACATGCCATCCTTGCATTGCTGCAACAGCCAACAAAGATCTCACTGTAGTCATTTTTGCTACAGGAGAAAAAGTCTCCTTGTAGTCCACTCCATACTTCTGCCTATTCCCCAAAACTACCAATCTAGACTTGTATCTTTCAATGTTTTCAGTCTTTGGGTTATACTTGGTGGTGTACAGCCATTTACATCCAATAGCTTGTTTTCCTTTAGGCAACTCAATTATTTCCCAAGTATTGTTTTCTTCAAGAGCATCCAGTTCCTCATTCATAGCTTCTTGCCAATGCTTGTACTTCATTGCTTCCTTAAAGTGTACTGGATCAGGTTTTTTTTTCTTGAGATGCCATCATACAGAGAAACTGAGGTGTTACAGTTGCAGGTGCCACCCTTTTCACCACTTCAGCATAAGTACAAGCAGCATTAGAGACATTGTAGTCTTTGTGCCATACTGGTGGTCTATGATCCCTCATAGATTTCTAGCAGTTGGTTGATTATCAGACTGATTGTCTGTGATAGAATCAGATTTAGTGTTCTGATTAGAAGAAGAGTCTGATTCTTGTGTTTCAGTAGGAGTGATAGTAAAATCATCATCCATCCACCCTTGAGCTTGAGCTGAATTCTGAGTTTGTTTTTCTGATTCTTGACCTGTCTTTGTGAGGAGAGCATGATAAGGATATATGTTTTCATAAAACCTCACATGTCTTGACACAAACATTTGATTGTTCATCAAATTCATGAGTTTGTAACCTTTTTGAGTTGCTGGATATCCAAGAAACAAGCATGGAACACCCCTATCCTCCATCTTATCATTTTCATTGTTGGGATTAGAAGCCATAGCAAGACAACCAAAGGCCTTCAAATGATCATAAGTAGGCTTTTCTTTATACAACACTTCATATGGTGACTTGTCACTTAAGACCACACTAGGAAGCCTGTTTGTAATGTGAACAGCAGCATGAGCACAATCACCCCAGTATTGCAATGGAAGACCTGCCTGAAATCTGAGTGTTTTTGTCATTTCAAGAATGTTCCCGTGTCTCCTTTCTACCCTTCCATTTTGCTATGGAGTATCCACACAAGATGTTTGATGGATAATTCCTAGATTGTCTGTTTGCACTAAATCACGCAAGTGTACGTGGTCATAAGTAATATAGAATAAAGTTGAGTTCGTTCCCACAGAGATCTGGTCATGGTTTTATTTAAGTTTTGTACCTATGCAACAATGTATGGTTATTATGCACTGCTAACACAATTAACAATATTGGGGTTTGATTATCTAAATTAAACTAAGATGCAAACTATTAAACTAAGAATTATTTAACTAATGATAATTAAAATCGAATTACTTACGCAAGATGAACCATGGAATCCTAACTTCATTAAATACTTCGCTTAGATCTGAGGCCTTTAATCACTATATGCAATGGTTATGATATCTGATCGGACAACACGAAACAAGTATACGCTACTTCTCAGTATACGAATACCAAACTAAACATACATCCACAAAAGAGATAGAAGATGAATAGACACCAATTATGCTTAGACCCTATATCTCTATAGAATTTGAAAACATAACGGTTGAAGAACAAGTTATCCATATTGATCACATAGGGCAGCATAATATCTCTATTTATACCATAAATCATGATGTTAAAACATCAACCTATCCTATGCTAGCATGGCAAGTTCTAAATCTCAAGATCCACTCTCGTTTCACAAAAGATTAACAAATTAGATGTTCGCGACGCATCTATCAATTAAGCATAACCATACAAGGATATCAGATATACATCACACACAGATCTTTAAAGCAATCAAGATACTAAAGCTCCATAAATAAATCCGTTAGAATCCCATGACAACGATTAGTTCATAATCGAACCTCTCGTCATCATGGGATCTGATGAAACCATGATAAAAACAAAGTATGAAAAGATAAAAATAAACCTAAGTAATTGATATGTAATGGTGATACAAATTACAATGGTAGGATGTGTTTAAATAGGCTCTAGAAGTCTTGCCCAGCAACGAAATACCTAAATTACATAACAAATTCGAAACAGGAAAGAATTGTATAGTTTTTAGGAGAAAATTCGGAATGGACAGAATGCCCCCGAGGCCGCATCCTGGAGTTCTGAGGCCGCGACCTGGAGCCAAATCTGCCCGCAGTTTTTCAGCATGCTATTTCCTTCTTTTTTTCTTCGTTTTGCCTCCGTTTCCTTTCGTTCTTTTTCTCAAAGCTTCCATACTTCAATTCCTTGCCTTGGAACCTTCATGGTGGCCCACAACAAGACTCCATTGTTCATTTTTAAGCTCGAATTCATCTCCAGAATTGACAAAAACTGCGACCTTATTCAACATTCCTGCAACCCTGCACACTTAACAAAACACGTCAAAACTACAACAAACTTGAGGCCAAGTGAATCAATTTAAACCGATATGGAATGCTCCAAGTGGATATAAAATCCACTTATCACACCCCCAAACTTAAACCGATACTTGTCCTCAAGCATAAACAACTACACTAACTAACTAGTACCACTTCCGTAGGTGATCATGGTTGCATTTGGCATATGCAACAAGCCCTTTAAACCCCTAGGCAGCCCTAGTGGACGAGTAAGGTCTCGTGAGGGCCTATAGTGAATGTACCCACAAAATCCATCTAACTAAACAATGCAATAACAATGCAATGCATGAATGCAACTAATATGAAAATTGCAAATATCCCCTTCAAACTAACCAAAACCAACTAACAAGCAAATATCTCAAAGAATGTAACTAAATTCCAATATATCTCGACTAAGTCCCAGTATACTAACAGTACACGAACAGAAACGTGCGTGTGTGCGATGCTCATCAGAAATACTCCCAAAACTAGGTCAAAAATCATACATATCCTTCGCCAAGACAATCACAGGTTTATAAATAGAATAGACTGTAGACACTTCATAACCTAGGAACACCTCCATCCTTATTCAAGTTAGCCAGGAATTCATGCTTTATTACTACGACACTATATACAATACGCATGCTTATTTAACCGTGCAATGAATGAGACCCCTAAAGGCTTATACTATAATACCCATGTAGCGAGTGTTAGGTCAGCAATCCCAAACCACAAGGGCTTTAGGTTACTAGGACTAAGTCCCCTCAGACTTAATTACTCGAGTATTAAAGAGCTCACTCTGGTTAATTTTGCATATAAACAATTAACTTATTGACTTTTTTTCCCCCGATTTTTTTTTATATTTTGGAATGAGAATTCTGAATTCCAACCCTAGACTACTCATATAAATACGAGCCGGCTACTAGCCATTTGACACCTAGCCAACAACTAGCATGAAATCCCTGTTTTCCCCCAACTTAGACTTTAGTGCTACTACGCTATCAAGGGAATAACGAAAATTCTAAATATAAACAAGTGATTAAATCTCAAACAACCAAACAAGCATAACCCTAACCTAGCCCAAAAGCAAACTAATGAGACTGTGTTCAATTTTTGTTCCCGTAATATGCAAGTCAATTTCATAAGAACTATAAATCAACCCTCTATTCATCATTACTACACTCAATTAGACATCGACCTTCCAATCAGAATCAGCTCGTTCTAAGGGATAATGAAATATGCATGCTATGCAAATGCAACTAATATGAACTCACATGGTATATGAAAAATAAAAACAGAATGTCCTATATGAAACAAACATAATTAATACGAACATATATGCATGAATTATTACTATTATGCAAAGCATGATATCCTATATGAACACATAATATAACAACAAATACAACTACTAATCCCCCAAACCACCCCCAAACTTAAAAGATTCAATGTCCGCATTGAATGGAAGTAAATACAAGGGATAGCAGAAAATATACCTAAAACATGGGGTGCCTCCCACGAAGCGCTTGTTTAGAGTCAATTAGCTTGACTACGCCATGCTTCCATTAAAGATGATAATAGTTGGCCTGGTCATCTCTTCGTGAGACTTCATCATCATCACGGCGGCACACTTTCTGCACCTTCTCCTCTCTTGGCCTATTCGTATAACAACTATATCCCGTTCCAATGCCTTCCTCGGTTGACCTAAAAGCTGCCAATTTGTAGAACAAAACACATTCGCGTGCTTTGGGAGCTTCATATGAATATAATGGAGGAGGGTAAGTGTAGGTTACTGAAGCCTTTGGTTTCTCAAAGAGAACTTCCTCCATTGGCTCCAATGCGCTACCTCCATCTTTATTCTTAGAGACAAGTAGAAGATCTGCATCTTTCCCATGGTCATCATCTTGGTACGCACATACCAATTCTCGAAATTTGTGTAGCTCACCAGTGTCTGTCCCAAATAGTGCCCTTTCCAAATCATCCACCTCACCAGCATGATCAACTTCCTCGCATGGCCTGTGAACGCTCACCTCACCTTGGAATTTGTCTTTCTTAATTATGCAAGCAGTACCTTGCTCCAAGTCACCGTTATTTTCTGGAATTGCCTCTAGTATGAATTGTTGTTTCTCTTGTTCCAAGGCTCTCACAACTTGAGCAACTAGTGTCTCCAAAGATTTGACACCTTCCTCATTACTCTTCACAAGCATCCTAACCTCCTCCATAACATCAACCTCATCTGACTGAAAAGTAGGAGTAGGTTGCTGATGTTGAAACTCTTCATTACCACAAAAATTTGACGTATTTGGAACATCTTGCTGGTACTGTTGAGGATGGTATTGAAAATATGGTTATTCCTCATAACTCAGAGGTTCAAATTGCCACGGGTCATACTGCTGCAGAAAATTCTGCCCTAGCTGCTGCTGAAAATCCTGGTTCTGCTGCTGCAGAAAATTCTGAGGATAGTAAGGTTGTGCTCCATATTGTTGACCTTGATACTGCTGATAAGGCTGTGGAGGTTCTTGAATACGACCTCGGTTGCTCCAGCACTGATTCATCTCATGTGCGCCCGCACATAGCTCACAAACACTAACCACCTGCTGAACTCCATAGTAATTTAGAAAATCCATCTTCAAAGTCAACGCTCTCTGACAAGTACCGAAAACACCAACAAACTACACAAGAATAGATAAGTAACTAATCCGAGTCAGTGAACTCTAACGACCACTATTGACAAGCACATAAACCAAAAATAAAACATCGATGATCCCCGGCATCGACGTCAAAAACTTGTTTGCACTAAATCACGCAAGCGTACGTGGTTACAAGTAATATAGAATAAAGTTGAGTTCGTTCCCACAGAGATCTAGTTATGGTTTTAATTCAGTTTTGTACCTATGCAACAATGTATGGTTATTATGCACTGCTAAGACAATTAACAATATTGGGGTTTGATTATCTAAATTAAACTAAGATGCAAACTATTAAACTAAGAATTATTTAACTAATGATAATTAAAATCGAATTACTTACGCAAGATGAACCATGGAATCCTAACTTCATTAAATACTTCACTTAGATCTGACGCCTTTAATCACTATATGCAATGGTTATGATATCTGATCGGACAACACAAAACAAGTATACTCTACTTCTCAGTATACGAATACCAAACTAAACATACATCCACAAAAGAGATAGAAAATGAATAGACACCAATTATGCTTAGACCCTATATCTCTATAGAATTTGAAAACATAACGGTTGAAGAACAAGTTATCCATATTGATCACATAGGGCAGCATAATATCTCTATTTACGCCACAAATCATGATGTTAAAACATCAACCTATCCTATGCTAGCATGGCAAGTTCTAAATCTCAAGATCCACTATCGTTTCATAAAAGATTAACAAATTAGATGTTCACGACACATCTATCAATTAAGCATAACCATACAAGGATATCAGATATACATCACACACAGATCTTTAAAGCAATCAAGATACTAAAGCTCCATAAATAAATCCGTTAGAATCCCATGACAACGATTAGTTCATAATCGAACCTCTCGTTATCATGGGATTTGATGAAACCATGATAAAAACAAAGTATGAAAAGATACAAATAAACCTAAGTAATTGATATGTAATGGTGATACAAATTACAATGGTAGGATGTGTTTAAATAGGCTCTAGAAGTCTTGCCCAGCAAGGAAATACCTAAATTACATAATAAATTCGAAACAGGAAAGAATTGTAGAGTTTTTAGGAGAAAATTCGGAATGGACAGAATGCCCCCGAGGCCGCATCCTGGAGTTCTGAGGCCGCGGCCTGGAGCCAAATCTGCCCGCAGTTTTTCAGCATGCTATTTCCTTCATTTTTTCTTCGTTTTGCCTCCGTTTCCTTTCGTTCTTTTTCTCAAAGCTTCCATACTTCAATTCCTTGCCTTGGAACCTTCATGGTGGCCCACAACAAGACTCCATTGTTCATTCTTAAGCTTGAATTCATCTCCAGAATTGACGGAAACTGCAACCTTATTCAACATTCTTGCAACCCTTGCAACCCTGCACACTTAACAAAACACATCAAAACTACAACAAACTTGAGGCCAACTGAATCAATTTAAGCCGATATGGAATGCTCCAAGTGGATATAAAATCCACTTATCATTGTCAAAGAGAGATCCGCAATTTTTATCCTTAAACTCCAAAGCATTATCTGATCTTATCCCCTTCACTTCTTTATTGAACTGTTTCTTCACCATTCTCACAAATGTTCCAATAAAAGTGTATGCATCAGATTTATGGACCATCAGATTAATCCATGTCATTCTAGAGTAGTCATCCACAATAGTTAAGAAATATCTATACTTTCCTTTTGTGCATACTCTATATGGACCCTAAGTATCTATATGTATGAGTTCAAATGCTTTACTTGCTCTTGACACAATCACATTATATGGTACCTTTGGAAACTTGGCTAGAAGACATGTCAAACAAACTTCTGTAGCATTCTTAGAATTCATCCCTTTTAGCCCACTTATTTTCTCAATTCTAGCCATAGGAGCATGACCTAACCTATGATGCCACAAGGTTCTGCTACTTAGGTAAGGAGCATTTAGAACCAGAGTAGGAACATCTCTATAAGTGCTAGCAATCATAGCCTTCTTTCCACTTCCTTCTGAGCTCTTATCAGACATAGTTTGTTTTCTAAGCTGATTTATTATACTCTCTATTGGATCATTTATGAGATAGTACAATCCATTTTTCATCCTTCATATCCCTTTAATAGCCTTAGACTCTGTATCCTCAATAACACAATGTTCTTGATATAACATTATCTTGCATTTTGAGTCTTTTGACAGTTTGTTTACAGAGAGTAAGTTATGCTTGAATGTTGGCACAAACAAAACATTTTCTAACATTAGAGAGTTCCCTAACTTAACATTCCCAAAGTGAGTAATCTTAGCTATCTGACCAGTTGGCAGATTGATTTTAGGGTCATTCTTACTTTCAACAACATTAAACATACTATCAACACAACCAGTCATATGAACAGATATTGTAGAGTCAATTATCCACTCATTAACTACAGAATTAGAATAATAACAAGAAACCATACCTGCATAGCTTGCATCAAATTCATCATCTGTATCAATTGTTCCTTGCCTTGACTGGGTTAGGAGCATTCTGAGAAGCGCCTCTATTTGCTGCATAGAGAACTGACTTGTGGTGCTTCCATTTGACTCACTCTGAGCACTGCTTTGCACATTTGCTGCAGTCCTTGTGTTTTCAGGTTTGTTCTTAATCCACTTAGAATTTCCTGGGTAACTTTTACCTTTTCCTTTCTGAGGTGGTTGTTTACCTTTAGCATGCCAGCTAGGGTATCCAACAACACTCCAACACTTATCTCCTGTATGCCCTGGCTTCCCACAAGCTGTACAAGCTCCCCCTGTCCCTTTACTGAACATTGCTAAGGTTTCAGGTTCTTCCTTAATGTTGCCAAGCAAGTTTCTTTGTGCTTCTTCTTGCTCTAAGAAACCACATGTCGTTTCAACAAGGGGTAATGTCTCCATCATAAGAAGCTGACTTCTTTGGGCTCCATATGCATCATCAAGCCCATTCAAGAATTGAAAGAGATTCTATTCTTCTTTTTGTTTTTCTAGAACATTTAGAAATGTTGTCACTTCAGCTGTTGTTGATGAGATAGAAGGCAGAGTATTGATTGGCTCTAATTCTTCCCAGATTGCCTTCATCTGTGTATAGTATTCACTGATAGATCTTGTTGATTATTTAGTCTCATACAACTCTTTGTTGAGTTTGTATTTTCCGGATCCATTTGTAAGAGAGTACCTCTTTTCTAATTGATTCCAGATCTGATGAGCATTATCTATAAACATGATTGACTTTTTAATGGATTCAGAAACAGCTCCCAGAATCCAAGAAATTATCATGCTGTTACATGTTTCCCATGCTTTTGCTTTCACTGCATCAGTCTCTTTCTTTATTTTTCCTTTGACAAACCCTAATTTTCTTTTGGAGGCTAGAGCTATCTCCATAGATCTCTTCCATGACCTGAAGTTGGCCGATCCTTGAAGCTTCTCCACCACCTGAAAACTGCTTCCATCCGAGGGATGCAGGTAAAGAGGACTAGTTGCATCTATTTTTGTTGCCATGATATTAATCTACACTCAAGAACTATTTCTGATCTAAAGTGTTTTCAAATCAATAATACTAACTAGGCTAAACTATCGAGCCTCAAGCTCTGATACCATGTAAACTAGCATAAACATTGCTAAGAAATATAAGATAAGGTTTCAAGAACTTGTGAATCTTTTTCATTCATTTTCTTGATGATTCTACAATGATCCTTGACTTTCATTTATAGCCAAACTAGTGCTAACAACCTAATCACTAGAGTTAACTTAAGAGATCAGACAAAAGTGCTTTTACACAAAGACAAACAAGATAGACTGTAGACAGTACTACTAACAGTCTGCATATTAGACAAACATAGAAGACTTTGACACATTAATTTGAAGACAGGCTTCTTGATTCTTTTCTTTCAATAAAGGTTCCTGCCAATCTTGTCAAAAGTGAAGCTTTTTCATCTGGAGAAATATAAACAAGTCCAAAGCCTGCAACTTTGGCCCATAGATCAGCATGAGAATAACATTGGAAGTGCCAAGATTCTTGTTGTCCTATTGAAAATATGTCAACTTCAAATTATTTAGATTGGCCATGACCACTCCTAGTGTCATCCCATTTTTCAGATTATCATCCTAAGCCATCAACCTATCTATTCTTATATTCAGTTCTTTCGCAACTGAATATGTATAGAGTTTTAGTCGCACTTGAATATATGTCTCTATATACATTCTATCTAGACCTGACCACATACATTTTCTTAAACCTGTTTCACATTTAGGCAACTTAACAACCCAATACGGCAATACAGTTTCAGTTACACCTGGTTAACATTTGTTTAGATTCATGCTTTCGTAGGCACACACTTAAGACTAGCTAGTAACCCTGTTAGACATTTTTAGAAAATAAAAGGGAAAGCCTAGAATAAAGTTTGCCCCGACGACCACCAAAAATCATTTTTAAAATGTAAACAATGATGATGAGACTGTATTAAGAGCCATTGAAATTAACCAATGTTTTCCACCAACTACTTTTATTATCATATAATATCTAAATTTATGCACATGAACAGCTTAAACTTTCTCATTCTCTTTATGCCAATTTGCACAAAACGAAAAAGAAGGAATATATGTTTATTCTTGAAAAGAAAAATTTAGAAGCAATGTTGCTTGAGCCGAACTTCTGTTGTTACAAGATATATAAAGAATTCACACAAGTCATAAAGATTTCAGAAGCTAGTTGATCTACAACTTTCATGCCTCAAAAACCTTGAGAGAAAAAAGGGTCACTAAGAAAAAACTATACAGATTGATTTACACAATTATGTACTACTATATGTTAAATTTGAAAGGGAAATCAGATCACATGTGAGCACCACAATCAAAAACACAAGGGATCCAAAGCATGGAAAAGATGAATGCATCATGCTAAATCAATTGACAATAAAAATAAATGAAAAATACAAGAGTACCTAACATTGCGTTCATTCAATTGATTGATCCGTTGGTATCGGAATACATGTATACATGTTTATACAAAGGGAAAATTAATTCTTTCATCCCTGAACTATATGCTATTTTTGGTTCAGGTCCCTGAATTATAAAATAAATATCACGATACCTAAAATTTTATAATTTTTTATTTACATCCTTCCGTCTATATTTGACCAACGGCCGTTAGTTAATGCTGACGTGGCGACGTCGGAAAATTCGAAATTTCACGGAATGAAGTGAAAATTTGACATGTTAATCTATGAGTGATTACAAGAACGCAGGTAGTGAAAGTTTTCGAGTTCGAGTTCACTAACATATGGAAATCTGCAGATTTTAGTAAAAAAATTTCGTGTTCTTGAAATTAAAGTGCAGATTTCAATATGTTAGTGAATTCAAAATAGAAAACTTTCAATTTAAATTCATTATCACTCAAAGCTCTCTTCTCTCTCTAGTCTCCTCTCTATCCTCTCCGGTCTCTCTTTCCTCTCAAATGAGAGTCGGCCGGTCATAAAATCCGATCCCCTCCTTCCTCCTTCCTCCTCCTCCTTCTCCAACCAAGCCTTCACCCACCTTCACAATCCCCCTTCATTACCTCCATAAATCGGAATTTTTTCCTAAAAATTTCGAAAAACCCATTCGAGTTCTTTTCAGATCTGTTTTGATTTAGAACTCGAAATATCAAATAAACATATTTCTTAAACTCAAAATCTCCTGCTTAACATCATATCAAAATTTGGTGGCAATCCGAGATCCTTGACTTTTTCGAAGTGTATCGCCTTGATCGAAGTAACTCTCCTTGTTGAGAGTTTTTTCTGCCGTGTGATTTTCTCTACCCATTTTTTTGGGTTGTTGTCCCCAATTGTTTGGGATTTTATGTTTGTCCCCATTTTTTTGAGGTTTATATTTTGGTTGTGTTTTCTAGTTTTTGTCATGATAGGTGTGTTGACTGCAGCTCGGAATTTGCTTCAGGTTTGGAAGGAAGCTCAGATTGGAATTCGCTGCTATCAGATAGAAGGTAATGGGCAACCACGAGAAGTTGAAGTCATTAGCCTTCGAGAAGCCATTTCTTGGACAAAATCACAAAAGCACGTTGATCAAGTGCTAGTAGCTCGATTATCGGTCTGCGAATCGTGTGGTTCTTTTGCTTGCAAATGCTGCACAAATTCTATGTCAGGCTATGGAGAGTGGTTTGTCACTCCTCCTGCAATCATGTACTCGAAAGTGATCATTTCTAAGTAATGCAAGTACGATTTATTTCAAAAAAAAAAATAGAAAACTTTCACTGTCAATCAGCATCCCTTAACGTTAAATTGGACGTTAACGTTAAATTTCAGAGGGGTATTTTCGGTAATGAATATAAATTTCAGTTTGCATCCCATAATTTTGCTCGAATCTCACTTTAGATCTATAATTAATATTATTTTAATTTTATAATAATTACCATTAGATTTTCTTTGTAATTCACATTATCAAAAAATTATCTACCTATATTGTTCTTTATGTTGACGTTAAAAATTTAAAATTGGACCATTAATTAATTTGAACTAGGTTATATAAAGTTTTAACGCATAAACTTTATTATTCTAGTTATATCTTGTGCTCTAAAAGTCCCATTTACAAAATTTTACACATCACGCGAAACTCACAAAATAATATTTTATTTAGTGATGATTTCACAAGTCATAACTGCAGTTTGATGGCCTCAACTACTATTTTTTTGCACAAAAATGACTCTTTTATAATTGTTGATCTTTTATGTACTAAATTATTATTTTTTTAATAGATGATTTCATTTCGTCAAATATTTTTAACAGACGTTAATGAATTCAATTTTTCTTTTTAATTATTGTACATGTTTCAACCATTATTTTATATACAAAATAACTCTTTTATATAAAAATAACTATTAATTTTTGTGCAAGCAACAAAAATTTTAGCCATCAAACTACAATAAGAAAAAAATAAGAGGTGAATTCATTAACGTTTGTTAAAAATTGTTAAAAAATTGACGCCAAAACTTTTAATTTTATAAATTGAACTTTTAGAGCACAAGATATAGCTAGAATTATAAAGTTTATGCGTAAAAACTTTATATAACCTGGCTCAAATTAATTAATGGTCCAATTTTAAAACTTTAAAGTCAACATAAAAAATAATATAAGTAGATTATTTTTTGATAATGTGAATTACAAAGGAAATATAATAGTAATCATTATAAAATAATAAAAAAATTAATTATAGATCTAAAGTGAGATTCGAGCAAAATTTTGGGATGCAAACTGAAATTTATATTCATTACCGAAAATACCCCTCTGAAAATTAACGTTAACGTCTGATTTAACGTTAAGGAATGCTGATTAACAGCGTTTCCTACTTTTAGGGTGCAAACTGTTAAAGTTAAAAGTACAGAACCTTAACTGAGATTGAGCGAAAATTATGGGATGCAAAGTGCGAATTAGTAAGCGAAAAATTGAAACAAAAGTTCTACAATCCAGATGAATAGCTCCTAGAGCTTGAGTTCTATTCTTTGTGGATGTGATAATTAAGAAGAACTGAAGAGAAAATCGTGATTACAACCTGCATAAAGTAAAATTTACGTGTTTTACAAATTGCAATGCACATGAAGCCAACGAAAAATAAAATAAAGCCTGCAAAATAACAAAAAAAAAAAATCAACGAAGGAAAAAGTTCATGCTAAAGCCGCACTCTTACCAGTAAATTAAACCAGGCTGTCATCAACTTATGACATGCCTGTGCAATCGATTTCAACAGAATTAAATAGAACTTTTGGTGGATTTAATTTGAACAAACGACCTGATAGCGGGTTTAAAGAGCAAGCCGAGAACATAAACTAAGCGGAATGAATTCAAGGCATGTCATATTGAAACAATTAAAGAAAAAATAATTTAGAAGGACGAGCAATGGAACAGATAAAAACTGAGTAGCAGGAGCAACGCCTTAAAAAAGAGAGAGGGAAGCGTAAAAGATGTAGCCAAGTCAACAAGTCAGAAGTAGAAAGAAAGAAGCAAACCCCATCCATCACCAGATCTGATTGCGTCAAGTCTCTGGTCCAACAAATTCAGCAGGAAAACAGACCAAGGATCGATACAAGGTGGTGTATGTGGACGAGATATTTGCATATAAATTGACAGGAGGAAAGAACATAGAGCAAATTACAGTTATGTTCTAAAAAGGCACAAGACTTGTGCGAGGGAAAAAGACGACTGATGAAGCTGGAATTCTAAGTAGATTACAGCATGCATGGGATTCCGCCATATTTCACTTCTAAGGGCAACCAAGTCACCAAGTCAAGCAGCTGCACTTGATAGTCTATGTATGCTAAAGTTGATGTTTGAATACAAGCGAGGCAGTTGTACTTGACAGTGCATGTATACTACAAATTGTTGCTTGAATACGAATTCTGCAAAACCACCATAAGCAATATCCATACGAAAAAACGAGTAGGAGGCACGAGAAATTTAAACTTTCAAATCTGAACTGGCTTCTCAAAATCAAGGCAACTGTCGTTTTTCGAAATTTAAATCTTATATATGTCATGCATGCATCAAAAAATATTTTAAAAATTGTGCTGACATTAAAAATGAATAATGGGGTGAAGGAATGGGAGGACCGGAGATGGTGGCTTGACCCTAATTATACAGGTGTTATTCGGTAATTGGAGCAAAGAAAGTCAAACCCTAGTCTCATCGCCTCGAAGTGAATTGGGTTAGAGTTGGCCAGAATCATCTCGCTATATTCTTGGCTAGTGATGGTGCTCAAAACAAAACCGGATTGCTAATGATCATTAGGCAACTGTGACTGTGACGTTTGGACATGGGACTATGCCCAGTGGATGAGAAGTTTCAAGTTGAAGAAGACGACTAACTGGCTCAGTAAGCAGAGGAGTAAAAATGTTGGGGATTGGCTGATGCAGGACGTTAACTCTTTCATACTGGGCATGCAGAATCAAGGTTGGTTGTCAGGTTCGATGGTTATTGCATGCATCATATCAGAATGGGATTCATGGATTGTGTTCTGTCAGTCATGTTCAGTACTGTGTCTACTTTCAAATCCAAGTTCAGCATCTGAAATTTTGAGTCTTGATTCAAGTGCACTCTTAAAATTTTCTATGTACAACATGAATATGTCCATGCTTGATTCAACTTTGTAAGGATAGGGTTCCCCTTTTTCTCAAAAGAATAAGGGAAAAGACTTAATGGTAAGTTTTTTTTTTTTTTTTTTCAAATTAAGTATAATTTTATAAATACTTATTAGTATTGCTTCAAACTTCAAAGATGTCTAATACAAATCAATACATAACACATTACCCTGCTTTGTCATATCCAAATCTGATCCTTTGTAAAAGTAAACTTCTAACACATATTTATAATATCCTAGTCGACAATTCTAGGCCATGTACATATTCTACTGCACAGAAAAAAGATAAAATTGAACACTACTCTTCTTCACATCAACACTTCAACTTCAGGTATTATGTGCAAACAGATACAGATGGTACTCATATCTTACAGAAATCACAAAGAACCATGCATAATAAGAATACTTGTGTTTTTGCAACTATAACAACAGACCTTGTAGAGAGTGCTATATAAACTATAGTTTCTTCAAATGCCAGAATGTTTGACTAACTATATCATCCTAGACGAACATTGCACACAAACCGACCACAAAAACTTTACTAATAGACTTATCGTACATATTTGATCCAAGTTCATCAGCCAAGCAGAGAACAATACAATAAAAGAGGAAGAACACCAATAAATACAAAACTACTCGAACTAAACACGAATCTATTCATTCAAGCAAAGAAGATAGTGATCATTTTAAACCAGAAAAGATCAATAATTCAACAACCACATTGGATATTTTACCTATACTTATGATCAAGTACATTCCAAATTGGATATTTTACCTATACTTATGACCAAGTACATTCCAATTCATGTCAGTCAGGTAAGCAAGTAAGAACCATACAACAGAAAAACGCAAAGGTAACTGATAAAAGCAAAACTACTTGAATTTAACAACACGAAGCTCATTTTAAGCCTAAAACCATCAATAATTCAACCACATTGGATATTTTACCTATACTTATGACCAAGTACATTCCAAATTGGATATTTTACCTATACTTATAACCAAGTACATATCAATCCATGTCAATCAGGTAAGCAAGTAAGAACGATACAACAAAAAAACGCAAAGGTAACTGATAAAAGCAAAACTACTCGAATATAACAACACGAAGCTCATTTTAAGCCTAAAACGATCAACAATTCAACTACATTGGCCATTTTATTGCATTAAATCCAAAACAACAATCCGATCAATACAAAGTAGCACAGGTTCTCGAAATTCAAAACAAACTCACATCATTCCCCCTCAATTAGTCTTCGGATCAGGCATCGGAAACAATCCAGCTCCCGCAGCTCCACGGGGAGGCGAAAACCCCAAAAACTTCTGCAAATTCGTCCGAATACTAATCGAACACAAGAAATACAGAAACGCCATCGAACAATCCGTAAAATCCTCCCCTTGCAACCCTCTATGACTCATCTTCTGCACTAATTTAATCGGAACAAACGGCAATTTCGCAACCGCTTTGCCTTCAAACAAATTATTCAAAAATCCAAACACAACAAACAACACTAACGCAACCACAGCACCAGACTTGAACTTAAATAAAGATAAATCGCGACTCGACTCTTTGAGACTCGTCTCGACCCGGTCGATTTTTTTTGTTTTCGATTTTTTCGCCGAGATTTTCGGAGCGGTCGGGTCGGTTTTCATGGTTTCGAGTTTTTTGGAGGCTTTGTCGATTGTAGATTTGAGTGATTTGTAGGAGTTTGTGCGGTAGATTAGGAGCCAGGAGATGGCTTCGCAGACGATTGCTGTGCAGATTGAGATGCCTACTACTGTTAAGCTGTCTGAGTATTTGAATTGTGTGAATAAATTTGAAGCCATTGGAGAAAGAGAGAGAGAGAGAGAGAGAATCTGTGTGTGTGAAGATGAAGATGATGATGTAGATATACATGTTCTAAAAGTTTTTCGATTTAATCTCGATTAATCCTTTGTAAGGTAATCATCGATTCGATTTTTGAAATGAAATCCGATTAATCTTTTGAATTTATTTAAAATGATATGTTTAATTATAAATTAAATTAATATATTAAATATTATTATAATATTCGATTAATATTTCAATTAATTCTTCCGATTAATCCCCGATTACTTTATTAATCTTAAATTGGTACATCAACCAATTTATACCGATTAACTATTTTTAAAAATATTGATATATATGATTTGTGTTTAAAAATCAAAGTCAGTGTTGGTTTACTTTCTGTTATTGATTAAGACAAGGAGTGTGAGTGTGGCTAATTTGATATTGGGCTTTCCGGGTTGTAGTTGGAGTTTGGTGTTTCAGTTTTGTTTTGATAGTTGGTGTTTCAGTTTTCGCTCACTGAAATATGATGGTTGGGTTTAGAGATGCACAAAAAGTTCTTCGAATCGGATTTTATTTAGATTTTATAAAGTTCGGGTTTTTTAAGAATTGGATTGGGCCGGGCTTTTTCAAAAATCAGATCGAGCTGATCTGGGCTTTTTCAAAAATCAGACCGGGCCGGGTCAGTCTTTCTCTAAAATATAAGGCCCGTTTTAGGCCTTCGGGCCGGGCTTTTTTCTCCTTTTTTTTTAAAATTTATATATATGAAATTATTGTTTTTTTTTTTGCAAAGATAATATATTAATATACAAAAATAGAAAATCTTATAAAAGAAACAACCTCTAAACAGCTACGCCCTTGAACTTCTATAATCCAGAATACATAAAAAGGGACATCAAGAAACTTAATACTATAAAACTGTTAGGATAATACTTGTTTTATAATAAAACATCACTATAACACAAGAACTTTTTACTCATAATGTGCGTTACGACTTAAGGCAATTGTAAACTATATAAATCTCCTCGTATGACACAGACTGCACGGAACACACCTCAAGACCATATATTGTCACCTCCTATGATCATTTCAGGCTGACTTCAGTAAATAATCAGATCATTAACCCATTTAATATAAGAATTAATTCATATACAAATATATATCGATTTAGTTTTACGTGAAAAATAATTAATAAAGTATTATTTCTTGTTAAATAATATATTATCTTTTAATCATAAAGGAAATTTATCTAAGAAGGACCAATAATCTACCAAAATACAAACCTAAATTTTAAGCAAAAATAAATAAATAAAAAATGGATGAGATGAAAAATCAATCTAATAAACATTTATAATGGAAATGTTAGTAAGGAATAAAAGAGCAATTTAGTTAATATCCAAATAAACAAACAAAATAGGTACTAAATTTGTTCAGCATTCTTCTAACATTTAACGTTTGTAGGCTAACAAAATTGAAAAACTATACTAATAACTAATAATAACATATATTCATTAAAAATAAAGATCTATCTAAATTTACTTACTGATTTATGTTGCCAAATACTTAATTTTGAAAATGTAATATTAATTATAAAAATATAAAATAAATGTATTTAAACAAGGGTTTAATGAGTAACTATAGGAGAATTTCCAAAAGTTAACCACTGAAATCAAGACATATCACATAATTTTTTAAAATCATTAATTTCCCTACGGAGCCCTTATAAATTAAATAAAAGGTAACAAATATTTAAAATCACAAGATTTTAAATAGGGGTGTAAACGAGTGGAATATGTGCAAATGGTAGTATGATCAGATTCGGCTTGAATTTGTGGTTATTCGTTCGGATTCGGTCCGGATTCGAACTAAAATTTTAATTCTTTGTTCAGATTCGACTCGAATTCGAATATAAATGTTCGTATTTGATTCGATTCGACTCGATTGAATACCGAATTGCTCATTTTTGTATATTCGAATTCGTCTAGAATAAATATTCGAATGATTATATTAAAAAACTAAATTGTGCTCATGTGTAAAATATTATTACTTTAATAGTATATATTTTAGGGATATTTACAGAAATACATAAGATTTTAACAATTCTTTCCAATTTTACTACCATCCAACTATCATTTCACTTCTATAAAATCATTTTTTCAAAAATACTACCTCATTATAATTTTACGTTTTCAATATCCAAAAATACTACTTTCCTCAGTTGCAACTTTTGCAACCTCATATGTTGGGAAACTATTATTTGGCATACCGGTACCACTAACCGGAAGCCCCGATTAAAATGCGATGTTGAATAGTAGTTGGAGAGTGTAAATTTGAAGTAGTGAAGAATACCTACACTCTAGTATGCTTAAATGTTTTACTATAACTAAGGATAGTTTCATCCCTTTTAAGGTCAGCTTTGGCTTTTCTGCTTAAAATGATTATTTAGGTAGACAACATTTGTCAATTATATCATATATAACTCTTGGATAGTTTGGTAGAACAACATTTGTTCACATAACAGCATTTGTTCCTATTCATCCAGTAAATCTTACCAAACTCTATGCCTCTAAGTTCACAATCCTATTGTGGTCACTTAGTTAAGTCGAACCCAAAGGTCTAACATTTGAGTATCACTAACTTACTGAATTTCTGATTGCAAGTTCCGGGTTTCAGATGTCATTTTCGACCACTTTTTTGAAATCTATATATATATATATATATATATATATATATATATATATATTCCAAAAAACTGGTCGAAAATGACATCTGAAAACCGGAACATGCAATCAGAAATTCGTAGCATCTCAGTTGCAAATGAGGTTGCAAGGCCCCGCCGCCAGGGACACTCATAATTGGTGAATTTGGGTTGCAAGGCCCCACCAGGGGCACTCATAATTGGTGGATTTCTGATTTGCAACTTTCCTCAGTTGCAACTTTTGCAACCTCAGTTGCAACTTTTTCAACCTCAGTTGCAACTTTTGCAACCTCGGTTTGCAACCTCAGTTGCAACTGAAAACTGAAAGTTGCAAATCAGAAATCCACCAATTATGAGTGCCCCTGGCGGGGCCTTGCAACCCAAATCCACCAATTATGAGTGCCCCTGACGGGGCCCTGCAACCTCATTTACAACTGAGATGCTACGAATTTCTGATTGCAAGTTCCGGTTTTAAGATGTCATTTTCGACCAGTTTTTTGGAATATATATATATATATATATATATATATTCCAAAAAACTGATCGAAAATGACATCTGAAACCCGGAACTTGCAATCAGAAATTTGTAGCATCGAAGTTGCAAATGAGGTTGCAAAAGTTGCAACTGAGGAAGGTAGTATTTTTGGAATATTGAAAACAAGGTCGGTATTTTTAGAATTTTAGAAAGGTTGGTAGTATATATTTAAAAATCCAATAGTTAACATGGGTAGTTTTGAAACTATCCCTATATTTTATATGTAATATATACTGTATGCGTAAATTCTAATCGAATACCTATAAGTTCGAGTATTCTGATATTATTCGAACTACTCTATAAAAATATGATCGAATATTAGAGTGGTGAAATTCGACCTGATATTCGTTCGAATTATAAAAAAAGATTCAAATTCGCTCAATTTTTATACAAATACGAATTATATTCATCATTAACGATTCGAATCCGAATTACTCGGATTCGTTTTCAGCCCTAACTTAAAAAAGAACAAGAATCATTAGACTAAAATGAACAAATGGTAACTTGTTGAATCTAATAAATGGAAAAAGGTGATTGTCCTTCGGTGGGGTGGCTTTGCAGGGGTTCGGGTTCGCATCCTCTTTATTTTCCTACGGCTATCCGTAAGGAGGAAAGATGAATATTTTATGGAGCCATCACCTATCAATAAAATATAAATTAAATTATATATGATTAAAATTAAAAATATTAAAAAAATAAAATAAATTAAAAAATAGTAAACAAAATTTGTGAATTAACATAATTATAAATATTAAAAATCTGTGTACATTCACCCGAGTTACGAGAACATATGTAATGATGTTAGCTAAAATAATATTAAACAATGATTACTTAAAATTTCTTGAACTTGTTAAGTATTTTACTCTAATAAAATTGGTTATGTTAAACTATTATTTCAACATGATAAACGATCTCTTGTCCCGTGATGTTTGTTATAGTTCTCAAAAAAGTTTAGCACATACCTCAGAAAGCTACAAATCTAAGAGATTCTACATAAATTTTAATTTAGCTAGTGAATTTTATGGCTCTCAAAAAAAATTAGTACATAGCTCTCAAAAAAAAAAAAAAAATTACTACATGCGTTGGACAGCTACAAATCTAAGAAATTCTATATAAATTTTACAGTAATTTAGACTAGTGAATTTTACCCATGCTACACTCTCTAAAAAGTTTGTTTTTTCTAAAAACTTGTCAAATATAAAATTAAATAAATCTATTTTCATCATTTTTATTAGTATTGTATTGACATCTTTCAATGCATGTCGAATAAACTTTATACCTAAGGATTTTTAACCGTGGAGGTGGAGATTCTCTAAATTGATATAAAGTAAAGATTGTGTAAAATTTACTACTCCAAATGTAAAGTGTTTCTCTAATGAAATTAGCTATATTTATTAATTACATTTCAAGAAATAATATTTTTACCGTAATTTCAACATGGTAACTGATAACATGGAGTGTGTTGCATAACATATGTAACATGGTAATATGTCTAGACCTTTGGAATCAATATCAAGAGGTTGGCTAAAATTTTAGGGGTGCACAAAATGTCATATTTTAACTAATTCTAACCCGACTCTTTCAAAAATATAAGGTTCATATTAGTCCTGATGAATCGGGTTTTGTTGCAAAAGACGTCACTAAGACTAAGCTGCCTTAGCTGCAAGCTCGTAAACATTGCAGTCCCCCATCAAAGATTCCTTTACTGAACTAATCATCTTCTTAAAAATGCACATTAGTATGTCTAGACACCACCATCACTAAAGATATAAGAAACTAATCACAAAAACAATACTTATAGACTTGTAGTTCATTTTTTATTCAAACCAATCAGACAACTAAGTAAGAATAAAAGAGAAATTAAACTGATAAAAGCAAAACTACTCGAACTTAACACGAAGCTCATTCTAAAGCCTAAAAAGATCCAAAATTCACCTACTGATTGAATACCTTATTGCTTTCATCTTCCAAAACTACAATCCAATCAATAAAAATTAAAAATCAAACTACCACAAGTTCTCGACAACAAAAACCTAACAATACAATACAAATAACAACACACAACCAAATTCGAAACACAAGCACATCACATCCTCACCAATAAGTCTTCACATCAAGCACCGAAAACAAACCAGCACCACGAAGTTAAATACAGATGCACATGGTAGCCCTTTGCTATTAAGTATTTGTGAAAGAATTACGTTAACAAGCTTTTCGCTATATAAAAGCACAACACATTTTTCAGTGGCATAGCAAAATCACAACACGTTGCTCATTGATACACAGGTTTAGCAGTGATGATAAATTACTGCTACTGCAATGCACATAGATCACCATCTCAAAAAACATCACAAGTTAAACTACAATTTAACTAATATAAAGTTTCCTAGAAGCTGAGACTTGGGAGGCAAAATAGAGTGGATCAGGTTAAGAGTCCCAGTAATTAAGGAGGTTCAAGGAGCCCATGGTCAAATTAGCCCAAGGATTCATGTTCCTAACTTACAAGTCATAATAAACGCTGTATCAATCGTCCTAAGGATGCATGTTAACATATCTAGACAGAACTCTGCTCAGACAGGAATGATCTGAGAGGTTCATAAAGAAAGAGTAATATGATTTCAAATACTAGCCCTGTAAATATTCCTGTGCAGAAAAAATAAAATGAGCAAATCGAAAACCAGTCTTCTGCCTATCAATACTTCAACTACAGGTATGTTAAACAAAATACAGAAAATACAAAAATCTCAAAAAAAAAGATCTGAAGAACAATGCATAACAAGAATACTCGTTTTTTTTGCAACAATAACAGTGTATGCAGTGCTAGATAAACCATTACAGTAGAGATGAGCCTTTTCTTATAACACTACAACCTTTGACTTTCTATATCAATCTGACGCCATTGCACAAACCAACCACAAAAACTTTACTATTAAACTTGCAGTACATTTTGACTACAGTCAATCAGACGAGCAAGGAACAATACTAATAAAAGACAAAGAAATCCGATCATCTAATTCACTGTAAGTCTCGCACATTCCCGTTCACATAAAATATATATGCTTAAACACCATTTTTCTAAGATGACCCTAGTCGTGAAGATTCCCCCTTCCTCTCCCTCTATAAAACATCTGTCAGTAGCTACCTTAGTTGCAAGCTCGCAAATTTTTGCAGTCTCCCATCAAATTTATCAAATTATCCCATCTTAAGAATGCACATCAATATATCTAGATAGCACTATCTTTAACGGTGTATCATTCATCCTAAGAATACATATGTTCACATATGCAAACTAATGTGAAGGCATGTTCACTATTACGTTGTTAAAAATAATAATCTTTCTTCCTAAACGATATACTCCAATACTCATATCGATCTTTTATTAGCTCGCATGATAATTAACTCAACTGAGAATCACACATATAATAAACATAAAACTAAAGGGAGAAGTCAGGTGTGACATGTAAGAGGGAGCTCACATAGCATTGACATGGTACGACGTATGTTTTCTGGTACAGCATTTTCTAAATTTTCTCCAAGATTACAGAGTATTCTTGATAGCTACTTTTAAAAATTATATGCAAGTTCTATATACATTAACGAGGTATGCCTCACATGTCCTGCATTACACTAAACAAAGGTATCCGACGCCTAGACACTACATCACTAATTACACATATAAATATATACCTTAGTACATTATAGCATAATCCATAAGAGCTAACAATTGATAATTCTATCCTGGTCCTCAAATGTCAGAGTGTCACAAAGATTTCCATCTTCATAATAATCTTTTTACAAACTTAAAAAAACACATGCATCAAAGGTTTATCAAGACCATATTATTAAAACATTAATCAAAGATTTAGCACTGAGCTCCATTACTTAATGATTCCTCCTTATAAGAAGTAAAGATTAGAAGTTTTAACAAGAATACTCGTTTTTTTTTTGCAACAATAACAGTGTATGCAGTGCTAGATAAACCATTACAGTAGAGATGAGCCTTTTCTTATAACACTACAACCTTTGACTTTCTATATCAATCTGACGCCATTGCACAAACCAACCACAAAAACTTTACTATTAAACTTGCAGTACATTTTGACTACAGTCAATCAGACGAGCAAGGAACAATACTAATAAAAGACAAAGAAAACCGAAAAAAGCAAAACTTCATCATCTAATTCGCTGTAAGTCTCACACATTCCCGTTCACATAAAATATATATGCTTAAACACCATTTTTCTAAGATGACCCTAGTCGTGAAGATTTCCCCTTCCTCTCCCTCTATAAAACATCTGTCAGTAGCTACCTTAGTTGCAAGCTCGCAAATTTTTGCAGTCCCCCATCAAATTTATCAAATTATCCCATCTTAAGAATGCACATCAATATATCTAGATAGCACTATCTTTAACGGTGTATCATTCATCCTAAGAATACATATGTTCACATATGCAAACTAATGTGAAGGCATATTCACTATTATGTTGTTAAAAATAATAATCTTTCTTCCTAAACGATATACTCCAATACTCATGTCGATCTTTTATTAGCTCGCATGATAATTAACTCAACTGAGAATCACACATATAATAAACATAAAACTAAAGGGAGAAGTCAGGCGTGACATGTAAGAGGGAGCTCACATAGCATTGACATGGTATGACGTATGTTTTCTGGTACAGCATTTTCTAAATTTTCTCCTAGATTACAGAGTATTCTTGATAGCTACTTTTAAAAATTATATGCAAGTTCTATATACATTAACGAGGTATGCCTCACATGTCCTGCATTACACTAAACAAAGGTATCCGACGCCTAGACACTACATCACTAATTACACATATAAATATATACCTTAGTACATTATAGAATAATCCATAAGAGCTAACAATTGATAATTCTATCCTGGTCCTCAAATGTCAGAGTGTCACAAAGATTTCCATCTTCATAATAATCTTTTTATAAACTTAAAAAAACACATGCATCAAAGGTTTATCAAGACCATATTATTAAAACATTAATCAAAGATTTAGCACTGAGCTCCATTACTTAATGATTCCTCCTTATAAGAAGTAAAGATTAGAAGTTTTAAACCCGCAATTCCGCATTAACTCTGTCTTCTAGTACTGAAACTGCCGTTCCGCATGCCGGACTACATAAAAAACTTCACCCAATCCTGAAAATGAGACAAACGATGCATCAGAGCTCCGATCATTTTTTCTAACATTGTGACAATTTCTTATTTTCCAGAATTCTGGTGGAGATCTAGTTAGCAGAGGAGACACTTAGTTAGAAAAGAGGACAAAAAGAAAACTGACCTTTGAGCTTGTCAGCCTCTTCCTTGTTCAACTCGGCGAAGAAAAGACCGGCAATATCCACAGAGAAGGCGATGAATCGGCTTTCACTATGTAACAAGGTTTGCGGATAAAAAACATATAATTAGGAAATACATTTGTGAAGTGCCAATGCAATGTCCCAGCGCCAAGACATAGAAATATAAAAAGCTTCACAAATGACATACCGGCCTATCCCTTTTAGCAGTTCAAGGCACCCCTCCACTGTACAATTGTCAGCTTCCACTTTCACTTCATAAACCTAGGTCAAACATGGTAAACATGATATATTTAGAACAAACAATCTCAATCACAAGACAGAGAAAGGAGGAGAATGCCAAATATTTGTAACAAACATGAAAAAGAATGACCAGGATCTCCCACCAAGTCATTAGAGAGCAGAAATGAAGAATGAACATAGATGAGCGAATGCTAACATGAACAAGTATATCCACTTAATTGCAACATAGGGCCACCCCACCCCATTCCATAAAAAGCAACCTCAAAGAGTGAGAAAAAATAATGGTGGACCAAAACATAGCTTATAAATGTTTAATTTTAGTGATACTAAATACTTCTTAACTGAAAACAAATTGACCAGCCCCAAAAAAACCAGTACTCATTTCTTAAAGAGGCTACCTTGTAAATAGAACTCTTAATTTATTGCATGCAAAGATAGAGAAACAAAAGTGCCTACAACCACAATTAAGGATGATTATGATGTTATGCAATTAAAAGGCAACATACATTTAAATTGTCAGCAGTTCAGGAAGTTGCATATCTTTGCAATGGCATGACTAAAAAACAAGGTAGTGCAATGGCAAAATATAAGTTGAAAACTGTATGGTTCCTAGGAATATGTTTATTTTGTCGATGATAATTTAGAAAATAGAAATAATGGTGTGCGTTTGACATTACAAAACACTCTTAGATAGATGTATTGAAAATAGTTGTTTTATTAATAAACTAATGTACCGGTAGATTTATGTGAATGGACCTATAGAGAGAGGCCGGTAGAACTGGTACATGTGAAGTTTAGTAGAATTGAGGAATGAAAACAATGAAAGAAAAAAAATCAGAAAAAATTAATCATGAAGAGACATGATTACAAACTCAAAGGCATAAACAATCATGTAGTCACCTCAGGTCGATGGAACCTGTCGACACCTATCCAACGAAAAAAAATAAACAAGATCAGCAGACAAAAACCATAGACAAGTAAAAAAAGAACAAAAATAGAGCAACAAATACATAGGAAATCATAGCTTCTACGCAACACCCATCGAAAAATTAGTTGTCACAGTTTTTAGGTAATCTAGCTCTTGGATATATTAAAATCACATAATAATACATCACTGCAACTATTCAAAACCTCAAGACAACTCACTGAAATTTTCTCTAAACATTACCATGTACATATTATTATTAACCAAATGGTGAATCATCATTACTTTAAAAAAAAAAAGATGGAAGGACTTACAATTCCATTGCTGCGACGGGAGACCGTCGCGTCTCCCGCACCACTCTAAAAGTTCAGCATCATCTCTAGGATACAGATAAAAATCATGGTCTTTGTCGAGAGGATACCTGACAACTCCTCCTGATATGTCAACCTTTTCCTCTTGCAATGGCTCCATAATCTGCACAGAGAGAGAGAGAGAGAGAGAGAGAGAGAGAGAGAGAGAGAGAGAGAGAGAGAGAGAGAGAGAGAGAGAGAGAGAGAGAACAGTGTATGGGTAAGGAAACAAAAGGAAGAGGAAAAATTGCATATACCTCCTCTAACAAGGAGGACCCAAGATTTGAATAATCATCCAACATTTTCTCCACCTGAATCTTCCTTCTCCTTTCAACGGAACAATCAACGCAACTCTTCGTCCTAACACGTATTAACAACAATAATATTAACAACAATAGCCAAAAATATTTATAAAAACACTACGATCATGTGGTAGACAAACATGATTACACGCAATGGCACAATCAACACAATTTATAAACAAATTCGAAGAAACAAGGAATATACATACAGAATGCATTAGCACATAAAAAAAACAAGTTGATTTAAACATATTGCGAGGGAGATTCGAGGGTTTACCTTTTGCAATTCAATTTGGGGGTTATGGTGTTTTGCTGAGCTTATTTTCGAGAGAAGTTAATTATTTTAAGTAATAAGTTAAGTTTTTTTTTTTTTTTTTTTGGAAAAAGACATTTTTTTTTTTGCAATTTATGGAATTTCAAACATATATTAAATATTTGTATAAGAAAAATTATCTAAATAAGAAATTTTTTTCCGAAAATAAGTTCCGTCTTTTTCGTGTTATTATTCGGCCCAGTCGGATTTTTTTTATCCTAATTTTCTTAAAAAATTGAGTTTTATCGAAATTTTTAAATTCAGGTTTAAATTTAGATTTTTAGAGTTTTGAATCGACCAATATTCAATCGATCAATATATCAATATCAAATTATTATTTTTAATAATTTTGTTTATAATTTATTGATGAAGTTCTATAGTAGAATGGTTCTCTTTGGAATTGTATATAAGAAAGTTCTTATATACTCGGAGGTCATGACGGAATGTAGTTTGTTGTGTGGTGATTGTGTTTATTTATGTGATTATTGCTTAATTGTAATGATTTGATTTAATTATAGTGATTACTGTGTTGATTGTGGTGATTGTACGTTGAGGATGTGGATATGTATGGATTGATTAGTGAGTGTTATAAAATAAAAATTAGTTTAATTAAATGGATGGTACATTGAATAAAAAATAAGCTGTTCGGATTATATCACGTAAGAGTATGATTTTAATTAATTAATCCCACCTATATACATATTCACAATATACTTAATCCCCGATTCATATTCATATAATTATTTAAAAAAAATTAATATATCAAATATTTTGGTTGATGTGGGCCAAATTTTTAAAAATAATAATGATATTATGTATATTATATTTATTATTTTACAATTAATATATTAAATAAATATATTTAAGTAATAATAAATATATTAATTATTTTAGTTCAAAATTTTAATATATTTGAATTATATTCCCCTAATATTTATTAATTTTATTCTTTTATATGATATTAATAAGAATCCAATTTAGATTATTTGAGAATCATTATTCACATAAATATTAAGATTTCTGAAGATTATATTATTTAAAAAATATTCCTCACATGTGGGTATCAAGATTTTTGAAAATTATTTTATTTGTATAACATGTCTCTAATATTTATAAAATTTGAAAATAAATTTATATTTCAATTAGTTCAAGTATATAAACTATTTTACAAAATTTAGATTATTGATATATGTGGAATTATATTTCACCATGAATTTTCTTTTGAGTATTTATACAATATGTCCCAAATTAATAGTGTCTGTATCAATATGTCCTATTTTAAATCAATATTATAAATATGTCCTATAATTATTATTTAACTCATATATAAGTTATATACATATAATTATATATATATATATGGGCGCCCTTCCACAACCACGGGTGGCTCCGGAATGCCAACCATCAGGCGCAATGGGCAATTTCAATTATTATAACATTTTAAGATTTTAGAAGGTGTAAAACATTTTTTTTAAATAATTTTGGCACAAGATTCCAAAAATTAGTAAAAACAGCCAGTTTATGCAGTTTATAATCCTCTGTTTTACTCTGTTCGTGGACCTGGCGCATTGGAACATTGCGCTAGGCGCAATGTTTCAATGCTCTGTCGTTTTTCATTGCGCCTGTACTACCTGGATTTTTTTATTAAAGAAAACTGCATAAACTGCGTTTTACTAATTTTTTCATGATTTCAGTTATTTTATTCAATTTACTTTTACTAGTTGCTCATGAATAAAAATTAGAATAATTTTAAATAGTACATAAATATTATGAATACGAATAATACATAACATATTCAATTGTTTTTTGGACAATTTCTTCTATCATGATTTGTTCCAACTTCTCCGCACTTTCCGCACTTTCGTGGCTTCGTATTTGAAGTCGAAGTTTCAATACCACTTTTATATCTTTCCGCTTTCTTTCTTCCCTTCGTTTTTGACATTGGTGGATCAAATATTGGATCATCTTGATAGTAATCATCTTGATAAAACGAATCATTCATCCTTTCCTTACGTTCTTCCGGGAAAGCATTTTTCACATGACATTTCTCTATCTCAATCAAATTCATCACGTAATTGAACCGTCGTACGGAACAACTACCAATAGCACCCAAACCTTGAAAAGATTTGCACAATGCACTATACCTTGATGATTGTGATGCACCAACATTTGCAAGAACGGGAGGCGTATATGGTAGAGGTCCGGCAATTTGGTTGCCTTTCATAGTCCACCTAGGCATGATGTAATCTTTTGGTATTTGGGTTTTTTGTTGTTTATCGAGGTAACGGATCATGTGTCTACAAATCATTCCGGAATGTTCGAACTTTTTACAAGCACATTCAATCCTTTGGTCGATATGAACCGTCAATTGATAACTTCTTCTACGATTCTCCGGTACGGTAGACTTCTCCACCAAATACATTTTAAACAAGTAACATCCCAACCCTTTAGCTTTCTTCACGACATAAGATTGACTTTTTAAAAGCTCCTTTTGAAATTTTTTAAACATTTTCTTTGTGTAAACTTCGGATGCATGAATTTCCAAGGATGAGTGCAATACTAGTCTTCTTTCGGTTTCCTCGGTGTCGAAATCACATTTAACCTCCTTAAGATATTGTGTCTCCAAAGCCTTTTGTGAATTTTCGATGAATTCTTTCAAACCGGTAGATGCTTGCACATATTCATAAAAAAAAAGCATTCATAGACTCGCTCCTTGAGGTAGTGGTCATACCGGCGGAAAAATAATTTCTCGTGTAAGCACCGATCCATTGATCTCTAATAGCATACATTTGATTTAACCAAACATGATCCTCAATTTGGTACTTCTCGACCAATTCCTCCCACTTACCTTGGAATTCCGTTGGTGACAACGACTTGTACACACATGCATTGAAATCCGATTTGAAATCCGGATAGTTGGTGTACAAATTAGACAACTTCTCGGGAAACTTATTACTTATATGCCATGTACAATATGTATGCTTTGTATGTGGCATAATCTCAGCAATAGCATTACTCAAAGCGAGGTCTTGATCGGTGATAATTGTCACGGGCGGTTTATTGTCAACGGCTTCTAACCACGTTTTCAAACTCCACTTATAAGATGGCTCTTTTTCATCCCTTATGAGTGCAAATCCAAACAAAATATTTTGGTAGTGATGATTTACCCCCGTAATGGGTATGAAAGGCATACAATACCTATTCGTCCGATAAGTCGAGTCGAACGTAACCACATCACCAAAATTTTTGTATGCATTCATGGATCGAGGATCTACCCATACCAAACCCCTAACACGATTCTCCTCGTCCACATCCACTCGATAGAAAAATTTTCCAAAATTAGTTTCTTGTTCTAATTCCCGAAGTAAGACCAAACCACACTCCGCATCTCCTAAATCAAATACCCGGCGTCGAATGTCACGTATGACATTACGCACGTCTTGTGGGGAGAAACCAAGATTTTCAACACCGCCACATGTCTCGCTTAGATATTTCATCACTTTTGCCGTCTCGATGCCGGATTTGTTAAACAACTCAATAATTTATTTAGTGATTGGATCTATGTTTTGAGACCTTTGAAAAAATTGAACCTTATCCGGTGTCACCATAGCATGATTGTGTTTCAATTCGACTGAACTTATAATCCATTTATTTGTTTGCACTTTATGAACTACGCACATGCGGGCTTGACAATTTGTTCGTGGAATTACATCTCTAATACGTTTTCCTTTATCACGACCCATTAAATTCAATGGTTTTGTTCTTCCACCCTTCCGACAAATAAAAAACCGGGATGATGGATCCTTAGTTCCTAAATGATTATGCGTATTCCTAATTATTATCTCGAATCCGACACTTCGACCATAATCCCTATAAAATTTTGTCGCCTCATCTAATGTGTCAAAAATCATACCAACACTAGGCACAACATCATTAATATTCGGAAATGTAAACCCACAATTTTCGTTTCCGATATTAATATCACCATCATCTTCATTATAATCTTCACCATCATTTTCTACATTCACCTTATTTTTACCTTTATTAACATCATTTTTTCCCGCATCATCATCATCATCCACATTCATCTTTTCCTTACCCACATTATCATAGTCATCAACATCTATTATTTCATCAATAAATAATTTTCGAGAAACCGAATTTTTTCTAGCGGGCGTAGTAACTTCATAATCATAATCATAATCATTATGATCCTCACTAGATGAACTAAAATCATTAAATAAAAATGTTGCCATAAAAACTAACCTTTTTTTGATAATATTTGACCTCCAAATGATAAGCAAAATTGCACTTTAAACCTTAAAATATAATTTTTTAAGGATGTTAGGAGAATGGAAAATTTTTAAGGATGTTGGGAGAATGGGAGAAATTTGGAAGAACTTTGATTTAGAAAGTGATGGTAGTGAGTTAAGTAGTCCATAGTTGAGAGAATGGATTGAAGAATGGGAGAATGAATGAATGTTTGGAGGATGGTAGAATTTTGGAAGAATTTAGATTTAGGAAAGGTTAAAGTAATAAAGTGTAAAGTAGTAAAGTGAGTTAAAGTGAATTTAGATTTAGGATGGTGTTTTTATGTTTTCTGGAGTAATGAAACAGTGCCCCATGGGGAGTAAAATGCAGCCACCCAGCACCACCAACATAATGAAATTAAAGATATCTACATTACTGGCGCATTGTTTCATTGCACCAATTCCCTCTGGCGCAATGTTTCAATGCGCCAGGTGCAATGTAACATTGCGCCAAACCCATATTGTGCAATGTTTCATTGCGCCATGTGCATTGAAACATTGCTCCATTTTTTTAATGTATATTTAATTATTTAAAATTAAAAAAATCATTATTATCGCATTATAAATACTTAATTTAGTTCACTTAACTTAATTTAGTTGAATAAAAATTCAATTCACTTAATTTTAATATTTAGTTGTGAATTTTGTTTGAAATTTAAATGTATGTAGTTATGCAACTGTGACCTTATCAATTTAGTTTGAGTTTATTTTTGTTTTTTGTATCTTTAACTTAAATAATCGTAAATGGCGATATCTACAAATTAGAGGTACCTCTTCGTTGAAAAACAGACAATAGTAGTAATATAGATGATATGATAGTTAGATGATAGTTCATTCTTAAGAAGTTTAAATAATTGTTAACATATTATTGAGACATTATCATTCAGTTAAAGTTTTATTTTGTATTTTGTATCCTTAAGCTAAATAAACGTAAATTGATATGTAAAAACTAGAGGTACCCCTCGTTGAAAAAACAGACGATAGTAGTAATATAGATGATAGTTCATTCTTAAGAAGTTAAAATAACTCTTAACATATTATTGAGACTTTATCATTCAGTTAGAGTTTTATTTTGTATTTTGTATCCTTAGATTAGTTATTTTTAATTTCATAATTAGTTTTAATATCCAATCTTACATTTTTTAAATTACATTGAATTAAAATAATAATAAATCATGGGCAACGTTACATTGCGCCTGGCGCAAGAAAACATTGCGACCTGCGCAATGTAACACTACGCCAGTTCGCAATGTAACATTGCACCATGTCGCAATGTAACAATGCCCCAGGTAATTTTTCAGCAGTTCTTGGCGCAATGTTACATTGCCCCGAGCGCAATGTTACATTGCGCTGGGTGGATGTCCACCCGTGGTTCTTGACCTGCTTCCTATATATATATATATATATTTATACTGATTAAGACTATAATGCCCTAATCTTTCCCTTCCCCTCCTGGCCCCGCAGGGGCAGCACAAAGTTTCAACACTTTTCATCAACGGGTACTTTTCCCGATCCAACCCATCACGATTATTATTATTATTAAATTAACAGCTGCTTATCACATGATACTTATATTATTATTTAATTGCTCAATCAAGTTGACTATTAGATAAAGAAGAAGTAGTAGAAACAATGTACCACTATGGAAGTCGGAAGTCATTGCAGTAATTCCAACCTTCCAGCATTATTTGCATATTAACAACTATTTCGAAAACCAAGAACTCAAGAGCTTCTGTTCAATAAAATAATCCCCATTGTTATTACTTAAATCTCACACGCACACACACTCACTCACTTGTATTAACAGCAAGCCACTCACCGATTTTCTCTAGCCGAGAAATGGTTATTTCATTCAAATTAATGACAAAAATTAAAAATAAATAAGTAGAGGAGAAAATTGTCTTTTATCTAATTATCTTTTAGTGAGTTAATCATGGTTACAATTAAAAATGGTACATATTAATAAAAAAGGACATATTTATAATTACAATTAAGAATGGGACATATTCATAAATGATTTATTCAAATGGGACATATTGGAAAAAAAACCCTTTTCTTTTCTATATCAATTAGAATATACTTCTGCGAAGTGTGGTAGAGTATGTTTAGAATTGTTTAGAATACAATATTACTATATTAGTATTTAAATATTAAAATAAATATAATATAATCTAGATCGTTAATTAAAATTTAAATTTAACGATCAATATTTATTTAACGATAGTACTGACAACAAAATATCCATCTTATGCTTATTATATATAGGATATAAATTTAGAATTTTGGTTTGTTTTCTAATCATGTATTCATATGCGCGCATCTTAAGTTATTAAATATTACTAATATAACATATTGTAGAACGTATGATACTTCAATTACTAGTTTACTACTCCATACCTACGCTAAACTAAACCAACTTCATAAACATAACGAAAATGGATCTTAACTATACTTGTGTAGTTGTGTTCAGGCTAGAGTAACGTGTAAAAGAACCAAACTTTCTTTTGCTGTTCTAACATAACATTATTATCGGATCATGCCGAGTTTTCAAGCTATAATAATGAAAAATTGGCAGTTAAATATTTATTTATTTTCTTAACAGCATCCACTTATTATATGCTTTCTGTTTTGTTAATTAAATATGTTAAATTTTTCTATGCAAAAAAGAATAATTGTACTGATGATCATTTTTTCTTTCACTTCTGTTAAAAACTGGTATATGAAAAGAGTAATGGGGGTTGATATGAGTGAAAAATAATCCCTAAATACATAATTAATATAGTATTTATTGGCTCGTAAATAAGGCCCGAAACCCTAGTTGGGCATTAAATTCATAGTTAATGACTAAACCCAAAAGAACAGCCCAAACCGGGGACGCCCGGTATAAGCTTGTTTCTAACATGGGCCTGATCCACAAATCGGGAACGTTCTAGAAACCAGGAACGTTCTAGAATATCCCAGGGATATTGTGTAGCCTCCAAGGCACCTAATTCAACATGGAAACTAATTCCTATAAGAAAGGAGTCAGAACCTTCCTCAATAACGGTGACTTGTCCACCAAGTCTCCAAACCCTATTACGATTCTAAGGCTCCTACAGCCTATATAAAGGGACAGACCCCTCATCTCAGAACTACGTTTTGGACACAGCTCCATACGTTACCCACTACGTTTTTGCTTAATCCTTGAATAAGGACATACAAGCCACTACGTCCTTGGTGTGCCCTTACCGCCATAGCCCCGAGGGCGAACACCAAGAACTACGTTTTTTGGCTTGATTCTCGACATTGAGATACGTAGGCATCTTGTGAAGACCCGAATTAGGTCACAGTAACACAAGTGCAGCCATTAAAGCACGAAGCTCACGAACCCTAGCCGTGATAACCCTACTTTTTATTCCACAACATTTGGCACCGTCTGTGGGAAGACAACATCAACCATGGTTAACACACGAAGAACGACATCCGAGAACGTTCCTGTAACTTCTGATCCACCAGCCATCTCCACCGCTCCACCTGTTGTTACGGAGCAAAGGTATGTACCCCCATTAACAGAGACAGCCACTCAGCTTCAAGTTTCTCAACCCATAGGGACGAATCCCCATGTTGAGAGAACCTTACCAATGGACGTCCATCCAGGACGTGAGACCAATCAGCTTCAGATGGTGGTCTCACCATTAAATAGCCGTCCCCCACTCTCAGGAGTTCAGATCTCCACCATTACACTCCCCGTGAGCACCGATCCGTTATACGGATTGCCTAACTACCCTCCAAATTGCAGGGATCCTGGACCAAGTGGTCACGCTCTACAGATACCTGAGTCGTATCAGCCTCCCTATGTTAGGGGTTTAGCCCCTCTGAGCAAGGGTATTATGATTACTCCGGACCTTACACTGATGATTCCTCGTCTAAGGACGATGATCATGATGAAGCCACGAGGAGGCGACGTGCAAGCAAGGAGCCTATGGGAAGGACTCGAAGAATCCATGATGGACCTCCTCAAACAGCCACTGAGAGAATCAAGGCCCATGAGGCTGAGATCCAAAGGCTGAAGGATGATATAGCCAGGGAGAAAGCAAGGCAGAATCAGAATAGGCCCCCTCCAACTTCGAGGGAGATTCCCTTTATTGATTTGGAAAGATTTTCAAGGAGACAAAGAAGGGTTGATGCCCCAACTGGAGGAGTTACCAGGGTGGAAACCCCCAGGGGTGATCCCAAAGACCTGATGCCACTTGGAGATCCTGACGATCCCACACCCCCGTTCACTGAGGAGGTGATGAACGCTCATGTTTCCCGAAAATTTAAGATGCCCACGATAAAACCATACGATGGAACGGGTGATCCCTCGAATCATGTCAGGACGTTCTCAAACGCGCTGTTGTTACAACCCACCAGCGACGCTCTTAAGTGTAGGACGTTCCCTCAAACCCTGGCAGGCATGGCTCAAAGATGGTATAGCCGGTTGCCCGCAAACTCAATTGGCTCCTTCAAGGAGTTGAGCACTGCTTTCATCAATCAGTTTGTTAGTGGAAAAGTCCATGAAAAAAGCTCTGCATCTCTCATGCAAGTGAAACAAGGGAAGAATGAGAACTTGAGGGATTATCTCAAGCGTTTCACCAAGGAGACATTGAATGTCCCAGACCTGGAGAACAAGGTAGCTATGATAGCCCTGGAGAATGGAACAACGAACACCTACTTTCAGATGTCGTTGGCAAAACATCCCCCTGAGAGCATGACTGAGCTTCAAAGAAGGGCGAGTAAATACATAAAAGC
The DNA here is from genome assembly GCA_036435485.1 of Saposhnikovia divaricata. NCBI lineage: Eukaryota > Viridiplantae > Streptophyta > Magnoliopsida > Apiales > Apiaceae > Saposhnikovia > Saposhnikovia divaricata. Next base: position 205,041,584 of record CM071601.1, on the reverse strand, counting down.
AGAAGAGAGCATGAGGAAGGCAGAAGCCCCTACAACGAATGGAGGAAACGGAAGTTCCCGAAAGCGGAAGCAAGAGCAAGAGTACGATGCTAGGGCCAAATATCCCCGAACTAGCGAGGACTCCGACTCTGCCTCTAAGAACCAAGGACCAAGGTTCACTGAGTATGCAAGGTTGGATACTCCTAGGAGTCGAATCTTGTTGGACATTGAGAAGGATAAGAATTTCCGATGGCCGAAGCCACTCAGGGGTGATCCCACAAAGAGAAACAAGAATCAGTATTGCAGATTCCACAGTGATGTGGGGCATGACACTAATGATTGTAAGGAACTCAAAGATGAGATCGAGTTTTTGATCCGTAGAGGGAAACTGAGTCACTTCACTAAGGGTGAAGATCGTGGTAATCAGAGAAGAGAGTATGATAGGAGCGACGATGATCAAGATCGCAACCCACAACCCCGAGGGCCAGTAATCAACATGATCTCAGGAGGCCCGACCGCGGCCGGGACAACAAAGAACTCTCGGAAGGCTTATGCCCGAGAGGTGATGCATATTGTCGGAGAGGCACCAAAGCGTGCAAGAACCAAAGTAACAATTGAATTTGATGATTCAGACCTTGAAGCGGTGAAGTTCCCCCACGATGACCCACTGGTCATAACTCCTATGATTGGAAACTCAGAGGTGAAGCGAGTCTTGATAGACAATGGAGCTTCTGTCAACATTCTGTTTCATGATGCGTTTGTGAAGATGGGGTACAATGATTCTCAGTTGACCCCAGTAACATGCCTATATATGGATTCAATGGAGTAGAATCCAAAATTGAGGGAACTATTCAGTTACCCATCACGATTGGACAGAAGCCAATGGAGGCCACGCAGATGCTGAACTTTTTGGTTATCAAAGCATCTTCTACTTACAATGTCATCCTTGGGAGGACTGGACTTCACGCTTTTAAGGCTGTGGCCTCAACCTATCACATGAAGATCAAGTTTCCAACCAGGAATGGTGTAGGAGAACAAAAAGGTGATCAGAAAATTTCTAGGAGCTGCTATGTAGCTGCGTTAAGGCCTGATGGAGTCGGGGGCAGGTCCTTCCGATTGAAGACGTGGATGTCCACAGTGATAAGGAAGACCTAGAAAGGTCGGTAGAGGACATCACACAAGAGCCTCGAACAGCCATTAAGGCTATGGCATCAACTGACTTCGTGGTTGAATGTACCATTGGCAACCAAGAAGTCGGGGGGCAGGAGATAGTACCCCAAGTAGGAAGTGAACTTCAGAATAAGAATGAGGAGATAGGAAGGAGTAATGGGTGCTCTATTTTGATGGAGCATCAAAAACAAAATCAAGCGATGCAGGCCTAGTCTTGCAAGAGCCCCGATGGGTTCAAACTATCTTAATAGGACTTAGCTTCATATTTATCTAGTAGAAGTAGAAATAAGGTTCGATGAAACCATTGCAGAGCATGTTTCTCCAAGTAGGACAGTAGTACTCTATGTAAGGGTTGAACCCATTTCAAGTTATTAATGCAAGTTTGTTTTTCGTTCTCTATTCTGTGATTTTATTTATGTGCCAAGCACCTGATGTGTGTAAGTCAAAGATGACCAAGTACCGAAAATAAAAGAATACACGAATGGAAACAAACAAACCATAAATAAAAACCCTAAAGGGTCGAGAGTTAGGTTATAATACAACCAAATAATAGTTTAAGTCCTTGAAGGACCCTGGATAAAAGACAAGATGATTAAAAAACCACATCTGGCAATTAAAGCCATGTAAGGCTGTGGAGGCTAAGAACTAGCTACTCTTCAATATTTTTTAAGTACCTAGAGTGAAGATACAAGGATGAAACAAATAAAGAACCTTGAATTATAGTCCTAAGGTCAAGGGATATAAGAATATCCTTGAACAAGGATTAAGAAGTCCAAGCAAGTTTTCATCTCGGAAGTTTAAAAGGTAAGAAGCCCACGGGGTTGTATTTCTCGAAATCTAAATCGAGGATCAACCTTAAATCCTTGAACCTGAATCAAGAAAAATGAGAAGCAAAGATATGTTTGAAAACCCTGAAATCAGAATAAAGGTTTGAGACAAGCCATGAAAGACATGAAGTCAAGTAAGGGATCCTAGAGAACTTTAGTTTGACATCAATCCAAAAGAAAGGTCGTGAATACTTGGTAGTCGACATATGAACACCAACGTTGAACATGTGAATATCAACCTCGAATTCTAGGTGGAGAAACACGAGATATTAGCCATGAAGGCCAAGAATGTCAAACTTGAGGGGGTCATGAACCTCCAATCAAGATCCAAAGGTTGAAGCTTCAAGTCAAAACTTGAAAACCAATCTGATATTTTGGATTCTCGATCCAGAATGCCAACATTGAACATCTAACACCAGCGTTGAACACTTGAATATTAACCCTGAAATAGAGATTGAAAACGTCATAGGGAAGGTTCAAAACCTCATGGGATCGACCAGAAGCCAAGGAGGCCTTCAGCAGACCTTAAGGAGCTGACCAGAGGCTCTGATGTTTTGGTGGTTTAAAACACCCAAAACTTGGCTTGGAACCATGTGAAGGTAGTCCAATATGCACTCTTTCATCAAAACTTCAAGGTTCGAGTTTAAAGAACTTCCTTGAGGTTGAAAACCCTTAATTTCGAACATTAACTTTCGACATTCGAACATCGACATTCGAGCATCGACGTTCAACACTCGAACAGCCCTAAGGCCAAGCACATGCCAGCCGAGAGGCCGCTAGAGAAGCCCCAGGAACCAAGATAAACATTGAAGCCATTATGGGCAATCGAGCCAAGGAAGGTTGTTTTAAAAACTCTAGGTTGATGTCAACCCAAGATGAGGAGTCTGCAAGAGCCATTTACCATAGGCTAATAAACAAGCAAGATTTTTGCACCCTTGACCGGGAAGACCAAGGAGGTTTACGGGGATGACATGTTAGTCAGGAGCCTAATCAAGGCATGTCATATTAAGAACCTCAGAGAGGCATTTGAAGTGCTGAGGCACCACAAGATGATGTTGAATCCAGCAGAGTATGCCTTTGGCGTGAGATCTGGAAAATTTTTGGGTCTGATGGTTTCAAAGCGAGGCACAGAAGCCAACCCTAATAAGATCAAGGCAATCCGAGATATGGAATCACCACGTTCCATAAAGGACGTACAGAAATTGACTTGAAGATTTAGAGCCTTAGGTAGATTCATCTCCAAGTCTGGAAACAAGTGCTTGCCTTTCTTTCAGGCTTTGAAGAAGGTGACAATTTTTGAATGGATTTCATAAAGCCAAGAGGCCTTTGAACAGTTGAAAAAGTACATGGCTAAAGCCCCGTTGTTGGCCAAACCTAGTCCCGGAGAGACCCTATATTTATATCTAGCGATATCCGAACAAGCACTGAGCGTCATTCTCATTTGAGAGGAAAACAAGGTTCAAAAGCCTATCTACTACGCGAGCAAGATGTTGCACGGAGCTGAGTTGAATTACTCTCCCATTGAAAATTTGCTTTGGCACTGGTAACAGCCCCAAGGAAGCTACGCCATACTTCCAAGCACAAAAAATTGAAGTCCTGACGGACCAGTAGTTAAGAAGCATATTGAAAAGCCCGAAGGCCAAGGGAAGGCTAATTAATTGGGCGATCGAACTTGGGGAGTTTGATATTACGTACAAGCCTCGAATGGACGTCAAGGCATAGGCACTCGCTGACTTCGTGGTTGAATGTACAATTGACAATTAAGAAGTCAGGGGGGCAGGAAGGCACAACACCCCAGCAAGGGCAAGATGAGACACCCCAAGAGGGAGAGAAGGATGAAGTTTAGAAGGAATATTGGGTGCCCTATTTTGATGACACCCCAGCAAGGGCAAGATGAGACACCCCAAGAGGGAGAGAAGGATGAAGTTTAGAAGGAATATTGGGTGCCCTATTTTGATGGGTTATCTAAAACAAAAATAAGTGGAACTCACGATTGAATATGCCTTGAGGTTGAAGTTTTCAATGACTAATAACGAAGCAGGGTATAAAGACTTGATAGCCGGACTAGGCTCGACTATAGCCATGAGGGCCAAAAATCTTAAAGTCTGTGGAGACTCAAGGCTGGTGATAGCCCAAGTGAATGGAGATAAGTGAATGAAGATTTTGAAGCCAAAGATAAAACGATGGTGAAATACCTGAGGATTGTAAAATCACAGTTGGTATGATTCGAGGAATGCTTCCCGGTATAACGGCCGATGCCTTATCTAAGTTCGCCTCGTCTAAAATCGAGAATTGCGCTAGGAGTGTTTACTATCAGGTCTTGGAGACCCCCACTATATAGATCCCCAACAAATCTCATCCGGAGACTGGTTGGCTCCCTGATAATGCCTTGGAGGCACGAAAATTGTTAGTGAGAGCATTGAGATATGCATTGATCGAAGGTCTCTCTATACGAGGTCCTTTGTATTTCCATACTTAAAGTTTTGAATTTCAAATCCTAATACAAAATTTAAGCCTTGATGGCCAACAAGGCTGTCCGCCTCAAATCAAGCTTGTTGTTTGAATTCAACAACTTGAATCAGGAACCATTGGTTAAATTCAAACCAAAGCAAGGTCCTACAAACAAGGTAGGAGATTTAAGGTCCTTGAGTCAAAATCAGGGATCAAAACCCAACCAAAATATCCTAGACTTGATGTCGGGTGTTGAAAAGGGAATTCCTTGAATATGCAACTAAATAGCAAGACCTCCTTATTTAAGGATAAGGGGGCAAGGCCAAAGATACTTCATTACAAATTCTACATCCTATTATGAGGATTGAAGGGTGTTTGGAAACCAAAGGTCATAGTTCAATCCAAGGTTGTTTGAAACCAAGAGTTCAAGAACAAGTTAAGACCCGGAAGGTCCTGAAAACTAAGAAGAAGGTTGTTTGTGATCAATATACTCTAAGAAATATGATGGGAGTTTTGAAACTCTGCACAAAATATAAGCCCAGATGGCCAACGAGGTTGTATGCCCTGAATTAAGCTGGTTGATTGAATTCAAGGCCTGAAAGTCAGGAAACGCTGAATAAAATCAAGCTAAGGCATGGTCTTACAAACAAGGTAGGAGTTTTAAAGTCCTTGAGTATAAAATCAAGGATAAAAACTAACCATAGTACCCTAGACTTGAAGTCATGTGTTGAAAACAAGGGAATTCCTTGAATAAGCAACTAAGAAACAAGGACCTCTGTGATAAGGGGGGCAAGGCCAAAGTTGTTGGAACCACCCTATTGTAAGTATGCAAGGATATTTGGAAGCCAAGGGCCATAGTAGAACCCAAGGTTATTTGAAACCAAGAGTTCAAGAACAAGTTAAAACCCAGAAGGTCCTGAAAACTAAGAAGAAGGTTGTTTGTGATCAAGGATCACAAAATCAACCATGGTGTTGTAAACTTACTCTAGAAACAAGGAGGGGAGTTCAAAACAAGTTTTGGCTTTAGTCAAAATCAAGGTCAAAAGTCAAAGTCAACGGTCAAAGTCAACTAGTCAAAATTTGGCCAAAATTCAAAAAAAAAAATCATGGGGCCCAGCCGACCAGGGGTGGCCGACCAGGTCCCCTTGGCCGAATGGCCGACCAGGGTAGGCCGACCAGGCTACCTTGGTCAGGTGTTTTGAACACCTAAACCCCCTTGGTGATTTCATGACCCTCCAGAACGCTCAAAAATGCTCCGTTTGCGCCCAAATTTGAGATTTAGAAACCTTGTAAGGTTCTCTACAAGCCTAGGTAGGTCTCTCAGCGATTTCAAGAAGTTGAAAAAAAGAAGGTGTTTGAAACAAGGTCTGGTTTGAAAACCAGCTCGAAATGAGGTATTTCGCCTCTAAAACGTTCAAAAATGCATATTTTCATGTGATTCTTGCTCATACCAGGAGATTATAAGAATCTCTATCATATGAACTCAACTTCAAAATTTGGGTTTAAAAATGTCAGGGGTGTTCAAAACCTGGAGGGTGTTCAGAAACCGTGAGGGTGTTGAAAGACCCTGAAGGTGTTTGAAACATTCAAAAAAAAATTGTGATGGGGCCCAACCGACCAGGGGTGGCCGACCAGGCACCCTTGGCCAAATGGCCGACCAGGGTAGGCCGACCAGGCCACCTTGCTCAGGTGTTTCAAACACCTATGCTCCTAGGTGTTTTCATGACCTTCCAGAACGCTAAAAAATGCTCCGTTTGAGCTCAAATTTGAGATTCAAGAACCTTGCAAGGTCCTCTACAAGCCTATGTAGGTGGCCAAGTGTTTCCTTGAAGTTCAAAAAATGACCTTGTTACGAACAAGGCCTGGTTTGAAAACCAGCTTAGAATGAGGTATTTCGCCTCCAAAACGTTCAAAAATGCATATTTTCATGTGATTCTTCTTCATACCAGGAGATTATAAGAATCCCTATCATATAAGCTCAACTTCAAATTTGAGTTTAGAAATGCCAGGGGTGTTCAGAAATCGTGAGGGTGTTGAAAGACCCTGAAGGTGTTTCAAACACCTTCCAGGGGACCGTATTTCTTGCCTAGACAACTGAAAAATGGGTATATTCACTTGATTCTTTCTCCAACCAGGAGATTATAAGAATCCCTATCATATAAGATCAACTTCAAAATTTGAGGTTAGAAGTGTTAGTGGTGTTGAAAAATCAGGTCTGGTTTGAAAACCAGAAACCCTTGATGTGTTCGAAACACCCCTCAGCCAACCAATATCAGCTACGAATCCATGATTCAAACATGATTGAAAGATTGAGGGTTTAAGAACATGAAGTTTCAAGCAATCAAGGTGATTTGTTTGAGAACAAGTTACTACAAAACTCTTAAGGAGGGTTTGAAAACACCTTCGGGCTGTCCACGCTATTTGGGCCATATCTCGAGCTCCGGAAATCGGATTTGGACGATCTTACTGTCCACGCGAAGCTCATTAAATTCTCTATAGTCTTGGGTGGGTTCCAGCCACCCTTGGCCAAATGGCCGACCAGGGTTGGCTGACCAGGCCACCTTGGGGGAAAAATAGGTCCAGGTGTTTCGAACACCTAGACCCCTAGCTGATTTCGTTTGGCTCTAGAACGCTCAAAAATGGGTATTTTCACGTGATTCTTTTTCTGTCAAAGAGATTATAAAAATCTCTACAATATGAGCTTGACTTCAAAATTTGAGGTTAGGATTTCACTAATCGCAGTTAGGGGGTGATTAACCTCGTTTAGCGACGTTTAAGGATTTCCACTCGAGTATTAACCTATCTTAAGGTTAAGAATGAATATCCTAATAATAAATACATCAAGGACGAGTTATTTAGCCTCGATTAAGGCCTTTATAGCCCCGTTTAGGGTTACTTAGCCCCGATTAGGGCCGAATTAGTGTCTTTTGCTCAAAAATTAGCCCTTATTAGGGCTTATGAGCAATGACCGCCTGATATTAACCCTAACTTAGATAAGTTGAGGGAAATAAAGCACTAATGAATTTATGATAAAGGATCCTATGCACGAATTGCACTTGGATTAGTGTCTACGAGCTCGAAACGCTAATCCTATTCCCGAAAGGCCCAGAAATCTTAAGAAAAAGGTTCGAGAGGCCAAGGAACGTTTAACTTTCTTAAGTATTAACTTGGGAGAGAATTTTAGTCGTTGTGAATGTGTAGGTCGCTCCACACTTCACTGTAAGACGATACCTTGGTAGGGCCGGTGTGACCATAAACTTCTACGAAATCAAGTTTTCCTAGAAGTTGGGGGGCAAATGATATGGGTGAAAAATAATCCCTAAAGACATAATTAATATAGTATTTATTGGCTCGTAAATAAGGCCCGAAACCCTAGTTGGGCATTAAATTCGTAGCTAATGACTAAACCCAAAAGAACAGCCCAAACCGGGGACGCCCGGTATAAGCTTGTTTCTAACATGGGCCTGATCCACAAATCGGGAACGTTCTAGAAACCAGGAACGTTCTAGAATATCCCAGGGATATTGTGTAGCCTCCAAGGTACCTAATTCAACATGGAAACTAATTCCTATAAGAAAGGAGTCAGAACCTTCCTCAATAATGGTGACTTGTCCACCAAGTCTCCAAACCCTATTACGGTTCTAAGGCTCCTACAGCCTATATAAAGGGACAAACCCCTCATCTCAGAACTACGTTTTGGACACAGCTCCATACGTTACCCACTACGTTTTGGCTTAATCCTTGAATAAGGACATACAAGCCACTACATCCTTGGTGTGCCCTTGCCGCCATAGCCCCGAGGGCGAACACCAAGAACTACGTTTTTTGGCTTGATTCTCGACATTGAGATACGTAGGCATCTTGTGAAGACCCGAATTAGGTCACGGTAACACAAGTGCAGCCATTAAAGCACGAAGCTCACGAACCCTAGCCGTGATAACCCTACTTTTTATTCCACAACAGGGGTGTTTGGGGAACTTATTTTCTAGAATAAGTCAACTTATTTTAAGTTGAAAGTTAAGATTACTAATTTTCCAACTTATTTTCAACTTATTTTAACACTTATTGAATCTCAAACATACATTAAATACTTGTATAAAAAAAATTATCAAAATATAAAATTTTTAACCGAAAATAAGTCCCAAACAGGCCCAATGTAAAGTCATTCCATTACTGAAGTGACTGTATACCTTGTAGTTGCATGATGAGACTATAATGAAATAGAAACGAGAAGACATCAACTTTTCTCATACTTGTTATGTACATGCAATCTCATGAAAATGTGTACAACTTCAACACTATAGCATGTTGTTCCTCTTGTTATAGTTTAGATTCTCATCTTTTTGTGTAGGTTTGATCCGTACCGTGTTGTTTTAAGTAAACATGTTTTTACCTGCACCGAAACTTACATAAATCTTAGATATTTTAGATATTTCCTATGTAGTTTTGAGAGCTGCCACCTCTCCACATTTTGAGGCAACTGATTTCTTTGAGACAAGCTCAATGCTTATTTCATTTATCCTCCTCGGGAATATTTAGAGATTTTGGCTAGGGAAAGACTTCTGAGGCCATTGCCAAACTTATGAACTTGGCACCAGATGCTGCAACACTTTTAACCTTCGACAATGAAGGAAATGTAATAAATGAGGAAGAAATAGACAGCCGATTGATCCAAAGGGATGACGTGATTAAGATCCTCCCGGGTGCAAAAGTAGCTTCAGATGGTACTGTCATCTGGGGACAAAGCCACGTAAATGAGAGCATGATTACAGGAGAAGATCCTCCAGTGGCCAAGAGGCAGGGTGATACAGTGATTGGAGGCACTGTGAATGAGAATGATGTTCTATTTTGTACAACGATTTGCTACACGTATTTAGTATATAAAATTAACCTAAAAATTTCATGTTAGAATTGAATCTTTTTATTTAACAAAAGACTTGTAGGTCAGTAGTCTTTACATCAAGTGCGCTGCATCTTTTAAACACGAATTATGTCCTCTTTTAAACATCTTTAAAGTTTATGACTTGTATCAGTGATCGTATTTTTCTGTTATACTGAAGATCATCTCTCCCGCTAAAAATAATGCATAATAACTGCTGTGCTGAACTTGTGTCAGGTAAACAGTGAGCACCCATTGGCAAAGGCGATTGTAGAATATGCTAAGAAATTTAGAGAAGATGAAGAAAACCCTGCCTGGCCAGAAGCTCGAGACTTTGAATCCATTACAGGACATGGCGTGAAGGCTATTGTTCGTAATAAAGAGATAACTGTGGGGAACAAGAGCCTGATGTTGGATCTCAATATTAAAATTCCAATTGACGCAGAGGAAATGCTTGCAGAAGCCGAAGAAATGGCTCAAACTGGGATTCTTGTATTTATAGCGATGGGGAGTTGGCTGGAGTTCTTGCCATATCTGATCCATTAAAGCCAAGTGCTCGTGAAGTCATTTCTATTCTCAAATCTATGAATGTCAAGACTGTTATGGTGACAGGTGATAATTGGGGAACTGCCAGGTCGATTGTGAAGGAAGTTGGGATCGACACTGTTATTGCAGAAGCCAAACCTGAGTTTAAAGCTGGAAAAGTGAAAGAGCTACAAGGTAAAATCTTGAAGTGCTAATAGACCTAATGTTACACAGAATACTGCACTAGTATATATATTGTGTACAATTTTATTGATCAATTCATTTCCAGGCTGGACATGTCACGAAACTTGTAGCATTTTAGACCAAGAAATACGAGCAAAGGTTTAATTCACGAAATAGAAATTCTGGAGGTTCAATTAGGTGAAATTATATATTAGACAAAATTCAGAGTTAGATATGCATTTAAGCTTAATTCTGTCACATATATATTTAAAGCATGACTTGTATTTCTAATACTATGGTAACGTGTATACCTTCATGGCAGGCTTCGGGATATACTGGGGCAATGGTGGGAGATGGAATTGATGACTCACCAGCCCTGGTGGCTGCTGATGTTGGAATGGCAATTGGCATTGGCACAGACATTGCTATTGAAGCAGCTGACATTGTTTTGATGAAAAGCCACCTGGAGGATGTTATTAATGCTATTGATCTTTCGAGGAAAACCTTCACCAGAATCCGACTCAACTACATATGGGCCTTGGGATATAATCTATTAGGAATCCTCATTGCTGCTGGAGTCCTTTTCCCGTCTACTGGATTCCGCTTGCCACCCTGGATAGCAGGAGCTGCAATGGCAGCATCATCAGTCAGTGTGGTTTGTTGTTCTCTTCGTTGAGGTACTATAAAAGGCCAAAGGAGTTGGATTCACTTGAGATTGGAGGGATCACTGTTGAGTAATACTACAAGATAATATTATGCTTTAATACGTACAAGCCAGCATTCTCATGAAGAAGGTGACCACCTACGGAGTTATACATAATCAAAACAAATCAGTGACTAAGGAGCCCTTTGGGAAATCTTATTTTTAAAAAATAAGTTACTTATTCTAGAAAAAAGTTAGGAAATACGTATTTTTTTCTGAAATAAGTAACTTATTTTTGCAAGATAACGAATATTAAACTCCCCATACACATTTTTTTTCTTAAAAAAGGTATGTAAATACGAAATTTTTTCCGAAATAAGTAACTTATAAGTTCATTTTAATTTTTGCCAAACGGGCACTTAAGTTAGTAAAGTTTCTGATGGTACTAATAGTTGAGTGATATAAATGTCTATTTTCCTGTATAGATTCGCCCGTTGTATCGGAAGTACTCGGAGTAATTCCAGCCAAAGCAAGTACTTAACTGAGACAAAGTCTCCTCTTCCAGACCACCAGAATAAAAGGGGAACTCTGAAGCCTCAAATGTGGGATAAATTGTTTGTCTCACAAGTTTTCCATCTAGATCGAAGGCAAGGACAGGAAAATGGAACAGAAGCAGAAAATTAGTAGACAGGCCATACCAAAAATATGAGGAGCCTAAATCATGAATTAACTCGCTTCCAGATGATACCAAGAAAGGCATATCTCCAACAAGGTATTTGCTGACGGAAGATTCTGTATTGTTTATTAAAATGCGGATCACTTCAAACTCATCATCAGTACCCTTCTTCTGGAGATATCTTTCCTTTAACTCAGTTAGGAACTTGGTATACAACACAACTTCACTTGAGATGCTATTGACCATTTGTAAATTATTAAAGGTTTCAAGAACAAGCATGACTCTCTTCCCAGAAAGTTGTGAGAAAGGAACCTTTAAAACCAAATTAACAAGTTAGTCATGACCCATAAAGAGAATAGTTAAAAAGCAATGCTACAAATTGGAAAGCATATGAGTTTTAAAGAAGTTACGGGATCTTCTATTTGCAACTTGCGGTATTTGTAAAGAACTCTGTTTAAATTAGAGAGAGATGATTTACAAAGTTTAAAACATGCATCAAAAGATCTAAGAAACTCACCTGAGACCCGTCATTCCTTCTAAAGACAGTGTTCGGATCCCATAGCATCTCAAGCTTCAGTACCTTCACTTTTTCATTCTCTAACTCCGCAGCCTTCTTACGAGTGAATGGGAATCCCCGAATCTTATACTTGAGCAGCATGCTAGAGCCAAATGGTTCAATGTAATCCGCATGAGGCCCAAAAATTGCAAGACTAGGCATAAGTACATCATCGCATTGATACTCAAAAACCCGCTTCAACTTCTTATAACCCATGTCTTTAAACGGCAGTGCCAACCAAGGCATAGTCTTAAACTTTTCCCAAAACATTTCTTCATTTTTCCATTCATACGGATGACATGACTCTCTAATGTAAATAAGCACAACCTCAAATATTTTCTTAATTTTGGCGAATTCTTCGTAAGCCAACTTAAGTTCATCAGTTAACAAATCGGGAAAATCAGGGTGGTAAAAATATAGGGCTACAACTTTATCTTCAAAAGTGTGGATAGGTACCTGTCAGTACAAGTAGGTAGCAATAACAGACTTAGCAGATTATTATGAAAAAGAGTCGAGGCTCCTTTCACATGTCCAGAAAGGATATAGAAAAGAAAGGATAAAAAATAAATTGAACTCCCTTGTGTGTTTAGAACTTAAAGCAAAATGATAAACAGTAAAGTGAACTATGAGCATGTGGACTTTCAAATAAGACAAAAACATTTATATAAAAAGATAATGATGGTTACAGAATATCATAGTAAAACAAAATATAAAGAAACGAAGAAAAAAAAAATTCTCCATGCTACATATATCCCATACCATTTATGAAATATAGTAATTCTTTTATAACTTTGATTTTGTTAAGACTGTAACATATATTTATTTCAATCAAATCACTAGGTAGCGTGAAATGGAGTTATAATAATTTAGCTGTTGTACCAAGCTTACAATAATTTACAATTTATCCATAAGACAATCATTTATAATATATAGTTGTATTGTTGAAGAAATATGGGCCTCTTCTCCAGTGTTCGTGTGTGTAAAGATCAAGAATCTCTTCCTTCTTTCCCAACTTTCCCTTTCGATGTTTGTATTAGGATTATCTTTAACTCTCTCATCCACTGCCACGTTCCCCTTCGTCAACGCCTCCTTCCACTATTCTGTACTCCCAATAGTGGAAGAGACAGACTTAACGTATTGTGGGAGCCAAAAACAATTTTTCCCTCCGTTCAACATTAGAACAAGACATGTAAATATTTAAGATGATGTAATGCAAACAACCAAAAATTAAATTGCAAATCAAACATTTTAAATTTTCTAAAAGAAAAATAATAGTGCAACAAAAATATCTTATTATAACCTGAGAACTAGATAAAGCAATACATGGCTATTATCTCACTCTGTGTAAAGGTAAAATCCATAGGTTGAGCCCAGTTTGAAAAAGTGCCACATGCATAAATTATGTTTACCAAATGCATCATTTTTTTATACAAGTTTTGTAATATTTATAAAGATAATATATCTTGTATATTACGCTTTTTAACACTATATATAAACCTCAATATTTACACAGATTTACACAAAAAATCTTAATGTTTTCTAATAAAAAATTAAATCTCAATATACTTACAATTGTATCAATCGAACCTTTCAGCTACACAATCAACCAGACCTAAACCTAGCTCTTCTCACCATTTTTCTAATGTAAAAAACCAAAATGACAACGTACATAAAGGTACAGTCCAAAGTTTTACCTGAAATAATGTTATGCATGGAGAAAAGACTCGACACTGATATATGGGTTGGACGTATCACACAAACATTGTGCAGCAGTTTAAAATAAATTCTGATGGCTCTCACAGCATGGCCTCTACTCTTTTCCTTGTATATATTCCTTTCTAAAACGTAATCATACATGTTACATATATTAGTATATTACTATTAAAAAAATAAAAACCCTAGGTCCTGTGATCCTGAATGACCTGCTTGTATCCGCCACTGTCCACCAAGTCCTCACACTTAGCTGGGCCCAAGAGGTACTGGGTTCACATGGCTAAGATACTACCACTTTGTCCGAATGATAGCTTCAAGATAGCCCAAGACTTGGAAAAAAAGATACATACACCAAGGCCCAACATTTTCCCCGATAACAAATTAGCAATGAGGAGACCTTTAGGTCTTCTCGTAGGTTATATTTCAGTCGTATGCACTAGGAGTGTTTAGTCTAAAGACAAAGGAAGTTTCTTTTAAATGGTGAAAATGTCGTAGTCCTATTGATGGGGAAGTGGAAGAGTCTTAAGCGGGAAATGAGGAAATTCTAGTATATTAGCAATACAAACGTCGGTCATCCATTATTTCCTATCTGCATTTTTCAGTAAAGATAACTCTTTTCCAGGATAGTTTTCTGCAGATTAAACCTAGGTCTTAAATCCATAGTCATCTTCTCACACAGATACCGAATTCTTCCGACCAAAACTTGGATTGGATGTTTGAGAATCCAGATCCCTTAAATCATGTGCCTGTTCAATTCCTACCATTACCATTTACCGGAGTGTCAGAGAGTATCTTTATCAGAACAAGTCTGCCGTTGTGGTTCCTATATCAGTATATCTCAACCTGTATCGCAAACTCTCGAGGCTCATCAATAAAAGCTTGGCAAAGCTTTAAATTCTGGGTCAATCCTATTCAGTTCTCCTAGCTTTTATGTCGACAATCTTGTGGAACTAGATTGGACCGCGGACCATTGTAATTTGGTCCAAATGTCATTACGGATCCAATTCATGATGAAATGGTCTGGATTATGCATTACTATTGATTGATGGTATGTGAACCCAGTATTTATGATCTATTTTGGTTTTCATCTTCCTCTTCACCCCTTAAAGAAAATAGTTTGTGGTTTTTCTCAGCTTGTCCCCGATTTCTATATTCAGGTTAATCGGGCAATTGCTCAATTTTACAAGGTCCTCTTATTTCAAATTAAGAGTAATTTGGTCCAAATGTCATTACAGCTCCAATTCATGATGAAATGGTCTGGATTATGCATTACTATTGATTGATGGTATGTGAACCCAGTATTTATGATCTATTTTGGTTTTCATCTTCCTCTTCACCCCTTAAAGAAAATAGTTTGTGATTTTTCTCAGCTGGTCCCCGATTTATATATTCAGGTTAATCGGGCAATTGCTCAATTTTACAAGGTCCTCTTATTTCGAATTACGACATAAAGGCCTTAGGAGATGTTTATTACCTAAACTATGGTCCTGCAAGGACATTATCCCTCCTCGGAATTTTTATTTGCGAGGGACCGAGATGGAAAAGGCTTTTACCATCTGTGGTTGCCGGAGAACCTTACTTTAAAATGTTTTTAAACCAGATGAGAGACGGCAGGGGTAAAAGAAATGACACATTCACACCTAGCTATGTCTCTACGGCCAGATAAACACATTTAACCATCAAAAAGGTTGAGGAAATCATAAGTGTCAGCAAACCATCAACCCATTCAACTAGCAGAACTTTGAGTTTCCTGTTGATGCATGACACTCTACCGCTCTGAAAAGAAGGCTCTCTGTAAGGAGATTGATATCGTAAATTGTTTGCGGAAGGTCATGGTGTTGCAGCTTAAGGAAAGAACAATTTTATTTCAGGAAAAGCAAAACGGCGAGAGGTGCATTGAGGCACAAGACCATCTAGAACCTAGACAGATAATCAAACCTACCACCAGCACTACTTAAGTCCGGCGCTCCTCATCAAGAAGAAGGATAAGTCATGGTGGTTTTGTGCGGACTACCGAGCCCTTAAGAAAGACACAATGCCGGATAAGCATTTGATTCCGGTCATCGACGAGTTGAATGAGGCCAGGGAATTCACCAAACTACTTTTAAAGGAGGGGTATGGAAGTCAAATGATACTCACAAAACAATGTTTTGAACTCACGAAGGGCACTAGAGTTCTTGGTAATGCCTTTCCAACCATATCTCCAAAAATTTGTGTTGGGTGTTCTTCGACGACATATTAGTTTGCAAAAAGGACGAGACGAAGCATGCCTAACATGTCAAAGTAGTTCTGAGCATGTCAGCCCCCATCAACTGTTTGCCAATCTTAAAAAATGTGATTTTGGGAAAAACGAACATCATACTTGGCCCACTTGAGCCATGTAATATCAGGCATGGGCGTGGATGTTGACATGGATAAAGTCAAGGCCAAGTAGACTAGGCAGTTCCCAGAAAAATTATAGGAAGCTACGAGGTTTCTTTGGTCTTACGGATATTATCGGAATCCGTGTCTCCGTATACTCAGATTTTCCACCCCATCACCAAAAAACCGAAAAAGTCAGGGTTGGTTGGACTTCTGAACTAATAGTACATTACTACCCAGAAACTAACTTGACTCTGTAATGATCGAATACTCCTTTACTAATGCAAAGACCCAATTACCCTTGGTACTATCTTTTTCATATCCTCACTCCTAATCGATAATTACTAAGGACATTGTAACACTACTGCAGTATTAACAGAATCTCATGGACCAAACAATAAAATATAGGAATAACATCCTAATTCTCATTAACCTGCTTAACATATTATGAATCAAAGAGGGCCCATTTTATCTTTCCTCTCATCCTTTGTCATGTATCCCATTTGTCAATAGATCCTTCCACTATTTAATAACCACCTGTTAAGTGTAACTGTATGGCTCGAATTGCCTAGATATTATCACTTTGTCAAACATTAAGAGATTTAAGCTAGAAACAGCCTTCAACATTAAAATTGAGGCTTAAAAGTTGCATGCGGTTGAAGATTTTCCTCTCATTAATACTAAAAAACATTGATGCAAGTGGTATAATTTTAAAACAATTATCAATAAAGCATTAAAGCATGAAAAAGAAAAATTATGTATTTGATTTTCCAGATAGTAGTATTTATATAAAAACCGGAGAAGAAGAGGAGGCCGGTAAAATGAACAAAAATAAGACAAACAGCCGAGGGCTGCCCCTTCTTCCCCTCACTCTCCTTTCCCTAAAATATCATTCACCAAAATAGACGGACAACCCCCATACCCAAATGAGTAACTTTACCTTTATATTCTTTACTTTTACCTTTTACAAATCCAGAGTTGGTAAGGCAACAAGTCACCAAACATGAACAGAATATAGTAGCAAAAGGATAGCAATTGAACTATAAATCATACCTTATCTCCTTTGTTTGAAATGACGTAATTATGTTGAGGGGAGCCCAATAGTGTTCTCAAGGAGGGTTGCTGAGTGGCTTCATAATCTTCTGTCCGCAAAATCTTTAATCTTTTGTCACTAAAAGGATAGCCTAAGGCTCCATAATACTCAAGAATATCCCAAGAATCACATTGCAAAACCATGCCTGTTCGATCAATGATATACATGATAGGAGAACAAATTATATCGCGCACACCAAATTTTCGTTGAATATGTTTCCTTGATGTTACATCTGAAAATGGAATGGCGGTCCATGGCATGCAAGAAAATAAATCATCAAAATGCTTTTGAGAGTCACTCTGAAGAGAACGATCAACTGATATTTCTGCTACGCAGTCAGTATGAAGGCCATCACACGGAACCAAAATGACCTCAAAATTATTGTCTGAATGTAGATCATGGTATATGTCCTTTAACAATGATGTGGTCCACTTCGAGTAGCATTCATATAGTGGCATAAAATAAATTCCAATAACCTTGCCTTCCAACTGCTCAACCTTGACCTAAACAAGTAATTCGTATATATGATAAGCATATATGCCAATATTTAGCCATTGTTATTCTGACTTTAAACACGTCAGCCTTGACCTATATATAAATCATATATGATCAATGTGCAATCAACAAATTTCTAGGCATATCTTCCATTGTGAAGTTACACTAGTGACTGGTCATCACACATAATGTACTACAATTAGGTGGCTCACAAAAAGTACTTGAATTACTGGTCATGACTATTTATAGAATGACAATCCGTAAGTAAGCGTAGAATACATACTTGTTGGTTGTTGTTTTTGATGAGGTAATCCCTGTTGGTGAAGAGAAGGTCATTCAAACTAATGGTATCTCCTTTTGTTATGCTCCGTTCATATTTAAAATGAGATCCTCCTCTAGGTTCAGCTTCCCCGTGATAGTGTTTGCATTGGGTATATGCTGTTATCCAAAATTCCGTGTTTAATAAGAAAAGTTAAATCAGATAGTGTCACCAAGATAATCACACTTTTCCGAATAAAGATCAAATCTTTAAAAGAGTTTACACAAGTGCAGGACAAGCAATCAAAGGAAACACAAAAATAACAGAGTAAGAGTAAATCTTTTAGTTATAAATATGATCTAAATATGTTCATTTGCAATTATATTAGATAAAGATACAAGCTTGCTTTAAACCCAAAATTAACAAACAAACAAGTAAGAAATATACTGAGAAATTTGGATATATGGGATTGCTGAGAAATTGTCCTCGCACTATCAATCTTCCCAAACCCCTCATCGTCGACATCGAGTTAAACAAGAACCACGAGTCTTAACTGTGTACAATAACTGTGTCTGTATGTATTTTTGTGTATGTGTACAATAACGCATGTATTTTTGTGTATGTATTCTTGTACTTGTGTATGTATTTTTGTGTATGTAAACAAGGTTGTTTTATTAATATTTTATAATATTAATTTTTTATGATTTTTGTTGTCAAAAGTATTTTAATAATATTTTTAATTATTTTTTTACATTTAATGATAATAAATTAATAATATGCATGTATTTTCTATTTATATATATACTAAAATTATTACGAAAAATATGTTAACTTATAATAATAATTAATTAAGTTGATGATGAAAATTTTATTAGTTTTAGTCTTTATTAATTTACTTGAAATTTTATTGTTGATGAAATTTAATACTTTTGTAACTTTTAAATTATTATAGGATTTCTTGTAGTTATTATATTTAGATTCTCCATAAATTATTTGATTTTCGCATTATTTTTTAATTTATTTACAACTTTAGTACCAAATCTAGAATCTTTGCAAAATAATTAAATGTTAATTTATTTATTTGTGTTGACTTTTCTTAGTATGAATTTTAAAAACATGTTTTTTTCAAATCTAAAAGTAAAATTTTTTTGTGACTTAATTTTTTTAAAAATTATGTTTTCTTGAAACTCGTGATAAGATTTTTTTTAAAATTATATTTTAAACTTTAATCCAAAATATTTTTGTATTAGTTTTAGTTAAAAATAATATTCTCAACTTTAATTTTATTTTATTTTATCATGTGTTATTTTAGTGCATCTCTATTGATTTGTTTATTTGTTAAATTAAAAATTAAATAGTATTAATTAGTTACTTGATAGAATAGTTTTAGTTGGTTTTTTTAAACCAATACTCTCTAACCCATTTCTAAACTCATTCTAGCCAATTTTTAATTTCTAATGAAATTACTTTTTTGAATAATTTTTTTGTGCTCACATTTTTTTAATTTAAATTTTAGAAATAAATTTGTTGTCAAACCTAAAAATAGAATCTTTAATGATTTTTTCTTGAAGCAGTTTTATTTGGTAAACAATTTTTTTTGTAAATTATAATTTAAGATTTAGCCTAACATATATTTTAATATTTCATATTTTTTGGAAAGTTTTCTTCAATATTATTTGAATATATATAATATACTTTAGACATGTTGGTTCTTATTGGTTAACTATTATTTATATTGTATATAAATATGTGACTATGTAATTGTAAACACACATACATTCCTAATTTTTTTTAAAGAAAGTTTCTACTAATTTTTTATGTTTTTGTGTTGGTATGTATATATATATATATATATATATATATATATATATATATATATATAGACAGAAAATGTGTGTTGGTATATATTTATTTTAGGTGCATTATATTAGGATTTATTGTTGATTTTAGTTTTTTAATTAGATATTTTTTGAATTGGTGTTTGATTTGTAAATTACATTTTGAATAAAAACAATAAAATAATTTAAAATATGTTCATGGATTGATTTGTGAGCTTTCTAATATTTTTATTTTCAAAGTTTTATTGGTAAAGTAATTAGATAATTGTTATAAAATAATTTACATTAGTTTAACGATTATTCTACTTTAATTGTGAAAATAAATTTTTTTCATAAATTATGTTTTTTTATAAAATGTCACAAATTATAATTAGTTACAAATCGAATAAAAAAAGTTATAGTTTTTCATTTTTTTTATGGCAGTGATGCAAATAAATTTTTCTTATGAAAATAATTTGTCTAGTAATTTCTTTTGGGAAACAAATTATATTTAGTTACAAATCGAATAAAAAAATTACATTTATTTATATTTTTTTATGAATTGCATTTTTATAGATACACTATTTATTGACAATATGTATCTTCATAATTTTAAAATATCAATAAAACAATTTACATTTGTTTATGTTTTTTTTAAAATTTACATTTGTTTATGTTTTTTATAAATTGCATTTTAATAGTTATAGATTACATTTTTTTAGTTACGCTATTTATTGACAATATGTATCTTCACAATTTTAAATATCAATAAAACAATTTACATTTGTTTATATTTTTTTATAGATTGCATTTTTGTTTATATTTATTATAAGTTGCATTTTTATAATTATAGATTGCATTTTTATAAATACATTATTTATTGACAATATGTATATATATTTATTTATTCTTTTGATGAAGATTAAAGATTACTGTACACAAAACAACGTCTTGTGTCCGTGTGTTGCAGACTCCAACGATTGTGTTTCACTCTCACTCTTTCTCTTTTTAACTCTGACGATCAGACGACCACCCAACCCCATTACCTAATTATATATAGGATATAATTTGATTCTACCGTGTACAATTAAGTGGTAGTTATTTGTATTTCAAAAAAAAAAAGTGGTAGTTATTTGATGTACAATTAAGAGGTAGTTAACCATCTGAAAATTATGAATTATTTTAGGGCTAATCAGAAATCACCTCTAAAATAGATATAGCAGTTACTTGATTTAACATCTTACTATACTAATCATGATCGGTTAAGTTTAATTTAAATCTGAGTCTACCAGTTAAGAGGTAATTAGCCAACCAAAAAATTATGAATTATTTTAGGATTAATCAAAGATCACCTCTAAAATTTAGACCAATTTTATTTTATTAAAAGTTTTCCTTACTTATCATTCTCATCTTATATCATAATCATGGTTGGTTAACAATTCAAATTTAGATATAGCAGTTACTTGATTTAACATCTTACTATACTAATCATGATTGGTTAAGTTTAATTTAAATTTAAATGTAGTAGTTACTTGATTTAGCATACGTATTTATTACATATTGTTTAATGTCAAAAATATTTATATATTATTTTAAATTAAAATCACTCAGGATTATTAAAAAATATAACATTAACTGATTTTCAAAATATTAACTAATTTATCCATATTTTGATTTACAATTAATCATAATTACACTAATATATATTAAGGAATAATTTTCATAAATGTATATTAAAGCCGATCAAAATTAACCACTAAAATTAAAACAATAATATCATTGTCATCATAATTTACTTATTGTGGGTACTTAACAATTTTATTTCAAATAAAATGAATAATTTATTATAAAATAAAAAATTAATACTTTATCATTTCAAACTCTCAATATAAAATCATAAGGTATAATCAAATTTTATAAATCTGCTATTACCGAATTAAAATTTTATTTAAATTAAAAAATATTTACTACAGTGATTTAATTACGCGTTCAAAAGTTAAGTTATATAAAATTTTAAATTAATTAATTATAAAAAAGTTAGATTCATCCAATCCTTTATTATAATACCTAGTCTACCAATGTACAGTTAACCAATCAGAAAATTATGAATTATTTTAGAACCACTCAGAGATATTTTCTAAATTTTAGACCAATCATGCTATATTAAGAGGTTTCCTTATTTACAATCTCACCCAACCTCATTAACCATGGTTAGTTAACACATCTAATTTAAATATAATAATTATTTTATTAGACATATCCATAAATACATATATTTTAATATTTACATATCCATAAATACAATTTTTTTAAATAAAAAATTACTATTTTAATTTGAAATCAATCACGATACACTATTATATATATTTTAAAGTTCAGTTAACCAATCTGAAAATTATGAATTGTTTTAGAACCAATCATAGATAATTCCTAAATTTTAGACCAATCATGTTATATTAAGAGTGTTCCTTATTTACAATCTCACTCAACCTCATTGACCATGGTTAGTTAACACATCTAATTTAAATACAATAATTATTTTATTAGACATATCCATAAATACATGTTTTTTAATATTTACATATCCATAAATACATATTTTTTAAATAAACAATTACTAAAAAATTACTATTTTAATTTAAAATCAATCACGATACACTATTATACATTTTAAATTATATTTCATAACTTCTCATACGTTAATTAACCACTTTTTTAATAAAAAGTCAATCACAATCATATTATCATACATTATAAATTGATTTTCATAAAATATATTGTATAATTATAACTAATTTTAAATAATTATAATATAACTCAACTAGAAATATGAAAAATATCGGATTTGAAATCAAATTTTAAATAATTTGGATAATTTCCATACCTTCAAATACTAGATTTTTTTAAAAAATTCAAAAATTTATTTATTCATAATTTGTTAATAAAATTAATAAAAAAATGCATATGCCAACGCTGCATATATTTTATTTATTTAAATTATTAAATATACGCTAGAAGAATATTATAATTGGTTGGTGAATAAATTACCAATCAAAAAATAAAAATTATTTTAGAGACAATCAGAATTCACTTCTAAATTTTCAATCAATCAATCATATACAAAATTTTTATTATTTACCATGCTTATTCTAATTTACTAATCGCAGTTAAATTAAATTTAAATATAATAATATCTTCATTTAACAAATTCATAAATCACATGGTTTTTAATTTTAAAAAATTACTACTAACCGTAAATAATATTTTCTATAAATCCACATAATAGTGAATTACATATGTTTATATATCTTTTAGTTATGATTTTTTTTAACATCCTTTATTATAATACCCGAATCTACCACGTATTAGCTAAACAATCCTAAGATTGTGAATTATTTTTGTATCAATCAGAGTCTAGATCAATTAACTTAATGTAACATTTTTCTCTATTGGATCTAGATTCTACGTTTAAACCAAATTTAAACTCAACTCAAGTTAAACTCATTAACAATAGATTATTATTATTTTTATATCAATTAACTAAATATAATAACTGCTAATATATAAAAAAATTGAAAATAATAACTACTAATTTTTATTTTAACGATTAACTAATAATCAATTTATATAAAATAAAAATACCTCAAATATAAAATTCTTACAAACTGA
This sequence comes from Saposhnikovia divaricata, assembly GCA_036435485.1. Lineage (NCBI taxonomy): Eukaryota > Viridiplantae > Streptophyta > Magnoliopsida > Apiales > Apiaceae > Saposhnikovia > Saposhnikovia divaricata. Next base: position 205,018,288 of record CM071601.1, on the reverse strand, counting down.
AAAATAAAATTATTATATCAATTTAATCATTACAAGAAATTTAAGCCACTTATTCCCTATTCTCCATCAGACCTGACCAACTTTGATGAACTAAGTGTCCGTATCAATTCTCCTCCTGCTACTTAAATCATATCAATTTCGGTTAAGGTACTACTTTGTATCTTTTTATTAAATGACAGACTTTACTTGGATATATATTATTTTTTATTTTGATTATATATATGTATCATATGTTTTGTGTTTTAATTATCCTATAAAATCAACAGAAAAACGATAAAACGATTCTGACAAAAAAATAATTGAAAACAATTTAGGATTTTATCATCCGTAATCCAAATCCTCCCAAGGTTACTTCCCATTAGAATATTTGGTGGTCAGCTTCAATAATTCTGCGACTTACTGAATTGTAGGCATCAATCCTTACCACATATATTACACCGATTTGTTTACATTATTAGGCGTGCCTATAGATAAATGTTTTTTTATAATGTTGGGTTGTCAATGTTATCATTCATAACTTACCTTCATGATTAGTAAAATATATATTATATATATCATTGTCCATACATTTAAAAGTACGAAATTTTTTTTTATATGCCCTTTCTGGAAGGGGTCAACGTCCGTATAAGATCAGTTTCTCGATTCCTCTAAAGCAGAATTTTTCTTGACCCTTGGAAGTCGATTCTTGAGAAAAACACACAAGTTACATTCAATAAAAATGCATCCAATAGTTTTTTTTCTTCGATACATCAATAAAAAATATCTTTCCTTCATCAACTTAATTGCTAATAACTTTAATATTATATATATTGTTATTTCACCAACTTAATATTCAATGGCACATCATGAATAGCCATAACCACTCAGAAGGCATCTTTAATTTACAACACGAATCAATGACAAAAGGTACGGAAACAATCTTAAAACCATTAATTGTTATTTATTTTGAACCAATTTTTAAATATAATTATCATTTAAAATCAAACCCATTCATTTTTCTATAATTATCATTTTGATTATTTGTACTTAAATTTATTTTGTGGTTTCCTATTAGTTAAAAAATCCAAGAGTGTAAAGTTAATTAATTAGTAAGTCCACATTAAAATTAAAATTAAATTAGATTTACTAATAGTTAAATAAACGTTTTATAATTATCTTTCAAAATAAGAACCCACCATTTTTTTCATTATTAACATTTTAAATATATGTCCTTAATTTAATTTGTGGTTTACCATTAATTAAATGAAATCCAGGAATGTAAAGACAATTACTTAGTAAGTTCGCAATAGATATAATATTAAATTAGATGTACAATTAGTTAAATATATATAAATTTGAAGTGATACATGTGTAAATAAAATATTAATTTCAAAGATATATTTAATTAATTTATTATTTCAAAATTTATAAATTTTATATTTTTTTATGTCTCATATTTTTCTCCGCTTCTAACCTTTTTCACTTCCATCTTTTACAACCTAATCAAATTGATGTATATGAAATATATGCGTTATAACTTGACAAATTAAAATAAGTTGAAATTATATTATTGTAAATTTTATTTATAGTCTGTTGTGAGACTAACGGACAAATCTACCTAAAAAAATTCTCTCTATTTTTTTGAGATTATATCACATCCCGGTGAGCATCCTTATTCATTCCTCAAACTAAGTATGACTACCGTAGTTGTATTTCTACGAAGTGTTTTTATTTGTCAATTTAAATTATTAGATTGAGAAAAGTTAATGTTTATGAATGATGCTGTGTTTTTTTGTAAGAGTTAATCACTTTATGTATTTACTTTTGATGTTTTTACTAACAAAGATGCCTACACACTTATTCACGCACACATGCATGTTCCAAATTAAAGCATATAACTTTTCTCAACTAAATAATTCTTATATTAATATATTTGTTCGTGTGTCGAATACATATTATGCCACAATTTTTTTGTTGTCAGAGTAATTATAAAAATCACCTATATATATTCTCCAAAATCATTTATGTACTTTGGTAGTCAACTTTAACATAGGTACTCTATAAGCTCAAGTCACGAAATTATATAACCTGCTAAGAGAATAAACTTTACCACTGCTTACTCCCTCAAAAATTGTTCAATTTTAGTCTTTTCTTATATTTTACGAATTACATAATTGTTGGTGGATCCTAAATATGAATGAATTTCATGCCATATTTAATGATTGCTATTGCTTATCCGAGAATAAATGGTGATTTTTATTTTAAATTTTTTGGAAACTAAATGTTTTAGTTTACTTTATTGGCAGGTCACCAGAACATACGCAAACAAGGCAAACAACGATATGTTATTAATGGGATATATACTCTCAATAAAGTACTTTATGGTGTAAGGCTACAAACTTTGGTTGCCGCATTCGCATTCGCATTCGAAAAAGTAAGAAAATATATGATAAGTATGGTCGTTTGACATGCTGTAACATTTTTCTGACCTTTATGATCAAGCGCAATTTTTTCTTATGAATAATTTGAAAATTACTGAATAATATATATAACTTTATTATTTAATTAAAATATATTATTATAGTCTCTATTAGTAACATAACAAGCATGTTGATATCTGACATATTATGATAGAAAATTAACTAACTATATGTATGTCTTAAAGATTTTTACGGTTTTACATATACATTTAATCAGGAAGTTACATTACATCTATATATAACAAGATTGCTCGGTTAATAGTGTGTTAAGGTCACCGACAATGAACTACTTCAATACGATGAAATTTCCATTTTGAATTTAAATGTAAATATTCATTTGTCATGGGTTTAAATGTTTCTAAACTTATGACTTAAGATTTATTATATCACTCACTCAATCAATTTATTATTTCTTTTTATTGTCCTTGATATAATTTATCCATTGCGAGGGGAAAAAAATGAGCTTTTGATGCTTTTGAGACTTTTTTTGAATTTCAACAAGACTTTTTTATGAAAATAACGAACTAAGAACTAAACAAGAAACAAAGTTACTAGAAGTAATTTATGTGGAGGGCAGTTAGAGCTACACAACATTTTAATCTAGACAGGTAAATGAGACTGGGTCGGGTCTGTCAGTCCAAGACCCAGACCGAATCGTATATAAACAGTCCGGTCTCCAATCCTTAAAATAAAAAAAAATCCGATTTTTCGTCATGTCCGGTCCAAATCCAGAAAAAACCCGGATCAGATCGAAGTTTGTGTATGTAATTCTTTTATATTACCTTATTTATATAATATATATATATATATATATATATATATATTAAATATTTGAATACATCATAATTTAACAAACTAAATTAGTAGATAAGAAATTGATGAAATAGTAGAGTTCAACATTACAATCTAAATAATTAAATGTAAACAATTTATTTTTTGATACTTATATATATATATATTTGGTAATTATTTAATATTTTTTAGAATTATATTTTCGGTGCGTAGCACGGGTAAAATGCTAGTTAAAATATTAAAACGAATTTTAAACCAATTTTCTTTCAATATTTTACTTGTGAATATTTTTTTAATATGTAATAACTAATGGGACAAACAAATTGATGTGATAATATATTTGAATTATTCAAAATATTAAATAAATTCTTAAATATTATTAGACTATTAGACATTAATTGTGTAAATATTATCAATAAAAATTTAAAAATTATTAAAGAATCAATGAAATATTGTTATTGAATATTTTCATAATAAATTATTCAACTCAGCGCAGTTTTTTTTTAAATATAAATTATAATTTTTTTATACGTGATTAATTCATCAATAAATGGGCATACACCATCTACTAAAGTAATAAAAATTCCAAATTTTCCTTTAAATCACCATTTTTTATAGGTAATTAATTCCTCATTAAAAGAGCATACAACATCTATAAAAATAATCAAAATTGAACAAACACATAGTAAAATAGATCAACTCAGGATTTTCTTCATCCAATCGTTGATAAAATCTTCAATTGTGGTACATACCTCGCTTATATTACTGAAATGTACAACCTTCAGCCTTCTTGACGAGATAATTTAACAGTTTGTTATAATCTAATCATGAGGAATATGCATATCGGATTTGTCAAAACGTATTCGAGTAACCAATCATAGTTGCGATTCTGCACTACCCAAATCAATGAACTAATATAACAAAATCCAATATATGCGTAAACAAAATCCACCAACGGGGTACTAGATCTCAATAAAGAGAGATATTTATCGAAAAATAGAGTAAATTAAGATAAAGAAAAGAGGACTTATCATTCACAATAAGATAGTAAAAATCGAATATATCGGCAAATATAACCCACCAACGAGATACTTACTGACAAAGCCTAAAATATGGATTAAAAAAAATTAATAATATGGTATAAAAATTCAACACAAAGAGAGATACTTATTAAGAAGAAACAAAATTAAGAAAAAATAAAAAAAAGGACGGTTTGAGACTTTACACCATGTTTTATTTTGTAGCATCTCTATGTTGTTCTCAGTTACATAACTTGGATACATAATGATATTCATGTAATTGTTATTTTTTTTCTATTCATGTATTTTATTTCTTTTCATGTACGCGGAAAAATTCGTGTAGTTTAGTGTCATTTTGTGTTCAAATTTCGAGTACACGATTTTATTTCATGTCATTTCGTGCAAAATCATAAAGTACATGACATGAATGTACATAATACAAATGATTTGTTAGGTCTACATAAGTGTTTCTTATGATATATGTTGAAAAAATATACTCATTATCAAAGGAAAATGAATTTCGTGTTATTTGCCCGATAATTAAATTACAAGGACGTATATATAATAATGTAATTACGTGTTTATTTATTACACACTCGATTTCAATTTTATAGGTAGTATTTTATTTTAACAAGTTAGTCAAATAGAAAAAAGATAGGTGATACTCATTTTCAAATAATTTATTAGCAATTTTATAATTGATTAAATACCATTTTATACGGGAATGCATCGAACGTGGAGAAGTCATAGTAAAGCATGTCAGTAGCAAAAAATAGAAGGCGGACTCTTTGACAAAGGCTCTGTTTGTTTGCAGTGAAATTCGAGAGAATGAGAAGCTTGCTAGGAATTAAAAATCTGGATGGACAAGTTTGAGATTAGGGGGGAGAATGTTGGCAGTAATCTAAACTTGTCAACGTGGATATTGCATATGGAGATTTGTTCTACTAGCCGTCGAGCATTTGTACGAATTGATTGAATAAAATTGGTGGAAATCTGGTAGAATTTCTATAGGGAGTTATTTCAGCACATTATGATTCCGTTTTCCTAATTTTCAGCAATCACTTGTATTTGCTTTCTATTTAAACGTTGTATTCAACATAAAATAAAATAGGTCATTTGACACAAGTTCTTGTCTTGCTTGTTCAGTTTTTATATCAAACAATTGTCTGTAATAATATTCATATTACAAAAGTTAACACATGGAGAAGTTTTCAAAAGCAACTGAAATTCATTACATGAAGTTTTAATACTAGTAGTGGACAATTAAACAGTATTGTGTAAATAATATAAGATCTCACATTAATCTGCAATTACATATTGCGCATTAAGAACTTCCCGACTGGCACATGTTTGGCCATGGGATGATCGATCACTTTCTCCCCAATAGTCAAGACGCCAACCTCGTACATTGATGGATGATCGCCTTGACACACAAACGTTGGATACGCATCCTTGCCTTTGAAATACTCTTTGAGAGCCACCATCAAGTCTTGAACCTCGTGATATTTACCAGCTGTGAAGCCTTTCTTTTCCAAGAATTCTCCCAAAGTATGTGAGCCGGTGAGAACAGGAGCTGCCAATTTGTGAGTTAATGAGGCATAACCATCAATACGATCCGGTCATAAGCAACAGACATCAGGTCTCACATCATTACGCAACATAATACGTTCTTGATTCCAGTGTTCATATTCATTTACACCGCATACAAAATTTATAGGGCACATGGAAAGAAATATTAGTTAGTACTTTCCAAATTATTAAATAAGAAAATTAAATTGATAAGAAAATGATGTCATGGTACCCCAATTTAAGAAACGAGGTTGGATCATATTTAGAGAAATTCCATGCAAAAAAATAAAAATAATGAAACAAAAGAATAAAACAAAAAAATGACGTTTGTTTTTCATATAAATTTTACACCAAATAGTCAAATACAGTACCTGTAACCTAGCTATTATCATAAAATTTTCATTTTCACGTTCCACTGTGTCCAAAACTTTGATTGACGGGACATACTCCCTTATTGCAATTTCTATCTCAGTCGCCAAGAGTTGTCCGTTTATATGTGCACCAACTGTTATTCCCCATGGAAAATCGCATAATACTGATCCTTCAATTGGGCAAAAATTGTCACAAACTTTACATGTTAATGTTCCTTTTCCGTATGCATCCAACGTATGTAAGGCAAGCTCATCCTCTATTGGATGGTAACTTCCATGTAAACTATTAATCCCCTTCCCTATCGACATTGAAATGACTTTAACTCCATCCTTTACTGCTTGATCTACTGCCTTAATTGTCAAACCGTGGTCATCACAATCATCGCTGCCTTAATTGTCAAACCATGGTCATCACAATCACCGCAACCAACAAAACAACTTTGCGCCAACACATACACCTTGAACAACATCCTTAAACATTTCAAAGAAGTTAACATATCTACGCACACCACAAATTATTGATGCACAGCAGAACCCGTATGGATGTATCATTGTATCAGATTTTACACATATTAATACAACGGTAATATTTACATATTTTTATTTTTTAATTACAATATATATAGTAACTGATATATAGATTGCGATTAATTAATATGTCCCCTCCATCAAAGTTTTAGGTACCTTTTTTATGTAAAATTTATACCCAAAACAAACAAAATTCTTGTCTTATCACCAACATTGCTAATCTTTATTTCATTTCATTATTTTTGCAGGGAAATTCTTTCAATATGATCGAAATCAAGTTTCTTACATTGTGGTATTGTATGATCATTTTTCGATCAATTTAATTTTTTGAATAATTTGGAAATCTCTAACTAAAAAATTCCTTGCCATATAAATTTTTTTAAAGGGTGGGGTGGATGAATATGAATACTGAAATGAAGCGCATGTCCTGCATAGTAATATGTCATCTAGGAAATGTTTCTTGTTGACATCTCGACGAAGTCTTCGAAATTGTATACTAGTACCAACTTTCTGCAGGGATTTAGTGATTTTAATTAATGAAGCCAAAGTTCATGGCTTGGATACATGGCATACAAATTAAAACTTGGTATTTTTATACTAGTATCAAGTGTCTCCAATGATTCAGTAATTTTAATTAATAAAGCTGAAGTTCATCGCTTGAATCTATGGCATACAAAACTTGGGTATTTTTTCTTCCTTAATTTACGTCCCTTTTATCAGTAACTTTAAGTTTAATGATTATTTTAGCATCATAACTATGTTCTACTATTGGATTATTGTGTTCATGGGAAAAAAAATTTGTACGAATTTTAAAAAGTAAATTCATAAAAAATGAAAATGGAGATTTCGTGACAAACTTAACTATAAAATAACATAACTGTAAATTTCTTATTTTATTATTATTATTATTTGAGTATTATTATTAAAAATATATAGGCTTTAGATTACATACAACGTTATTGATTCAATATATGAAACTCGATCACGACCAAAAAAATGCTCACGACATTAGTACAAATACTTATGTCCGATGCTGGATAATAGTCCGTGCCTCACACCGGTTATAAAATATGTAAAATTTATATAGAAAATTAATAATCCTCGATTCCCCATGAAATCCTCGTTTCCCATATGGGACGAGGAGCAAAATAATCCATGTTTAAGGATCAAGACAAGTTCTTGAATTGGATTCAAATTCGGGGATCATGAGTGAGGATATCACTTCCCGGCTCTGAAGTGACCCGATATTCATCCCTAAGTACACTATTTGTATTCATTTAGTAAATACAGATTACATGTCACAAACAAGAAAATGTATCCTAGCAACGTTGCGCAAGTTAGTAACGTCCAGGGTTTTGGCCAACAATACCACAAAAACATGTAACACATAATAAGAATACCATAAAGTGCGTGCTGATGATGGCCATAAATACCAGCCTATTACGCATTTCATATAAGGGTAACAATATTACGCATTTGATATTGGAGTAACTAGTATAAATTTTTCCCCTATTACGCATTTGGAAAATGGGTAAAAGGGTTACCCATCCTCCAAATGCGTAATATGCTTTTCTGGTGGGGCCTATTACCCATATGGAAAATGCATAAGATATATAAAATATATTACCCGTTTCTCAAATGCGTAATAGATTGATATTTATGGCCACCACAATCACTTTGTGATATTCTTGTCACTTTTAGAGCAACTCCAACCCAAAGAATCTTTACCTATATTTGTCTTAGGTGTACATAATTTAGGGGTTTAGCCTTAAAAATGATGCTCCAATGGGACTCCCCATCCCCTATAAATTTTAGGGGAGAGAAAATCAAACCCCATATTTAGGGGAGAGAAATTCAAACCCCTATAATGACACATCATCATTACTTCCTTAAAATATAATATATATCTATGCCAACACTCTCCTCCCTTCTCTATATTACCTAAAATATTTATTAAATATTATTTTTTAAGTTATAGGTAATGAATATAGGTAACACCATTGGAGTAAAAGAACCTTTTGGTTACCTATATTTTAAATAACCATTATTTTATTATATTTTAGGGGATGAAAATAGGAATTGCCCTTGGAGATGCTCTACTCAATTTTATGGTATTTATGTCATTCTTTCGTAACGTCCATAAACATTGATAATTAGTCAACTAATATTTGGTATATCTAAAATATATACCTACTCGTTTGGGTTAAGACATTGTGCAAATAGCAAATTATATGCAATACTTGTTGCACATGAGCACATCTTCGAATCTTGGATTGCACAAATGTCCAAAAAATTCAACATCTTACTATGTTGACATTCTCTCGTTACCAATTATGGTATGTGTTCGGTAAACTTCTAAATTTGATTAGTGTAAATTTTTATCAAGGCCTTGTTTTATACTGTTCCTGCACCGTTTTTTAGAACCCTATTTTCGTACATGTAGTAGATTCTGCGTACAGCACATCTGAGTTTGAAGCAAATGATTGCTTAGGAAACAGTGCGTAACTAACAGTATTTGTCATAATGACATCATTTAAATTAATCAAATTTGGATATTTGATGAAACCATAGTGTCAACATTGTCACAACACGCAGTCTAACTTGAACTGTCTTTTTCATTCGCTATAATATAACTTGTACTCCGTTTATTAACAGTAGCTCCGTTTATTTCAGCATTCTCCGTCCTCTCTGTATCTTGTTTCTCATTTCTCAGCTCCTGATTCCTTTAGTTCCGATTAACTTCCGTTACTTATATCGTAACTGTTTTTTATTTTATTCGTTAATTAGTGGTTGAATGGTAATTACAAGGATTAGTGAAACAATCAGAGGTTAACAAAAGATGCCAGAATTAACACAGAGGAACGAGTCGGTTGAATTCTGGTCGAAAGATGTTAGCTATGATCAGCTCCAGAAGGTACACTATTTTTTGTTACACAGATTGAAATTTATGAATGCTGTAGTGAAAACATAATTTTGTATGCAAAGTATCGATAATTTCTTAATTTTGTCGAGACTGACGAATGTTATATCAATATGTTGTTGTCAACTGATAGCAGATGTATTTATTCTTTTCTTTATGTGTAGTTCTGGAGTGAGATGTCACAAGAAGCTCGTCAGGGACTTTTAAGAATTGATAAGCAAACCCTGTTCGAGAAGGCTCGGAATGTCATGTTTTGTTCTAGATGCCATGGTTTTTTGCTCGAAGAGTTTTCGCAGATTGTCATGTACGGGAAGTCCTCCCAGCAGGAAGGAGATGTTGGCCATCTCTCTTGCAACAGGCTGGGACTAATCACAAAATTTCAAAATGGTGATGGTTTGTCTAATGCGGAATTTCAAAATGGTGATGGTTTGTCTAATGCGGATGGTTGTCAATGCCATGATCATGATCCTTCAGTCCACCCTTGGGGATGTCTTACCACAACTAGAGATGGGGCACTTACTATTTTGGATTCCTACTTGTTGTCGACCTCTATAAAGGGGATCCAAAATGTAATGACCCTTTATGCTTGTTATCTAATCTTCTTCCTTTTGCCTGTGTGGTAACTTATTATAGCCGCCTTTGCATCAGGTGTTTGACAATGCTCGTGCACGAGAAAGGGGACGCAAGTTGATTAATCCTAATGCTTGTGGTGTAGGAGGTCGTAGATGGAAAGGACCTGGATCAAGGGAAACCTGTGCAGTGCATAATGCCGGACTTCCTCTTGAAAAAATGGTTGATTCTTGGTCAGCCTTGGGAAAAGAATCTCGGCAATCTCTTCTGAAGATGAAAGAAGAAGATTTTATGGAACGATTAGTATACAGGTTTGGTCCCCCACTAAAATTAAGAAAAGCATGTAATCTCAGTTGATTAAAAATACCATTTTTCTTTGTCAATAAAGTCTTCTCCTTTTAATTCATTAGTATGTAGGTTGCGCGAGTTTTTGTGTGTGTTCGTGTATATATCTCAGAATTGTAGTTTTGAGTTGTGTACTCACAGAATCAGGGGAATCTAAATTATGCTGATGTTCCAGGTTTGACAGGAAGAAATTTTGTAAAGATTGCAGAAAGAATGTTGTTCGGGAGTTCAAGGAATTAAAGGAACTGACGCGCATGCGAAAAGAACCTGGCTTTCAGTGTGAGGTGTGTTTCGATAATTTCGTATAGACTAATGAAATTGTAGCCACAAAGTACTATCTACGATTTAGTTACTAATAAAATTTTATCATTGTAACATTACTTAGAATTATAGGCGAATTTGTGTTGAGATGCAGTTGCGTGTCAAAGCCTTGTTAATTTCTGTAATAGTGTGATGTAATATCATTTTCTTTATTCTTTTTAGATATCCAATGGCACAGTCCAAGTTGATTGGAGCCATACATTTGTAGATGGAACATACCAGCACTTCGAATGGGGAGTCGGAACTGAAAAGGGGAAATCTGACATTTCAGAGTTTGAAAACGTTGGATCAAGTGGAATCGTTCAAGTAAACGGCCTAGATCTTAGGGGTTTGGATGCATGCTATGTCACATTAAGGGCATGGAAAACAGATGGAGACTGTAATGAATTTTCTGTTAAAGCTCATATATTTAAGGGGCAGCAGTGTGTTCATCGCAGGCTTCTGGTTGGTGATGGATTTGTCACAATTACAGAAGGAGAATGTATACGAGACTTTTTTAAGCATGCCCAAGAGGTTGTGAAAGAGGTAACTACGTTCTACAAGGCTTGTTATGTCTCTGTTTTTGGTTTTTAAATTGATTGGCGTGATTTAACTTACCATGTTATTTACAGGATTTACGGGATGATGATTTAGTAGACAATGATGGAAAAAGGCTGGATGGAGAATGCTCACGGACCCAAAAACATGCAAAGAGTCCTGAGCTTGCACGGGAATTTCTTCTAGATGCCGCTACTGTTATTTTCAAGGAACAAGTATGTTCAATTTTCTGGGAGTTCTGCTATAGTTTTGTTATGTTCTTATTGGATATTTGTTTTCAAAAATATCACATTTCTATCTACTTTGGCTGGGATTCTGGGAACAAACGGGTAAATGGGTTGGTATGTGTACTTAAAATCTATTAACCATTACGACGGTGTCTCCGTTATTAGGAATGTTTGCAGAAAGAATACCTTTTAAAGTGCCCCTTTTTTCTTTAAATGAAGATGGAGCATGCAATGCAGGGCTATTCTGAGTTGTTCATAGTCTAATGTTTTTCGTATTGATATCTAACGTAAAATCTTTCTTAAAATTCCATGTTAGCAAATTCTGTGCTTTTCATTTATTTGTTGCAACTTGACGTATCATGTGTGGTTGTTTTAATTGTGCATTGACATATTTTCGTGCAGGTTGAGAAGGCTTTTAGGGAAAGGATAGCGCGTCAAAATGCCCACAGCGTTTTTGTCTCTTTTGCTCTAAAATTGGTTGAAGAACGTGTTCATGTTGCTTGCAAGGAAATACTTTCACTGGAAAAGCAGGTACTCCTACTAGTTTCAAACAGTTGTCCTAAATTTTCTGAAAAATCAGTGATGTCCTAATTAATTTATGTTAATAGATGAAACTTCTAGAAGAAGAAGTGAAGGAAAAGAATGAAGAAGAAGAACGAAAGGAAAGGAGGAGGATTAAAGAAAGGGAAAAGAAGCTTCGAAGAAAAGAGAAAACGAGGGAAAATGGAAAAGACAAAGACGATTGTTCTCTCACTAATCAGCATTTAGCATCAAATGTTAGAATTCAAGAATCAACAGTAGATGATGAGAAGCCTGATACTACTGGAACAGGTGAGGTTCTGTCATCCTGGCATGTACTCCCACATATCCAGGATGAGCAGCAAATAAATATATGCACAACTTATCTGATGTCGGTCCTGATGAAAACCTTGCCACCAGTAAAGATGAGAATGGTTCATCTGAATCTGATTTTTTGAAGTTCTCCGGGCGGAAACTGAAAAACCGGTATCAACATGATGCAACCTTAAAATGCTCTACTAATAGGAAGCCAGGATTTGTTTCCGGAAACTTATCTGATGTCGGTCATGATGAAAACCTTGCCACCAGTAAAGATGAGAATGGTTCATCTGGATCTGATTTTTTGAAGTTATCCGGGAGGAAACTGAAAAACCGGTATCAACATGATGCAGCCTTAAAATGCTCTACTAATAGGAAGCCTGCATTTGCTTCCGGAACTGGGATTATAGTTAACAAATCTGAGCAAAGTTATCAGGATAATCATTTTGATAGTTCTTCAAAGACTCTCAGTGGACTGAATAAGCATTCTGGATCAGTTGTTAGAGTCAGTAGCCCTAAGCTTCACAAAAAGGTGCCTTGCTCCAATAGGATGAGTGCACTCAGAGGTGACTTGCAAGCCCATAGCGGTTATCAGCTTAGTGATTACAGAGGCAAGGTAGAGCCATGCTGTATAACGACCCGAGCTGGTCAGAAGTATATTTGTAAGCCTCATTCTGCTTCTTTGGATATGTCCAAACCATCTAACTTGGAAAATAATAAGCTCACTCTAGGAGATTACATTACTGATAGATGTTTACCTCAACCCAAGCAGCAAGTCGGGGAACCTATGGAGTCGAAGATGAAGTATATCCAAAGTTACTTTGAATCTGATGTTACAGTGAGATCATCTACTTTGAATGGTGATGCTATGGAACCTGATGAACTCAAAATGGGAAATAACAGCCCCAGCAGATTCCATCCAGATGAAGAAACCTGTCGGCACTCCAAGGATTTAACTGGGACCACGAAGCCTTCTAATAACAGCACAGCCAGTTATGACAGCTGCTCATCATGTCTTGACGAAGGCAACAGCAGCAGGTCATCTTTAAACCCTCAAATTACTGAACTCTTGTCAACTTCAACTTTAGACGATGCAAGTCCAAAATCCAAACAAAGGGAAGCCTCACAACTCCTTCATACTCAGGCTCATGGATGTGAAGAAGCTGTGCTGGATCATAAGCAAATTGGAGTTGAGCCTATTAGAAGCTGCTTGCTGGACAACAGTAATTTTTATGTTCCAGCACTAGTACCAAAAGAAAATGTGCCAACGAAACAGGATCCTATGCAAACACAGCCACATGCATCAGTCGAGAAAAACTTAAACATCGACAAATCACAAGCTAATGATAAGGCTTTCTCCCTCTTTCATTTTGGCGGTCCATTTGCCCTTGCTGATGCATACAAATCAGAGTCTCTGCTAGATGATGCTGTTGGTGGTCTTTCTTTAAACAAGAGTATCCATGATATTGAACGCCATCTCACATGCGATACAAAAGACTTCATTCAAGAATACAATCTATTTGCGTCTTGCAAGGGAATCACATTTCCTATCTTCTAATTTAGGAATGAGAGTTCCATAAGGCCTCTGATACTTCAGTATCGAAATTGTTTGATTCATTTCCTATAGTTCATTTGTTTTGCAAAAATAAATAAATTAGTTTGTATTGTCAAGCATAATTCTGAATGCTGCTTGGGGATGATCAGACCTTTTATCACTTGTTACATCACTTACATTCTTCTTAATATTTGATCTTTAAACTTTTTGCACCACTCTTGTTCTAACTCGAAATACACTGATAATGTATTGATGTGATTCCAGGCCAGAGAGACTGCAGTAGTGAAAAGAGTAACTGAATATACATGTGCACCTAAATATTTATGTACTTAACGCTATATACACCACTAGATTCTCCAAATGAAGGCCGCGTTTAAAAGTCAGAGTTCGAAAAAAAATATTAGAGAATTGGATTTGTCTGGTTCAAACATCTAACATTCATGTTTAGTGGTTGGACCCAATTAGTTAATGAGAATGGGGAGCCTGAGTGACATACATCTTGTAACTTCCTTGAGATATTGAGTAAATTAGTTAAAAAATCTTGGTGTTCCCACCGGAGGCATAACCAAACAGGTAATTTCCTTGAAATATTGAGTAAATTAGTTAAAAAATCTTGGTATGCCTACCGAAGGCATAACCAAAATTATGTCAAAAATATTTAAAAATAGGATAATATCTCAGGAAAGTTACCAGAATGTTCCTTTTTCTCTTAGTTAATTTTAAAAACATTTCAATTCTTTAATTTTGACAAATTTATTTGGAAACGTTAATTTTTTTATCACGTAAGTTAGTTAATCAAACCCATTAATTCAATCCAATAATAAAAAAATCTAAGGTTAATGCTACATTTCCAAAAAAGTTTTAAAAAATGTTCACAAATAAAATATGGCATCATTTTATTTGTGGATTCATATTAATGCAATAAGGGTCCAATCATGTAATGACAAAACTGTGAACCGTAGCATTTTCCAAAATCTAATTTAATCTTATCATTCACAATTAACCATATCTCCTTTTTACTTGAATTTTAAATAGGAAAATGCTAGAGTCCCCAAATTGGATCCCAAAAAAATTCCTAAATGACACGTATCATATTTTGATTGGTCATATTATGATGGGGTCCTGTATTCACATCAATCACACCAATCAAAATATCCCAAATCACCAATGCCACATCATTTGGAAACTATTTTTGGATCCAATTTGGGTCCTAGCACTACTCAAATAAATATTAGAGATCAGGGTGGTGATGATCCCCTTCTTCGTGTCTTCTGTACAAAAAGAGTGCTCCTGGCGGGATCCTGTATTAAAAAATAATAAAAAAAATATGTTTTAATAAAGGGGCCCGCCAGGAACACCTTTTTTATACAGGGGATACAGAAGGGAACACGAAGAAGGGGACAAAGGATCATGCTCCAGAGATCATCACTCACTAGATATCACTGAATATTATCAGATACTCCAAATAAATAAAATATCTCCCCTAGATTGTCAATTTGAAAAATCACTTTTATTTTGTGTACTACGTTCCCGACGCTATAGTAGAGAAATGCTACAAATATTTGTGCCATACAGAAATTTCATGGCCTAATTCTGATCTTTTTTTTTTTAGTTTTACGTAACAAAAAAACTATTTATTTTTGAAAAACCTATATAATTCAGATATTATTATAAAATTTATCTTTGTGATAAGTCAAATATTTATATAATACAACATGACCAGAGAAATTTTAAGTTATATGATTATTTAAAAATCAATATAAACAAGATTGATGGTAGTATTTATGAAAATAAATGTCATTGTACAAAATATGAATTGAAAAAAATCATTCCCCCAAGTCAAAGAAAACGTACAAAATTTGAACAAAAGATTCCTATATTCCCTCAAAAGTCAACAAGAAAAATAAAAATGTATCATTTCCGATCCTTGAGAAAGAAAAAGAATGTAATAAATAATATATTCCCTCACAAAATCCAAAAGTAAAAAAAAAAAGAAAAAGAAATCAAAAAAACCATGGTCTGCGAAACAGCTGGTAATAATTTGTCATTACATTGACCATTTAGTACTATATAAGTTGATGGGAAATAATTTGTAGTGTCAACGTAGTCGTAAACACTTGGTACGGCTTTATATATCAGCAGTTTTTTTGTTGTTTATGTTTTTGTAGTTCTAGTTTTTGTTTTCTTGATCATTTCAATCATCAGCTTCATGTACTAATTGGATTATTTGTAGGTGTTGATACGAGATATAAATCCGATCTCATATAAGTACCAGTGCTAGTAGATATGATTAATTATTTTTTGTATCATGATTATATAAAATCGTAACTGCATGTTTTTTTTTTGTTAACCAGTGGTTGAAGGGTGAATACATCGTACAAGGATTAATCAAACAATCGAGTTTTGAAGATGCAAAAATTAAAAGACAAAAATGAGCCAGTCGAATTTCGGTCGACATGTGGTATTAGCTATGATCAGCTCCAGAAGGTACACTGTATTGATCAATTATGTGTTTTTTTTTTTAAATAGGTTTTATGGTGTATTGATCAATTATGTGTTTCTTTTTAAATAGATTTTATGGCACTGTAGAATTGATAAAGATGTCTTTGTTAGACAATTTGCAATAAATATATAATAAAATAATAAATAAAAATAGTAACAATTTAACGTGTAATCAAAACAAAGAACAGTAATTAAGCAAATCAATTATATAGAGGAGACATGAAACGAATAAATCGAGTTAAGTGATGTCTCCTTAAAACGTATTAACCCTCATTCATCGTATGTGAGTTTTAATTAAATTGTGTTATATATGATTTTTATTTGGTTTTTTATAAAGCTTGAATGATGATGTTTTATTTTTATAAGTTTAGTTTGATATATGATGGATTTTCCTTATTCGTGTTTGTTTGAATAGTCGAATATTCTTTATTAGTATCTATCTACTATAAAGAGTGCCAATTATTTATTGATTTGTCAAGATCGAACAAGATAAACTGGTTACATTTACTATGTTGATTGATGTCAAAGGTATCAATTCTTTTCTGTTGATGTAGTTCTGGAATGGTTTGCCACGACATGGGCGTCAGGAGCTTCTGAAGGTTGATAAACAAACCTTCGTGGAGCAAGTTCGTAAGAAGAATTTTTGTTCCAGATGTTATGGTCTTTTGGTTGAAGAGTTCTCCCGGATTGTCACGTACTGGAAGTCTTCCAGGCAGCACGGCGGAGCTGCTGTTGTTCATCTTTCTTGCAACAGACCGGGAATTCCAGAATCTCAACTTGTTGGTGGTTTGTCTCAAGGTGATGATCAAGATCGTTGCATTGACCCTTGGGGATGTCTGACCACAACTAGAGATGGGACACCAACACTCACTCTTTTGGATTGCTACTTTCAGTCGTCCTCGATTGAGGGGATCCAAAAGGTAATCACCCGGCCCTCTACGTCCGTTGATCAATCATTTTCTTTTGTTGATTCTACTGTTTGGTAACTTATAATTGCCATCTTTGTATCAGGTGTTTGACAGTGCACATACAAGAGAAAGTGAGCGCAAATTGCTTTACCCTTTTGCTTGTGGTATAGGAGGACGGAAATGGAAAGGACCTGATTCAAGGGAAGCCTGTTCGGTGCATATGGTCCGGCTTCCTCTCGAAATATTGGTTGATTTTTGGTCATCCCAAGGAGAAGAATCTCGACAATCTCTTTCGAAGATGAAAGAAGTCGATTTTGTTGAAGAATTGACATTCAGGTTTGATGACCCAGGCATAAATTATATATTATAACACCATTTCTTCTTGCAATAGGTCTTCTTCATTTGTTTCTTTAAAAGGTGGTTGCAGAAGTTTGTGTGCATGCCCGTGTATTGATCTAAAAAGTGTGGTCTTGTATACAATTAAAACAAGAGGAATCTAATACAAATAATATATTGAAAAAACTAGCTCATGATGATGAATTGAGTTGAGTTTCTCCTATGACCTAAATTATATATGCTAATGTGCCAGGATTGACGACAACAAGTTCTGTAGATACTGCAGAAAGAATATTTTTCAGGAGTTCAAGAAATTAAAGGAACTGACGAGCACACGAAAAGAATCTGGCCTTCACTTTCAGTATGAGGTGTGTTTCGATGTTTATGGTATAACCTTGCTTGTGTAAATTGTAGCCCCACCATACTATCTAGAAACTAGCAGCAGTTAGATTTTTATTGCTGTAACATTAATTTGTCAGTCATAGGTAAATTTATGTTGATGATGCAGTTTCATGTCATGGCCTTTTAATTTTCTGTCGTAGATGCAATATCATTTTATTATTCTGTTCAGATATCCCATAATACTTTCCAAGCTGATTGGAGCCAAACTTTCATGGACACTCATGGGTCATACCACCACTTTGAATGGGGAATTGGTAGTGCAAAAGGAAAATCTGACATTTCAGCCTTCAAAAGTGTTGGATTAAGTAAAATCGTTCAAGTAAGTGGCCTTGATCTTAGAGGTTTGGATGAATGCTATATCACTTTAAGGGCCTGGAAAACAGATGGAGACTGCACAGAGTTATCTGTTAAAGCTCATACATCAATGGGGCAACAGTATGGTCATTGCAGGCTAGTAGTTGGTGATGGTTTTGTATCAGTTACAGAAGGAGAAAGCATACTAAACTTTTTTAAGCATGCTGAAGAGGTTGTGAAAGCGGTAAGTAGGTTCTACAAGGCTTGTTATATATCTGATTTTGGTAATAACAATAATATGGTTTCCCTATTTCCTGCGGCGTAATTTAGAATTCCATTTTTTTTACAGGATAAAAATTTAATGGACAAGAATGGAAATAGGCTGGATGGAGGATGTTCTCATTCCCTAAGAGATGCGAGGAGTCCTGAAAGTGCAAGGAAATTTCTTCTAGATGCTGCTACAGTTTTTTTTAAGGAACAAGTATGTTCAGTCTGTTGGGTATTTTGCCTTGGTTATTGTTCTTCATGTTGTTATTTGGTACATTCGGGTAGAACAAATGTCAAATTTATGTTTATTTATTTAATTTTAAAATTTGAACTATCATGGCTGTATCTCTGTTAATTAGGTATATTTGCAGAATGACTGCCTTTTAGAGTGTCCCCTTCAATCTTCAAATGAAAATGGGGCAAGCAATGCAGAGGCCATTGGACTGTTCATAGTCTTATATTTCTCGTCTTGATATATAGACGTAAAAATCCTTGTTTCTGAAACTTTCCATCTTAGCAAACATGTGTATGTCTGGGGGGGGGGGACGTTTTGTGTGGGTTTTGCTACTTATTTTGTGATGTATAGGTGTTTCTAATAGTGCAGTGACATATTTCGTTTCAGATTGACAAGGCTCTCAGGGAAAAAAGAGCGCATCAGAATGCCCACAGCGTGTTTGTTTCTCTTGCAGTAAACATGATTGAAGAACGTGCTCATGTTTCTTGTAAGGAACACCACATATTGGATAATCAGGTATTAACGTCCTAGCATGTTTTTGGTAGTCTTGAATATTCTGAGAAGTCAATGATTCCATAAACATTTTTTTTTGAATAGATAAAACTTCTGGAAGACGAGGCCAAGAAGAAGAATGAAGAAGAAGAGCGAAAAGAAAGGAGGAGAAATAAAGAAAGAGAAAAAAAGCTCCGAAGAAAAGAGAGAACAAAGGAAAAAGAAAATGGAGATAATAGTTCTTTAACTGAGCAGCATTTAGCACCCCAGGTTAACATTGAAGATTCAACAATAGTTGATGAGGAGCCTGATGCCACTGAAACAGTTAAAGATAATAGTTCTTTAACTGAGCAGCACTTAGCACCCCAGGTTAACATTGAAGATTCAACAATAGTTGATGAGGAGCCTGATGCCACTGAAACAGTTAAAGATAATAGTTCTTTAACTGAGCAGCATTTAGCACCCCAGGTTAACATTGAAGATTCAACAATAGTTGATGAGGAGCCTGATGCCACTGAAACAGTTAAAGTTACGTCATCCAGGCCTGTATCCCCACATTTCCAGGATGAGAAGGAAATAAATGAGCACATGAAAAGCAATACGCACAACTCGTCTGATGTCCGTCCTGATGAAAACTTTGCTAGCAGTAACAGCAAGAATGGTTCATCTGGATTTAATCAATCAAAGTGTTCTGAATGGAAACTGAAAAACCGACATCATCAGGATACAACCTCAAAAAGCTCGATTAATAAGCAATTCTCAGTTGTTCCTAGAAGTGGGACTATGGTTAACAAATCTGAGAAAAGTTATCGTGACGATCATTTTGATTCTTCTTCAAGGACTGCCAACAGACAGAATATGCATTCTAGAAAGCAAATAGCAAATAGAGGTAAGGAACCAATGCAAAAACAGCCAAATGATCATTTTGATTCTTCTTCAAGGACTGCACGTAAGGGTTTCTCCTTTTTTCATTTTGATGGTCCATCTTCTCTTGCGAATGCATATGAGCCAGATTCACTACCATCGGAGGATTTTGTTGGAGGTCATTCTTTGGTCAAATCTATCCATTATAATGAAGGGAGTCTCCCAAGCAATCAGAGAGATTCCTTCGAAGAATACAATCTATTTTCGACCAATAAGGGCATAACATTTTCTATCTTCTCAAAATAGGATCAAGAGGGTTTCATAAGGCATCTGATACTTCAATCCGGTTTTATTCTGTGTCCAAGTGATAAATGTTTGAGCGCTTGGTATTTCCAAACACAATATTCTTCCTCTTGGAGGAAATCTATCAACTTCTGATCCTTACTTGATAAATCTGTTTGGATTTTCTTTACTTTTTATCCTTGTATGGAACAAGTGACTTTAAATACTATAAATGTGTTTTTTTTTTCTGTTTGAGGCCATTTCGTTTTTCGGAATTGATGTAGTCGAAATAATTGATCGTAATTGTTAGTGCTGCTTCCAGATGCTTGAATCTTGAATCATTGACAAATTGCTTCTATTCACTATGCATTCTTCTTGTTTAATATTTAAATTATGTTCCAACTTGATAAGGTCTGGGGTGAATTCTTTGTGCTTTGTCCAATCATTTTAAACTACACAATGAGCATTGTGGTTGCCAGCTTACTTATGATCAAACAATTTTGCATCTTATTTGTGTTAATTGCATAAAGAAATTATGCGATTTCTGTAGTAGAGAAACCTAAAGGCCAGGTATTGTAGAAGATAGAATGTAAATGAACACTCAAACAAAGTGTTGATAGCACTTTAACAGGTGTGGGCTAGCAATCAAGATACAGTTAAATCTTTATACTTTATTAATTAACGAGATAAAGAGATTTATCTCTGAATCTTGATGTTTGTCAACCTACAAAAAAAAATACTGCACATGAGAAAGAAATCTAAAAATGGTACAATTAGGTTTGAGTATTAGGAAGTAGACAGTATTAAAAGAGTGCCCTAGTTCTCGATTAATCGCGATCAAACATCCAAAAAATTATACTAAATCACTGCAACTCAGCAAGGATTCCATGATTGCATGCGCGAGTTTTTTACTGTCAAATCTTCCTGCAGCTTTATGTGGACTTGCACAAAGTAAATAGCACGGTATCGGCATGATTGATTTGAGGATGATGAATCTTCCTGCAGCTTTATGTGGACTTGCACAAAGTAAAGAGCACGGTGTCTCTGCATGTTTGATTTGAGGATGATGCGTTAACACTGTTATGCCTAAATTTGGCATAGACCTAAAATGAGCCCACTGAGCCGTAATGGGCCTAAATATGATAACTGGGATGCCAAAGCCCACCAGCAGGGACCAGTCCAACATATTCTTCAGAATTGTCTTCAATAATTACTGGAAGAGAACGATCCCCGCAAGGGATCGCTTCGCACATGGCTCCCAACGGGGGGTCGCATTATTGCTACTCTATACTAAGGTCTGGGGCCTAGAACTCTCTCATAATGAAGACTCATAGCTAGGCCCAGCAAGGTCGCATGAGTATCTCTATGTTTGGGACCTGCGTCGCATAGCGAAACCCAGCAGGATCGCACGTGAGGTCCTCATAAGTTCTTCAGCAGCTTCGCTAGGAGTGTCACATGGTTCTAGCATTATGTAGCCATGAGTAACCTTTAGTGGGTCATGGATCATGAGCAGGATTGATGACTTATTTCCACGTCAGCCCTAAAGCGAGTGGGCTTGGGCCATGACTTATCTCCAAAAACCATAGCCCAAGAACTACGTATGGCTTAATCCCTATAAATAGGGTACGTAGGCACCTTGATATGGGAGAGAAACAGTTAACCCTGAAAACACCATACAAGTTCAGCCACATCTATACCTTCAAACCCTAAACCTTGTTCTTCTAGATCTTAGCAAAATATCCATGTTTTGCTCCGTTAATCCAGCAAACCTCCAGAACATTGTTATACCAAATTCTACCTATAACATCTGGCGCTAGAAGGAGGGGACTGGTCATTGATTTGGGAGAACGATGACTAAATCGGGCAAGAAGAACAGGCAGGGAAACAACCACGACGAGGAGACCCCTAAGAGCGACCCGTCCAGGGACGATCTCCCTAAAAGCGATCCGCCTAAGAGCATTGTTACACCCCCCGAACATGGGACGAACCACGATGAGATTATGACGTATCATAGAGGCCTTGGAGTTCAGATGAAAGAGGTTCTGGAGAGGGTCGCTAAGGTGGAAAAAAGGCGTAGCTCAAGGGGTTCGAAGAGGAATGCTAGGAAGGTACATCAAAGAGAGGGTAGGAGGAGACGGAATGGGATGAGGTCTCTAAGAAAAAGCCGGTGTCACAACACAAGACCGCATCATCTGAGGGGAGGTCGGTGTCTGTCTTTGATCGCGTTGGGAAGAAACTGATTGAGCACGACCTCCGCCTCAAGCTTGAGAAGGTTATGGCGGATAAAAAAGAAAGGCGATCCCATGAAAAGGCACAAGGCTCCTAGCAACCCCCATCTCACCGAGATCGTGAGCAGTCATATCGACGCGACGATAGACCCCCCTCTCCTCGTCGAAAGCGTGAGCGGTCCCACCGTCGTGATGACAGACCCCCATCTCACCGAGATCGCGAGCCAACCCCTCAGGATCGTAAAAAGAAAGATCGTAGGAATGACCAGGAGGAGTCTAGTGCCCCTAAAAAGACTCAATCTCATCATGGTAGTACTGGAGAAGGTCGCAAGAGAGTTGATGATAAGGAGGTGAAAGTAGGCGACTACAAATTGGATGAATTGAAGAAGGCCTTAGATGCGATGAATACTGAGAAGGGAATTCTTAGCAATATGGGTTCCTCTTCACCCTTTACTCATGAAATCAGAACTGCCCCACTTCCAGTTGTGTTTCAAGGCCACCACTCTGATATGACCTATAATGGTGAAACAGACCCGACAGAGTTTGTTATTTGATTTAACAACGAGATGGATGTATATCAAGTCTCCTAATTGGCAAGATATTGACTTTTCGTGGCTTCTTTAAGGGGGAGTGCCCAATAGTGGTTCTTGAAGCTTGGGACCGTTGTTGTCATTGAGTTGTTGGAACAATTTGTGGACATATTCATAAAGAAATTTTAATCTTCTATGATCTATGCACCGCCTGTTTCTACCTTGGCTAATATAAAACAGAGGGAGGAGGAGAATCTGCAAGATTATTTCAAGAGATTTAACATCGAAGTCCAAAGGGTGCGATGAGCAAATGATAAGGCTGTTAAAAATTTCATAATTGCTGGACTTAGAGAAGGTACTGAATTTTGGAAGAAGTTGCAAGCTCAAACACCCAACACTCTCACAGAGTTTTACAAGTTGGCTGAACCTTTCAAATGGATCGAAAAATCAATGGAGGGTCTTAAGAAGAGTAGCGAGATGGGTAGCAGTAAAAGCAATGGAAAAGGAGTAAAGAGAAAGGACTCACGAAGCCCAAGAAGAAGGGAGGATCGCAGCCTGAGCCCAAAAAGGCGTGATCGCGACAGCTTTAGACGATCCCCGCCACGACCTCGTCCTGCGAGGAATGAGGACAAATTTGTTCCATTGGTCGCCCCCGTATGCTGTCAATGTAGATAGAGGGGTATTCACAAAGCCAACAGCCATGGGAACAAGGGGCACAAGAGATACTAAGAAGTATTGTGCCTTTCATGAGCAGACTGGGCACGACACAGCTGACTGTTGGCAACTCAAAGAATAGATTGATCAATTGATCCGAGAAGGGAAGTTAACTGAATGGGTGGTTCGTGAGGTGAAGAAACACCAAGGAAATATAGGCAAGTCAGGATTGGGGTATAATGTTGTGCCACCGGTTGGGCAGAATGCAGAGCCTCGCAAGGAAAGGGAAGAACGAGGTGGAAGTATTCATGTAATTATTGGAGGACCACATATTGGTGAAGACAACAACAAGGCTAGAGAAAAATATGCACGCGAGGCCCGGGAACGACCTCTCACCAATGTGCATCACCTACAAGAACGACCCCCAAAGCTTTTCAAGAGGGAAGATACAAATATAATGTTTACTGAGGAGGATGCGAAGTAGGTCCATCATCCCCACTCTGATGCACTAGTGGTTCGGGTTCGCATTGGCTCTCAGAATGTTTACAGAGTCCTTGTTGATAATGGAAGTGCTGTGAATATCCTCATGTATGAAGCCTACAAAAAGATGGGATATGTTGACAATAGGGGAGAGCACGGATCGGATCAGATCGGATTTATGGTAAAACCGAAACCGAAACTCTTCGGGTTTTAAAATCTAAAACCGAAACCGCAACCGAAACCGGCGATTCGGTTTCGGCTTAAAAATTATCGGATCGGATGCAATCGGTTCGGTTTCGGTTTTAAACCGGACTCAAATTAAAATAATTCTTGAAGAAAATGATTCGAAAAGGCAACTGAAGAAGGAAAGTGAAATGTAAACGCATAAAAGCTCTGAGAAAAAAAAACTTAGCAGAATCCATAAAAACAATTTATGTTGTTGAAGCATGAAACAATGTAGTAATCAATAAATAAAGACCAAATGAAAAAAAATTGTTCCTGCGCAAAAATGGGTGTTGGATTTAATAGAGGTACAAAACAGCTGCTCAGAATATACACACTCAGAAATGCTGAAAATTTTCTTAATCATCAGGCATGTTTGCCTTTAAACTAGTTAAAGGGTGCAGAGAATAATGGCCCCAACTAATGATAAAAATCTATTGGAAGATGATGATAAAAGGCAGCAGAAAGATGCGGTAGCTCTATGTCAGAAAAGATGGAATGCAGCATGATCTCAATCGAGGAGCTCCCAGACAATTACTTTGATAACTTGGGTATCCAGGTGGAACCGGTACTGGGAGCCCTCATGATGGAGGCCTCGCAACCTGTGTTAGTACTTCAAAAAGGGATAGTGGAGGAAGCTAGTGATGAAGAAAGCCCAGAACAAGCTGCTGTGCAAGCCCGTAAGGGGAAATGGGTTCGCAAGGAAACTTCGACCTTGGAGGACTTGTCTAATGGAATAACTTGTGAAACTACAGTAGTTACAGAATATGGTCATGTGGGGGCGACCCCAACTTCAGAAGCCATGTTTACATCATCGCAAGATGGGGTCGTAAGTAAGGATAAAGGAGAGTCCAATACAGCTCGTGAATATGAGCTCAATTTAGATCCTCACATCCCAGAACATGTTGAGCGAGCCGAAGCTGCAGAAGATACAATCTCTGTTCTTGTTGATGCTAAAGATCCTTCCAAAGTGTTGAAGGTCGGGTCGCAGCTAAATCCTGAACTTCGTGAGAGGCTTGTTAGCTTTCTGAAAGCCAATCTGGATGTATTTGCTTGGTCCCATGAAGACATGATCGGAATCGATCCAAATGTCATGTGTCATAGGCTTAATTTGGATCCCAGCAAAAAAGGAATAAGACAAAAAAGGTGACCCATAAGTGGAGAGCGAGCCGAGGCCCTTAAAGAAGAAGTGGATAGACTCCTCGAGGTCGGGCTCATTAAGGAGTCATTCTACCCTGATTGGCTTGCGAACCTAGTCCTTGTAAGGAAGCCGAATAGAAAGTGGAGAACATGCGTGGATTTCACTGATCTCAACAAGTACTGTCCCAAGGATAGCTTTCCTTTACCAAGGATTGACCAGCTAGTGGATGCGACAGCTGGGCACACACTTCTTTCTTTTATGGATGTTTATTCTGGGTACAACCAAATACCCATGTATGGTCCCGATCAAGTGCACACCTCATTCATCACAGATAGAGGGCTCTTCTGCTACATAGGGTTGCCCTTCAACCTCCTCAATGTTGGGGCGACTTATCAAAGGCTGGTAAACATGATGTTTGAGATGCAAATTGGAAAGACAATGGAGGTCTATGTGGATGACATGCTGGTAAAATCCAAGGAAGCTGGGGACCACATCGCTCACCTAGCTGAAATGTTCAATATATTGAGAAAGTACATGATTGAGCTCAACCCCCAAAAGTGTGTATTTTGGGTTGAATCTGGAAAGTTCTTGGGGTTCATTGTCAATCACAGAGGAATCGAGGCGAACCCTACAAAAATAAATGCTTTGATGGACATGCGATCCCCAAGAAGTGTGAAAGAAGTTCAAAGTTTAACAGGATGGATTGTTGCTCTTAATCGATTCGTTTCAAAATCATCAGATAAGTGCCATGAATTCTTCAAGGAAATCAAGAAAGTTGGAAGGAATTTTGAATGAACCCCTCAATGCGAGGAGGCCTTTCAGAAGAGAAAGAAACACCTAGGCTCGCCACCCCTGCTCTCAAAGCCCAAAGATGGTGAGATCCTCATTGTGTACCTCGCTGTGTCCGAGCATGCGATCAGTGCTGTATTAGTACGAGAGGAGGAGAAAATTCAATATCCAGTGTATTATGTTAGTAAAAGGATGTTAGATGCAGAAACTCGCTACACCAACATGGAAAAGCTCGCTTATGCTTTGATATTGGCTTCACGGAAATTGAGACCATATTTTCAAGCTCACAGTATTCAGGTTCGCACTGTCTATCCTTTGAGGCAAATGATGCACAAGCCCGAGGCCTCAAGAAGACTATTAAAATGGACCATAGAACTGAGTCGATTTGATATTGAATACAAGCCCCGAGGAGCTATAAAGGGACAAGCGTTGGCAGATTTTATATTAGAATTCCATCCCCAATCTGAGGGAGATGCCTGGGCTCTAGTTGCGATCCCAGAAGTAGTTGGCCCTGAGGTTCAAAAAGAAAATTTAGCCTCATGGTGGGAGCTATACGTTGATGGAGCATCTAACAAAGAAGGAGCCGGGGCTGGGATCGAACTCGTTACCCCTGAGGGTCGTAAAATAAGCAGTGTTGTTCACTTCGCATTTGAGGTCTCCAACAATGCAGCTATATATGAGGCCCTCATCATTGGCCTCAAACTTGCATTAGAAATGAAGGTGGAGAATCACACAATCTATAGCGATTCTATGCTGGTGACATACCAACTTTATTGTGGCTGGCAAGCTAGAGGTGAGCCAGATTGAGTTATATCTACGATGTGCACAGAGGCTGATTAAGAAGTTTAATGAGGTCAAGGTGGTTCATATCAGAAGAGAGAAGAATCAGAGAGCAGATGCCCTCGCGAAGCTGGGATCGCGCCGCGAGTCCACATTACTCGGGGTTATCCCCTTAGAGATTCAATCAAAGCCTAGTGTACCAGAGGATCTTATTATGGAAATTGCGAGCACAGAGTCGACCTGGATGACCCCAATATGGGAGTATGTGAAAAATGGGGCTCTACCACAAGATAAGAAAGAAGAAAGGAAGATCAAATACCAGGCTGCTCGCTATGTTATTTATGATGAGGCCCTGTATCGAAGAGGGTTCAATATCTCACTTTTGCGATGTGTAGATGGTGAAGAATGCAACTATGTTCTGAGAGAGGTACATGAAGGAATATGTGGTAATCACTCGGGGGGTAGTTCGTTGGCTCAAAAGATTCTTCGACAGGGATATTTTTGGCCTACATTAAAAAGGGATGCATTTGAATTTTCAATGAGGTGTGATGCCTGTCAGAGGATCGCTAATTTTAGCAACGCTCTAGTGTCTCATCTCACCTCGCTTACGAGCCCATGGCCCTTTGCTATGTGGGGTATTGATCTAATTGGGGAGCTCCCCAAGGCCAAAGGAGGAGTTAAATATGCCGTTGTGGCTGTAGATTATTTCACTAAGTCGGCTGAAGCCGAGCCACTTGCAACTATCACTGCCAAGAAACTAAAGGACTTCGTGTATAGAGCAATTGTATGTCGCTATGGGATCCCTTATCAGCTCATATCAGATTATAGGAAGCAATTTGACAGCAAAGAAATAAAGGAATTCTGTGAAAACCTGGGAATAAAGAATAGTTTTTCAGCTGTAAGTCATCCTCAAACAAATGGCTAGACTGAGGCCATAAATAAAATAATCAAGCATACTTTGAAGGCTAAAATGGAATGATCTGGACCCTTGCGAAAGAAGGAGCTGGAGAAAAGCAAAGGCAATTGGCCTGAGGAATTAGCAAGGGTTTTGTGGTCATACAACACGACCCCAAGGACCACTACAGGGGAGACTCCATTTTCTTTGACCTATGGATGCGAGGACATGGTTCCAGTTGAAGTGGGTTCAGGGTCGTTTAGAAGGGAACACTATGATCCCGAGGCAAACGAGGTCAATCACAGGCTTTACCTGGACATGATAGAAGAAACAAGAAGCGAAGCCCAGCTACGCCTTGCAGCTTATCAGCAAAGGACGGCAAGATACTATAATGGAAAATTCAAGGCGCGACCTTTACGTGTGGGTGACCTAGTGCTTAGAAGGGTCATGCCTAACACAAAGGTCCCTGGCCACGGGGTTTTTGGTGCCAATTGGGAAGGATCCTACAAGATCTATGCTACTCTGTCAGAAGGAACCTACTATCTCACAGATATTAAGGACAAGGTTATTCCTCGAGCTTGGAATGCAGAGCACTTGACGAAATATTATCAATAGAGGGTTCGCCCTTTGGTAGTTTCTATCCTTTACTATTACTTAGCATGAATAAATTCATACAAAGTACTGGGGGGTAGTGATCATAAAGACACCTCCCCTTTATGATGTAATGACTATTGGGCCACACCCCGTTTGATTAAATATGAGTTCATTTTTCAGTTTCCACATTTCTATTCTTATTATTTTGCTAGCATTTTAAAACATTTTCAGGATTAGACCAGCACGATATGCAAAGTTGAAACTCCCTCGGGTCGAAGGCGACGCGAAGCCATAGGCAGCTCGCACTACGATCTTAGGGAAGATCCTTTAAAAAGTATTTTAATGAAGCACAGTTAATATGATTAGTGCAAAGGACGACCTTAGAATTGGGATTTCAACTGCGACCTCACGTTGCTAGAACGAAGAAGGCATCGCATGTTGTTACCCAAAGAAGGGATCGTATCTTTAACTAATTCACTACGACGTAAAGCTACGTAGAAATGAAAAATCTACTACATGTTAACGAAGACAATCTACATTTTAGTATGAAAGAATTAAAGAAGATTCAAAAGCGACAGTAAAGAAGGCCTCGCTTCTGCGAGGTTAAACTATAAGAAAGATGCAAAAGATGTAATAATACAAATATGGAAACCAGACATTTAAATTGAAGGATGGAGCAATATTAATTCACAATTTTTGGGTCGACATGCGATCCCGAAAGACAGTTATAAAAAAAAATATTACATCTTGCGAGGCATTCTAAGGGTGCCCGCATCCCTAATTCAAGAATTCAAATTATAGAGAATTAAATGAAATTAAGAAGACTTAAGAAGCAGTTTGATTTTGATTGACATTGGAAGCTTCATTTGCCAGCCTCGCTTCTTCTGTTAGCCTCGCTTTCTCTGCCAACCTGGCCTCCTCAGCATCTTCGTCAGCAATCTCCTTCTTCAAGGATTCTGCGAAGTCGGCATTGCCTGGCCCGAGCTGGTCCCAATCAAAATCAGGGATCGTCCTGATGAACCCCAAAAGAACATTCATTCATTTATACAACTTCATGAACAGCTGATTGATTATCCTAACAATTTTCTCATTCAGTATTTCTTTTTGAAGCCTCAGTCTCCTGGCTTTTTCATTCAGTACGTCATATCCGTGAACGTAAGATATGTTATATACCACAAATTTTATATTAAAATATAAAATCATCCTGGTAGATAGTAACTAAACTTAAAATTCTAATTTTCTCATTTAAGCAACTTCTGTAAAATACCCAATACATCTCCATGCTATCTTTACGAGATATCGAATGTTCGAATTTGATAAAAAAAAAAAAAAAAACAAGAAGGGGCTGTGAATGTGTTACTAACAAAGGAAAAAAAATCTGTAAAATTTACCAAAACGATCTGTTAGTTATGTCGACCCCAAAAACCAATTTATTTGATAAATATGGCCCATTTAGCTCAAATTCTTAATATGGGCTAAAATTATTTATGCCCATTAAGTTTCTGCTATTGTAGTTATATGGGCTGGGCTTATTTTCCTATCTACAAACAAGTCACTGTACAGTAATGACACACGTCATCACAACTGATCAGCAGTCAGCAATCTGCTCTGAGTTTTGAGGGTTCAAGTTTCTGGTAAAACCCCCTTTCTCTCTCTCTGTCTCTCTCTCTCCCTTCCCTTATATCTCTCTCAGTCTCTCTCTCTCTCTCTCTCTCTCTCTCTCTCTCTCTCTCTCACACACACACACACACACAGACCCTCTCTCTCTCTCTCTCTCTCTCAATCTCTCCTATCTATCTCTCTCTCTGACACACACACAGAGAAATGAGGTGGGGAAGCAAGCAATTATTTTCATTTCTTAAATTGAATAGATTACAAACACCAACCCAGAATCAACAATCAAGAACCCTAGTTAAAGTTAGACTCAAATGGGTAAAAAACAAATCTTTAGATCATATAATTGACATTCACACTGATATCAAAGCTGCTTCACTTCTTAAAGATGCAATTTTTCGATCTTCTACTGGTTACTTAACTTCAAAATCAATTGCTGATTGGCAAAAACTGTTTGGTCTAACTGTCCCAACTCTTCGATTTATTCGTCGTTATCCCACTTTATTTCAAGAATTTCCTCACCCTAAATACCCCTCTTTGCCTTGCTTTAAGCTCACTAACATTGCCCTGAATTTACATAATCAAGAACAGTTAGTGTATCAGAATTGTGAAAGTGAGATTGTGGAGAGGTTGTGTAGAGTTCTTATGATGACTCGAGATAAGACGGTGCCTTTTCAGTCACTTTATAATTTGAAATGGGATTTGGGTTTACCTGATGATTTCGATAGGAATTTGATTAGGAAGTATCCGGATTGTTTTCGGGTTGTTAAAGGGTCAAATGGGTTGGCTTGTTTGAAATTGTTGAAATGGGATGATGAGTTTGCTGTTTCGGCTTTGCAAAGGGGGAAGGAGGATTTGGATTTGAGTGTTTTGGAAAATGGGGAGACGGAGTTGAGGAAGTTTAAGAGGGGACAAAATGGGTTGGCGTTTACGATGAGTTTTCCGAGGGGTTATGGTGCGCAAAAGAAAGTGAAGGCCTGGATGGATGAGTTTCAGAAGTTACCGTACATTTCGCCTTATGAGGATTGTAGGGGAATTGATCCAAATAGTGATCTAATGGAGAAGAGAGTAGTTGGGGTGTTACATGAGTTTTTGAGCTTGACTGTTTACAAGAAAACTAAGAGGAATTACTTGAGAAGCTTAAGGGAGGAATTGAATCTTCCCCATAAGTTTACAAGAATTTTCACAAGGTATCCAGGAATATTTTACCTGTCATTGAAGTGCAAGACCACAACGATAGCATTGAGGGAAGGGTACCGCCGTGGTAAATTAGTGGACCCTAACCCACTCAGTAAGTTGAGGGATAAATTTTATTATGTAATGAGAACTGGGTTGATTTATCGGAATAAAGGTGTGGACATGTTACCTCAGCTTGACAGTTTGGTTGCTGATGAGGGAGCCAATGATCAGGATGAATCTGAGGAAGAAGAGGATGAAGAAGTGTGCTATACGGAGGGAAGTTCCGAGATGGACGGTGCGTCTTCGGAAGAAGATTAGCGGTTTTTCAAACAAAATTGCTTTGCTGCAGAAAAGAGAAGGCAGATATTATCATTCAGAGGTATAAACATATAGTTTGTCAGCTAGAGAACAATAACTTTAAAATATGATCTTAACACTGGATATATATTTGTTTGCCATATTGACTACAGAAGCATATTTTTATTTCTTTCCGTGGATAAATAATCTCACATATAGTCTTGTTATTCTTATCCAAATGATATTCTGATGACTCAAGAAGCTAAGGGGTGACTGTGCCTCACTATGACCCTATTTTTCACCTGCGTAAAAGTCATTGAATGATGTGATTGTAGTAAAAAATCCAGGTGTATTAGCTAACACCGAAAACAGGTTTCCTTTTTAATGGTAAATAGATGTACGAAACCTCTTTCTTAATTTTTTCAATTTCATATTATGTAATATGTATACAATCAAATAAATTATAACTCATGGGAAACTGATGCCTGTTGGCTATGATAGAGAGGAATGTGGACCATCATCTAAGCAAGTAAGGATTTGTAAAATAATCGTGCATTGAAATATTTATCAGGCTTAGCTTTCGCTTGGTATAAGATTCGTTTACAGAATTCTGGAGGATAAAGGATTAGGAACGAAAAATGGGGGGAAGAACTAGGGAGGCATAAAGCTATTGGGAGTAGAATTAGTTACCCAAAATACAAGAACAACTGAAATCATTTTTATGCATGCCGTGATTATAAGAGTTTTGGAGATAGAATAGAAGAATACAACTTGAGTGAATTAAAGGTCATCAAATATGCTGCTTCAGTTTTTACCCTGTTCTAGGAAAACAAAACTATTACATCATGAAGGACATAACTGCTTTAATTTTGGATTTACAGATTTAGTAATAAATGTTATCAAACATTAATGACTTGGCTATGCTTTACACAAGGAAAACCTGTGTTTATTTTATCAAAATATTGAGGTATGATTTTCCTGACCATGTCTTGCAAATGATAGCAAGGTTTATGATTTTCTGTCAATCTGTGAGGCAATAGCTATGAACCTTTAAAAAATTCTGTTATGTCTGTTGTAGTGTTCAAGGTAGAAAGGCCCTCTCTTTAGCTCAAGCACAGAAACATATATAGTATATGTTTGCCTGGTTCTTAGGGAATAGGTCAACTCCAGGAGTAAATTCATATTTCTTTTAATATGTAAACATTACTTTGGTTAATTATTTTGACTTGCTATTTAATAGAAATTTATGTTTAATTTGTAAATAGGAGCATGATAGACTAATAGTAATTAATAATTATCATGCATTAGATAATTGTTGCATCTTAATCATGTTGAGTGCATTGTAATATGCAGGTTTTGAATGTAAATCCAGTGACAAAATGTTTATTAACTTGAACATGATTCTTTTTCATTTTAAACCAGAGCTATATGCCACCACTTTAACAGACTGCTCATTCTTCTTTCCCCTTTGTATCCTTAACAGTCCTAGTCATAAAAAAATTTATCTCGTTTTCTTTCTTCTTTCACCATAAGGAAACACCTCTAGTTAACTTCACGTGTTTTATTCCATTCCCTCCATTCCATTTTTCGAAGAAGAGAGGGCTCCTTCCCTAGCGGTTCCTATCACCCTTGTTTACCTAGGTGTTCGGGGGTCAAGCCTATGACAAAGTGGTATGTGTGAGTTCAAATATAAAATGGCATGGGGCTCTTTCTTAAGTATAACAATATTGCATGATAAAAACTGAATTAGGTTTACTTAATTGGGCGATGTAATGCCAGAGTTTTCATAATTGACATCTTAAACTTTGAGTGTCTCAAGTAGTATCCCTGTCATTCTTGTTAGTCTATTACTACAACATTTTTTTGAGAATAGATCCGGAAAACATACACAACTGACAATTAGAAAAGTTTCAAGAAAATAATAAAATGATACTAGATAAGAGAGATGTAATTATTCAATGATAGAGTTTAATTCAAAGAGTTCGAAGACAGACGCACTTTCAGTACATTTATATATACTATCTTGCAATAGCGTGCCCACCATGCCTCGCCTTGCCTCTACCCATCTATGTGTGTGTGTCTATGTATATCGTGATACTATATATATGCATCAGACTAGAGATGTGTTCTGACAAGGTGGAGGATTTTGTGGGCCAATATAAGATATATTAGCATTTGAACATGAAGAAGTTGCTTTGCCTCCATCTTCTAAACTTAAGTTGATGTCATTTAGCTGAATACCATAACACGGGTTACTGCTGCTGCAATTCAAATTTACTACAATTTCCGAACTTGATGTTCCTTTAACTCTTATGAACTTCACATCCTTTAGAACATGTGAACTTCCCTGAAAGATATCAACCATTTAGCATGTAATCATTAACAAACATGATAAAGTATATATACATGTAAATGTGAGAGAGACATACAGTGCAGTCATGCCCTCCTCCGCAGTATTGTTGATCAATAACAATTGGATTATGTGCTTTATCCATTGTAATGTCTTGAAAAGTAACATCAGAAACAGATAC
The DNA here is from genome assembly GCA_036435485.1 of Saposhnikovia divaricata. Taxonomy (NCBI): domain Eukaryota; kingdom Viridiplantae; phylum Streptophyta; class Magnoliopsida; order Apiales; family Apiaceae; genus Saposhnikovia; species Saposhnikovia divaricata. The sequence goes on along the minus strand of CM071601.1, from coordinate 204,983,722 downwards.
TTGAAAGGTTGAATTCCATGTTTTGATTCTAACACCATTTTGTGTTGAGCTTATTTTGCAGATTTTTACTCTAATGCCCTCTACATTTTGATCCGATGGATACTTGCCAGTGCTCCCAATGCTGATGCCGTGGCCAGGACCACAATTAACTCCTGTGATATTAATGTTTGTTGTTCCAGCCCCAATTGATATGCATTCATCTCCAGTGCTGATGTTGGAATCGAGAATGTTAACGTTGTCTGTTTTCGGTGTGAATCTCATCAGTGTTTGGGCTATCAGCTGGTGTTATTGTAATGTTGGTGATGGTTAAGTTCTCATTTTCTTCTATCTTCATTTGGACGCCTTTGATGTTGACTGTTGAGTAATGTTATGTTTTGAATTAATGATTGGTTGACCTTCGTCAACACCAGTGACTGTAAATTCAAGAATCAGGCAACTGTTTAGCAAGGAAATTAACAAAATATATTCAGCTTTCCCCATTAAAAGATAGTAGCAAGGAAATTAAGTCTTTTTCCAATATTTAATATTTCTTAATTTAATATATAGATGATTACTACTTAACATAACGTAAAACTGTTAAAGTGATGGTCCTCATGGTTCATTTTTTTATTTTTCTTTATTTTTCACTCTTCTCTTTTTTTTTTCTATAATAATTGGTGTAAATAAAATCTATTTAAAAATAGATTAGTCCTCATCCTAGTATCTAATATTTTTTATCATTCAAATATACGTCTATCTTTTCATTTTACTTATTATTTGAAACACAAACTTAATATTTAATTAATCCAAACTTCATTTTTTTTTCAAATAATAAATTCTCAATTACATAGAATACATTACAAAGATCCATCTGTTAGCCACTCAGAAATAACATTTTGCTAAAATGCCTCCTTATGGATATTAGACCATGTATACGTAATCCACTAAATTGATCCATTAAAAGTTAAAACTAACCCATTAAAAATAATTTGAGGGTACAAAAGGACCAAAACACTAGTTCCTTTTATAATTTTTTCTTCCCTTATGTACCTATTACTCATTAGTCCTTTATCTATTATTATATATTAGTTTATAGTCCGTGCAAAACGGATTACTTTTAAATATTTTTAAAATTATATGATTAAACAAAATAGAGTATAATAATTTATCATGAATATAATTTAATTTTGTAATATTAAATAATAAAATTATTAGTAATAATACTCACTTTGTCCCAAAAAACTCTTCCCATTTTCTTTGGACACATTTGCCAACACACACTTTTAATCGTTAATATCTTTAATTTCGCATTAGTTTTAAATATAAAAACTTCACTGTATTAAAGTACTCATAAATACGAATCCAATAAGATCAATGACTATATTTGATCTTATAGATTAGACGTAAATTAGTAATTTGTCTCATGTTATGAACAGTCCCGACATATGTAACGAGAGAAGCATTATGAGACGGAAGGAGTAATAGTTATTTAATAAATGACATGTATTGTTTAGAACTAATAATATAAAATCTTAATATTAATTTTTTGTTCACGGGATTCGAACCTTGGATCTTTAGAAGAGAAATTTAAATATTGAATATTCCTTATAATTAGATCTAACGGTTATCATCTATTTACTAAATACTTAACGGTCACTATTCTTTTATATGGTTAAACCAAACAACCAAATTATACCCTAGTTTTATTATATATTAGTATAGATATTGATCAAAAATAAATCTATTACTATATATTAAACATGGGTTAAAAATATCATTTTATTACTTTTAAATTACTGTTTTAAACCCACTTATTAAAAATTAATAAAAATTTCATACTTTTAATATTTGTGTAAAAATTAGTTGAATTTTGTTGATGTTAGAAGTCAAACCCTTGATCATCCCTCTCAAACTCATGACATAATTATGCTACAATTAGTTTTGAATATTTCTTTAAAATCTTAATAGATAAATCACATTATATCCCTTTGTCCCTTTTTTTTTTTTTATTTCAATTACATATTAAACTTCCACAAATATATCACTGAAAAAAAATGTCGTTGAAAAGTACATCAAATCATCAATATATATATATATATATATATATATATATATATATATATATATATATATATATATATACACAAACCTCCTTAAAATACAAATCTACAAACCAAGCATAATATAATATTTCAAGCTAATCTAATGACCAAACTAGGGGTACCCCAATACAAAAAACGTTTAAAATACTTGGCTCTATCCAACAAAAAAAAAAATCACTGTTCACGTGATGACGTGGCAGTGGATTTCACTGGTTAACGGTGCTTCGCACCTTCTTGTACGGCGCTTCGCGTCTTTATCATTCTAAAGTTGTAAGGAATGGCAATCAATGGTAAAGCCAATAGACGATTGACGGGTGTGTCGAGAGCCTTTGGCCCTCATGACTACCTAACTCATCCGTTTACTGTCTTAAATGCTTCGTATTTTCACGGCAAGAATTTTTTTTTTTTGGTTTGATAGAGCCAATTATTTTAAGCATTTTTTGTGAAGGTACCCTTGACGGGAACCTTAGAATAGATGAAATATAATTAATTTAGCGTTGATTTGTAGATTTGTATTTTAAAAGTGGTTTGTATTTAAGCACTTGCCTATATATATATAAAGAAAAAGACGAGGTTGTGAGTAGTGCCTCTTAAATTGTTCCGATCAACTTTTCTAATTTTTATTGATTTTCACAATTCTTAATGTTAAAAATTATTATTTTCTTTATATTTTTTGATTTTTCTAATTTTAATGAATACAACTTCTTTAAATCCAAAATGATTTTATAATAAAATAAAATTCAAAATCATTTTTTCTTCAAATTTTATGTGTTAAATTAACTATAAAGTTCGTATGCATTCATATTCTATATTAGAATCAAATTTTGTTTTTGTACGATATTAATTTTTATTTTTCTTTTTCTTTTTTCAAATTTTGATTAACATTAACAATTAAAATTTCTTTAATTATACTTGACTTGAAATCCAAAAAAATCACAAATATCATAATGATCGAAAATGAGATTGGAATTAGATTTAAATTATTATTATTATTTTGAGAATCTATACTATTATATAAAAGCCGAAACATTAAAAGTTTTGGTACATGTTTTTTGATACTTCCTGAATTTACTTATTTACCCTTCATTATAAAGAAAATAAATACAGCTAAAATAAATAATAACATAATATAATTAATATTAATTAGTCGAGCTATTACATTTTATAAATATCTAGAAACATCAATCGTATCATATCTTTTCATCATTAATATTTCCTTTTGAATTAAAATATGTTATAATTAATGATAATTAATCGATTTACATAATAAAATTAATTGTAATTAGTCGATTGTCTGTTTCACTTTAATATAATAAAATTAATGGTAATTAGTCGATCACCTTTTTCACATTTACTTTTCTTTTAGTTTGAAGATATAGTATTTTATAAACACCTAAAAACAGCAATCGTATCATATCTTTCGATCATTAATATTTACTTAATCTTGTAATCATTAATATATACCCGAAAATATCACACCATAATTTTCAAGAAAAATGTAACCTAAAATAAATAATTACATAATTTAATTAATGGTAATTAGTCGATTGCCTTTTTCACATTTACTTTTAATTAAAGATATTAACTTTTATAAATACCTAAAAAGATTAATCGTATCATATCTTTTAAACATTAATATTTCCTTTTTAATTAAAACACATTAGCTTTTTAATTTACAACAAATCTTACAATCATTAATATATATCCGAAAATATCACAACATATTTTTCAATTATTAATAAAATATATTAAAAATCATATATGTTGATAAGGAAACATTAGTATAATCCGTAAACATGAATATATTAATTTATATCAAATTAAAATTAAGAAATTATTTAAAATAATAATTATATAAAAACATAATTATAATATTAAATAAAATTTATAACATAATACAAAAAATCCGTGCATTACACGGGTTACGGGTTATAAGCTATGTATTTCAACCCAAACCAAATTTCCAATTAACAATTACAAATAAAACTTAATACACCAGTGATTCCTCACCGAGGATCGATTCCAGGTTATGGTATGAAACAAGAATCTAAACTATACAAATTATTAAAATCTCTTTTACTACTCTAAATACAATTACTATACCCTCTAGTCTGTAGCTTAATTCCAGTCCGTGCTTACCCGCTCTGGCCTTGAATTCTATCATGAAAAGAACGCCTCATCGCTCTCATTCGCAGTGATAAATGTAGTAGATCATCCTTAAACCTAACTGCAAAGGGGTAGGTAAAACAAAGCAAGAGTGAGCCAAAGAACGCTCAGCAAGTTAATAATATAGTGAAACAACGATATTACGATAATTCATTGATGAACAATATCAATGAATACTTTATCTCAAGAGATCATTCAATTTCACTCACAGAGTAAAACTTTTCCATTTTCTTCAACTACACGGTCTCAGATAAAACTTTGAGAAAAAGAATGTTAAGAAATTCCCCAATCATTCTTACTCCACTTTCAACGTACAATGTTACTCGCGAAGGGAATAACTGGGAAACTTCTATCCATCCTTAATCCCATTATTTTACTGAGTTCCAAATTTTATCATGTAGAAAACGACTAACTCTGATATTCACCATTTCGAAACTAGAAACCATTTACCTTGGCATGTATATATATATATATATCCAATCAAAACATTCCTTTCTTTAAAACCCTTTTATCTTTGAAATATACTTTTCACAAAACTTTTTAAAAACATTTAAGTTGATTTTTTTTATTATTCTCCTGATTAAGGACAATACGGGTGATCAGCCACGTAAAGTCCCCATTCCTTTGAAACTGGGTTCCCAATTAGGCAACACATTGGCCTTTAATGCTGGACTAGGACCACCCTAGCCTCTTACGCTAAATAAAAGTGCTGGACTAGGACCACCCTAGCCTCTTACGCTTTTCCAATTTATAAACAAATTTATAAATAGTTTAAAATATTTCACTTTAGGTCCTTTATACTCACTGATAACAGATCAGCCCAGTATAAGGAATTTTAAAAACATCTTTAATTAATTAACTCATTTCCATTTACCATTATAAACAACTGAAGGTCATGGAAGCAATTGATATAAGGGATCATAACAACAAAGTAGTAAGATTTAAGCTAAGCATGGTATAGTTCAGCAGAACAAAATCATATATCAACAAGAGAACATAAATCAATTAAAGAACGAAACAATTATTAAGGTTGTAGAAATTGAACAGCCATTTACAAGGAATTAATGGAATAAAGAAATATGAAGTTCAATTGAGAAATTGGGTTACTGCATTGGTCATAATCTAATGAAGAGTTGTTAATTAATAAAGAACAACACAAGGGTTGGGGATTTCTAGAATTTAAATTAAGGGTTATGAAGTCTGGTTAGGCTGATATGGTTTAAAGAAATAAACATAAAGAAAAGGGCTAAGATAAAGCAAGGAATAAATTATAGGTTAAGGGTTATAGTTCAACAGGAAATAGGGTAAATAATAAGGTACATGTGTTTCAATAATAATTTATAAGGAATAAACATTACGGTATAAAGGGTTCAACAATAATTTAAAAAGGGATAACAGTCAGGTATAAGAATTGGAACAACAACTCATAAGCAATTCAAGGAATTCTGGATTTAAATACAAGGTTCAAGTCATTTGAACAAAAGAAAGGGATGCAGACCCTAGCAAACTAATTTGGAAGAAAATCTTATAATCAATAGAGACAGATTCACATCATTCAAAATAAATATGAAGAGTATAAGTACTTGCAAGAAAGGATTCGAAAGAGAATATATATAAATAACAGAAACAGTTTCACATCACTTGAACGATAAGTGAGGGATAGTATACTTGCCTCTGGTTCTTAGTTATTACGTAACGCCGCAGTAATACCATTTTCTGCTTCTATCTTACAACATCACAATCTTCTATTCCAATCATGCATTGGTATGACGCTCTTGCGACTTCCACGAGTCTGATCCACCGATATCGAGCCCGCGCGTCAACTTACAAAGGTGATGGCTTCCCCTCGCTTTACCCTAGCTTTCTCTGCCTGGTTTCAATCCTCTGCAGCAAGCCAAACCACCACCACCTCCAGCTTCTCACCCCAATGATATCATTGAACCCAACCATCCATTTCCTTTGATTCACCACCATCGGCAGCTAAAATATACACATACAAAAGCTCTCTGTTTTTGCCGAGTGTCTCCCCTGCCAAACCTACACCACCCAAATACACACACTTGTACATCATCACAACATAAACGCACACACGCATAGACTTGCACACACATACACGCAGCCAGCCACCTGCACACACCCTTTTCATTTACTCCACTCTATCTCCACCTTCGATTATTACTGTCCCTAAACAACACCACAATCTCACCTCAATCTTTCAGCACACACAACCATATGCTAACTCCCTCACGCACACACCTCTCACCACAACTAGACCCACACACAGCAACCACACGCCTACACATAGCCACACACACACACTGTAGAACAGGCACACACAGTCGAGTAGAGACAGGGAGGTGGGAGAAAGGTTTTTCGAGAGAGAAAAAATGAGAGAGATTAAAGGAGAGAGTCGAGAGAGATTTTTGAAGGGAGGGAGATTAGAGCATTGCCAAGAACAACCCAGAAGCATCTGGAGAGAAAAAAAATAGGCTGGGTTTTGTGATTAACAACTGCTGGGTCAAAAAAAGACAAAAAAATCGGAACTTTAAAATGCTAAAATCTCTTTTAGAAAAAAACATTTTTAAATACCTTTCAAAAAATATATATAAATTAAATGGAAAAATAATGAAAAAATAAAACTTTTCATTTTTAAAATAAATAATATAAAATTAAGACCACACCCATATTTTTAAAATATTTTTAGGATCAAAAATGAATTTTATATGAATTTTTCAAGGTTTGATCCTTTAATTGCAACAAAACTCTTTAAATCATTTTGAAATAACAAAATACCCAAATTAATTCACCCAATAATTTTAAAAACTAAATAATTATACAAAGATAATATGACAAAAGATTTCATGATTTTTAATAACTCCGACGATTTCATAAAAATTTTCAAAGATCAATAATGAAAAATTCAAATAAATTTTAATCATAAAAATTCAAATAAAAATTTCACGGACTAGCACGTCACACATACATCACCATATAAACATGTAAACATGATGTCACACATATTTTATCTAAAAAAAAATCACACCCTATAATCTACATTTAATATTAAATAATTAAATAATATAATAACAAATACGATATTTTTTTCTAGGACATTATATCCTTCCCCCCTTAATAGGATTCTGTCCTCAAAATCGATCTTAAGAAAACATAATGACGATATTACTCAACCATTTCTCCTTCAATTTCCATGTCATTTCTTTCATTCTAGGATTTCTTTAATTCAACTCGTGTATCGATAAGCTCATCCTGCATGCCTTCGAATTCCAAAATAAACTTAGATCTTTGGTTTGTATGTCTCGTTAATTCTAGATACTGATCACTCGCACGTGAAGATCCTTTTCTACCGAAAATCGGACATGACCTATTCGTATAATGGACTATGTCCTGTACACAACACCTCAAGTACTAACCCAATCATCCAGAAACAATTCATTCATATACAATACTATAACAAAACCTGCGTTAACTTACAGCAAACATATAAGCGAAGAAATCAGCCTTGACTTTAAGTAAACGGGTAAATGATTAAATCTTTAAAATGAATATCACGCGACTAAAACAATTGACACTACTTCCACGCTCCTACCCATAACTCAGGTTCATCTTTTCTTTGTACATCCGGTTGCACTGACTCTGGACGGTTTTCAATCTCTTCCTTGACTCCTGAAAGCTTTCTCCACCTTTATCTCTTCCTTTCATGATTTTTAGGCTTGTCCACTACTGTAGCTATCTTGGAAAAATCTTTGACAACCTTCGATAATTCCTAGCTGGTCCTTCAAAGTTTTCAATCTCTGCTGGCATTTTAGACCTTTCCCGATTCATTACTGCTTCGTCGTCACGGCATACACCTCGATCCTCTCGTCATATCCTGAAAATTATAGTTCTTCCAATTGCAAAGCTCGTACTTAGAAATCGTATATATGTTCTTCTCATGTCCTTGTCATCTGCTCTTTATCCATACCCAGTCCTCCTTTTTATCGAATCTTGTACGTATTTTGTCAATCCACTACATAATTTAACTTGATATTCAATCTCTACTTTAACCTCAATTCTCAAATTTGCTCATCAAATTTTCATTTGACGTAGATGTAACTTACACCACTCCAAATTTCATCGTCTTCATCTTTACTGCTCTAAATCATTGATAACTTTTAGAAATCACAAGGATTTATAACAAAAGGGATCAATAGAATAAACAAGTATTAGCAGGTATGAATATAAGTTGAGTTTTGTTTGATAAGAATTTTATAAAAGAATTTAACTGAGAGATCAATATGATCATTGAACTAATCTCAGGTTGCATTTGTCACTTAGGTAAACCACCATAGCATAACAAGGGGGCCAGCCTTCTGTACTTTCATGACAAACACAATCAGTGGTGTCCCACCAGACTTCTATCACATAGATAAGATGTCCCTGAATCCCCTATATACATAGGGTTGTTCATCCCAGTCAGAATAAATAAGGTTAAGTATTCAAAGAGAACAAAAAGAATTCAAAAGTTTATATATTTACAATGTTGAATAAGGAATATCAAATATTTGGGGAAAATAGATAGAATTCAAGGATCTCAATAATTTATATGCATCATGTTGAATCAAGTGATCCCCTGGAAAATAGAGGTATCTCTGAAAAATAGGGATGTGTTTAAATGAATCTGAAAAATTCATCATCGATTGAAGTATAGTTGATTATCAAAGGTGATGGGGGTATTATCAAAATAAGAAGAAACAAAAAGAAAGGTTGAATCTCCTTAATCAATAAATTAAATGAAATCAACGGCTAGTAGTGAATAACCACGCTCGTATTCCAACACATGCCAGTAACCACATTTCACACCTTGTTTATAATCCTTTCCCACTTTTTATATCGCTCGCAGGGTAACTAAAGTCGCAAAAGAAACTCTAGAAGGCACACGAGGGTCTGCACGTAGGGTCTTCCAAACTGATAGCTCTGGTCATCTATTTAGCGTATTTTGTTCCGAATTATCTGCCTCGTCCTAAATTGAGTCTCCGGATGAATCAAATTTCTGCTCGCGCGATATGTCGAAATCCCAATTAACGTCGCAACATTCGTCCTAATATCCTAAGGCGAATCTTATCTTAAATTGTCCTATCTAACGTCCCACTTAAATACGTATACCAAATCATCCTAACTTGTTTCAGTGACCATAAACTGTCGCTCTGATACCAACCTGTAACGGCCCGACTTCCCAATATTGAAAATATACTTTTTATAATAAAATAGACTTTGATACAGGGGAATTTTAGAAAATTTCGGCATGAAGTATTCGTAAATCGGACTATCCACCTGTATTTCAACCCAAACCAAATTTCCAATTAACAATTACAAATAAAACTTAATACACCAGCGATTCCTCACCGAGGATCGATTCCAGGTTATGGTATGAAACAAGAATCTAAACTATACAAATTATTACAATCTCTTTTACTACTCTAAATACAATTACTATACCCTCTAGTCTGTAGCTTAATTCCAGTCCGTGCTTACCCGCTCTGGCCTTGAATTCTATCATGAAAAGAACGCCTCATCGCTCTCATTCGCAGTGATAAATGTAGTAGATCATCCTTAAACCTAACTGCAAAGGGGTAGGTAAAACAAAGCAAGAGTGAGCCAAAGAACGCTCAGCAAGTTAATAATATAGTGAAACAACGATATTACGATAATTCATTGATGAACAATATCAATGAATACTTTATCTCAAGAGATCATTCAATTTCACTCATAGAGTAAAACTTTTCCATTTTCTTCAACTACACGGTCTCAGATAAAACTTTGAGAAAAAGAATGTTTAGAAATTCCCAAATCATTCTTACTCCACTTTCAACGTACAATGTTACTCGCGAAGGGAATAACTGGGAAACTTCTATCCATCCTTAATCCCATTATTTTACTGAGTTACAAATTTTATCATGTAGAAAACGACTAACTCTGATATTCACCATTTCGAAACTAGAAACCATTTACCTTGGAATGTATATATATATATATATATCCTATCAAAACATTCCTTTCTTTAAAACCCTTTTATCTTTGAAATATACTTTTCACAAACTTTTTAAAAACATTTAAGTTGATTTTTTTTATTATTCTCCTGATTACGGACAATACGGGTGATCAGCCACGTAAATTCCCCATTCCTTTGAAACTGGGTTCCCAATTAGGCAACACATTGGCCTTTAATGCTGGACTAGGACCACCCTAGCCTCTTACGCTAAATAAAAGTGCTGGACTAGGACCACCCTAGCCTCTTACGCTTTTCCAATTTATAAACAAATTTATAAATAGTTTAAAATATTTCACTTTAGGTCCTTTATACTCACTGATAACAGATCAGCCCAGTATAAGGAATTTTAAAAACATCTTTAATTAATTAACTCATTTCCATTTACCATTATAAACAACTGAAGGTCATGGAAGCAATTGATATAAGGGATCATAACAACAAAGTAGTAAGATTTAAGCTAAGCATGGTATAGTTCAGCAGAACAAAATCATATATCAACAAGAGAACATAAATCAATTAAAGAACGAAACAATTATTAAGATTGTAGAAATTGAACAGCCATTTACAAGGAATTAATGGAATAAAGAAATATGAAGTTCAATTGAGAAATTGGGTTACTGCATTGGTCATAATCTAATGAAGAGTTGTTAATTAATAAAGAACAACACAAGGGTTTGGGATTTCTAGAATTTAAATTAATGGTTATGAAGTCTGGTTAGGCTGATATGGTTTAAAGGAATAAACATAAAGAAAAGGGCTAAGATAAAGCAAGGAATAAATTATAGGTTAAGGGTTATAGTTCAACAGGAAATAGGGTAAATAATAAGGTACATGTGTTTCAATAATAATTTATAAGGAATAAACATTATGGTATAAAGAGTTCAACAATAATTTAAAAAGGGATAACAGTCAGGTATAAGAATTGGAACAACAACTCATAAGCAATTCAAGGAATTCTGGATTTAAATACAAGGTTCAAGTCATTTGAACAAAAGAAAGGGATGCAGACCCTAGCAAACTGATTTGGAAGAAAATCTTATAATCAATATAGACAAATTCACATCATTCAAAATAAATATGAAGAGTATAAGTACTTGCAAGAAAGGATTTGAAAGAGAATATATATAAATAACAGAAACAGTTTCACATCACTTGAACGATAAGTGAGGGATAGTATACTTGCCTCTGGTTCTTAGTTATTACGTAACGCCGCAGTAATACTATTTTCTGCTTCTATCTTACAACATCACAATCTTCTATTCCAATCATGCATTGGTATGACGCTCTTGCGACTTCCACGAGTCTGATCCACCGATATCAAGCCCGCGCGTCAACTTACAAAGGTGATGGCTTCCCCTCGCTTTACCCTAGCTTTCTCTGCCTGGTTTCAATCCTCTGCAGCAAGCCAAACCACCACCACCTCCAGCTTCTCACCCCAATGATATCATTGAACCCAACCATCCATTTCCTTTGATTCACCACCATCGGCAGCTAAAATATACACATACAAAAGCTCTCTGTTTTTGCCGAGTGTCTCCCCTGCCAAACCTACACCACCCAAATACACACACTTGTACATCATCACAACATAAACGCACACACGCATAGACTTGCACACACATACACGCAGCCAGCCACCTGCACATACCCTTTTCGTTTACTCCACTCTATCTCCACCTTCGATTATTACTGTCCCTAAACAACACCACAATCTCACCTCAACCTTTCAGCACACACAACCATATGCTAACTCCCTCACGCACACACCTCTCACCACAACTAGACCCACACACAGCAACCACACGCCTACACATAGCCACACACACACTGTAGAACAGGCACACACAGTCGAGTAGAGACAGGGAGGTGGGAGAAAGGTTTTTCGAGAGAGAAAAAATGAGAGAGATTAAAGGAGAGAGTCGAGAGAGATTTTTGAAGGGAGAGAGATTAGAGCATTGCCAAGAACAACCCAGAAGCATCTGGAGAGAAAAAAAAGTAGGCTGGGTTTTGTGATTAACAACTGCTGGGTCAAAAAAAGAAAAAAAAAATCGGAACTTTAAAATGCTAAAATCTCTTTTAGAAAAAAAAACTTTTTTAAATACCTTTAAAAAAAATATATATAAATTAAATGGAAAAATAATGAAAAAATAAAACTTTTCATTTTTAAAATAAATAATATAAAATTACGACCACACCCATATTTTTAAAATATTTTTAGGATCAAAAATGAATTTTATATGAATTTTTCAAGTTTTGATCCTTTAAATGCAACAAAACTCTTAAAATCATTTTGAAATAACAAAATACCCAAATTAATTCACCCAATAATTTTAAAAACTAAATAATTATACAAATATAATATTACAAAAGATTTCATGATTTTTAATAACTCCGACGATTTCATAAAAATTTTCAAGATCAATAATGAAAAATTCAAATAAATTTTAATCATAAAAATTCAAATAAAAATTTCACGGACTAGCACGTCACACATAAATCACCATATAAACATGTAAACATGATGTCACACATATTTTATCTAAAAAAAAAATTCACACCCTATAATCTACATTTAATATTAAATAATTAAATAATATAATAACAAATACGATATTTTTTTCTAGGACGTTATAATATGTGTGCTTAGATCTCACAAATATACGTGATATTAATGAAACAACAAACCAACAATACAGTAAAAGAGACAAGAGATTTAACGTGGTTCGGCCCAGCCTACATCCACAAGAGCAACAACTTCACGCTAGATAAAAGAGATTACAATATCCGGGTATCCGGCACTTCCTGAAAGCGGGCTAAACCGGCTCTCCTACTAGATGGACTATCTAGCATCTATAGAGAGAGAAGAGAGAATTATGGTGTAATAACTAATGAAGGGGGAGGGGTTATTTATAGGTGAAAGGGGGGTTGGTGAGGATGGTGGTAGGTGAGAGTTTGGCAAGAAATTTAGGATGGCTGCCTAACAAATGACGGCTGCCTAACAATCTCCCCCTTTTTCCAAACTCACAGGTCTTCACTTACACTCCATACCTGCTCCCTGTTGGCACAACTCCAACTTTTCCTCGATCCGTATCATTCCCTACGACAAAATTCCCCCCAAGTCCAAGACTCCAAACTATACCCTAGTTTGCACATTCATTCTCGAATGCCTACTTTTGCTATACGCACAAGTGTACCATTGACCTCTATTTGTCCAACTACATACATGTGAAGCAATCTGTTGTATACACACATACTCACTTGATTCACGTCGGCCAATCCCATATGTAGTCCATCACACACGCAAGTGTGACCATCAAACACACAAGTGTGACCATCGATCTTTCATTTACTCCCCAACTGCATATTAAACAAATCAATCTGTTGCATGGTTCACATCTCACTTGATTTGTGTTGATCGATGCCCATATGCAGCTGCAACACACCAACTACTCGTTGATGTCGTGGAAGCCCTTCGACCAAGCATCCGTCCCAGCAGTCTTTGCACCATCGTCTAGACTGGAAGGCAATACAACCGCAGCAGTATCCTTCAAGTCACTCTTCCCTCGTGCACGAGATAACCAGATTTTCGAAGTTCCAGTACGTTCTGACCACGTACTAATCAGACGATATATTCCCCCACGTAGCTCTCCCTTCATCCGAACCACACGGCCTCTTTTGATATTCATAGCTCCCCCTACTACAGAGCATCTATAGCCTTCTGAAGCTAACCGACCGATAGATATTAGATTCTTCCTCAGCTTAGGCACATATCTTACCCCGTTCAAGCTGCGAACTATTCCATCAAACATTTTGATTTTTCACAATTCCAATCCCCTTGATCTCACAAGTAGATCCATCAGCCAAAGAAACTGTTTCATTCTTTGTATCTTGGAATTTGTCAAAATGCCCCCCTCGGAACATACATGGTAAGATGACCCTGAGTCTAATATCCATTCTCCTGGAGAACTAGTGCCTCGATTGAAGACGGTGCAAACATCTTCACAATCGAGAGTAACCACAGCCAATGATGCATCTGGATCCTTCTTATTAAGCGGACAATTCGACCTAATATGACCCCACTCCTTGCAACCAAAGCACTGCATGCCCTTTTCGCTGTATCTGGATTTACCCCTGCTATTGGTAGATCCTCTCACAACACCCCTTCCTCTATTATTTTGACTACACAAAGCCAAAACTGTCATTTCGTCCTTGTCACCATCTTGGTTCTTTCTTCTAGCATTTGACAAAAGTGCTGACTGAACCTCCTCCATTTTTAACGTGTCCTTTCCGTACAAAATAGTTGTGACCAAATGATCAAATAACTCCGGAAGCGAAGTAAGAAGAATAAGGGTCTTATCTTCTTCCTCCAATTTAACATCAACCTTTTCTAGTTGATCAACAATAACATTAAACACATTCATGTGCTCAATAACATTGCCTTGAGCTTTCATCTTCAGCTTGTATAACTCGCGCTTCAGATTTAACTTTGTAGTCAGTTCTTCCCGAGATACAATGTCTCCAACTTTGACCATAATTCCTTCGGCGTGCCTTCGTCAACAACATTATTGATAATGTTATCAGCAATGCATAGTCTGATGGTACTCATGCATTGCGACTCAGCATCCTCCCAATCTTCATCGCTCATCTTTGTTAGCTTTCCCACCTTCCCCTTCAAAGCCCTTGCTAGCTTCTGTTGGGTTAGTATATCCTTTACCCTTCTCTGCCAAAGAGTAAAACTTCCTTTACCATCATATGGAGTCACCTTGAATCCTCCAATACTTGCCATGATCTCCATTTGCACACACAAACCAATCCAAGCAACTAAATCAATTGGCCAGGTAAGTGTAAGAAACAATGGGAGCACTTCCGTCAAAACGGCGCCTTATTAGACAACCACTTTTCTTAACGACTTTCCTTCGGCACAACTAGCTCTGATGCCAACTATTAGGAATCTGCCCGATTTCCGGCGAATGCAGAAGTAATTTGGTAAATATGTGTGCTTAGATCCCACAAATATATGTGATAGTAATGAAGCAACAAACCAACAATACAGTAAAAGAGACAAGAGATTTAACGTGGTTCGGCCCAGCCTACATCCACAAGAGCAACAACTTCACACTAGATAAAAGAGATTACAATATCCGGGTATCCGGCCCCTGAATTTTATACACAAATTCAGTCCTACGATACCTATTATGTATATCCCCAACTCACTGAAGCGTTTATCTCAAAACCTCCCCCCATCACTGTTTCCCGACAACCTTTCCTTCTCTCCCTCTCCCAACCCGGACAGTGCCACACAACCTGATAGAAAGATCCCTTATGGGACCACCTCCGATGGCTGCAGTCAAACCTAAGTACCCTAAGGAATAGTTTAGGCATGAGGACATTCTATCCCGACACTTCCTGAAAACGGGCTAAACTGGTTCTCTACTAGACGGACTATCTAGCAGCTATAGAGAGAGAAGAGAGAATTATGGTGTAATAAGTAATGAAGAGGGAGGGGGTATTTATAGGTGAAAGGGGGGATTGGTGAGGATGGTGGTAGGTGAGAGTTTGGCAAGAAATTTAGGATGGCTGCCTAACAAATCACGGTTGCCTAACATTATTGGTAATGTTATGTTACTATATTAGTGGTTCGACTTTCGGGAAATTGTGTTATGTTTGTTCCGTGGTAATTGCGTTATTAAGTTTTGTTTAATTGTGCTTTTAACTATGCTGCAAACACCACATGGTGATAGTTGGCATATTTTCGTAAATTGGATTAGTGAGAGTTTTATGTTCAAGATATATTTTGGTATTTTTGTAAATTGGTCCGGTCTGTGCTAAATGTAAATTTGTCATTTTTCTGAATAGCTCGTTAACAGAAGAACTTTTGCATTGTTAGGTTCTTTATATACCTTGCACTGCACAGTGGTTTGTTTTTGGTTCTTTAGTTTGTGCTTGAATGTGACTCAAGTGTGTGTGTGTGTGTGTATGTTAGACTGTTGAGATTGGTGAGATCCTTGCGCTGTTTATGGAACTTCAGACCTTGGGTGACAGGAATTTGCAGAAGTTAGCTTTCACGCATGTCATTAATACTATCAGACGTATGAATCAGAAGCACAAAAATGAAGCTAGAAACCGATCACTTCAAAACATATTATTTCCTATGCTACAGGTAAGTAGCTTAATTCCTCGGATCATTTTGCAACTCCCTTGTTTGTCCTGTGGTTACTTACATTGATGTCATTTGTTACGAGCATGAGGCAATAGCACGAAGAGCACTTGTGACATTATGTGATCTTTACCGCCGAAAAGTGTGGTTTGATAATACGACAGCCAATGCTATATGCTCAGCCAGATTCCATACATCACCAAAGAACCGATTTCTCTGTTGATAGTATCCTTTTTTTTTTATTTGGTGCATTGTATATAAAAAAATTTGAACTTGTATTTTTTATTCTTCAGAATCATGCTTGCTGCATTGTCATTTCTACTTAGCTACAGGAATATTGAGGATGATGAATCAAGCAGTGAGGATGACACAGAAGCTGTGTGATAGGGATCATACTCGTTATCTAGTACTAGACATTATTGGATCACTACAAGGGGACATGGTATTTGCGACAGAATAAATATAAAGAATCTGTCGCAATTGCCTCATCTTGCGACGGAAAAAAACTGTCGATTGTGTTTTATTATTGGATTTCTAGTGTTATTGAGTTTATGATTAGCCTGCTTGTTTTGGGCCTTTGCTTTTGGGGTGTGTACTACACTATATATACCTGATTAAAACAATTGTTATGCATGTTTTGATTATCTACTTTTTTTAGGAATAATATCGAATAATTATTCTTGAGATATCGTATAATTCTTTGCTTAAATCTCTGCTTTTACATTGTTTTTAATTATTGTCCTGCATCACTTTGTATAAGGTGACCTGTTCATCTTTCATAATTAAAAGTTTAAAAAAAAATAATTCAAATTAAAAAAAATCATATAATAATAAAAACAAATCCGTTCCGGATTTTTAAGCTAATATTTATAGATGCATGGGTTTTTAAGCTAATATTTATTATTTTTATGATCAATGTTTTTGTAATTGATCTATGAAACCAAAATCATGAACAAATTCGTGATTATATGTTTATTAATTATTCACGAGTATAAACTCGTTAGCTAGTTCAATGTTTATTTCAATGTTCACATGATGTTTGCGAATCGTTACTACATAATTGTTAAGTAACCAACTATCCTAAAATCCGAGGGAAGCCTTATAAAAATCTAATATTATATGTTAAAAAACCCATTTTTGGATCGAATAATGGATCATGCATGCTCATCGTTCGAGCATAAATTACTAGAAGGAGATCTTTTATATTATATTTTAACAATAATATTCATATTTAACCAATATATTCACTTAGAGGTCCTCAAAGTCCCCTGCCATCTGTTTCCGGTTAGTCTCATATTCTACAGGCTACAGAGGTTGGCAAAAGGTGCTCTGAAAAGTTGGCTCACGGGTATAAAATGCGACAACACACTCAACATTTTCCAGAGAATAGTACTGGCACCGAACATGAGGGATAGTAAAATGAATAGATTTTAATTTAACGAGCTTAAAGATGGTAAATATAAACGAAAAATGCTAGTGAACCCAAAATAATTTCGAAAAACTTTTAAACATACCATTTCAAGATTGAGAGGGCATGCCTAGCTACCTTGCCTACAGGGCTATACACCTCTGTCTACTGCCTCAACTCATTCATATGTCCAAATATTGATGATACAATATGTATGAATTACATGAAAGGTAATATGTTCCGACAAGGGTTAGGATTTTGAGTACCAATAAAAGATACATGAGCATTTGAACAAGAAGAAGTTGCTTTGCCTCCACTAATTAAACTTAAGTTGATGTCATCTAACTCTATTCCTTGACACGGCTTACTGCTGCTGCAATCCAAATTTACTGCGATTTCCGAACTTGATGTTCCCCTGACTCCTATAAACTTCACATCTTCCACTTGAACTTGTGAATTTCCCTGCAAGTTATTGAACATTTAAAGTGTAATTAATCAGCAGTAAACAAGATAGGAGTAAATAATATGTTGTTCAGATCGAGGTGACATACCCTGCATCCCTTCGATCCACCACAATATTGTTGATCGATAATAATTGGATTTTGTGTGTTATCCATTATAATGTCTTGGAAAGTAACATCAGAAACAGATACTTGAAAGGGTGAAGTCCATGTTTTGATTCTCACACCATTCTCTGTTAAGCTCATTTTGCAGCTTTGTACTTTAACGCCCTTTACATTCTGATCTGACGGGCTCTTGCCAATGCTTCCTATGCTAATGCCATGACCGGGGCCACAATTAACTCTGGTGATATTAATGTTCGTCGTTCCAGCTCCAATCGATATGCAATCATCTCCAGTGCCGATGTTGGAATCAAGAATGTTGACATTGTTAATGTTTCCGGTGTGAATTCCATCAGTGTTTGGGCTATCAGATGGTGCTCTTATTGTAATGTGGTTAATGGTTATATTCTCACTTTCTTCTATTTTCATATGAAAGCCTTTGCTGTTGACTAATCTTACGTTCTGGACTAATGTTTGGTAAACGTTTGTCAACACCAGTGTCTGTAAATTCAAGAAATATTATGGAGAGAATCATTTCTAACTGTATTTTTAGGATTTTAACTGGATAAAATTTATTATTCAAATCTACAGGATATCTGTAAAAATAAATAAAATCAATGGGAAAGTAATGATACTTCGCAAATGAAACAATGCTGCTACGACACTTCACAGAACTTACAGGACTAAGGGGTGTGCAGAATGCTGCATGTTGGCAAGCGTCGAAGGACCAAGCCGAAGAACCTTGGCCGTCAAATGTACCATTTCCTTGGATAATCAATCCAGTGATATCTTTAAAGCTTATCCAGTAATCTGAGTTGGATTTACCAGGGGGAGCCTGTACAACTGCATTTACCATGAAACTCACTGGACCTTTACATGGCCCTTCGAACTGGATGGTATCAACCAAGTACGTTCCATCTTCTATCAAAACTGTGCCTCCTGATTGGCATGCTTTCGTCCATGTATTTTGGAAAGCCTTCAACAAAAAAGATGAAAAAAATTAAAATATACACATGGTAGCTTGTAATATCATGCATCTTTAGAAATTATTTATAACAAAGATCACTGCACCAATCTGCAGGGCCATTTATAACCGAAGCTTTGCACTCAATCTGTCATATATGGTCCAATTACGACGGAAAATTTAAAACTTACATCGGTGTTTTCAGTTCTGCCATCCCCGACTGCACCGAAAGCTTTTACATCAAAAATATCTTGGCAACAAACTTGGTTGATACAAGCAACTACAGAGACTAACATCAAAACCTTAAAACAAAACAAACCTGAAGCCATGATCAATTATGTATCTATCTGTGTAGTTTACTATTGTTACTCACTCTTGTTTTTTATCTATAGTTGCATGCTTCTTTTATAGAGCCTTTGCTTATGTAGTGTGAAGCTATTTAGGCATGCATTTATATCTATAATCTCGCAAGGATTATCAATTTCTATCGCCTAAAATGATTGCATTTAACAAATTTCTAAAAATGTAGCTGATGGACAACGGATTTGGCTTATTTTGGGTCCATCAGTAGCCAAGCAAAATATCTGTGTTATTAATTTTTGTTACACACATACTATATATATATCCGCTAAATAGAGAATGTTATGGCATATTTTAGAACAAAAAAAAAACGGTAGTATTGGTTTACCTAATGGCCTTCCTCAATGGAAATTGGAAACTGCCAAAATGATTTTTTATTTTTATTTAATAAGTAGACTTATAAACCTTGCATATCAGTATTTGTTCTCATAAAATTTCGGGAGCAATGCGTTCGCCCAAATGATTTAAATTTGAATTTTAAACAAGACACAATGCAGTGGTTGAATGAGACGAACACACATTAACTCATTAAAAAAAAAAAATTAGCACAATACTTAATGCGTGAATCGGGATTAAGAAATGAAATAATTAAGGCCTTCCTGTATTTATATGATCCTGCATTTACATGATAGAATAATGCTAGACGCACATAAACCTTTAATTTACATAAACATTTTTATAGTAGTATTATCAATTTTTAATCAATTTAGGTTTAAATTTAATTCATTTTTTTTTAACAGAAAGGAACCAATTTATTAATCAAAAGCCATACATCATCTACAAATACAATCGAAAGGACAGACGCTTAAGGGGATCGCTGTCGAATCCTTCCTAAAGGCAACCAAGCGATTTGAAGATGATTGAAAGTATGTACTAGTAGTTTTTTTCATCGGACTGTTCTGTGCAAACGACCATAGATGTGATCTCATAATAACCTTCATCTCTGAATCAAAATCATAAAAATCTTGCCGATCTATAACCTCGGCCATGGAACACTCCAAAACCCAATCAAAACAAAAACTCAAACTCTCACAAGGAAAAACTAACAAAACCCAAATAAATTGTGAATTTATTGAAACCCAAATAAATTGGGAACTTATTGAAGAAAACAAGATAAGAAACAAGAAAACGAAAAGGAATCGGGACTTTCCACCGATGAAGACTGATGGAAGCCCCCTCAAAACTCTATGATGAGGGTTTTAAAAAAAAGAGAGAGAACTTTTCAGAAATTTTGAGTTAATCAGCGCATATAAATTAATTTCTTCTATAAAAATGGATGTTGACACACAACCCTACTAGTTAACAACCATTATTGATTAATTAGCAGCACTTCTAATGTAAGAATAGTAATCACAATAGTATTTTCTACCTAATGCTAAAAAAAACGTGTACAATAATTATGAAATATAAACAACCATGAATAACAATTTCAAACGCCAAACATGAAAGAAAAGTAGCAAATTAAAGACAAGGTAGAATGGTTTAAACGTCCCATTCAGATTAATCACCGCATGCATGCAAAGCTCTATACTAGTGAGAGCAGGTTTGTGTGTACACTACATATGGATAGTACAAAATTTAATTCATTTTTATTCTTATTTCCTGTATTTTCTTTTTTTATTATAAATTTATTTTTCCAATTATTAAAAAGAAATATCCCAATTATTTTATATTATATTAAGAGGGCTTAATAGTATTAACTAAAATTAATGATTTTTTTAATACAAATTGTTTTATTACTTGAATAGTAAAGAAATTGAAAAATAAGATGAATTTATTTTTAATATATCAATTTTGTCATTCTTTTTTAGTATTGAAATATATCATCAAATCTAAGATATGAATTTTTTAAGTGAATATTTTTTGTCTAAAAATTAACTTAATTTTTAGATTCTTGTATATATTATTGATAATAGTTATAAACATTGTTGTTATAAAATATCATATTTAGTATTACTAAATTTTTCTATTTATATCTTCTAATTTTCTTATGAACATGTGAGTATGTTATTTTTATCTCTACGTTTTGTAACAACTTTTTTAACTAATGTCATTTAAAATGTAAATATGTCAAAAAAAAAATCATATTTAACAAATTCTAGTATCCATGGATTATGCCCCATTAATAAGTTCTTGAAAAGAATTTAGAAACTAAATATTGTAAATACACAAATTAAAAAAAATAAGAAAATGCTCTAGTATAGTGGTGTTTTTAAATTGTATATTATTTTAGGGATAACCTTAAATTTATTAGATACATTTTTTTATACCTATCTCCATATCTCAATGTAATATATAGAAATATCAATTCAATATTAGATAGGAAAATTGAAATAGTTTTAACATAATAATGAATTTTAAGTAGAGTTTGCATATATAGTTTATTCACATATTAATATATATTTAAAATGTCTTAATATATTTTAAAGTAAGCAAGCGAATAATAGAGTAATAATATAACATAAAAATAAGTAGTAAGAATTTAAAAGATAAGGAAAATAAAGTATGGAATGATAATAGATAATGGTTAGACAACTATTTTAATGCTAGGTTTAGGTGGCACTACTACGTTATTCTTTACAATTTTTCTGTATGCAATTATCTAGCGAGTAATTATAACATGTACGTGTGTACATATATCAATAGTACTATATATAAACGGGAGATAATGCGTTTTGACAGGGGGCAGGATTTTGTGGGCCAATATACGATATATCAGCATTTGAACAAGAAGAAGTTGCTCTGCCTCCATCTTCTAAACTTAAGTTGATGTCATTTAGCTCAATACCATAACAAGGTTTAATGCTGCTGCAATTCAAGTTCACTGCAATTTCCGAACTCGATGTTCCTTCGACATTTATGAACTTCACATCCTTCACTTGAACATGTGAATTCCCCTGAAAGATATCAAAATTTAGTGTCTAGTACACACATTAGCAAGCAAGATAGGAAATGTATTGTGAGAGATGACATACATTGCAGTCATGCCTTCCGCCACAGTAATCTTGATCGATAATAATTGGATTTTCTGCATTTTCCATTACAATGTCTTGGAAAGTTACATCAGCAACAAATACTTGAATGCTTGAAGTCCATGTTTTGATTCTCACACCATTTTCTGTTGAGCTCATTTTACATTTTTGTACTTTGACGCCCTCCACATTTTGATCTGACGGATACTTGCCAATGCTCCCAATGCTGATGCCGTGACCAGGACCACAATTAATTCCAGTGATATTAATGTTCGTTGCTCCAGGTCCAATGGATATGCAATCATCTCCGGTGCCAATGTTGGAATCAAGAATGTTAACGTAGCTGATGTTTCGGGTGTGAATCCCATCAGTGTTTGGGCTATCAACTGGTGCTGTTATTGTAATGCTGTTGATAGTTAAGTTGTCACATTCTTCTATTTTCATTTGGACGCCTTTGCTGTTGAGTAATGTTATGTTTTTAACTAATGATTGTCTGACTTTCGTCAACACCAGTGACTGTAATTCAAGCAACATGCTAGGGTTAATGTAACTATTAGCTGACAGTGTTAGAATACAATATAAAATCTGATAAATCCGCGCTTTCCCTAACAATAAAAATTCCTTGCAAGTCATTTCTCCAACAATCACATAGCTCATGGCCAAAATGCTAAACTTATCCATAAAGTTTTCTAAATGTCAATCCTATCTGTATTTTAAGAATTTTATTATCTGGATGATTAGAACTTAATTCACATTAAAAACAGTTTTGGAAATTTCAAACATATTGATGAAAATGAGTTTTTGACTTCTTGAACTCAGATATCTATTATTATAACTTCGAAAAAAGGAAGCTATGTTGCTATTGGAATAGTGCAAGGGGTAGTGGTACTTTTAAGATATCTCAGCCTCCATTGATGCTGTAAGGCAATAATCCTGCATAAAATGTACTGGACAACACAGAACTTACTGCACTTAGTGGTGAGCATGATGCTGCATGGCGGCAATCGTTGTAAGGCCAAGCAGAAGCTCCTTGGCCGTCAAATGTACCATTTCCTTTGATAGTCAAGCCATTGATATCATTGAAATTTATCCAATAATGTGCAGTAGATCGACCTTTGGGAGCCTGTATAATTGCATTTACCATTAAACCCACTTGACCATTGCATGGCCCTGGGAACTGGATGGTCTTGAGCAAATACGTTCCGCCTACTATCGAAACTGTGCCTCCTGATTGGCATATATCTTCCCATGCATCTTGAAAAGCCTTTGTCGAAAAGAACAACAAAAGATGTACATTTTTGTAAAGATTAACAGACAAAATACAATTTTAGAAAATATTAATATTGTTGATCCTTAGAACTCTCGAGTATTCCTTAAACCGAAATGACAATTTTGAGAAATGCCATGTGTCATTCGGGAACATTTTCGGGATCCATTTCGGGGTATGTATCATTACTTTTGTTAAAAACGTTACACTTGGCTAATTAATTAGCTTCTAATTAAATGTCAATAGAACTTACATTTGTGTTATCAGTTTTGCCATCTCCGACTGCACCGAAATCTCTTACATCAACAACACCCTGGCTACAAACATGGTTAATACATTTAACCATTAAAACTAACAGCAAAACCTTTGAAGATAACAAACTTAAACCCATGATAATTTAATACTATTTGTATCGATACCTTTACATTTTGTAATCTTCAGAAATACATACACATATAGAACATTGTTTAGTTGCATATGCTCAAGAACTAAACATGTAATTTTATACTTTGCTCAAGAATTATTGTAATCCATCCGTCAATTAATGCATGTGCAATTAAAAATTTAAATGTAACCAAGGATATGAATGTTACAACTTACAATACATTTCCAGTTTCACCTCAGAATTTTGAGTAAGCTATTTTAATGTGTCTTGTTTGTCCAAAACTACGTAATAAACATAAGGAAAATGCTAGATACTCGAAATTAGTTCCCAAAAATTTTTACAAATTAATGTCAAGTGTATCAATTCTTACAATAATGTGGATCCCCTGCATTCACCACACAATCAAAAATTTTCATTATGTCATGTAATCTTTGTCATATCATTTGGAAGCAATTTTTGGGTACCAATTTGGGGTAACTAGCATTAATCAAAACACAATGTTTCCAATGCTGTAACTAAGCAAAAGAAAATTCATATGATTGATTATCGACAGAGCATATAGTTTTGAACATTCAGATGTTTAATTTTTATCTTATATAATTTTACACTATGTCCTCTGGCGGAATAAAGCAGTCCATGGATAGCCCGGGCACATTAAAAGCAAGATCATCAATTGTCCAGGTTTCTTCCATTCGTGTTGTCACCGGACCGCCCCTCAAATTGTCTCCGAAACGTGTGATGATGGCACTGGATTTGCCAGAATGCGAAATTCTAACACCCTCCACTGTCCGATAGTCTTCCATTTTCGTGCTCATTGTGGTTTCCCAATATGTAGGGTGACAACCTGGTGACTGAATTCTGGTTAAGTAAGAGTCTTCCAAGTATAATAGTAATCCATTTTTTTGGCTGAAATAACCAAACATAACATGTTTGATCATCTCGGCTGTTGGATCACTCCGTGCTGCAAGGTCAGTGTCATCGGCTGATATTTTTAATACGAAACAATCTATGTCATAGATTTGTTTTTCACCCATGTACTGAGCCGAGGAAAATACATCTGCGGTAGCTACTGGATCTAGTCCCTGGGTAATTAATCATGCATATTAGTAGTACTTAACCATTAACAAAGATATTCTTCAAAATAAAATAATAATTGTGCATGTCAGAACGCAGAACTAGCACTGGCATAGCCAGGAATCGAAAGCACCGGGGTGAAATTAAAATCTGTTTTCTGTTTATTTCAAATCTCAATGTGCCTAATCGAACTCACTATCGACAGATTGACTACTTCCATGGTAACCGGTACATCCGAGTCGAAGTCTGAGGAGGATGAGCTGCAACGCAAGATAATCCTACTCTTAATAAAATTAAATGTTGAAGCTGTTTTCTATGATTAAATCCCATAATCTAGAGGAAACAATTTCAAAATGTGACTGCCATTCTAGCTTCCACACTACTACACGTGAAGACCATCAGACTTTTCATGGTGATGAAAGAAAGGACTAATTAAAAAGAAGTGCGATCGAGCAGAAAAACAAGTAACATGCAAAAGGTGAAAAAGTCACATAAGTGCCCTTTATATCTTGTAGGGGCACTTCTTAATGGAATATATCCATGAAACTGATTTGCTTTATCCACTTGCTTTAAGTATCCCGTAGAGTTTAAGTATCAGTGCTATTCAGCAGAGTATCAAAAATTTCAGATTCGACTTCTCGAAACAAAATAAATAATTTGTTTGATGAAGCTATTTAGGGAATGTGTAATGTCTATTTAAGATATTTCTTAATGATTTGGACCAACTCACCTGGAGAGAGCGACGGAGAGGACGGACACCGCCTTTGGCAGTGTGGGAGCCGAGCCAAGGGGTGCGGCGCCAAGCCACATTGCCATCACTGCCAGCTACAACTTTGTGGCGTCCAACAACAAGCTCAATTTGCCATTTCTTGGGGACCATCTGCCAAATTACAAAGCAACCCCTTGTCGGAAGCTGCCTCGTGGTAGCTCCGCTAGCAGAGCCTAGCTCATCTACCATGGCCATACTAACTTTTCCAGTCACGTACATGTTCTTTACACTTCCTTCTAATTTTCGGCAACCTGTTGCTGCCGTGAAGTGTTGTATTATGTATTCTGCTGAGGATGAGACCTGGCCAATTACAGTGTCTAAACTTGATTAATTCAGTACATTTCATTCTCTGGGTAATTATGCATACATTTTATCTTCCCTAAAATTCGAATTTTCGACCTCCGAAACATAGGACGTGGTGATAATATATCAAACTTTCTTATAAAACATCATCCTGTGATTAATTATTAGGGGCAAATGATATTATACAAATTAAACAATGTGAGCTACACACACATATCTGCATGAGTAGAGAACCGAATGTACTTAATTTAAGGAATTAATAAACTTAAATTCTTGAGCTAGAAATTTTCAGGTACCGTTGGAAAATAATAAGAGGTGCTAATTACTCCTGGTAGCAGTGGAGGGGACAGAGCTTTATTTAAATTTATTGAAAAGATAAAATTATAAATTTTTCACTCTGTTCATCAGGATGTACGTAGACATGATGGACCATGGTAATTAAGTGGTACCTATATAAATGTGGTCATAATTAAGGACTCAGGGAATAATCATCCAGACTGACCCTAAGTATATTAGCACTCCAAAACAGATCCAAACTTAAATTACGATAATGTAATTCAGATGTCGTACTCAAACTGCAGCCACCATTTTGAAACTCGGTGCAAACAATAACCATCAAAATGCAATCGACTCTTACATTAATTGACAAGTTCGAATTAGTTCTTAAACATTTGACTATCTTAACAAATTTGTCACCCTACAACTGATCTTTTATACACCCTTATTTGCAGGATTCAAGTAAATACTCCAATATGTCTAGCAAATCAGTTACGAAATCTTTACAGTAAGTTGGTTCATTTCAACATTGATGATAAGAAACATATCCAGTGTATCCCGCTTAACACTAAGCAGACCTCACATATGTATATTTACACAATAATAAAGAATACATGCTCCATATGATTAAGATGTGCATAATGAGAAGATTCTGAGAAAGTGAAGAAATGAAAAGTAGAGAGGTGCTTACTTGATGAGGAAGAGAAAGAGCTTGAATGACTGGAGGAGATGAAGAAGAAACAGGCAAAAGAGGACAACCAAGAACACTTAAAAGAATCTTGATGTCATCTTCAGATTTCTTGTTGAAGAGAAGAAGAAAAAGAGATTGTTGAGACAACAATAACAAATTGTTCTTTATCCACTTTTTCCATTTCTTCCTTCCTTTTTTACTCAACTCTTCTTCATCTTCATTTTCATTTATCATTGGTTCTTCTGACAGTGGTGCTAATCGAGTACTCATCATCATCTCCTAATGTATATCTCCTCTCTCTCTCTCTCTCTCTCTCTCTCTCTCTCTCTCCCCCCCTTTCCCTCCCTCCCTCTCTCTCTCTCTCTCTCTCTCCCCTCCCTCTCTCTCTTTATCTCTTCCCCTCCCTCTCTCTGTCTCTCTCTCTCTCTGTGTCCGCTCTCTCTCTCTCTCTCTCGGACTCTGTTTCTCTCTCTGTTTTGTTTTTTTGATGATGAGTGACAAAAGTGAATGAAGGTATTGAAACAGAGATATAGAAAGATAAACTAGTTAAGTACTGTTACATGGTCCATTCCAATTTTATTTTTTTTTCGCTAAGTTCCAAGTCTTTCCCTTAAATGATACTCCCTCCGTCCCAAGGAGTTGTTTACATTTGTTTTTTGCACGGAAACCAAGATAGTGGGTGTAATATTGTTAAAATAATTGAGTTAGTGGGTGTAATAGTAATTTTATTGTTAAAATAAGTGAGTTAGTGGGTATAATAGTGTAAAGTGTTGAAAAAGTGGAGTGAAGTAGTGGATGTAATAAAGTATTTTATTGTTAAAAGTTACTATTTTAGGAAATGTAAAGAATTGGTTGGGACATCCCAAAAAGGAAAGTGTAAAGAAATGGATGGGACAGAGGGAGTAAAAATTGGGAAGTTCATTTCTTTGCACGTGCGTGACTTGCGCGTGAAACCAACATTCCGTATCCTGTACAGTGCTATATTTGGAGAACGGATGTTCTCAAGAAATTTCTAGTTTTAGCACCTAGAATTTAAACTTAAATATTAAAAATACGTTTAAGAACCGCCCTTTTTTTTTAATAGTCCTAATTAATTTCGGGGATGAGTTACAAATGAATATCTATTCTAACTAATTTTGAGATGAGTTGAGATTAAAGACTTAGTACGATGAATTTTGTAAGACAAAAAAATGTAAGATTTATTTTCTACCCTCTTCACGATTCAAATTCTTTTAACTCGAATACATGTGTCTTTGGATATTTATACTTATTTAAAAAATTTGATGTTATGGGACTTACTCTATAAAAAATATATCATAAAACAGTATTTTAATAGGTCGAATTTAGTAATTAGTAGTGCAGGTGAAAAGTATAAATCAAGAATATACATAATTTGTTACTAATATTTATGTGTGTGTACATATATGGGTGTGATCCCGTTGGTATAAAAAATAAGGAGGAGCTTACAAGGGTCGCAACGCAAGGCAGGTTATATGTCGATGTCTTCTTTATATTTTGTAATTATAGCTTTTCTGGTAGTTGTTAGTTTGTTTGGCACTCTACTTTCAATTTTTTCCTGTATTAAACCACTTGGATTTAGCTAGCCACATGCATTAATTCTTCTCCATCATTAAAAAGTATTATTTATGTTACAATCACTGTTCTAGAAATCGGTAAGCATTCGTCGGGGTAACATCGGAACATTAATTATTTGCATATAGATATTATTTCTAATATTTTTATTTATTAAATATTGTTGCCAAATATTTTTACCGATTTTAAAATTTTTCATGCCATTTTTTGATCGCCATTATTCGATTTTTACCGATTTTTGACCTAGACCGTTCTTTAACCACCTAGACCGATTTTAGCTATTGTTTGATAATTTACGCAAAAAATGCCGCCTAGTCCTGCCTCGTGACATTTTGGGGATGCCTAGAGTCTAGGCAGCCACCTAAACCGATTTTTAGAACATTGGCTATAATGCAAATTTCAATTTTCAAAATTAAAAATTAAATAATATTTAGTATTTAATCAAATATAGATCAAATTGATCATTAAAAAATCAAAAAAATATGTATATTAAGAGGGAGAAAATATTAATAATGCAATATTTACACCATCAATGCGTAACAACCCTTTTTTCCCCTCTGGATCAGTGTAGGTAAGGCTTAAAAGAAACCAGTGTAGGTAAGACTTCCAAGCAAGATGTACTCCTTCCGTCTCAAATTTTTTTTTCCATTTCCCTTAAATATATATACTAATGTACATTTTTAATTATTAATATCTTTAATTTTATATAAATTTTAAATATAAAAACTTTATTGTATTAAACTACACATTATTACGAATCCAAAAAATCACTCGTGACTATATTTGATCTAATAGATTTGACGTAAATTAGTAATTTATCTCATGTTATGAGCAATTTCAACATATAAAACGAGAGAAGCATTATGAGACGGAGAGAGTAACTTATAGATTTATTAAAAAAAAATTATAAGATAAGTCGAATGGTTCCTTAATTTGCACAATTAATTAGACAAATAATATACGGGAAGTCACACTTTAATTTTATTTTATTTTTCTGTTCAAATTTTAATGGAACGAGTTGAATCAAGTCCCCAGAAACAACTCTTAAAAATTTTCAACTCGTTCTAGCAACTTTCACGTGATTCACATTCGGATGGGATGTATTTTATTTAATACTACCTCAAGTCGTAAATATTTGGAATATTTGGTTTAATAACTTGCCCCAAATTTAAACACGGTACCAACGACATGTCACTGCTCAACGTACAGCGAAACAAATAAACATTTTGTCAGCATTATCTACCGAGCTACCGTATTTAAAATAAATTTAATTAAACTACGGACATCAACTGCAGTTTCGAACAAAACATTGCTATTTATTTCATCCAAGTCAAAATTTCCTTAAATGTGTGTACGTACTTCGTACATAGATACTATTACCTACAATCCTACACGACTTAAACAAATTACTTCTTCCGAGTTATCGGTAGTATTGATTGAACAAGAGAAGGTGCTTAGTAGAAGTGGTTGCAGAGACCATTCACTCCAATTGTAAGGGGAATCGGTGATTATGGGAGCGATAACAAAGAAAAAACAGAAATCTTCTAAATGCCATATTGCATGCAAGCCACATTCCAATGTACAAATTCATTTGCTTTTTAGGATTCTAATGTTTTCTCTAGAAGCATAGGGGTAATAAACTCGCAATTACATTCGGATGCTCAAGATCGAAGCTAATTACTATTTGAAGGCGATTGAAGATAATAGAATTCTTATGTTTTCTCTAATTCATCAGAATAATATTCCAGGTAAAGCTCTATAGGTACAAGATAATGCAAATTTCAAATATCAATCTTACATGCAAATAACTACTTTATGCAAACAAGAGGTTTATGATGTCATCACATTCCTCCAAGGCAAGCTCACTAATAAACTACTATGGCATTCAGAAGCCAATGTTTCCAAGGGTTCACCTCTAAGGCAAGCTCACTATTAAACTACTAGGGCATTCAGAAGCCAATGTTTCCAAGTGTTCACCTCTAGTAAGGCTCAGGGCTTCTGCTTCGGCTCCTGCTCCAACTACGGCTGCTCACAGGGGTTCTGCTTCGACTCCTAGAGCCATGAGGACTTCTGGAGTAGGACCTTCCTCGATAGCTCCTGCGTGGAGGCGAAATTGACCTGAACAATAATTTACAAAGAACAAATTCAGATCTTTAAAAATCATTTACACATCATTCCCGCAAGCATATAGTATCCAAGACGAATTCCAACCCCAAATTCTGGAAGCTCATCGAGAATATTGATACACATCCAATCAAATGTATAAATATGATCCACTATGTGTCGCACTTTAAAAACCATTATTAACTAATGAAACCCAATTAGGACTTCATAATTAGCAAATATGTACAATACTATATTTGGGTATATTATTTATTTTTCCATACAATAGTTTTAGGAAGTAACCAATTAAGGATTCCCCATACCCACTAGGCTACGGATTTCTTTACATCCTTGAATCCTCGATTAGCCTTGAATTTAAAAACTCTTTATTACTGGTTAAAAAGAGGTCCACATCTGTTATAAAGAAATGAACAAAAAACAAGGGAAAAATAACTACAAACTTACTAGAACGTGAACTAAACGTAAGAGGCATCAAAATTAGATTCAACGCATTAATTGCATTACCAAAGCAAATACATAATATTTACCAAAAATACCTTGAATATTCCCTACGCCTTGGTGACGGTGAATAATAATCTGGGCTACGGGAATAAGATCTTCTATAGCGTTGTGGGGATGGTTTCCTGTCATATGATCGTCCCCTGAAAATAGAAGAGTATCAGAAGTGGATCATAAAATTCTATTTTTAGAAGCATGTTCTTATTTTAAACAAAATCTTATCCTTTTTAATTATTTTATTAACAAATTCATAAGCAGCCAGTGGTTCGCCTGGTATTATTACATGCTTGTAATAATAAATAGACTTTGGAATTAAAAAGAGGATATTGTAGCTCATGCAAAAGCCATTACTATGTGCAGCGACAATAGAAGATAATTAGACCAGAGGGCTACTGCTCCCTCAATCCGCCACCCCCCCCCCCCCCCAAAAAAAAAATCCCATCCTCACCCCCTCACCTGAGGCTGAGGGTTCAAGCTTTGTCAAAGGCAAACGTGGGCGGGTAAATACATTCATTTAGCAGGTTAAAAAATGATTAATAATAAGTCGAACAATAATAGCCAAACCTGACACGTTCCCTTGCCCTCATTTCCTGGGGCTTTTTCCGATTTTCTTCAGCAAATACCACAGTCAATTCTCGACCAAGGAAAACTTGACCATCCATATGATATTTGGCGTCTTCAGCATCAGCAGGATGCACATATTGCACAAAACCAAACCCGCGAGGCTCCCTGCAAAATAAAGATAACAAGTCAGAGACTATAATAATGTATATATGAGGTTCCATCCGGTGTGAATGCTGAATACATGTGACTGAATCATCCTCCCTCCATAGATAGTACTGGGAAATTGGGAAAGGGTTGGAGGGAAAGACGTACGAAGCAATAATCTCTGCGAGATTTACTTCGATGTGATCCAGTGATGCAATCAAGCAGCTTCTAACCTTGTGGGACTAAAGGTTATAATGATTTGAAATTCTTGATGACTTGAATCTTCATTTATGTACAGACACTCGACTCGACCTTCAATCTTCATGTAAAATAAGATCTTCTCCAGAGTCTTATTACTTGTTGGTCTTGGAAACTTTCAATAAGAAAAAAAAACAGCAAATTGACACTGAGTCTACCTTTTGTGTGAATGCTAAACGCATGCAAATGAATAAATAGACAAACAGATCAATCCCAATCCTATAATGACAATTGGGAAGCTGGGTTATAGATGTGATACATATGCAAATAAAGTGGCTTCTAACCATGTGGAACTAAGGTAATAATGAGTTTAAGGACTTAGCGACTTGAACCTTCATTTTACACATTAATACTCAACCCCTTTTATCTTATTGTGAATTAATATCATCCTACACACAGTCCAGTAAGTACTTGTTCTTCAAATCTTTTAATAAGATAAAAAAAACAAATTGCCAGTAACACCAAATTTACAGCCCAATTGCATCCAAAAACTAATTTACTACTAACTAACAAGTTGGTCAAATATAGGTATAATCAATCCAAAAGTCAGCAACTATTTACCCGGAATAATAGTCTCTCGGCAAGTAGACATCTTTCAGAGGACCAAACTCTCCAAATGGTCTGCGAAGATCTTCAGGTCTGCGAATTTTTATTGAACATGTGAGATCATGTTACCAACGAAATCTTCAAAATGTAATTGCAAAATCAAGCCAACAGAAATATATGCTAAACACTTCACAACTACATGGACTTGTGTCAGGAATAAGGACAGTTGTCAGGATTAGGTTAATTATGCTGTCATAATAGTGTTGTGTGGTGTGTGCTGTGTGGTGTGCTGTGTGGGGTGTGTTTTGTGGTGTGTGTGTGCTGTCATAGTAGTGTGCATTAGTTGGAAAGTTGTGTGAAGTAGTTTATTGCTGTGAGCTGTTTATTTTCTGTACTTGGGTGCCTATAAGTACAGCTGAGTGGTGTAATGTTTGGATATGTTGAAATATATAAAAATGGAATATTATTCCACCAACCTCTCTTTCTCCCTTTCTGATCTCTGATCTCTCTATCTGATCTATTCTCTCTCTATCTCTATTCTATCTCTATCCTATCTGTGTTCTAACCTTTGTTTCTATCTATCTTCTGTCTATAATCTATCTCTATCCTAGCTATTTCTAGCTATTCTATCTCTTATAAACACATAAAATCCCAAAAACAGTTGCAAAACTTGCCAGGACAGATCAGTTCCTGACAAATTGGTATCAGAGCTCACAAAATCGATCATCCACTGCTTCTATTGTGTTGTGCTTGTTGAAACGAGTCAAGCGGTGCAGAAACTACAGTAATCGCAGTTCTCAATCACTAGTTATGGCTTCAACAACTCAGGTGCTCTGTTTTGAACTTATTATCAACAGATCTGTAGTTGTAGTGATCAATCCTGTTAGTTTCAATTGATTACTGTGTTCATCTACCTCGTTTTCAGCTGTAGTATTAGATTTACTGTTTTCCCTATCCAAAAATCTCAAAAAATAGTAGTTGTAGCTCTTGTATACATATTGATTAAGTGAGTGTTGGTTAGTAACTGGGGAAGTGAGCTATGGAAACTAGTTCGGATCAGGATTTTGATGAGTTAATGCAAGAGGTGCAACATCAGTTTAGGAGTTATCAAGAGAAATCGAATCAGAGATTTAAGGAGTTAGAAGGTCTGGTGGTTATAGCAACTCAGAGAATGGAGATGCTAACTAAGATGAGGACTAAGAAAAGAAGCAGAAGCAAGTTTGTGAATCCTTTTGCCATCACTCCAGTAACAGACTCTGGAATCATAGAACCTATTCAGCAACTGAAACTGAAGTTTCCAAGATATGATGAAGAATCTGGAAGCACTGCTTGGTTACAGGACTGTGAACACTATTTTGAGATCTTCAAGGTTAAAGAGAATAAAAAAATTGCAATTGCAGGCATGCATCTTGAAGGATCAGCTAGGAAGTGGTTTCAGACCTATACAGTTGGAAGAACTAATTGGCAATGGAAGGAGTTTTGTAAGCACTTCATTGCAAGATTTGAGGCTTGGGAGCAAGAGTTATTATATGACAAATTCAATCAGTTAAGGCAAACAAGTACAGTGGAATTGTATTACTCTCAATTTGAAAGATACATGGAGCAATTAAAAGAGAGAATGCCTTCCCTGACAGAAGAATTCTTTGTGGAAAGCTTTGTGAGTGGATTACAATCAAATCTTAAGGAGACCTTGAAGTTGCTTAATCCAACTACCTTGGAACAAGCTTTCAGAAAAGCCAGGCATTGTAAAGAACCTAAGGAAGTGGTGAAAAAGGTTGATCAGAGAGGTGGTGCTACTGGTGGAAAGTCAAGGCAAATTGTTAAGACAGGGACACTATCCAACATACAAGGGACATCAATAGTGACAACAAATGACAGTGGTGTCATTAAGTTGTCTCCTAAGCAGCTGGATAAAAGGATAGAGGAAGGATTATGTCCCTACTGTAATGGTAAGGATGGATCGACTCATGAATGTATTCAACCCTGTCAATTCATTATGATTCAAGAAGATGAAGACAAGTTTCCTTCTGAGGGAATTGTAGAAAAAGTAGTAGAACAGATTAAAAGCAACTTTGGACTGATTAATGATGAAACTATGGAGGTATCAGTTCATGCCATTGAGGGATTTCATAGTAATAAAACTATTACTCTTACAGGCAGAAGAGGTAGACAGCAATTTTCTATATTGGTGGATGGTGGAAGCACACATAGCTTCCTGGATGAGCAGATAGCTAGCAAGCTTAAGTGTGCGCTAGTGAAAACAAACCCTATGAAGGTTCAGGTGGCCAATGGAAGTCATCTAATCAGTCAGTTTGAATGTGCTGATTTCAATTGGAAGGTGGGAGATATTGAGTTTCAAACAGCAGTGAGAACTTTACCAATGGGAGGCTATGACTTGGTCCTTGGAGTGGATTGGTTAGGGTCATTGGGATTGGTAACCTTTGACTACAAGAATCTAACATTGCAGTTTAAACAAAAAGACAAAACGGTGACATTGCAAGGCAATTCACAAACTGTGAAGCCAAGAATTCAGCAAATGAGCGCTAAAGCTTTTGTTAGGAGCTGCCAGAGACAGGGTAATGGATTCCTTTACTTGGTCAATCAAGTAGATCAACCTCCAGGAGAACTTTATCACCTCAAGGAGAAGAATCTTACCACTCACAGTGAAAATGAAGATAAACTGCAACAGTTGCTACAAGAATATGAAGATGTCTTCAAATCTCCAGTTGGATTGCCTCCCCATAGGCCAATTGAGCATGGTATAGAACTTAAAGAAGGAGCTCAGCCTTTCTCTATAAGGCCTTACAGAAACTCTTACGATCAGAAGAATGAGATTGAGAAATTGGTTTCTGAGATGTTAGAATCTGGGATCATCAGACCAAGCAATTCACCATTTGCTTCCCCAATTCTGCTAGTTAAGAAGAAGGATGGAACCTGGAGGTTCTGCATCGATTACAGGAAGCTTAACTCCATAACCATCAAGAACAAGTTTCCCATCCCACTCATAGAAGAGCTCTTGGATGAGTTGTGTGGAGCTGAATATTTCACCAAGTTAGACCTAAGAGCTGGCTATCATCAAGTAAGAATGAAAGAAGAAGATATTGAGAAAACAGCATTTAGGACACACTTAGGTCACTATGAATTTACTGTCATGCCATTTGGGCTTACTAATGCCCCTGCCACTTTTCAAAACCTTATGAACAAGGTTTTTGAACCCTATCTCAGAAAATTCACTCTAGTGTTCTTTGATGACATTCTTATCTACTCTAGAACAGCAGAAGAACATCTCCAACACCTTAAGGCGGTGTTTTCTCAAAAGAGACATCATACACTGTTTGCAAAGAAGTCAAAGTGTGAATTCATGCAAGAACAGGTGGCCTACCTAGGTCATGTGATCAACAGGTCTGGAGTGGCAGTTGACCAAGAAAAGGTCAAGGACATGATGGACTGGCCCTTGCCAAAGAGTATCAAATCATTAAGGGGGTTCTTGGGACTGAGTGGCTACTACAGGAAATTTGTACAAGGATATGGCACCATTGCTAAATCTCTGACCAATCTTTTGAAAAAGGGTAACTTCAAATGGGATGACAAGGCTACTCAAGCTTTCATGCAGTTGAAGCAAGCTCTAACCACCACCCCTGTACTTAAGCTTCCAGACTACACTAAAGACTTTACTGTGGAAACAGCTGCGTCCAACACTGGGATTGGGGCAGTACTCACTCAAGAAGGGCACCCCCTAGCCTATTTCAGTAAAGCCTTGGGAGTGAGAGGACAAGCAATGTCAACTTATGAAAAAGAACTTATGGCAGTTGTAGCAGCAGTCAAGAAGTGGTCCCCCTACCTCATGGATAAACATTTTTTTATCAAAACTGACCACTGGGCACTCAAGTACTTGACAGAGCAGAAAATCAGTAATTTACTGCAGCAAAAGTGGGTAAGTAAGTTGCTGGGGTATAACTACACTATCATCTACAGGGCAGGAAGAGAGAACACAGTGGCTGATGCATTGTCCAGGAAGTTTGATCAATCACCTGGGCAAGAAGCACAGATGCATGTTGACAAAGCCCATGAGGACATGGACATTTTGGAAGAAGGGAGGAATGTCAAGAATAAGGACAGTTGTCAGGATTAGGTTAATTATGCTGTCATAATAGTGTTGTGTGGTGTGTGCTGTGTGGTGTGCTGTGTGGGGTGTGTTTTGTGGTGTGTGTGTGTGCTGTCATAGTAGTGTGCATTAGTTGGAAAGTTGTGTGAAGTAGTTTATTGCTGTGAGCTGTTTATTTTCTGTACTTGGGTGCCTATAAGTACAGCTGAGTGGTGTAATGTTTGGATATGTTGAAATATATAAAAATGGAATATTATTCCACCAACCTCTCTTTCTCCCTTTCTGATCTATGATCTCTCTATCTGATCTATTCTCTCTCTATCTCTATTCTATCTCTATCCTATCTGTGTTCTAACCTTTGTTTCTATCTATCTTCTGTCTATAATCTATCTCTATCCTAGCTATTTCTAGCTATTCTATCTCTTATAAACACATAAAATCCCAAAAACAGTTGCAAAACTTGCCAGGACAGATCAGTTCCTGACAACTTGCTCTAAATAATTTTACAGTAGCATATCAGCACCGGACTTTATAATAGTTATCCATATACAAATACAAATATTAGTAATACATGAGTTACATCTTGGAATTATAAGAATACCATGAAGCCAAAAATAATATTGTAATTTTGAGTAAAATTTAGACTTTAATAGAAATTTCAATTGACTTCGAACAACCTTAATGCTAAAAATGATTCTTACATAGAGAGGAAACTAAAAAAATTCTGTATAAATCTGACAAAAGGGTTCACAACTCAACTTTAGATGACAATTTTTTTCTCTTGACAAGACAAATACATGATAACACCAAAGGACTACTACAAACAAACAACATAAGAAAAACAAGGAGTACCATACCTACAATCATGACGAAGGTTGCGAACCAAGAGACTAGTAGGACCGTCTCTACTACGGCCTCCATATGAACCCCTTGGGCTAGGACTCCGACGCCTACTGCTTCTGTAATTTCTTGGTGGGGAGGGACTGTAACGGTAACTTCTACCCCTCATCTTTAAACCTACATTCATACGAATGAGAACATTATCATACAAAAGTTAATAGTACATCAAGCTACCCTTTTTCAGTGTATTATTTAGTGGCATTTAAATAATAAGTTTCCAACCGAATTAATGGGAATGTAACGAGATTTCAATACAAAAATGTATTAGAATCTCCGTCAGGCTGTTGTCCAACCGTCCAATCCGCACCTTATTTACTATCTTAACCTTATAATTCATTAATTCATAGGCAGAAACCCATACATTTTATTCATAATTCATTAATTCATACGCATACACACGATCCCGTAAATTTTATTAATGCACATAATTTAAATTCTAGAGTAACAATGCAAAAACCCCTTTTTGGCAGCCAATCACAATCAAGTTGCAATTTCATGGACAATATAAGCATTTCCCATCACAAATTTCTATATTAAATTAAACTTCAAATATCTTAATTTCACCAAAACCAAAAATTCTAAAATCCAGCACTTGATTCCCAAATCAATATCTAAAATATACAGAAACCATTACATAACACAGAATTAGAGGAAATTGTTCAATTCATAATATGCATCATACAAATAAAATAACCACTAATCAATTAAATACAAATCCATAATCAAAATTAAATCAGATTTGACAATAATAAAAACACTAACCACCTTTACATAATTAAAATTAAGAACAAAACAAGAATAAAATCATGCATATACACACAACTATACATACGAATCGTGAAATAAACAGAATAAATAAATCGTTGAGAAATAATATACCTAGAACGCGTTGATTTGATTATCTCGAAATCGCGAGCTTCTCACACAAACACAGTCGTATATTCTGTAACTAATTTGTTAGATTATTGGTCATTTATCGAATTATTTATGATCGAGAAGGTTCTTCTTGATGGGCCTTGTTCTTATTGCCCATTGGGGGTTTTAAATATTAGGGCTCGTGGATTATTTTCTGGCCTATTTTGTTGGGTTCAAGGTCGAAATTGCAACAATGATTAATTCTGTTCAACCCAACAAACTAACCGAGCAACTCCAATGCTCTTCCCTTTCCTTAACCCCAAAATAGGGATTATTAAAAGTATAGGTAATAAAAATTATGTTTCACTTCAATCATATACCCTATATTTATATCCTATATTTTAAAAATAATTTTTAGTATAGTTTTTTGAAATTTAAATTTTGAACATTCTTATAAATTAACCAATTAGGTGGAGGATATAGGGGATCCAATTTTGATCCCTCAAATAAGGGGTTATATTTTCTCTCCCCTAAAAAATAAAGGGGATGAGGGGTAGGGTTGGAGCTTTATTTTTAAACTAAAATCCCTATATTTGTCCACCTAGACACATTATAGGTAAGGAACATGTAAGGTTGGAGTTGCTCTTATACTCCCTTTTTTCCAAAAAAACTTTTCCCATTTTTCTTGGATACGTTTGGAAACATACATTTTTAATTGTTAATATCTTTAATTTCGTATTAGTTTTAAATATAAAAATTTCATTGTATTAAATTACTCATAAATACGAATCCAACAAGATCACTCATGACTATATTTGGTCTTATAAATTAGACGTAAATTAGTAATTTGTCTCATGTTATGAACAGTCCCGACATATGAAACGAGAGAAGCATTATGAGACAGAGGGAGTAAAAAGAGCAATATTAATAGCCGTGGTAAGGGCTTCTGTTGTCCCAGGACCTGGTTACAATAGATACTCAATTGTATGGCTATAAACTAATTATTAAAAAAAATAAAAATAATCCACTTCAAATTTCACTTAAACATTCATTTCATCACTTAAAATACTAGAAGGTCCTCTGGCCTTTAGAATGATTTGCACGTTTTAGAACAGGCAAACCTCAATTATTTGTTCTTTTTTTCCAATTTTTCCTCTCCCCATTCAAATTTTTTATTATAATAATAATAATAACAATAATAATAATAATAATAATAATAATAATAATAATAATAATAATAATAATAATAATAATAATAATAATAATAATAATAATAATAAGAAATGAGAATAGATAATGTTTTAAAATTTGATATACAAAATTTTATTCTTAAATCACTACAATTCATTATTATTATAATATTTAAGAGTAATATATTAGGACTTTTTAGATTTGCTCTTAGAGCCTAATTCCCAAAAAATCCATCGTATCCCTTTTTTTTTACTTTACTTTGTATATGATTGTATTGATAAAAAGAAAAACTCTTAACATTTGAATTATTCCAATCATTGTGTCCAAATTTAAAATTAAAAAAAAAACATCAAAGTTTCTCATACTTGTTCATTACCTGAACCCTTTTTCCGGTGCCGGGGGGACAACCTATTAGGATCACATTTTTACAAGTTCATAATTACATTTTGAACTTTGGAAGCATTTTTCAAATAATTTGTTGCTAATTTTTAAAACTAATTGTTTGAATTTAAATAACTAAATTTATGCATAATGTTATCAGGGGCAGAGTATTGGAGAATTGGGCCAGTAACTAAGGCTCTGTTTGGGGATTTGGGGTTGCTGTTAAAAATTGTTGTGCTGTTAAAAAAAGTGCTGGTAAAAAAAGTGTTATTGTAAAAAGCTGAAAACTGTTTGGTAATATTTTTGATATGTGCATGTTTGATGTAAAAATATATTAAAAATAATGTTTTTGATGAGATTTGATGTTGAAATCAGCTATTGCTTTTCGCAAAAGCTGAAAAGCAGCTTTTTTCAAAAGCATGGGGGACCTGCTTCCTCTAAAAGCAGCTTTTAGGCCAAAAGCACTTTTCAGAAAAGCAGCTTTTAAATTTTACCAAACATCTTTTCAACTGCTTTTCAGAAATAAGCTGTTGTTGCTGTATGCAACAGCAATCCCAAACACACCCTAACTCTAAACAACCTACTACAAATTTTATACAGTAAATTATAATGGGTTTAATGATCCTATAATTAACTATAGGAGAATTTCCTACAGTTAACCACTAAAATAAAGACACATCACATGCTTTCCTAAATAAAAAGACATATCATTAATGCTCCTGCGGGGCCCTTATAAATAAAAGGTAATAATCAAATGATTTTAATGGTTAACTTTGGAAAATTCTCCTAAAGTTAACTGTATGGAACATTTTTCTCTATTACAATTATCACATAGACACGCATGCATGTTCCTAAATTAAATGGCTAAAGTTGTTTTCCTCGTTTAAAATAATATAGCTCTGCACAACCCACAAAAGGAGTTAAAAAAAAGGATCTAACAAGTTGCTGAAAAAGGAAAAAAGAGAACTAAAAAACTAGTTCATGATTTTGTTATACATACAGAAAGCTTATTTTGTGTAATGCCACTGCAACTTCAATTTTTTTGTCCATGGAACCTCAGAGCTTTCAGAACTAGCCTTCTTAATTTCTTATCATGTCTGTATTGCTATCCATGACAACTGTTTTTACAAACCACCTCTATCATATTTCAAGTAGACAAAATCTAAATATAAATAAAGTTTCTACTGAAATATTGTTAGGAAAGAACAAGTCACGTGCTACTACTGTCTTCTGCAGTATTGATCAAGATCATATACCTAAAAACTTCTCTTCTCGTCTTCATCCGAAGAATGGGAAGATCAGTGCTACAATTCAAACGGAATCTGTATCGATTAATGGTCACTTAAGTTCGAAAATGCATGATGGCCTTGGTATCGTTGAATTTTTTGGTGGGAAGAA
Source organism: Saposhnikovia divaricata (assembly GCA_036435485.1). Lineage (NCBI taxonomy): Eukaryota > Viridiplantae > Streptophyta > Magnoliopsida > Apiales > Apiaceae > Saposhnikovia > Saposhnikovia divaricata. The sequence goes on along the minus strand of CM071601.1, from coordinate 204,941,680 downwards.
ACTTCTTATCACTGGTGCAACTGGATTCTTAGCAAAAGGTAAACTTAACTACAACATGGTTATGCACTTGTTTACTCTTATTTTTTTTAATTTTTTTTTTTGACATTTTGGGTTTAACTCTCTGCTATATATAGAGTTCTTGTGGAGAAGATTCTGAGGACATTAATGCCAGAGGTGGATAAGATATTTTTGCTCATCAAAGCCAAGGATAAGGAGGCTGCAATGGAAAGATTAATGAATGAAGTATGTCGATTAAATCATTTTACTTCGTTTTGTATTTTCGTGCATGCATGAGAATAATTAGGATTTAGACCCGTCTTAAATTTTACATGGTCTGTGCTAATTACAAAATTGGGCCTTTAATTTATTTAAAATTTAAATAAGTAATATAAAATAGTTATATTTGAAGAGACATTAGAGGAGGTTTTGATTTAGACGTGTGTAAATGAAGTTGAAGTCTGAATAAGTTAAGGTTTGGTGTAATTTTGCTGACAATTAGATGGACTTATGTAACATAAATAGATGGGTTTTTCTGATTTGGGGGCCCTAATAATTTTGGGGCCCTGTGCTGTTGAGCTCCTTGCACACCTTCCTAGACGTCCTTGTTAGAATTGTGGAGTATTTATGCACATTGTCTACAACGGATTGTAAATACAGAGCTCTTCAAGTGTCTACGAGAGAAGCATGGAACATTCTTCGAAAAATTTATCTTTTGAGCAAGTTGGTTCCCGATTTATCTTGAGCAAGTTGGTTCTTGGTTTTAAGTATGTCTGAAAAAAAATATAGGTATCGAGGAAGATGTAGCAAATCGTACAGCAAAACAAGTGGATGTAATCATAAACTATGCAGCCACTATGATAAAATAGTCTCGCAAATTCTCTTCTCATTCACAATGGAGGCACTCGCCTCAAGCCTATTACAATATTACAATTGTTTATAATCAATCCCTAATCAATAATAACGGAAACTAATATAATAAGGAAACTCTCCCAATTTCGCTAATCTTAATAATAAAGGTAATTCTCCTATTTTCCCATAATAATACATTAACATATTTGTCAACATCCCCCCTCAAACTCACGATACTCAATCGAGAGTTTGCCAAATTTTAAAAAAAAAATTGAATCATCCGCTCCAATCAACATAATCGCCCACTTGAATCAGTTTTCTTGTTGTGATCAACCTTCATCCTCGTCTCCATCATCTTTGTCAAAATTGCCATCTCTATCATCGTTGCCACAATTCTTCTCAAAGTTTTTCTTGTCATTTAGAGCTGTCTTTTTCACAAATCCACCACAAATCTATCATCATCGTCGTTGTGCTTTCACCTTATCATCATCTTCATTTTCATGATTTTTCTTTCTTTCATATCCAAAACTCCTGCAGATTTTTTTCCCATGGTCTCTCACAGTTTTTTTTCTCGCCCCCACAAACTCTTGTAGGAGTTTTCTTTTCTCCGATCCACGAACTCTCGTATATTTTTTTCTTCGCTACTGGCTTTGATACCATGATAAAATAGTTACAATAATAACGGAAACTAATATAATCCCTAATCAATAATAACGGAAACTAATATAATAAGGGAACTCTCCCAATTTCGCTAATTTTAATAATAAAGGTAATTCTCCTATTTTCTCATAATAATACATTAACATATTTGTCAACACACTACAATATTCGACGAAAGGTAGCTAGCTAGGCCTGCTCATAATTTGATAGATTTAGAGGCCGTTTGGCATTGCTTTAAGCCAATGACTTAAAGAAATTTCTGACTTTAAGTTGAGAAATGTTTGTTTGTGTAATAAATCAGAAAATGACTTAAAGTTAAAAAAACGGCTTAAAGTCAGAAGTTGGTGGGAGTTACTTTTTTCAATGACTTATTTTATTTTAGTGGTTATTGATCTTTTTTCATATACTTTTTTGAAAATTAAAAATAATTTTGGCCACTATTTTAGAAATCAAAAACAATTTTGGCCACTTATTTTAAAAATCAAAAAAACTTTGGCCACTATTTTAAATATAAAAACCAAAGTGTGTCCACTAAAATGAAAATCTGAAATTTCGGCCACTTTTTTGCAATTCAGTATAAATTACACTACCATTTTGTTTTTTAGTCTATTTTGTAAAACTCCCTGCAATTACATTATCCTTGTTCTTCACCGATTCTATAAAATACTTGACAATGAATTAGCAAAAAAATTAAGAAAACATGTACTTGTTATTTTTCTCGTTTAAAAAATATAATTATAATAAATTTGGTGGAGCAAAACGCTAATGGCAATGAAAAAATTTCCCCGAGACAGGAACATATTAGAAGAAAATCAATAGACCATTCATCTCGTCAGACGCCTTATGGAGAAGTTCAGAGATCGTCGCAAAGACCTCCATATGGTATTCATTGATCTTGAGAAGGCTTATGATAACATCCCTCGTGAAGCTATTTGGAAGAGCCTTGAGGAGAGGAGAGTGTCGCCGTCGTACGTTAGGGTGATTCAAGACATGTACTCCCAAGCTAGTTCTTTAGTCCTCTTCTTTTCGCCCTTATCATCGATGTCATGTCGCGAGGGATTCAAGATGCCTTCCCTTGGTGCATGCTCTTCGCTGATGATATCGTGTTAGTGGCGGAGTCGAGGGGGGAGGTGAACGAGAAGTTGGAGCTATGGAGATCTACTTTGGAGTCCCAAGGCTTGCGTATGAGCCGGTCTAAAACCGAGTATCTCTGGTGTAACTTCAGTGGAGAGCCCAACGAGGAAGGGGTGGAGGTTAGGATTGAAGATCAGACCGTCCCTCGTACGGATAAGTTCAAGTATTTGGGTTCGATCATTCAGAAGTAAGGGGAGATTGAAGACGATGTCACGTATCGTATTAAGGCTGGGTGGATAAGGTGGAGGGCAGCGTCAGGGGTGATGTGCGACAAGAAAGTCCATTTAAAGGTGAAAGGGAAATTCTATAGAGCGGCAATCCGTCCTGCGATGTTATATGGTTCTGAGTGTTGGGCGACGAAGAAGGCACTCGAGAGAGCAAGTTGGAAGCGGCTGAAATGAGGATGTTGCGATAGTCTTGTGGGCGCACGATGTTGGATAGAATCCCGAATATGGTGTTTAGGAGCGAGCTTGAGGTGGTGCCTTTTTCGACAAAAGTTAAGGAGGGGAGGTTGAGATGGTTCGGACACGTCCGTAGGAGTCTGGCTGAAGCCCCAGTGAGGAGGGTCGAGAGTCTTTCGGTTGTGGGGGTGAGGAGGAGAGGTAGACCGAGGAGGTCGTGGGAAGAGCAGCTTAGGTTGGATATGAAGGCCTTAAACTTAAATGAGACCATGACCGCGGTAGGTGTTCTTGGAGGCGCCAGATTAGAGTGGTGGATTCTCTTTTAGGGAGCGGTTCTGTTGTTGAGAGCCTCAGAGTTGGGTTATCTCGGTTAGCTTTATCTTAGAAGTTTGGCTTTATCATTCTCATTTTTCGATTTTTATTGTCTGCTGTTTTTTGGTTCTGCAGCTGCAGGGAGCTTGGCTGGGTGGCATCTTAGATCTGAGTAAGCCCCATGTGTTCAAAGCCATGGGCTCAGGTATGACGAAGAGCCTCTTTAGAAAATTAGATAGCCCTTGTGGTTATCACCCACCTTTAGCTTTTTGCGCACTTAGCTGGGGGTCTTCACAGAAACAGCCTCCCTACCGTAAAGTAGGGGCTTGGTCTGCGTACATCTCACCCCCCCCAGACCTTGCTCTATGCGGGATATACTGGGTATGTTTGGTTTGGTTTATTTCAAGTACTTGGTTATATAATCAGTACGAATCTTACACCAGCCCGCACCAATTTGTTATTGATTTAATTCCAGAAGGTCTCATACTAATGGACTTAATCGGTTGCTCTATATACAAGAGAATTATCTCTTAGAGCAAGTCCAATAGATCCCTTATATGACCTCCTAACTTAAATTATAAGGAATTTAGTTTAAAATAGTGCTCCAATAGCCTCTTAACTTTTCCTTAAAAAATTAAGAGCATCATGTCATCCAATATCTTTAAGGGCTCCCTTATTTCATTTTTATCAATAAAATATTATTTTCCCTCGTCTTTTCAATTGTTTCCCTCTTTTTTTGTTCTTGTTTCCTTCTTTTATTTATTATTTATAATTATAAGAAAGCTTGTTGGAATTGTCATTCCTTATGATATCCTAAATCAATAAGAGCCTAATATTTTATAATATTTATTAGAAAAATACAAAGAGGCTGTTGGACTTCCTCTTATCTCCTCGACGTGGTACTTCTGCCCAACACAACTACACTCTCATTGTCTCCAAAATCTAGACAAGAGCTAGGTGAGGAGTAGAGCTGTAATTCGAACAGGGCAGCTCGCGAGCTCGTACGGCTCGAACTCGTTTAAGTTGGCTCGACTCGGCTCGTTTACTTAAACGAGTCAAGTTCGGGTAGAGGTCCAGGCTTGTTTATTTAAACGAGCCGGCTCAGCTCGGCTCGCAAAATTAAACAAGCCGAGTTATAGTAGAAAATTAGGCTCGTTTAAGTGTTATTTCGGCTCACTCGACTCGTTTAAATAGACTCCTTTAGCTAACGAGTTGGCGACTCAGCTCGTTTAGTTAAACGAGCCGAGTTCGAGCAGAATATTAGGCTTGTTTAGTTAAACGAGTCGGCTCGGCTCGTGAAAAAAACTCAACTCAAATAATTATCCAGCTCAAACTCGCGTGGCTCGACCCAAATTACAACTCTAGTGAGGAGAGTGACATCATTTCTTTGTTTTCCAACTCATTGTGTAAAAAAACTCAACTCAACTCAACGTACTCAGTATATCCCGCATGAGCAGGGTCTGAGGGGGGTAGGTTGTACGCAGTCATCCCTCTACCCAAGGGTAGAGAGGCTGTTTCCGGTTTTTTTTTGACCCCCGGTAGGAGTCGAACCCATGACCTCTCGGTTCATGGATTGGGCACTTAACCACTGTGCCAACTCAACCCCTTTAACTCATTGTGTAACTCGTTTCTATATAAAATAATGTGATGGACGTACATAGCATTACTCATCAGTCATCAAATTAGTATTTGATATATCGTTTACGTTACATCATTTGAGGAAAAAAAAAAAAAATTACCCGATTTTGTATGATCAATCTTATAAATTTTAACTTACATCAGTACTGCTTTCTAGCTCATCATATCCCTAATCTCGTCCCAAATACACACTGATTACAAATTTTTCTCTTGTCCTCTTCAACCATCCAAGCACACACTTATCCAAGTTAGAATTGAATTATTTTGAATCATGTAAGGGATAATCATGGGGCCTGAACAACGGGCCAGCTAAAAAACCTGCTACAACAAAATATCAAATTAATTAACCGAAACACATCATGTACATTATTTATGTGGCTGAAGTGATCGTTTTCCTTGTTTATATTAATAGCTGTGTTCCTAAAGAAGTTTAACTAGTTGATGAAAATAGGGAAAAAAAAATGAGGCTCTTCAATATCTTGGGTAAAAGTTATCAAAATAGTTATAGCTAGTTATCACATATATATATTATATTTTTAGTTTCTTTTCTCATCCATCTTATTATTACATTTTAATCTTTTTTCTCATCCATATCTTATTATTAACAACATTTTTTAAAAATCTACTTTAATATTGGCAACTTTAAAAGTTGCTAATACATATAGTGCCTATTTGGGTCTGCTTTATTTAAGGATTTATGGACTTATTTTCGGGAAAAAATTTTATATTTTGATAATTTATTTTAATAAATATATATTTAATATATGTTTGAGATTCAATAAGTTGCGAAAATAAGTCGGAAAATAAGTTTGAAAGTTAGGAATCTTAACTTTCAACTTAAAATAAGTTAACTTATTCTGGAGAATAAGTTCCCCCAAACACCCCATAGTCTCATACATAAATTTTACAAAAATAAAAATAATATAAGAGATATTAAAGTAGCTAAAGTTAAATACACTATTGAATATTTGTATGCGTTTTTAACAATATGAGTAAGTTGTCAACTTTTGACATTTTTAACTAACAATTATACAATTCCAATTATAAGTTGGTAATCAAAGATGTCATACCAATATAGGAATTGACACCTCCTGGCCTGGTTGTAAAAATTGGTAATTGATATAAATTGGTCGAGGTACCGATTTAAGATTAATTGGGTAATCGGAGATTAATCGGAGTATTAATCGGATATTATAATAATATTAAATATATTAGTCTAATTTACAATTAAACATATCATTTTAAATAAATTCACACGATTAATCAGATTTCAAATATCAAATTGATTGATTACCATATAAAGGATTAATCGGAGATTAATCGACTAAATCGAGAATTTTTAGAACCTTGACTCCTGGTAATATTTTTTGAAGATACTCTTATGAACTGCCTATTACTCCCTCTGTCTCAAAATACTTTTTCTGTTTACTAGTGGACACGTATGCCAATGCATATTTTTTATCGTTAATATTTTTAATTTCGTATTAGTTTTAAATATAAAAACTTAACTGTATTAAAGTACTCAAAAATATGAATCAAACAAAATCACTCATTACTATATTTTATTTTATAAATTATGCATAAATTAGTAGTCAACCAATTACAATGAACAGTGTTCAAAAATAAAAACGAGAAAGATTTTTTGAGACGGAGGGAATATCATTATCAATCATCATACTGAGGTTTCTCGAAGTACCTCGAAGTACGTACTGCCATGCCTACTATTCCAAGATTTGCAACTAAAACGCTCTATATATAGAAAGCAGATTTTTTTGTAATTCTACTGCATGCAACGACGACGATATTTTGGTACGAATCTCGTAGCTAGCTTTTATCATTTAGCCTTCTTAATCATCAAAACTAAGAGGCAGTTTGGTTGCAACTCCTTTAAGGAGTTTTGGGCTTTAAGAAGAAAAAAAAGTATTTGGTTACACTGGGTTTAAGTCGGTTTTAAGTTAAAAAATTGCTTTAAGTCATAAGTTCCATTTAGGTACTTTTAACTTATGACTTATGAAGTTTTTTTTTTCACAATTCTTGTAAAGTTTAAATATTATGAATTTAAAATTTTTTTAAGTCAAATTTTACTTTAAGTCAAAATTATTAAACCCCCATTTAACTTTAAGTAAAATTATCCAAACACATTTATTCAACTTAAAGTAAACAACTTTACTTTCTCCTTCAAGTTAAAAACACCTCCATTAAATCAAAAATAACTTATTTTAAGTAATGCCAAACACCCTCTAAGATGCTTCTAATATGCTCTTTTGTGTTTATAGATCTCCTAAAACGTTTATAATATTAAACTTCATTTGTATGAAAATAACGAGAGGAATAATGGTAATACTTAAAGAGAAGTTGGTATCACTAAATTCCAGGCCCTTTGATAGGCTTGAAATTATTGATTTTTCTTCTTACTACTGGTGCAACCGGATTCTTGGAGCATGATTGGTGGCCTAAAGTGATTAGTTAAAATATTATAAAATAATTAGTTGATAAAGCCGTCGCGAAGCGCGGCGGCGTTACAATTTTTATTTTTTAAAAAATTCAATACATTTATGTTATATTATAATATTAATATTAAATTTTTATAATTAAATAATCTTCTCTAATGAATCAATTTCTTGTTAAATACGATTCTTTCGATTGAGCCGCTCTCTCGTTAAAACCGAAATCCCAACTTTTTAACATATATTATAAAGACTTATATAATATTCTTTATCCATAAAATCGAACCGTAAAAAAAAAAAAATTTTGACTACATTATTAAATTCTAATAGCTAATACAATCTTTTCTAGCGAGCCGTATTCCCGTTAAATACGTTTCGCGCCGCTCTTATTTGAAACCGAAATTCTAACTTCACTATATAAAGAGAGTAAATTCCAATTTTTATATTCTTTAAACTTTCTAATATTTATGGAATTTTAAATGATGAAAATACATCTTATATTTTCTGTATATTATAGATAAACTTGTATAAAAAAGTTAAAATAAAGGATTTTTAGGAAAAAAGATGTATAGTTTTAAAAAAAATCGTATATGACGTCTCCACCGTCCACGTATTCTACTTCCAATAAAATATTTTATTTTATGTATTATATATTTAACACATTTTATACGGTCTTATTTAACGGTCTTATTTAATGAACCGATTTCTTGTTAAACACGGTTATTACTATTGATCCGCTCTCTCGTTAAGACCAAAAACCTAACTTTTACATATATTACTTGTATGATAATGTTTATCCATAAAAATTAAATTTTAAAAATAAAATAAAATTTATAACATCAATATGATATTAATAGCTAGTACAATCTTTTATAGTGAGCCGTCTTCCCGTTAAACATGTTTTGAGCCGCTCTCGTTTGAGATCGAAATTTCAACTTCATTACATATTATTGATGATACTTATCCTACACAACAATTTTTTTCCTTAAAATCAAAACCTAAAAAATAGAGTGAATTCCAATTTATACTTTCTCTAGACTTTCTAAAATTTTTGGAGTTTTAGAAAATGAAAATACATCTTATTTTCTCTTTATATTATAGATACTCCTGTATTTATTTAGGATTCTTGCATGAGATTATTCTTTTATTATGTTAACACATCAATTCTTTTCTTTTTAAATAAGGTGACTTTTTTTATGACAATAGTATTGGATTTATGAATAAACTTGTATAAAAAAAAGTTAAAATAAAGGATTTTTAGGAGAAAAGATGTATAGTTTTAAAAAAATCGTATATGACGTCTCCATCGTCCTCGTATTCTACTTCCAATAAAAAAAATTTTATTTTATGTATTATATATTGAAACAATTTTTATACGGTCTTATTTAATGAACCGCTTTCTTGTTAAATACGGTTATTACTATTGATCCGCTCTCTCGTTAAGACCAAAAACCTAATTTTTACAAATATTACTTGTATGATAATTTTTATCCATAAAAATCAAATCCTAAAAATAAAATAAAATTTATAACATAAATATGGTATTTTAATAGCTAGTACAATCTTTTATAATGAGTCGTCTTCCCGTTAAACATGTTTTGAGCCGCTCTCGTTTGGGATCGAAATTCCAACTTCATTACATATTATTGATGATACTTATCTTACACAACAATTTTTTCCTTAAAATCAAAACCTAAAAAATAGAGTGAATTCCATTTTATACTTTCTCTAGACTTTCTAAAATGTTTGGAGTTTTAGAAAATGAAAACACATCTTATTTTCTCTTAATATTATAGATACTCCTGTATTTATTTAGGATTCTTGCATTAGATTATTCTTTTATTATGTTAACACATCAATTCTTTTCTTTTTAAATAAGGTGACTTTTTTTATGACAATAGTATTGGATTTATGAATAAATTTTCCTAATATAAGTATAATTAACTTATATAAAAAATAAATAATTTAAGAAGATCGTACTTTCTATAAAATATTTAATTATATGTCTGCTCTATATATTCAAACACCTATTCTACTTCTAGTAGAACGTTTATTTATATATTTTTTCTATAAATTCGAACTCTTATTCTCTATAAATTCGAACTCCTATTCTACTTCCAATAGAACATTTAATCGTATGCCTTATAAATACTTATTATACTTCCAATAGAACTTCTAATCATATGTCTTCACTATAAATTCGAACCCTTCTCCTTTATAAATTCGAACACATATTCTACTTCTAATATGTTAATTGATATTTTTATATTTATTAGTGTTTAATATTCTAAAATTCTAGAAAATTAAAAAAATAGATTGAGACGATCTTAGAGTGCCACCTAAACTCCCGCTATCCTCCTTTATATATATACTAGTTGATAAAGCCGCGGTTCGCTGCGGCATTACATTTTTTTAAAAAAATTCAATATAGATTTTCGTTACATTTAACATATTTTCTAAAGACTTATATAATAATTTTAATCCATAAAAATCGAATCCTAAAAATAAAAATTATGACATCAGTATCCAATTCTAATAACTAATACAATCTTTTCTAGTGAGCCGTCTTCTCGTTAAAACATGTTTCGAGCCGTTCTTATTTGGAACCGAAATTCTAACTTCATTAGCACTTATCTTTGAAATAACATTTTTTTCTTAAAAATTAAAACCTTAAAAGAGAGAAAATTCTAATTTTAACATTCTTTAAACTTTCGAAGATTTATGGAGTTTTAAAGATGAAAATACATCTTATATTTTCTGTATATTATAGATATTCCTGTATTAATTTATAGCTTTGGCATGGAATTATTTTTCTATTATGTTAACACATCAATTTTTTTAAATGCGAAGACTTTCATTACGGGAATAATATTGAATTTATGGACATATTTTTCTAATGCAAGTATAATTAACTTGTATAAAAAATTAAAATAAAAGAATTTTAGGAAAAAAAGATATAAAGTTTAAAAAATCGTATAAAACGTACATTTCCATCGCCCTCGTATTCAATTTCCAATAAAACATTTTATTATATATATTCTTTATATATAAAAACATATTTTCTACCTCCAATTAAAATTTTTAATTCTATGTATTTTCTATAAATTCAAACTCTTCTTATTTATAAATTAGAACTCATATTTTACTTACAATAAAACTCTTAATTATGTGTATTACAAACACTTATTCTACTTCCAATAAAGCTTTTAATTATATGTCTTCCGTATAAATTCAAACTCTTATTTTCAATAAATTTGAACACCTATTATGTTTCCAATATGTTAAGAGATAGTTTTTTAGTTATTAATATTCAAAATCCTAATTTTCTAAAAAAAATATATATATATTTTTTTCGATTATATCATCAATATTAAATTTTTATATTCAACACGGTTTTCTTTAATGAACCGTTTTCTCGTCAAACATGGTTATTCTTTTTGAATCGCTCTCTCGTTAAGAACAAAACCCTAACTTTACATATATTACTTGTATAATAATGTTTATCCATAAAAATCGAATACTAAAAATGAGATAAATTTTTATCATCAATTTTAAATTCTAATAGCTGATACAATCTTTTCTAGTGAGCCGTCTTCCCGTTAAATACGTTTCGAGTCGCTCTTATTTGAGATCGAAATTTTAACTTCATTACATATTATTATACAACTTTTTTCCTTAAAATCAAAACCTAAAAATAATGTGAATTCCAATTTTTATTTTCTCCAAGCTTTCTAAAATTTATGGAGTTTTAAAAATAGAAAAACATCTTATTTTCTCTTTATATTATAGATACTTCTGTATTTATTTAGGGTTCCCGCATGAAAATGTTCTTTTATTTTGTTAACACATCTATTCTTTTCTTTTTAAATACGAAGACCTTTTTTATAAGATTTGTAATGGATATATGAAATTTTTTCCTAATAGAAGTATAAATAACTTGTATAAAAAATATATATAATTTTAGAATATTGTAAAAAATGTCACCACCGTCCTTGTATTCTACTTCCAATAAAATTGTTAATTATATGTCTCCTTTATATATTCAAACACATATTCTACTTCTAATAGAACTTATAATTATATATTTTTTCTATAAATTCGAACTCTTATTCTTTATAAATTAGAACTCCTATTTTACATCGAATAGAACTTGTAATCATGCTTTATAAATACTTATTATACTTCCAATAGAACGTCTAATTACATGTCTTCCCTATAATTTCAAACTCTTTTCATCTACAAATTCGAACACCTATTTTACATCTAATATGGTAAAATATATTATTATATTTATTAGTATTTATCTGTACTCCTATTCTACTTTTAATAGAACTTTTAATCATATGCCTTATAATTAAATATCTATTTTACTTCCAGTAGAACTTCTAATTATATGCCTTCTTTATAAATTCGAACACCTATTCTACTTCTAATATGTTAAAAGATATTTTTATATTTATTATTGTTTAAAATCGAAAAATTCTAAAAATTAGAAAAATAGATTGAGACGATCTTAGAGCGCCACCTAAGCGCCCGCGTATCCTCCTTTATTTATATATATTGATATATATATATATATATATATATATATATATATTGATGATTATGTAAAATTTGTTTAATTTATAAGGTTTTGTAGTCCAATGTACATGTTATATTTCAAAAATATTATATTATATATTATTATTATTATTATTATTATTATTATTATTATTATTATTATTATAAGCTTTTAAAAATAGAATATATTGGTTCAACATTCCATAGATGATGTGTCTTTTTATTACAGTTCGCTACAAATTTTGCTAAGATGTTTAGGTTAGCTAAAATTTTAGACAATAGAAATGTATCTATGGAATTTTTTTTTTTTACATAATCTTTATAATAATTATTTTTAACATAAAAAGACGAGTGTAACCTTTTTAATCAAAATTATTTTAAGATATAATGTCTAATAAAAGCATGATTTGATTAGTTTAAAGAGAAGTGTCTAAGGTGACCTCATACAACCGGCTTAAAACATTTAAAATTATAAATTTTAATTTGATCCTGAGAACACCCTCATGAACATCAAGCCCTAAAATTTAATTATAAAATTTAATATTTATTTGCATAAGGGTGCTCCTGGCGGGGGACTGTTCTAAGCACATTAAAAAAACAATTTTTAGTGGTAAAAATTAAAAAATTGCCCCCGGCCTATTCTAAGAATAAAAAAACTCTTTTAGTGGTTAAAATTAAAAAATTGTACGGTATTTATAATAGTATTTATTTAATATAACAAGGGTATATTGGTCTCTATTTAACTTAAAAACTGATAATGGACATATAATTAATATATTAACATGATGAGACATATTTATAAACTGACCCATTAATTTGGAACATATTATACAATTTCCCTATTTTTATATGTAACTCCAACAATATGCATTATCCTTGAGCCTTATTATTAAAATAATAATATATTTGATAAAAGCAGGGTTGAAAAGGAGGAAAGTGAATTTTTCTATTGATAAAAATGAAATAAGGAACTACTAGTGATGTCTTAAAAATAAGGCAGGTGATGAATATTCTAATATTTTAATGCACCACTAAGACTTGGAACGAATTTTTTCTTAAATGCCTTAAATTTTATCTAAGAGCATCAATATATAGGACATTGTTGAACTTAATTTAACATATTAATTTCCATTAATAATAATTAATTTAAATTTCTACGGCTACATTTCCATTATTGACATATATATGCATGTTCCTAAATTATACGGCTAAAGTCGTTTTCCTTGTTTATTTTAACAGCTATGCCTATGCATGCATATGCTCCTAACTAAAAGAAGTTCAACTAGTTGCTGAAAGAGGAAAAAAAAAAGAAGTTATTCATTCAGTTTACTGTTTACTGAGCTTTCATGAACAGACATGCCTCCCAATTCAAGATTTTGCAACTAAAACGCACTATATATAGAAAGCAGATTTATTTGTAATTCTACTGCAAATACATATCCTCGTAAAAAAGAGCCTCGTAGCTTTCTTCTTAATCATGTCTGTATTAGCGTCCATGAGAACTATTTCTCCAAGCCTCTATCATATTTCCAGTACTAGACAAAAGCTAAACATAAGTACTACTGAAAGATTAATGTCGCGAAAGAAGAACACAGGTACTACTACTGGGTTCAGCTCCACTGATCATGATCAGATTCTGATACCTAAAAACCTCTCTTCCGGTCTCACTCTGCATGCAAAGAATGGGAAGATCAGTGGTGTAACTGAAAAGGAATCTGTATCGCTTAATGGTCAGTTAAGTTCGAAAATGCATGATGGTCTTGGTATCATTGAATTTTTTAGTGGGAAGAAGCTTCTCATTACTGGTGCAACTGGATTCTTGGCAAAAGGTACGCTTACTACTACGTACAATAAGTAATAATATTATTTCTCAGCAGTTGTGCACTTGTTTGGTGTTTAAATTTTTTAACCATTTTGAGTTTAACTCTTCCATTTATACAGTTCTTGTGGAGAAGATTCTGAGGACAATGCCAGAGGTGGATAAGATATTCTTGCTGATCAAAGCCAAGGATAAGGAGGCTGCAATGGAAAGATTAATGAATGAAGTATGTCCATTAATCATTTTACTTGGTTTTGTAGTTTTCGTGCATGCATAAGAATATTAGGATTGTGGAGTACTTATGCACATTGCCTGCAATAGATTGTAAATACAGAGCTCTTCAAGTGTCTACGAGAGAAGCATGGAACATTCTTCGAAAAATTTATCTTGAGCAAGTTGGTTCCGGTTGTTGGAAATTTGTGTGAAACGAATATAGGTATAGAGGAAGATGTAGCTAATTGTATAGCAAGAGATGTGGACATAATAATCAACTCTGCAGCCACTACAACATTCGACGAAAGGTAGCTAGCTTTTGTTTGATATAATTAAATATTTTATATTTCATCCTTCTGATTGTCTTATATTCTGCCAGGTTTGACGTTGCTCTTGATCTTAACACGGTAGGTGCTGCACGGCTTGTAAATTTTGCTAAGAAGTGTGAAAAGATCAAGTTATACGTGCACGTATCAACAGGTAGTCAATCAGGTTAATATACATTAATCACGTATGCAAGGGTCTAGAAATCGAACCAGAGTTAAGTTGTACTTTTTTGAACTTTTTATTGGTACAGCTTATGCTTCTAGGCAAAGGGAAGGAAAGATCACTGAACATCCATTCGGTAAGGGGCATTATGTAGCAAGCAGTTCTGATATATTTGAAGCACCACATGAACATGTCCATGGCTTGGACATTAAAGCCTAAATAAAGCTTGCATCAGAAATGAAAAAATCTTTCAAAGAAAACGAAATTGATCGAAAACTCAAGGATTTGGGGATGAGTAGGTATGTATATAACCTCAGTCTCATATCTTAAATAAAAAATTGAGAAAACAAATAAATACAAGTTCTTGAAAATACGCATATGAAAATAAACGAAGATGCATGGGTTGAGCAGGGCACAGAAACATGGGTGGCCAAATACGTATGCGTTTACGAAAGCAATGGGTGAAATGGTGGTTGAAGATATGAAAGGACACCTACCTGTGATCATAATTCGGCCTAGTATCATCGAAAGCACTTTAAAAGAACCATTTCCGGGTTGGATAGAAGGTAACAGGTAACTGCAGTACGTACTCATGACCCTCAAATGGTATATATAGATAATATTGACATAGATGTAACACATAAAATTTATATGAATGAGTTAGAAACGTAATAAAGGAGATCAGTGATACTTTATAGACTTAATTTTTTTTGACACTTGATTACCTATTGACAAATATTTCTTATGTATCTGCACAGGATGATTGATCCAATTATGCTCTTGTATGGAAAAGGGAAGCTCCCTGGTTTTTACTCAGATCCCAATATTGCTTTGGATGTGGTAATTATTTCAAATGTCTTCTGCTCGCCTTAAAAGAAATGCCAATTGAAACTTAAAAATCTGCATCAATAACAGACTGTGCTCCTTACCTTTAAAACCTACTCATTACAGATACCGGTTGACAATGTGGTAAATTCAACATTAGCAGCCATAGCAAAACATTGTCGTGAAGAAAGTAAACCAGAAGACAGAAATTCTAGTGATGATCATGTGTACCAGATTACCTCATCTGTTGCAAATCCTTTAATTTGCCGAGACTTGTTGGACATGGCCTATCAGCATTTCAGCTTAAATCCTTGCTTTGATCCCAAAGAAAATCCAATCCACATTTCAGCATTCAAGTTCTTCATATCTCTAGAAGATTTCTTGTCTGAAATGAAGAACACTAATGGTATTGAAAAGATCTCCCCGAGAAAGGAACTTATTAGAGAAAAATCAATGGAACACTTTAAGTACTTTGCTGAACTATATCAACCTTATTCCTTCTTTGATGGAAGGTACCATTCTGATTCAAAAGTCTACTAAGTTTCATTGCAGATAGAGTCTTCCTCAATTTTTACAAGTACATAGAGTACAGAAATTATATACTCCTCTTTTAAAACTGACATATATACAAATGCAGGTTCGATAATAACAAAGTCAAGAAACTGATGAGGTGCATGTCCGAAAAAGAAAGAGAAGGGTTTGGATTCGATGTGAATGCCATAGATTGGAAGCATTACATTATAAGTGTTCATTTTCCTGGTATAAGGAAGCATGTACTGAAGGAGAGAGTGTCAGAATTCAAACCCTTCAAGGATCATAGATGTGTTGTTCAGAATTCACACATACACCAGCATTATGCAGTCAGGAAAGAAACTTCCTGAAATCCTGAATATTAAGGTTGAAGCCTTGTGGAGAATATAAAGAAAGCTGTAGCTGTTTGATTGTTTGATGAATAAAATAAGTTGTGTGTTATATTTATGAAAATGTTATGAAATACGAATAATTTGTGTTTACTGTTCTGGATCTATTTTGTAGTATGAAGTCCTTTAATATTGAAATAGTAAGTTTTTGAATAAAGCATGATATATGGTTTCTCAATGTTAAACGATAACCTATAAATAGTTGTCTTCTGCTTTAGAATAAGTTAAATTTTAACGTTAAATGCACTTTATTGTGGGTACCCCAGATAGACTAGTTTATTATATATCACTTTGTATTTTGAATTTCTCCGTTTTTTATGGATATTGCAGATGATTTAATAGTTGCGACTCTTGCTGAATGTTTGGTAGATAAAAAGGAAAACATTGATGCAAACCTTCTTGCTTCCTTTTGCAATGGGAATCTGGTATATTTTGTATATTGATATTTTGCATAGTTCAGTTTAGATATAGAGGAATAGATTTTTAATATGAAGTGGCCCCGTGGCCCCATTCCAGGATGCAATCAATCTATTACGCCAGGCTATGTCAAGTTGTTTGGAAGGACAAGTTCAGAACATGCAAGCAGAGGAGATAATTTTATGAATTATTGTTGTAGTCGCACCGTAATTATTTCTTGCATAATTGTGAAACCCTTGCCTGGAAAATGAAACAATATTTTTTACATTGGAAGATGGCTCGACCAGCTGAAATATCAACATGCCTCCTGCCCCGTTATCAAGGTTTGATCTTAGATCTTATGATGGTAACAGGTGGAATAAGGCGGTAAGAAAATAATATTTTCTAATTGCTTGTGCATGTTCACAGGGAACACGTTCACAGGGACTTCATGTGTTTGTATTGCAATGAGAGATGCCATGCTTTTAATAGTGACAAAGTCTCACTGCAAAGTGCACTATGGTGATGGTGGTGAGGATGAAGAAGCAAAGCTAGAAGAGTTCTATGATTATAGTAGCAGGTTCCATTGTTTTTAATGCTTTTGCTCTCTTTTTTTCTAATTATAAAGCGTTTTTTTCACTACACCATAAAAGGCCTATGAACACATCTAGAGTCTATGTTGCCTTTGGATATGTTGCCTTTGCCATGCATGTTTTTTGCTAATACAACATTATCATTTTTATGTTGCCTTAGGTAGAAAAAATATGTTGGCATAGAATAAAAATGTTTGTGTGTTGCCGTAGGTCTGAAATTGTGTTGCCATGATTTTACAATGAACAAAATTTTATATTTTCAACTATGAATAAAATTTTTAACCTTTTTTCACATGGAAATTACTTTTTTAATAAAAATAATAAAATTATTTTTATAAAAATCTAGAATATTCAATAAGAGAGTGAATATTTCACTAAACATGTTAAAACTTTTTAAGATGTGTAATTTTATTTTTATATTTATTAAATATTATTAAACAAAATTTTTAAAATATTTTTTTTCTAAATATATTTTAATATATGAATAAATAAAAAAATATTTTCGTATATAATGTTTTTTGAATATATTAACAAATTATGTAAAAGAAATCATTTAGCAAAAAAAAAGGAATTAAATTTTTAATAAAGAAATAAATTAATTAAATAAAATGTTGAATTTAATTTAATTTTCTGATAAAAAGACAGTGACTACACGTGGTCTTGCACATGTCCCCAGGTGAAAATTTTGGGCGGATATTTTTCCCCCCAAACGAAATAATTCACAGAAACTTAAACTCACATTAAGAAAGACTGCTCATTCTGGGGGTGTTTGGGAGAGCTTATTTCCAGAATAAGTCAACTTATTTTAAGTCAATGTTAGAGATTCCTAACATTCCAACTTATTTTCCAACTTATTTTTGAAACTTATGAAATCTAAAACATACATTAAATACAACCATAAAAACAAATTATCAAAATATGAAATTTTTACCCGAAAATAAGTTATAAGTCCATGCTTATAAGCCCAGCCAAACACCACCTCTCTCCATTCATTCTCTCATTCTCCCTCTCCCCGGATAACTCTCTATTCATTCACATTTCTATTTCCGATTACAAACTCTACACCTTTGATTGTTAACTCTCTCGCTTTACAACTAATTTCTATTTCCTAGTATTAATTATGCACAAAACTCATTTTCATTTTTTTTTGTAATTGCAGAAAATTAGGGCTCCAACTCCGGGATTTTTATTTTGTCGGTAATCTCCAACTTGTATTTAGGGTTTTGTTTTGTGTGAAACCTTGCGGCCTTTCCGTGGTTTAATTACAAGTTGATGATGATGGAATTGTAGATCTGGAGTATTTGGAGTTCCTTGAATTTATTGCAACGCCTATGGAGAATCTTCCTAGTGCCGAGATACAACTGGAGAGAGCGAGCAGGTTAGTCCTTGGCTTAATACAGGATATGTGATATGCATGATATGTTCCTTGGCTTAATAAAATTTGGACTTTGGTTTATATTTTTATAAATTTGTTCATTAGGTGCTGTAAAGGATGCTTATGGAATACGTGATATTGCTTGTTTCTCACAGTAGGAAATCAACGATTCTCACTTTTAATGGACTTCAAGACCACACTAATTCTGCTGGTATCACGATTCAAGTTCTTTATTGCCTACTGGTTTCTAGAGCTGTGTCAAGTAATCTTAGTTTGTTTAAGTACTTCACATAATTAATTTGTGTTTGTGTTTGTGAGAAGTGTGCAGGCCTCACCCCTACTCCTGGAGTAAGAGGCTGTTTACCGGAAAACCCCCAGCTTTTGAGGAAATTTACGGAGTCATTACTAATTGGCATCAAACTTTTATGTACATGTTTGTCTAAATTAATTGTCTTTTTGACAATGATGAGTTCTCGTATGTGAACAAATACTTGTACCAAAGTACGTGCTTCTAGAATTCCATTTGCATAGTCTTTAGTTAAAAATAGTGTGCAGGCAACAAATTTCAGGTTTGTTGATCAGGTTATTGTGTAAGATGTTCACTTAAGCAAGAGTTCTGATGTTCTTGTTGCATTTTACTGTTGTGAAACTTTACTCAATGCTGCAGAATTGCGGAATGCATCACTAGGAAATGCTTCTTTACTTGAAGTTAATCATGCAAAAGATGTTGGAAATCTTGGTGATGTAATTGATGACCAAGTCAGCAACTCTAGCCTGCAGGTAGACAAACCATCTCCAACGGATTCAGATGCTTCAAGTGAGAAACTCTAGTTTCCAGCTTCTTGGTTTGTGTTTTACTGTGGCAGTTGCACTATTATTCCAACAACAATAATATGTAACTTGCATTAATATTTTTAGGAACTTTGCCTGTCCACCACCAATGTGCTAATGCAAGTGGCAGACAAGATAACTCTGTAACTCTTCTGGTTGCCAAAAAGGATAGAATGGATAAGACAGATGGTCCAAGTAAGCCAATTAGTTTGAGTTATAATATCTCTTCGCTTTTTTCTTATTGCTGAGTATCCCTTTTTGTTCTTTATCATGTAAACAAAACTGTCTTCAACTCCAAGAGATTTACCTGCAAAAATTTTTGAACAAGCTGATAAAAATGGTGTAAGGATTCAAGACAAGAGGCAGCTGGTTCCGGGTAACCCTGTAGTACAACCAGACAATGACCTGTTGTGGTTTAACCAACCTGGCCTCCTCTTGTACCACATCCATTTGTTCTTTTTCAGGTATAAAATATCCATGAACCAATATATTAATATACATATCTAACCTTGAGAAGTTTTGAGTTGCTGATTCTTGTCTGTAATATTTGTTCACTTCCCCACATGCAAAATGCATTTCAGTTTGCCTTCTTATGGGCTTGGGTAAGCAACCACATTTTTTTTAAATATTAGTCAAGTCAGTTGTTTTTTTGGTGGTAAACAGTTATAAATAAAAGCTTTTTTTACAGTTTGAATTTGGAACTAGTTCGTGCTTTCACGATAAAACTGAAGATGTGATCATCAGAGTATTAATGGGGTATATGCTATATTGTCCATCTCCCTGAAATCTTTTTTTGTTTAATTTAAATATTTAGGTGATATTAAACTAGTTTGTATTTATGCTGACTGTCAAGTTTATTTTATTGTAATATTGATCTAATAACTCCCTCCACTTGTATTCTAACCAATAAAATCGTAAGAAAGGAAAACAAAATGAAAATAGGAATTTTTTAACCCCTTCCCAAATTTTTAGTAAGCTACCTGCTACAATATTCACCTATTACACCCTTACATCGTGCCAAATTCATATATCACATTATCACCTTTCACCAACCACAACCTTCTTTTGTCGAACATGTATGATTTCATGACCAGGGCAGAAGTTATAGACAGGGATGCTTACTAAAGTTATGCGCATGTTTCATCCTGATTGCATGTTATTTAAATGCTCGAGGAAGAGACATGTGAATTTCCAAATTTACAGTTAGTTTCCATTTGGTATTTTGGTGGTTTTCTTTGTTTAAGTTCTCTACTTGATCCAGTCTGTTCTAATGCTATGATTTTTGGCAGGTTACTAATCTGACAAATATGAATGCACAACTGAACAAAAAGGTACAGGAAAACATGTCATGGGTGCTTAAAAAATTAGGCGAGGCGAACCCAGACATCGTAGTTGATCTTGGGGAGCTTTGTGCGAGTGTCTCGAGTGGCCATGAAGATGGTACTCCAGTGACTGGTGGTACCAGCTTTTAATTTGCTGTTTATGTCTATGTGACTGTTTGGGGAGCCCTGTTTATGTTTTAGACTGTCTTTTGTTATGTTAGTTCTATTACGTACTTAGTAAGATTATGTACTTATGGTGCACCAGATCATATGTCTTTTGCTCAAGGCACCAATTAACTCTTATGCATTTGCTTTGAATTTGGATTGTAGTTTATGTACTTATGGCACCAGATGTTATGTAATGAATCTGGTATGTACTATGGCACCAGCTATTATGTATTGAATCTGGTATGGATAATTATGGTTGTGGTATTTGGTTATCTAGGGATGCATATTTTCTTATTTATGATGTTTTGTTGGAAATAGAAAAGTGTTGCCATTGATGCTATAAGTGTTGGCAAAAATGAAAATTAATGTGAAGAAATGTTGCTAGAAAATGTTGCCATAGGCTAAAATTTGTGTTGCCATTAAAGCGGGCCCCACAGTGGGTCCCAAAAGTGAGCCCCATAGTGGGTCCCAAAAGTGGTCCCCACTGTGGTCCCAAAAGTGGGGTCCACTGGTGGGACCCACTATTTTTTTAAAAAAATATTACACAAAGGCAACATAATATTATGTTACTAAAGACTACTAGTAATGTTGCTAAAAGAAGTCTATGCCAACATTAAAACTGATGTTGCCATAGAGAAGAAGAATGTTGCCATTGACCCCCAAAGGCAACGGCAAAAATGGCAACATCAGCAAAATGTTGCCTTAGGGGTTTTTTGGCCCTACAGCAACATATTTCGGTCCTACGCCAACACTTTTTTGGTGTTGCCGTAGGCCTTTTATGGTGTAGTGTTTTTAGCTTAGCCTACATGTGGTTTTATATATGCGCGCACATTTATCTCAAGTACAAATTGTGCTGGTTTCATGAGTTGAAAATTTTATCTTTCTTTTGTTTCAGTTATGTGAGTGTGGATGGGAGGAAGCTGGTTGCATCAGATGACCCGACCAATGAATATTGAACATGGACCAATGAATATTGAACATGGTCATGGTGGATCTTAGCTCATTATTACCCGAAAGACATGATAAAATATCAACAAAAGCACTAGAAAATTGTAATAATGTTGTTAGGTCCCGTATGAGGACTATTTTAAGCTAGAAGGGGGGGTTGAATAGCTTAATATTCAATTTAAAAATTATTATGGCATTTTTCAAATATTTTTCCCTTTTAAAATATTTTACCGAGTCTTTAGCAGTTTATAAGTGCGGAAAATAAACGACAAGTAAAGAAAATACCACACAGGAGATTTTATCCTAGTTCGTGATGGCGCAACCCCTGAGCTCCTCTCCGGACTCAAGATATTCCCTTAAAATAAACTCGCTCCTTTAGTAGGCGGAGAAGCATTTACAACCCTACAATTATTTGTCTTGGTGCGTAACTACCCGTTAACACCTCAAAATAAATGCGAACAAATACAAGACTCGTCTTGGTGTGTAACTACCTGTCACCACCTCAAAGTCGTTGTAAAACCTACACAACTTATCTTAGACAGCAACTCCCCGCTACTTCTTCAAAGTTGATGTAGAACTTTGGTGTAGACTATTGATTCTTGGCTTTTGTTGGTCTTGGGTCTTAGATGATAGGTCTTGGGTCTTTCCTCTTCCTCACGGTGCAAATGCCACTAACTCCCCGCTAGTGCCTAGGACTTGGGTCTTAGAACGAGAATCACCTCACTTCAACTTCACCTCACTACAAAAGTTAGACAACAATATCTACGAAACAAATATGGTTAAAATTATATAAGTTGGACTAGTATGTTACGGTACTAAGTCCAAAAGAGTAACTTTAATATTCGTATAGGAATATTAAGTTATATTGTAAGTATACTTCCTTTGATTTAAGATTAAGATCAAAGTATACTTTTAATTACTCCCGATAGATATAAATAATGATGGAGCAATATTGGAAGACCTTGTTTAAAAGCTATAGTGCTAAGGCTTCGAATTGTATACCTTTATTCGACTAATACAATGTCGA
This sequence comes from Saposhnikovia divaricata, assembly GCA_036435485.1. NCBI lineage: Eukaryota > Viridiplantae > Streptophyta > Magnoliopsida > Apiales > Apiaceae > Saposhnikovia > Saposhnikovia divaricata. The sequence goes on along the minus strand of CM071601.1, from coordinate 204,918,753 downwards.
GGTATAATTATAACTTCTAGCACGAATCAATTTTTTTAGCCACACGAAATGATAAAAGTAAGTGCGATAATTAAAGCAAGTGGCTAACTTGTGCTCTTTAGAAGTAGTATTCTTTCTTTTGATAGATCGTTTAAATCCAAGAATACTTTAATCACAATACTCCATTAAGATGAGATTAATTAAATATAACTCGGAGTTTGTTGATATACAAAGTCCTTTACGCTAATAGGCTTAAGGCTTTTAAGATGTATACTTCCGTTTGACTAAATACAATGTCAAAGTATAATCTTCTTTTAACTTCTTGCACTAAATAAGTTTATGGCCACGACAAGTAAAGTAAGTGCGATAAATAAGTGGCTAAACTTGTGCTCTTTTAAGGAGTTTAAGTTGTATGATGTATTTCGTTATTTGAATATCCAAACGGCTTAATTGAGGGGGGGAAAGATTATATAAATAACAAGAGTTGCACTTATATAAACAAAAAAAAAACACTATTATAATATTTTATTCTTAAATATCGAATCTAACATACTTTATCGAATCTAACATACGTAAAATCTCATTGAAATTTAAAATTCAAATGTTATATAAAATCCATTATAGAATCTTATTATATATATATTTTTATAACAAATGTGTAATCATGTTATATTTGATCTTAAATTTTTGTTAGATTCTATTTTTATTTATATAAAACCATTATTATTTTAGATTCTATTATTTATGGGCCGGTATGCATTGGTGATTGTTGTTTTTATATATTGCATGGCGTTCATACAGGCAATTAATACAAGTATCCAAGTCAAGACAGGGTGCGATCTTAGTAGCCATTGTGTGTTAATGTGGCTTATTTACGTTTTTGTTGGTCTTTGTATCTTTATACTCATGGTTACTCTTATTCAAGCTACAAAGTCGATACGAAAAACTTACAACTTAAGAGATGATGATGCTACAGCAATAGTACAGGCTGAGATCGTAACCATTGTGTTGATGATGTGTGTTGAAATATAGCTTAAGATCCATTTGGGGCCTTCCTCTAATACCTTAAGATTTTAGATGAGTTGGTTACTTAGCATGGTATCACGCAGAGGTCCCAGGTTCGACTCTCTACTTAGCATGGTATCACGTAGAGGTCCCAGGTTCGACTCTCTGCGACCCCCAATATTCTCATAATTTATTATAGACACGAAGACAATTATTGCCCCAAAAGATGGGCGCCTGTACGTGATCCACTCTTCAACCCAAAAAATGGGATTTCGAGTGATAGGGAGTGTTGAAATATAGCATAAGATCCATTTGGGGTCTTCCTCTAATACCTTAAAGTTTTAGATGAGTTGGTTACTTAATAGTGTGGTTGCATTATGCTTTTATTGGTTTTTTTTATCTGTACGTATACTCATGGTGGTTGTTAATCATCAACAAACAAAGGAATACATTGAAGCTACAAAGTTGATACGAAAAAACAACTTAAGTGATCATGATGCTACAAAAATGAGTACTGATCTATTGTGGTTGCTAATTGATGGTCCCGAATCATGTAAAGTTGATAATATTACAGATTTGTTAAATTTGTTCACTCTTCAAAATTTAGTTAATTCTATCCCATCACATTAATGTAACAAAAAAAATGGATACAAGTTGATAATATTAGTACCTTTAATATGAAAAGGGAAATTATTGTCCTTAATTGTAAGTCAAAGTAGGGCTGTCAAAAAATTCGAAAAATTTGATATCCGTCCGAAACATCTGTATTCGTATTCGAAAAAATAGGATATTATCCGTATCCGAATCCGACATATTCGAATCCGAAAATGGAAAAATTAATATATATTTATATATAATATTTATAATTTATGATATATTTATAATTAATAATATATGTCTTTGTTCATTATTTAATATATTTTTCAAAGATATTGTTATGCACAAAATCTGGCATAAACCTAATACAAGCCCGCTGGGCCATACTGGGCCTAAATATTATAATTGGGTTATTAAAGCTCGCCAACGGGACCATCCCGTTATGTTCTTTTGGTTTATCTTCATTAAATAATGGAAGAAAACGATCCCCAACAAGGGATCGCTTCGCACCTGATTCCTAGCAATGGGTCGCGTTATCATTACTCTGTAATAAGGTCTAGCGTGGCCTAGGATTCTCTCATAATGAAGACTAATATCTAAATCCAGTAAGGTCGCATGAGTAACTCTGTATTTGGGGCCTGCATCGCATGACTAAACCTAGCAGGATCGCATGCGAGGTCCCCATAAGCTCTCCATCAGCTTCGCTAGGAGCATTGCATAGTTCTAGCATCATGTAGCCATAAGTAACCTTCAATGGGCCGTGGATCATGAGCAAAATTGATGACTCATTGCCATGTCAGCCCTAAAGCGAGTGGGCTTGGGCCATGACTTATCTCCTAAAACCCTAGCCCGTCTAGGTAACTTGTTCTCTATGAACTACGTATGGCTTGATACCTATAAATAGGGTACGTAGGCACCTTGATATGGATGAGAAACAGTTAACCCTGAAAACACAATACAAGATCAGCCGCCTTCATACACCAAAACCCTAAACCTTGTTCTTCATTGCCTTAGCAAAATATCAATATTTTGTTCCGTTAATCCAGCAAACCTCCAAAATATTATTATACCAAATTCTCCATATAAAATCTAGCGCTAGAAGGAAGGGTAGTCATTGATTTGGGAGAACGATGACTAAATCAGGCAAGAAGAACAAGCATATAGACGACCACAACGAGGGGACCCCTAAGAATGATCTACCCAAGGACGATCCCCCTAAAAGCGATCCACCTAAGAGCATACTTACACCCCCCAAACATGGGATGAACCACGGTGAAATTATGGCGTATCTTAGGGGCCTTGGAGATCAGATGAAAGAGGTTCAGGAGAGGGTCGCTAAGGTGGAGAAAAGGCGTAGCTCAAGGGGTTCGAAGAGGAATGCTAGGAAGATATATCAAGGGCAGGATAGTAAAGGCCCCACAAAGTAATTGATGGCAACTTTGATGATGTCGCCATTGATCAAACCTACCCGGATTGGCGAGAGAAGGCAGAGTGGGATGAGTTCTCAAATAAGAATCCAGTATCGCAACCCGAAGCCGCATCGTCTGAAGGAAGGTCTGTATCTGTCTTCAATCGTGTTGGGAAAAAATTGACTGTGCATGATCTCCGCCTCAAACTGGAGAAATTACTGCTGAAAAGAGGGATAAACAATCCCAGGACAAGCCCCAAGGCTCCAAACGACCCACATCTCACCATCGAGATCGTGAGCGATCATATCGTCGCGATGACAGAACCCCCATCTCCTCGTCAAGAGCATGAGTGGTCCCATCATTGTTATGATAGACCCCCATCTCATCGAGATTGCGAGCGGTCCCAGCATGTGCCAACCCCCCAAGATCATAAGAAGGATCGCAAGAATGATCAGAAGGAGTCTAGTGCCCCCAAAAAGACTCAATCCCACCATGATAGTACTGGAGAGGGTCGTAAAAAAGCTGATGATAAGGGGGTGTTGGTGGGCGACTACAAATTGGAGGAATTAAAAAAGGCCTTAGATGCAATGAATGTGGAGAAAGGCATCTTCAACAATATGGGATCGTCCTCACCTTTTACCCATATGATCAGGATCGCACCATTCCCCACTGTGTTTCGAGGTCAGCATTCTGATATGACCTATAATGGCGAAATGGACCTCGTGAAGTTTGTCATTCAGTTTAACAATGAGATGGATGTATATCAGGTTTCTCAAATGGCTAGGTGCAGACTCTTCGTGGCCTCGTTGAGGGGGAGTGCCCAACAGTGGTTCTCAAAACTTGGGACTCTAGTTATCATTGACTCGTGGGAACAATTTGTGGATATATTCATTAAGCAATTCCAGTCTTCTATGCTCTATGCATCACCAGTATCCACCTTGGATAACATAAAACAGAGGGAAGAGGAGAATTTACAAGATTATTTTAAGAGATTCAACACTGAAGTACCAAGGGTGCGAGGAGCAAATGATGAGGCCATTAAGAATTTTCAGATTACTGGATTGAGAGAAGGCACTGAGTTCTGGAAAAAGTTGCAAGCCCAGACACCTAGCACTCTCGCAGAGTTTTACAAAATGGTTGAGCCTTTTAAATGGATTGAGAAATCAATGGAGGGTCTCAAAAAAGATAGCGAGGTCGGTGGCAGTGGAAGCAGAAGTAAAGGAGTAAAGAGAAAAGATTCTCGAAGCCCAAAAAGAAAGACGGATCACGGCCCGAGCTCTAAGAGGCGGGATCGCGATGTCTCTAGGTGATCCCCACCTCGGTCTCGCCCAGCAAGGAACGATGATAAATTTACTCCATTAGTGGCCCCTGTTGATCACATATATGCTGTTAATGTAAATAGAGGGCTGTTTATAAAACCAATAGCCATGGAAGCAAGGGGAACTAGAGACACTAAGAAGTATTGTGCCTTTCATGAGCAGACGGGGCATGAAACGGCTGATTGTTGGCAGCTCAAGGAGCAAATTGACCAGTTAATTCGAGAAGGAAAGTTGATAGAATGGGTGGTTCGTGAGGTAAAGAAACATGGGACTAAACCAGGCCTTGGGTATAACATTGTCCCACTAGTTGGACAAAAAGAGGAGCCTCAAAAGCAGAGGGAAGAACGAGGTGGAAGCATTAATGTGATAACAATTTATTTAAAAATTACGACGGCATAGCCAGCCAGAAACTTTATAATAATATTCATAGTGCAACAATTTTAATATATTAAAGAGTAATATAAAAAAGGAAATTATAACCATACTTTTAAGTAAAAATAGAGCGTACCTCCTTCGTTAATAAAACTTATTTGAGCAGTACCTTCTTCCTTAATAAACTTTACTCGGGCAGTACCTCCTTACTTCAACAAAACTTACTTGGGCAGAGATTCGTGCTGATAACGTGTTGTAAATATAATACTGCGATGAACCAGCGTGTGATAAAGATTTAGTATAGAAGAAAGAACTTGAGCATATTTCAATTATTTCAGGATATCAATACTATCAAACTGCATGGTCTTATTTATAGGACAAATTGGTATTGACTCTAGTATGAACAACTATGTAAACACTTGCTGATTTTTTAATGCAGTCTGTTAACTCGTAAACACGCAGGTATACGCGACCACAAATAGCAAGTGATAAATAAGATTCGTTCCGCAGAGACTAGGTGTAAATGCCAAATTTAGTACTTATGCAACGGTGTATGGTTACTTCTTAATGCTTGAACAATTATCAAATAGGGTTTTTTGATTAAACTGTTTTAATTAACTAAGCGAGACAAAATTAACAATTAAGATTCCTTATATATGAGAAAACATGGGATTCCAATTTTATCGACAACTTCACTAAAGGTTGACACATTAAATCGACACAGGTGATCAACAAGATAATTAATCAGATAACAGGACAATAATACGAGCTACCTTTCAGTATACTCATATCAAACCACTTAACATCCACAACGGATAGAAGTCAAGAGGACACCACATTACGATCAAATCATATATGTCTATACAATCTGGAAAAGCAATTGGTTAAGCACAAGTTATCTTTTATAATTACATGGGGCAATATGAATTGGGTAAATCATACTACTAATCAAGAATAAACAATTAATTCATGAACCCATGCTAATATGGCATATTCTCAATCCTAGAATCCACTTTCGCAATCATCAAGGATTAATAAATTAGATGCTAGCTACACATCTATCAATTAAATCAAACCATACTAGATTATCGCAACAAAATCACCCAATATCGGTCACATGTCAAACACAATAATTATGAAATCGAATCCATCGGAGCCCCATGATAATGATTAGTTCATAATTGAACCTATCACCATCATGGGTTTAAGAGAAAACATAATTCTAGAAAACATATAATAATAGAAAAGGAAGAGGTTTAGAAATAAATCCCCAATTAGTGTAGAAGAGTACAAAAGATCCAAAATAGATTAGGCCTCCTTGCTTGTCACTAGCTTGAAGAACCCCTCTCTAATATTGTTTCTAAGATGATAATGTTGATAGATGATAATGATACTCCTCATCATAATCGATATTATTTTAATGTCTAAAATAATACAAATAAAAACCAGCTGCTTGCCCTAATAAAATGGGCCCAAAAATATTTTGACCCGGAAGAAAATAAAAGTAGATCATAAAAAATCTCCAAGGCAGGGACTGCATAGCGCTGTTGCTCGAAAAACTGAGCTATAGTGCCTCAAACTCGCGCAAGAGCGCCAGGTACTGAGCAAGAGCGCCTGGAGCTGAGCAAGAGCGCCTGGAACTGAGCTATGGCCCTTCAAACTGAGCTATAGCGCCTCATTTAGCGCAAGGGCGCCTGAAAACAGCGCTGTAGCGCCTGGAATCGTGCAAGACCGCCTGCTGACCCCTGCCCAGTTTTGTAGAAATTGCTCTCCTCTTCGCGTGAGCTGTAAGATCGTCAGAATCGGACTTGTAGAACTCCAGATATGGCCAAAACAGTGTAGACTGCGCATTGTGCTCAAATTTCTGAATTCCCTTGCCCTGGACTTCCTGTAACTCTCTACTTTAAGCTCACAGAATACCACCAATTCTTCACCAACACCACCAATGCCACCCTACTATGCAACCTACACAAATTAGATGAAAACACATCAAACTAACACGAAACTTGAGAACTCGCAATCGTTTTAAGTACGAATGGAATGCAAATAGTGGATATAAAATCCACTTATCACAGTCATATTAGAATGTACAATATATGCACATGTCTTGCTGTAAAACTTTGACAATCACCTAACTTTGACAATCACCTATCTAGAAGATTTATTATAACAGTTTCCAAATTTCCAACATTTTTTTACTTTTCTTTCAAGAAAGTTATAATTATTCATGAACAAGTCAAAGAAATTAACTCTTTCCCTTTCTTTTCTTTTCTCTCAAGAAAGAGTCTTCACTTAAAACTATTATCACTATACATAACCTTTTTTTTGCCAATTCACTATACACAATCCTTTCATTTTTTTAATATTTAAATGTAATAGTATTGTATTTCACGTATTCTAATATGTATATTCCAAGAATTTTTTTTTTATGTGGATAGTAAAAGTAAACAAAAATTCCCAAAGCTACTAAAAACTTAGCTTACTCAGTTATAATACCACTCAAAGTGGTGTCTGAGGAGGGTAGCTGTACGCAGACCATGCCCCTATACAATAGGGAGGCTGTTTCCGAAGGACCCCCGGCCATTACAAATACAGAAAGGAAACCTATTACAAACTAAGAAACTCACGCACACGCAGGAGTCGAACCCCTGACCTCCTTCAAAGGAGGCCAGTGGCTTAACCACTGCACCAACATGTTGTTGGCTTCCCAAAGCTACTAATAATACTAATTTCAAGCTATGTGGTGACGCATTCCCACAATCCCTCTCCCTCTCCCATTTCAAAGTCCCAACAAACTTACTGCAATATTACGAAGCCTTCCCTACAAGCAAGCAACCTTATCTATTTTCTGCTCATCCCACTTGTCATCTTCTCTCTTCACTTTATATATATATATAGGCGCACATCCACACATAATAATATGTAGACTTATACGTGTCCATTTTGTGCTATGACATTTTTTTCTTCCGGCAACAAGTTCAGATGTGGCTTTCAAGATAGTGGTAAATCAATATTGGATTAAACCCCAAATGTTATGATATCCCTTTTCTTTGTATCTAGAGATATATAAATAAATATCTCTATATATTTATCGATGATCCGTCATCCGTATTTATATATGTATGTTATGCGAGTAGGTGGCTAGAGATGTAATTATATATATGTTGTTAATTAACATAGAATGTATGTACAATATTCATGCAGAAGTACTAGAGATGTAATTAAGGGGCTATTTCGCTCATCAGTTTCGTCAGCTTCCAAAGTGGTCACTGTCCCCGATCTCATAGCTCATCATGTTCAGCATGATCAGGGACGAACAATGTAAGTCCCTCCCTCCCTCCCTCTGTCATTCTCAAGAGAGAAATTATAGTAACAAGGATAAAATCTACGTACTGATAGTGGCAAATTGCACATGTTCTCCTTTCTTGAAACTCTCAAAAGATTTTAAATATAGAAACAATTTCCTGGGCCTCTAATTATTGTTAATAATATCTAGCATTTATTAAATGGCACTCATCCACATCAAACGAATGTTATAGCATATTATACCGTGATCTTTTTCTTGGTATACGCATACATATAAAATATGGTTTTTGATGTGAATACAAAGGACCTCCCATGTTTATATGTACAACTATATTTTTTAGCGATATGGTATGCTACATATCATTCGTTTGTCCTGGACCGTCTACATTAAATAAATTAGTTCCAACTCTACTCAAGCATGTCTGTTATCAATAGAAAATTCATGTAATTGCAGGAAAGGTGGAGCTAGAGGGAAGCTATTTGAGCTACTGCCATTCATGGGGTTAGTGTTTGGAGTAGTGGGAATGGGAATACACACAGCATATCATCAACTAGTGCATTCTCCTGCAGTTAAAATCTCGAAAGAGAACAGATCTTCCTTGTGGGAAGTGGACCGTCCCGATCAAATCATACATTCTGGTGATGAATTTGTCAACAGATCTTTCTTTCGAAAATGCCAGATTCATCATGATGAACGAGTCATTCAAAGGAAACCTACTTACACTACTAACAGTTACATAACTGCTACAACGGCAACTGCGGATAAATTAGTTAATCATTAGTTTCCTGTTTCAGTACACTTACTACTAGTTCCCTTCTATTCTATATTTTTCAATGGGAATCTTACGTTATTTTTTTTAATCAAAATTGGGAATCTTACTTTTTTTCTTTGTAAGTTTTCATTCTAAAATTTTCAGGACATAGAAATTGCATGCTTCTAGCTAGTCAGGGGAGAAACTACAAGGGACTAGCCCTAACGTCAGAAAATTAATAGTAATATTCTTATTGGTATAGAATATTTTATAATTAAATTAATTAAATGATATTAGCCCTGTTTTTAAAGGCATGAATTTGCCACTATAATTGGATCAAATAACATAATTTTTCATTCTAATACAGATATAGATTTTGATAGTGATATGGGCTGAAAGTAAGCCCTAAAGACACACTTAATGTTGCGTTAATTAAACCTAGATTGGTCCAAGGTTAAAGCCAATAAATGAGGCCCAAAAATCCTAATTAAATAATAAATTCGTGGCTAATAAATTAGCCAAATAAAAGACTCTGTTGTCGAGTCCAAAAGGAAATCAAATCATCTAGGGAGTAGCCTCCAAGGCATACAACTCCTATAGTTATCCACCTCCCTCATGGAAGGATCTAGAATTGGGCCCAAATTGTATAACTTGCCCACCAAGTTACTAAACCCTAATTCCAAGGCTTCTCAAGTCTATATAAAGGGACTAACCCCTCATTCTAAAAGAGAACGTTTTTTGGGCACAGCTCCATACGTCACCCACCACGTTTTAGGCTTAATCCTCGAATAAGGACATACAAGCCACTACGTCACTACGCCGCGAGGGTGCATCAAGCCACGTAGGCAACTCTAGAACTACGTTTTGGCTTGATTCTTGATATTCATCAAGGTACGTAGGCATCTTGTTAGGACCGAGTTAGTCCCCGATAACAAGAGCAGCCACCATTAAAGCTCGAAGCTCTCAATCCCTAGCAATCAATACACGAATTAATTACACCCTACTTTTTATTCCACAACATTTGGCACCGTCTGTGGGAATAAGACGTCAACCATGGAAAATACACGGAGATAAAAAATGGATGTGATGATCCACAACCTCAATACGCGTTTTGATCACCACTCTTGGTATGCAATCCACATCTACTAATGTTTAAGGGTTGGATAATCGAGGAACAGGAATTTAAACGAGTCTCCAAGGAGAGGGAGTCCAAAGAACGATTCTAAACTCTCCAAAGGCGGATCCCGAATCCCAGGCATGGTTATGCCCATAATAGGGTAGCATGATTACAAATCTCTACCATGGTGCTTACACCGCTTACAACTTAGAACCTAAGTTATGGGCTCCCACCCTAATGAGGGGATGATTCGCCCCATGTTTGAGACTTGGAACCTTCGCATATAGCATGAAGGAGAGTCTCGATCGTTCACTAACGATGATGAAAGAACAATCAGACTGATGATCCACTCCCCTCGACTTCCAATCATGGAATAACTCCCCCAGAGACACGTCTCCAAGGGGTGATCCCCAAGGGATGATCCAAAATTCACTAACTCAAGGAGCGAATCCTTAATTTCAAATGGTGGTTTGACCTCTGACTAATGGAGCACCATGAGCACGGATCGCCACCACCGTCATGATTGATCCAAATAACTCAAAACTCCGTTTATGGGTTGTCACTGTTCCCAACTGCTGATGGAACCATCGATTTACTCATGAGAAGTATATGCCTCAATACATTGAAGGCTTGGTCCCCTTGTTGGAGGAAATCAAAGTCTATTTGGATCATACACAAAAGACGACTTCTCGTTCGAAGAAGATGAAGAAGAGGACGTCCGTTATAGCAAGAGACGTCAAGGCAAGGAGCCCGTCATAGGATCGGGATGTTCTTAACCCCGAGGGACTAAAGGAACGGCTCTTTAGGCCATAAACGAAAGGATATGTGGGCTCAAATTACTCATCCGCAGCAGCCGATTGTGGGTTTAATGAATTCAGGGACGAATTCCCTCCGGACAGTGGTGTCGCCCCTCCAGTGCACCGTTGGGACTATAGATGTCCATCTCCATCGTTAAACGATGAAATTAGGTTCCCACCAATGAGATGTCGTTCATCGATGGTAGGAGTAGCCAGCAACACGAGGCATACGTACCTCAATGAATTCAATGCCTAGAACACCAATGAAGGAGTCTTGATTTTCCCGGACCCTATATTGTTGACAAATTATCATCCACTGAAGAAGATAAATATCTCAGAAGGAGAACCAGGCAAGGAGCTCGAATGAGGGTTAGGGCCTTCTCAGCCCCGAGGATCCAAAGGACTGGCTCCCAAGACTTCAGGAGGGAGGATATATAATCGCTCATGAAGAAGCACTTATCTGAAAATTAAAGAAAGATCTGGAAATACAATAGGCTAGGCAGCCCCTAAGGGCTAGGATCCCCATGTTATTAATTTGAGTGGTTCCTTCTATGAGGAGAAGGGTTGATACACAAAGGGATGATCCCGATGATTCTATGCCTCTAGGAGATCATGATGTCATATCCTATCATTCGCCAACAAGATAATGAATGCTCATATCTCAAGAAAATTCAAGATGCCCACCATCGAGGTGTGTGTTAGGGAAAGAGACCCCACTAATCAAGTGATGACATCCTCCAATGCACTACAAATTTTAACCCGTGATTGACGTAATCATGTATAGGGCGTTCCCTCAAACCCTGGGGGGCATGACACAACGATGATAAATTCGGTTGCCCCAGAGCTCAATCAGCTCCTTTAAAGGACTAAGAAAGGCATTCATCCCCCCGTTTATCGATGGAAAGTTCATGAGAAACGTTTTACATCCCCGTGAATGTGGAAAATGAATGAATCCTTGGGGGATTACAAGAACCGAATCACCAAGGAAGCCTTGAAGGTCCCGAACCTGAATGATAGAGTGGTCATCAAGATAGAGGAAAGTGTAAAGGAAGCCTCAACCCCTGCTGGAGGCAATGGAGGTAAACGAGAAACGAAATTAGTCACGAGTAGGACGTTAAGGATAAGTATCCTCGAATAAGTAAAAATTCTAACTCTCCCAAGAAGAAGAGCAATCAAGGACCAAGGTTCACCAACTATGCACGTTTGAATACTTTCAACACCCAAATCCTGATGGATATTGCGAAAGACAAGGATCTCCGATGGTCGAAACCACTAAGGGCTGATCCCGAGTAGGGAAACAAGAGCCAATATTGTCGGTTCCATAAGGATGTGAGAAAAAACACACACGATTGTAGACAGCTGAAACACGAGATCAAGTTTCTGATCCTATGAGAAAAGTTGAATAAGTTCACCAAGGATGGCCAATAGGGTAACCTAAGGCATGATTATGAAGTAGAGATTATAAAAGGAAGGATGGCAATCAAGATCGCAATCCATAGCCTCGAGGGGCTGATGATAAACATGATTTCTGAAGACCCGACGCCGGTCGAGAATACAATGAGCTCTCATAAAGCTCACGCTCGAGAAGCTATGAACATTATAGGAGAAGCTCTTTAATGAGCAAAGACCAAAATGGCATTTACCTTTGATGATTCTGACTTGGAAGGGGTGAAGTGCCTCCATGATGGCCCGTTGGTCATAACACCTATGACAGGCAACTCGCAAGTGAAAGGAGTCACGGTAGATAATGGGACTTTAGTGGATATCTCGAAGATGGGAAATAGCGATTCTCAATTGACCCCCTCCAACATGCCCGTGTATGGGTTCTATAGAGTTGAGTCAAGATTTAAAGAAACCATTCGGTTATCCATGATAATAGGACAAGAGCCTGGGGAGGCCACTCATATGTCGAACCTTTTGCTGGTTAAAGCAACTTCCGCTTACAATGTTATCCTTAGGATGACATTCTTAAGGCAGTTGCCTCAAGCTAGCTAAGACCTGAAGATTAAACTTCCTACAAGGAATATAGTTGATGAAGGATACAGAGAGCATTGCTATCCAGCCACCTTGAGGCCTAATGAAGTCGGGGGGCAGGTCCTCTCGATTGAAGACATGGATGTCCAAAAAGATTATATAATGATGTGTTAATCAATAGCCTCGATAAGGCACATGACATCAAGCATTCTTATGAGGCGTTTGAGGTGTTAAGGCATCACACGATGATATTTAATCTGGCTAATCCACCTTCAGCATAGGATCAGGATTTTTTTTTTTTTTTTTTTGGGTTTTATGGTCTCCAAGCATGGAAATTGAGGCCAACCCCGATAAGAGTAGAGCAATCCTTGACACGGAGCCTCCACTTGTTGACATAACCAAATTACGGAAAGTTACTCTATCTATACTTGGATGTATTTGACATGGCTTTGAGTGTCGTCCTCGTGAAAGGGGAAGACAAGGTTCGGAAACCCATCTATTAGGTGAGAAAGGCCTTGTATGAAACAGAGTAACCAAAAACCCCCAAGCACTCGCTGACTTCGTGGTTGAATACACCATTGACAACCAAGAAGTCGAGGGGCATGAGGTAGTACCCCAGGAGGGCAAAGGATTAGAGAAGGAGAATCTAGAAGCGGTACTCAATGAGTATTGGATCGATTTTGATAGAGAATCAAAAACAAATTAAGTGAGAACATACCCCAATGGGTTCATGATTCCCCAACGAAAAACAATGAGGCTGAACGCAAAGCCGTGATAGCCATACTTGGTTTGGCCGGAGCCCCGAGGGTCAAAACCTTAAAGTCTGTGGAAACTCAAGATCAGTAGCACCAAAAGTGAATGGTGAGTTCGAGGCCAGGGTTGAAACCACGACAAATACTTGAAGCCTGACTCAATTCAATGAGTGTTACAAGAAATACATCTAGAGGAAGGAATATGTAAAGGCTGATGTCCTACCCAAGTTTGCCTCCTCGGAGTTAGAGAATTTTATAGAAGTTTTCACTTCCAAGTCTTGAAGGCCCGAAGCAGTGACTAAAAAACTAACAGCACCTGTAGGTGTGGAAAGCTATTGGATAGATCCTACAAAGATTCACCAGGAAACTGGTTAGATACCCGACAATGCCTTGGAGGTACGAAAGTTATCAGTTAGAACACTAAAAACGCGAATTCAATCTTGAAAGAAACTCATATGAAAAACTGTAGGCAACACTCGGGGGGCATGACCCTTGACCTTTAGATGGCCTAACTGGGATTCTACTGGCCAGAAATGGATGACAATTCAAAAACGAGGCTCTTACAAGCTAGAATTATTTGAAAGAAATGTGGTGCCTAGACTTGGCACACCCCAAATCTCAAGGTTTATCGTATTTGAGCATCCGGTTAGGACACTCCACCTGATCAGACTAAGTGGAATAAGGTTCGATGAAACCACAAGCTTCTAGCTCTAAGGAATTGAAGGCTCTAGTAGGCCATGTTCCATGCAATTGAAGGCTCGAATACGCCACGTTCAATGTAATTGAAGGCTCATCAAGTAAGCAATCAAACTAGGAGAATTTGATGTTAAGTATAAGCCTAGGATGACCATCAAATCCCAGGCTATAGCTAACTTCGTGGTTAAATATACCATTGACAACCAAGAAGTCAGGGGGCAGGAGGTAATAGACCAGGAAGGTCAGCAAGTTGAGAAGCCCCTGGAAGAGAAGAAAGAGTATTGAATGCTCCATTTTGATGAGACATCAAAAACAAAAACCAGTGGTACAGGTTTAATTTTGCAAAACCCCGATGGGTTCGCAGTTGAGTATGCCTTGAAGTTGGACTTCCAAACAACCTACAACGAGGAAAAGTATGAAGCTCTGACAACCGACCTTGGATTGACAATAGCCCTGAGGGTGAAGAACCTGAAAGTCTGTGGAGACTCAAAGCTGGTAATCTCACAAGTCGATGGAGAGTTTGAGGCTAGAGAAAAGAATATGGCCAAATACTTGAGGATTGTGAAAGCTACGATAGCCCAGTTCGACGAGTGCTACGTTGAGTATATCCCAAGGGAGGAGAATACAAAGGTCGATGCCTTATTTCAATATACTTCTTCAGAGGTCGAGACCCATTCTGGGAGCGTCTACCTCCAAGTTCTGAGAACCCCTACAATTGATTCTAAGCTTATTGCTCCTATCGGGATAGGAGGATGATAGATCGTATCAAAGCACACCTTTAGAATGGTTGGTTTCTAAACGATGCCACGGAGGCAGGGAAACTAGCTGTAAGGAATAGAAGGCTCGAAGAAGCCACGTTCCACCCGACTGAAGGCTCGTGAAGGCCCCACGTCGTCCAACCAAATGCTCGAAAAGGCCACGTACCATCTATTTGAAGGCTCCAAAAATGCGAGAAATAAGTTGAAACAATATTTGTAAGGAGTTAGAGCTCGAAACAAGCTTCGATTCGATATATTGTAAGCTCAAATCTGAGCAAAGAGCAAAAAGATATGGATTTTTTAATACTCGTGGAATGAGCTGGCCTAATAATCGAGTTAGAGGACAAAAGTGTGACCTCAATCCATGTCTTCAGGGGCTGGAATTTCAATTCACGATTGACCTCCTCTAGGTCTCAGAGTTAAGGTTGTGATGACCCAAGACCTAGGACGAACGAGGCTTTAAAAAGACTTCAATCGAGGTCATAGAAGGAGATCACACACCCCGCGACCAATGTAAATTGAAGGCCTTGCACGACCTCAATCCAAGTCATGGGTTGAGCTCGTAAGCCTCACGATCAGCCTAAATTGAAGGCCTTACACGACCTCAATCCAGGTCGTGGGTTGAGCTCGTAAGCCTCACGATCAGCCTAAATTGAAGGCTTTACACGACCTCAATCCAGGTCGTGGATTGAGCTCCTAAGCCTCACGACCCAGCCTTAGAGCTGAGGTCCTGAAGACCCCAGCCTTGGACAATTTGAGGGTTTAGTTAGACCTCAATTCAGGTCTATCAAGGTTAGGACCCCCACACAAATTACAAGAAAACATTATTATTTAATAATAATTTATAAAAAATTATTATTATTTAATAATAAAATCTGATCGGACCTTATTCAAGCAAAATTTTATCCGGGTAGGACAGCCCTGGATTCGGTTATTCAAAATTTGAATAACATAAATAACATTATTCACTAATATTATTTAGAAAAAAAAAGGGAAATATTATTCACGACCTCAAATGAGGTCCCAAAATTCACCTCGTGAAGTCTACGACCACCACCCAATCAAGGCCTTGGACGACCTGAGATGAGGTCGTATGTGACCTCGAAAAAGACACGACCAGGGACAAATTGAGGGCTTGGACGACCTCAATTGAGGTCTTGCGAAAAAGTGCAATTTAGTACCCCTACTTTTGCTATGTTCACAAAAAGAGTCCCTGAAAAATTACGAAATAGTCCCTCTAAAATGCACGTGTATCGATATTTTCGATTAAAATATTCGAATTATTTTCAAGAAATTGTCCGATGACACCAAAAAATTACAAATTTCGTTGGATTGAGATCCCATAAATTATTTTAAGTCTCGTACAAGACTAGATAATTCGTGAACGACATAACCTGTGGGTATAAGAAAATTCCTAAATCATTAGGAATAATTTTAAAAAAAATATACCTGTGGGGACAAGAAAATATTATTATTTGATAATAATTTGTAAAAATTTATTATCATTTAATAATAAAATCCGATCAAATTTTATTCGAGTAAAATTTTATCCGAGTAGGACACTCCTGATTTGGGTATACAGTTATTCAAAATTTGAATAAAATAAATAATATTATTCAATAATATTATTTACAAAAAAAAAAAAAAAACTTCACGACCTCATTTGAGGTCGGAATTGACCTCGAAAAAATACACGAGCTCTGCCATATTGAATCCTTTGACGATCTTACATGAGCTCGAATTTGTCCACCAAAAAAGGTACGACCTGCCCTCAAATGAAGGGTTACACGACCTCAAATGAGGTCTTGCAAAAAGTTGCAGTTTAGTACCCCAAAATTTTGTAAAGTTGATATATTGATCCCTCAAGTTTATAAAATGACATATTTAAATTGTCAACAATATTACGAAAAATACCCGTGGGTACATAAACATTCCTAAATTATTAGGAATAATTAAGAAAAATACCAGTTGGTACAAGAAAATTCCTAAAATATTAGGAATAATTACGAAAAAATACCCGTGGGTACAAGAAAATTCCTAAAATATTAGGAATAATTACGAAAAATACCTGTGGGTACAAGAAAATTACTAAAATATTAGGAAAAATTACGAAAAGTACCCGTTGGTACACGAAAATTGCTAAAATATTAGGAATAATTACGAAAAAATACCTGTGGGTACAAGAAAATTCCTAAAATATTAGGAATAATTACGAAAAATACCTGTGGGTACAAGAAAATTCCTAAAATATTAGGAAAAATTACGAAAAGTACCCGTTGGTACAAGAAAATTCCTAAAATATTAGGAATAATTACGAAAAAATACCCGTGGGTACAAGAAAATTCATAAAATATTAGGAATAATTACGAAAAATACATGTGGGTACAAGAAAATTCCTAAAATATTAGGAAAAATTACGAAAAGTACCCGTTGGTACAAGAAAATTCCTAAAATATTAGGAATAATTACGAAAAAATACCCGTGGGTACAAGAAAATTCCTAAAATATTAAGAATAATTACGAAAAATACCTGTGGGTACAAGAAAATTCCTAAAATATTAGGAAAAATTACGAAAAATACCCGTTGGTACAAGAAAATTCCTAAAATATTAGAATAATTACGAAAAATACCTGTGGGTACATAAACATTCCTAAATTATTAGGAATAAATTAAGAAAAATACCCGTTGGTACAAGAAAATTCCTAAAATATTAGGAATAATTACGAAAAAATACCCGTGGGTACAAGAAAATTCCTAAAATATTAGGAATAATTACGAAAAATACCTGTGGGTACAAGACAATTCCTAAAATATTAGTAAAAATTACGAAAAGTACCCGTTGGTACAAGAAAATTCCTAAAATATTAGAATAA
Source organism: Saposhnikovia divaricata (assembly GCA_036435485.1). Classification (NCBI taxonomy): domain Eukaryota; kingdom Viridiplantae; phylum Streptophyta; class Magnoliopsida; order Apiales; family Apiaceae; genus Saposhnikovia; species Saposhnikovia divaricata. Next base: position 204,901,046 of record CM071601.1, on the reverse strand, counting down.
TTACGAAAAATACCTGTGGGTACATAAAAATTCCTAAAACATTAGGAATAATTAAGAAAAATACATATGGGTACAAGAAAATTCCTAAAATATTAGGAATAATTACGAAAAATACCCGTGGGTACATAAAAATTCCTAAAATATTAGGAATAATTAAAAAAAAATACCCGTGGGAACATAAAAATTCCTAAATTATTAGGAATAATTAAGAAAAATACCTGTGATTCTACAAAAATTCCTCAAACATTAGGAAAGGTACAGAAAAATATGAGGAAAATTATAGAAATATTTTCTTGACAAATTGAGCAATAATTTGTGCTAATAGTGCATAAAAGCTCTATGAAAATGCCGAAATTGCTAAAAGCAAGCACAAGTTAAAGCCGCGAATAAGGCAAATCGTCGTAAATGTGTAGGTCGCTCCACACTTTACAATAAGACGATATATGTGAAACACTAGTGTAAACCAAAATCCCTATATAAGGGTAGGAAAATTAAGAAGTCCCAGGTAAGGGATAAAAATGACCCCAAAGTCTCGATTAAGGCAAATATAACTTCTACGAAAACCTGATCAGTTTTCCTAGAAGTTGGGGGGTAAATGATATGGGCTGAAAGTAAGCCCTAAAGACACGCTTAATGTTGCGTTAATTAAACCTAGATTGGTCCAAGGTTAAAGCCCATAAATGAGGCCCAAAAATCCTAATTAAATAATAAATTCGTGGCTAATAAATCAGCCAAATAAAAGACTCTGTTGTCGAGTCCAAAAGGAAATCAAATCATCTAGGGAGTAGCCTCCAAGGCATACAACTCCTATAGTTATCCACCTCCCTCATGGAAGGATCTAGAATTGGGCCCAAATTGTATAACTTGGCCACCAAGTTACTAAACCCTAATTCCAAGGCTTCTCAAGTCTATATAAAGGGACTAACCCCTCATTCTAAAAGAGAACGTTTTTTGGGCACAGCTCCATACGTCACCCACCACGTTTTAGGCTTAATCCTCGAATAAGGACATACAAGCCACTACGTCACTACGCCGCGAGGGTGCATCAAGCCACGTAGGCAACTCTAGAACTACGTTTTGGCTTGATTCTTGATATTCATCAAGGTACGTAGGCATCTTGTTAGGACCGAGTTAGTCCCCGACAACAAGAGCAGCCACCATTAAAGCTCGAAGCTCTCAATCCCTAGCAATCAATACACGAATTAATTACACCCTACTTTTTATTCCACAACGGATAGATTATTAAAATTTAATTTGCCACAGATGCATGTTTCGATATTTATTCATTTCTTTTTTTAAAATTTAAATTTTTCTAAGATTTATATGGACAAAAAATATACAATTTAACATCCTTAACATTTTAATTTGGTGCTTGTAAGTTAATTAATGTTTCTTATGCCTAAAATTAAAGTAAATATGACATTTTATTAACTAATTAATTGGAATTGTAAAAAATTAGAAATTGTTTTATTTAACCCAGAAACTTTAATCACCGAGAAGAGAAAGAGTGGTTATTCATTTTTTTTTTAAAACCAGAAAGAGAGGTTCATTTCATAAACATACAAATTCAAACGCATCCAATTCTCCATGCCAGTCCCGCGGTAAACCGATCAAATAGCAACAAAACACACATTTTTCGACATTTTACCTCTCCCTCGCCTTTACATATGCCTTTAGAATAGTTCCTCTATTTCAGTTCATAGATATATATAAAGGGATTCTACCTCCTAGCTCCTAATCTTATGATACGTAAATCACTTTGTTGTTGATTCCGAATAGGTGCAGTGTTCGTTCATAATTGATTAATTATCTCAAAGTCCCAAATATGGCTTCCACGGCTGCGGTAAGTTGAAAGAAATGCAATTATTCAAACAAACGAACCTGCATCCAAATTTTTATAGATACAAAGAGAAATGTCGATCTTATAAACTAGTGTACGTTTTTGCGGTCGATCGGTTTAAGCCATGTTTATTGTATATAATGTTATTTGGCATAGAAATATATATGTCCGCAGCATTATGTTAGGTTAATGACCTTGCTTATGTTGTAGAGGTTTGGCAGATCATTTTTTGGAATGAAGAGCGGCAATAAGCAGTACAACAGGTACCTTTCATACATTTTCGAAAGTTTCAATAATAAAATAACGTTAAATTTTATTTTAGGAAAATACGTACCCCTCGTAGATCCGTCCTACATCACATGTTAAACGCAAGACAAAGACAGAAAGAAATAAACTGATTTCAAATATGGAAATAAGCGAATGAATTACATGACACTGAGTACTACAACTTCTTATACTACTGGACTAACTGGGCCTCTATAAACCAGGAGTGGAATCCCTAGTTTATCTCCACGTTATTGACCCCTACAAAGACGCAACTACCTCTAGACCAAGTCTCTACTACAACGTTCACATACTCCACGTTGATTTATTCAAACAATACAAATAAATAAAACTATGTTTAGATTAATTAATAATCCCAACATACTCCCCCTTAATCTAAACATTCTCAAGATTCTGAACTCCCAGCAAGCTCCTCATTTGCTCGAACTTGACAGCTGCTAGCGCCTTGGTTAATATGTCAGCTCGCTGCTCGCTTGTACCAACATGTTTTATGATGATCAGACCTTGCTCAACGCACTCCCGAATAAAATGATATCTCAAATCAATATGTTTACTTCTACCGTGGAAGACGGGATTTCGTGCCAAATCGACTGCAGACCTGTTATCGAGATATAGCGTGACTGGGCCTGGTTTTATGTCCATAATCTGACCAAGGACTCGTTGAAGCCAAATCGCTTGACAGGCAGCAGCAGTAGCGGCCATGAACTCTGCCTCGCAAGACGAAAGAGCCACACATCGTTGTTTTTGGGAAACCCAGGTGATCAGATTTTCATCCAGGTAGAACGCCATTCCTCCTGTGCTTCTCCGATCATCCACACTACCAGCCAAGTCACTATCCGAGTATCCAGACAATATATAATTTCCCCGTCCCTTTGTATAAACTAAGCCATAATGTAACGTTCCTTTTACATACCTGCAGATCCGTTTCACAGCATTCAAATGAATTTCAGTCGGTCTCTCCATATAGCGGCTGACTATACCCACTGCATAGGCAATATCGGGCCGAGTATGAACCAAATATCTCAGGCCACCAACAATGCTCTTATACTGAGTAGGATTGACTGGATCACCTGCCTTGTCTTCGTGTAATTGCAGCCTATGTTCCATCGGGAATTTCACAGCATTACAGTCTCTCATTCCTGCCTTCTCAAGTATTTTTCTAGCATAAGTCGACTGCCTCAATTCAATATACCCCTGCCCTTGAAACACTTCCAGACCCAAGTAGTATGATAGTGTGCCCAGGTCAGACATGTCAAATTCACGGCTCATTTCCCCCTTGAATTTGGCGATGTGTGACGGATTAGTACCAGTTACGATCAAGTCATCTACATAGACACCAATGATAAGTGAATCGGTACCGGTACGCTTGGTGTAGACGGCGTGTTCAAACGGACATTTTTCGAATCCCAATTGTAGCAAGCATTGATTTAACCGAGAATACCATGCTCGAGGAGCCTGACGAAGCCCATACAAAGCTTTGAGAAGTTTGTAGACTTTGTGTTCGTTCCCCTGCTGGACATAACCTTTGGGTTGTGAGACATAAACCTCTTCTTGGATGACACCATTGAGGAAGGCTGATTTAACATCGAGGTGGTGAACCTCCCAACCATTTTTAGCTGCCAATGCTAAAAGCAAACGAACTGTCTCAAGGCGAGTTACAGGAGCAAAAACTTCGTCGAAATCAACTCCATGGCGCTGCACATACCCTTTAGCAACAAGGCGGGCTTTGTGTTTGATAATTCTTCCATTCTGATCCTTCTTAATCTTGAAGATCCATTTGAGGTCAATGGCTGTGTGCCCCTTTGGCAAGTCAGTTAATTGCCAAGTTTGATTTTTCTCGATGGATTCAAGTTCTCGGTCCATAGCAGCTTTCCAGACGTCTTCTTGCACAGCTTGTTCGAAGCATACAGGTTCGTCGATGCCCATCAAATAGAGCTCTTCTTCTAGCTCGATTGGCACTGTGTTGGCATAAATATTACTCAAATCTCTGAACCTGAGTGGCTGTTCACTGCTACTACTGGACACACTTGAGGCATGTGAATTGGAACCAGCTTCGGTGTCATGACTGGAACGAACAGAGACAGGTGTCTGAGGTGTTGTCTGTGAATCTCGAGAGATCATCGAAGAATTGGATGACTCACCCACGTGGATTGTATCATTCGTTGATGCAGAATTAGTAGCAGGCCTGTGTTCGTCTTCAAGGATGAGCTGATCTGTACCAAACGTTTGAGAATGGGATTGTTGTTCCCAGTTCCAAGCTTCACTTTCACTAAAGACCACGTCCCTGCTAACATGAACGGTATCAGTAACGGGATCATACAAACGAAATGCCTTTGTCCCCGGTTCTCTTCCAAAGTGCACAACCTTTTTACTTCTATCATCGAGCTTCTTTGTGTGGATGGCAGATGTCTTCATATAGGCTACACAACCGAAAATTTTCACATTCTCAACACTTGGCTTTTTCCCGTACCAAGCTTCGTGTGGAGTGACATTTGACAAGGCCCGTGTAGGTAATTTGTTGAGGATGTACACTGCATGTCTCACTGCTTCCCCCCAGTACTTGGATGGCATTTGTTTTTCCTTGAGTAAGCTCCTTGTCATGGCAGCTACAGTACGGTTGCGGCGCTCTACCACACCGTTCTGTTGAGGTGTGTAGGGCGCTGTATAGTGTCTTAAGATGCCATGGGATTCACAAAAAGAATTGAACTCTTTTGAACAGAATTCGCCTCCACGATCCGTGCGTACAGTCTGTATACCCTGCTTCTTGCCATTCTCAACCAACATTTTAAATTTTTTAAAATAACTCAAAGCCTCATCTTTAGTTTTAAGCAAGTAAACCCACATCATACGACTATGATCATCGACTATCAACATAAAATAGCGATTTCCCGCTGGGGTAGGAGGGGATATAGGGCCACAAAGATCCATATGTAATAATTCTAGAGCAGTTTTTGCAGAAAAATCAGTTTGAGACGGGAATGGCTTACGTGTTTGTTTCGACATGAGGCATCCGCCGCAGAGTTCCTTTTGTTGACTGATTTTAGGTAATCCCTTTGCCATGTAGTTTTGTGACATCAACTGTATCGCCTTGAAGTTGACATGGCCGAGACGTTGGTGCCACAGCCACGCTTCCTCTTCGCTCTTTGTCAATAGACACGTTTGTTGGGCCTCTTCGATATGAATTTTGTAAAGTCGATTACCTGATCTTCTGACATTAATGAGCATCCGTCCACAGCTATCGTACACCCACATATTTTCGCCATTCATTACAACCCGGTGTCCTTCTTCAGATAGTTGGCCCAAACTAATAATATTGCTCCTGAGAGTAGGTATATAATACACGTCCTGGAGTACTCTAGTTTCCCCATTCTTGCACGAAATTCTGATCGACCCTTTCCCTTCGATTTTCACCAGTGAACCATCCCTAAATTTGACTTCCCCTTTCATCATCTTGTCCAAAGTTTCGAACTTTTCTCGACGGCCAGTCATGTGATTGCTGGCCCCATTATCGAGGTACCAAGCATTTTCTTCTATGCTTTTGTCTCCACTCGAGTTCTTGCCTTCAGTGAAAGATATCACATCGTCTACACTATCTTCTCCTTTAATCATTAACAGTGCAGGTTCGTCGTCGTTAAACTGTGCTAGATTGGCTTCTCCCTTCTGCTGTTGAGTTCTCTTTGGCTTACGACATTCTCTCGCAAAATGCCCGTGCATTCCACAATTGAAACATCGCACCTGACTTCTATCTCGAGCACCTCGACTGTCTTTAGCACGATAGTCATTTCCACTGGAATTGTCACCTTTTCCCGATCTCTTCAACCATTCCTCTCTGGTGAGGAGGAGTTTTCCACCGACGCTTTCACGCTTCACCCAGTCATCCTCTGTCAACAGGAGTTGTTGCCCATCGTTGCTGTCTATCTGTCCATGTAAGCGTTCCTCATGGGCCTTGAGTGAGCCCATGACTTCTTCCACCGACATAACGTCCAAGTTTCCAAATTGCTCAATGGTTGAGACAATTTGTAAGAACTTTGTTGGGACGGCCCTTAACAGCTTCTTCACGACATACTCCTCAGTGAGTGTTTCTCCCAACGCCCTGATGTTAATCACCAGCCCGTTAAGTCTCATACAGAAATCATCCAACTGTTCTGAGTCTTTCATCTTCAGCGATTCAAATTCTGATTTCAGTGTCTGGGCCTTAGCTTTTTTAACCTTCTCTGCACCCAAACACAGTGTTTTGATTGCTCCCCACGCATCCTTCGAAGTTTTCTTCTCTGCGATTGTTATTAATATCTCCTCGGTGACTCCTTGGTAGATGATGGCCAAAGCTCGTTTGTCCATCTTCTCTTCAACTGTAGTTTTGGGATCTTTGGGATCAATTGCCTCCCACACTCCATGGGCCTGCATAAAAACCTTCATCTTCAGGGCCCAAGTAGTGTAGTTTGTTTTTGTCAACATTGGATAGGTCAACCCGCCGAACGTCCCTGTGCTTTCCTTTTTACTTGACTCCGCCATATGGTTTTGGAGAAATTTCTTCCCAGGTGGTTTGAGAGCTCTGATACCAGATGTTAAACGCAAGACAAAGACAGAAAGAAATAAACTGATTTCAAATATGGAAATAAGCGAATGAATTACATGACACTGAGTACTACAACTTCTTATACTACTGGACTAACTGGGCCTCTATAAACCAGGAGTGGAAGCCCTAGTTTATCTCCACATTATTGACCCCTACAAAGACGCAACTACCTCTAGACCAAGTCTCTACTACAACGTTCACATACTCCACGTTGATTTATTCAAACAATACAAATAAATAAAACTATGTTTAGATTAATTAATAATCCCAACATCACATACATACAAGCGTGCATGCATCATGCATGTGTATATAACTATTGTAATTTGGTTTGTAGCAAAAATACGATGAAAGGAGCAAAATCGTGGGCAAACATATGTATGGTGGGAGGAATGGTACTGTTAGGGGTGGGGTTGGGAATCAGCACGGGGTCTCAGCATCTAATCCATTCCCCTGGGTGTTTAGTGTCAAAAAAGAAAAGACTATCGTTCCCGGAGCTTGAGTTTTCCGGCGATGTCATGCATTCGGGCAAAAAATACGGTATCTGCCAGAAGCTTGGTCGATTCAATTATACCATTGGAGGACGTTCTAATGCATCTTCCCCCAACCCATACCAGCAGGTATTCGTCACAGCTTAAGGCTTTTTTCAAAAATATCAAAGTTACAGTTTTTTTCCCCAAAAATACTGTGCAATCTCATTTGCAACCTCAACTACGACCTAAAATGCAAAACGTGCTATGCAATCACACATATATATATATATATATATATATATATATATATATATATATATATATATGTAAATTTAAAGTATTTTTGTAAAAAAATTTAAAAATATGGATATTTTTTTTGTAATTTCCATACAAACTTTAATAGTTTAACAAGCCATCTAATTTATTTACTTGTTGCTGCTTGAAAAGATCTAGAGAAGTGAAGAGCATGGAATTGAGCAAGGCCAGTCCAATCAGTTGCTGCAGCTGCTGACCCACAAAATATTTATCTTGTATATTATTCTTTTTTCCTGATTCAGTTTAATAAGTAATATATGTAATTAAATAAAAAACAAGCAACCGGAATCAGTTGCCATTTCGCTGTAAATAAGTGTAGCACTTCTGTTAAATTTCATTACTAATTTTTTTTTGAATTTTATTAAATGATTTTCTTGATAATTCTATATATATTCGTAAAAGATAAAGCATATTCTATGGGTTAGATATACAGTATAAGAACGAATCCTAAGGCCAACTCCAACCATTAGATCCAAATTCTATTCCAATCATATGATCTAAATATAAATCCATTCAATCATCATTACTTTATTTATTTTGATTTTAAGTATTTTAATAAGAAGATTAATTAATAACATCAACAACAATTATATTATAACTAAAATACATTCGAATAAAAATAAAACGTTAGAAAACACATTCGAAATAAATAAAATGTTACATGAAAATAAATTAAAAATATTAAAATATTACATAAAAATACTAATTATCAGATTAGTATATTATTCCCACAAATGCTCAATTAGTGCATTTTGAAATGCTAGATGCGCATCTTTATCTCGATTTTTCTTGTAACGACTCATAAACTGTTGAAATTGACCATTTTCATCATTCGGAACCGTCTCAACTTCCGGAATTGGAACTTCAAGATTTTCTTCAATTTCTTCGTTTAAATCACGGGTATCTTAGACTATCATATTATGCATGATAATGCATGCAGTCATTATATCTTTCAATACAGATTTATTCCAAAAACACGATGGCCCTGCAATTATAGCAAAACGTGATTTAAGTACTCCAAATGCACACTCAACATCCTTTCGACATGCTACTTGTTTCATTACGAATAATTTTCTTTTCTCCCACACGGATCATTAATACTTTGTATCAAAGTAGACCATTTAGGATATATACCACACTACGCCATAAACAGCCTGCTGTAACCCAAAAATTCTGTTACAGTGGGGTGGTAAAATGTTACAATAGACCCATTTTTGGGCTAGGGTAACATAAATTACATGTTACATATTTCGATGTTACCCTAGGGTACCTAAGCTAACATATTTCACTCCTAGGGTAACATGGCCTTTTCGGTTACCATAGAGGTCTGCTGTAACATAAAAATAGCATATTGTAACATAGATATTCGGTTACCTTAGGGTGCTTCAGTTTTTTAAAAAAGTGGGACCCACTTGTAGGTCCAACATGTTGGCCCCACCTGTAGGTCCAAAATGTGGGCCCCACCTGTAGGTCCAACATGTGGGCCCCACCTGTAGACCCAGCATGTGGGCCCCACATGTAGGTCCAACATGTGAGCCCCACCCGTGGACCCTATTTTTTAAGTAGAATATTGTAACAGGCTAATGTAACACTAAAACAGGCTAATGTAACACTAAAACAGGCTAATGTAACACTTTACCCAAAAAAAAATGAACATCACCTTTTTAAAAGTATACAATCCCAAAATACCATTCAACCACAATGGACCACAAAGAGATCCATCTCAACATCCAAACAAACTAATCAATTCTGATTCAACATCCAAACAAAACAAACTAATTTAACATACAACACGAAGTACATATGACCAATTCTACAATTAAAAAGAACAGACCAAGTTTTACACCAAAAGTTTTTTGTATTCTGCTGCTTCTTGAGCCATTTCCTCCAGGGTTCTGTCTTTCCTTTCCTTGTCCAAGTCCAGCTTCATGAGCTCGGAGAGAGAGAGAGAGAGAGAGACTGCTACCTTACACACAGGAACCAAGCTAATAATATCAGATCTGTTGAAGGGGTTTCGATTTTTCATATCATAGTCTCTTGGAATCAACTCTAACCCAACCTGTAAAAGAATAAATTTAAGGGAAGTAAAGAGATGTTCTAGAGCAGAGATAGGGCTGGAACCCAAAAGGCAAATGGTGCAAGTGGATACCTTGTGGCAAAGTCCACGGAGAATAGAAAATTTTCTCAAGTGCTGAAAATCATCTCTTTTTGTATAACCAAATCTTGTAGCTAGAAATGTCCTCAACCACTGTAATTTGATATAGTGATCCTCACTTGAATTATGGCAGTTGTCTTCTGTTGTAGAATTCCCCAGCAAAAAATTCAGGGAAGAAGCTACTTGTGCAGAAAAATCAGTGACATTTTCAACAGAAGCAATCACAGCTTTAAGTACATGCTTGAAAGCTCGAGTAACCATTTCATGAATACACAACGACTGAATATGAGGGAGCTTATCAGCAAGTTCAACCTGACACGGTCAGAAAAAATTAGATAGATCATACAATTGATTCATCAATATTGAAAATAGATGATAATAATTAGCAAATAAATGAAGAAAGTAGATCAATACCCTTCTAATTTCTATAGACATATATTAATGAATATAAAACACTTTCCTAAAAAAAAACCCCTGTGTTTATGCACATAAACAAGGCTTTTTATCTACATAAATAATCATGATAATGCAAATTACTTTAACGCTATATTTATGTAGATTTATTAACTGGTGCATGTAGTCCTCTTAGGTGCATGTAGTCAGTTAGTGTGCGTCCATCAACTGGTGAAAGTTCAAGTGATCCAAAGTCTGTTACCTAAAACAAGTTGGCAAATCTAAAGGGTGAGCACAGGAATAAAAATAAAATTAGTTAATACTTAATAGCATCAAGTAACTAGTACCAGCTTAGGCAAAGCAATTTCATCGTAATATATGTGCGCCATTTTGATGAGCTCATCCACTGACTGTTACAAAAGGCGAACTGAACACTCTTTATCGAGAGAGAAAAATAGAAATTAAATTTAATAGCATGTGTTTTTTTGGGGGGGGTGGGGGTCTATCTAATTATTTATATCTTCTGATCTATTAAACTTCATGATCGAATTTGTAGTGTCAAGTAAAATGCTTCAGTAACTTAGAAAATTGTCCGAGACCTTTAAATGTAGACCGGTCCTAGTTTCTTTTAGGCGCAAGAAGGCTTCTTCAAAGATATGTTTCTTCAAATCTACCTCCCTTGACTCACTGCTACTTACTTCTATGATGTTTTCTACATCCAAGTTTCTGGTTCTATAATCAATTTCCTCGGTACTATCCACATTGTCTGCCTTCTTTTCTCTCTTCTTCAGCATTTTAAATTCTTTTCCAAGTCCTTTGACAACTGTTTCAGATCTATCACCTTTAGGGCTTTTAAAAGTATCATCTGTAGACGTTTCCTGCTTTTGAAGATGTTGAATCCAACATGAGCCAAGTTCCCACCTGATCAACCTGTCAGTTAGCTCTGGTTCTTCCTTCAATTTGCTCAAGCTAACACTAATCACTTTCCGAACCAGACATCTTGAAGTTTCAATATCAGACACACTAGAATGAGGTGAGAGGTTCTTTCTAGATGGATCAGTCATGCTTGACTTGGGGAGAAGAGTTCTTAAGCTGTACACATTTAAACTGAAATTAGTTAATTATTTGATTCTTTATTAACTTATACTTGTTGATACAATAAAATCATGACACTGGTAATGCTATCTTTATTCCTTTATCCCTTGGTGGCTGCAAATTACTAGCATTCACACAAGTAGGTTCAAGGCATTTTCATGGCGATATTTTTACAGAGAAAAACACAGACTTCTAATAACAGTTAAAAATGCATTAATTTTAGGTGCAGATACCTCACTTCCTGAGTTGTGATCACGGAAGAAATCAAACACAGACTTCGGTGACACTGGAAGCCAAAATGAAAAAGCTGCAACAGATACCAGAGTACCTCTAGGCAGGCTGGGATGATCCACGATCCTTCTAATCATGACCCTAATATTGTTGTAAAGATAGCTAGCAGGATCGAGCTTACAGATTTTGACCACTTAGGGATCAGCTTGAGCACTCTATCAGTATCCATCTTCAATCCATCTGTGGTTTAATATAAGTGAACAAAGTTAGAGAAACATCTAAGATGATGAGCTTGTCAAGTTGTATTTGTAATAAATAAAAGGACCACAGCACAGGAACATAGACATTGCTCCATATGAAACTTGGCACATAGATAATTAAAATGAAATACTTGTTCTCTTTGTCTCAATAAGTCCTCGAGTTGTTCTGAAAGCAGAAGGCAGGCTAGTATATACAATGCAATGAATAGAAACTATATGAAGTGGCATTCATTTATGTTATATATTTATCAACTGTTAAAGAGGTGAAGGATTCCAAAGATAAATTTTAAATAGAAAATTTGGATTAATAAGACCAGCAAAAATAATGTGGTAACAGGTAAAATATTACATACTCAATTCTTGATCACACAAAGAACCACACCTTGTTTAATATCGCTACGCATGCCTAAATGATCCAGGCCCTCGCTCGAGTTGCTGTAAAAGAAAGAACATTCACACTAAACATGTATCTGAGAATCAAAAACTAACAATTTAAAGCAATCTCTTTTTTTCAAATGTGACAGGTCCTTTTGACCTTGACCAGCCTAACCTAAAAGCAATCTGTTATGACTTGTGAGGTAGCCTGATCAGATTAATATTATCTCAACAGCTTTATGCTTGCACTTTGTTCTTGCATTATAATCAGTATTTACTAAAACGATCAGCGAACATCTTTAGTGGTTTCTAAGATTATCATGATATGAAAATCAATTAGTTCATTTGGGTAGAAATAAAAGATTTAACAACCATGCACCCATCCCACAAGAGTAAGAACTGCAAAAAGAAGTGAGCATTATGAGCTGTACAAAAATTATCCACTATTTTAATGGCAAATGAGGAATAAATTACTCTAGTCATTAAACAGCCCTACGATATTTATGTTAGGCTTCAAAAGGAAATTTATAAATTACCAGAGTACCTGAGACAGTCAAGCAAGCAACATATAACATCAAATCTCTTATCGTGACTCTTAAGCACGGCGAGTATTGTATTTAAAGCAGATGACTGTACTCCATCCGAGTAAACAAGATGAACCAAAGGCGGCAAGACTTTCAAAGGGTCTGCAAGAAAAAGCGATAAACATATTAAAGTATTAAACACCGCATACAAGGATCAAAGACATCAGAGTACAAAAAAGATTAATTTGTTCTTTGAAAATGCCATAGTCGTATGCAAGGCCTCAAGGTAGATTCCAGTATTCTACACAGATGAGAACAAGCACTAGATGTAACACGAGTCAAAATTTGACGTATAGCCTGATTAAATATTTGTTCAATTATCACAAGTTCCAGATATATATTTGATATCAGAATTCAGAAATTTCGATCATTATGTATATAACATACCAACCAATGTAAGAAGCAAAGATGCTTGTGTGCTAATCACCAAATCTTCATCCCTGAGGCGCTGTAGCAAGTGATCTGATATATCTTTCCTGTGAGATTAATTGGAAGATATGATCAGTGGACATACAGAAGGACAAAAATGGAAAGGAAGGATAAGATAAGATGACAATTGTTAAAACCATATGCGAACCACGGTAAATGTGACAGGTCAGCTACTGAATCCAATGACATGTGGTTGAGTTCAGATATGACATCAATAGCATTCTTCCTTTGCAATAATGTTCCAGCAGCAAGGCGCTCCAAAATGTCTTTTAGGCAATTGCTGTTTGAGCTTCTGTTACATCACATTTCAAATCAGACTTCAAAGGTATTGGTTTGAACATGAGTAACCTTTGGTCGTAGAACTGCCCAATATACATATACAATTAGAAGCAGCAAGCAAAGATGGAAATTCATAAAGTAAATAATTTATCATCAAATGGAAAGTTTGATGTATAATTGAATAGTCATATTTGAAACAAATCCTCATAAATTGAAAACCAAGAACCGCGTATATAGATTAATACATCAAAGGTCATCAATTTTTGGATAAATAAGTAAAGAAAGTTGAGGATTAAAAGACCATTTGCTTCAGTAATTTACCTTTATCGGCATCAAAACTTTCTTGTTGAATGGAATCCTCCCAAGCCTTCCATTGACGAATCTTCATCATGATAAAGAAAGTACAAATAGAGGAGTTTCAATCGAAAATAATTTCCTCCAGAAAACAAAGCAAAAGTAGTAGGCCGGATAATTAATTGATTGTCCATATACCTAATTGGAGAAGAAGCCCTAATTGCAATCTGAGAAGAAGCCCGAAGCCTAATTGCTGAGAAGTGTTAACCGAAAAAACAGAAAATCTCGTCTTTAAAACAGCTCTCGTCTTTGGGTAGAGAAGTCGGCTACTCTAGTTTTGCTGTGTTGATAGAAAGTAAAGTGATTTGGGGAAAGTAAAGTGACCTAATCTATATCCCGCTCAACCGAAACAAAAACATGGTGCCCAGCAAAAATCCCCCCAAAACCTCCCGCCCAGCCCAACAAAAAATCTCACCAAAATATACAGTGATTTTTTTTTGTTTTTTGTTTTTTTTTTTGAAAAACTGTTTATTTGTTAATAATATTTTATTAAAATACTTATAATTTAATTTAAAAAATTTACTACACAAACGTAAAGTATTTATTAAAAAAATAATAATTTTGATATTTTTTTATAAAAACTTTTTTATTCGATTTTTTTAAAAAATCCGAGAAAAAGTTTAACAATTCAAAAAAAAATCTTTACAAAAAAATTGTGAGCAGGATTTTAAAAAATTTATAATTTCTAAAAAATATTACAATTTCTGAAGAAAAAAATATTTTTTGAAAAAAAATTAATTTTAAAAAATAAAATAATTTTCCAACTCATTTTATAAAAAAGTTAACAAATTTTAAAAATTAAATTTATTTTTGGGAATTTTAAAAAAAATATTAAAAAAAATTAAATTAGATGAAAATAGTTGTCATGACCAACTCTAGTGTAACACTTACATATTTATGTTACATGCTTTAACACTTTCTAACTATTGTAACATCATATTTTTGGCTAAGGTAACATAAAAAACACAATGTTACCTCAGGATGTAAGTAGTATAGCTAGGGTAACATATTGGGGTAACATTTCTCCGGTAGGGGTTACGATAGGCCTTATATGGTGTAGTGCCATCTGCTAAATAATATCCAGCGATATATTCATTTCCTTGAATGACATAATGTGCTGAAGGAGTTAAGCCTTGAGGAAGATTATCAAAAATATGTGACGACTCCAATACATTAATATCATTATTAGATCTAGGAAGACCAAAATATGCATGCCATATCCAAAGATCATAATCAACTACAGCTTCCAAAATAATTGTTGGAGTCCGCTTTGACCAACGTATTGTCCAGTCCATGCCGTTGGACAATTTTTCCATTTCCAATGCATGCAATCCAAGCTACCCAACATTTCAGGAAAGCCTCTACTCTTACCAATGTGAAGAAGTCGAGCGACATCATTTGCATTTGGAGAACAGAGATATTGAACACATAAATTGTAGCTCAACTTCTTCGCATTGGTAAGAGTAGAGGCTTTTCTGGCCAACTCCAACCATGAGATCCAAATTTGGATCAACAAGTGATCCAAATTTGGATCGGATCCAAATTCTCAACACGCCATAAGTGGTATATTGTAACTCTCGCGTAATGTTACAATATGCCCTAAATCCATTACAATAGATTTATTGTAACACTTGGGTGCGTTACATTTACGGCCGTTACAACAGGTGCCTATTATAACGCTTTTGCCCATCTACTGTAACACTAATAAAGCGATACATTATGTCGCTAATGTCACACTATCATCACCTAATGTAACGGATTTGTAGTGTTACATTTGAAATTAATCCGAGGGACAGAATGTGGGGTCCACATACGGGGCCCAACAAAAGTGGGGTCCACATACGGGGCCCAATAAAAGTGGGACCCACTGATACATGGCATATGTGGGGCCCACCTGACACGTGGCATGTGGAATCCCACCTGACACGTGGCATGTATGGGGTCCACCTGACACGTGGCATGTGGCCCACCTGACACGTGGCATGTGGGCCAACCTGACACGTGGCATGTGTAGGCCCACTGCCACGTGGCATGTGTGGACCCATTGACACGTGGCATGCGGGGCCATTTTTTATTGTAACAATGTAACATGTATACTTAACACTAAATAAGATTATAATGTAACACTACAATAGGCAAGTGTAACACTAGTTGGACATGCATATGCAACACTACAATAGCTAGGCAAATGTAACACTAAAATACAAAAAATTTGAAATTACTGCTTTATATATGCAACATTCCCATTAATAACCATTACATTTCCAACCAATATATCTAAACCAACATTGAAACCCAATTCTACCATTAAATACCATTAAAATGCCTCTTTCAACCACCGAACTACTTCAACCACATTCAAGCCAAAATATACCACTTCTCCTTCCTTCAACCATTCCAAACAACTTCACAAACCACCATTTAATTACAAACTACGATAACAAAAAAGTTCTAAATAAATATTAAAGTTCGACAGTTACTAAAGTACGATAAAAACCAGATCATATTCAAGAAGTAGCGCCGACTGTAGTGATAGGAGTGAAAGGACTGCCACTGTCATCCTATTCACTAGAAAAGGTAGCACCAAAGTCTGGAACATCAAACTTCATATTAGGATTTGCCTCTCCGAGTTTTTTGAAGAACCAAGCCATGATCTCCTGAACTTTTCTATTAACCTTGGCTTCCATTTCAGTCTCCAGATTTTGAGTGATCTTTGCAGTCAACTCCTCAACATAAGGTTCTAAAATTTGAATAGCAGAAGCAGTTTATGTCATCGAAGCAACTGTTTTACCTTGCCTTCCCACCAACCAATCTGGTCTGTTCTTTTTTCTGGGAAGCAATACATCTGCATCATCCCCGTTTTTCATCATGTCCTTGATGGCATCCTACAAGAGACAGTTTCATAAATTTTTGAGAGGTAAAATGAGTTCAAATTTATACTTAATGATATGATATTGTTAAATATAATTGATGTGTTTTAATCAGTGTTTAAGTGTTACAGTGAATTATCAGAGTTTAGCTGGAAGCGGTCAGAGTTTATTGTAAACTTTGACAGGCGGAAGCTGGACAGAGTTTAGTAAAGTCTGTCTGGAAGCAGCGCGTACGGAGTCAACAGAAGATATTAGAGATAAATTGAAGATTGATATGGAAGCGATATCTTTGAAGATTGGATAGCTATCAAAGAGATCGAGTTGACTTAGGAGACGTGTGACAATCTGTAATTGATATCATTGTATAGCTGATTATTAGGAATATCAATTAGAGATTGTATCGAAGCTGTATGTTTTATAAATACAGTTAGGTTAACCCTAGAAGGGTATCATGCAACGAATTATCTTTATTGTAACCTAGCAGCTCATTGTGATAGTTTACATCACGAAGAGGTTTTAATACCAGAAGTTTTTAAGTGCATAAACGTCTTACTTGTTAAACTCTCATACGAATTTGATTATTAATTGTATATTCGGCCTAACAAGTGGTATCAGAGCCAATCTGTTACTTTATTACAGGTTAAGATCCAAACACAACAATAATCATGTCAGCAATTCCTCCACCAACACCTACTGTTTCTGAAAAGGCTCCTACTACTATGAGTCGTTATGAACCAATCAGGGTTCCTATTCTCAAGCCATTAGAGTATGCTATGTGGAAGGTCAAGATGACTATGTTTCTGGAGGCTACAGATCCAGAATATCTTGACAGGATTTATGAAGGCCCTCACAATCCTACAAAGCTATCTGTTGCAGCTGCTGGTGAAGAAGCTAAAATAGTTCCAAAGGAAAAGAAGGACATGACTCCTGAAGATCTATCATCAATTGCTAAGGATGCAAAGGTTAGGCATTTACTGCATAGTGCTTTAGACAATGTTATGTCTAACAAAGTCATTAACTGCACCACTGCAAAAGAGATATGGGATGCTCTTGAAGTCAGGTGTCAAGGAACTGCGGCTATTAAGAAGAATAGGAGAAACATACTCACACAAGAGTATGAGCATTTTGAGGCTAAACCTGAAGAGACCATGACAGAAACATTTGATAGATTCTGTAAACTGCTCAATGATCTATCATTGGTCAACAAAGAGTATGATCTAGAAGACTCAAATCTCAAGTTTCTTCTTTCTCTACCTGAAAAGTGGGATGTGAAAACAACCACTATTAGAGACAACTATGAACTTGCTTAAACAGAGATTGATGAAATCTATGGGCTGCTCAAAACTCATGAATTGGAAATGGAGCAGAGAAACAGGAGATCAAGCAGAAAGGCAAAGTCTGTTGCTCTTAAGGTTGAAGAGAAGCCTCGGAAGAAAGAGGCATCAAGAAGGAAAATGAAGGGAAAAGCTTTGGTCATACATTCAGAAAGTGAATCATCAAATTCTGATTATGATTCAAACTCATCTGAATCATCTGACTCTGAGGATGATGAAGAAGAAATGAGGAAAATGGCTGTGTTGATGGTGAAGACCTTCAAGAAAATGGGTTTCAAGAATTTCAAGAAAGGTAAAAGGTTTTCTAGAGACTCAAATGAAGACAGAAAAAGCTTCAGGAAGTCTGACAAGAGAGATTCTAGGGGGAAGAAGGATAAGTCTGAAATTCAATGCTACAAGTGTAAGGAGATGGGTCACTATGCTCCTGAGTGCAAGAAGGGTAAAACTGGAAAGGTACTCTACACTAAAGGTAGAGATTGGGCAGACACTTCAGATTCTGATGAAGAAGTGAACTATGCTCTCGTGGCTACTACTGTCTGAAAATCAGGTACCTCTAACTACCTATGCTTATAATATTGATGACATTGCTCAATTAAGAATTTACCTTAAGTCATTGCATATAAGTTATAGGGATCAGACTTTAGAGAATGAGAGGATAAAATCTGAAAATTCGGAACTTAAGGTTAGAAATAAACTTGTTGAAGAAAAACTTGAAAACATGCAACAAGTTCAGAAAGAGAGAGATGATGTTGTTTCTATAGAACAGGATTTGCTTCAAAAATATAAACAACTAGAATCTGAGTTGGAGGAAGCAAATAAGAAAATTAGGACTTGGACTAATTCTGGAAAGTACACTCAACAGATTTTTCAGACAGACACTGTTGGTCTAGGTTATAATGAGGGAGATGAACTTAGATTTCAAAATCACGTTAAAATCAGACCTCATTTTGTACATGGAGCCAGTAAATTTTTGTCTGAAAATGAAAAAGAAGCTGTTAAAAGTGAACCAGTAAAAACTAGTGTTAAACAGGTTAATATCGGTTCAATGACAGATAAACAACTCAAACATAAACTAAAGGAGTTAAAATCTGTTAAGAAACAGGGAGTGTCAAATAAGAACAGAAATGGAAAAGTAGGCATTACTTCAGGAAATAAACCAATGCTTGCTAGTTATGCTCCAAGAAAGACATGTCATAACTGTGGTAGTACTAAGCATCTTGCAAATTTCTGCAAGAAAAACAAAAACATAAATTCTTTACCTTCCAAGTCTGAGGTAAAGAATGATTTTGCTAGAACTAAACCACAGACTTTATGCACACACTGTGGAAGCACTTGGCATTCCATTTATACTTGCAGAGAGTATCATGCTATCTATTATAATTACTATGAACTGAAACCCAATCTGAAATGGGTTAAAGTTAATACTGCAAGTGTAAACTCTGATACTGTTAGCTCAAACTCTGATAATGTTAATTCCGCTGCAAAAGCTAACAAAGTTAAGAATGTCAAAGGATCCAAGCAAGTCTGGATCCTTAAATCTAATCCTCAGTAATTGCTTGTGATTGCAGGGCAACAGGGAGGCAACCCTAGTCGTGGACAGTGGATGTTCAGGACACATGACTGGAAATAAAGCCCTGCTATCAGACTATGAGGAGAAGGCTGGCCCAAAAGTTTCCTATGGTGATGGCAATGTAGGAAGAACATTGGGATATGGCAATATTAATCTTGGAAATGTCATCATCAACAATGTAGCTCATGTCCCAGGACTCAAGCATGACTTGCTGTCCGTGAGTCAAATCTGTGACAAGGGATATCATGTAGATTTTCAACCTGAATATTGTGAAGTTATCAGCAAATCTACAGGAAAGGTTGTTCTAGTTGGTCATAGGCAAAACAACATTTATGAAATCAAGCTTTTGATAAACTCTGTTGGAAAAGATGTTTGCCTGTCTACAAGAATGTCTAGTGAAGAGAGTTGGAATTGGCACAAGAAACTCTCACATTTGAACTTGAACAACATCAATGAATTGATCAGAAAGGATCTTGTAAGAGGACTCCCAAAGGCTCTGTTAAATGTTGATGGCCTATGTGATTCATGTCAGAAGGCTAAACAAAGGAAGTCATCTTTCAAGAGCAAGACAGAATTTTCAATCACTGATCCTTATCATCTTCTGCATGTTGATCTCTTTGGTCCAGTAAATGTTATGTCTATAGCAAGGAAGAAATATGCTTTAGTCATTGTTGATGAATACACTAGATTCACTTGGGTGTATTTTCTAGCAAAGAAAGATGAAACTACATTAACTTTGATAGAGCATGTGAAGCTTCTGGACAAAGGATCAAGTAACAAAGTCAGAATCATCAGAAGTGATAATGGAACTGAGTTCAGAAATGCAACAATGGAAGAATTCGGCAAGGACAATGGAGTGAAGCAAGAATTTTCAGCACCTGGTACACCACAACAAAATGGTGTAGTTGAAAGGAAAAATAGAACCTTGATTGAAGCTGCCAGAACTATGCTTGATGAAGCAAAATTGCCAACTTATTTCTGGGCAGAAGCTGTTCAAACTGCTTGTTTTACTCAAAATGCTACACTGATCAATAAGCATGGAAAGACACCATATGAGATGGTGAAGAAAAAGAAGCCTAACCTGAAATACTTTCATATTTTCGGGTGCAAATGCTTTGTTTTGAAGACTCATCCTGAACAGTTGACCAAGTTTGAGCTAAAGGCAGATGAAGGAATTTTTGTTGGCTATCCACTGTCAACAAAGGCATTCAGAGTTTACAATCTGAGAACTAAAGTGATCATGGAATCTATACATGTGTCGTTTGATGAAAAGAAGTTAACTGGACTTGAAGACAAAGATGAATATGATCAACTGAAATTTGAAAATGAAGATTTAAACTTTGTTGAAGTAAACTCTGATCAAACAATTCTGACAGACTCTGTTGAAACAAATTCTGAACCTCTACTGGTAAACACTGGAGAAACTTCTCAGCCACAACGAAGGGAAGAACCAGTTGAGGGGGAGCATGACCAAGATGAAGACTCAAACACTAATACTGAGTCAACTGAAAAATCTGGATCAAACTCTGATGACTCAAACTCTGAAAATTCAAATTCTGACTCTGTGCAGTCAAGTTGAGGGGGAGTCTCAGAAAACGAAGATAGATCACAACAAAATCAGGAGAGCATGGATCAAGGGGGAGGATCACATGCTGACAGAAGTCATTTGCCTTCTGCTAGGAAATGGACTAAATCACATACACCTGATTTGATAATTGGTGATCCAGATGCAAAAGTAAAAACAAGAAGTGCCACTGCAAGTGAATGTCTGTTTCATGCATTCTTGTCTAAGAATGAACCAAAGAAAGTGGAAGAAGCTCTTCAAGATGCTGACTGGATAACAGCAATGCAAGAAGAGTTGAATGAATTTGAAAGGAATGAAGTTTGGACCCTTGTACCAAGGCCAAAGAACAGATCTATTGTTGGTACAAAATGGGTTTTCAGAAACAAGACTGACATGAAGGTGTTATCACAAGGAAAAAGGCTAGACTGGTAGCAAAAGGCTATTCACAGCAGGAAGGAATAGACTATGATGAAACATTTGCTCCAGTTGCAAGATTGGAGGCAATCAGAATTTTTCTAGTATATGCCTCTCACAAGAAATTCAAAGTGTTCCAGATGGATGTGAAAAGTGCTTTTCTGAATGGGAAGCTTGAAGAAGAAGTGTTTGTTGAACAACCACCAGGATTTGTGGACCCCAAATATCCAGATTATGTCTACAGGCTAGATAAGGCACTATATGGACTTAAGCAGGCACCAAGAGCATGGTATGAGACACTTGCTCAATTTCTTCTAGAAAGTGGATTCAACAGAGGTACAATTGACAAAACTCTGTTTATTTCAATCAAGGAAGTGACCTCCTTTTAGTTCAGATATATGTTGATGACATTATCTTTGGGTCTACTAATGATAAACTCTGTAAGAAGTTTGCCAAGCTCATGCAGTCCAGGTATCAAATGAGCATGATGGGAGAGCTTAGTTACTTTCTAGGCCTACAGGTGAGACAAACAGATGATGGTATTTTCATTAATCAAGAAAAATATACCAGAAATCTTCTCAAGAAATTTGGTATGCTTGACTGTTCATCTGCATCAACTCCCATGGCAACAGCAACTAAATTGGACAAAGACACAGGAGTTTAAGTGGATATGACAAACTACAGAGGCATGATAGGATCTCTTCTTTACTTAACAGCTAGTAGGCCTGACATCATGTATGCAACTTGTCTTTGTGCAAGGTTTCAGGCAGATCCTAGAGAGCCACATCTGACAGCTGTGAAAAGAATCTTCAAGTATCTCAAGGGCACCATATCATTAGGTCTGTGGTACCCCAGAGAATCAGATTTCAAGCTACTTGGATATTCTGATGCAGACTTTGCAGGCTGCAAGATTGACAGAAAGAGCACTAGTGGAAGTTGTCAATTTCTTGGTGACAGACTTGTCTCTTGGTACATCAAGAAACAGAAATCAATTT
Organism: Saposhnikovia divaricata; assembly: GCA_036435485.1. Lineage (NCBI taxonomy): Eukaryota > Viridiplantae > Streptophyta > Magnoliopsida > Apiales > Apiaceae > Saposhnikovia > Saposhnikovia divaricata. The sequence continues at coordinate 204,878,655 of CM071601.1, read as the reverse complement.
CCACATCTACAGCTGAAGCAGAGTATATTGCATCTGGTAGCTGCTGTGCACAGATCTTGTGGATGAAGAATCAGTTGTTGGATTATGGATTGTGTAATAACCCTAATTTTAGAAAAGCTACAGTGACCCCATGAATAGTAAATTTTGAGGATTTAAAGAAATGGTATGTAGGTACTCTATATTGGAAATGGAAAATGAACAAACAAAAACCATATTAGTGATATACTATAAAAATAAGTGATTCGAAATGACGATGGATTTCAGAAATTCCTGAATTTAGATTTTGAGGATTTTGAGTTCGAACGAGCTTCTATTTATTGGATATTAAGGAGCATAGAAATATTAAAGGAATTATATATTGAGGAATTAGTGAATTTAAGTTAAACCAGGGGATTTTTAAGTTAAGAGAATGCTAAGGGAATTTGGATTTTTAAACGATTTCAAAACCACTGGATGACGAGATATATTCGAAACGAACCACAACTAGATGAGTATGGAAACCAAACAACCAAGATTATAATATAACAAGGATATATACCACATTATTATTACCAAGAGTGCTAGCAAATTACTTAGGAAAATCAAGAAAAGAGAATTATGAGATCATTAGAATGACATCACATTCCACTAACTTGTTTTAAGGGTAAATTAGTCATTTTAGCATGGTTTTACCACAAAATGTCTCCAAAGCTTCCACTAGACTCTAGAATTCTCAAGAATTGATCAACATAAGATCAAAACAAGCAAGAGGAATCAATTACTTTCCATTATCTCTTTCTCTACAACCTGCCCAGCAAGAGCAAGGAGGAGAAGAAAAATCATATCTCCATTTCTATCCATGATAAAATCACCAAATTTTAACCACAACCTCTCCACTCCATGGGCATGATTCGCTCCAAATTTCATAGCAATCCAAGTAGTATAGCCTAGTCAAATCCATGCTCAAAGTGGGAGAACCAAACCTGTCCAGTTTCTGTCCAGCGGAAGGATGGAGCTCAAAACCATAGCTAGGAAGCTTTGTTTTTGGTGATCTATAGCTCAAATCAAAGCTTACACAGAGTCCAAGATGTGGTAAAAATTTGAGAGCCAAACTCTTATTTTTCGATTTGTTATGATTTTTACAAAAGTGATGATGAATAGTAACCCTTAGAAACTAACTTTGTTTTTATGGTTTCTTTAGTTGATCCAAGCTAGTATAAGGTTGATTAAGCATATCCCAAGGCTTGATAAGGGTTGTTAAAGCTTCAAGAAGGTATAAATCTCAAGACCCTTTAGTATTACTTTGAATATAGGATGGATTATAGAAAGTTTAGTGATTAAGATTATGATAAGTGATTATTCATGATGATATATGTGTTTGTAAGTGATTAAAGTTGAATATGGAAGGAGTATGTGCTTGTAACCATGGTTGGTAAGATGACCACATGGTGTAGGTGATGGTGTATAAGGTGGATGATAGATTTGGAGGAGTTGGATTTTGGAAAGTATGAAAATATAGCCGTTATAATGTCCGATTTTCGTTAACCATAGAGTTGCCCTGTTTTGAGACAGAGATCCCAAACCATTAAAGGTCAGTTGGAGGTATCAACTGGTCATGAGAGGATAGATCTTGATTCATAGATCGTTTTGATATAAAGTACGTTAAAATATGATGTACGGTTTAGGAGAAAAGTCAATTTTAGTGAAAGACGTTCGGAAACCGAGAAAATGCAGTTGTGTCAACTTTGAGGTCATAGTTACCATACTTAAACATTTTTAAAAGTTATAAAATTTTGGGACAATATAGTAGGTTGAACAGAGATTAAAACCCCACTGACCTTGCATTAAAATTCGAAATTGATATTTTCTGAGAATTTTTACAGTCGAGTGTGGTTATTAAGGGAAATGGTGAAAAACACTGAAACTTTGATTGAGTCCAAAATGGTTAGGTTCTTGGAACTCTTGGATTATTAATAATGTGTTAAACATATACTAAGTGTCAAGGATATTGTTATATAAAGGTGAAGTGAGTAAGGGATGTAGTATTCTAACGAGGATCCTTTTCGTGCTTATAGAAACTCAGGACGAACCGCGGGTCGTGCCAGTGGGATATAGAGATCGAGGCAAGATTTCTTCTATCCTTACCTTGGAAAACTATTTTATTTTCAAAGTAAATGATTTCATGGAATATATATGTTATTCTACGTTTGCTATATTGCTAAGAATTATTTCCCTGATATTGGAATTAAAGAGAAATGGATATAAATTATGAAATATGAATGTGGATATGATTATGAATGGAGCGAATATGCTTTATGGTAAAGAGAGGTGAAAGAGAATGGTATCAGTTGTTATCTAGAGTCATATGAAGAATGGTATCAGTTGTTATCTAGGGTTATATAATTTATAACGTTATGTTAAAAATATTCTTTCTAAGCAATTGTGATTTAATAAATATTATTTGATTTTTTTTATACTTTTGAAAATAGATGGAATATTTTATAAGAGCGTATTGGATTTCATTGAATACAGAGGAGATGTCTGAGTTATAATCCAAGTATTATGATATATATATATATATATATACATATTTTAAGGGTGATGATACATGGAAATGATGAAAAAGATAAATGTGAATGGAATATTTTATATATATGTAAGTGTACTGGATTCCAGTAAACACAGAGAAGATGTCTGAGTCATAATCAAAGTATTATGACATATGTATTTTTAGAGGTGATGATAAATGGAAATGGAAATGATATATGTGAATGGAAATGGAAATTGAAAGGAAAAATGTGGAATGGTATTGGTATAAATGGAATACTGATTGAAAAAAAAGGGGGGATTGCAACAGACTTGCGTAAGTGGCTGTGTCAGGGCTGTGTGCGACACAGTCCAGCATTTATTATTTTTATTACGGCACGAAGATGCCAAGGGAGGATGTTAGCAGGTGGCCTTCCTCCAGGGATGATCTTCATTCCTTCTACCGGTAGTAAAAAGAGAGCAGGTACGATTAGGCGACTGATCATCGTCCTAACGTATCAGGCGACAGCAGATATCCCCAATGTTTTTGAAAAGGAAGTGTTGACAATGGTTTTCAGATTTTTATACTGAAAACATAAACATGATCTGAAATGATGGAATTATTGTTACAGATGAAGAGAAACTGATTTTATATTAATTTATATAATTGTTGCATAAGAAGGAAATGAGAAGATGATAGCGAAAGATTTGTTCAAGTTTATCATATTATTTTAGAAAATTACACTGAAACGGTATATTGGTTGTTTTTACAGTAAGAAGAGAAATTGATATTATGTGATATTAGAAGAGAAACTGATATCATAATACTATATATTTCTTTTCGTACAAAGATAATTGGAAAGTGTATATATATTGAATGAAAATAAAATTCTTTCCATAATAACTGAAATTTGTTTTTGTCTATTATATATATATATATATATATATATATATATATATATATATATATATATATATATATATATATATAATGATTTATTTCCCTTTGATGCTAGTTGATAGAATTTATCTTGCTGAGCTATTTTAGCTCATTCTTGCTATTATGTATACAACAGCTAGGTATGCCGATACTCCGCACTACACCCCGCAAGAGGGTACGGGAAAGATGAATTTTTGAGAGAGTGTTAGCAACGATTTCCCGAGGTAGCTATCGGACGGTTGGGTATTGGTAGATTATGTACATTTAGTGTGTATGCAGTTGTAATAAACTTTTGATTGTTGAAATGCTTCATGTCGAAGTATTATTCAACAAGGTATTTAAGTATGATCCTGGTTTGTAATAACTGCTTAAATCTAAACTTTTAATATTGTGGATGTTGTTCTCTGAGCATATGACAAGTGTGTAACATTATTAAGTGTAGGGTCTATTATGTAAGTTTTAGTATGAATTTATATTCCAGCTGCCAAGAATGAAGTGTCACTAAACTGAAATTGGTCGTTGACGGACCGGATTCCTGACCCCAGATCTGGGGCTGTCACAGATGGTATCAGAGCTTATAGTCATAATGCTCAGGAACAAGAGTGATAATAATAAATATATCAGTAATAATATAAATTGAGAACTCACATCGAGTTCAAGGGTGGTTTATCGAACGAAGCGTTTATTCTAAGTAGTGATTATAATTTTATAGATTATTACTAATAAAAGTTTATGTTTTAGTATAGGGAGAGGAGATTGGTGAGCCAAAGTTAAGGGTATTTAAAGTCTTCTTGTGTTTAATGGAGTTTGAAGAAATATTGTAAGTGGATCGGTGAATAGACACTGATTGTTTGTGGAGATGAAAGGGTGAAACCGAGGTTGGTCGGTAAAGCCAAGATATACCTTAAGGACCAAGACAGACTGAGAGGTCTCGGGATTGAATTAAATGAAAAGGTTATTATGCTAAAAGTGTTAAACTTATGTAGCACACAGGATTGATTTGAAAAAGGGAATATTTGATGTATTGGGAAGTGTACGTTAGACAATCTCGTGAGTATAAGTGGTATGTTAGAATATACAATTATAAAGAATAGTTTTAAAAGGGTCTTTGATACCGGAGCAGTGTCAGGTCAAGACGATCAATATTACGAAAGTATATCGATTAGAAGGTTGTGTTCTATTATGGATCAAGGAAGAGAGTATCGAGCCAAGTCACGACTAAGTAAATGAAGATAATTGGGAATAGCAGACAATAGGTTAAGGCTGCATGGTGAGTGCAAAATTTAAGAAATTTTGGAGGGTACGCAGTCTAAGATATAAATAGTATTTGAGGAAAACCTTCCATTATTTGGATTTTCAATTGGGCAGAGGCTATTAACGGTACCTATTTTCAAGCTCCTAAAGCCCTGCTAAATTATATTATTGAGTTTCAAATTTTCCTCTACTAATGAGTAATTATTCATTAAGTGCCGGTATCTTTTTAAAAAAAAAAAAATCTTTCTGGTACCCTTGGGGATGTGTTTCAAAATTTTATTTTATCTATCTTAGTCAAAATATTCCTCTAAGATTACTTTCGGAAGATGGTATTGATCATTTTGATTTAAATTTTTCTTTATATTTTTACTACAACTAAGAGGAACAACCCTATATGTATACACAAGGACGATCTGTCTGTGTGATTGAAAGTCGGAGGGGACGCCCTCCTTTGTGTGACATACGGGTTCTTCCATCATATTGATTTCTCAAATATTCTTTTGTTTCGAATAAAGGTTATTTAAAACTTTTAATTTTATAAATTGTTGTGGGACCCTTGCTTGTTTCTGGGTTCGTTTCAATTCAAAGTCTCCTAAATTCTATTAATTGTTTCGAATATAGAATATTTCATTAATGGATGGGATAATGGAAGCAAGGTTTAGAGTATACGTGATTATAAAGGGGAACTTGAGATTCCAAGGGAAATTTCAATAAGAGATAATTAGAGCTAGAAGCGTTTCAATATAAGAGAGAAAGGAATTTCGTGAGAAGAAATGGGAATATTTGATGATTAGTAAGAGAAAAGAAAATGAGGAATTTTAAGGCATAATTGAGATTTACTATTGAAAGTAAGGTGTATTTTGGGGATAATTAATGAAGGATTCGAGGTGCAATAACTTTTAGTGAGGGAAGGCCAATATTGTGACTAATACCCTAAGTAGCAGAGAGAGATTAAAGATGTTAAGTATTCAAAGGATTAATCCAAAAGGTGTGAATGAGTGAAACTTGAGGTAAAGATTTTAATGAGAATAACAAAGGGAAATTTCAGAGGTGGAGTAGATAGTATATAATGAAGGAACTAAGGTGGATCAGCAAGATGTAAAGAGGGTATAGTGAACAATAGACATATGGGATAAGGTATCCGGAGGAAATTGCAGGTACGCTCTAATTTAACTATTTAAGTGTAAATGTTCGGTTAGGGATCGACTAAGTCAATGAATGGTGTAGGTAGGTTGACAATCTAGATAAGGAAAATCAGTATCTGTTAAGGGTCAAAGAACTCTATAGAAAGGAGATTAAGAGTATGAGAGAAGGTGTGAGAATATTTTTAAGGATGAAGGAAAAGTACATGCTCGTATAGTTACGAACAGGAAATATATATTATAGGTAATATTTTCTTACAATTGTTTTAAAGAATATTATTAGAGCTTATTTTCTGGAAAATTTTACAGAGATGATATATAAAAATGTTGGAGTATTTATATTTTATGTCATGATAGAGATCATAATATCGCCAAACCATAGTGAGATACACTACCATTCAGGGAAGGCCAATGTGGTGGCCGATACCCTTAGGCAAAAGAGGAAAGAGAAATGAGATGAGATAGAATGACTGAATATAGGAAGAAATCTCCAAGAAAAGGATAGTGAGAGTACTACTAATGATAAGCTAAATGGCATGTTGATGAATGACAGGCAAGTTATGTTGGTGTATTTTTGCGCAAACAAGATAGAGATATTATGAAAGGAAAAAGGATAAAGGAAGTAGTGTGGAATTAGAAGGTGTGGATGAGAAAGGTATTCATGAACATTTCCGACATGATTCCGGGACGGAATCCTTTTAAGGGGGGAAGACTGTAATAACCCTAATTTTAGAAAAGCTACAGTGACCCCATGAATAGTAAATTTTGAGGATTTAAAGAAATGGTGTGTAGGTACTCTATACTGGAAACGGAAAATGAACAAACAAAAACCATATTAGTGATATACTATAAAAATAAGTGATTCGAAATGACGATGGATTTCAGAAATTCCTGAATTTAGATTTTGAGGATTTTGAGTTCGAACGAGCTTCTATTTATTGGATATTAAGGAGCATAGAAATATTAAAGGAATTATATATTGAGGAATTAGTGAATTTAAGTTAAACCAGGGGATTTTTAAGTTAAGAGAATGCTAAGGGAATTTGGATTTTTAAACGATTTCAAAACCACTGGATGACGAGATATATTCGAAACGAACCACAACTAGATGAGTATGGAAACCAAACAACCAAGATTATAATATAACAAGGATATATACCACATTATTATTACCAAGAGTGCTAGCAAATTACTTAGGAAAATCAAGAAAAGAGAATTATGAGATCATTAGAATGACATCACATTCCACTAACTTGTTTTAAGGGTAAATTAGTCATTTTAGCATGGTTTTACCACAAAATGTCTCCAAAGCTTCCACTAGACTCTAGAATTCTCAAGAATTGATCAACATAAGATCAAAACAAGCAAGAGGAATCAATTACTTTCCATTATCTCTTTCTCTACAACCTGCCCAGCAAGAGCAAGGAGGAGAAGAAAAATCATATCTCCATTTCTATCCATGATAAAATCACCGAATTTTAACCACAACCTCTCCACTCCATGGGCATGATTCGCTCCAAATTTCATAGCAATCCAAGTAGTATAGCCTAGTCAAATCCATGCTCAAAGTGGGAGAACCAAACCTGTCCAGTTTCTGTCCAGCGGAAAGATGGAGCTCAAAACCATAGCTAGGAAGCTTTGTTTTTGGTGATCTATAGCTCAAATCAAAGCTTACACAGAGTCCAAGATGTGGTAAAAATTTGAGAGCCAAACTCTTATTTTTCGATTTGTTATGATTTTTACAAAAGTGATGATGAATAGTAACCCTTAGAAACTAACTTTGTTTTTATGGTTTCTTTAGTTGATCCAAGCTAGTATAAGGTTGATTAAGCATATCCCAAGGCTTGATAAGGGTTGTTAAAGCTTCAAGAAGGTATAAATCTCAAGACCCTTTAGTATTACTTTGAATATAGGATGGATTATAGAAAGTTTAGTGATTAAGATTATGATAAGTGATTATTCATGATGATATATGTGTTTGTAAGTGATTAAAGTTGAATATGGAAGGAGTATGTGCTTGTAACCATGGTTGGTAAGATGACCACATGGTGTAGGTGATGGTGTATAAGGTGGATGATAGATTTGGAGGAGTTGGATTTTGGAAAGTATGAAAATATAGCCGTTATAATGTCCGATTTTCGTTAACCATAGAGTTGCCCTGTTTTGAGACAGAGATCCCAAACCATTAAAGGTCAGTTGGAGGTATCAACTGGTCATGAGAGGATAGATCTTGATTCATAGATCGTTTTGATATAAAGTACGTTAAAATATGATGTACGGTTTAGGAGAAAAGTCAATTTTAGTGAAAGACGTTCGGAAACCGAGAAAATGCAGTTGTGTCAACTTTGAGGTCATAGTTACCATACTTAAACATTTTTAAAAGTTATAAAATTTTGGGACAATATAGTAGGTTGAACAGAGATTAAAACCCCACTGACCTTGCATTAAAATTCGAAATTGATATTTTCTGAGAATTTTTACAGTCGAGTGTGGTTATTAAGGGAAATGGTGAAAAACACTGAAACTTTGATTGAGTCCAAAATGGTTAGGTTCTTGGAACTCTTGGATTATTAATAATGTGTTAAACATATACTAAGTGTCAAGGATATTGTTATATAAAGGTGAAGTGAGTAAGGGATGTAGTATTCTAACGAGGATCCTTTTCGTGTTTATAGAAACTCAGGACGAACCGCGGGTCGTGCCAGTGGGATATAGAGATCGAGGCAAGATTTCTTCTATCCTTACCTTGGAAAACTATTTTATTTTCAAAGTAAATGATTTCATGGAATATATATGTTATTCTACGTTTGCTATATTGCTAAGAATTATTTCCCTGATATTGGAATTAAAGAGAAATGGATATAAATTATGAAATATGAATGTGGATATGATTATGAATGGAGCGAATATGCTTTATGGTAAAGAGAGGTGAAAGAGAATGGTATCAGTTGTTATCTAGAGTCATATGAAGAATGGTATCAGTTGTTATCTAGGGTTATATAATTTATAACGTTATGTTAAAAATATTCTTTCTAAGCAATTGTGATTTAATAAATATTATTTGATTTTTTTTATACTTTTGAAAATAGATGGAATATTTTATAAGAGCGTATTGGATTTCATTGAATACAGAGGAGATGTCTGAGTTATAATCCAAGTATTATGATATATATATATATATATATATATATATATATATATATATATATATACATATTTTAAGGGTGATGATACATGGAAATGATGAAAAAGATAAATGTGAATGGAATATTTTATATATATGTAAGTGTACTGGATTCCAGTAAACACAGAGAAGATGTCTGAGTCATAATCAAAGTATTATGACATATGTATTTTTAGAGGTGATGATAAATGGAAATGGAAATGATATATGTGAATGGAAATGGAAATTGAAAGGAAAAATGTGGAATGGTATTGGTATAAATGGAATACTGATTGAAAAAAAAAGGGGGATTGCAACAGACTTGCGTAAGTGGCTGTGTCAGGGCTGTGTGCGACACAGTCCAGCATTTATTATTTTTATTACGGCACGAAGATGCCAAGGGAGGATGTTAGCAGGTGGCCTTCCTCCAGGGATGATCTTCATTCCTTCTACCGGTAGTAAAAAGAGAGCAGGTACGATTAGGCGACTGATCATCGTCCTAACGTATCAGGCGACAGCAGATATCCCCAATGTTTTTGAAAAGGAAGTGTTGACAATGGTTTTCAGATTTTTATACTGAAAACATAAACATGATCTGAAATGATGGAATTATTGTTACAGATGAAGAGAAACTGATTTTATATTAATTTATATAATTGTTGCATAAGAAGGAAATGAGAAGATGATAGCGAAAGATTTGTTCAAGTTTATCATATTATTTTAGAAAATTACACTGAAACGGTATATTGGTTGTTTTTACAGTAAGAAGAGAAATTGATATTATGTGATATTAGAAGAGAAACTGATATCATAATACTATATATTTCTTTTCGTACAAAGATAATTGGAAAGTGTATATATATTGAATGAAAATAAAATTCTTTCCATAATAACTGAAATTTGTTTTTGTCTATTATATATATATATATATATATATATATATATATATATATATATATATATATATATATAATGATTTATTTCCCTTTGATGCTAGTTGATAGAATTTATCTTGCTGAGCTATTTTAGCTCATTCTTGCTATTATGTATACAACAGCTAGGTATGCCGATACTCCGCACTACACCCCGCAAGAGGGTACGGGAAAGATGAATTTTTGAGAGAGTGTTAGCAACGATTTCCCGAGGTAGCTATCGGACGGTTGGGTATTGGTAGATTATGTACATTTAGTGTGTATGCAGTTGTAATAAACTTTTGATTGTTGAAATGCTTCATGTCGAAGTATTATTCAACAAGGTATTTAAGTATGATCCTGGTTTGTAATAACTGCTTAAATCTAAACTTTTAATATTGTGGATGTTGTTCTCTGAGCATATGACAAGTGTGTAACATTATTAAGTGTAGGGTCTATTATGTAAGTTTTAGTATGAATTTATATTCCAGCTGCCAAGAATGAAGTGTCATTAAACTGAAATTGGTCGTTGACGGACCGGATTCCTGACCCCAGATCTGGGGCTGTCACAGATTGAGGTACAGTAAGATTCCTATTTACTGTGATAATCAAAGTGTTATTGCTATGACAGGTAATCCAGTACAGCATTCAATGACCAAGCACATCAGCATAAGGTACCATTTCATCAGAGAACATGTGGAAGAATGGAATATTGAACTACATTTTGTGTCTACAGAACAACAGCTTGCAGATATCTTCACCAAACCATTGAGTGAAGCTACATTTACAAGACTGGTCAATGAACTAGGAATGGTCTCTGGTTCTGACTAGGAATGTTGGTTAGATTCAAATTTTACTTATGTAATGTGTTGCTCATATTTCCTTGATTTGTTAAATGCTAAGTGAACTCTGTTATGCATACTCTGATAATCTGTTTTTCACTGTCAAACTCTGTTAAACTCTGTCAGCATGCCTGTATGTTATACACTGTTAATAAGTTTGATAAACTCTGTGAACTCTGAGTTGATTTTTGTCTGAATGAAAACACCAATGAAGAAATATGTATGAAGCATGATTCTCAGCAATTAATCATGAATCTTTCTGAGTTATTGTGATCTAATCTTAGATTGTGCAGAAAGTTAACACAGCATGATACTGGTTCATATTTATAGCATCTCTTAATTTATTTTGACCTAAACTCTGAGTCTATAAATACTGTGTGCATTGCCTTTCATGAATAACTACTGATGTTGATGAACTCTAAACTCTGTTAGTTATACTCTGGTAGAATAAAATACTTACTGCAATACCCCAAAGAAAATGTAAATAGGTAACTATACTCCTTTGAGATTATGTTGGAGACTAGGATGACCCAGGAACATATTGGTATATAATATGTGCTAAAATTCTCTGATTTTTGGTGACTAGTCAAATACTAGGATGACCCAGGAACTTATCAAAATGATAAGGGCTAAGATTTTTGAATTTTTTGTGACTGGTTTCAACCTCTAATTACTGGAATGAATAGAAAAAAAATAGAAGGGGTATAAAATAAATTAAATATTACTGTATATAGATTGATTACTACAGAGTTTAGCTTTCATCATACAGTCAGTGTTTACTATGACAGTTTGTGCATCCAGTGTTTATTGATTTACTTTATGGATTTTATGAAAAATTAGATGCTCTAAAAATTGATTTGGTAAACTCTGCTTCACACACACATATTTTCACAACTGTGCAATTTTTGAAAGGGTTTCGGTGATAAAGTTGGAGAATTGACAAACGCTGTTGATTTGTGATTAGTACTCTGAGGTAAATTTTCAATTGGACAATTTGAAAATTTTAGAGTAAATAGGGCTTTTGACAACTGTTAATAAGTGAATCCCTAATCGTTCTGTTCCTGATTTAATTGTGATTATTGTTGATGAATTTGTTCCTTATATGATTACTTTAATTAGTTTTCATATTCTCTTCTTTGATTTAATTCTTTGAAGAACAATTCATAAACATAAAATTTGCAGAACATAATGAATAAGATTAGAGAAACAGGATTTTTCATTGATAATAAGAAAGAGATTACAAGCAAGTATTACATCTTTTTTGTTCTCTCTATCTGCTAATCTATTCAACAGGAAAATAAAAGGTCAAGTCCAAACCACTCCATTGTTAGCAAACATCCCAGATCCCATCTTTGCCACTTTATTTGGGTGGAAGTTAAAGGGATAAGGTTATTTTTACTTACATATTCATTAACAATGGTTGGTGGTGTTGGATGAGGATGCCTTCGAGGAAAGCCATGCTAATGTTGCTTGGAGAGCAGCATCGATGTCGATCACTCTTGCAGGCTTTTCTCTCTCGATCTCTTCCAGACCGGCATCCATCTGCAGCCACAGAGTTTCAAGCTGCCTTTCCCAGTCAAACGCATCAAACTCTTCACGCGTATAACTGAAGATATCTCTATTCTCTACGAGATGGAGATTCTTTTCCTTGATGGTAAGGTTTGACATTGTTTAATGGTGTATTGTGTGAAGGGTTTTTGCTTTTCAGGAGAAAATGAAAGGTTAAAGAGATAGTGAACAAGTCTGAACAAATCTCTACGCCTTAAATAGAGATGGGTAAGTAATGAAGTACTAAAATTCTTCGTATTCTGATTCTTAATGGTTACAGGTAAACGCTTCATATTCTGTTTTTAAATGGGTCCAGGTATTTTAAGAGAGTGTTATTTGATTTTTTTTAAAATAAAATATTTTATTGTTATATTTGCAAAATTCACTTCTTAAAAATACGAGCACGTGACCCACTCACCCATTATCGTGTCCCACTTTAATTTAGGAACTGTTGAGTGTTTGAATACATAAAAGATTGAGTTTTTAATTACTCTAATTACTTTTGTGTCCAAACGGTTGTGTTTTACTTTTTACATCTCACAGTTCTCTCACTTTTCACTTGGGCATTTTTGCAAACATCTTTCCTACATACAATTCTCTTAGGGATTTCTTGCAAATTTCTTGATTCAATGGCTTCTAAACCATTCACTGCTCTTGGTCTACGGTTTGTCCCTAACAACTATGAAGCTCCACTCTATCATGAATGTGTTCCAGAAGCGTTTCATCTTATGCAGAATTTCTTGAGAGACTCAGAGATTGGACAAGCTCTGGTTGAACCTGGTACTCTCTCTGCATCTCAAATTGCCACTTTTTGGCAAAACTCGGTCTATGTGGATGGAGGAGAGAATGGGACTCATAACATCATCTTCACTTATGAAGAACAAGAGTTTGTGATTACTCCACAAACTGTCAGAGATACAATGGGGTTTGATACACATACATCTTATACTTACGTTGCTGAACCTCAATTGAGACGGATGCTACAGGAGATAGGTTACATGGAATCTCTTGACAAGCTTGGCAGTGTAAAGAGACCTAATCTCAGGAAGGAATGGAATTTTTTCTTCGATTGCATTACAAGGACATTCCAGAAGAAGGTCACTAATTGGGATGCTATTCCAATGGACAGTCTACAAATCGGGTATTCTCTACTTTATGGTAGTAATTTTGATTTTGGTAGATATGTTCTGATGAATCTAGGTGCTAAACTGTTAGAGTCTACTACAGTTTATTTTGCTCGTTTTTGTCAAATGCTATTTACTGCTTGTGTGTCTGGTTTAGAGATAGCTGAAACTGATGAAATTCAGCCCTTTAGAGTCAACAAGAGAATATTCTCTGATATGACTAATAAGGATGCTGGTAAAGAACATCTACCTGCATTTGTTCTGCCACTTGTTTTGCAAAATTTTCTTAACCAACCTCAAGACCAACCACAACCACAATCAGAACCTCTAAACACTGAACCACTTACATCAACTACCCACACTGCACCTACTCAACAACCTTCATCACCAATCACAAACACTGATCCAACCCAAAACCCTCAATCTCCAATCACAAAACAGTCTTCACATACTCCACAAATAAACTCTGAACCATCAAAATCTCAACCACAACCACAGCCTAAAGCACACAGAGGCAAAGTAAGGAAATCAGCAGGAACCACTGAAAGACATGCAAGAGTTAAGAAGACAATAGAAACACAACTCAAAGCAAAACAGACATCTAATGGAGCTGTTTATACTAGAAGAATGAAACAAATAGCAAAAAGACCTAAGTCACCCTCAGTGGTGGCAGAATCTAGTAAAGAGGATTCAGATGAAGTGCCTCTAGCTAAGAGAAGAGAACTGGTAATCTCTGATTCTGCTGATTCAGATGTTGAAGCTCCAGAGGTAGTTTCACAGCAAACACCTACTGTTGAAGCTGGAAAAGATACTATGCCTGCAGAGGTTGAAATGCCTGCAGAAGAGGATACTAGAGATGGCTTTTCTCCAATGAATAATATTCTTGATTCATTCATGCCATTCTCTGATCCTATCTCTGATACTGGTGCAGCTGATCAACCTACAGTTGTTCTTTCTGAAACTGTAGCATCACATACTGAATTACTCTCAGATGCTCACCAGACTGCTGAAGGAGGAGATGAGATTGATCAACAACCTAAGGAGATAAACTCTGAGACTATTGTGAAATCTGCAGAGGATGTTGTACAGCCTTGTTGACTCTACTGCTAAACCTGTTGCAGAGGATGTTATTGGCACTGTTGATGCATCTATTCCAGTTCCTCCAACCACTCATCATGTTGAAGCTGAGGTTGGAGATGAAACTGAAGGGAATACTGAGCCAAGCTCTTCTCAGAGTTTACCAGTTCAGACTGATGGTAAGGTTAAGGATTTTGCTGGTCCTTCAAATCAAGCAGATGCTGAAGAAGAATACCTTGAACAATTTTCAACTGACTGGTACAAGGACACTTGTATCTTTCCTTCTGCAAGAGCAGCTGAATTTGTTAAGAGAACCGCCAGAACAATTACAAATCCAGAGATTCTATCTTGTCTCAAGGCTACAGTTGTACAAGTGAAGACTCTCAACTCTAGATTTGATCTATGTCAAAAGGCAATCTCTGATGTTCGAGGTGATGTTGTTCGAGGAGCTGATATGCTTAAACTTGACAACAAGAATAAATTTCAATATCTTACTCAGAATCAAGAAACTTTGTCTCACAGGCTGAGCAAAGTTGAACAAAATCAGAATGATATGTCCTTAAAGCTTGATTCTATTGCTACCTCCTTGGAGTTAATTACATCTATTCTTATGCCTGATGATGTCAAAAAGGGGGAGAGAGTTGCTAAAAACAAATGCAAGCAATCTCAAACTCTGATCAGAAGGGATAGTGCTGGAGATGGAGGAGCAAGTAGTAAAGGAAAGAGCAAAACTGAAGAATTTCAAACTCTGAAAACTAGCAAGTCCTCTAAATCACAGTTTGTTGGGATAAATACTGATACTCAAGGTACTTCAAAGACCAAGAGTTTGCTATTACCTTCTAATCCACAGACTGATGAAGAATTGGCTGCTAAGTTGTTTATTGAAGAGAATGAGGAAGGAGTTATAATTGAGGACATTAAAGCTGAAGAAAAGAGTTTACAAGAAGAACATCTCAAGGCTTTAAAGTCTGGTAAGTTAAAGAAAGGAAAAGCTCCTAGGCCTGTTGTTAAAGGTGTTGTGATCAAGGAAAGGGCTGATGTTAGTCAAAGATCTCAGTTTCAAAGGAAACAATGGCAGCAAGAAGCTCAACTCAAGCTGAAAGACATTGAAGGAGAAAGTTCACAGAAGAAAGTTACAACTTCTGTTGCATCACAAGTTGTGACCACACCTTTACAATCTTCTCAGTTGAAATCAGTTTTTAGGAAAGGAACATTTCATGATCCAAATATATTATCTGGAGTTTCTATGAATATTTCTGATGGAAGAGCCTTGTCTGGTAAAGTTGGAAACAATAAGGGTGGACTAGGTTCACACAAGGACAAAAGGCAATATACTGGTCCTAGAGATCCTTCTTCACTAGCTGTTCCAGGTCGTGGTGTCACTCAAGAGAGTTTGGACAGACTGGAATCAGTACAGTTAGTTTATCAGAAGAGTTTAAAGAAGGACTTTCTCTTGTACTTCATGGCTGATGGGACAGTATTTAGAATTGGTGAGAATGATATTGGCTTGAAATATTGGGAAGAATTAGAATATGTTCTATATCTTTTCAAGGTGAATAGTCAAAGGACTCAATCAGTTGCAAATGTGCTTAGAAAGAAGATGCTTCAGAATTTGGCAATCAGAGGAGAGAAGTATAATAGCAGATATGTTCCTAAGTACAGGGATTGGAATGGAAATCTTATTGAAATGAAGAAGGGTACTGCAAAATTAAAGACTGATTTGGGAATCACAGTACTTGACTTCAATTCACAGTCAGAGGAAGTCAAATTTATTAGACTGGGAAATGAGATGAGAAGAAACAAAATCTATGATCTTAGAGCTGCTATCTATCAGACAGATGAGAGTGATCCTCAGCTTAGAGAGATTAAAGAAGCTATGGAGATTGAGCTTGAAAATGCAGAAAGAAGATTGCTCATAGATTATCTCAGAGCTACACCAGATCTTGAAGAGATAAGAGATTGAAATCTATAAGGATTTTCTTATTCTCTGTAGATTTTGTTAAGTAGAAGCTTAAACTCTGAATTTGTATAAACACTGTATTTGTCTATTTGTTTTGACATCATTAATTACTATTATTAACTTGTGCATTTTTGCTAATGAACAAGTTGGGGGAGATTGTTAAATATAATTGATGTGTTTTAATCAGTGTTTAAGTGTTACAGTGAATTATCAGAGTTTAGCTGGAAGCGGTCAGAGTTTATTGTAAACTTTGACAGGCGGAAGCTGGACAGAGTTTAGTAAAGTCTGTCTGGAAGCAGCGCGTACGGAGTCAACAGAAGATATTAGAGATAAATTGAAGATTGATATGGAAGCGATATCTTTGAAGATTGGATAGCTATCAAAGAGATCGAGTTGACTTAGGAGACGTGTGACAATCTGTAATTGATATCATTGTATAGCTGATTATTAGGAATTTCAATTAGAGATTGTATCGAAGCTGTATGTTTTATAAATACAGTTAGGTTAACCCTAGAAAGGTATCATGCAACGAATTATCTTTATTGTAACCTAGCAGCTCTTTGTGATAGTTTACATCACGAAGAGGATTTAATACCAGAAGTTTTTAAGTGCATAAACGTCTTACTTGTTAAACTCTCATACGAATTTGATTATTAATTGTGTATTCGGCCTAACAGATATACTTACAATTCGTTTAGGAACTACATCCGTAGTTGACTTGTACTTGCGCCCTGGCTTGCACTTACGACTTTTGAAATACACTCTAGCATTTGATGGGGAGGTAAGATTTGGGTCTTTGTTTTTCTGGTATGTACCGGAAATAGCATGGATAAGGTCATAAGCATCAAACACTAAGAAGACGCAGCAGGTAGCAACAACAAAAATGATATCACATGGATTACATATATAATTATATATTAATTCATTTTATTTTTTATTATTTTGAATTTGCTTCTATATTAAAATTTATAGTTTTTGAATTTTCGTATGAAGAGAACACACCATACACTTGTCAAAAATTGCAACTGAGCTAATTGAGTAGGCAGTTAAATTAAATAAAATTTTTGTAAATGTTACTTAATCGTCATACCAGCTTGTTTTTAAGTTGAGCAAGACTCCTCCGACCGAGAGTGTGTGTCTCGGCATTGGAATTACGATATTATCCTCTGCCAGTGACCGTTACGAGAAAAATGTGTGTAGTATCAAATAATATCATTTGTACCAAATAAATGAATAAAAAAACATCAGTCAATTTTTTTTATACTTTATATATCATGTATGTCAACTAGTAAAAGTACCTGAACTCCATCATCTGATCAATACTTCAGTAACATTTTAAAATCCTCAAGAGGAATTTGGTCCGGCCTGTTTTGGATCCTTTCCTCATCATTGTCATATCTCTTGTAATGACAACTTTTCATACGGGACTTGTGTGTTTGCCATAATGAATCAAATGTCTTGTTTACCCAGCATTTCCCTTCTTCCGGAATAACACACCTATCCTACAATGTATCAAACATAAATTGCATCAATTCATGCATACATATGAAAAAAGAATGGGAAATTTAATTTTAGGAAATAGAGGTCACCCAAGTATACTCCAGCATTTTATTCTTTAATTCTTCAAGCACAACATGCCAATTAACATAAGTAAGCGACATGTGATCCTTAACTAGTGTCCCCAAAAAATTACTTAGCTCAGATGTAAGCTTCTTATCTCCAACTGGTTGACCACGTCTATTCAGATGAATGACTGGCTTTTCTCCAGGACTCCTGCCCTGAACTTTTAACATTTTTGTCCGTCCTTTATGTTTTTTAGGAGCTGTACAGGTATACAAAAATTAAAAGAAAATGTAATGAACTACATTAATATATTATTGGTAATAATCCACCTAATGTAGATTCAAGGTGTACAAATGCATATTACCTGCTTCAACTTCTTCATCTGCATTTGGTAAACTTGATTCAACAATATCCTCCTCTACCCTTGGATCAGGTTCAAGATTGTGCTTCTAACGTTCTCGCAATGCCATGTAAGCAGCAACTGATCCACTTGGTACAGAATTGTCTCCCTGTTTTAACAGTTTTACTACATGTTGGTTTTAAAAGTTTTGCATGGATTCTAGAAGTGGGAAGTTCCTTCTTAGTAGCAATGGTAACTTTCTTTCCCATTTTCTCCATACCATGCACCGGATCCTTACCATCAAAATCCGTACAATTTGCTCGTGAACGAGTTCTAGGACCAGGTTAGTCTTCCTTTCCTTGACAGGTTTAATTGTCTATAGTGTATATGAAGATAACATTAGTTTCACACAAAATAAGATTTCATATACTAAATCAAGAGCCAAGAAATGAAATTAATTAAAAAAGTCTCTTTTATATAAATTAACATGTTATATGAGCGTAGTAAGCAGTTAATGTACTAATTTAAATTAATTAAAAACAACTATTTTATGAATTAGTTAATGTCTTTTTATGTTTAATTACTGATTTTAAACAATACAAATATTATAAACAAAAGCAAAATATTCTGATTAAAATAAATATCACCTCCGACGAATCGTCAATATCATCTTCAATCTCATTTTCCACAATATATTTATCAGATTCCTCCCCATCTTTCTTTTTTATTTTACTTTCCTCGACTCTAGGTGGATTGGGATTAGCAGCATATTTTCCTATCCCAAGTTCTAAAAACTTTTATTTGTTTTTTTGCACATGCTTATTTCTACCTAGCTCATACTCATTCACTGGCGGTAACTACAAGACATCAAATCCAAAAAATTGCACTTGTTATATCAGAAAACAATAATAATTAATAAAAAAGAGGGGTGAGGAGATAGTATTAGTACCTCAACAACAATTTGATTCTCTTTAGTTATTTTGTCTGCCTTAGTACCATTCTGTAAATCCAATTTCCTTTTCACTTTTCCTCTTATAATCACAGGTACTTATCGTACCTCTTGCAACTGAGGTGACCTCGGAATCTTCTTACTTTGTTTTTACTGTTGGAGTTGGTGTGCAGTAACAAATATAAGCTTCACTTGTTCATGGGCGGCAACTGTAACATAAATGTAACACTAAATCAAGCAACAAGGAGTATATATATATATATATATATATATATATATATATATATATATATATATATATATATACCTTGAACTACTTTCTTCCTCGATCGTACGACTACGCTTGGCTGCCCTTGAATCAATGGCTCAATTTCTTTGTCAACAAAGTTGTCAACATAGAAAGCTATTTCTCCACCATTTTTGTAGCCATTTACAAGTTTCATAAAGTCTGCGTCATATTTCACAACTTCCAATCTTTGTTTTCTTCATTCCAGACATATACTCCTTCAATGTCTTCGTAATTGAGGTGATCCCTGACATATTCCATCAGCACCGTATATGAAATTGTATCGACATCCTTTTTGTGAACAAGTAAGGTCCTTCTGCCAGAATAAAAAGTCTTCCTGAACACCCCTTCGTAGAGAAATCTTAGATTCACAAATTTTTCTGGCATTCTACAAAAATGAAGAGAAAATGATTAAAACAAGGAGTACAAAAATGACTATAAAATGAGGTATGATGCAATAAAATAACAAAAGATAACTAATTAATTTACCCAAATGCAATAAAAATTACATAAGATAGTAAAGTTAACAACATGAGTTTGATTAACAAATAAACACAACAAAATTAATGCAATAAATCATTACAACGGAAAAAATTAATGCAATCAACAGAAAATAATTTATTTGCCTAGTAAAATTAATGCAATAAACAGGAAACAAACATTTATCACATAAGAACTAAACAGGAGCCTTGAATAGGTCATTACAAACTTAGACAATTAACCATAATTCATACTAAACAAGAGTTTTTTTTTTACTTTAGTTGGTGACTTAGGAATTTGTCTTTTAGGGACATCATCCCAAAACTAACTAAATTCACCAACTTGATTTTCTAATTCACAACCAAGATTAATATGAGGCTTATCAGGAGGGCTGTGGTTGTATTCTTCTTCAGAATAATTTTTGTCTTCAACGTCACACCTGTCCCTCGGTAAATATTTAATAGCATAGTGCACAACATTTTCAACTGGATCTTCCACATAGAATACTTGCTGCACTTGTGAAGCAATGACATAAGGATCAAAGTTGTTGCCTAACTTGTTAAAATTCACCCTAGTCATACCATAGGGATCTCTTTCTTCTTGGTACCAACAACACTTTAAAAGAACCACGTCAAAAACTCCCCAATAATCAATTTCAATAATATCTTCAATTGATCCATAGTAGTTGACATCCCTGATAATTGGGTTTTAATCCTTGGAACTTGCAAAACTAGTGGTTTTAAAAATCAAAAAAATGCCACTATTTTGAGTTGTGCATCGAGAATCTCTGCTCTTTGTGTGGAAACGATAACCATTTATCACATACCCACTAAACCTCCTAGCTCTTTCTAGCTGTTCGACTCGGACCCAATGCATGCACCTGTAACTCACTCGAAATTACGTCCCTTCTGGAAACCTTTTCTTGTAACCATTTCCAAAACTCTTCATAGTGTGCCCGTTCCCTTTTGTATCTCTTTGAAGTTGCATCACCTTCCACTAAAGTTCAGTGATCCCTATGAAAAAATTAAGTTCATACAGTGTAAGAAGAAAGGCCTTTTCCAAATTTATATTATTTAATAAATAAAGTAAGGATTAAAGAACTTACTCGATTAAAGTTTCAATTTCCTTATTACCGCAGTTGAACAAAGTGTAGGTATGACATGCTTTCCATTCTGAATCTTTTAATTGAAAAACTTTGCCATCTTTATTCCTTCTTGTTCCAATATGATACCGTACATTTTGGCCACTTCCTTCAAAATCAGTACTTATTTTTGCTTCTTCACCACCCAAAAATCTTGAACAGAATGTGACATACTCATCTGCTAAGTAGGCTTCTGCAACTGAACCTTCTGGTCTGTTCCTATTATGAATATGTGATTTCAGCTTGCCAAGATATCGTCGGATACATACATCGAAGGTGCTCTGGTCCGCCGTATTCAACTTCCATACATAAATGTATAGGCAGGTGCACCATGATGTCAAAGAAGGCAGGGAGGAATATAATCTCAAATTCACAAAGTATATCAACAATTTCTTCTTGCAACCTCTTGATATCATCTAAATGAATAAATTTACTCCATAGACCTCTATGGAATGCACTTAATCTAATCAATGGTTTTGCCACATCAGGTTTTAACAATTTCTTCACAGCAAATTATAACAAGTAGTGGAGGATAAAATATGCGTCATGGCTTTTATACCCCATTACTTTTCTCTCGCTTGTGTTTACATAACAACTAATATTAGAAGCACAGCCATAAGGCAGTTTCACATTATTTCAAACCTTTAAAAAGACTTCTTTCTCCTTGTTTATCATGTCAAAGATTGCTGCCATCATTCAATAATTTTTTCCATCAGCGCATTCGATTGGGTGAAGGGATTTTCGTATTCCAATTTCTTGTAAATCGAAACGAGCACCTAAGTGATCTTTTGACATGCCACCAATATTAAGTAAAGTACTTATTATATTGTATCATAAGTTCTTTTCTATATGCATAGCATCAAGGTTATGTCGAATTGGATTATGCTTCCAACACGGCAAATCAAAAAAAGTTGACTTCTTTTTAAAAGGGGAGTCACTCTTACGCTTTCTCTTGTCCTTCATATTTTTCCCACATTGGTTTTCAAACCTAACCAAAAATTGTTCAATATCCATTCCCGTTAATGGTATCAGAAACTGCCTCATTTCAGTTTGCCCATTGAATCTTCTCTTGTCAAACCTTCATTCGTGTGAAGGTTAATGATACTTTCTATGATTCATATAGCACATTTTTCTACTATGTTTTAAATAATCTGAGCAAGTATCGTAGTGACACACTAGACACGCTAGTCTACCATAGCGTATCCTATAAAATCACTAATGGTCCAAAGCACCTGTGCCCGTAAGTTAAAATTATGATCAGTCAAGGCATCATAGGTTTGGATGCCAACATCCCATAATTCTTTCATTCGGAAATTAAAGGCTGCATATACACGTCGATACTATTATTTGGAGAATTAAATTTTCTTGCTTCATGCAAAGCCAGGGTGGGAGGTTGTAGTTTACTAGTAAAATCGGCCATATACTATGAGTTAAATTCATGGCACGATATGGATTAAATCCGTCAGGATACATGGCATCCATTATCATCCAAGCTTTAGCATCAATCGGATGTCTTAGTTTCCAATCCTTTGTCCTTCCTGCTGCATACCATGTCATGAGTTTGGAAAATTCTTTGCACATAAACATTCTTTACAACCTCGATTTTAGTGGAAAATATCGCATGAAGTTTGCTGGCACTTTGCTAATCAACATCTATTGATCGTTGGCAGTAACGGATCCTTTTTTTCTGCTAGATACCACCTCGAAACCCCACAATTATCATAGGCTTCTTTTTTTTTCATTTTCAGCTCAATACAACATTCAACTATTTGAGCATACATGTATTTTCTTATAGGCTTAATGACCTTTTAGCCCTTCAAGTTTGCGCAGTTATACCCATAAAGCCCTAAGGTTTAAAGTCGTTCCTTTTTGCCCCTCCAATTTCAGAAATGTACCTTTTAGCCACTTTACCGTCACCTTTTTGACATTAAATCGTCACCTTTTAAAGGCCAAAGATGACGGTTTGTGGCTAAAAGGTACATTTTTGAAGTTGTAGGGGCAAAATTGAACGACTTTAAACCTTAGGGCTTTATGGGTATAACTGCGGAAACTTGAAGGGCCAAAAGGTCATTAAGCCTTTCTTATAGTGAAGGCCTGAGTCCTTGATTATGTTCTTCGCAGCATTAAAGGACAAAGGCACATGGGCTTCTGGAAAGGCTTCTTTTAGCAACACTAATAAATCCCTAAAGCCAGAATTGCTAATTCCATGAATACACTTTAAATGATAAAATCTAATCAAAAAACTTAACCGAGAAAATTTCGTGCAACCTGGAAATTGCGGTTGTTTTTCCTCTTTGACATGGTGCATAAACTTTTTAGCCTCCGCATCTGGTTCATCTTTTACATTCTCCTACCTTTTGCCCATACAATAAAACATCGCTGGTAAATTATCTCCGAAGCTAGTCCCTGTTTCGAAATCCCCAGAGTCAATACTATCTTTTACTTTTACTTTCTTTTATGAAGTCTGTTAATCACATAGCCATGTCTATACTCTTATAACAACAAGCCTAATTGTTTGTAATGCTTTGCATTACCTACATGACCTCTTAAATGAGGGAACCTCTAGTTGTAGACTTTCTATTTGTTTTGTACTTGTAATAGGCATCAAATCCTAGTTATGTAACTGTACTTATAAAGTCAAGAATAATGCTTGAAAGAAGTTCCAAGGTTCATGCCTCAAGCAAGAAGAAAAAGATTGTAAAATAATCATAGTTGGGATTTGAAGAAATGAAGAATTTGCCTAAGTACCAATTCGAGAAGTATGTTTGTCTATTCGAGAAGTCAGAGATTCGATATCTCAGAAGACACTGTTCGATATCTCTGAAAGAACTATTCGATATCTCAGAGATTCGACATGTCTATTTGCTCTATTCGAGAACTCACAAAGTCAACAGTCAAAGCATCATTCGAGTTCTCCAGGATTCAACAAGTCAAGGTTCCATTCGACATCTCAGAGACTTAAGAAGCTATTCAATATCTCAGGGATTCGATAAGTCAAAAGCTCTATTCGACAACTTAAAGGATTCCTGGAGATAAGGCTATTCGAGAAGTGATCCGATATGGCAAGACTGTACTATTCGAGAACTCAGAGTTATCTAATGCTAGTTCTCGAATTAGTTACTTAGACACTTCTCGAATGGATTCTTGGAGACAAAGCTACTGGAGAATTGTACAAGTCAGAAACCTGCAACAAGCTAAAGTGCTTTATGGACCACAAACTGTGAAGTACTTTGAAAAGCCTACAAAGAAGCTTAGAAAGATGTACAAGAGACAAACAGCTAAAGAAGTGGATCTGAATAGAGCTTTACAAAGTCAAACCT
Organism: Saposhnikovia divaricata; assembly: GCA_036435485.1. Classification (NCBI taxonomy): domain Eukaryota; kingdom Viridiplantae; phylum Streptophyta; class Magnoliopsida; order Apiales; family Apiaceae; genus Saposhnikovia; species Saposhnikovia divaricata. The sequence goes on along the minus strand of CM071601.1, from coordinate 204,854,110 downwards.
ATAGCCATTTGGATAGTTACTCGAATAGGATAGACACATTAGAAAGCAGTTTTGTTTGCTACCCTATTTGTGTAATAGAGTTGTTTGCATGTTATAAGTAAACAACTCCACTTCTCTAGAAAATAGAGAAATTAGAGTTATCAAAGATAGAATTATAATATCTCTCTGAGAAAAAGAAGCTGAGAATACACTCTTGTATTCACAGATTGTAGCACCATTTTAATTCAATAAATTGGATTAAAGTGAAACATTGTGTCTTGTGTTTTTTATTTATCCGCACACTGCTCATTCACAAACACACAAACACATACTTGCTACACACACTCTTACTATACAGATTTAAGAACAAAAAAAGTTCAAGAATCCAATCACCCCCCTCTGTATTCTTTCATGGTATTCAATACTCAACAAGTGGTATCAGTGCAGGCTGTTAATACATAAACAGTAAACGATCATGAATACACCAAAGACTACAGGAACGTTGAAGGTCCCTAAATTCGATAAAGAGAATTACAACCTCTGGAAGATTAAAATGTTGTTGTTCATCAAAGCTGCTAATCCTCTATACCTGATATTCTCAAGAATGGTCCATTTATTCCACAACAAGAAATTGCTAAGTCTACAGTGGGCGCCTTGGTCATTCCTAGATCATATGTTGCAAAAGAACCATCCAAATGGACAGACTCGGAAAAAGAAAAGGTTACCCTAGACAGCCATCTTATGTTGCTAATAATAGACTCTATGGAGATGTCAATGTTTGCTAATATAGCTTCATGCAAATCAGCAAAAGAGATGTGGGATCATATTGAAGTACTATGTGAAGGGATAGAGGAGGTTAGAGAAAACAAGAAGCAGATACTGGTCACTCAGTATGAACCTTTCATGGCACAACCCAAGGAAAGCATTACTGACATGTTTGAAAGGTTTCACAAGCTGGTGACTGATCTACAAATGAATGGAAAGGTTTACAGCACCAAGGAGTTGAACATGAAGTTTCTACTATCTTCTCCAAACCATCTAGCGCAAAGGGTCAATTCTCTAAGGGAAAAAGATTTGAACAAAGTTACATATGATGTGCTCTATGGGGTTTTAAAAACTCATGAGCTTGAGTTGCTTCAGAAGAGGGCTATCCAAGCCAACCAAAGTAGAATGATAAACACATCCAGTGCCTTGATTGTCAACAAATCTATTCAAGACCTAGAGGCATCTACAAGTCAGTTGATGATAGAGGAGATAGTAGATGATGAAGAAAATGAAGGTGAAGTAACTGAACCTGTTGAGGAGAAGGAAGAAGAAGATTTCTACACTCTTGAAGAGCTAAATGGCATGGAAAATGCTTCATATGCTTTCATGGCTAAAAAATTTCCAAACATAAGATTCAAGAGGAACCAACCCTTCAAATCTAGACCTCAAAGCCATTCATTCAATAAGAGCAAGGAACTTGTGAAAACAAATAAGAGTAAATTGAAAACCAACCATGTGGATAGGTCATCTGTGAGGTGATATAGATGCAATGACCTAGGGCATTTTGCTAGTGAATGTAAGAAGCTTAAAAAGAAGGATAAAGAGTTTCTTGAGCTTGAAGCTAAGTATGAGGCCCTTCTAAAGAAGCAAACACAAGGTAAGGCCTACATAGCGGAAAGGAAGTGCTGGGATGATTCTGATAGTGATGGAGAAGAGCAACAATTCTGAAACTATGCCTTGATGGCTGATTCCAAGGATGAACCATCTCCATCAGTATCTCAGGTACCATCTCTCACTACTATAGACATGTCTGTTTCTGAATATAAATGCATGGTTGAACAACTGTCTGTTGAGATGTTTAATATTCACACTAGTATGACTGCTGCTAATGAAGAAATTGCTAAACTGTCTACTAGAAATGAATTGTTAAACAAGAAAAATGAGGAACTTGAGCTAACTGCTATGCAAGTAGATAACCTTAAGAAAGAAGTTGAATATCTGCAGAATAAGGTTCTATGTGCTAGTTAGGTTAAGAAGGCTCTTAGGGATGAACTAGCTAAAAATGAATTTAAATTGAAAACTTTTAAGCACTCCTCTAGTATATTGCAATCTTACCATGAAAAAAATCAGGCTAAACCCAAGGCTGCCATTGGACTTGATTATGACACTCTTAAATAGAGGAAAGGCTATGCAGTCATTGAAGATGACATTGTTGTTCAGAGGAAGTGCCTCGGGTTTTAAAAAAGACTGAGACTCTAATGTTTAAAACACCAACATTTAAAATTGATGAGGATGCCTTACTCATTAAGCAAATGTTGAATGATGAGGATGAGGCACAATCTAGTGAACAACAAGCATCCTCTAAGAATGAGAGTGTCAAAACCAAAGCCAAGGAGCCAGTAGAAAGTAGACCTAGACTTGAGAAGTTTGTGAAATTTGTTTCAGCTGGAAATCATGAATCTGAAAAGAAAGTGGCTAGTAAGAAACAAAATATGAATGGCAAACTAGGGATAAACAAGAATAACAATTATGCTTATGGTGCAAATTCCCCTAGGAAAGTTTGTCAAAACTGTTTCAACACTAATCATTTAACACATGCATGCAAAAAACCAACTGGTAGTGTAGCTAAGCCCTTCTATGATTGCTCTGTGCCTTTAAGACATAGAGATTCACCTTTTTATGATAAACTTGACTGTATGCCATGCAATATGAATATTATGGCTAGCTGTTATAATTTAAAAAGACAATTCATGGATGGCTGCATCAGTCACAACATTCACACACACTACACAAGGCCAAAGTCTTCAAGTCCTCCTAGAGCTAGGAAGGTACCTCTGTCACCTAAGTCTGAGAACTCAGCTTCTAAGACTTCTCACAGTGACACGAAGACTAGTTCTAAGAAAGTTGATAAGCATGCTATTTTTGATAAATCTGTTTCTAAGCCAAATGGACCCAAACATGTTTAGGTACCAAATAAGAAGTGATATTCTTGTGTTTGCAGGGCCAAGAAAGTGAAAAGAAGGTCATGTGGATTTTGGACAGTGGATGCTCGAATCATATGATTGGTGATATGGCCCTGCTATCGCAGTATGAAGAGAAGGCTGGCCTAATGGTTGCTTTTGGAGATGATAGCATGGGTAACACATTGGGATATGGAAAGTTGAAAGTTGGAAATGTCATCATTGAAGATGTAGCACTAGTCAAGGGAATCAAGCATAATCTTCTAAGTGTTGGTCAGTTTACTAATAGAGGATTCAAGATAAATTTTGACAAAGATGAATGTTTGATCACCCACAAGAAGATTGGTGAGTTTGCTCTATCTGGAGTAAGGAAGGGAAGCCTGTTTGTGGCCAATATAGACTCTGCAAACAAGGACAAAATTTGTTGCTGTTATTCAAAGGGTTCAAACAAAGACTATTGGTTGTGGCATAAGAAGCTATCACACCTGAACTTCAAGGACATTAATTCTCTAGTCAAAAGAGAGTTAGTGAGAGGCATGCCCACACTTGAATTCTATCAAGAAGAAGTGTGTGAGGCTTGTCAAAAGGGAAATATGAAAAGGTCAAGCCATAAGTCAAAGACAGTGACATCAATCACCAAGCCCCTGCAGTTAATTCATATGGACTTGTTTGGGCCTGTCAACATTATGTCACTCTCAAGAAAGAAGTATGCCTTGGTAATGGTTGATGACTACAGAAAGTATACATGGGTGGAATTTCTAGCATCAAAGGATGAGACTCCACAAGTAATCATTGAGCACATCAAGAAAGTTGACAAGGAAGTAAAGGCCAACAATGCAAGTGTGATTGCATTGGGGAGTGATAATGGAACAGAGTTCAGAAATGCTATGCTTGAAGCATTCTGCAAAGAGAATGGAATTTCTCAACAATTGTAAGCTCCAATAACTCCACAATAAAATGGAGTTGTTGAGAAAAAGAATAGAACTCTGATTGAAGCTGCTAGAACAATGTTACTTGATGCAAAGATGCCTACATGTTTTTGGGCTGAGGCTGTGAGCACTGCATGGTACATTCAAAATTGAACACTCATCAAAAAAATACTGGAAGAATACCTTACAATTTGATGACTGGAAATAAGCCTACCCTCAAGTATGTTCATACTTTTAGAAGCAAATGCTTTGTATTGAAGGATAATTCTGAATATGTTGGAAAGTTTGATGGAGAGAATTGCTTATAAAGTTTAAGTCATCAGTCAAAATAAAGTTATGGAAAACACATATATGACTTTTGATGATAGTAAATTGCCTGGACTAGAAGAAGCCAATGAAGAAGATAGAGATCCCTTAAGATTTGAAAATCTAGATGATTCCGATGAAGAGATTGAAGCTGAAGTTGAGACTACGATTCAACCAACTCCAGTGAATGAAGAAACAAGAGAAGAATTTGTACCAAACAACAGTGAAGAGACAAGCATCCAAGACACGCCTGTGAATAGTGGCAACTTCATAGGGGGAGGAAATGAAGATGATCATGACTTAGATGATGAAGCAACATCAAATCTGAGAAATCAATCTGAGCATGCAAGGAAATGGGATAGATCACATACTGCAGATCAAATCACTAGAGATCCAAATGTAGGAGTGAGAACAAGGAGGGCAACTCAAAATGAATGTCTCTATGGTTGCTTTCTATCCCAAGTTGAGCCTAAGAAACTTGATGATGCACTATTGGATCCTGACTAGATAATTGCTATGCAATAGGAGCTAAATCAATTTGAAAGAAACAAAGTATGGGAACTTGTGCCTGCACCTAAGAATAGAACCATTGTTGGAACAAAATGGATTCTGAAAAACAAGATGGATGAAAATGGTGTTGTCATAAGAAATAAAGCAAGGTTGGTTGCAAAAGGATACTCTTAACAGGAAGGCATTGACTATGACGAGACTTTTGCCGCTATTGCTAGATTGGAAGCCATCAGAATTTTCTTGGCATTTGCTGCACATTCAAATTTCAAAGTCTATCAGATGGATGTCAAGTGTGCATTTCTGAATGGAGAGTTGGAAGAAGAAGTATATGTACAACAACCACCTGGCTTTGAGGATCCACATTTCCCACAATTTGTCTACAGATTGCTTAAGACATTATATGGACTTAAGCAAGCTCCTAGGGCATGGTATGACACCCTGTCACAATTTCTTCTGGAAAATCAATTCACTAGAGGCACACTGGACAAGACACTGTTTTACAAGAAGCATGGTGATAATATTGTCCTGGTTCAAATCTATGTGGATGATATCATATTTGGCTCTACAAATGATAAGATGTGTTAGAAATTCTCTAAGCTCATGCAAAGCAGATATGAGATGAGCATGATGGGAGAGTTGACATTATTTTTTGGATTGCAAGTTAGTCAACGAAAGGATGGTATCTTTATCAATCGGACTAATTACATCAAAGACCTATTGAAGAAGTTTGACTTAGAAGAATGCTCACCTGCAAAGACCCCCATGGCCACTGCCACCATGTTAGATGAAGATGCTAAGGGCAAGAAGGTGGATATTTCTCTCTAGAGAGGCATGGTTGGATCTCTACTCTATCTCACTGCAAGTAGGCCATACATCATGTTTGCAACATGCTTGTGTGCAAGGTTTCAATCAAATCCAAAGGAGTCATATTTGATTGCAAAAAAGAGGATCTTTAGATATATGAAGGGCACACTAAACTTGGGGTTATGGTATCCTAAGGACACAGGGTTCAACCTGGTTGGCTACTCTGATGCTGATTATGCTGGATGCAGAGTGGATAGGAAAAGCACATCAAGAAGCTGCCAGTTTCTTGGCCAAAGAATAGTCTCTTGGTATAGCAAGAAACAACAATCTATGTCAACTTCCATAGCTGAGGCTGAATACATAGCTGCTGGGAGTTGTTGCACTCAAGTGCTTTGAATTAGGAACCAACTTAGAGATTATGGAGTTGTGTTGGAAAGAATTCCAATTATGTGTGACAACACAAGTGCAATCTCTATAGTTGCCAATCCTGTCAATCATTCTAAGATAAAGCACATTGACATCAGATATCATTTCATAAGGGAGCATGCAACTAATGGAACCATTGAGTTACACTATGTTTCCACAGACAAACAACTGGCTGACATATTCACTAAGCCATTAGATGAAGCCACCTTCACAAGGTTGGTTAGTGAGATTGGAATGCTGAATTCTTCAGATTCTGGCTAAGTGAAAATGTCAATCAGATTGTTGCAGCAGTAGACATTTACTTTATCTAAATAATCAATATTTTTGAAGTAAATGTTAGCTGAAGTATGATTTATAAATATTTCATTCTGTTACATATGTTGAAATCATACTCTGTTAGCTTGAAATTTCTATGAGATTTTGAGAATATCACTATTTAATTTGTTAGAATATTCTTCATTGAATAATTCTGGTGAATTTTGAAAAGATAGTGAAAATTGAGTTTTATGAATGAAAAGTATAGTTCGATAACTCAGACTTCTCGAATGATTCTTTTCTTGTTAGTGTTTGACTTCTCTAATAAGTCTATTTAGAACCCTCTTGAGTTCTCGAATAGTGCCTTTTGGAGAAATCGAACAGAGACATGCTTGACTTCTCGAATAAGGTATTTTAGTTCTCGACTGACTGAGTTCTCGAATACTGTATTTGAGTTATCGAATCATTCGAAAAGGCTGATTTCTCGCTGACACTTGATTCTTTTTGGATTTTTATCTGAATTTTAAATTCACTCATAAAAACACATTTTATTTAATTTAGAATTATTTCTAAGTTAGATAAATGCGAGCTGTGAGTTACAAACTGCTTGAGTTATCGATTAAGCCTTTCTTGACTTATCGAATAGTTGATTTCTACTTCTCGAATGCTTGACTTGTCGATACAAAACATATAACTAATCGATAATTCAAGTACTTCATACTTATACAATTCCACATCTACTCGATTCATTTCATTCGATTTTTCAAGTAGCTAAATTTCCAAAACCCTGAAACCCTAACTCTCAGAAACTAAATTTCTTCTTCAACTTTCATTCTCTTCTCTCTTTTCTCTGTATCAATGGCCACTGTGAAATTCAACACCAACTACATCGATCTCTCAACTGATGTAGAAGGCCCAAATGCTAACTACAAGTGTTTTGTGAAATGGATGTCTGAATCATATATTAAAGGAGCACTTACGGCCAACCCAACTCTGTATCTAGACATTCTAGAACAGTTTTGGAGCACTGTAATTACTGAAACTATTGGGCTTGAGGATGGCAGTCTGGGCTATGTCATTCACTACAAGGTGCTGGATAAAGAGTTCACAATCACCTCTGAGAATATGAATAGAGCCCTAGATCTTCACCAGAATGAATACAATGATCAAGTGACAGATGACCAACTGGTGGAGTTCTTTGACTTCATAAAGTATTCAAACACTATCAGGGTTGGTAACCTGAAGAGGGGACATCTGAGAAAATAATGGAGCTATGTGTTTGCCACACTCTTGCAAGTATTCAGTGGCAGGAAGTCCAGCTATGATCAATTGAATGCTCCTGTCCAACAAATAGGATACTCATTGGCCTATGACAGAAAGATAGATGTTGGCAAACTCATAATGTAGGACCTCTATGGAAAACTTTGTAAGAACACAACCAAGAGAGGTAATGACATTTTCTTTCCCAGATTCATTCAGTCTGTACTTAATTATCTAGATAAACATTTGACTGAATTCCCTGGTTTATATAAGAGTAGAATAGGCTACCCTAGGTCCATGACCAAACTCATTTTTGGTAATTTGGACACTAGGAATGATGTGGATGTTAGACTTGTAATAACCCCTCATATGCAGAGGTTATTTGAGTCTTACCCCTACAACATGCCAATATGTGCCTCTAAGTTTGAGTAGCTAAGCCCAAGCAAGTTGAACAAAATGCTAACCCAGGTCTTACTAACCAACCCTCTCAGCCAAACACAGTTCCAAACACAGAGACAACTATCTCATCCTCTCAACAGGGTGATGTTAGTAAAAAGAAGGAGAAGAAAAGAAAACGGTTGCATCAGAACCTTTAACCATATTGACAGAAGCAGCTTTAGCTGTAGAATTAGATATAGAGAGTGAGGTTCCTGAGTCACCCTTAATCAGGCCAAAGAAGAAGAAATCTAAAACCACCTCTTCAGTCACACAAATGGCTGAAGTTGTAAAATTAGGGGCAAACAGCTCACTAGATGTATCCTCTCAACAGGGTGCATCTATAGAATCAAACATTCTCCCCAATGTACAATCTTGTAAATAGTCAGCACATGGGAGAGATAAGGCTGGCACAACACTGAGTGGAGAGCATATCACACTTGAAACTCCCTCTATTTCTCAGGGGGAGTTGCCAAAATCAAATCAACAAGACACTCTTCTTTTAGAATCTCATACTGAAATTTCTTTGGAGCCTGCAACTCAAGCAACTGAGGAGCAAGGCATTGATCACCAAGAATTTTCTTCTTTAGGTGAGCCAATGGATTCAAGTGACTTAGTGCATGACACTTTGCTCACCACCCAGGACCAACATTTAGATGGTGAGGGAATGCATACTGGGGCATATCCTAATGACACCATCAAAAACACAGAGGATTCACTAGTTTTCACTAGAGACTCTATGTCTGTGTCAACTGCTGCTGTAACTCATCCCATCTCTGTGGAGATAGTAGTAGTAGAGTCTATCCATCTGGTTGTAGAAGTTGTATCTATAACTGAGGAGTCTAGCTTGCCTAGCTCTAGCTCTAACTTCATAAATCAATGGCTGAAGCCTGTGTAACATGACAGTGCTTCAGGATCAGGGTCTGTTCCACCACAATTGATGGTTGAAGCACTCCAAAGCTTAGTTGTGGATAATATGCCTGAGTTTGTAAAAATTGCCCAGAATCTCGTTACCTCCAACATACCAAATCCTCATTATGAATCCATCTTGCTATGTCATAAGGAAGATATGGAATTGAAAAGGGAGAAAATAGTAGATGGAGCTGAAAGAGATGGTAATGTAGATGCCTGGCTACAAGGAAAATTTGATATTCCTCTCTCAGAAAGTCTCCAATACCTCAGAGAGGAGTACATCACTTCACTAGGGTCCAATGCCAAATCTCTCACCTAGTGATGTGTATGAAGCTATTAATGACACCTACAAAGGCATTCTCAAAGCTGCACATTATCTTAGCAAAGGCCTCAGGATAGAAGTTAATGAAGTGTGTGTAGCCACTATCAAAGAAGTAGGTGAGATTAAAAGGGAGTTTGCTGCCAAGTTTCCTAAACTGGACACTATTCTCAGGGACATTAAACTCTACAAATCTGAATGCATCAAAATGGACAACTCCATGCTTTTGGTTCAAGGGGCTGTCAAAACTATGGGTACTCAAATGGAGAGATTAAGAGACCATACAACATAAGCCAATGCAACCCTTAGAATTCTTTTTGCCAATCAATATGGAGACAATTTGGTGACTGATGTCCCTCTCCATGATATGAACAAGTATGAGGTACAAAGACTCAAGGATCAATCCCTCTCCAGTCACTAGTACAAACTGGACCTATTGCGTCGGTTATTGACCTATTTCGTCGCACTTTTACCTATTGCGTCGGTTGTTTGCATTAACCGACGCTATAGGCCTATTGCCAGAAGCTTTAGCGTCGGTTGTTTGCATCAACCGACGCTATAGGTAGAGCCTATAGCGTCGCCCGACGCTATAGGTATAGCTTATAGCGTCGCCCTTTAAAATGCCGACGCTATAGGTGTAACTCAAAAATAACAATATAGCGTCGCACCTATAGCGTCGGTTGTTTGAATTAACCGTCGCTATAGGTGTAGCTTATAGCGTCGCCTCTTAAAATGCCGACGCTATAGGTAAAACTTTAAAGAATAAATAAATATAAGAATAAAGGCCAACAAATTATATAAAAATAGGAAAAAGGACAATTTTTGAAAATAAATTCACACACACCAAAGTAGTCATACTCACTATTTGTGTGATGAATGTTACCTTATTTTCACTAATTTTCCCCATTTTTAACTAGTTTGTAAAAGAAATCAAAAAATTAAATAAAAATAGGAAAAATGACAATTTTTGAAAATAAATTCATACACACCAAAGTAGTACTCACTATTTTTGTGATGAATTTTAACATACTTTCACTAATTTTCCATTTTTTTTATTTTTTCTCCATTTTTAACTAGTTTGTAAAATAAATCAAAAAAATAAATAAAAATATGAAAAATGACAATTTTTGAAAATAAATTCATACACACCAAAGTAGTCATACTCAATATTTGTATGATGAATGTTACCTTATTGTCACTAATTTTAACATACAGCTAATTTAAATCTTTACGTTTTGAAAATAATATCGAGATTTTTCCTCAATTTTATATATTTATTTTAAAATTTACAAAAGCTTTATAAATTTTATATCATATAATTATACTCTATCCGAAAATTAGTGTGAATAATCGACTCAATTACGAAAAAATTGAATAAATAATCGAATAATCGACTAATAATGATTCGAAAAAAAGCCAAATTATATACAAATTATACGTTATTTTATATTATACCATTCTATTAAAAAAAATTAAATAATATTATCATTTTTTTATTTAAATGTTAATCAAATAATACTAAAATTAAGAATCTACATAATTATTGGGCCAAATTATTGGCGGGCTCCCAAAAATAAAGCGGGCTTTCAAAATATTGGACAAAACAAGCTGGACTACTAAAATTAACAAGGGGCGGGACAATAATTGACTGAAACATAAAACCTAACCTCCCTCACCTCTCTTCTTCTCTCTCTCGCCTCACCACCGCCTCCCTCAACCATCGGCATCACCACCCCCACGCCGGTTTTTCCACTAGTACTTCAACACACACCAACTCCCTCCCCTGTTCTCTCCCTCTTCTCTCTCCTTTCGCCGCTAATCCCCTCCCCTGTTTATCTCTCTTCTTCTCACAACACCAGTACTTCAACATCCTTTATCTCTCCGTTTTCTTTTCAATTCATACACACATCCACAAACCCTTTTTGTTTACACTGATTTCAGTTTGTGAGTTCGCTGATTTCCGATTTAAATTTTATGTCACCGAGTTTAGTGAGTTTTATGCGAGTAGCTGAGTCGAGTTTAATGTTTCGTGTTTTGGTTTTTGCTGTCCTGAGTTCTGGTTTGTTTCGATTTGTAAGAATTTTTGTTTAATTTATTGGTTCCAGAAGATTTGGTTTTGTCGAGTTCAGTATTGGTATTTGGTTCCAGAACATGCGGCTCTGTTGGTTTACTAATCATGTTGCTAAAATGTGTTGGTATGACGAAAGGGTGAGGGACCTCTTGGACTTCAGTATCTACTTAGATATCAGCAATGAGGTTAAGTTTGCATGGAAAATCCAAGTAATATTCGTGTTCACCCACCTATAATTTTCATTTTTTAGTCAGACTATTTTTCACAAGGATGAGTTATATACATTTATACTTAGGTCCGGTTTTGTGTCATCATGTGTCAGCTGTAGCTTCAGATGAGTTATATACATTTCACAAGGATGAGTTACGATAATTTTAGTGAATTTCTAAATATAATTAAGCTCCAGCCTTGTGTCATCATTTGTCAGCATGTAGCTTCAGTGGATATTAGTAGTGTTGGTCATCTTACTTTTCCTATAATTGCTGTTACAGCTCTTATAGCAATTGCAGTGACAGCTTTTATTTGTTCTTCAATCTGTTTATTGGTTTAGGAATCTTTAATTGCTTAAGTAAATACAAATACATAAATTTCATCAAAACATGATCACATAAATAAATGTAAACATGATATCTAATTAGGTGAATCAGAATGATATTAGGTGAATCAGAATGATATCTAACACGAACTTTATTGGTGGCATTAACTATCACTCTCAAGCTCAGCCTTGAAAGTTGCAGGCTGTAGTTAGTTTATTTCTTATGACGAATTGTTACCCCAGAGAAAGTGAAGGGTCATTTGAGTATGGTAATTATTGGAGAGAAGCTGAAGATTTGCAAGATGTAGTTCATCACTTCAATGTAATGAATCGTCCGGTAATTGCAGTTCTTGGGCATAGTAAAGGTATAGATTTTTAACTTCGATAAGTCAGTTTTCCTTTTGTAAGAAATGAAGCCAAGTTACCGCATAACAAGAGTACAGGAATTTTAGATCAGAATATGATTGTTGTATAATCCAGCCACTATAAATATGTAGTTTTCTACATTTACCATGTTTTTTCACAAGAGAATTTGCTACAGATGTACATGCACAAACAAGTTGTTGATCAGGTTTAGAACACCATTACATTTCAAGTATATATATATATATATATATATATATTAGTTGAAACTCATAATGATGTGCTTTACAGAGCTGTCGCGCAATTCTTGCACACAGAATTTCTTGCCAGAAAGAAAAGAGGAGAAAACAAAGTTGTGAAGTTGTCACAGGCGGTGGAAGGAAAATCGAAGAAAAGAAATGCAAGGCTGTTTTATGAGTTTCTGGTAAGAAGGTTTTTCTTTTCGTATTGCTACAAAATTATTGTTTCTATGATTCTGATAGTTACGTGCTTCTCCAAAAGTTTCGTTTTGTTGATGAAGAACTAGTATAGCAGGCTCATTATTTCCTTTTCATTATTAGTATCTACGTGTGGATATGTATTTTTGTGGTTCTTATCTCAAGTATTAAAATCGAGGTTTGCTAGAAAAAATATATGTTTGTATTTAGCTGATTGTGAGCTAAACTGTTCTAAGGTCCTAAAAATGTAATTGCACTAATCACTACACATACTTTTATGTAGAGAGAACCAAATATGCTGCAGTTTTACAAATATTTCTCAGCAACTAGTTTATCATTAAACTTTCAGTAAATAATTTTATCAGAATTCAACTTCCAAACAGATACTTTCTTTGAATAACCTATTGTAGGGTGAAAGACATACGAATACAAATATAATTAATTCTCCTAAACTTTATTGAGTCGACTACTCCACTCTATACTTTTCTCTCCTCTGTTTCTGTCCTAATTAACAAAGGTAAAGTGAGTTACAGTATATTCAGGCAAAAAAAAACATACAGTCATTATTCATTCTCATGCAAGGATATGGATGTGAGTTCCAACCTGGAGAAGAATAGATGATGTGATGAAGCCAAATACATACTCACCAAGACGCGGATGCCTTGTAATGGGCACTTCTTTGAATGCTTGTGAGTTCTGATCTGTAAAAGTACTATAATTGTAATGTCGGACAGAAATTGTTTTCACGTAGTGGTGGAAATGGAAAACTGTAATGTTAGACACACCTGGAGATATGGCAGCACTAATTTACATGATTTAAATGAGTTTGGTTTAAGTTGATTTGCAGTTTGTTTATAAGGATTTATCTATATACACAAAGTTCTGTCCTAAATCCTAATCCTAAACCAGTAACCAAGTACGTCTATGTACTACTGTTTAGTTACATACATACACATGTTTGTAATTATACAGAGACACGCAATATTATACATCCATCTGTACCCTCTAAACTGTAATCTCCCTGCTATCAATTGTTGTGTGTATACATGTGTCTGTATCACTGAGCTTAAGTTACAAAAGATGGGCCTTTTTCTTCATTGTTGAAAATGTTGAATTATGTGAATTTTATTGGGTTTTTTTATTGCTCAGAATCTTTAATGTCAGTGATCATGTTCTGGGACACTGAATTGTTTTTAATGATGAGTATAATATATATTTTTTTTAACATATTATATGTTGGCATTTTTGCAGGTAGTGTTTTTTTTTTAGTAATTGCAACTGGGGGATTTTGTCAAAGTATGAGTATGAGTGGAACTTCAATGGGTTACTTGTGATTCTCCTTTCTTCCTTGGTTTATCATAATAATTTTGATTGTGGATGATGCATATTTACTACATATGTCTTGCTGACTGTCGAAGCTGCTAATTAGAAACAAATTGTAGTGTTGGAACAGAAGATAACTTCAATTTCATTGCCCCACAGTTTTATGATTGTTACAAGGAGGCAGGAGCCTAGCCAAAATGTTGTAGTACGAATAGCATATTTATCATTCTTCTTTAGGCTTCATTTTCTTGTTTTCTAGGGAGGGTAAAATGTATGCATTATTTTAATTTTTTTGTTTCTCTAAATGTTAACATTATATGACTAACATATTTATCAATATTTACTCGAAGGTCATTTCGACTCTGGAATAGCAGATATGAGAGCCAATACCATCGAACTAAAGGGACCTCCAAAGGTACAGCTCTGCTTCTGGTCTTATTTGGTTTGACATAGCAATTTTATTATGAAAATAATATCCGTGTACATTGCAGAATGTCCACACAGACCATTTATCTGACAAACTGATGTATTTTTATTGCGCTTTACATATACATGTAGCATGGACAAATAGGCTTATAATTAGTATACGGTAATGTAGTAATAATGGTCTTACTATGGATTACTAGAAAAGTAATGTAAAGTGCGATATAGAAAGCTTTTAAATATGCTATCCATTTATTTACAGGCTTTTTCAGGGCTTGATTGAGGTATTTCCCGCCGAGCCAAATTGCTGGGAAACGCTGCACTAGATGTAGCTTTAAATTCACAATTCTTGGTCCAGATTAAATATGATCCTCCAGAGATATATACGCGAAGAGTTACTAGATGCTAGGAAGTTTGATGTTTGTGTTACCAGTTTTGAGAACTCACTTCTTTCAAAAACCATGAGAATCTTTATTACTAATTATCGCCTTCTTATCACGGAACTCACTTTTGATTTGTGTATTTATTTCTTAATTAATTAAATCAGTGTTTTAGTTTGTGAAATTCGTGATATTTATGAACACTGCTAATTTGTGATTCAATTGTATTTCTAATATAAATGTATGGAAAAATTGTGTTTAGACTTGTTTGGTGTTCTTGGATTATATTTTGTAATGGGAAAATTCCGATTTTGAAAATATTTTTTTTTAAAAAAATGACCTATAGCGTCGGTCATTTGAAAGGGCGACGCTATAGACTTTTTTCTTAAAAAAGAATTTAACCTATAGCGTCGGTCGTTTGAAAGGGCGACGCTATAGGTTATACCTATAGCGTCGGCATTTTCAGGGGCGATGCTATAAGCTATACCTATAGCGTCGGCATTTTAAAGGGGCGACGCTATAAGATATACCTATATCGTCGGCATTTGAAGAGGCGACGCTATAAGCTATACCTATAACGTCGGTCTTTTAAATGACCGACGCCATAGCAGACTTTTAGCGTCACCAATTTAACTGACGCTATAGGCATAACCTATAGCGTCCCCTGCATATACTACGCCAAAAAGGCGACGCTATAGGTCTATTTAGGCGACGCAATAGGTCCAGTTTGTACTAGTGAGTTTTAAATCCTTTGAGCTATTCTCCAAGGTTGATACTCTTGAAAAGGAGGTGACCTCTCTCAAGCAATCTAATAAAAAGCTTCAAGACACAGTTGATACTCTTACTGAGAAGTTGGACACTCAAGCCACCACCACAGCTGATGTCCTTCTTCATCAATAACTGATGTTGTCTGCTATGATGAAGCATATGGGTCTCTCTCTTCTTGAGGAAACTGCACCTACCACCTCTTCCAAACCAAAGGTCCCTACTACAGTCTCTGTGCCTGACAACAAGACTAAGGGGGAGAAGAGGATCACAAGGAACTCAAATCCTAAGGGAGAGCAGTAGACTAAGGGGGAGAAACCTAAAGAGAAGGCCTTAACCATAAGAGAGGGTGGTCAACCTAGATCTAAAGAATCTATTCATGTACAAGGCAAAGGGAAAGCCAAAGTTGGTGTACTTCCATCATCTTTTCTGCCAGTGATTACTACTCTACCAGCTGTGACTCACTCACCTGTGCATATCATTACTCCTGATGGCTAAATACAAACTATCATCTCTATAGTGTTTGCAGGATCTATGCCAACTGAGTAAGCTAAAACCTCCAGAAATGAAGAAGATCAACCAGTTGAAGTGGATGTAGTTACTGAGGCCAAGCTGATAGAAGTAGCAAATTTAGAGACTTATCATGATGCTGCCTTCTTGAAGTTTCTGCAAGTCTCACAAGCAAAGGTTGGAGGGGATATATTGGAGTACAGAAGGAGTCTGAGAGAATGAATCAAATATCTGATAATGATCCTAAGGAAGCTAAATCAAATCTATCTCAAGGAGATTATGATGGTGACCAGTGGTAAAATATAGCATCTATCTTATGACACCTTGAAGGCTCTAAAATTCACAGAGATTGATGCTATCCTGGGGTTGATAGAGAATAAGGGAGAGAACAACAAGAGTCTATATGCTGATCTGAGGAATGGTCAACAAGCTAGGTTACCTGAAGTTTGTACTTATCCAAGAACTGTTATCTATCAGTCTGACACAAGGATTGAAGACATTAAACAACTGGTCATTTCCAAGGATCTCACTCTCCAAAATCACAGACTTATCATTGCCATCATTCATCAATTGCAAAAGAAGGATGGGATAAAAACTGGTGGAGAAATAGAGGCATTGCACATCCTCAGAACTTTCATTGCTACAGGTGTGATCCATAAAATTTCCAAAACCAGGAGGAATAGGATGATGAGGATGAAGACAAGAGTGATGGTAGGAGAAGACATCACAAGAGTGATAAGGATGATCAAGACAAGAAGAAGAAAGACAGCAAGGATAAAAAGGATAATGACCAAGGCAAAGTCTATGAGAGAAAAAATGGAAAACAGAAAGCCTTAGGCATTACTGATAGTAAACTCACCACAACACAAGACTCTAAGTCTATGGTGAATACTGTTAGTAGTGACCTACAAAAATCTATTTTATGGCCTCTGTAAATGTTTTGCCACCTCAAGAAGAGAAGAATATTCAAGTCAAGAAACCATCTGTATGTTTCAAGAAACAAACTGCTAATGGAATACTACAATGGTCTACAAGCAAAGGTCACATGTTACTGCCAAGCAACCATATAAAAAGGATCAAGTTCAAACAAGTAGCAAGAAAACCCAAGCTACCTAAATCAAGGACCCTAGCAATCTATCCAGGCTTAAAACTCCAACCACTAGATGAAGACTACAATGAAGACCAACTAGAATATCTACTACCTCAAAGAATCTACTATGCTGCAATTATTGATGACTGTCTTGAAATCAAATATAATGATGGAAGGGAGAAGAAATTCAGACAAGGGGGTTGTCAATATTGGGGGAAGCTATATGAGATAGAAAGGATTATTGCACTGTTGGATGCTAATGACAAAGTGGAAAGGGTTTGGAGACTGGAGTTGATTGAATTTGTGAAAATGAAGAGAGATCATGTTGAGAAAATCAGAAAGGGGTGCTTTGAAAAATGGCTGGAAAGGGAGAAAGAAATTGATAGACTGGAAGCTGAGGTTGAAGTGTTAAGGGCTAACGGATTGTGTAGAGTTCAGTTCGATCCCTATGTTGTAAAGTATAGGAGGAGAAATAGAGATAATGTCAATATCAGAATGAACCTACTCAACCACTATCCTGCCAACATTCTGAAACCAGTACTTGAAGATTTCAAAAACTCAATCTTGCTTGAAGAATTGGATGCAATGGCAGAGATCACAAGGGCAATGGATGAAAATGCAAGGAAGGAAGAAGCAAGGAGAAAGCAGACATATGATGCTTTACAACCAAAGCTATTGAGATGGAATCAAATGAAAATGGCTAGTATTTCATCATAGTCTGTAAGATCATTTATCTTGTAGTTTTACTCATGGTCTTAATCAAATTTCATACATCTACTATCAAGCTTTATCTTTATGTATGTTAGTCTTATTATCAGACATGAAATTGTGACTAAGGGTCTTACTCACAATTTGGGGGAGATTGTTAGTCACAGAGACATGCCTATACTCTTATAACAACAAGCCTAATTGTTTGTAATGCCTTGTATTACCTACATGACCTTTTAAATGAGGGAACCTCTAGTTGTAGAGTTTCTATTTGTTTTGTACTTGTAATAGGCATCAAATCCTAGTTGTGTAACTGTACTTATAAAGTCAAGAATAATGCTTGAAAGAAGTTCCAAGGTTCATGCCTCAAGCAAGAAGAAAAAGATTGTCAAATAATCACAGTTGGGATTTGAAGAAATGTGGAATTTGCCTAAGTACCAATTCGAGAAGTATGTTTGTCTATTCAAGAAGTCCAGTATTCGAGAAGTCAGAGATTCGATATCTCAGAAGACACTGTTTGATATCTCTGAAAGAACTATTCGATATCTCAGAGATTCGACATGTCTATTTGCTCTATTCGAGAACTCAGGAAGTCAACAGTCAAAGCATCATTCGAGTTCTCTAGGAGTCAACAAGTCAACGTTCTATTCGACATCTCATTGACTTAAGAAGCTATTCGATATCTCAGGGATTCGATAAGTCAAAAGCTCTATTCGACAACTCAAAGGATTCCTGGAGATAAGGCTATTCGAGAAGTGATCCGATATGTCAAGACTGTACTATTCGAGAACTCAGAGTTATCTAATGCTAGTTCTCGAATTAGTTACTTACACACTTCTCGAATGGATTCTTGGAGACAAAGCTATTAGAGAATTGTACAGGTTAGAAACCTGCAACAAGCTAAAGTGATTTATGGACCACAAACTGTGAAGTACTTTGGAAAGCCTATAAAGAAGCTTAGAGAGATGTACAAGAGACAAACAACTGAAGAAGTGGATCTGAACAGAGCTTTACAAAGTCAAACCTGTAGCCGTTTGGATAGTTACTCGAATTGGATAGACACATTAGAAAGCAGTTTTATTTGCTACCCTACTTATGTAATAGAGTTGTTTGCATGTTATAAGTAAACAACTCCACTTCTCTAGAAAATAGAGAGATTAGAGTTATCAAAGATAGAATTGTAATATCTCTCTGAGAAAAAGAAGCTGAGAATACACTCTTGTATTCACTGATTGTAGCACCATTTTAATTCAATAAATTGGATTAAAGTGAAACATTGTGTCTTGTGTTCTTTATCTATCCGCACACTGCTCATTCACAAACACACAAACACATACTTTCAACACACACTCTCACCATACAGATTGAAGAACAAGAAAAGTTCAAGAATCCATTCACCCCCCTCTGTATTCTTTCTTGGTATTCAATACTCAACAAAGTCTCACATATCCATTGGACATGTAATGGGGAAGGTCCTTTGTAAATTAGATGATCATAAATTACATCTTTACGATGCCAGTTTTGACCATTACAAGTCTTGTAGGGACACTTCATTTCAGCACCTACCTACCTTAAAAAGGGGAAATGCATTTTCCAAAAATGCTTCTATCCCATTTACATATTCTTCATTGTATCATGGAAGTCCTATCCACTCGGACTCCATTTCTACAACCTAGGTACTAACAATTATGCCTAAGAATCTCTAGGCCTGCCAAGTAAAACATTGATCGTGAGATAGTTTAATCGAATGCCCTAAACATAAAAGTAAATCTAATCGAAGGCCCTATAATTCTAATCGAAGGCCCTAAACATAAAAGTAATTCTAAACATAAAAAAGGATACTTTATCTACGATGGACATAATTCATGCACATAAAAGTAATTCTAATTGAACAAATACGATGGACTTGCATATACAAGAAAAAATTATAAACAGAAAACTAACCACATATACATTATAAATAATTAAACAAACAAGTTCACAGTGTCTTTCCCTCTAACAGTCTCCCTCTCATAAAAAACAAACCACAATTAAACATACAAAATTAAACAAACACAATTATAACCCATAATTATAAAACCTAATCAACCACATGTGCAAAATTGTTCGAAGCCCCAATTTCACCCAAATAGAGAGACAAAAAAGCCCTAATTTAATCTAATAGAGAGATAGAAAAGCACAAATTATACCTTAATCAAAGCTTTAATTGAACCCCGGAGAGACGGAGATATGGTCGCGAGAGAGAGATGGTGATTGAAGCCCTAATCGAGAAAGTTTTGAAGCCCCAATCGAGAGTGAGTGAGTGACTGTGGTGGATGACTGTGGTGGAGAGTGAATGTGGTAGAGAAAGTTTTGAAGTCCTAATCGAGAAAGTGACTGTCGTAAAGAGTGAGTGTTGTGTGAGAGAGTTTAGGTGGGTTTAGGTCGAGAAAGAAAAAAGCTTTTGGTGAGTTTAGGTCGAGAAAGAGGGAAAATGTACTGTTGAAATAACATTTTGGGGAAATTGAAATTTCACTAAGTGATTGGGTGGGAAAGTGTACGGCAAAAATAAAATTTTGGGGGGAATTGAAATTTCACTGCTAAAATATAAGCGAGTGCACTCATTTTTATAATTTTTGATTTAATTTTTTTTACTATATGTTTGTTACGGTAATTTAACTGTGTCGATTTAAAAAAAACTGGATGAGCCAACCATACGGGGGTCAAGATTCATACTTTTTAATGTTATTGCCAAAATTTTTGGAAAAATAAATTTGTTTGACCGAGTAATTCAACGATCAACTATTACTTTGACCGTAACCCCTAAATAAGTTTCGTTAGGATTTAAGGTTTCAATATTCTGAAAAATATTTCGGGATTACCCAACCATACGGGGGTCAAGATTCATCCTTTTGAATGTTATTGCCAAAATTTTGGGGAAAAATAAATTTGTTTGACTGGGTAATTCAACGGTCAACTATTACTTTGTTCGTAACCCCTAAACATGGTTTCGTTAGGATTTAGGGTTTCAATATTTTGAAAAATATTTTGGGATGACCAAACCATACTGGGGTCAAGATTCATCCTTTTTAATGTTATACCAAAATTTTGCGAAAAAATAAATTTGTTTGATCGGGTAATTCAACGGCCAACTATTACTTTGACCGTAACCCCTAAACAGGGTTTCCTTAGGATTTACGATTTCAATATTTTGAAAATTCTTTCGGGATGATCCAACCATACGGGGGTCAAGATCCATCATTTTTAATGTTATTGCCAAAATTTCAGAAAAAAAGTAAATTTGTTTGACCGGGTAATTCAATGGTCAACTATTACATTGACCGTAACCCCTAAATAGGGTTTCGTTAGGATTTAGGGTTTCAATATTCTAGAAAAATATTTTGGGACAACCCAACTCTACGGGTGTCAAGATCCATCCCTTTTAATGTTATTTTCAAAATTTCAGGAAAAAATAAATTTATTTGACCAGGTAATTCAACGGTCAACTATTACTTTGACTGTAACCCCTAAACAGGATTTCGTTAGGATTTAGGTTTTCAATATTATGAAAAATATTTCGGGACAACCCAACCATACAGGGGTCAAGATCCATCCTTTTTATTGTTATTACCAAAATTTCGGGAAAAAATAAATTTGTTTGACAGGGTAATTCAACGGTCAAATATTACTTTGACCGTAACCCCTAAACAGGATTTCGTTAGGATTTAGGGTTTCAATATTCTGAAAAATATTTCGGGACGACCCAACCATACGGGGGTCAAGATTTATCCTTTTTAATGTTATTGGTAAAATGTCGGGAAAAAATAAATTTGTTTGACCAGGTAATTCAACGGTCAACTATTACTTTGACCGTAACCCCTAAAGAGGGTTTCGTTAGATTTAGGATTTCAATATTCTGAAAAATATTTCGGGAAGACCCAACCATACGGGGGTCAAGATCAATCCTTTTTAATGTTATTGCCAAAATTTCGGGAAAAAATAAATTTGTTTGACCGGGTAATTCAACGGTCAACTATTACTTTAACCGTGACCCCTAAACAGGATTTCGTTGGGATTTAGGGTTTCAATATTCTGAAAAATATTTTGGGACGACCCTAACCATTGTTAGGATTTACGGTTTCAATAATTTGAAAATTTTGAAATATCAATTAGTATTAAAAATATAAACTTTTGAAATAATTAGGATTAGAAATTGATTTTCGTGTTCTTTGATGTTCTTTAGTGCCATCGGAGTTTTCTTGATTTTGGCCGGAGAAACTGAACGGTGATAGCTGTAGTAATTCAGTTTGCTTAGGCGTGTAGATCCTGAGATTTGGGGTGTGTGTTATTCGAGTGTGGGGTGTCTTTTTCGCTCGCTGGCGACGAAGTTTGACCGAGTTTTCCATCGATTTCGCAGAGTGTTTAAACGATTTGACTGCATAACTGAGTTCATGGCAAAATCCTCTTTCAGACTTACGTGTATTATGTGTGTTTTATGTATGGTTTTGGTTAGCCAAAAAATGGAGTCGCCGGTTCCTGCTGGCAACCTCCATTAATGGTGGTGATTCATTTAATTTGATCCATTGGAGTAGAAAGGGTGAAATTGGGAAATGGTTTTAAATATTTACTTATTTACCTTTCAAAATTTACTTTAAAAAGGTTACTTTATTTTAATTTACTAAATTACCTTTTTACATTAGGAGCATTTGTTTGTATCCAAGGGAGATGCTTCACGAAAGAGTTAAAGACCTAATATTTGTATGAACCGTAACTTGAAAATTGTGTTTTTATCAAATTCATTAATGTATACGAACACATCAAGCTTAGAAGCAGTCATGATCTCTCAAAATGACCAATCTCTTTCGAATTGCAATTATTGTGTATTTTTATATCAAAGAAAAAAGAAAATAAATAATCTCTTTCTGTTTGGACTCGACATTTTTGCCAACGCACACTTTTGATTTTTAATATCTTTAATCTTGTATTAGTATTAAATATAAAAACTTCACTATATTAAAATACTAACAAATACGAATGCAACAAGATCACTCATGACTATATTTAGTCTTATAAATTAGGTGTAAATTAATTTTTATTTGAGGGAGTTTGTTTGTTAAGAATACAATTTTCGTATGGACGGACGGCTGAATAAGTAAGTATATGGATTTCGAAGAGACAATAACAAGAAAATAATGTGTAAGCCGCATGCTCTAATTATTCCCTAACAAGTAAAATTAGTTAATCCCTCCGTCCCTCTCATTTCTTTATCGTTACTATTTTGGGATGTCTCTCTCATTTCTTTACGTTACCATAAATAGTAAATCTATCACACTATTACATTCACTACTTTCCCCCACTATCTCATACTCCCTCCGTCCATAATAAAAAATACTATTACACCCATTACTTTCCTCCACTATCTCAAATCTATTATTAAATATTGATAGGTCCCACCACTTACCCACTTTTCATCTAACTTTACTCATATTTTATGTATTGTCTTGGTCTCCGTGTCCCCTCCAATGTAAACAGACGAGGGGGACCGTGGGAGTACATGATTTTTCCTAAACGTTTTTGCTCAATATAAGGTTCTAATTCCATTACTTAAGATGTATAAAATGTAGATAATATTCGGTGAGTTTAAGTATATACGAAATAAATTATATTTTTATATATAATAAGCATGTAAGCTTTATCAGTTTTTGAATATATGTCTTGTTACTATTTAGCACGAATTCTAAGGTAATTTATTAAAAATGTTATTTTTAACTATGTGTTGAAACCATCTTAAAGTTCGTCCCAAAAAAGTCAAGAAGCAAATATATTAAAACACATGAAATGTTATTTAAAACTTTGTTCATTAACAACCAAATTAGGTATTTATTAGATTTTAAATCTTAATCACAGTAGCTGTGCTTGTCCTTTGCTATTTTATTTTTTCTTCATGCTCCATGATAATGAAAAGTCAGACCAGCCCGCTACTTTGTAAGGAATAATATGAATGCATACGAGTGTATACCACAAATAAAATAAAAACGTAGCATGTCACACAAAAAGGCATCGTTTGGGCTTATGCAACCTTGCACTTAAACTAATAATTAACATGTTAATGATAATCCTATTTTATTAGGAGATAATACAATAATGGCGCAATCTGAAAGAGATAGGTTACCTAGAGTTTAGAGTTTAGCTCAAGTGTATGTTAAGATGTAATTATCACTTAACAACTTGTTTATTAAACAAATTAGCTAAAGATTAGAGATTAGCTAAATCGCATTAAGCCCTATATATAAGAAACTTTCAAACTCAGCCAAGGCACACTCAAAATAATACTCTCCCGTCTCTTATTATTTTTCCTGTTTAGGTTGGACACGTTTGTCAATACACATTTTTTATTGTTAATATTTTTAATTTTATATTAGTATTAAATATAAAAACTTCATTGTATTAAAGCAATCACAAATACGAATCAAACAAAATCACTCATGACTATATTTTATCTTATAAATTATACAATTGACAATATTAGTAAATGTGAGGTGGGGTTCCTAATATGTCAGCAAAAGGCATCTTTTGGATTATATGCACGCCTTATTACATAGACACAAAAAGTCATTTGTCGATCTGCAGGGAACCAAATTTCTTATTTTAATTAACAATGGCGTCATTGATCATATGTATAGAAATAAAGAATTTTACTGCTTGTTAAATAAAGTTAAACATCTTATCAACGGTAGACAAAAACATAAATTGGATGAATAATTTAGAACAAATATTTACACGCGGAACAAATTTTGTAAAAAAGTAAATATCGTAGCTCATTTAATTGATTTTCTGCACCTATTGTATGGTCAATGCACTTAATAATGTTTTGTGTTTGCGACAGTGATGAACAAGAACTTCATTGGACCGAATTTGATCAGAACTCGAAAAATCTGAGCTTTTCAAAAATCATACCCGAACTTAGACTCGAACATAAATATTTCTAGCTATATATGTTCACGAAACACGCTTTATACAATATTGCTACTGGTATCTGATGTAAATCCGGGGATGCGCCAAGTCAACTTGGTCATGCATGGTCAGTCACTACGTGAGAAGCTTTGTTTTGAGATCTAGTTTTTGGGTTTATCTGGAGAGTTACTGAGGGTCCTCCACGTGGCAATCTCTGGTAAGTTTGAGATCATTCTTGTCGGATGTTTGACCTAGTAAGACGCACGAATGACGGTGTTTAGTACACAGTACCATGAGAATGAGGTGAGAAAGATGAGACAATGACTAACTTCTACAAATTATGGGGGTAATCTCATCACTAATTACAAATTAATTTGGTCTTATCGACTTATGTATGGTGGAGTGGTTGGAGTTTGTATATTTTTTGTTAAGAATAAATTTATTAGATTAATATTATGATGTACAATATAATTTAACAAAATTTTACGGAAATCGAATTTTCAACCTTTTCTCGTAACGGTACAACTTGGTGAATACTCGAAGGTTTTATCATTTCTTAAAAATGATCAATCTCCGTATAAGGGAGAATATTTAAAACTATAATAAGTCACCTATGTTTAATGATTTAAGACATGTCCCTCTCCAGGAATTTTGGCTGAAAGATTCATGAAACTTGATGCAGGAATTTCAAGACAGAACTGCGTCAACCTTGATTAACACTATTATTAGTTTATTACTACTTCTCTATTGAACAAGTCAGTCTATGCTGGCCAGATTCAGTGTTATTACCCTTTTTACCCACAGGAAATGAAATGAAGACTGCATACATGTGATTCCAGGTTGGATTAGTCCTCCCACAAATTATGATAGGATGACTCAACTCTTCTTTGTATTGTTTCAATTTTATCGGATGTCCCCGAAGAGACGGATGACTCAACTCTTATGTGTGTAATTAAATGTTATGATGAATATTGTATACAGAAATTTCACCAGAAACTTTCAAACACAAAAGAACAAAAACCTATGATCAACTCCTTGGATCCTCAGACCTATATATATGTACACAACATTCGCAACAACAACAAAAACATCAGGACAACTCCTCCCAATATATTTATTTTCCCTAAACTTTCACTCCCAATTTCTTCGAATCGAACCATAAATTTTATCAATCTCTTGTGCCTTATCTTCCGAAAAATGGAAATTCAATTCCAACAACAGAAAAACAAAATGAGCAAGTTCAAGGGGAGAAATAATAAGAGCAACAACAAAAACAAATTTGTTGGTGTGAGACAGAGGCCTTCCGGAAGATGGGTAGCTGAAATCAAAGACACTACTCAGAAAATAAGGATGTGGCTCGGAACATTTGAAACTGCTGAAGAGGCTGCTCGTGCATACGATGAAGCTGCTTGTCTTCTTCGTGGATCAAATACTCGTACAAATTTTGTTACTCATGTCAAGCCTAACTCTCCTCTGGCTTCTCGGATTCAGAATCTTCTAAAAAACAAGAAAAGCACTGAAAAACCGCCAAAAAATGTTGTTGCTACCACTACCACCACCACCACCACCACTACGAGCTCTACTAGTAGTCAAAGTATTGAGAGTTCGACTACGAGCTCTACTAGTAGTCCAGCTAGTAGTGATTCTGACTCATGTGGGAAGGTATATGAGCAAGCTCAATTATTTGATGATGCATACAGACCTGATTTAAGCGATTTCGATATAAATCCTCATAATGTAACATGGGGTTTCGAAAACAGTGGGATCAATAGGTTTCCACTTGCACAAGAAATGTTGCAGTTGCCAAATAATGTGAACTTGATGTCTAGTACCAACACGGAGTTTCCAGATTTCGAAAGGATGAAGGTCGAAAGACAGATTTCAGCATCCCTTTATGCTATGAATGGTGTTCAAGAGTACATGAACACTGTCCATGATCCTTATGAAGCTATTTGGGATCTTCCTTCTTTATATTTTTAATTTCGTATTTTTTTCGAATTATAGATTATCGTAATCATCTATTCTCTTCCTCTCCGTTTCTCATGGTAAAACGAATGTGCAAATATTACTGGAGATATGGATTACAAGTTTGTGCTATCAAGTACCAAGAAGGTTGACAAAATCTTGTGTTCTTAATTGCAAATTCTTGTTTTGGTTAAGATTCCAGAAAATTAAGTATATTGGAATTAGTTTTTAAATCTTGCAAGTTGTACCATGGTATATGGTTTAGAATAGAAAGCCTTAGCTCAATCATCTTCTTCTATTCCTCAGGAAGTTATGTATGTATTTTAAATTAGTCAAGTTGCAATTTATAATGCAGTTAGGTACTTCCAAATTAAGTGTATGTTTGGAGTATCTTAAAATAAGTAGCTTATGATTTATAAGCACTTATGTCATATAAGTGATAAGTAGAGCGGTCAGTAGAGTGGTAAATCAGAACTTATAATTTGTAGTAGATTGTTTGGGTAAATCAGAACTTATAAGTTAACTTTTTTTTATAATTTTCAAAATATTTGTTTTTTATATATAACAATGGATATCAATGGATAGATTTCGATGAATAGAGAAATTTGATATATATATATATATATATATATATATATATATATATTCTAATGAATGGATCGAGAGATATATGGTTTTGAAGATTTGAATATGGATGGCAATCGGGTCGGATCGGGTCGGGTTTGGCAAAATCCAAATCCAAACCCGATTTTTTGGATAAAACCCGAACCCGAAAAATACCCGAAAACTGAAACCCGAACCCGATCCAATCGATTTCGGGTGGATTTCGGGTATACCCGAAACCCGAAAATTTTTGGATTTGGATAATACCCGAAACCCGAAAATTTTATAAAAAGTATTATTAATATTATATAAATAAATTATATTCTGTGCATTAGTTTTAATATTTTAATATTTAGTTTTGTTGTAAAATTTTACATATAATCAATTTTTAAATGAATTTAAATCATTAAAATAACCAAATAGATTTGATATGAAATACATCTTAAACACTTAGAGTCTAAAAATGTTTTAATATTTCGGTTTTAATAATACAAGGTTATTTGTTATACGATGCACAAATGACTTTTATATAAAATGTATTACATTATGAAATATATTATAGTATAAATTATATACATAAATACATACACACACATACATACATATATATATATATATATATATATATATATATATATATATATATATATATATATATATATTCGGGTTTTTTTCGGATTTCGGGTTCGGATCGGGTTTGGATCGGTTTTCGGGTTTCGGATCGGGTTTCGGATCGGGTTTCATAATATCCAAATCCAAATCCAAAAATTTTCGGGTTTGAAAATCAAATCCAAATCCAAATCCAAAAAATCGAATTCGGGTTATCCAAAATTTCGGGTTTCGGATCGGGTATCCGTCGGATCGGATTTTTTTGCCATCCCTAGATTTGAATTTGTCTAATATGTCCCAAATTAAGTACTCAATTAAGAATATATCCTTTTTTTTTCAATAATTATAATTATGTCCCATGGTTAAATTTAACTCATATACATATAATTATATATATATATATTATACATACATTAAGACCATATTGCCCATACCCATAATAGACACAGATAAGGAAAGAGACTAGTAAATAGGTTATTTCATGTGCCACTGATCACGTAACCACGTACACCGCCAGTAAAGAAAGAGAGGAGCGACTTCAGAATCATGGAGGAGAAGAAGATGCAAGAGATTATATCTACCAAGTCTTTGAGGTAAAAATTTTTGATTGTTTTGTTTAATTCTTATTATATTTTGTATGATAATTGTGTGTATTGATAGTAATGGGCGGTTGTGGTTATTTGTAACAGGGATTCACCTTCAATGGTTTGTAACCCACAAATCAGGTATTCCACACCTAAAAAGTTGGTTTGTAAATCATCCACGACAACATATACTCCCAGAAAAAGCCCAAGATTGATTGAAAAAGCTAACAAACTGAGTGCCACTGTTTCAAAGATGGTACTGGATTTTGAAAGTCATGTTGAATCAAGTGCTGCGGATAATGATATGGATGTCGATTCCCTAGTCCCGAATTTCTGGAACTTGGTCTCTGAAAAAGTAGATAATGTGGAAGAAGCATACGGTTCTCTAAAAGAACCAATTTTGCTGCTTGAAAATTTTGAAGAAGATGACTGCCATCCTAATGATCAGCCATGGAGCCAACCACTCATGTATAGTGAGGGTGAAGATGATAGAGAATGTGATGAGTTTCTTCGGTATTTTGTCATGAAAAACAGGGATGCCGACGAGGATAATGAGAAAGAAGTTGAAGGTAGTGTTCCCAATTTAACAAATAATTTATTTACTATTCCAATAAGCAATGTTGGTATTGAGCCATTGTTGACCGATAATGATTTTGATGAATTCTTTGCGACTGATTTAGTGGATCATGAGTTTCTTCCTGAACCAGATCATGATGACCATGTTGTATCTGACAAAATTGAAGTGGGTTTACAGTTTTTTGATAAGACTGATTTTCAAAAAAATCTCAGAAAATATTGTGTATCAAATAGGATTGTATGCAAGTTTCAGAAGAGTGACAATGTAAGGATCAAGGCTGTGTGTCAAGGTTTTGGACCGCCCGTCATGTGTCCGTGGTTTGTAACTGCACGAAAGATCCCTGGTGAGCCAACTTGGAGTATAAGGAAATGTCACCTTCAACACAATTGTGTTGGAGATCCTTATGGGAAGAATTCAAGTGCAAATTATGAGTTTGTAGCTGAACATTTGATTGATAAGATTATGAAATCACATAGCAATATTATACCTAAACCTAGTGAGATTTCCGATGAGTTTTGGACGAGTCACAACACCTTAATTCCATATCATGTTGCATGGAAGGCTAGAAACAAGGTTTTGGAGAAAATTAATGGTAGTTATGATGAAAGTTTCAAACTCATACCAAGTCTATGTGAGATGATTACAAGGACCAATCCGGGATCAATTGCTACGTTCACATATGGCAGGTTAATTCTTTAATTGTTGATTTATAAAGCCTGATTCTTTAATTGTTAATTTTCCTGATTCTTTAATTGTTGATTTTCCGGAGTATATGCAGTTTTATTATGTGTACTAGTACACTGTACATATGTCACCAAGATACATATATACTTCTGTCTGCCAGGGTCTGTTCCTAATTGTCCCACAAAATCTCGTGACAGTGTCACCATCGTCTATAATTATGCTAATCCTCACTTGCTTTGTTTTAACAACAATTTGTACATGGAGTATATATAGCCATTTCAATGTTGGAACAGACAGAATCTCCCTCTGCAGACACAGTCACACAATGAAATTAACATGCACAGTCACACAATGAACACAATTAACATGATATGCCCAAACAATTCATAATATTTCACTCTGAAATTTTTTTAAGTTTACTTCTAGTTGTACTGGAGGATATGAGAACTGTTGCACCTTAATACAGTAATATGGAACTATCAATTATTTTGATAATTAATGTTGACTCTGGTCCTAATATAATTAGAATACTAAATAAACAACATATGCCTCCTGAATCAAAGATAGGCCAAACATGCGGAATACCATACCCCATCCTACTTCTAACTCTACTTAATTTCACAATATCAACAGTGACTTTATCAAATTACTATATTGTGCAAATATATCAGTCATTGTCATAATTTTCATGACTGAATTTACTTGTTCTAATTGAATTCATTTTTCTCTAAAAGTTTAGAAGTTAGACTTTTCTTTGGCTTACATGCAATTCTCTA
The DNA here is from genome assembly GCA_036435485.1 of Saposhnikovia divaricata. Taxonomy (NCBI): domain Eukaryota; kingdom Viridiplantae; phylum Streptophyta; class Magnoliopsida; order Apiales; family Apiaceae; genus Saposhnikovia; species Saposhnikovia divaricata. The sequence continues at coordinate 204,823,694 of CM071601.1, read as the reverse complement.
GTAATGCCAAACAGAATCTTCATTGCTGCTTCTTCATGAAGGACACAATTGCAGAGTCCTGGTAATATAGTAAGTAAATACAACCTAATCCGATGTGGTTGTTACAGGAAAAGTTAAATAGGTCACTGATGGTCTGTCGAGATAAATTTGAGTCAGCTAAGCTCCAAAATACCAGTACAGACCCCACTGTTGATTCCACTGTTTATGTCGTCGACTTTGGAAACTAATTTAATAAATAATGGTTGTAGACTTGTGGTAACTTTGCAGGCAAGAGATGCAAGAATTATGTGAATTTTTTTGTAAGAGGATTTGATATGATAATGTAAAGGGAACTATTCTATATTCTGTGATTTTATTGTGTGGCATCTTGGCATGGCTGCATTAGGCTTTGTTGAGAACAAGAAGAAATTCAATTGTAATATTACCTGTACGTAATTCTTTGTCTGGAATAGACAATTGTAATATTCTTGTTTTACAAATTGATCGACTTGATATTGTTTTTTATAGACATTTTATATTATTAGCCAAACTCTTTACTTCTTTTTTTTCCAAACAAGCCGAACTCATTGTTTTATGTATAATTTCTATCTTTATTTCTATTCCCTGAATTGCTCCTGAATCAATAGCATAAATTGTTAGTTTTAGCATAAATTAATTAACTTTTCTTGTTTCTTGTTGCAGTCAAGACAAAACATTCGAGTCTGTAACTATTTCTTTTGATGTATCTATGAGGGCTTTTACTAATGGTTGTAGAAATGTTGTTGGGCTTGATGGATGTCACCTTAAGGGTAAGTATGGCGGTTGTTTATTGTCAGCCACTGCTCTAGATGGACAGAATGGATTGGTACCTTTAGGGATCATGATTTGTAAAAACGAGTGTGCGGAGAACTGGTTCTTGTTTTTGAAACATCTTAAACCAAGATTGGAAGAACATCCAGTACAAGGAATCAACTTTATATCTGATAGGCAAAAAGGATTGAGGGATGCTGTTCATAAATTGTTCCCCACTTCACCACACAGGTTTTGTTTCAGGTAACAACTAACTTTGATACCTTTTTGTTAACTACCTGAAATTAAGAATCTTGTTACCTGATATTAAAAAAAAATATGTTTTACATTAACTTTCTAATTGATGACAGGCATATGTACAAAAACTTCAAAACACATTTCAAGGGCTCTAAGCTTCACACTATGTTCTGGAATGCTGCTAGAGCTTATAAAGCTAAACACTTTCAAGTAATATTCCTCATTAAAAAATCTTGTTAATGAATTTTTTCTATATTTTCATCAATTAGAGCTTGCTAAATGCATATGTTTAAATTATAGGCTCACATGGATAGTATCCTGGTAGAGAATGCCAAGGCTTTTGAATACTTGATGGGTGAGGATCCTAAAAGCTGGTGTAGGGCCTTCTTTGACCAAACCAGTTGTTGTGAACACTTGAGCAACAACTTCTCTGAGAGTTTTAATAATATGATTGCAAAAATTAGGGAAAAACTTGTTTGTAAATTAGTATTAATGTATGGGCAGTTGATCATGGGTTTGTTTTACAAGAGAAGAACTGTTTGTATTGGTTGGGATTCTGGGGATTTGGTTCCTAGCGCGAAGAAATTACTAAATATAATGTTCAAAAAAGTAGGGGAGTACAAAGTTGAAGGAGCTGTTGCTGGCAAGCTTTATGAAGTTAGAAGTATCCACTCTTCCATCTTCACTGTTGATCTTGAGAAACAAACATGTAGTTGTATGCAGTGGCAGTTGAGGGGTTTCCCTTGCCAACATGCCGTATGTGCTCTACAACAAATTAGACCCAATTGGGTAGAGTAAGTGTTCGAAAAATTACATTGTACTTTATAATACATATCTAAGTTTTTTAATTTTCTTTTTTCTCTGTGTTTATGTAGGTATTGTGCTAAATATTATTCGGTGGATAGTTACAAAACAACATACGCCTCCGAGATGGTACCTTTGCAAGGGCCTGATGATTGGGAAGAGGTATTTCTATAGAGCGATTGTTATATTTAAGTACACAATAAAATGTACCAAAATACCTATATTAAACAGCCATTGTTCTTCATTTTTGCAGCCTACAACAACTGTTGTCCCACCTTTACTTATCAGAAAACAAGGCAGGCCGAGAAAGAATAGAAGAAAGGCTTATGATGAAACTTTACACGAGAAGAAGACAAGGTGTTGCAGCAAGTGCAAGCAACCAGGACACAACAAAACAACATGTGGTGGTGGCTCGATTGGCTCCAACTTAAAGAAAAAAGGGGGCAGATCAGAAGTAGAATGTTGAATCTTTTTATTTCCTTATTTGGTTAGTTTAATGTACACTACAAGAAAACAAGGGTAAATGTGACCGAACAAATATGACTGCGGCTAAATATGACCGCCTACGGTCATATTTAAGGTCAACCTTGATAAGTCATCGGTCAGACTTAAATATGACCGACCGCGGTCATATTTAATCGGTCACAATTAGTATTCCGGGCCCACAAAATAAGGGAGGGAAACTTCCCGCCCATTGTACAAAATTTGCTCGGTATAAATATGACCAACAGTGGTGGAATTTATAAATATGACCGCGATTGGTCACAAATATAAATATGACCAAAATATAAATTTGACCGCCCGTGGTGGAATTTATAAATATGACCGTTAGTGGTCAAATTTATAAATTTGACGAAATAAATCATGTTGGTCGAATTTATAAATATGACTTTATTTGGTCATAAGTATAAATTTGACTATCGGTGGTCGAATTTATAAATTTGACTGAAGAATTCATGTTGGTAGAATTTATAAATATGACCGTATTTGGTCATAAGTATAAATGTGACCACAAACCCTAATCGGTGAAATTTATAAATTTGACCGTCCGTGGTCGAATTTATAGATTTGACTTTAAATTTTAAAATGTCAAAATTTTAAAATAAATACTAAAACAATTAAATAAATTCTGAAAAAAATAATGGAGTACCACAGTTACAAAATTTACATGTTAAAAATTTATGTTCAAAACTTGGCCTTTTCTATATTTTATTTAAATTTTTAATTTATTTTTACAAGCTATTTAAAAATTGGGAAAAAATCAAATAAATTTTTTTTTTCTGAAATTTTGGCAATAATATTAAAAAGGATGAATCTTGACCTCAGTACGGTTGGGTCGTCGAGAAATTTTTTTAAAAAATCGAAACACTTAACCCTGACGAAACCTTTTAGAGGTTATATATTGATGATCTTGTCTCATCCCGATTGAACGTAGTCTATTTTTTTAAAATATTTTTCGGATGATCCAACCATACGGATGATGTTATATATTGATTTTAGTGATACACAAAAAAAATTAAAATATTTAAACTTATTCTCGTATGAGTTTATAATATAAATCCTTCAAAAGTACTACTCCTTCTAACAACATTTTGTTAAAATCTCGTATAACACGACCTTTTTATTTTTTGATTATTTTTTTCCAACACTAAAATGAGGGTTTATTAACATTCTTACGGTTTGATCGTCAAAGAAATCATTCAAAAAAATTTATTCAGTGAATCTGGATCGTGTCCCGTTATAGGAAGTAACATTTTTACTACATTTTTGTTAAAATATCTTACAAACCGACCTATTAATTTTTTGATTATTTTTTTCCAACACTAAAATGAGTTTTTATTAACATTCGTACGGTTCGATCATCGAATAAATCATTCAAAAAAATTTATTCAGTGAATCTGGAACAAAGTACTAGTCAAATCAATAGTTGACTACTAATTTTACTATCCAAATTAATTTTTTAATTTTTAAAATTTTAGAAGTATCACTAAATTAGATATATATTGACATTCGTTTGGAAATATCTTTCAATATCAAGTTAATCAAATATTAATTAATATCTAAATTATATTCTAAATATTATATAGTCGCATTTACATATCTCAATTCAATCACATTCTTCTTTTTTACATTTGTAACATAACTCATTTAAAATTTCAACTTATTACCTAAATTTAATATCATGACTATTATAACAATATTTTTATTCTGTAACAATATTATATTTTATTATAATTTAGATTTTACATAATTTTAAAATACCATAAAAATCAAATATAGAAGATAAAAGTGTATATGAGTATATGATAATTATGGAAAATATTAAAAGTGGGTGTGTAGTTAGGCCACGTGTCACATTATAATTGGATAGTACTAGAGCACATGGATTGTGCTTCTTTAAGTTGCTTACAGCCATTGGATGTAGTTAACAAGATCCTTACCGTTCAAATTCTTATTTTCCATTTTAACTATATTTTGTTCATTCTCAAATCTCAACTCATATGTTCCTCACCGAAAATCTTTTTCTCTCTCTCAATTCAACTCAACTACATTCTTTCCGATTATCCCCACCTTGTACCCACTTATCATCGCTATGGGATTGAGTCAAAATAAAAGGGTAATGAAATGAGTCAAAATAAAACCTCGATTCGTGCTCTTCAATGGTTTTTGATTGGATAAGCGATTGGTGAAGAGGGTTCGGAGGGATTGAATGGGGGTGGAGTTGGGGTGAGTGTAATCATTTTTGGGGGGGAGATAGATACAATGGTTTTGTGTATAATGGTGTAGATGTTTTTGAGTTGGGGTGGGTGTAGTTATGGTGTAGATGGTGGGGTGTTGTGGAAACTGGTGGTGGTCGATTGAGGGGGTGAGGCTGTGATTGTTGAACGGAAATGAAGGGAAGGAGAATAGGCTGCGCGGTGGTGTTTGTAATGAAGGTGTTGCAGGTGGTTGAAAGACGGGAGGAACGGTGGTGAATGGAGGTGTTGGTTCGGCGATGAAGGGAAGAGATAGGTTGAGGTGTTGTTGCAGGAAATGGGAATGAACGGAGATGGGAGGCTGTGGGTTGAAGGCTCGGTGGGAATGGGAGGAGAGAAGGAGGTCGAGGAAGGTAGTTTGCAGGTGGAATTGGAAAGTGATTGAAGAGGGGAAACTGTGGTGGTGGACTGTGGAGTGTTTGAATTATTGTTGATTGTGGTGTAGAGATGGGAGGGGAGACAGAGGTGTAGGAAGAGATGGGAGTTGTCGGAGGAATTGGGGTTGGACGAAATGGAGATGAGGTTATAGGAGGCGAATGGAGGAGTTGGAGAAGGTGAGTGGTGTGTGTAGATGCGGCAGTTGCAGGTGGGATGAATGGGGTTGAATAGCTTGGTGAAATTGTTGGTTGCAGGTGTTGTAGACGGCGACGGGAGGAAATGGAGGACGGAATGATGGCTGTCACGGCATGTAGCACAAAAGACAGGGAGGGAAAGGAGACGAGTGTTGTGTTTGGGTTCGGTTGGTGAAGTGGGCGTGGCCGCGTGAGGTGGGTATAGAACCGGCGAATATGGTGGTGTGTTCATGTTTTGGTGCCGGTTGTATCTATATGTTTTGGATATCATTGCTTTGAATTGAGCGTATGTTTGTGCTGAATTGGTCAAGTAATTGATGTGTATGTAACTCGTTGATGCTATGAATTCGAATTATTCCAGTTCGGTTAGTTGTTTAGATGAAATGAAGTAATCAGTTGTGACGGTTTTACTAGCTGTGCTAGTGTTGGAAAGTTGGTTTAGTTATGTTGCTGATTTGAATTGCGTGTATGTTTGTGTTTAATTGCTCATGTCATTGCTGTATATGTAATTTGTTGTTGCTATGAATTTGAATTATTTGAATCCGGTAAGTTAATTAAATGAAATGAGTTGGTAAAGTGTTTTTGCGAATATTTTTTTTTAAATGTGCTGACTTAACTAACGACTATAGTATTAAATAGGGTAATATTTTTTGGTTTTGGTGTTTTGTCTTTTTCCGAACTGGTTTACAGGTGGTAACTATAGTATTAAATAGGGTAATATTTTTTTTTGTTGTAATGGTATTTTAAATTTGACCGAAATCAGTCGGATTGTAAATTTGACCAGAAAATTTTCGTGGTCATATTTATAAATTTGACCAATTATGTGCTGGTCAATTTTATAAATTTGACCGGGGGCGGTCGACTTTATAAATATGACCGAAAAATAAGGTCAAAGGTCAGCACTTAAAATTGACCGCCTTTGGTCAATTTTAGTCGGTCAAATTTAAACGGTCAAATTTAGTCGGTCACATTTAATCGGTCATATTTAGCTAAATTTGACCGATTTTAATAAATTCCACTAGCCTAAAACCGACCGAATTTTTCCGGTCATATTTAGCTAAATATGACCGACGGCGGTCATAATTAGCTAAATATGACCGGAAAAATTCGGTCATTTTTAGCCGATTTTCTAGTAGTGGTAGTACTTACAATTGTTCGTTTGGTTCTTTTTCATTTTCAAATGATTTGAATCATTTTAAGCCTAGACAGACTTTTCAACTACTGTTGCAACGATTGTTCTATAAAACAAGTCTATTGTTCATTTTAGTTTTCAGGTTTTTTTTTTCTTCCACTAATGTAGCATTGCATTCTTTTATGAAGTAGGTGACAAGTGCTTACAGGAAATGAACTATAAACGGGGACCCCTGTTCCACAAAATGCAGGCCTTATTGATATCATAAAATTGTCCTTTGGTCTTTCCAGGCTTGTAAGAAATATTGTCCTCTTTTGCCAATATATCAACTTTCTCCGGTAGAATTGTTACACCCTTTTTTGTGTACGGCAATGATGCAAATAGAGATTTGGCAAAGAATAGCAAAAATTAGCAAAAATTAAAAAAAATAAGTAGAGGATAAAATTGTCTTTTAATAATGTATAGTTAGTGAGTTAATCATGGTTACAATTAAAAATGGGACATATTAATAAAAAGGGACATATTTATAATTACAATTAAGAATGGGACATATTCATAAATGGCTTATTCAAATGGGACATATCAGAAAAAAAACCCTATTATATATTGCGTATATCGAGAATAAGTTATAAGTTGAAAGTTAAGGATTCTTAACATTCAACTTACGGGTTTATAAGTTATAAGTTGAGTTAAAACTTATTTTGGCAAACACCCATCTCCAAGGGGAGAGACCCCTTAGCTATATTATCTAAGTGGCATCTATGTGGCACCTTTTAGATAATATCTATATATTGAGGTACTCCAACCTTCTTTTCCCTTAGCAAAAAATATAGATAATCATATTTGGTCTTCTATATTTGTTGAACCCATAAACCTCTTATGTATAATTTTACATTATTATAATTATAGATAACCCCATTGGAGTACATATACCTCCTCTTAGCTAAAATTTTACATATTCAATATAGATAATCATTTTAGCTAACACTTTTACATTTCATCCTTGGAGATGCTCTAAGTGCTTATGGGCTTATAAGCCATAAGCTCACAGAGTGATATAAGATGCCAAACAGGTCCTAAGTTGGTATAATCATAGATATACTCATCCTAAAACCACAGTCCAGTGGCTCAAACCCAAATAATTTTCACGTATACCAACTTAACCAAAGACAAGTGACGAGTCGAAAATTATTCTCTCGTAAGTGCAAATGTGCACCAAGTATATAAGTAGTCACGTAGTGCAGTTTTTTTAATTAATTGAAAAGGTGTGGGGAATGATTTTAAATGCACTTAAACCCCTCTAAATTAATATTTTATAATGATAAAAAGTTGGATATCATCTCAATAATTATATTTAACGCCTTTCCGATTTCAACGATATCACTTTAGATGATTGTAATTGTCTAATTGATTTGTTGTCCAGAGTAGACCAGTCAATGGATCGGATATCTGTTAAATATTTAACTTAAATATTTCACCTACTATGACATTATCCATGACCTCATAGTAATATGATATTATCCATGACCTCATAGTAAGTACTGTCGCTAGCTGACTTAGTGTATAATTTCCTATATATTGAATCGTTGTCTCCATTGTAATATCAAGCAAATACAAGTAATATAAAAGTTTTGTTTTCTCTTACATTGTTTTTACTTCTCCGGTACTTGCTCTGCTAATATACTAACACACTAACACACATATTAGTTATATATCACACACACAAGCAAGCATTAAACACTTTCACTCACATTATGCATACAACTCATCACTTGAGTTACATGCCTATTCTGATGCTGTTTGGGGTGGTGATCCCACTACTAGATGTTCCACTACAGGATTTTGCTTCTTTATGGGTGACTCTCTCATCTCTTGGCGTAGTAAGAAACAATCCCTTGCCTCAAAATCCAGTGCCGAGTCAGAATATCGAGCTCTGGCTGACACCACACAGGAATTAATTTGACTACGATGATTACTTGAAGAAATGACTGTAACTCATTCTCCAGCCACTATTATCTACTGTGATAACAAAAGTGCTAGGAACATTGCTCACAATGATGTCTTTTATGAACGCACTAAACATATTGAGATCGATTATCATTTCACCCGTCAACAGGTTGAAAAAGGAACGGTTCGTCTTCATGCTATCTCTAGTGCATATAATGTTGCAGATATTTTCACAAAATCTCTTCCTCCTGGTTCATTTCGTGATTGCAAACTCAAGTTGGTTTTTCAAACATCTTAAGTTTGAGGGGGGGTGTTAAATATTTCACCTACTATGACATTATCCATGACCTCATAGTAATTACTGTAGCTAGCTAACTTAGTGTATAATTTCCTATATATTGAATCGTTGTCTCCATTGTAATATCAAGCAAATACAAGCAATACAAGAGTTTTTGTTTTCTCTTACATTGTTTTTACTTCTCCGGTACTTGCTCTGCTAATATACTAACACACATATTAGTTATATATCACACACACAAGCAAGCATTAAACACTTTCACTCACATTTTATCAATATCCAATCCAATCCGATCCGATCCGATCCGTAGCTAAATTAGCGGGTATGGATTCTTCCCAAAAAAATCCGATCCGTTAATGATCCGATCCAATAAGGGTCTGATCCGATAACAACCGGATATAATCTGATCCGAATATATTATATTTATTATATATTTTTTTATATATTTATATAATATATAATATATTATATATATATATATATATATAAAACATATAATATATAAAATTTTATATAAATAATATTAATTTGGAATATAAATTTGGATTTGTCAATGTATATGTCATAATTTTAATTTTTATTTCCTTAAAAAATTTAAAATACTTTTTTTCTTAAATTAAAAAAAAAGTTATATTTTTAAAATTTATTAAACGTATCGGAGGTCCGATCCGATAATCCGAAATCCGAACGGATCGAATATGGATCGACCTAAAAAATATCCGACTCCTGATCCGAATCGAATCAGAAAAATTTCGAATATGGATTTAAGATGATTCGATCCGAATCCGACCCGTTGACAAGCGTAGACGAGAGTATTCTAGGTACTACTTTACAAAGCAATGGATTATCAATAATAGTAAATACTGAATAGAGCATGTCGAAAGAGAAGGAAGCCTCACGTGAAAATTTATGCCACAAACTATATAAATTTGTAAGAGAATGCAGTTCCTTCAAACATCTATTCCACCTAACAAATTTTAAACCCTTACGTTATAGTAGCGACAAACCTCTAAATTGTACATGATGTATCGACAAACCTCCAAATTTAGTTTTTCTAAATTCTAATTCCGGTAAAATGCGAAATATAATAAAAGAAAATAGGACTATGAATTGAGAATAGCTCAGTTGATAAAATTATCCGTAAATTGTCAGCAAGTTCTTGAATTCGATTCTCCACTATATGAAATTTGTATACTAATGACTATGTTGTTTAAAAAAAAGATTTTAAACAACAGAACTTGGGCCGGCCTTTGTAATTTGTAATGTCCCATCTCATCCTAAGACCACAGAAAGTGACTCAAACCCAAAACTACAAAACCCAAAAAAAGCAAACTAAGGATACTAGAGTTAACAAGTCCAGCCCATTACAAAAGACAGAATCTTAACCGTCAGAACATCCAATCCTATTACCTGTACAGCTACTTACAATACAATCATACATATAGGGATGGGAAAAAAATCCGATCCGACGGATACCCGATTCGAAATCCGATTTTTTATCCGATTCGAACCCGATTTTTTGGATTTGGATATGGATATGGATTTAAATTTTAAACCCGAAAAATTTTGGATATGGATTTCATGAAACCCGATCCGAAACCCGAGCCGAACCCGAAACCCGAAAAATACCCGATTTTTATTTATTATATTTTATATATTATATATTATATATTATATATAAATGTGTATTATAAATACATAGTATACATATTGGGCTCTAATAAGACCACATTACCTTAGGCCCATTAGGGTTTAAAGCAATTTTTAAACTTAGTTACTATATATTAAAAGCTTGATGTGTTTGTTGAGTCGTGGTATATATTAAAAACTTGATGTGTTTGTTGAGTCGTGGTACCTGGATGATGATGATGTCGGTGGTGATAACAATAGAATACTACACTCTAATGGCTAGTTAGCACCCTGACTGAAGTGAATATTGATAAAATTAATATACATGTTGGATTACATATTTTAACTTACTTACACTATTTTTTTTTTTAGTTAAGCGACTTATTTACACTATTTTTAATTTTGAATACCCGAAAAAAACCCGATCCGATCCGAAACCCGACGGATTTGGATTTGGATATTGAGTTTTGGATCCGAAACCCGATACGATCCGAAACCCGAAACCCAAAAATATTTGGATTTGGATTTGGATTTTACAAAACCCGAGCCGAACCCGACCCGTTCCCATCCCTACATACATACATAGTACATCTTCCCAACTATATATAGGTCGTGGCTGTCAGCTCCTCCCCAAAAAAAATCTAACAAAACCAACAACCATTTTATTAAAAATTAAATAATAATATTCCGATGTCGAAATCAACGGCTACTACTAGAGCTTTAATTCTTGTCTGCTTCCTTACCATTTTTACGGCGAGCTCCGGTACATCGGCGCCGCCGATATGTCCAATACAATCGAATTTCTTGATCAACAGTCTCAATTCTCAGACCCCTTTTCATTTCTCCCCTAATTCACCTCTCCAGGTATTTTTATTTATTTATTAATGATTAATGCCTCTTTAATTTATGTTTTTTTTAATTGGTTGGTTTAAAGTTTTGATTTTTAGTTGATTGTTAGTGTTTGAGATGGTTTAGGTTTGGGTTGTGGTTATTTTAATGTGTTTGGTATTGGAAAGTCAACGATTTGATTTTGTTTCTGTGTTTTTAGGTTTAGGGTTAGTGATTTTATTGCTTTTAGTGAAATTGGGGGAAGTTTTGTTTAGTTTAGGATAGGAGAGGTAAAGATCAAAGTCTTTACGAGATTCGGGAGTGGCACGAAGCTGTTGTTAGTGCGAAGAAGAGGTCTAGAGTTCAATTACAGCCTCGTCCGGTTTAATATGTGAAATTTTGATATTTTTAAACATATTTCGACTGGTAAGAAAATGAAAGATGAGTCCTTATAACTTTTCATTATTCATTATGTTATTTTTGATGGGGAAGAAGGGGGTATATAAGTTGTTATGACGACTTTACTAGCTAATGTTTATTCCTTCACATGTTGCACGTACTTTGCATTTCCGATGCAGTAGTGATAGTGTATAGTTTGAAAGGAAAGATGTATACATTATGCAATGCAGTACTGTAGAAGCATAGCTGTCATGTGCTCCCCTATTCATTAAGTTTTGTATTTTGTTTTATTAAGAAACAAATCCATAAGAGACAACAATTCATGTAAAGCTCTGGTTGTGTTGACATTATCGTCCTAGTTTTTCTCTTATCTGATTTTGGACTGAATAGAGTATAGCAATTCCCTCAATGTGGAAAGTAAGCATTTATTTTAGATGTAGTAAAACTTTTAAAATGATGCAAGTCCTCATGAGCCGGTTGCAAGCTGTGACTTGTGTGCAGCTTTTTGGAAACTGTATTTCCGGACTTAAGGTATCATGTGCAGGAGGCGTGAAGTACTATAGAGTTTTTTGAAAACATTAGAAGTATAGATTATCAAAATTGTCTTCTTCTCTTGAAAATGAGACCAGAAATGTCTTTCTCACGTACCAGTTAGTTACTCAAGCAGATGACAGTCAACATACACGTGTCTAGAGATAATCACTCACAATCCACCCATCGGAGAAGTCAAATACAGTAATCAGACCTTTGCTTATAATTATGATATTTAACATATAAATAAATAAGAAGCTACCCATGGAAATATGGAACACTTATAGGACTTATGGACATTATCGTAGGCATACACTTGTGAAAACACTGCAGTCATGTACTCTGCCTTTGTTTTTGGTTTTCGGAAACATGTAAGAAAAGCTTTAAGGTTTGCAACTCGGAAGCAAGTAGTGCTGTAGTGCGATTTATTGTCTAGTGAATGACTATGTTCACAATGTTGTGTGCTTTGTTGCGATTTACCCAGCTGCTTTAGGCTCTTATCTGTCAATGACTATGTTCTGTTCATTGGGTACTATGTGCGAGAGGCAATATATTGAAGAACAGAGTAGTAGTGAAGATCAAGTAACCTCAAGTATCTGGGCCAGCCATGTATTAACCAAACTCTTGGAAATCTAGTAATGCATCATCTCATCCTAAGACTATAGTTTAGGTGGCTCAATCTCAAAACTATAAGGCCTAAAACAACTAAACTAAACAAATTGGACTTTACAGTTCAGCCCATTTCAAAACCAGACCATCAAAATATAAAATCCTATGCAATTATACAAACATAATTAACTATATATAGGTGGTTGTTGTAAGCTTCTCCCCTAAAAATCTAATAAACCAACAGCAAATACAAGAACATTTTATATTGTATAAGGTACATAAATAATATTCCAATCAATGGCCTACTCCTACAGCTTTCGTTCTAGTCTGGTTCTTGGCCATTTTGACATAAAGCTCTGGTTCATCACCGCCGCCGATATGTCTATACAATCCAATTTCTTCATCAACAATCTCAGTTCTCAGTCCCCTTTTCATGGGACTTGAGGTATTACTGTATGTTCTAGAGCCTAGGCGTGAGAAGTACTAGAGATTTTTTGAAACATTCCATGCGTACTCTTGCAGATGGGATGTTTTGTTGTATAGAGTATGTATAGATTGGACAATTGTCTTCTCTTTAAAACGAGACTAGAAAAACCAGTTTCATTTACGAGTGAGTTACTCCTGCAGATGAGTCAACTTACATATGTCTATAGATGGTCAATCACATTAAATAAGCAAAAGTGACTCGCAATCATATTACCTCACAATCCACCCCATTTAAGTAGCCAAATGCAATATTCAGACATTTTCTTATAAAAATGATGTTTTTATATATTGTAATTTGTAGGCATACTTGTGAACACATTACGGCCACGCTGCTTTTGGTTTTGATTTTTAAAACATGTAAATGTAAGATAGGCTTTGAGGTTTGCAACAAGTAGCACAGAGTATTGTCTAGTGAACTAAAGACACAGGCATGCAGACTACGTTGCGTGCGTTGATGTGATGTACCTGATTACTTTAGGCTCTTATTCAATTAGTGACTATGTTCTGTTCATTGGGTACAATGTGCAACTGAGAAGCAATATTGAGTCATGCTCTTTTGGGTTTCTCAAAATATTGAAGAATAGAGATGTATAGTTGCAGCATGGGGGCACCTCAGCGAGGGGCCCTGGGCACAAACTAGTCAACCTTAGGCACTACCATGTCTGCGAAGTTGTATGACTTGGTAGATTGTCTGTTTAACTGGGACAGCTAGTATGTTCAGAGAACTTGTCATTGACTTGTACTCTATATATTGATTAAAGTTTTTCAAACTGTTTCAGAAAGTAATTTAACGCGTTTAAATCCTGTAAAACATGTAGCGTTATATACATTTACTTCTATAAAATTGTGCAGCTCTTATCGTGAGTGAGTTGCTGAACCACGTATATCTTTACTCTGTTTTTTTCTTTTATCTTTTGAATGTCTTTACTCCCGACACCTTCACTTCTTCGCATGTTTAATGAACTCTTCAGTTGCCTCACTTTTGGTGCCTGGGAGGGTTCTCGATAATAGGAACCAGATGTCGTTGTCATCAGCATTTCTCTTACTTATCCTCTAAGATGTATAATGATTTACTTATGTGTAAATATGCTTTCTTTTCTCAGGTAGGAAGTGATTTTCTTGACAGAATATTGAATTCCAAGGGTAATAGTGCATACACTTCTGTACTTTTTTATGCTTCCTGGTGTCCGTTTTCACATAATGTCCGGTCGACATTCAAAATCTTGAGTGCCATGTTTCCCCATATTGAACATTTGGAGGTTGAAGAGTCCTCAGTGGTTCCAAGGTGATATGTTTACTTAACTTCGCTCAATGAAAAACCACTTCATCCTTTGTCTTATCTAGTTAATTCCTCGTCTTTACTTCTGTTTCAGAGAGGTATTTTATTATAATGTTTTAGAGCATGTTACTGCTGATTAAACTCTTTCTGAACCATGCACAGAGTACAGTAAATATAAATGCTAATGAGGGGTTGAGAATGTAAAAAGACTTGAGAAAGAAATAAGCTGTTGATCTATTTACTGTGTTATAATGTTGTTTTTTTTATTGAAATAGACAGTGATATATCCATTTGCATCATTACTATTGAATCAGGATCCTAGTACATTCTGTTTACTTTTTCGGGATTATTTTTTTTTTTTTTTCTCAATTGACTCCTGTTTTCCTTAGGCAGGAGTCTATTTTATCACTCGACAAAAGGAAGAAGCTTGTTCTTTTGTCTACGGTGTTTAAAATGTCCTTTTACCAGAGAACAAGAATATGTTAGTAATTACTTTCCGGTGTGAAGAATGAAAACTTTGAAAATAAATCAATTCTATTAACCCGACAAATTAATTCTTTGATGCGAAATTTTTCGTTGGGCTGGTATTTGTATTTTAATTTGAATCTCTTATGACTTGGTCATTTCATTTCTGCTATGGTGGTTCTAATGCAGCATACTTTCAAGGTACAGGGTACATAGCTTTCCCACAATATTAATGGTGAAGCAGACATCGAAATTGCGATATCTGGGTGCAAAAGATCTCAACACCCTTGTAAGATTCTACAGAAAAACAACAGGCAAGTTATCCAATCAACTAATATCAATGTACATATTCTTTATGCTTCTATAATTCACTGTACACACTACTACATAGGATTCCGTGGTCCATGGAAGCACATTATCTTCTTCCAAAGTTTGTATTTAAGCAGCACCTTTTAGTCACTAGAGTATATTGCCACTGTTAGTTCCTTATTAGAGGTGAAGCCTTGGTTACTTAAACTAGTTTAACTAATTGAGTTTCACGCATGTGATTGCTATTATTTTTAGGGTGGGAGCCGATTCAATATGTTGATATGGAGCAACCTATTAGTTTGGAAGGCAGTGGGGAGTTTGTTATGAGGTCATGGGTAGGTTCATCACCATACGAGATTCTAAGAAGGGAACCTTACTTAGTACTCTCATTGCTGTTTCTATGTGTAGCAGTATTGATAAATGCATTTCCAAAGGTTTTGTTACATTTCAAACCTTTGTGGGTGGTATATGGACCACATTTGAACTTGGGGATATTTGGAGAGACCAGCCAAATATTGGGACGCCTCCTTCAGATGATCAATTTAAAGATGATTTGGACCAAATTGAAACTATGTAAAACTAGTGGCTTCCATCAATGTGCAAAAAATATGAGGAATGCTCGTGTTTGGGCTTCTTCTCTTGCTTCAGTCTCTTTGGGGAAAACCTCATCATCTGAGTCTGAATCTTAGTCGGTCTGGCCTGCAAACTTGTATCATAGCTTGGTTTGAGGAGGTAGAATTTCTCACGTTCTAATAAAACGGATTTCTGAGGAGCTCTACGCTCTGAACCCATCATCATTTCCCAGCATGAAGTTTTTTTTTTTCCTTTTTTCCCATTTTGTTTAGTTACAAATTCTTCCAATCCTAAATCATGACCACCGGTTGATGATAGTGTTGTTCTAGTTTTGGGTGGTTTTTTTTGGGAAGGAGCGTAGGCACAAAGCTTGTAAATTTAGACCAGCTTCTTTTTTGCACGAAACATCTGTTTCTTTTTCTTATAGAAACAGTTGAATATAAATTATATGGACATGTATTTCTTCACAAGTTATGTACTGTATATATGTCCCATGTACAAGTTTATGTCTCATCCTCCATGTCTTTCGCTCTCAATTAGTTCCGCAGGTTACTAATAGTGATTGAAACTTTTCTTTTAAACGTTATAGCAAAAATGTTTTATTTTGTCAAATTTACAACTAAGAACGATATTTTTCGAAGAAGTTAAATATCAACAAATGGTTAAAGGCTTATTTCTTGTCGTCCCAGGTTCTTGGTTCGATTCTCGTTCACCTCCGAGATTTGTTAGAACATATATTCATTTATAAGGTATATATGCCTAATTATTCAAAAAAAAAAAAAAAAATTCGGAAACCGTCATGTTCTGGACTATTGTTACAGACTTAACCGTGATGGATTTCATGTGTATGTACGTTACCCATGGCCTGTATCTGTCACCATCTCTTCCTAATCAAATTAGGTTGCTACTTTCTTGTCCACAATAATAATGCTATTAATATGGTCCACGCGTAAGAGCATTTTTGTTATTTAACAGTCATCCCTTTATTTTGTGACTTTTATTTTAACACTTGCCATCTTTATCAATAGTAGTTTAGCTTTGATTGATTCTGCACCATTTTTAAGCTCTAGACAATCCTTTGCAACTTATTGTGTAACAAAAGTGTAAACGTGTATATATTGATCTGCTGAAGTTTGAACTTGTAGTGTACAAACTATTTCCTCCAAGAGGGGGTAAGACTGCTTACATCGAGATTTATCACTCGATCAAAATTCGAGTAGGATAGGTATATGACGAATTACAGTTCAGATGCTACATGTAACTAATTAACTAAAATTTGCAAGTTCCCCAACCCCGTTTAGCGATTAATCGATGAGATTTCAAGAATTACGTCGTATAGGACACCACGTAACTCAGATACATAATCAAGCTACGTATTGGTAATGATTTTTAGTTTTTTACAGAAACAAATACTACCATATTTTGTACGATCCAAACATAACTGGTTGTCTTAATTTTAGTAATTTAATTCAACTGTCGGTTGCTTTTATTTTTATTGGCTAGCACAATCTTGAAGGTGAAGGCATGGGATATACTCTGCGTGTCTAGATTTACGCCCATACTATATGTTGAAGCGTGGCATACGCAGTGTACGCAAAGATTGAAAGTTACTTAAAAGTATGTTCATAAGATGTTTTGTTTTGTTGAACAAAAATGTTAAATTTTTTCAATCTTAAGTACTAGTTTTATACGGTTCAATTCTTTTTTCAATCTGATCTTAAATTTTTTCTATCTTAAATACTAGTGTTATACGGTTCATTTCTTTTTTCGATCTGATCGAATTAACTCGTCCAAATAACCGGTATCGGAAAGGACTAAATCGAACTCTTCCAAATGATTCGCATCAAAAGGAACAATATCGATCGGAGAATAAATTATACTAAACATTTTTGCTAAACACTTCCGTTTTGGAAAATAATTAATGAATCTAATGAGACAACTGTACAAGTGTTTGCAAGATACTAGAGCATGGACACTTGTATGGCTTTCACTTTCATCATTTTCATCTTTTCTTTTTCTCCTTCAAACAGCCGCTAGCTGGTAGCCCGGTATCATATCAAGTAAACTCTTCCAAGCAACTTATACTTTTTTTCCATCTTCTCTTGGAAGTTTAATTTTAATATTTTACAATAACATATAAAAACATTTAACTTGCTTTCACCTTATCCTGCAATATGTGTATACTAGTATTACTTTTATCTTTTATATCATGCAGTAATATATTTTATATAAGCATCCAGAAACAGTCCATATAGTCTTTAGAACCAATCCTTACTCCAACATTATAATTTATTATTACTTTTGTTCGTCTTTATCCACAGCAACAATAAAACAATCAAAGTTGCAACAAAATAACCAAAATCATGTATAATAGATAAGGTTTGGGTCCACAACAGGCTTCATCATATCATACATAAGCGTGGTGTAAAAATAAGTAGATCTTTTATATATCAACACAATTGTTGAATCATATCACATTTAATATGATGAGCATACGTTTACCAAGGATCGGGCCTTAATAATATATACAGCTATGTATTCTTTCAAGTAAGATGTTTCCCTAGTGGTCCTATTAGTCACCTATTAGAATTTAGAAAAGTAAACCTTCCAAATTCATATTAATATCTTCCAAGATAGTAGCTACAATCTTCACTCCAAGAGCAAAAGGACACCTCTGGGGTGGCCTCCTCCTTATGAAGTGAAAGTTGCACACTACACTTCATGAAAGCCACCTTCATTGAATTCAATAATTCAGTACAAACCCTCAAAACCCAAGTTTAGATCCACCCTATATATACTTCTACTCACTAATTTCATATGCCAAAAATGGATCTTGATGAATGGGAATTCATTTCTGATGATGCTTTTCTTGAATTATATGAGGATGGGGGCCAAAAATTCTTTCCAAGAACTTATGTGAAAGATTCTTCGAAGACTGTTTTTAACAACTACTTTGAAACCTCGTCTTCAAAATCTCAACAATTTGTCGAAAAAACAAACCTCCCAAGATTACAAAAACAACTTGTTCCTCTCCCAGTTGAGTTTCAACCAAATACTCATGAAAACCCTGATCAAGAACAAGTTAAACAAGTCATTATTGAGGATTCTGATGAGACTCGTCTCATGCCAAACGTGATCACTGAGGAAATCAAGTCTCCAACTACAATAAAAGTTGATCAAGACTTTGTACCACAAGTTTTCTTCAAGAAAATGAAGGAAAATGATTATGTGCTTGATATGAAAATGGACTCACCAAAGTCTGGTAGCAGGGGAGTAGTGCCTCAGATCGAGGCGAATAAGTTTCAGTTGCAGGAGACAACTGATGATCAGACCATAGAAACAATGATCGAGAAAGATCAAGAAGATGACAGTGTTAACATGTGGAAATGGAGCTTAACTGGGATAGGTGCTATATGTTCTTTTGGTGTTGCTGCTGCTGCTACCATTTGTATCGTCATTCTTGGAAATAGCCAACAACAGAGAAAACATCAACTTAACCATCAAAAGCTTCAGTTCAAGATCTATGCTGATGACAAGGTTAGTGAATTTTCTACGATATCACCTGATTTTCAGTCTTTATTTTCAACAAACATCAGTTACTAAACGAGATACTGTTCATTTCAACACAGGGGATACGCCTTGACAATTAGGCTATCCCTGATCCTCAACTTTTCTCGATTATCGGTATAAGTTAACTAACTCAATAATTGATTTGTTTTATTACAGAAGATTAAGGAAGTGGTTAGTCAGACAAGCAGATTGAATGATGCAATGTCAGCAGCTAGAGGAATTCCCCTTGCAAGAGCTCACATAACATATGGCGGTTACTATGATGGTTTCTAAACAAATCTTCTCGTATAAAGACATCCTAAAAAATACGTATCTGCACGTCGTGCCTAAATAATGTATAAATTATGTATATAAATTCTGCAAATCTTCTGCTTGTTATTCAGTTTAGATCACTTGTAATGCATATAGTCACTTTTAGAAGCATGAGGTGGTGGTTGCTTATTAGTTGCAACTTAAGTTGTGTTGTATTGCACTACTGCTGGAATTGATTACTGATTGTCTGAAAGAGCACCATTAGCTAATGTTCGATTTTTATCTTAACGTAATCGTCGAAAAGTATGATTATTACATTTTTCGCGACATTTATGAACATCTGGAAGCTCAAACCCGAAAGATATTGCCATTAACAAAATGTATCCAATTAAATTTCAGGATCAAGGTATGAAATCTGGGAGAGACGATTTTTCGATTTGAACGGTAGGTCATATTTCTTAGCAGCAGAATATTAGTAGAGAAATGCTAGAATTTCCGAAAATGTTCCCAAAACCGTTCCCGAATGTTAAATTGCCATCATATAATTGGCTATCTTTTTCGGGGTACGTAGCATTATATGTTTTGCTGTTATTTTAATTGCCTAAAACAATTTTTAAATGAGAAAGAAGAGATTCCAAGCAATACTCAAGCAAAAAAATTGACGGATGCTAACCGAATACAGATATTTTAGGAAGCTTTGATAGGGAAAAGAAAGGGACTGATTAAATTTCAATTTTAATGCAGAAATGATTTATTTATTTTTTGGAGTTTTGAAGCATTGAAAGATAATTGTGTCCCCATACCATTGACCCAATTCAGACTGTTCCTGAGATTCTTCTGGTTTTTTTTTTTTTTTTTTGGCTAAAACTGAGGGGCTAATAATTGAACAAATGCAGAATATGGCACTAGAACATAACAAAGCAATGCAGAGTTGTTCATCTGAATTTGTTCCCTCAGTTTTCCGAATAGCAAGGTAAAATAGCAAAACTTTATCGCGCTTAACATTAACTCTGTTCCAGAGGTAGTTACGCTAGCTAACTACCTCTGGAACAGAGTTCGATATCATAAACAGAACTTATTGTAGGTTCCTAATTTAGAAAGACTCAACTCCTGGATCAAATTATTACTCAAATTCTTCCTTTCAGGTGAACCAGCACATAACTTAGAGATGAGTTTAAATGTATGTTTATTACTGCAAAATCTAAACTGACAGTGCAACATCTCGCAAGTATGTATCGTAGTATACTAGTATGTTACTATGTTGCAACATACAGAGCATTCTCAAATATAGAATTAAAGCTTCTTTTCCTATATAATAAGAAATCAATGCATTAAAAATTTGAAACATGTTAAAGCAAACAAAAAATAAAAATATGTGATTCAGTTAAATAGCAAAGTTATATAAATCATTAGCAAGATGATATTGTGTGCTTCTCGGTGAATGGCTGAAACTTTGTTTTTTCGGTGTTATCTTTTGTCTTCTCATTGACATCTTCAGTTTCCTTCTTTTTTGCTTTCATCTTAGCTGCAGAGCAGTTGCGTTCAAGGTCAGGAACCGATTTCCTAGCATGCATTCTTAAAGAAACATCCAACTTCTTGTCATTCTCATCCAATCGCCTAGAAACACCTGTAAAAGGTCTAAAAACCGTATCCTTTTCCAGACTTGTCGCGTCTTCAACTTCTATAACTTGTTCAATCTCTGGCTTGAATTTTTCAGGCTCTTTATAATTCAGTGATTCAGTGAACTCTAGTTCACAATCAGTCTCAAATAAAGATACAGCATTCTCTGGCCTCGCTTCAACAATATTGATATAATAACTCTGATTTTCATGATTCACCATAATAGTATCTCCAGTAGTAACACATGCAAAGTCCTTCAAGATTCCTTCCATGGCCTCTTTCGGATCCGAAAGATTCATGACAAATTTAGTACTATGGGGTTGTAGTTTCAAGAATGTGCCTTTCGAAAGAGCAGTGTACTCAATGTTCACCACCTGACCTTGTTGTAAATGCAAACTATTCATCATCCAGTTAGGAATAAAAATAAATAAATTATATGTCTTACATCTAAAATATTACATATAATAACTTTACATTATGATATTATATTATTTATTTATTTAAGTTATTACATGTCTTACATCTAAAATATTACATATAATAACTTTAAATTATGTATCATATAATAACTTCAAATTATTATAATAATGTATCAGATTCCTTTCAGCGTAAAAGAAAATTAATATTTAATATACCATATTCTATTAGAAAAGAATAAAAAATTCAACATACAAACTCCTAAACTAAATATACACATTTTAAGTTGTCATTAAAAACAAGCTGAGCGCAATCACAATAAACTTTAACATTCATATCTTACTCTAAAAATGAGATATATTAGATTTGTTTGGTTAATTGGTTTATTTTTCTATAGAAAATCCATTCACTAATAAAAGAACATATAATTTGTAAAAATGATATTGAACGAACAAATAGTGAACTAGATTAGATGAAACATGCAAATTATTTTTCAGAAACAATATAGTGATTTACAGCGATCGTCAGAAATAAGTGTTTACAAATTTTAATATGTATTCGACATACTGATCGTGGCCAATATAAATTTTTTGAATGAATTAATATAATAAAAATTCTAAAAACCCACAATACTGCACAGTTAAATTCACCATATTTCGCCTGCAAGGGTTGGCTCAGTTGGTTAAAGAGAGGAATATCATCCTCTTGATCACAGGTTCGAATCCCACGGGAGGAGAATGTGTGATTATGCCATTCTGGGCGTGAGCCCATAGGTTTACCCAGTACGCACCCAAAAGGGTAGTGGTTGCAGGTTCCTACGGTTAAAAAAAAAAATACACCATATTTCCAAAAGTACAAAGCTTAAAATATGGGTAAAAATCTTATGAACTTGGTCGAAAGATTCTCAAAAATGAGAGAAATTAAATGAGAAAAAAATTAAGAAAAAAAATAGTAAATAGGGGATTCAAACATTTCAATGGGGGAAGTGAATTTTATGATAATTGTTTGATAATATTAATATTATGCAATTGATATAAATTGACGAATAAGTAATTTTATACTTAAATTAATTACATTATATTTTTTTAAATAATGATTAAAATAAGAGGTTTTTTCAAAAATACCCGAGTTGCATAATTTTTTTTCCAAAAAAGTTTGAAAACATGGATATTTTTGATAATTTCCCTTATAATAATATATTTATATTAATTAATTAATTTTATTGTTCGGTGCGTAGCACGAATAGAACGCTTGTTATAATAAAATTTAAGATTTTAATGCAATTTCATGTTATGAATAAATCAGTATGTAATTTTTGATAAAAAAAAATTAAAAAACTAAGTTAAAATATTATATTATACAAATCATTAATCATACATGGGTTAGGTGATTGGTGTCCAAAAAAAAAAATTACCATCTCTTCCTCATACGTCGCCTCCTCTCCCCCTCTATTCCAACCATAGTCATTACAGAAGATCCATCTTCTCCTTTCTCTTATTTTATTTTTTGTTTTTTTCTTCAATAATTTTCATCTTTTGGTGAGATTTTTGATTCTTGCATCCATTTTTTAGGTGTTTTATGTCTCTCCTTTTGGAGTGTTTTTATTGTGTTTTGGTTTATTATCGTGTTGTTTTAAGAATGATTTCTATGGTGTATTGGGAGATCTGGGAAGCCCACTTCGAATCTGGAACGGTGGTGATTATCGCGAGAGCTCACCACCTTGTACAACGAAATATTGTTCGATATCTGGGGGCATCTATACACCCAACCTCAGTTGTTGTAAGTTGTAACTGATGGGTATGAACAGCGGACTATCACCGGTTTTTATGTGCACAGTTCAATTGTGATGCTACTATTTTCAGAAATGTTGGTGTCGACTCGATAGCTCGGGAAACCTTTGTAATCATTTTTATTGTCAAGAATATTTATATTCTATTTGTTAAGCAATCTGAAAACAAAATGGCTATTTGTTTAGCTCATTTTTTATTTCACAATCAGGTTGTAGTTGATAGTTTGGGAGTTTGTCCCGACTGGGTTCCAACGTTTTATATTTAATAAAATTTTCTTGTTCGTCAAAAAAAAAATGTGTGTTGTTTAAACTGGTCTATGATGGTCTAGATTAGTAAATTGGCAGTGTTATATATAGCAAGTATGTCTTATAGGCTTAGGGGTGTAAACGAGTCGAATATGTGCAGATAGTTACTCGTTCGGATCCGGCCCGGATTCGAATTAAAATTTTAATTCTTTGTACAAATTCGACGAATTCGAATATAAATGTTTGTATTTGATTTGGTTCGACTCGATTGAATACCGAATTACTTTTTTTTATATATTCGAATTCGAATTCGTCTAGAATAATCTTAAAAATTAAGAATATTCGAATGATTATTTAAAAAAATTAAAATGTGCTCATGTGTAGAATATTAATTTAATAGTATATATTTTATATATAATATATATTGTATATATAATTTGCGGATTCTAATCGTAACTACAAATAGTTAAGTAAGGATAATTAAGTAAAATAACATGTACCATTAAGTAAGGGTAAATAAGTAAAATCAACAGGTACCGTACCGACCGACCGAGCGACCAAACTTTTAATGTTTTGGCTTTTATATAATAGTATAGATACATAGAGTTAAGTTCTATGAAGACCAAAATTTTAGTGGAGACCGGAGACCATGTATCAATCAAAACATTGAAAAAACATATTTGTTGAAAATCATGTTCTATGAATATCATTATTTCATTGAAAATATTGAAAATAATATATGTTTTACATACAAATTTCATTAAAAATCTTGAAAATCATGCATGTCCTGCAAACAAAATATTGCAAAACGTATTGTTCTCCAAAACATGTTCTGCTTGCAAATCATATATGATTTTTAAGATTTTGAAAGAAATAATAATGTTCAGTGAACATTCTTTGCAAATATATATATATATATATAATAATAATAATAATATTTTAAGTGCATAATGTATATGGTCTCCACGGTTTTCACTCAAATGTGGTCTACAGATAACTTAACTCTAAATAGATATATTTTAAAAGATGTTATCATGAAAAATTCGAAGGAAGAACCAATGAGCTCTAGCTTAGTTAGTATGACCTCGCCTTCGTGTTACACCAGGTCGAGGGTTCGATTCCCCTCCAACACATAAAAGTGTTGTGGGAGGGACTTGCCCTTAGAGTGTGGTTCGCTTTGGAAGATATATGGCGGTGCATAATGTTAGGAATTCCAGTTTCCTTTCTTTACGTAAATTAAATACGGAGATTATAATAGTCAATAATAATAACAGATATTGACAGATGAACACCAAGATTTATACGTGGAAAACCCCCTTAAGCCAAAGAGGTAAAAACCACGGGACCAACTCCGAATGTTTCCACTATAATGATAATAATGGTTACAATATTCTCTCTCAAGTTTACGAAGTAATACTTGAGGTACACCTGAATAGTAATATAACGATTAACTATTCCTGCGGTACTGGACCGGATAACCTGGATAGAACTGTCCCTTCGGTACTTGACCGGATAACCTGGAGAACTCCCCTTATTGCGGCTGCAATGGTTGGACGAACTCCTAATGCTGTAGACCCAGATGGTTACAGCCCGACCAAACTCTCACACTAACTCACCCGAAACGAAAGAAGAGAGAAGCACGAGGACCCCCTATTCTGACCTGCCTGAAACTACCACAATGTAAGTTTCCTACTAGACGGACTATCTAGCAGCTATGAAGGAGAGAAGAGAGTAAGATGTTTTGGTGTGTTTTAGAATGAAGGGGAGAGGGGTATTTATAGGAGGGGGTGTAGTAAGTGGGGGGTTGGGGTGAGTTTGAAAAAAAAAAAAAAAAAAAAGTCAGGCAGCTGCCTAACACATAGCTATAATTTCGGATTATCTAGTCTATGTGGGATGACATTCTTTATTGAAAAATATGAAATATGTGCGGTTTGTTTCGCCTTACCACAAATTTGTAGTAATAAAACAAAAAAAATCGAAGGAAGAAATGAACCTGGATATGATATTGGACGGCCCAACAGTACACTCTGTACGAAATAACAATCCAGCCCACGTAAACCCAGATACATACTATAACCATCAATCAACCCGTTTACTAAAATTCTTTAAAATTAGGGTTTTCTCCAGGGTTTATGAAAACCCCAATTTTTTTATTTTTGCAGTTCAAACATGGAAGGATTGAAAGTGGCTCAGGAACAAGAGAGAAAATTCTCTAATAACTCACTTTTATTACTCAAATTCAATGTGATTTTACAATGCTTTAAACATGCCTATTTATACTAATGCTAGAGGTCCTTACATGCAAATAATGAGGTCCTTAAATGCAAATAAATGATGGTAGGTGGAGTAGGTGGAGTAGGTAGTGTTTTTGACTTCTAATTTGCACATGGGTGGCTATGGCATGGATGCTTCTGGATGGTGCTTCTGGAATCATACTCCCCGGGTTGGAAAGAACTCGACCTCGAGTTTTAGTATTCGTCATTGTCCAAATAAGGTGAAAGATCAGCAACATTAAAAGTTGCAGAAACACCATATGTTCCAGGCAGTTCTACTTTGTAAGCATTGTCATTTATTTTCTGCACAACTTTGAATGGTCCATCAGCTCTAGGTGACAACTTGGCATTTGGTTGATTCGGAAATCTCTCTATTCGTAGATGAATCCAGACCAAATCTCCAACTTTAAAAATCTGTTGCTTCCGATGTTTGTCTCGCTGAATTTTGTATCTGGAATTTTGTTTCCGTATCTGCTCTCGAACTTGTTCATGCAGTTTCTTGATTTCCTTCGCTCGACTATCTGCATCAGAACTGAATTGTTGTTTGTTGGTTGACGGAGTTAAATCAAGTGGGCTAAGTGGACGGGTGCCATATACAACTTCAAAAGGGCACTTTCCCGTGGACTGATTAGTTGAATTATTGTAAGCAAATTCAACTTGAGCTAGAATAAGATCCCACTGCTTCAGGTTTTTACCAACAAAACTTTGAAGTAGATTTCCCAACAGTCGGTTGACAGCTTCGGTTTGTCCATTAGTCTGAGGATGGCTCGCACTACTGAACTGCAGCTTAGTTCCCATCTTCTTCCATAAAGTTCTCCAAAAATGGTTTAAAAACTTCACATCTCGATCAGAAGTGATCGTTTTTGGAATTCCATGAAGACGAACTATTTCTTTGAAATACAAATCAGCAACTTGAACAGCATCATTGGTCTTTTGACAAGGAATAAAATGGGCCATCTTTGAGAATCTATCCACCACGACCATAATTGAATCTTTCTGACGTTGACTTCGTGGAAGTCCCAAAATAAAATCCATAGTAACATCTTCCCATGGTGATTCTGGTACGGGGAGTGGCATATATAAACCAGTGTTTTGGCGTTTGGATTTAGCCAAATGACAGATTCTGCATCTTTGAACATGCCGATTTATATCTCTTTCCATTCTTGGCCAATAAAAATTTTCCTTTACCAGAGCCATAGTTTTATCTCGACCAAAGTGACCTGCTAATCCTCCATCATGGGCTTCCCAGATAATGGCTTCTCGTAGTGAACATCGAGGAATGCACAAAGTCTTCTCTTTGAATAAAAATCCTTCATGCTTGTAGTAATCTTTAGAAGATTGCACTTCAGTAGTATTCCAAATTTTCTGGAAGTCAGGATCATCTGGGTACAACTCCTTGATCATTTCAAAACCAACTACTTTTGTTTGGAGTGTAGACAGTAGAGTATGGCGCCTACTGAGAGCATCTGCAACAACATTTTGAATTCCAGCCTTGTGCTTGATTAGAAATGGATAAGACTGTAAAAACTCACTCCAAGAGGCATGTCGATGGCTAATCTTCTGTTGAGAGTTCAAATATTTTAAAGCTTCATGATCAGAATAAAGAATGAATTCTTTATTTAACAGGTAATGACTCCAATGATGCAAGGCTCGAACAATTGCATAAAACTCCTTGTTGTATGTTGAATACCGAAGTTTAGCATTGTTAAGCTTTTCACTGAAGAAGGCTATAGGATGACCTTCTTGACTTATAATAGCACCAATTCCAGTGTGGGAAGCATCACAGCTAACTTCAAATACTTGATCAAAATTGGGAAGGGCTAATACTGGTGCTTCAGTTAAACATTTCTTCGGCTTGTCAAAACTTTTCTGTGCAGCCTCGGTCCATTGAAACTTGTCTCATTTGATACAATCTGTGAGGGGAGCGGCAACTGTGCTGAAGTTTTTGATGAATCTTCTGTAAAAGGAGGCTAATCCATGAAAACTTCTGACCTCATGGATTGATTGCGGAACTGGCCAGCTATTGATTGCTTCTATCTTTTCCGGATCAACTCGTATGCCTTCGGATGTGATGATGTATCCAAGAAAAGTAACTTCATTTGTCAGGAAAGCACATTTCTTCAAATTGGCATAGAGTTTTTGTTCACGAAGAGTCTGTAACACTTGTCGGACATGTTCCAAGTGTTCCTCCTTGTCCTTACTAAAGATCAGAATGTCATCAAAATAGACGACGACAAATTTACCAATAAAGGGTCGAAGGACTTGATTCATAAGTCGCATGAATGTACTTGGCGCATTGGACAACCCAAAGGGCATAACTTCCATTCATAAAGGCCATCTCTTGTTTTAAAGGCAGTCTTCCATTCATCTCCTGGTCGAATTCTGATCTGATGGTATCCGCTTCGAAGATCAATCTTTGAAAAAATAGTGGAACCATGTATCTGATCTAGCAAATCATCAAGTCTAGGAATTGGAAATCTATACTTGATGGTAATTTTGTTGACAGCTCGACTATCAACACACATTCTCCAGCTTCCATCTTTCTTAGGGACTAGAATGGCAGGAACCGCACAAGGACTAACACTTTCCTGTATTAATCCTTTTTTTTAATAATCCTTCAACTTGATTTTGAATTTCAGCATGCTCCTGAGGACTCATTCTGTATGCAGGTCGGTTTGGAATCGTTGCCCCTGGACTGAAATCAATAGCGTGTTGGATGTCTCGCATGGGGGGTAGTCCAGATGGAATGTCTTCTGGAACCACATCGTAAAACTCTTCAAGTAGTGGTTTAATTTCGACTGGAACATGAGTCTCCTTATTTGATTCGAATAATAGAAATAAGCTCATGGTTTGAACTTCATCAATAGCTTCCTCCAGTTGTTTCTTCGTGACTAGGGACACTAATGGTTTGGCCTCCTTCTTGTTTTTATCAAACTCACTCGGCGGAAGAGTAGCTAGCTTGATTTTTACTCCATCCTTGACAAAAGAGTAGGTGTTTGCATAACCGTCATAAAGTACTTGACGATCATACTGCCATGGCCTACCTAGGAGAAGATGACAGGCATCCATAGGCACAACATCACACCATACTTGATCCTGGTACTTCTGACCAATAGAGAATGTCACAAGGCAACGCTTGTCAACTTTGACTGTACTTCCTTTATTGAGCCAATGCAAACTGTAGGGGTGTGGATGAATCTGGGTTGGTAGATCCAATTTTTCTACCATGTAACTTGAAACGACATTTTCACAACTCCCATTATCTATGATAACATCACAGATTTTTCCTGCAGAAGTGCAACGAGTGTGGAAAATATTGCGTCTCAACCAAGGTTCTTCCTTATTAGCCATTGTGTTTAGGCTTCGTCGGATTACTAAGGACTCACCCTGATCAGCAGTAGTAATTTCTTCATCGTATATTGGATCTGCGTAATATTCTCCTTCAGTGTCTTCTCGAGTATTTTCTTCCTCAGAAACTTCATAGGCTTCTCCTTTGATAATTATGATGGTTCTCCGGTTTGGACAGTTTGAAGCAATGTGACCAAAACCTTGGCATTTAAAGCATTTAATGGCCCTGTTTTTGTTTTCTGTAGAAATGGTTTTAGAAGAGGGTTGGGTGGAAGAGCTGGCTTGGTTGGTAGGTGGCTTTTGATTGTAAGGTGGTTGGTTTGCTGGAGAGAAATTTCTATTGGTAGATCTTTTGGGTAGCTGCTTCTCTACTCGCGTAGCAAGACGAATAACATCTTCTAACGACCAATATTGTTGAAGTTCAACACGATCAGCAATATCAGTATTTAATCCTCCGAGGTATCTGGCAATGGTCTGCTCCTCTTTCTCTTGTATATCACACTGCATCATCAACTTCTCAAATTCTCTTGTGTATTCTTCGACTGATAAATTCTTTTGACGAAGATTTTGCAGTTGGATAAACTTGTCTTGGTAGTAGTGAGGAGGAAGAAACATTCGAGTTAATTCCTTTCGCATTTTTTCCCATGTTTTGATCTTGCTTTTTCCTTCTCGGTCTCGCCTTTTTTAAAGATTTTCCCACCAAATGGAAGCATGTTTCCTTAATTTCACAGCAATAATCTTCACCTTTCTTTCTTCAGGAATATCCTTATATTCAAACACCCTTTCGACTGTTTGAAGCCAATCGATGAAATCATCTGGTTGAAGTCTTCCTTCAAAGTTAGGAATGTCAACTTTAATGTCATCATGTCTGACTTGTGGCCTTTGAGGGCGGCGATTTCTATGTGTTGAAGAATCACTGGAATATTCTTCATCTTCTGGTTGACGTTCGTTTAACAAGATTTGTTGGGCTTGCAAAGCATCTTGAAGTTCCTGAATTTGTCTCCGCATGTCCGCCATTTCAACGTCTCGCAGAGGTTGTCTTCGTGGAGGCATGTTGAAAAATAAATTTTTCAGCGAATAGTGCCCGTGAACAGTGTCGTATGAACAGTACCGTATGAACAGTGTCGTGCGAACAGTACCGTATGAACAGTGTCGCATGAACAGTACCGTCTGAACAGTGCCTTCTTCTCCGGTGATGAACAGTGTCGTCTTCTCCGGGGATGAACAGTGTCGTCTTCTCCGGCGATGAACAGTAACTCCGCCTGAACAGTGTCGTCTTCTCCGCCGATGAACAGATGAACAGTGAATGTCTCTAAAGCCATTCTTACTCAGCTCAGTTTTCAGCTTTTTAAGTAATCACTCTCCCTCTCTCTCTCTCGTTATCTTTCCTAAGGAAAGCAGACTCAGCTCAGTTCTCAGCTTTTTAAGTAATCTCTCTCTCTCTCTCGTTATCTTTCCTAAGTAAAGCAGACTCTCTCTCTCACGCACACACACATGTATGTATTCTTAGTTGAGAAATTCCCCAATTGGGTTTTTTTATTCTAATTCCCTAATCTTGATTTTTCACTTCCGTCTTTGTCACACACACAGGTATGTATATGTATGTATATACTTATATGAAGATTGAATTCAATTAGCTGGGTTTTTTTGAAGTTGTACTGACATATTTCTGATTTTTCTCACTAGCACATGCATTTCCGTATATATACTAATGGGACTTTATTTGATTATCTGTAATATCCTGTAAAGGTGTAAACTTTTGGAAATCTTATGCCTTCGTTTTAATTTTCAACTTCGATCTTTCTTCACACCACACACACAAAAACAAACGTGTGTTGTAAATGTAAACATGATTATTTGAAGATTTATTGTGGTTAACTCAATTTCCGCCCAAAAGTTGAAACCTTGAGGAGATGTGTTAAATTCTTATAGGTCGCCAAGTTGTTTTAGTCATTTGTAAATTTTACTGGTGAGTGTATACATGTTATTGCATTTCGTTAGGTCATTTGCGAAGAAATAATCTGCAGTTACATGCTATTGCAATCTAAGAGTAGAAGAGCTGATGTTAGTGGGAGCTATGCTCTTTGATTCATGCTTGCTGTTTGAGATCATCATACCATGTGACAACATGGTTTTTGTTTATTTATTTATGAATGAGGCACTCATATACGCACCGTTTGTATTATATTACCCTACAGGTTTAGCGAGAGTTTGGATGGTGTTTTATTGGCTTATGATGTAGATATCCTTGGTGCTTTGGGGAAAATTCTTCCAGGAATTCATCCATATTTCGGTGTAAAACTGAAGTCAAAATTGCTGCTTTTTAATCCAAAGCCCAATATGCTTTTAGGTGAATTGATGTGAACCTTTTAAGTTGAACTTCATGACAATTGTACATTATTTTACTGATTCTTTTGGTTATCTGATATTCTATGATGTTCATAGGGAAAGGTTGTTAAACTTAGTCAGCAGGCAATTCATGTCATTGTTCTTGGTTTTTCATCTGCCGTCATAATAGAGGAGGACATCCCCAAAGAGTTCAGATACAAGACTGTAAGTTACTTGACTGATTGTGATTTACAAATTTGTGTATATTTAATGTATATGATAGAGAATTTGAAAAATCTACCCATTTAACTTAATATGTTTGGTTGCAGAAAAGTGGGAAAGGATATTATGCTAACAGATTGCAGAAGAAACACAAGATCAAAGTTGGAACAATTATACGCTTCACTGTCAAGAGGTGATGTATAAATATCTGTTCTCCATGTAAATGTGTTAGGGATGGCAATTATAACCGGACCGATGGATAATTGATGCATTTTGACCTGATTGTACCGAAGCAAATCCAATTTTTGGATTTGTTTTCTTTCTTAAACTCGAGAGTTTTAGGATTGGACTTCTTTGTTATGTTAAATGAACCGAAAACCAAACCCGATCCAAAACCCGGATTATATACATATCCTCTATTCCTCTTGTGTCCCATTTTTCTTGTCCATTGACCAAAATTTATGTTATGTACAGATGGTTAGAGTTTGGTTTTAAATTTTTGTGGTTAATTCGGGTTTGGTTTTTATCAATCTGAACCGATCTGGACCTGTTTCCATCCCCAAATTTGACTATACAGTTTCCTCGTTTATTGGTCCACACAATATTTGGACATGTTGGTTGCCAAAAAAACATTAAGAACAGCAGACTAAGCCAATTTAAGTTTATAGAGTGAAAAGGAGTATCTTATCATAAGTGCACTGGATTATTAACAAAATTTCAGGTTCAGTACAGTGTATTGGTTTTCTAATATTGGATACTATTTAAATTCAGCATTGAGTCATTGACATTGTTTCCTTTATTTATTGCTAGGTATATTAGAAGTCTATTGAATATTATATCTTGTTTGGTTTTTTGCTAGGAAGCACCGACACGCCAAAACGACTGCCGTACGCGTGTCGGACACGGCCGACACGGCACCGACACGTGAGTACGTATCCGACACGCCATGTGGCGTGTCGAAACGCAAACGCAGTCGGCTCGTCACCGACACGCGAAGCCCACTTAAAAAAGCCCAATTCCAGTTTTTTTTTTAAAAGAAGCCCAATTCCAGTTAATATTAAACCTAAATCAAAATCGTTATGGAAGATTTGTTGTTTGTCCACACAAATTTTCGTCTTCTCTCAAGGAAAACTCATGCATATATGGAAGGAGTAAGTAGGATGTGGGATGTTGGTGGGGATGCTTACACAAGTGGAAGGTGCTGGTGTTTTAGAGATTGCAAATCTCTCTCTCGATGAACCGGAAATGGAGGCTGTTTTTTCCACACAAGATGATCATTTCAATGAAAATGCAGAACGAATGTTAGATTAGTTTATCACTTATTCACTTGTTTTGTAAGAAATTTAATTATTAGTATTTTTTTAGTATTTTTTTTTCCGTGTCCAGTATCCAGGACACTTTGATAATTGGTGAATCCCTGTGTCCCGTGTCGCCGCACCCGAGTTGGTGCTTCCTAGGTTTTTTGTAATAAAGTAACCTATATTAATGATAGTATCACCTTTTTATTCTGACTTCCATGTTAAGTAGAATATCTTATTCACTTGTGTGTGAATTGTCCATGCAGTTTTGACGAGGAGATACTACATATATCCAGGTCTTTGCTTCCTACTAATACGGGAAGTGCCTTATGGCTACATACAAATTCAGAAGATAGGTCACAGGATGACAGGTAGCAGTTTGTGCCTCTTGCTAATCGATTTCACTTATTATAATTAAGATGCATGATTGCATGCTAGGTGAAAAACTGAACAAATGTACTCACCTTGGTGTACAATTATATAACTGGGAATAATTATGCAGTAACTCGAAGAAGCTGCAAGTTGACGAGGATAGACTTGAAAGTATGCAACATAATCATGGAGCTTTTATTGAGGAAATAATTTCCTTAAACAGTGATCGACAAACCAAAAAGACAAAGAAAAGGAAAGTTTATAATTCTTGAAGGTTTATAGTAAAGGCAGTTGATCAATTTTGACCGGTAGAGCTCCATACTGAATTTCTTGCAAGTTTTTGTCTTCCCTTTGCTTGTGGGTGGAGGGAGTACAATGTGTGTTTTGGATTTAATCAAGTATGAGGAAGTAAGCATGATACTTCACTCTTTTATTGTCTAGTCAATACTCGGCTATCTGAAATTCTCAATATTTTTGCTCTTTCAAAGTGAGCAAGGCAGGAAAGTTCTTTGGTAAGAAAGATCCAGGTTTTGATATTTGTAATGCACCCTTCGATTATTATGTAACTCTGAAATTTTTTTATTATAATTTTGGAAAATTTTGTGAGTTGTTATGTTTTGGAGTGAGGTGGATATGTAGTATTGTTTTTTTTAATGGAAATTAGTCATTATTAATCTAATATCGTAGGCAATTGAATTTCACAATATACATGTAGTAGGACTTGATAGAACTAAGGGTGTTATCAAAATAATTTACTAACAGTTCAAATATAAAGATACACATACATACCAAGATACTGAGAAGCACATTGTAACATTAATATCACAGCAGTTCCAAGTTTTCTTCCCACTCTCAAGATTGAACTGAGATTATTACATGGGAATGTATGTTCATGTAAGGTTCTTAATTTTCCATGATTTAGTTTTGCTTTCAAGAGTAAGTAAACTTAATGCAATGCACTTATGAATTGGCTTCGCTGAATTTTAGTAGCATGTATTTGCTTTGTTTATTAAAGTTGGAATCAGATTTAAATTTGCTTACTAGTTTTTTATGGCTTATGGGTTTTTTTCTTTGGCATTACATCAGTTTATCATAAATAGTTGTAATGTGAGAGTATGGGTACATCAGTTTGTTCCCAGCTGGTGGCAGGTTATTTAATTTTTATCGATTTATAAATTCAGATAGCAAGTCTGGATGGCAGGAGATGTTAGGGTCTCGGTGTTTTACTTTATCGGGGTCTTATTTACATTTGTGGAGAGTGATGCAGATGCAATTATGTTGGTTTTGTGTGCTTATTTACATTAGCTGCAAAGGGAGTATTGTTAATTTCACTGCTTTTCTGGTCGTCTCAAGGATCCCCATGTCCCATAAGAATCGCGGGTACGTGATGAAATATTGTGCGCTAGGAATTGGTTTTGAAATGTCTTCTCTGTGCTGGCCAAGACTTAGTCTTCTGGCCTTTGGGTTATCTATTGTTCTGCAGAGGTTTTGTGCGGCTTTGGTTTTAGTCTTGATTGTGTTTTTTTTTTTTTTTTTTTTGTTGGGCTTTTTGGTATGTCAGAGTACCGTCTGAGAGGTGTTTTGACTGTCTATCCTAGTTTCCTTGTGTTAGTGTCGGTTGTCGAAACGGGCGCTGATGTGTTGACTAATTAGTAATTGAGTAATGCTCTGACACTTTTTGGACACTTACTAATTAGTACTAATTGAGTAATGCTCTGACACTTTTTGGTTTGCATCTCAGTGTTGGGGTATTGTAATCCCAGATGTGCAGGTGAGTGGTCTGGGAGATTTAGCTAGTTGGATGGAAGTTATTTTGCAAGCAGTGAATCATGATAGGCAGTCAGAAGTGGTGACAGTGTGCTGGGCGATATGGAAAGCTAGGAATGAGTGGGTCTGGAGTCAAAAGTGGTCTCGTATTAATGTTGTAATTGCAGCAGCAAAGCAGTATCTTGTTCAATGGAAGCAAGCCCAATTAATCTCAACAAAGGCTCTGTTCAAAACTACGGTGGTAGGGGATGGAGCGGAATTTTGGGTCAAGCCACAGAAGGTTATTATCAAGATAACAGTTGACGCAGCAACATTTGATGAGTTCTCAGCTTTTGGGGATGGAGCTTTTGGAATTGGGACCAGATAAAGTTGGATAAAATTTGGACATCGTAGTCATTTTGTAACATCAAAACTATAATACCAAAACACCAACAAAGATGGCCACCAAGGCAGTAAAGTGCACCCCTTTTTACAAAATATATGTAGTTCAGAAATAACAAGACGGACACCAGAAGCTGAACCTCGGTACTGGAGCGACAAACAGCTTTGATACTGCCGTTTGGAAAGCGTCTAAAAACTCAGCCAGTAGAAAAACAAGGCATAAAATGTTCATGAACCTCGCCAACAAGGTTTGCATTTGACTTATGAAATGTTGAACTGTAATGGGGTTTGTAGTTTAAAGCTGTCAAACATGAATTGCCTAAAAATGATAAAAATAAAGAGTGTTTATCCACAAAGTGCAAATATTATTCAATTTCACTTAATTTTATCTTGGCTAGAATTATGTACTTGTGACATGTTTGTAGTTACTAACATGAACTGAAAATAAGCTTTACTCTGACAACTAGAAGCTCACACTGATAATGAGTAACTTGTGCAGAACAAATTAAAGAAACTCCATGATCTTCTAAAATCTATTAAAATTCATGCCTAATAGCAAGAACTGAGTTTCATAAAAAAGATATTAAAAAAAAAGTTCTCAGAATTAAAAATCCACATCACTCCGAGAGATATCTCAACTAACAAGAAAAATTTTAAACTAGTAATAATACATAAATTTTTAAAAGTTAAATGGTAACCAGTTTTTACACATTTTCCCCTAAAGGCTTTACTCCAGTCTTTCTTTCTTCATATTCATCCAAACCGACAATGTGAATACCCTTCTAACTGGTCTTTTTCTTCGACAGAACATCAAAATCCAAACAAATATTAAAAAGAGACTAAGATTTGAACCTCTTTTCAGTCAAAAAGTTATGTCATAATAAGCTCTGGTCTCTGGAATCAGGATACCTGTTAGGAGAAAAAAAAAAGGTAAATATAAGTGTAAATGATGTCCTGATTGGCTGAGTATTGAAGATGCATGCAATTGGAAGGCATTTAAACAAATGAAGCATGCAATAGCCAAGTCCTTAAATATGAAGCACAAACAAATGGTCCTCAATACCATATAGTATCAGATAGGAGCATAAATCACATATTAAAGGGCTAAAGGAGCATCCTGCAGGGACGACATTCAAATTGGGAATCGTAGATGATACACTGTTCAAAACAGGCATGCAAAATTTAAACAGTACGTCAATTGCATGCCTACTTATATCTGTCTGATCACAAAAAGGCTAACTGGAAACACGGTGACAAAAAAATTTATACTTGCCTAACTGGAGCCACGGTGACCAAAAGGCTAGAAACACGTGATATATAATCAGAACGAATTCTTGATTGTTGGATCAGTTCCTTGTCGTTAAGAGTATTGATATCAGAAAAATAAACGCCGCCACGGCAATGGTTATCCCATCCCCATGTCATCAGAGTATTTTTCCAACAGCCTAGTGGCTCTTTCGGAAACCTCATCAGTGGCTCAAATAGGTCTTGCGGGGAACGATTACGAAACCTTAAGAACCAAGAATCATGAACCCCGTGATCCTTCATGACCCATATTTGGATATGTTCATCATTAATATCAGATGCGCACGTATTCCAATATATAACGGCTAATGATTCTTCCATCACCGTGAGCTCCCATGTCCACTCATCTATTAAAACTCTGTCATCATCCAAAGGCTTGATCAGCCCTAACTTCTCATTTTTCAGATTAAAAGAAATAATATAAAAGCGAATGTTAGTATTACTAGTATTAAGTACCCCCCAATGGAAAGATCCATTTACTAACACGGAAGTTTTAGATTGATAAAAATCTGGGACATCAGATGATCTGGCACAACTAATGCCATCAACAATTTTCCAGGAATCCGTACTCATCTTGTACAGGGCAACCTGAATTTGATCTGGCCCAGAAGTAGATGCTCCCATGCACAAAATAACGTAATCATTATTTTCTGGGACAAAATAAAATTCCATAGCCTCACAATGACAATGATCATAGCCTTGGATATCCGGTGCCCGAATATATCTAGTTTGCGTAGTAACAGGATTCCACAATAACAGGACACTCTCCTTTTCAGCGTGGTTCTTAGAATGAACAACATAACAAATCAATCCATTACAAGAACCAACGAGATGCAGTGAACCAACAAACGGGATTGGTGGTGTGATAGGTTTACAAGAGATAATATCAGTGCCATCAATTGAAGCAAGAACATCAGAACTGGACGACAAAATTAGATATTGTGGGGACTCATTAGCAGCAGTGGTGACTTTGACATGGGTGTTTGCAAAATAAGGGTTCTGAATGAGAGTGTTAAAGAGTTTACAAACACATCTGCATATTAACAAATATCGCACCGGCAATCTTAAAAATATTTCAGTTTGTAATTCAGATGGTAACTCCATGATCGATGATGGCACAGGGTGAAGACACCGCATTCTCTTGAATGTATTACCAGCAGCCGCCATTCGCTTGAGTTGTGATGGAGAGATAATTGTGGAAAGCTACTGGTTTACTTTCGAGGTAGACCAAGGGAGCCTGAGATATATCTCAGCTAAGTTTCCTGAGATAACTACTTTTTACATATAAAAATGGGGTGGGTATTTTAGTAATTTCAAAAAAATTTAATTAGCCCTGCGGGCCCAGCATGATTTAAAGAATATTTTATATGTATATTAGGAAAAGTTCCCTGAGATATATCTCAGGGTCCTTTTTCTCATTTAATTATGAGGCATTATATCTTTATATATAACTAGCTTATAGCCCGTGCAAAGCACGAGTTACTTTTAAATTTTAAAATTATATGATTAAACAAAATAGAGTATAATAATTTATTATGGATATAATTTAACTTTGTAATTAATTAATAAAATTATTAGTAATAATAATAGTTATTTAATAAATGATATATATTGATTAGAACTAATAATATAAAATCTTAAGGTAAATTTGTTGTTGACGGGATTCGAACCTTGAATCTTTATAAGACGGATTTAAATATAGAATATTCTTTATTATTAGATCTAACTGTTACTATCTATTTACTAAATATCTAACGATCACTATTCTTTTAGATGGTTGAACCAAGTTGAACCAAACAACCAAATTATATCTATGTTTGCTTATTTTATAATAGTATAGATAAGGGGGATCTTATTCAGTTTTTTCCAAATTTTAATCAAATAATTTTTTTTTAAAATCTTTTCAATCAAATCTTTATTCAAGTGGGATTGAATACGAAAAAATTGGGTTAAGCCGGGTTTTCAACGGATAAGGTTGGATTGGGGCAGGTTTTAGTTAAAATTGCGGGCCCATTCTTCAAGTCGTATTTTTTAGATATTTAGCTCCTGTTTTAGTTAAAACTGCCTTCAATACTCATGCAAGGCACGGGAATATTCTAGAGAATTTGTATAATATGTCCCAAATTAATAGATC
This sequence comes from Saposhnikovia divaricata, assembly GCA_036435485.1. Classification (NCBI taxonomy): domain Eukaryota; kingdom Viridiplantae; phylum Streptophyta; class Magnoliopsida; order Apiales; family Apiaceae; genus Saposhnikovia; species Saposhnikovia divaricata. The sequence continues at coordinate 204,784,729 of CM071601.1, read as the reverse complement.
ATTTTACGAATATGTCCCATCATATTGATTTATTAATTATATGTCCCATTATCAGTTTTTAAGTTTTATAAAGACCTGTTGTGGAATAAAAACTAGTTTACGATTTGTAATTAATGCTAGGGTGGTTGAGCTTCGAGCTTTAATGGCTGCTTCTGCGTTCGAGACTAAACGGTCCTCACAGAATGCCTACGTATCTCTGTATTAGAGAATCAAGCCAAGAAAACGTAGTTCTGAGATGAGGGGTCTGGCCCTTTATATAGGCTGAGAAGCCTTTAGAATTATGGTAGGAGTTAGAGACTTGGTAGAAAAGTCTTTGAGGAAAGTTCTAGATCTATTCCTTGTAGGAATCAGTTTCCATATTAAATTGGATGCCTTGGTGGATAAGTCTGGTGGAAATAATATCCTTATCCAACTCCTATTGCTGAGCTGTTTATTTCCCCCAATATTAATTACGAAATTAATATTATAATAGGGGTTTTGGGCCCATCTGGTGGGCCCCACGTTTGGACCATTCAGGGTCTAATTAATGCCACATTAAATGTGTCTTTAGGGCTTATTTTCAGCCCATATCATTTGCCCCCCAACTTCTAGGAAAACTGATCAGGTTTTTCTTGAAGTTTTAACGGCCTTTTTCGAGACTCGGGTCAGGGTTTATCTTTGATATCGTTTTGACGTAAAGCGTGGAGCGACCGACGCGTTTACAACGACGTTAGATTGTGCGAGTAGCATTGAACAGTGCTAAACGGCACTAAGCGACACTAAACGGTGCTAAACGGCCTTAAACGACGTTTAAACGATGTTAAACGACGCTAAACGGCGATAAACGGCGCTAAACGGCACTAAACGACACTAAACGGTGCTAAACAGCCTTAAACGACGTTTAAACAATGTTAAACGACGCTAAACGGCGATAAACGGCACTAAACGGTGCTAAACAGCCTTAAACGACGTTTAAACGATGTTAAACGATGCTAAACGGCGATAAACGGCGCTAAACGGCACTAAACGACACTAAACGGTGCTAAACAGCCTTAAACGACGTTTAAACGATGTTAAACGACGCTAAACGGCGATAAACGGCGCTAAACGGCACTAAACGACACTAAACGGTGCTAAACAGCCTTAAACGACGTTTAAACGATGTTAAACGACGCTAAACGGCGATAAACGGCACTAAACGGCACTAAACGACACTAAACGGTGCTAAACAGCCTTAAACGACGTTTAAACGATGTTAAACGACGCTAAACGGCGATAAACGGCACTAAACGGTCCTAAACAGCCTTAAACGACGTTTAAACGATGTTAAACGACGCTAAACGGCGATAAACGGCACTAAACGGCACTAAACGGTGCTAAACAGCCTTAAACGACGTTTAAACGATGTTAAACGACGCTAAACGGCGCACCTGAAATCATACGAAAAAATCAAGATTCAGGTTCAGAAGCTGCCCGAGAATTGTTGAAAAACCAAGATTCAGGACCACAAGCTGACCCGCGATCGGCCGGATCGAGGGCTAGCTTGTGGTCGGCTAGCTCCTGGTCGGCCGAAGGGCCTCCAACCAAGGTGGTCGGCTGACACCTGGTCGGCTGGAGGGCCTTGACCCCAGGTGGTCGGCTGAGGGCTTGTCGGCCGGGGCTCCTGAATTTGCCTTGGTCGGCTAGCTCGTGGTCGGCCGGGGCTCCTAAATTTGCCTTGGTCGGCTGCAAGGTGGTCGGCCGGGGCATCTGAATGTGCCTTGGTCGGCTGCAAGGTGGTCGGCCATGGCTCCTTCGGGTGTTGTGGTCGACCATTTCGAAGGATTCAGAAGCTGAATCTCGATCCTCGGTTGGTTTTTTGGTCACCCGTGACTTTCAAGGATTCAGAAGCTGAATCTCGATCCTAGGGATTCAGAAGCTGAATCTCGATCCTAGGTTGGTTTTTTGGTCATCCGTGACTTTCAAGGATTCAGAAGCTGAATCTCGATCCTAGGGATTCAGAAGCTGAATCTCGATCCTAGGTTGGTTTTTTGGTCATCCGTGACTTTCAAGGATTCAGAAGCTGAATCTCGATCCTAGGGATTCAGAAGCTGAATCTCAATTCTAAGTTTAGCATTTTTGTCAATCGTGACTTCTATCGGGATTACACCTTAATTCAGGATTAGCACTACTAACCTCGTGTTTAAGATTAAACTCGTTGTTTATCTCTTTAAGTGCAAACATCCATGCAGTAAATATTTCAGCTGTTTCTTTTCCGACAGATATGAATTATAACGATTCTTTCTGTATAACGTGGATAATTTCTGTCCTTTTTCGTCTGGAAACGATAGATGACCTGTTAACACGAACCGAGCTGAGATTCAACCTGATGTACAAGGTCATGTATTTTCTATAAAAGAGGAGAAGTAGCCTTCATTTCCATTCACTTCTTCATTTCTGAGCTTTCAGATTCTTAAGTTTTCTAAGGTTCAAGTTACAAGATCCAGTTCGAGCTTCAAGATCAAGTTTCAGATTCAAGATCAAGTTTCAGCTCCTGCATCAAGATGTCGGAAGGTGATCAGCCAATGGCTCCCCCGGTCTCCATGATGGAAGCCATGTCAAAGAGGAGTAAAATGAGGACTGCTAAAGGTAAAGAAAGAATTCAACCCCCTTCATATGTTGAACATAGATTCGAATCCTTGCTAGAACTTTTAAATATCATGAGGGATACATTTCCCAACTGTTCTAGTCTAGATTCTTTTAATAGTTCCAGTAAATTGTCGGAACGGGACGTTCAGAAGATAAGGGAGTCTTATCACTTTCCAAGTGCCATCCAGGTTCGTCTCCCGAGTCCATCAGATAGAACTTGCAACTGGCATCCTGAAAGGATCTGTGTTTACTGGGGTGCCTTAGATGCTGGGTTCAGGTTCCCGGTTGACAATTTTATTATTAGGCTGCTGGCTGAATATCAAATCCACCCCTGTCAATTGTATCCCAACGCCTGGAGGTACATTTCTATTTTCTTGATAAGGTGTCGGGAGCTGGGGATTCATCCGACAACCACAATGTTTCGAAGTATTTTCGGGGCCAGCAACTCTTCTGAATCCAAAAAAGGATGGGTGAGCCTCAAGCACCGAGCCAAGCTTCCACACATGGTGAATCCCTTCTCCTTTCCAGATTCACAACATTTCTGGGAAAGGGAGTTTGTAGTTCTTGAATGGAAGGGCGGTGATTGGGGCAACTTCTTTGTGAAGAAATTCGGGTCTGTCGAAGATAGTTCCCACTTCGTGTGTGACCTTTCTGATCCGGAATTGTTGGACCGGGATAGGCTTCTTGCTGACGACGGTCGCACACACTATAAAACTATTTTAAACGAAAAGAATCTTATTGGGGCTGGCCTTAGCTTTCTTTCCATTGAGGGTAACTTTCTTACTTGAACTTATTGTGAACTCTGTTTGTTCTTATACCGATGTTTTTCTCTTTGTATTTCAGCTGCTGAGGAGATTGATAATCGTCCCGAGAACCGGCCAACTGTTACCAAGAGGATGCAGAAAAGGGCTGAAGAGAAGCTGAATCCAACTAAGCCTCACATCCCTAATTTCTTGGAGCGTTGTTCTCAAGGTGGTAAACGATCCCGAAACGCTGACGGGGATGTCCGGACTCCTTTCATACCTCCTTGGGGCATCTGCGAACAAGACTCGGTCTTCGGGAGTCCTCATCTGGCCCTAGACTGGTCTAAGCTTTCCATCACTCCGCCTGACCAAGCGACAATGCATGCAGGTGACAAGCTGGATGAGTCTCAACTCATGGGCGCCCAGGCCTTGTATCAGGTATGAAATTCCTTCTGTTATGTTTGACATTGTCATTGATTTCAATTCTGCATATTCCTTGTGGCTCACTTATTTCCTTGTTGCAGGCCAACGCCTATTTTCAAACCATTTCGACCCAAGGCCGGGCCTTTAGGGACGAAAATGTTAGCTTGAGAAATGACTCCATGAGGTTCAGGGAAGAGATTGATGATCTACACTCCCAAGTTGTTCGAGCTGAGGCCAACGCCGCATCTACCCGCAAACAGCTTGCTTCTCTAGCCAGAAAGAAGGCCTCTGATGCCGACAAGGTGATCCAGACCTATCATAGGTCTGAAGATTTCCTTAAGCTCATTGATGATCATGATGATGAGGTGCGTCCCTTCAACATGTCTGTTGGTTGGGAGAAGGCTATTAACGCTGTGAATCATAGGCATCCATCTGTTGTCAATCCAGCAGACTTTCCTTGCCCAAATTGGGGTGCCCTCCCGGTTAACCTAGCTTCTGGTTCGGGAACTAAAATTGTTCCCCAGGCATCAGGATCCGGTTCCAGAGGCAGTCACCGTCGTTCCGGGTCCAACTCAAAGGGGGTTGTTCCCGCTGCTAGCCAAGGCTCACATTCTTCTGGCTCCCGTGGGAAGAAAGTCCTGCCTGCAAAGAAGGTTGGAGTAGTTCGCCAACCCATCCCTGGGAAAAGGCTAATCCGGAACGAGGGCAGTTCTACTTCTTCTTCATCTTCCGAGGGAAAAGGAGCCAAAGTTGCTAGAGCTCAGCCAATGGTGATAGCAGAGTCCGGTGGTGATTCCAGCGAAGACTCAGAGGAGGAGAGTGAGGAAGAGGAGAGCGGCGGTGAGGAGTCTGGAGAAGAGGGTTCTGGGGAGGAGTAGCTGGAGTTAGTTCGTGGCCTTGCATGGCCTTGTTAGCCAGATGTGGCTTTATTTGTCTAGATTTCATTCACGGTCCTTGAGGATCAAACTTTTATCTATCTTGTTGATGTAACTTAACTGCTGGCCCTTCGGGGTCTTTATTTATGCATTTGTTTCCTCATTAGTTTGTTTACTTGTTTTCGGTACTTGTCCTTCCTAGACTCACACTCAACAGGTGCTTGGTACATAAACAAAATCACAAAATCATTGAAGGGAAACAAACTTTGCATTAATAATCTGAAATGGGTTTAACCCTTACATAGCTTATTACTGTCCTACTCGGGGCGTAAAGCCCTGAAATGGTTTCATCGAACCTTATTTCTACTCCTCATAATAAATAGATAGAAAGCTGAATCCATGCAAGGATAGCTTATACATAATAAACTTTGAGGTTCAAAGCATGCCAAGTACGGGGCACCTCAACCCCGTCCAAGGTCTCCAACTTATATGATCCTCGTCCCAACGTCTTCTTGACTCGATACGGCCCTTCTCAATTAGGGGCTAGCTTTCCCTTCTGGCCAACTCCAGAAGCCTCGATCTTCCTTAGAACCAGGTCGCCTTGTCGAAAGAACCTTTCCTTAACTCTATGGTTGTAATAAAAGGATGCTTTCTTTTGATGTTCCACATTTTTAGCGTTTGCCTCATCCCTGACTTCGTCAATCAGATCTAGGGCGAGTCTCATGCCCTCTTCGTTAGTTTCTGGTTCAAAAGCCTCAACTCGAGGTGACGCTTGCATGATCTCCAAAGGCACAACTGCCTCAGCTCCGTAAGCCAGCAGGAACGGGGTTGCTCCAGTGGTCACTTTACAAGTGGTACGGTATGCCCATAGTATGGGCAGCAACTCATCTACCCAAGTGTTTCTAGAGCGTTCAACCCTCTTCTTCAGTCCATCAAGGATAATTCGATTAGCTACCTCAGCTTGCCCATTGGCTTGTGGATGAGCCACGGAGGTAAAACGAAGCTCAATTGCATTCTCCTCACAATATTTCTTGAATTCTTCATTATTGAACTGTGTCCCATTGTCTGTCACCAAAATTCGGGGGATTCCATACCTGCAAATTATATTCTCCCAAAAGAACTGGGCAACTTGTTTGGTGGTTATCTTGGCTAGAGGTTTAGCCTCAATCCACTTAGTAAAGTAATCAATGGCCACTATCAGAAATTTCCTTTGTGCTGAAGCTACGGGGAAGGGACCAAGTATATCCATCCCCCACATCGCGAATGGAATAGGGGAGTTAACCGATGTTAACATCTCGGGCGGCTGCCTTACTATCGGAGCATGCTTCTGGCATCGATCGCACCGCTTGACATAGCTCTGTGCATCGGCCAGCATTTCTGGCCAGTAGAATCCCAAACGAGTTATTTTGTGAGCTAGGGCTCTGCCCCCCAAGTGCTGCCCACAAATTCCTTCATGAACTTCTTCCAAAGCTTCCCTTGCCTCTTGGGGCCTCAAACATTTCAAGTACGGGATAACGAAAGATCTTTTGTAAAGAACGCCCTCGATCAAGGCATATCTTAATGCTCTCACGGACAGCTTTCGTGCCTCCAAGGCATTGCCGGGGAGCCAACCAGTTTCTAGGTGAGCTTTGATAGGATCTATCCAACAGCTTCCCACATCAATTGGTGCCACTAATTTTGAGTTAATAGTCGGGGCCTTCAAGACCTGGAAGTAAACACTCCCTGCATAGTTTTCTATTTCGGAAGAAGCGAACTGGGATAGGGCATCGGCCTTAACGTTCTCTTCTCTCGGAATGTGTTCTACATAACACTCATCAAACTGAGTCATGACAGCTTTCACAACTCGCAGATATTTTGCCATAGTTTCATCCTTGGCTTCAAATTCACCATTCACTTGAGAGACTACTAATCTTGAATCTCCACAAACTTTGAGATTCTTGACTCTCATGATTCTGGCCAAGCCTAAACCAGCTATCAAGGCCTCATACTCAGCTTCATTGTTAGTTGTCTGGAAATCCAACTTCAAAGCATATTCGACTGTGAACCCATCGGGGCTTTGCAACACTAAGCCTGCGCCACTAGATTTTGTTTTTGATGCTCCATCAAAATAGAGCACCCAATATTCCTTCTGATCAGGTTCTAGTTCTCCATCTTTATCTTGCTTCTCAGGGGTTGTTATTGTCTCCTGCCCCCCGACTTCTTGGTTGCTAATGGTGCATTCAACCACGAAGTCAGCCAATGCCTGAGCCTTAATGGCTGTTCGAGGCTTATACGTGATGTCAAATTCTCCAAGTTCAATCGCCCACTTGATTAGCCTTCCACTAGCCTTTGGGCTATGCAAAATGTTTCTCAACTGTTGGTCCGTCAGGACCTCAATCTTGTGTGCCTGGAAGTATGGGCGTAGCTTCCTCGAGGCTGTTATCAATGCCAAGGCGAACTTCTCAATGGGAGAGTAATTCAGCTCCGCCCCGTGCAACACCTTGCTCACATAATAGATAGGTTTCTGGACCTTCTTCTCTTCTCGGATGAGAACGGCGCTCAACGCTTGCTCAGATACCGCCAGGTATATATAAAGAGTCTCTCCGGGACTAGGTTTGGCCAGCAACGGGGCTTCAACCATGTACTTCTTCAATTGTTCAAAGGCCTCTTGGCTCTCAGGGGTCCACTCAAAATTTTTCACCTTCTTCAATGCTTGAAAGAACGGCAAGCATTTATCACCAGACTTGGAGATGAATCTTCCTAAAGCCGCTACACGGCCTGTCAACTTCTGCACATCTCTAGGGCTTATTTTCAGCCCATATCAAGACCAATATACCCTTTTTTATTAATTAATTATTATTATAAGTAAACTACAATTTTAAAATTTTAATAACTAAAAAAAATTAATTTTTATATTTTTTAGTACAGGACCAGCCAGGGGCGCTTTTTAAATTTTAACCATAAAATAAATATTTTTTTGTTTTTTTCTTACACAGGCCCCGCCAGGGGCACCCTTAACCAAATAAAATATTAAAATTTATAATTTAAATTAATCAAATCATGTTTTTATGAGATATTATATTTTAAAATAAATTTGATTAAAAAGGGTACAATGGTCCTTTTCTGTTAAAATTTGAATGAAAAACAGATTTTAGGATAGATTTGAAATTTCAAATATATATAGGACATATTTACAAACCATGTTTTAAATTGGGATATATTATTAAAAAACCCAATATTCTAATTTGATTAAATTATTTTTTGTTGATTTTGTTTGCTGTATTTATGTGTTTGGTGGTTAGATATTTGATGCATTTTACATTACATGTTAGAAAAATTTGTTATGATGATGAACAATTTTCAGTTTATTGTGACTTTATTTCATCATAATTTAGTATGATCTTATCAATGAAAATTGTGTTACGGCTAGGGCTGGAAAACGGATAATACGGATACGGATACAGCTATATCCGAATCCGAATCCGTTTTTTACAACCGTATCCGTATCCGTATCCGAATCCGGGAATATCCGACAAAACTTTATCCGGATCCGAATTCGGCAAATATTATCCGGATACGGATAATATCCGGATCCGAATCCGTTTTGCAAAAAAAGATTATTTTTTTTTGTAAAATTTGCATTATTATAAAAAATAGGCATATTTTGCAAAAAACAAAAAAACAAAAAAACAGGCATATTAAAGAGATACTCGGTTCTAATTTACAAATTACAAAAATCATGTACATTATACAAATTTGCATATGCAAATTTATATCAAAATAACTTCATTACACATCATTGTCTCTAAATAACTTTTAAATTCATCAAAAATAAGTGGGCCTATAACTATAAGTGTGTGTATAAAAATATATAAATGGGCTTATAACTATAAATGGGTTTAAAATATATAATTATATATTATATATTAAAAATATATTATATATAATTACTTTCGGATACGGATATTTTCGGATACGGATGCGCCTATATCCATATCCGTATCCTAAACTCTCGGATTCAGATACGGATAATATCCGGTTGACTTCGGATACGGATAATATCCGCTTTTTTCCAGATACGAATACAGATATTTCGGACGGATATCGGATTTTTCGGATTTTTTTTCCAGCCCTAGTTACGGCTATTATGTCTGTATAGTTTATATTTTCTTCCATCTCTAAGTTGGCAATGTCATATTAATAATTGTAAGAAGCGAGTATGACCTGAAGTGCAATTTTAATCCTCGTTATAATTTTCACCACATTTTAGGTATGAATGACATGAGAGACTCGATAAATTTTGCTAGTTTCATGCTCTATAATCCCTGCTATATAAAAACAAAAAAAGCACCATACCCAAACAACTTGTGCAATTTTTGATTTGAAATAGGACCACACATGACAAAGATACAAAGAATTTACTTAAATGCATATGCGTGCATTGGACATACTTCACAATACTAAGGCTTCATTTGACAAATCTTAACTCGACTTATAAGTTACTTATTTCGGAAAAAATTCCAGAAAATAAGTTACTTATTCGTTATCTTGCAAAAATAATTTACTTATTTCAGAAAAAAGTACATATTTACGTACATTTTTCCAGAATAAGTAAATTAATTCTGAGAAATAAGATTTTCCAAACGGGGCCTACGTGTTTTTGCAAATAATTAGAGTAATGAGATTTTTTTTCTAATAAACGACCCTCTAAATATTCTATAAAATATTTACATTCAATTTTTAACTTTTACATTAAATAAAATGATACAAGTTTTATTAATAGAATAGATATATGATTCTTGTATGTGTATAGAGATATATAAAATTATATAAAATTTATTTGGCACATGATATGTGAATAATATGGGGCACCTGAGCGAAACAATTATTTTTTCTTGATTTTTTAAAATAGCATTGCTGCATAAACTAATGTATTCTAATATTTAACGAAATAGACATTTGGTACAGTGGTTGTAGTGGTGAACTAAATTTATCAAAATTTATTAAAATTATGATATAAAAATTAATTGACACATGATATGTGAATAATATGGGGCACCTCAGCGAAACAATTATATTTCTTGATTTTTTTAAAAAGGCAACGCTAGATAAAACTAATGGATTCTAATATTTAACCAAATAGGCATCCGGTACAGTGGTTGTAGTGGTGAACTAAATTTATTAAATTTATTATTTATATGTCATGGGTTCAATTCCCAACAACAACATGAAGACATTTCACTATTTTTATTGATGTTGACTCTTGGGGCATAATTGCAAAATCATAATAAGTTGAGAGCATAATTGTAAATTACACATGAATAAAATGTGACATGTTGCCCTATTATATATATAGTAGATAGTAGATTGCTTTACGTTTTTTTTAATTTTTCATATTTTGTAGTCTAGAATGTGCCTGATCTGTGTTAATACGTTTAATATCCGTATATTTTAATTAGTTGTTATGTTTAATATCCGCATACCAAGTATGATTTTGAATTAGATAATTGTTACACTGCCTTGTTGTTGTTCTCTGACTACAAGTTTCTCTCCGTGTCTAGATTCAAACTTGTAAACCAAGCTTCGCTTTCTACCGCTAAGAAATTACTCTACTTGATTCTTGCATCGGGTCTTATTGTGTACTGACCTTGGAGGACGGGTTTATTATTTTAACACAGTTATGCACATATTTTAGATGAAGACAGCTCAGGCGTGGCGTCTAGGCATGAAAGACCACTAAAGATTAATAAAACCAGTTCAACAATGGAATTTCAAGCTCCACAAAAAACTATACATACATTTCTTATATCTACATAGCCAAGAAGACTAATGAGTTTGTTATAGAAATTGTAATCAGAAAAGTGAAGTCTACTGCTGCTAAACTAGCCTTATATACAAGTGGACAAAATGGTTACGATAAGTGCATTGTGATATGATAAACAAGTTGTGATAAGAGGTTGTGATAATGGACTGTGATAAGTGCAATAGTCCCCCCATAGCTTGAAGGTGGTTGAATAACATTCAAGCTGGAAAGAAGTCGCCAGTGTGCTTGACGTCCAAGGCCTTTAGTGAAGACATCTGCAAGTTGAGAAGAACCAGGTAGATATCGTGGTTGAATTAGTTTGGACTGAACTTGTTCTCGGACGAAATGACAATCCAAAGCAAAATGCTTAGTTTTAGGGTGAAAAACAGGGTCTGCAGCAATGTCCAAATCTGCTTGATTATCACTATGAATTGTAATGGGTAAGGCTTGAGGAACACCAAGTTCAGACAATAAAAGGTTCAGCCAAGATACTTCACAAGCCGTGTCAGCAAGAGCTCGTAGTTCAGCCTCAGTAGTAGAACGAGAAATGACCTTCTGTTTAGTGGAATGCCAGACAACCAGAGAAGTCCAAGTGTTAAGCACATTCCAGTGATACTACGAAGCATACCTGAGGAATCTAATGTAGAACCCCAATCACTATCACAATAAGCTTCAAGTTTTAGAGAAGAATTAGCTGAATAAAACAATCCCTGGAATGGAATGCCTTTAAGATAACGTAGAACACGCTGAACAGCTAGTATATGTGGTTCACGTGGTGTCTGTAAAAACTGGCTGAGATGATGGACAATATAAGAAATGTCAGGTCTAGACACTGTGAGATACAATAACTTGCCCACATATTTTTGATAAATTGTAGGATCATCAAGAAGAACACCATCTATAGGAGACAGTTTGACATTACTGTCAACAGGAAGAGACAAGGATTTGCAATTTTCCAACACAGCTTTAACTAACAGGTCAAGGACAAATTTATGCTGATGTAAGTATAAACCCTCAGCAGTCTTATGAATTTCAAGACCAAGATAGTACTTGGCTAAACCCAAGTCTTTAATGGTAAAAGTAGAATGCAAGATATCTTTCGCGTGTTGAATGAAAACATTGCTTGTGCCAGTGAGAAGAATGTCTTCGACATAGACTAAAGCTATGACAAAGATTCCATCTTCTTTATAAACAAATAAGGAATAATCTACTACAGTCTGAGTAAAACCAATGTCAAGTAAAACTGAAGCCAGCTTTTCAAACCAGACGCGAGATGCCTGCTTTAAACCGTAGATGAATTTATTTAATTTGCAGACATAGTTGGTACCATAGAGTGGATGTCCTTTTGGAAGTGCCATATAAACTTCCTCAGTTAAATCACCGTGAAGAAAAGCATTGTTAATATCCAATTAATGGATATCCCAACGTTTCACAGCTGCTAAAGCCAAAACAGTTCGAACAGTGGCCATCTTGGCAACGGGTGAAAAAGTGTTATGATAGTCTTGTCCCTCAATCTGGGTATAGCCCTTGGCAACCAAACGTGCCTTGAACTTATCTAAGGAACCATCTGCAAAGTACTTCAGTTTATATACCCATTTGCATTCCACGACCTTCTTGTTAACAGGAAGAGGGACAACTGTCCATGTATTGTTCTGTTCTAAGGCATGTAGCTCTTTTGTCATAGCCTCTACCCATCTGCTATCTTTGATAGCTTGATTATAGGTAAAAGGTTCGTGTAATGTGTTTTGTGGACTAACAGTGTATGCATAGACAGATGAAGGACAATATAGAGGGTAATGATATTTCTTAGAATCGATGGGACAATTTAGCAAGACAGTATTAGCAGAGACCGTGGGAAGTTGTGTGGAGGATTTAGAAGTAATATAATCCTTTAACCATGTAGGTTGAATTTTTCGTCTGAGAGAAACTCTTTGTGAAGGTTGAATTTGGTTTGTGTGAACAGTATAATTGACATTATTGTCAACAATAGGACTGTCAACAATGTGATCAGTATTGATGTCAACAATGTGATCAACATTATTATCAGAAATAGTATCAACAGTATTATCTACAGTTGGGAGAGACACAGAGGTAGAACTAGGTATGTCATTATCAGACAAATCGTCTAAAGGACTGAGTGGGTTGAGTGATTCATCAATGTCAAAGCATGGAGCAGGTGGAGTGAATAAATGACTGAAAGATTATGACGAAACAGAGGTAAAAGGGAAAACATTTTCAGTAAAAATCACATGTCGAGAAATGTGAAACTGATGAGTGACAGGATTAAACAGTTTGTACCCCTTTTGAGTTGTGGAGTAACCAAGAAAAACACTCTCAACTGCACGAGGTGCAAACTTGTCTGATTCGTGTACAGACATGTGAGCAAGACACCCAAATACTTTGAGATGTGTATAAGATGGTTTCTTATGGAAAAGCTTTTCATATGGAGAAATGTATCCTAAAATAGTAGTTGGTATTCGGTTGATAAGATAAGTAGAAGCAAGGATACATTCGCCCCAAAAAGACAAAGGTAAATGAGCTTGAAAAAGTAAAGCTCTTGACATCTCGAGTAAATTTCTGTGTTTTCGTTCAAATCGCCCATTTTGTTGGGGAGTATACGGGCAAGATGTTTGATGCAATATGCCTTGAGGCAGAAGGAAAGCAGTGAAATCATGGTTGATAAATTCACCTCCATTATCTGTCCTAAGGCATTTAACAGAAGTAGAAAACTGTGTTTGCACATAGAGAATAAAATCTTTTAAAGATTGAGAAACATGATGTTTAGTAGGAAGAAGTATTATCCATAAACCTCGAGTACAATCATCAACAATCGTTAGAAAATATTTACAACCATTATGAGTTGGAGTTCGATATGGTCCCTATACATCACAATGTAAAAGTTGGAAAGGTAAACTAGCATGAGAATTTCTAGAGGTAAAAGGTAGCTTACACTGCTTTGCTAGAGGACAAACAGTACAAGAAGTATTACTATGACTATGACTAGGTGAACAATTAGGTCATTGATCTTGGACATTACAAAAGAAGGAATATGACCAAGACTTTGATGCTAGATAGATTGGTCTGAATTATGTGAAGCAACAAGAATAGTTGAAGAAGATGAAACAGGTGGTATGTTGAGTGTTGATAGAGACCTCCAATCATGTTACCAAGAACCAATTCCATCATCTGGTATTGGCCATGCAGATAACATTTTTGAGAGGTAAAATGAACAGTAGATTGGAGTTGAGAAGACAACTTACTCACAGAAAGCAGATTAAAAGCAAAGTGGGAATATATAAAACATCAGTGATTAGTGTAGTCAATGGAAAAAGATAAACTGATCCCATGTGAGTGACAGTGGCATTTTGTCCATTTGGAAAAGTTACATTCAAAGGCTCAGACAAAAGCTTAAGATCAGACATATGGTTTATATTGCAGCACATGTGATAGTGGCCCCCGTATCAAGTACCCAAACATTATCAGGAATGTGTGTAGAGGAGAAAAAAGAAAATGTGGTACCTGCAAGATGATAGCTAAGCTGTACTGACCAGTATTAACAAAGTTTGTGCCAGAATTTTTAGAATTTAAGCACTGCATTAAATTGTTGAGCTGAGTCTGAAGAGCATCCATCTTTGTTGTTAAATTTTGATCATTAGAAGAAGCATCAGAAGAACTCTGTAGAGTCTGAGGTTGAGATGTAGAAGAAGCTTGCATAGCAGTAGAGGATTTTGGCGCATTAGACTTTGGTGTAAACCTGCGTGTGCCTTTATTGTTCGGATGAGCAAGATGATCAAGAGGATAACCATGTAGTTTGAAATACTTCTCCTTAGTATGACCTTTAAAGTGACAATGAGAACACTCTAGAACTGGATTTTGAGGCCTGTCACTAAACCGATTTGATACATAGCCAGAATGAGTATTCGAGGACATGTTAACCATCATTGCAACAGGAGAAATAGAAGGAGAATGGGTTTGACGTTGTTTCTCTTCTTGTTTAAGCAACATATAAGCTTGATTCACTGTTGGCCAAGGATTCATCATGAGCAATTGACCACGAGCAGCTGTATATCTTGAATATAAACCCATCAGAAACTGAATCAAATGTGTTTTCTCTGTTTGTGCCTCCCACTCTGTAATAGCTCCACAAGTACAGTTAACAGGAGATTCTAAAGCACGAAGTTCATCCCAGAAATCTTTCAATTTGTGAAAATAAAACTAAATAGAATCGTTGCCTTGCTCCAATTTGAACAAAGAACGTTGAGTCTCATAAAATTTGTGGCCAGTAACAGCAGAAAAATGATCATTAAGCTCATTCCAAACAGCTTGAGCACTGTCCATATAGTTCATACTATTGCTAATGTCAACGGAGACAGTGTTTAAAATCCAGGTAATGACCATGTCATTAACACGCTTCCAATGCACAAATAATGGTGAAGTAGAAGTAGGAGCAGTGTATTCACCAGTGACAATAACAAGTTTGTTCTTAGCAGAAAGAGCGATTTGTAAAGAACGTTTCCAAGATGCGTAATTCTCAGATCCGAGTAATTTCTTAGAAATAAGAATCATACCGGGTTGATCATTGTTATGAAGGAAAAGAGGATGTGTATTATTGTCAATAGATGAAGAATTAGGTAGAGAGTGTGTTTGATCATCATGTGTAGGATTGGTAGTTACAGGAGAATTTAGAGGTGTAGATCGAGAAGAAGCCATGGCAGTGTTGCTTAAAACAGCATCAGCATATGTAAATCGGTGAAACATTCAATCAAGAACGAAGAAATGCAATCAAGATCGAGAGAGATCGAAAGAGAGATCGAGAGAGATTAAGAGAAATCGACAATACAATACATCAACAATCAATTGACATAGAATAATCCATAAACCAAAGAACAATCATCAAGAACAGATAAAACGCAGAATAATCAAACAAAAACGTAATCGATGAGACGTAATCGATGATGTGTGTGCCTCATCACTGTGCTCATCTCAAGAAGCCAACTTGGATTATTGTATTAATTTTACTAGTCAGTGTGTTTTTAGTTTATGCTTATATCTACCCTCACTGCTGCCTGTTATGTATTCTCATCTACCAGTTGTAGAGACATATTCATATAAGTGCAAGCCTAGTCTAAAAGTTAAACTAAAGAGATCATGTAAGTTCTACCACAAAATGTGATGAAGACTGCTCTTATGCTGACGGCCACACAGTGATGTGATCGACCTTAGCAATGGTCACTCGAGTGATATGATTGACGTTGACAAGATACTTGCGGCATAATTTGCAACTTGAGATGCTTGTATTTTTCCCCCGCCAATTAAGAATTGAGCATGCACTTACAATTTTCGTTAAAGGGTTTTGGATTAAGCATGTTTTTTCTGGAGGGATTTGGTTTAAGCATGATTTTTTTTTTTGAATTACTCTATATGCTTGTCATTATTACACTGCTTTCAGTGTTTTCCTACAAATTCATGTTCAATGTTAAGACATTAAATGCTGCTCATCCCATCTCAAAATAATAGTCATGTTTTGACAATTATGTGGTCAAATTGATATAAAATGTATTCCCCCCAAAGACCATTTCCACTAACCAAACAAAATCAAGCTTCCTGACTAGTTTGAAGTAAAGATTAAAAGAGAAAACATACAGAAATTGCAGAGAAAAATGTGGAATTAAAAGTAGGAATCCTAGTGAGAGAGAGATAAGGCATTTATATTAATATAAACACACACACACACGCACGCACACATATAGAGAACTGAGGGTAAAGACTTCTATTTTAAGTTCATCTGCATATTGAAGTTAGAGATAACTCTGGTCATTGGTATTGATACAACTAAATCTTGCTTAACTATATTTGGCCAACTATTTATTACTAATACTCATTGCCTAGTACTTTGACTTATTAGGTAATGCTGACTCTAATTTAACAACTACTCGTATTCTAGCTGATCCTGACAATTTATGTGCTCTTAAAAATATGGCAGGGGAATGAAGATAGATTCTCTGTCTATGTTCATGCATCAAAGGAAAAACCTGTACATACTAGTCGTTTTTTTGCTGATCGAGAGATTCGCAGTGAAAAGGTTTGTAGTCCCTAATTCTATGAACTACTTCTAAATAATTGTATACTTATAAATTATTTCTTTCATTATCATGTGCCCACTGGGCCTCTTGACCAGTTTCCAGTAATTTTATTTTTTGGTGTTCGATGATGCTTGGTAAGTGAGATATGATGACTGCTATTTATGACTCCATATCACTTAAATTTAATAATTCTGGATGAATTTTATGTTTTCCCTCCATACTCCTATATTTTGTTAGTTTACTTAAAACCCAAGATGAGAGAACAGTTTAGTTTAGTTTTCTATGTGGCAGCTTATTGGTTTGCCAGCAAGTCAGTCAATCTTATGTTATGTTTGGTTGGGGTGAATGGAATGGAATGAGATTTGAAGTATTATAAAATGAATGAATATTGAATTCTCATTCCATTCCATTCCATTCACCCCAACTAAACACAACATTAGTCTGTCCAGAGTGCTAAACTCTCAAACTTTTAACCCTAAAAGCTTGTCTTAATTTAACCAACGACTTGTTACAAATGCATTCTATCTACTTCTTGGCTCTTGATGATCTTTACTTGCTGAGGCATGATATTTTCTGGGTTGCATGTGGCATCCTTGATTTGCATATCGTTTTACTAAATATTACATTTAAAACATAAAGTTATGTTTTCACATCTTATCCTCATATTAATAAAAAATAATTCCTGGAATGTGTCCAGAGTCTTGTGCACCTGTACAACTACAAAGACATTAAACACTGTCTGTACTGAAAAATTAAAATCATAGTATGCAGAATGAGGCCTAGAGCCTCAAATAACCTTCCACTCACTCACGGTGCTTACTGTTGGAAACGTGTATGGGCTTACACCAAATATATAAAATCTTTGTATAACACAAATACACACCTGTATATATTAATAATAATAAGCTACAACTTTCTTACACAACAACAAGGCTTCAGCCTTTTCTTTCCTCTCACTAGAGCTTCAACTCTTTCTTTCTTTCTATCTCACTTCGGTATGTTAAACAAATACAACAACCAACCTTATTTATAGGCTGAAAAACGGAACTTTTCATCATGCCTTACATCACGTACAATATTTATTCCTTGAAACTAGTTATTGTTTCCTTTCTTCAATATCAGCCGCTGCCTTAATTCTTTGGTTCACATGAGCTGCCTACCTTTTGAATAGCTGCTGCATACTTGTCAACCTTGAATCCATAATTTCAGGAAACTTGTTTGTTAGGTGCTGCCTGTTTTTTCTTCTTTTCATATTGTATGCTTATGCCGCCAACCTATTTCTAGAGAGTTTGACTTTTAACACTCCCCCTCAAACTCGACTTCCAAGCTTGTCTTTCATTTTGTGAAATACTTCCGGCTTCAATGGCTTCGTAAATATATCCGCTAAATTTTCTTCAGTCCTGCAATGCACCAACTCCACGATTTTGTCGTTCACCTGTTCTCGAATAAAATGATATTTTATGTTGATGTGCTTGCTCCGATTGTGGGACACTGGATTTTTTGCTAGAGAAATAGTAGATTTATTATCCACATAAATAGTAATCGGATCCTCTTTGGCAAGATTTAACTCGCCCAATATGTAGCCTAGCCACATAGCTTGACATGCGCACACTGCTGCTGCCATATACTCCGCCTCACATGTTGACAGAGCCATTGCCTGTTGCTTCTTTGATGACCACGAAAATATTGCTGAACCGATATGAAAAGCATAACCTGAAGTGCTTTTCCCGTCATCCAAATCTCCACCATAATCACTATCTTAATAGCCAACTAATTTCGAATCTTGAGAATGAGTGTAAAATAAACCATGATCAAGTGTACCTTTAATATATCTCAAAATCCTTTTAGCTTCCATGAAGTGATCTTGCTTCGGCTTCTCCATGTACCTACTTACCAATCCAACTGCATACATAATATCTGGACGAGTAAAAGTTAGGTACCTCAGACTTCCAACCAAACTTTTAAACAATGTCAGATTTACCGATTCCCTTGTTGAATTATTTCTGAGCTTTATGCTTATTTCTACGGGCGTGCTCACTGGCTTGCAATCTTCCATTCTGAACTTGCTTAAAATCTGCTCGGTATATTTTTTCTGAGACATAAAAATCCCGTCTTTGCTTTGCTTGACTTCGACTCCAAGAAAGTACGACATTTTACCAATATTTGTCATCTCAAATTCGTTAGTCATGACTTTCTTAAAATCATCAAACATACCAGGGTTGTTGCCGGTGAAGATTATGTCATCGACGTACAAGCACATGATCATAATATCTCCCCCTGAATTTATTTTGGTGTAGAGTGCATGCTCGTATGGACTCTTCACAAAACCATTCTTCTGAAAGTATTCATCAACCCTTGTATTCCATGCTCGTGGAGCTTGCTTCAGACCATACAAGGCTTTCTTCAGTTTATAGACTTTATTTTCCTGGCCTTTCTGAACATATCCAGGTGGTTGCTCGATGTAGACTTCTTCTTCAAGATAACCATTCAGGAATGCGGACTTCACATCCATCTTGTAGATCTTCCACTGGTTCTGAGCTGCAATTGCTGTAAGAAGTCTTATGGTATCAACTCGTGCAACTGGAGCAAATACCTCATCATAGTCAATCCCGTATCTCTGGTTGTAGCCTTTAGCCACCAACCTTGCCTTGTGTTTTTCCACTTTTCCTTCTTGATTTGTCTTGGTCTTATAGACCCATTTGACACCAATTTCTTTGTGTCCTTCTGGAAGACTTGTAAGCTCCCAAGTATCATTCTTCTTTATTACGCCAATTTCTTCATCCATGGCTTTCTTCCATTTGCTTTCTTCAGAAGCTTCCTCAAATTTAACTGGATCACATTCAGCCATCAAACAAAATAAAGAATAATCAAAAGATGTTTGTACCGGACTTGTTGCCTCATAAATACTATCCAGACTCCGCATTTTTCTCGGTGCTCCCCCTGAACTGTTGTTACTATTGTTGCTTCCTGAACTCGATGGTGTCGAGGCAGGAGTTTGCTGATTTGGACTTTGGGGAGGAGTTGGATCATCATCTCCATCATCTTCTATGTTGGAGTCATCACCATCATCATCATCATCATTGAAAAATAAACCAACAACTTTTCTTTCTTCCTCGCTCCATCTCCAGTAATCAGATTTATCGAACTCAGCATCTCGAGAAATGATTAATTTCTTCGTGAGGGGATTATAGAGTCTGTAAGCTTTGCTCCTTTTATCATATCCGTTAAAGATGCATTTTTCTCCTTTATCATCCAGCTTCTTCCTTTTCTGATCGGGAACATGTGCATATGCAATGCACCCAAAAATTCTGAGATGTCCAACTGATGGCTTGCTACCACTCCATGCTTCATTTGGAGTTTTGTTTCTGACACTTTTAGTTAGACAGCGATTCAACAAATAAACTGCACATAGAACGGCTTCAGCCCAGAAAGTTCTTGGCATGTGCTTTGCTTTCACCATACTCCTTGCCATGTCTAGAATGGTTCGATTCTTTCGTTCTGCAACGCCATTTTGTTGTGGAGTATATGCCGTTGTCAACTGATGATTTATCCATGTGCTCTGCAAAAACTTCTGAACAAGTTTGAAGTATACTCGCCTCCTCTATCTGATCGAAGTATCTTCAAATAATGGCCACTCTATTTTTCCGCTAGTGCTTTGAACTCCTTGAATTTATCAAGAGCCTCCACCTTTTCTTTCAGGATGTACACCCAACATTTTCTGCTAAAATCATCAATAAAGGTTAGGTAATACCTGTTACCTCCAAGTGATGGAATATCAAATGGACCAGCGATATATGTGTAAACTATCTCCAGTGGCCTCCTGGCTCTCCATTATTTTCCAACTGGAAAGCTTTGTCGATGTTGCTTTCCTTTAACACAAGCTTCACACAAATTATCTGGCTCCTTGATTTCTGGCAAGCCGTTCACCATCTTTGTCTTTGACAATAATTTTAAGCCAGAAAATCCAAGATGACCAAATCTCAAATGCCACAGCCGTGAGTCATTTTTAATGAGCGACTTCAAACACTTTTGCACCTTCGTCTGCATATCAAGTGTGAACAGACGATTCTTTGACATCTCCACATATAATTGTACAAAGACAAAATATATAGAAGTAAAATTCAGAAATCGAACTTGATCGCTGACACTAAGGATCGATCAAAAGAACAATCGTATAGACTAATTGTGATATCAAATAGATTTTGATACTTCAATAATAATATATAATATTAATTGAATTTTAGAGCTATGCATGTAAAAAATCTTTGATTCGAGTAACTAATCACTACGTCTGCGTGTAAGAATACAAATAATTAATTTAATATTATGTGTGTTAAGAACGTGCAACACTATATAACTCGTAACTCATAAATTATTATTTTTAGATAAATTTTATGTGTATATCATATTTAATTATAAAATTTGTGAATAACGTAGTTTTAATCCGGAGTGTTGACATGATCCGGAGTGTATATCATGAATAACGTAGTTTTCCATTAAATATTTAAGCTAATATTTAGTAATTCAACATAAGAAATCAAATAATTATGCTATATTATTTCTTACAAATTTTTGTAAGCCTATGTACTATGCTACATTATTTCTTCTCGTTTTTTACAAGTCTATGTACTATGCTATATTATTTCTTCTCGTTTTTTAAAATTAAATTTCTTAAAAAAAATTGAAATGTAAGTTTTGCACTTTAAAATTTTGCAAAGAAAAAGAGCTAATAACTAAAGAAAATAATTATCAATTTAAATTTTACAATAAATTTTTTTTTTAAACTATTTATAAAAATGTATAAATATATCTCACATTCTCATATTAGAACAAATTTAATTCAAAGATTTCACTAACTATACTAAAAATATAATATTGCACATAATATATGAAAAAAATATCAAGTTAAATTTTAAATGTAATTTTCATAAATAGTTGAGTGATGACACATAGAATAATGAGCACATGACTATTTAAAACAAAATTAATCGAGTTCGAGCCGAGCCGAGCCGAGTTCGAGTTCGAGTTTATCGAGTCGAACTCGAGTCGAGCTCAAAAAACTCGGCTCAACTCGAGTTTTTAATCGAGCCCGAAAACGTGTTCGAACTCGAGCTCGATAACGAGTTCGAGCCGAGTCGAGCCCACTTTTTCGAGTCGAGCTCGAGTCGAGTTCAAGCTGGATCGGTTTAAATTACACCCCTATTTAAACATTGCATAGAGAGAACTCATAAAGGTATAAATGTTAAACAATAACATGTGTATGCTCAATTCTTGATAGTGAGAATCTTTTATGAAAGTATTAACTAAGAGATCATTATGATCATTGAACATCTGTTTTGTTGCATGTGTCATTAGGACAACCGTCATAGTACACAAGGTGGCCAGCCTTTGGTACTCTAATGACAAACAACAATACAAACGGTGGCGTCCCACCAGACTTCTATCACAGAGACAGATAGTCTTCCCCTATATGTAGGGTTGTTCATCTCAGTATCATAAAGGGTGTCAAATATAGGAAGGGATATGAAAGGGGTTTGTATTTATGAAAGTACATAATGCTAGGTAAATTATCCTCTAAACAATATAGGTCCTTTTCAAACAGGATAGAAATTTCCTGAGTAAATTCGAATGATAAGAATTATCAATAATCATTGTTAAGGAAGTTATTTAAAGAACGATTTTCCAGCACAATATAAGTTCTTAGGAACAACTATCGATTCTCGAATAAAAGTGACACTTGCAGACTTCGGTAGCTCGTCAAGGAAGAAAATCTCTAAGAGGGGATGTACGAAAAACACATTATCATAGAGAACTATTTCAACCTCTATAAGTTATATCTTTAGAATAACTAATGTCGGTCACGAAATCGTTTAATAGCTTAGCCTCGAACTTGGAACACATAGTTGCATCTCTCTTTAAGTCCATCTCTGGTGCACGTACCTCGTGTTGGTCCAACTCTGACTCTGGTAAAGGTATTGACAACATCTACAAAATGTGAAAACTCTGTAGGGTATCATCCGATCTTAATAATAATAGAAACTTTAGCATCCTATCTTAAATCAATTGGGAACTAGGGGTCCGTGTGGATAAGGTGTAGGAGATCTGTCTCGAGTAGTACGGAAACCGGTAGAGCCTGAAGACGACATCTACAAAAAGCAAAAATTTCGATCACAACGGGTTCTAGTTCACAATGTATACTTATATATATGGATATAGACCTATACCTTATAAAGGGGTGTAATGCACTAAATGCTAGTTTTTAAACCCTAACCGATTAAGAACTAAATCTCCGTATACCGCAACCTAGTTTATTTCTAACATCGTATTATATTCCTAAACTCTCATGTCGTATTATATTCCTAAGATCTCTCATTTTCCTAGGAATATAACTATCGCTCTGATACCAACGCTGTAACGCCCCCAAACCCGCTGATCTCGGATTCAAGTCGTCACATACCTCGAAACCCTGCAACACACGTTAGCTCACAATAATATAAATAATCCTCATAATAGAGCATAATAGTCCCATTCCACAGATCCAGGGATCAGTCACACTATGTCTAATACATCATATAATTATTATAACTCAGAATATTATCGCACATAAAGTATAAAGCATAGTAAAAGAAAGATTCCAGCTACGATCTTCAGGTTGTATATCTATAACAGGGCCGGTCCTACGGTAAGGCAACCATGGCGAACGCTTAGGGCACCATTTTCTTGAGGGTCACCAAAAAAATAATATATATGTAGTAGATAACATAAATTTAGATATATAAATTGATATGCTTGCATTTAAATGTGTTTTTGAATACTAAAAGTTTTTTTTTAATTTTATTGTTCTTAACTAGTATTGTTTTGAATAAGGATAAATTTTTTCTTTACGATCTTGAAAAATAGGGGCACCATTTCAAAAATTCGTCTAGGTCACCCAAATCTCTAGGACTGGCCATGATCTATAAGTTCGCGTATTCTAAAATTATTCGAACTACTCAATAAAAATATGATCGAATATTAGAGTGATGAGATTCGACCCGATATTCGTTCGAATAATAAAATAGGATTCGAATTTGCTCGTTTCTTATATGAATACGAGAATAATATTCGGTGTTAACGAGTTGAATCCATATTCGAATCCGGATTATTAGGATTCGTTTTCAACCCTATATAGGCTATCTTCACAGTGTACAATTGAGTAGGATTTTATGATTTATAATAAGTAAGTATCTGTTTTAAATAAATCTCGTATGAACGAGAATCGAACCCAAAATCCGGGAAGCTCATCACGCTCGTTCTTCAAAGGTCAGTGACGTTTACTACAATGATACATGGCATCTTCCTCAAATCTATAATGAAATGCCAATTAAAGTTGTTAGATTGCTTTTTAGTGTTGATAACAGTGCATTACTCTCTCCTTAATGAGTCAGATCACTACTATAGCAACATGATCAAAATTCACGTGATCAAAATTAGAATAGATTATCTCCCACCCCTTTGAACAACTTTTTCGAGTTATTCGAGTGCATATTGCAAACAGAGCTAACTCCTCCCCAATCCTCATGGCTCACCAGGAGAACAGATTATCTCCCACACCCACTTAGACGGTTTTTCTTTATAGTTACAACACACGCACACCCCATGATTCGAACCCTTGATCTCTCCAAGGAAAACCGAGAGCATGAATGAGGTCAGAAGTGGTAGAGTTGTAGTTGGTAGTGGCTAGTTTGCTGCATTAGTTTTACTTGGGTTTTGCTATTGATATTGTGGTTACCCCGTGGCATGTAATTTACTCATTTTGAATACTAGTAAGACATGGTCTGCAACTAAAACTATGAATATTGAAACAGAGTTTTATAGCAGATTTAAAATCTGAATTACATGAATATCATTATGAAAAAAAAAATTTAATAAAAATACAAATGAATGTGATTTGCGAATAATTGTTAGATAAAATCAAGTCCTATCTTGGATCAAAAAATAAATATTACAAAAAAAATTACTTCATCTATATGAGTATAATCTCAACTTTGATATGAATGAAAAGTTGAAATATCTAAAAAAGGATCGATTTATCAAATATTCATCAAGAAAAATTAGGGTAAATCTGTATCTTCTTGTTCTTTGGTCAAATTAATACTTGCAAAGTATTTGATAAATTCAATCTGATCTATTCTTAATATATTAATTTGTTTGAATTTAAGAAAATAACATCAAAACCAATTATCATTATCCAAAACAAATTAAATATATCATGTCTTTTTCATAATAAGTAAAGATGTGTAAGATGATTAGTCAGTTTGGCCTGACTTAAAATAAGTTTTTTTTGGACTTATTTTCGGATAAAAATTTCATATTTTAATAATTTTTTTTATACAAGTATTTAATGTATGTTTAAGATTCTATAATTTTTCAAAAAAAAAAAAGTTTGACTTTTTTCAAAAAAAAAAAGTTAAGAATTTCTAACTTTATCTTAAAACAAGTTTACTTATTCTGAAAAAAAATTCCTCAAACACCCCCGATATACGTGCATCATTACTTTTGGTTCTAAAATGTCTCACTTGAAGATCCAAGCACAGACTAACATACAGAGTATTATTTTTAGTTACAGAAACAAACGGTAAAGAAGATACAATTTTCATAAATAAAAAAGCAATGCATTGAAAATTTGAAAAAAATAAAAATAAAAACAAACAAAAATTAATAATATCCGACTCAGTTGAATAATGTAGCTATATAAATCATCAGCAAGTTGATACTTGACTACTTCTTTCCAATGTATGATTGAAACTTCGTCTCTTCAATGTCATATTTTTATCTTCTCATTGACGTCTTTGGTGTCCCCTGCTTTTGTTTCTTCTTAGAGAGCAGCTGCCATCAAAATCACCGTATCCTCTGCTTTGGTTTCTTCTTAGCGAGCGATTGCCATCAATCTCACGGTGTCCTCTGCTTTTGTTTCTTCTTAGCGAGCAGTTGCCATCAGAATCACGAGCAGTACTTGCCACGGAATATTTTCTCAACGAAACAACCAACTTATTATCATTATCATCCAATTGCCTAGAAACACCACCGGTAATAGGTTTAGAAATTGGATCCTCTTCCGAACTTGTCACGTCTTCAACTTGTTCAACCTTTGGCTTGATTTCTTCAGACTCTTCTTTATGATCCAGTGCGTTAGTAAACTCTAGTTCACAATCAGTCTCGATTAAAGACACGGCCTTGGCCTTCTTTGGTCTGGCTTGAACGATATTGAGATAATAACTTTGATTTTCATGATTCACCATAATAGTATCTCCGACAGTAACACAAGCAAAGTCTTTCAAGATTCTTTCCATGACCTCTTTTGGATTCGAAAGATTCATGATAAATTTAGTACTATGAGGTTGTATTTTTAAGAATGTGCCTTTCGAAAGAGGAGAGTACTCAACGTCAACAAGTTGGCCTTGTTTCAGCAACAAACTATTCATCATCCAGTTAGGAAGATATACATTACTATCCTTTCCACTAAATTCCAGAACCCCACAATGCGAAGACTTCTTGTGCAGCAAAGGATTTATGATCCTAAAAGTTGGGGGGCGTTCAAAATTTCTCATGGATATCAGTGCATCATGAGCAGATTCAGGCATTATAATTTTGTTACCATCTTCACAATGACGCTTGTTTATGTACGAGAATGGATAACAACGATAGATGAAGCGCGGTTTTGGTTCATCACCAACTTTGTCTTGATGATCATGCACGTTGTATTTGAAGTCAGGCTTTAATATATGAGAAGCTTTTTTTCGATTTCGATGATCATGCACGTCATGCCTAAAGCTAGGCTTTGATATATCCCTAGTTTCTTCTCGATAACGATGATCAAGCACGTCAGAATCTCGATTTTGTACACATTGAATAAATCGAGAAAGTTGTACTTGTACATCATTGTATATGATTTTAACAATTTCACGATATTTGGAGAACCGAAAACATTGAATGATAGAGCTAGATTTTGATTTATTACCGGATGTTGCTGAGTAACAAGTTTTTGGTGAAGAAGCACGTATGGATGTTGCTGAGTAACAAGTTTTTGATGAAGAAGCACGTCGAGATCTTGATTTTGTAGCCATCAGACAAAATTTGTATGGTGTGTGAGAAGTTTGGGGTATTTATAATGTGTTATTTTATGTTAAAACCAATTCGTATTCGTATGCGTGCAAGCAGAAAACAAAACTTAAATTATAATTGAATTTGAATCTTGTATAAGTCATAACCGTATTTGATTACAAAAGTTAGTTTACGTTATCTAATCTTAATTGTGAACGGATTTTTTAAAAAGATGAATGATGCCTTTGATTTTGGGTTCTTGTAGGAATTTCAAATTCAGTTTGTAAATTTTATTGGTTGCTGATTTTGACCAGGAAAAATCGTTCGTACAACGAAGTTTTTTTAAATAAAAAATTATTCTAAACTCGCAAGATATATCAATGAATTTTTTTAAAAAATCAAAAATGAAAGAAGAAGCCGTAACTGAATTTTTTATAAAAATTATTTTATGCCGAATTTTTTTGTATTCACTACTATATAGAACATTGTGTTTAATATTTTTAGAGGGTGATTTATGCACACCCTAAATTTATTTATGCACATCCTTAAATTTGTTTTTGATCAAAATAACCTTAATTTTCACATATTAATCTTGTATTTTTTTCTGGCATAATCTTACCCAAATCTTACGATTATGCATAATTTTCTTTCTAATAAAATGTTTTATGAATTTTAAAATTAAATTAATATTATTAAATTTATTATTTATCTTAATTTTATTAGCTCAATAATATATCCCTGACTTACTATAAATATGAATATCCAACCCAAAAAATAACCAATAGAAAAATACGAAAAAAAAAAGTAAATTTAAATATGTTTTATTATCTACCAAAGTAAAATAATGAGTAGTTCCTTCAAGTTACAATTTACTCACTTCTAATCACATTACTAATTATTTTTTTCTTATATTTTATTTCAAGATAAAAAAGTTGACAAATTTACATAAATTTATATAATTTTTTTCTTATTATTATTATTATTTTTCTAATTTAAAACTCATGTTTATAATAATAATAATAATAAGAGAATTTATGAAAAATACTAGATTCTCTAGTTTGTTTTGTAAAAATACTATTTCTTCAAATTCATTGCAAATATACTATCTTAATTGAAAATATACTATCTCAGTTGTATTAAAATATTATGTATTTATTTTTATTTATTTAATATTATAATGCTGATTGTGCGATGACTGTGCGATGACGTGGCAGTGGGCCCCACCTGATGACTGGACTTTGCTGATGTGGCATGCTGACGTGGTAGTGGGCCCCATCCTGCTGATGTGGCATGCTGGCATGACAGGTGGGTCTCACCCCTTGCTGACGTGGCATGTGGGACCCACCCTGCTGGCGTGGCAGTGGGTCCCACCCCCTACTGTCGTGGTAGTAGACTGGTCAGGTGGTTGACTGCTGACGTGGCAATGGGTCCCGCAGGGCTATTTTTTTAAATTAAAAAATTGTTATTTTTGCAAAAAAAAATATTTTTGCAATTAAGATAGTAAATTTGTAAATAGCTATTCTTAACAAAAGTAAAATTGCAAAATTTACTTTTTTCTATATACTAGCTTATAACCCGTGCGAAGCACGGGTTTATTTTAATATCTAATAAATTTTAATTAACATTATAATTATGTTTTTATATAATCATTATTTTTGAATAATGTTTTCTAAATTTTAATTTAATATAAATTTAAATAATTATATGCATGGTTTAAAATTTATATTGTAAAATTCTAAATTAAATATCTCGTTGACCGGTTCGAACCTTAAATGTTTAGTAAGTAATTTAATCATATAATATATCTTATTATTAAATCTGACGATTCTTATTTATTACTAAAATAATGATTTGAATATATGGTGTGATATATTTGGGTGTATATTAATGATTGCAAGATTAGTTTTAAATTAAAAAGTAACGTGTTTTATTCAGAAAAAAATATTACTAAAATAATGACGGAAAGATAAGGTGTGATATTTTGGGTATATATTAATTATTGTAATAGTAATTTTAAATTAAAAGATAATGTATTTTAATTAGAAGTGAAATCTTTGGACAAGATGGGTAATTGAGTTGTCATAGTAAAGGAAAGAGTCCAAGCTGGTGGAGGAATTTTAATTTTAATATAATTACCTTAACATTAGTAATTAACTTTTTGAGATATTATTTTTATTATATAATAATATTATTATTTATTTAATAATTAGGATAACCAAACCAACCAAACTTTCAATCTTTCGGCTTTAATATATTAATATAGATAAATATAAATAAATAAATAAATTGCAATGGAGATAATACAAAAACATAATACAATCATTATACTTACACTTTAATGATATATATGGTGTTGCAAAAGAAGAGAAAAGTCGAAGAAACTTGTGTATTGAATTGATGAATATGGTGTAAATTAGGTTTAGAAGAATAGAGTTCTGTACGCAGTGTTCGTGAAGGCAACGAAGGTTTTAAGTTTAGCTGTATTAGTAATGGTGTAAATATAAAATACTATTGTGTCTTTAGGACTATAGTCAATAACGGATTAAAATTGATTTATTTTATATTTAAAATTAATTAAAAATTAAATTAACCAAACCGAAAACCAAAATAAATAGGATAACCAAACCGAAAACCAAAACTTTCAATGTTTCGGCTTTAATATAACTAGCTTATAACCCGTGCAATGCACGGGTTTTTTGTATTATATTATAAATTTTATTTAATATAATTATGTTTTTATATAATTTTTTTTTAATTTTGTATAATTTAATATACTCATGTTTACGGATTATACTAATATTTTCTTTTTATAAACAACGTATACGATTTTTAATATATTTTATTAATAATATGATATGATATTTTCGGGTATATATTAATGATTGTAAGATTTGTTGTAAATTAAAAAGGTAACGTGTTTTAATTATGAAGGAAATATTAATGATTGAAAGATATGATACGATTGATCTTTTTAGGTGTTTATAAAAGGTAATATCTTCAACTAAAAGTAAATGTGAAAAAGACAATCGATTAATTACCAATAATTATATTAAGTTATTATTTATTTTAGGTGTTATATTTTTCTTGAAAATTATGGTATGATATTTTCGGGTATATATTAATGATTGTAAGATTTGTTTTAAATTAAAAAGGTAACATGTTTTAATTTGAAAGAAAATATTAATGATCGAAAGATATGATACGATTGATGTTTTTAGGTGTTTATAAAAGGTAATATGTTCAACTAAAAGTAAATGTGTAAAAGGCAATCGATTAATTACCTTTAATTTTATTATATTAAAGTGAAAAAGACAATCGACTAATTATCATTAATTTTATTATGTTAATCGACTAATATCATTAATTATAACGTGTTTTAATAATAAAGGAAATATCAATAATGGAAAGATATGATACGATTTATGTTTTTAGCTATTTATAAAAGGTAATATCTCGACTAATTACCATTAATTATATAATGTTATTATTTATTTTAGGTGTATTTATTTTTCTTTATAATGAAGGGTAAATAAGTAAATTCACGAAGTACCAAAAAACTGGTACCAAAAAACAGGTACCAAAACTTTCAATGTTTCGGCTTTTATATAATAGTATAGATATATAGAAAAGATGATACGTTTTAGCTGAAAAAGGTAATTCGTTAATAATTAGTATTATAATATTATTATTTTATATTTATTAAATGGAACCCCCCGTGATATAATTGGAAAAAGAGAGATTATAGTTAGAGTAAAAAGAATTTGTGACGTGTGTTGGCAGAAAAAGGTAATTGATTAGTTAATAGTAATTATAATAATTATAATTTAATTATGTCATTTTACTAATTGCTCATAGTTTTTAGAAAATGAGAAATTAATGTTGCCGGTAATATTTCTAGAAAAAAAAAGGAATTTAATTAGAAAAATTGGAAAAGATGATACGTTTTAGCTGGAAATGTAATCGGTTAATTATTAGTATTATAATATTATTATTTTATTTTTATTAGATAGAAACGTCTGTGATATAATTGGAAAAAGAGAGGTTTTAGTAAGGAAAAAAAAAGGTAACGTGCTTAAAGGAAATTATTTAGTTATTGAAAAATAGAAAAGGTAATATGTTTAACCTGAAAAAGGAAATTGATTAATAAAGGAGAAATTTTAGTTAGATAAGATATAAAAAGATATTGTATTTTACATGAATTAAAGGAAATTATTTAGTTATTGAAAAATAGAAAAGGTAATATATTTAACCTGAAAAAGGAAATTGATTAATAAAGGAGAAATTTTAGTTAGATAAAATATAAAAGGATATTGTACATGAATAAAGGAAATTATTTAGTTCTTGAAAAATAAAAAAGATAATATGTTTAACCTCAAGAAAGAAATTGATTAGTTAGTAGATTTGTAATTGAGGAAATTATTTAGTTCTTAAAAATACAAAAGATAATATGTTTAAGCTCAAGAAAGAAATTGATTAGTTAGTAGATCTGAAAATTGATTAGTTAGTAGATCTGTAATTGAGTAAGGATAAATAAGTAAAATCAACAGGTACCGTACCGACCGACTGACCAACTGACCAAACTTTTAATGTTTCGGCTTTTATATAATAGTATAGATTTATCAAAAAAGCTCTAATAACAAAAGGTTGCTTACAAAAATAAAATAAGTCACCTGGCACGGTTATTTTTCTATCATCCTTTTTAAGCAAGTAAAGGTATATAAAATAATCAATATTATAATAAACAAAATAAGAGACTAAGGGTATTTTAGTAAAATGCATAAAAAGGATGTGCATGAATAACTTTAGGATGTACATAAATCAACATCCTTTTTTATTTACGGTTTGGATGAATTTAAATTCTAAATTCTAAATTAGAAAGTAAGTTTGGCTCAACAAACAAAGTTATTTTCTTTTTCTTTTTTATAGTAACAACACACGCATATCTTAGAAAATAGAAGGTGGGAGTTCAAACCACTGCAACAATCCATCCACCGCAAACAAGGCTATTATACGTTGACATATTAGACAAAGCACTGGCTGCCTGCCTTCACGCTGTACATTTTAGTATTATAATACTATTATTTTAATCATCTGATGACCAGTCATTTGTCTTCCTCCGAATTAACCTCAAAATAGCTAGATATCGAGTCACCGACGAGATTAGCACTAAACTGAATTAGATCTGCTAATCTCGTTTAGATGAAGCAGCTAGGATTAATGTTTAGAAATTAAGCTCGAACCGGAAAATATGTGCTAAATATGTGCTCTGCTTAATTTCAAGATATTTCATAAACTTGAGCTAAGATATATAATACATGTAACCGAAACAAAAAAGAACTAAGATTATCCTTAATTACATGTAATTATTAGACAAGCTCGCTCAACTTGAAACTCCAGAACTGAGGGCTTTCCACAAATACTTCCCACTTGCCATGTCAACAAATACCCAGAATCCATTTTGCATCATCTGTTTATCCAACAACATATTAATATCCATACTCGTATAACAAATTACCGCTAAAGTTAACAGTTTTCCTAAAATCTCGAACTGTTATTCTATCATTTAACAATAATCGATGATCATACCTTAGTCATGCTCTGATTTTGTTGATCATTCGTAGAACCCTTTACATCTTCAGAATTCTCTGAGAAAAAAGATTCACTAGCCTCACTTGAAGTGCCAATGGACTTCCATGCAACAAACCCCGCCAATATAACCGAGAAGAACACCAAGAAGAACCTCATGGGACACATTTTGGGACGAAGAAGCTTTTATCAAGAAAACTGGATTAGTGATAATCAAACTTTGATTAGTAGATACAACAATTGCTTTATCTTTTGCTTTTGAATGGGTTAGGCAGCAATGCAGATGCTTTAGAGAATACGTACGATAAGATAAAGCCTAATCTTCAAAATAACATCATATATTTATACAAATAAATATTTGTACACGCGTGTTTTGGTTAGGTTTTTGCATTTACCAAGTCCAAAGGATGGAGGGTGCCTAATGGCAACTAACTAAAGTTTGAATTTTTAGTTGGTGTAATGCTTACTTTTTGTTTTTACAATATTTGTCAACGAATAGATACATACTTTTATGCAGATGTATTATCTAGAATACTCGGTACTGTGTGTTTAGTAGGTCAATTTTTTCCACTAGGCTTCATTTGAATTTTCGTTTTTGCCAATAATTCTAAAGCTTAATTTGGATGCTACTAATATTCAATGGACAGTGCTACTGACTCTCGTGGGTCCCGCCAATAAATAAGTGACCATTTTTGGATTGTGTGGAAATTAAACTGTTTGCTAAAAAGATTTGTAACAAAAAAAATGGAATATTCACAAAAATATTCAATTTTTTAACCATATTTTCGAAAATACTAACTAAAGTTGTAGATGAGGTTACAAATGTTGCATTTGGGGTTACAAACGCAAATGTTGTTTTTCGGATTGCAAATCAGGTTGCAAAGGTTGCGACCGTATTTTTGAAAAAAAATTCTGCAAGATATGGATATATTTGAAAAAAATCCAAAAAATTCCCCGCTATGTACATTATTTATACTAGTTTTGAACGGTGAATTATTTATATAAATATATTTGTAAATTATCAATTTGACTGAATTCAATTCTATAAATAATAATCATTATTAAAATAATTATAACTCATTTACAAATTTTAGTTTTGGAATATGTTACATTTTTTACGATCAAATCATATTAATTTCTTTTAAAAGTGATATTGATGTTTGTACTGATCGAAACTTGATTTCTCACTTAATAATGCTAGCTTAAAACTCGCTTAAAACTCGTGCGATGCACGAATTTTTTTAATAATATATAAATTTTTTCATTAATTTAAGTTAATTTTTTAAAACATAAATTTGGGGGCTTAAATTTTTATATGAGATGATTTGATAATAATTATATAAATGTTATCCGTAATATTTCTAGAAACTGAGGGATTTTAGTTAGAAAATATAGAAAAGATGATAGGTTTTACTTGAAAAAGGTAATCGACTAATTATTAGTATTTATAGATTTATTATTTTATTTTATTAAATAGAATGTCAGTGATATGATTAGGAAAAGAGAGATTTTAGTTAGTGAAAATTAAAAATGTAACATGTTCTAGGTGAAAAAGGTAATTGATTAGTTTATAGTAATACTAATTTAATTACGTTATTTTACAAAATACAATTCCACGTAATATTTTTAGAAAATGAGAAATTAATTGTCCGTGATATTTCTATTAAAAGAAGGATTTTATTTAGAAAATATAGAAAAGATGATACGTTTTAGATAAAAAAAGGTAATCGATTAATTAATAATATTATAATATTATTAGTTTATTGTATTAAATAGAACCACCCGTGATATAATTGAAAAAGGAGAGATTTTAATTAGTGAAAATAGAAAGGTAACGTGAAAATTAAAATGATGACATGATTTATGTGAAAAAGGTTATTGATTAATTTATAGTAATTATAATTTAATTATGTTATTTTACTATATAAAATTGCTCATAGTTTTTAGAAAAAGAGAAATTAATGTTGCCCGTGATATTTCTAGAAAAAGGGAATTTAATTAGAAATAAAGTTTTTAGAAAATGAGAAATTAATGTTGT
This sequence comes from Saposhnikovia divaricata, assembly GCA_036435485.1. Lineage (NCBI taxonomy): Eukaryota > Viridiplantae > Streptophyta > Magnoliopsida > Apiales > Apiaceae > Saposhnikovia > Saposhnikovia divaricata. Next base: position 204,750,509 of record CM071601.1, on the reverse strand, counting down.
CCGTGATATTTCTAGAAAAGAGGGAATTTAATTAGAAAAAATAGAAAAGATGATACGTTTTAGCTAAAAAGCTAATCGATTAATTATTAGTATTATAATATTATTTTATTTTTATTAAATAGAAACGCCCAGATATAATTGGAAAAAGAGAGATTTTAGTAAGAGAAAAGAAAAAAGGTAACGTGATTTGGCTGAAAAAGGTAACCGTCCATGATATAATTGGAAAAAAGAGAGATTTTAGTTAGAGAAAAGAAAAAAGGTAACATATTTTGGCTTAAAAGGGTAACTGATTAGTTAATAATAATTATAATATAATTACGTTATTTTGTTATACAAAATTACTCGTAGAATTTTTAAAAAAGGAGAAATTTTAGTTAGATAAAATGTAAAAGATATTGTATTTTACCTAAAAAAGTAAATTATTTAGTTATTGAAAAATAGAAAAAGTAATATGTTTAACTTGAAAAAGGAAATTGATTAATAAAGAAAAAATTTTAGTTAGATAAAGTAAAAGATATTGTATTTTACCTGAAAAAGGAAATTATTTAGTTACTAAAAAATAGAAAAGATAATATGTTTAACATGAGAAAGGAAATTGATTAGTTAATTAGTAGGATGAGTTTTATTTGTAATTGAGTAAGAGTAAATAAGTAAAATCAATAGGTACCGTACCGACCGATCGACCGACCAAACGACCAACCAACCAAACTTTTAATGTTTTGGCTTTTATATAATGGTATAGATTGCTTACGAAATGATTAATTTGTCCCTAATTACCAAACAACATTTACCCAATTACTTGCATACCTACATTCTTCATTCTCAACCACAGTTAAATCTCAAATAATTAATTAGCTTGTAATAAATAAATCGATCCCAAAATTTTAGTTTGTAAAGTTTTTAACATTAATAAAAAATTAACAATTATTTTACCAATTTTTTTGAGTTTTTCTGGTTCTTTCTTCAAGTAAAAAAAATAATAATAAGTGGTCTCTGCATCAAAATAACATTTGGGTAGTGCAGCAGAAAAAGAAAATATAACGTTTGGGTAGGACAAAAAAAAGGTAGTGGTCTATTTGTGCCTTCTGTGGACTTCAATTCCCAATCAAGCCCGATATCTTAAGATTTCAATCTGTAAAATACATCTTGGACTCGGCACAACTTTAGACAAAAACAGACTCCTTCCTCCTCCATTTAACGGGCTTAGATTTGAATGAGCTTGTCAGCTTGTGTATCATTCTAATACGAAAAATGCTGGGAAATTAAAAAAAAAAAAAAACAATAAAAATTCTCAAATGTCATGTGTTTTTTTTATTATTGGTTTATAATATAATTAATGATATGAATCCCGCATTCATTGTTATGAACTCATCAATTGAAATTTTCAATTTTGCCAACTTGATACTACCATTGTACCACATCATTTGGAAGACGTTTTTGGAGATTATTATGTTATATTTTTTGCATGTCTAATAATTTTTCAAATTTTTAATATTTATTAATTATCAATTCAGATTAATAATTATTACTTAATGTCCAAGTAGTATCATCTCTCTGAAACAAGTAAAGAATCAATCTCAATCAGTCAATAACCAAAAATATCTTCAAACGATATTTTTCAAATTAGAAAGATATTACAATGTCAAGATTAAATGAGTAATTGCCTTTATCCCTTATCTCTATAAACACAATTTTATCCCTAAAAACAGTCATATTCATACAAATTTGTTTAATTATTATAACACGCCTCCAAATTTTATGTTGTTACGAAATTTCTTCAATAACAGAAATTTTGTTTAATTTCCTAGCATTAAAAAGTTTGAGATATTTACATTAAAGAAAAGTCCCCACTTTCGTCAATATAGCAACTTTACTATTTTATTATTATGCAATTAGTTTTACAATTTCAGAACAAATTCAGAATACGTCTTATCAAACTTCTACATCAACTCAAGTTAGTAAGTATAAATTCAGGTTTATGCTTAATATTGTTTTTAGAAATATTAATTAATGGCTAAGCAAAATATTAAAAAATTGGTAGCTAAGTAATTAAAAAACGTAATTACTTATCTCGTTCAAAAATAATACTAGTTCTAGTATGTAAGAAGAGATTCACTTTTGAGCTTGGAAACGAGCTTTGAGAGGAGATTAGAATCTCACGCAAATTAATCCCTAATAAAAAGATGATTGTTGACGAAAAGTTTTAATGATACATCTTTTTAGATAAAATTTTTGTCAATCTTTAGATACTGGTAATACGTTAGACCTCTAAAAATTTATAATTTCACTTCATATATTACCATGTTGAAATAATAGTTGAATACGTTTTTTGAAATACAACCAAATTATTATAAATAATTTCATCTGAATGAAATGCTTTACACATTAATAAATCCAATTATTACAATCAATCTCATCCCAATAAAATACTTTACACATTAACAAATTATAACTAATTTTTATTATTTTAAGTTATTATTTTAGCAAATCCATAACTAATTGTTTGTTCCTAGCTCATTGTTGTTAATTAAATATAATGTAATAGAAAATACAATTACCCAAAGTTATCAAAGAACATACTCCCTTTAGCATTCTCATTTCTTTACACTTTTCTTCCTTGAGAGTCTCTTTCAATAGCCAAAATACTAAAATTTTATAATATAAAAAGTAATTACACCCATTATTTTCCTTAATTAAACTCACTTTATTATCTAAAATATTATTTGGTCCCACCACTTTACTCATTTTTCTTACTTTTCTCAAATACTTTACATTTTTTCTTAAATTTCGTGCTCAACTCATCTATACTATACTATTATAAACGAAACAAGGTATAATTGGTTAGTTGGTTGGTTAATACCTTCCAAAAAAATTGTTAATAGCATCCTAAAAATAACAAGTTAAAAAAAATATTTTAAAAGTATTAGTTTATTTATTATAAACAACAAAATTTACCAATAAGGCATAAAAGTACATTTTTAAAAATTAAAAAAAATGTATTAACAATTCCAAATTCGGTTAAATTATAATACCTCAGTCCCATTTATATTGGTCATCAATCAAAAAACATGTATTGAGCAATCAAGTGAAAACTGTCAATTTTATTCTCAATTGTTTAAATATTTAGAAACACTTAACATACTTAACCCTTAATTTGTTTAATTAAGGAAACATGACCAATACTTTTGGTACATGTAAAAAATGAATTGTGACCAATATAAACGGGATGAAGGGAGTATATAATTTATTAAAAATAAAAAAGTACATGTTTTATAGAATTATAAACGTTTTCAAATATATTTCGATTAGAATAATTTCCCGCACATACTTCGTCCTGCGATTCTTTCTTCTACGTTTTTAGATTATACTAAATAATTTTTTAAAAATATTTATTGAATTCTTAATATATTTAACAATAAATTACAAAATAATGTTTAATTATTTATTTATGTCATAGAATTAAGTATAAAACATATGTAAATTTAAAATTAATCTATACTATACTATTATAAGCAAAACAAGGCATGTTTGGTTAGTTGATTGGTTAACGTCTTCTAAAAAAAATTGTTTACATTTTCCTAAAAATAACAAGTTAAAAAAAAATTTAAAATACAATTGAAAGAGTATGTAGTTGAATTTCAGTTGAAATATAACTGATAGAGCATGTATTTATGTAAAATATTTTTTTTATTTTTTTTAATAAATTATAGTATGTATTTTAATTTGTTTTTTTAGGAGGTGTGAATAAGTTTTTTAAAAAGGTTTTAACTAACCAACAATTATACCCTATTTTCCTTATAAAAGTATATTACAGATAGATATTATATTTATTTTGCTTTTTTAATTTGTTTACTTACTAAAAAAATTTTATATCGAAATTCTTGAAATTAATTTTAAAGGATATTGGTTTCTCGAAAGAGTCTGAAGAGAAGTTGGGTGTTGGTGGAGAATTCTAATGGAAATATAATCGACATAGTATGTAAAATATGTGGTTTATTTTTTAATTAAAATTAAATACATTTTGAATTTTATTTTGGAAGGTATTAACAAACTTTTTAGGAATGTGTTAACCAACTAACCAACGAGCTAAGACACAAAAATTAATTTTTCAAAAATGTGTTAAAAATTTGAAATTCAGTTAAATTATATATAGTTTATTAAAAATAAAAAATCACATATTTTATAGAATATAAACGTTTTCAATCATATCCCGATTAGAATCATTGCCTGCACACACTTCTTCCTACGATTCTTTCTTCTACGATTTTAAATTAGACTAAATATTTATTAAAAAATTTCTATTGAATCCTTAAGATATTTAACAATAAATTTAAAAATAACGTTAAATTAATGATATTTATATATGTCATAAAATTAAGTATGGAACATATGTAAATTTGAAATTAATAATAAAAATTTATTAAAATGAATTAAAATTTATATAAAATGAAATAATTAATATATTAAATCATAATAATAATATATGATAGCCCGTGCTTTGCACGGGTTATAGGTCACTAATAAAATTATAAGCGAAATTTGGTATATTTGGTTAGTTGGTTAACACCTTTCCAAAAATTATTATCACCTTCCTAAAAGAACAAATTTTAATATAATTATTTTTAATTTTTTTGTAAAAAAATAAAAAAAATAAAAATATATACACTTTGAATCCATGTACACTACAATGACCTCCATTCACGAGGTTGCTATTAAGATTCTATACTATACTATTATAAGCAAAATAAGATATATTTGGTTAGTTGGTTGGTTGGTTAACACCTTCCAAAAAAATTGTTAACGACATTCTAAACGTAACAAGTTAAAAAAAATAGTTTAAAAATATTAGTTTATTTATTATGAACAACAAAATTTACCAATAAAGCACAAAAGTACATTTTTAAAAAATTTAAAAACGTATTAAAAATTCCAAATTCAATTAAATTATACTCCCTCCATCCTGTTTATATTGGTCATCAATCAAAAAACACGTATTGAGCAATCAAGTGAAAACTGCCAAACTTACTGTGACGCCCTCAAATCTGGGGTAAGATTTGGGCCCACTACAATACTAGTTTAAAATAACCTGCGTATATAGATATATAGTTTTGAAAACAAACCCCAAAACATACCAGGATCACAACAGGTTACAGTATGAAACAGAAACTAATCCAAAAAGATAAGTTATTACAATTTACTAATATCGTTGGGTTGACCCGATATGGGACCCACACCAACGACCAAATGTCTAAGTTATTACATCTAATACAATTTTAAACCATTACAATATTACACTGCTCAAAAGCCTATCCAACTACTATAACAAAACCTCAGAGGGAATCTGAATCTCGACTGTCTGCTCGAATCCTGGAAACCCTATGATCATAGTCTTAGGCGATGTCATCTTCTGATTTCACTGAAAGGTCAGATATAACACAAGGGTGAGCAACAAATTTGCTCAGCAAGTATATATATACATCAACTAGAAAGCAGTGATAAATCAAAGCAATAATGATACTCAGAACTCAGGGTCAAATGATAACAATTGTTGTCAATTGGATAATCAATTTGGAGATTAGAATTGGATTTTCATTTTCGACGCTGTGAGTTAAAGTGGATGATCAGTCACACTAAAACTCCGGATATACTCTCTTGGTATATCCAAATACTCAACTGGATCCATGGCCCATTTTGGCCTAATATAATACTTATGTACTGACTGGCGTCTTCAGTCCTGAAAACATTTTTATTTAATAAAACTTCCAATTTTATTTGTTTAATACTCAAGCCAGGGGTCGGGACAATCGACTACCCTGTTTAATTCGAGTCATGGTGTAATTCAATAATTCAGACAAGAAGTCAAGTATCTAGCATTTTATTCATTTCCAACAAAGAGTAATATTTCAGGTTCAGCGTACGTAGAATCAAGTGAATATGATCACGTAATTATGATTCAGCATTAAAATAATTGATTCGGTAACAAGGGGAAATGGAAATCAACACAACATGATGTATCTACAGAAGTAGGGTTGTATAATCAAGTACAAAGGGAACAACATTCGATATAAATTGAATTGATAACAAGTAAGAAAGTAAATCGACACAACACGATGTATCTACGAAGGTAGGGTTGTATAATCAAGTACAAAGGGAACAACATTCGATATAAATTGAATTGATAACAAGTAAGAAAGTAAATCGACACAACATGATGTATCTACGAAGGTAGGGTTGTATGATCAAGTACATATGAAACAATATTCGATATATCTGAAGAACAGGTTAAGGTTACTTGCCTTACTCGAGAACTAACTGGCTATTCCGCTTTGCCTTTGCCCTTGTCACTGGGGCCTACTTCCTTCGAATCTACACACAAAAATATACTACTTCAGTACTCTATTTAATACTCGACGTACTACTATACTAATTCTACCCATTCGTTAATCCCTTAATAATATACAAAAACATATCAAGGTAAAAGTAACAATACACCAGTACATAAACATCTTAAACCTTACTAAACAACAATTAACAATTAGCCGATTAAGGTTCAAATACCATCCAAATACCACATTTATATAATTAACTCGCAATTCAAATAATTAAGATTTTTAGAAAAAATTTGACGGGATCGTTTTATTTAACGAACTACCCGTCGGAATACAACCGACCCAAACAATTCCAACCAATCATTACAAATTATAACTAATTAATTTAAACGACATACAATACCCAGAATTTAAATACAAAACAATTAATATAATTTATAAAAATTTAATTCGGCTCAGGTATACATCATCGCCTTAAGTTACCCCCGACTCAAATTAAATCACTGTCGAGGGGGCAAAATCCCGAGGGTACCCCAAATTAGGGTTTCCAGCTCGAGACTCTACACTTACTAATTATTATACGGGAATTCGCAATTTGTTCCTCAGAAATTATCATCCAAGACATTTATTACAATCATAAAATTTCGAATTTAATCACAGAGCAGGTTCGAAGCATAACAAGATCACCAGAATAACCCAATTGCAATAACACTTTTAACTTAACCACACGGCCAACCTTCATGGCCTCACACACAGACAGGGACACACAATTCACCCTCACAGCCAAGTCACACAGGAAGTACACAACATCATTGACAATAAGGATGAGAGAATAATTTTCACAACCAGCTATCCATTCGACCCAAACGCAGGAAACACGCACACAACACACCCACTCACACACACAGTCGATTACACACACACACACACACACAGTATTTCGTACACACCCACACACGGCTGTTGCTACGCAACCACAGCAATACACACACAGGTACACGAAGATTCGATAAGGGTTTTCATCGGATTCGAACGAACCCCACACACAGCAACACTCATTCGCGCACACAAACACACACGACGCTGCTATATACAGGGGAGAGGGAGAGGTGCTGGAGAATTTAGAGAGAGTCGTATAATGAGAGGAATTGAGAGATACCAGTGGGAGAGATTGAAATACACCGAGGGAGAGAGACTAGAGAATTCTGGAGAGATTGAGGTTAATGTCGGTTGTGTTAAGAAATAGAACTAATTAGGGTTTTAAGACAAATGAATTGGGGAAAACTAAAATTAGAATTTTAAGATTTTACTTTATTAAGATAAAAATAAAACTAATTCTTAAATCACAATCAAATACAAAATATATGGAATATTAAATTTTAAAATGAAGAATGAAAAATTACAATCACTCCCATATTTTTAAAATATTTTTCGGACCAAGAACGAATTAAATATCGATTTTACAAGATTAAATCAATAAAATACAAATCACTTAATAAAATCATTTTAAAATCCTTAAAAATCACAATAAATCCACCTACTATTTTTAAAACTCAATTAAACTAATAAAGTCAATAATACAAAATATTTCATAATTTTTACTGATCCCAAAGATTTTACACAATTCTCGAAAGATAATTATAATACAAATAAATGGAATTAAATCTCCAAAAATACAATTAAAAATACCCGGGCATACACGACACATATAAATCGTCACATAAACCCACAAAATAATATCACACAAATTTTAATTCCTCAAAAAAAAATATCCACGTCACATAATACACAATTTAACAATAAACATATAATATAATATAAAAATACTAAAATTTCTGAGACGTTATACTTACTCTCAATTGTCTAAATATTTAGAAAAACTTCACATATTTAATCCTTAATTTGTTTAATTAAGAAAACATGACCAATACTTTCTGAACATGCAAAAAAGGAATTGTGGCCAATATAAACGAGACGGGCTTATATAATTTATTAAAAATAGAAAATTACATGTTTTATAGAATTATAAATGTTTTCAATTATATCCCGATTAGAATCATCTTCTGCACACACACTTTTTCCTACGATTCTTTCTTCTATGATTTTAGGTTACACTAAATAATTTTTTAAAAATATCTATTGAATTCTTAAGATATTTAACAATAACTTTAAAAATAACGTTAAATTATTGATATTTATGTCATAAAATTAAATATGAAACATATGTAAATTTAAAATTAATAATAAAAGTATATGGGAAATAGAGTATATTTGGTTAGTTGGTTAACACATTCCCAAAAATTATTATCACCTTTTTAAAAGAATAAATTTTAATATTAAATAATAAAATAAAAAATATAATGAAATCCACAAATTGAATCCATGTACACTATAATGACCTCCATCCACCAGATTCCTATTAAGATGTCAAACAAGAATATGTCAAACAAGAGTACATTATTGTCATACAAAACAAATTAAAGTATACAAGTAAAATTATTTAAATTAACATTTATATAATATTGTAATTTACAAAGAAATTATCACCATTGAATTCAAATTGTATATCTATATCATATTAATTTATGTATAGTTATCTATACTATATTATTTTAAGCAAAATAAGGTATATTTGGTTGGTTGGTTGGTTAACACCTTCCTCAAAATAATAAGTTTAAAAAATATATTTTAAAAATATTAATTTATTTACTATAAACAACAAAATTTACCAATACGACATAAAAGTACGTTTTTAAAAATTAAAAAAACATATTAAAAATTCCAAATTCAGTTAAATTAAACTCCCTCCATCCCGTTTATATCGGTCATCAATCAAAAACACGTATTAAGTAATCAAGTGAAAACTGCTAAACTTACTCTCAATTGTTTAAATTTTTATAAAAACTTAACATATTTAACCGTTAATTTGTTTCATTAAGGAAACATGACCAATACTTTTGGTACATGCAAAAAAGGGATTGTGGCTTATATAAACAGGACGAAGGGAGTATATAATTTATTAAAAATAAAAAATCACATGTTCCATAGAATTATAAACGTTTTCAATTATATCCCGATTATAATCATCTCCCGCACACACTTCTTCCTACGATTCTTTCTTCTACGATTTTAGGTCACACTAAATAATTTTTTAAAAATATCAATTGAATTCTTAAAATATTTAACAATAAATTTAAAAATAACGTTAAATTATTGTTATTTATTTATGTTATAAATTAAGTATAAAACATATGTAAATTTAAAATTAGTAACAAAATTTATTAAAATAAATTAATATTTATATTAAATCAAATAATTAATATATTAATTAATAATTATAATTATATATGGTAGTCCGTTGTTTACGCAGGTTATAGTCTAGTATATTGCAACACCGAACAATAATAGTGTAATTGCATCATCTTGTCGTCTTGGTTGTAGTCCTGTATCTTTCTAGTCTTTTTATAAGTACACTAGTGTCTCCCATGCCATGTTTTTGTGCTTACCCATGCCAAACACGTAATCGAAAAGGAGAAAACAACTCAAAGTAATAAAGCACTCAACTTGGTCGTCACAAAAATTATAAAATTACTAGAAATTAACGAAAAGATCGATCAAAGTTCATCAATTATTAACAAAAGTATGTAATTTGTTTTTTAATCAAGGTTCATTGACTCGAAATCTCGAATGCTACGAGTCTTAAATTAAGCTTGCATCATCATAAGGGGTGTTTGCGGAAACTTTTTTTCAGAATAAGTCAACTTATTTTAAGATAAAGTTAGAGATTCCTAACTTTCCAACTTATTTTTCAACTTATTGAATCTTAAACATACATTAAATACTTGTATAAAAAGAAATTATCAAAATATAAAATTTTTATCTGAAAATAATTCCATAAACCCTTTAAAAAAGTTAAGTTGTATGTATCCACTACCTAAATGGGATCAACTTGTACGTTTGAAACAGCTTATGACAAAGTTTCTAAAATGTCTGTTTCAAAAATTGATTTCTTAAAAATTTATCGATCATTGTCTTCGGGTTAAATTCTCACTCATCCCATAATTTAAAAAAAAGTAGATATTACTTAATTTATAAATTATACTGAAATAGATAAATTTCTCATCTAATGATTATTTTAAACAAACTCACAAATTGATGAGTTGAAACAAAAAATTTAAAAAAAATGTGAATCATGAAATAAAACATATATTCATTTTCGAGATTATCACGATTTAGATAAAATCACATAATTCACATAAATTGATCCGAATCCAATCCGATTCAATCCGAAACCTTATAATCGGATATGGATTTATATAAAATAAATCCGATTCGATAAAAATCCGATCTGAAAAGAATTCGATCCATTTAATACGGATATGGATATTACATGATCCGATTTGTTAAGAACCCGATCCGAATAAATATGATAACATTATAATATTTATTATTATATATTAATAATATAAATATAATTATAAAAATAATATATAATTTTGAAACCATATAGGATCTAAAATCTTTTCGTAGTATTTTGTAATATAACTTAAAAAAAATTATGTTTTTGATAAATATGGTATCATTGTATTACATTCAAAGTTGAATTTATGTTTTAATTTAAATTAGTTTTTTTGCTTAGAGTTCATAACTTGGTCATTTTAATTTTTGTTTAGTACATTTCAGGATTGATAAATATTTATTATTGATTTTTAATGTTATATACTTCTTGTATTTGGATGTTAGTGTGTACTCCTACAGGCTACATCTTAAAAATGTATATTTCAAAATATTGTTTATTTTTTTAATTTTAATATTAATATAAATTTTATTTTAAAAAATAGTAATTGGATTGGATATCCGATCCGATTACTCGTGATCCTAAAGGAGCGGATATGGATTGTTCTTCAAAAAATATACTTACTCCAATCCGATTCGATCCGAAAAAATAAATGAATTTGAATATGAATTCATGTTGATCTGGTCCAAACCCGATCGATTGACAGACCTAATCTGAACCATTAGTTAGTTATAAATCAAAAAAATAGCATAGTCTTTTTATGTCAAAGAATTGTAGGTAGCAACTAGAAAGAAGAAAAGAATGGGAGGATAATGTGATGCACTCGAAGATTGAAATGGAATCAGAGTGTTCTTCCAAAGATGAAAAGAATCATAGGATGGTGGAATCTTAAAGATTCTGAGACGACATTCCATAACAACAATAAAGATTCTTACTCTAGTGGGAGAAATGAAAACTAATGTTTCTTCTTTCTAGCTCTTCATCATCTTTGCAACATCCTTTGTTATCTATTTTGTTGCCCAAAACTCATACATGTATGTTAATTTCTCTGCAATATTCTTGAATTCGTTGAACTTCGTTATCAAATTTCCGTTCCCATAATTATCTATGCAAAAGATAGAAGCAAAATTGTCCGTTTTAAGAAACATTCTTTTGACTACTTAATATGATACAATACCAAATATATACCGCAATTTCGAGTTTGAAATCTAAACAAGAACGGAATCAAGATTCAAAATGATTCGGGCTAAAAATTTGCTAAAAATTTACTTGATTATTCAAGATTAATCCGAGCTCAAACCAAAATTTCAACTACAACTATTAAGAATTAAATGAGATTTAAGATTAAAAAAAATTCACAAACTTTTTTGGCTCAGCCGGGTTTTGCCTGGGTAAGATAAATAATTGAGAGGACATCTTATTCTGGAATATTTATACGTGTGTGCGTGTTCTTTGCATTTTAGCTTATTAATGGAACGAATAATAGCAGGACGAATGGACCATTTTTCCATTAGTTCAAATGGAAGAAAGTATCTAATATCATAAACACCGTGATCGGTGATCGCAGTTAGGGGTGTGTACGGGTCGGTTCGGCTCGATTTTTAACAGAAATCGTTACCAAATTGATGTTGATTCGGTTCGGTTTATATTTAATAATCGTAATTGAACTGTTCGAAACGATTTTTTTCGGTTCGGTTAATCGTTTATCGGTTTCGAATTTTTTCGGTTTTTCTATTTTCTACCTAATTAAAAAATATTGTATAAATTAAATATTAATATATATTTTTTATAGGCTAAACTTTATTAAAAGAACGAGAAGAGTATATAAGAAAATCAAGCACATTGGAGTAAAAATTACTGTAACTATCACAAACTTTATCAACACTAGACAATAGCATGCAATGAAAATAATCAAAAATAGCATACTAAATAGGAATATATTTTAAGATATTATAACATAAAAAAAATTAGAATTTATAAATACATCATTTTTTATTATAAAATTATAGGTGAGTTTACATTTAAATTTTTAACTAAAAACTACAATATTAATAGTAATTATTATACAAGGACACGAATATCAAAAATAGATCCCCTATATCCTCCACCTCATTGGTTAATTTATAAAAATGTTCAAAATTTAAATTTCAAAAAACTACACTAAAAATTACTTTTAAAATATAGGGTATATGATTGGAGTGAAACATAATTTTCATTAACTATATTTTTAATAATCCCTATTTTAGGGGTTAAGGAAAGGGAAGAGCATTGGAGTTGCTCTAATGTTTTAGAGCATCTCCAATGGTGTTGGCTAAATTGGTTGGCTAAAATGATATAAAATACTGATTATGTAAAATTTACTGAACCTGTAAGGCATTGTGCTCCGATGGTACTCGCTATAATGTTTGGCTATATTTTAAAAATGGTATGTTATTATTATTTCAAGTTGTTATAAATAGAATGTATTATTTTATTATGGTACTAGATGATGTGGAATCTTCTTACAGGTCTCTAGAGGTTCGACAAATATAGTCAACATCACGAGGTTGGCTAAATTTTTAGACAACATTAATGTGTGGTTGGAGTGGATTTTTTTTTACATATTCTCTATAAATTTTATTTATGGTATCAATTATCCAATTTTACCTAAGGGTTTTGGAGGGTTGGAGATGTTCTTACTACAATTCAAGATTATTTATTTATATAAATTTTATAGTACAACAACTCAGTTTATCAGTTAGTGCAATCACACGTAAGATAGAAGCTCTTGGATGGATAGGGTCTACAACATTTCACTAACTGAAACTGATTCTCTCCTGTACGTCACGAACTCAATAATAATTCCCTCGGATATGGAACTCGGGTCGGACCGTACCGCTCCGTAACTTTAATATGATTCTTTCTCCTGCTGACACTTACGAGTTACGAGTTAAGATTTAGCTGTGCTCCCGAGTTACACTTACAAGAAAAGAGAAAAGAAGATGAGAGAAATTTTTAAAATTTTCTTCCAAGTCGTGCTTCAAAGTTTTTTCAGGAAAGAAGAAAATAGATCTGGAAAGAAAATTCAAACAACTTTCTCCCCATAATCTTCTTTCGAAAAATAGAATGATTTGGAGAGAATTTCTAATTTATCTTTAAAAATTTTCCTCCATATCATTTTTTTCAAAATTTTCTCTTCTTTCCACAAAAACTTGGGAACACATGAAAAATTGTTTTTTTATTTCTCTTCTTTCACCTTCTCTTCTCTTCTTTACAAAAAAATCTCTGGAGCATAGCGTTAGAGAGAAGAGAAGAGAACGGAAAAGAAAATTTTAAAATTTTCTTTCAGAAATGTGCTCCCGAATTCTTTGGAAAAGAAGAGAAAAAAAATTTAAAAAACTTCTCTCCAAAAGTTTCTTTCCAAAAATGGGATGATTGGGAGATAAGCTCTCACATACAATTTCAACAACTTCCCTCCAACTCACTTTTTTTCAAAATTTTCTTTCATGATTTACAAAAAAAACTAGAGAGCATGTTAAAGAAATTTTGTTACTTCTCTTCTTTCCCATTCTCTTCTTTAACAAAAAACTTGGGAACATAGCCTTATATTCCCTTCTTTATTCGAATTTATATTTTAAATAGCTGCATTTTACGTTCCTATTTAAATATCTTGTTTAACAAAGAATTTTGACAACGTTTTTATTAGTACAACTTACGTTAATTAAAAATTTAAGAATAAATTGATACGATGCGATCTAGAATAAGAATAAATATTACATGTATCCCACGGGAAAGATGCACATGGCGTAGTAGTAATAATAATAATAATAATATATAAGAAGGAACAAATGTAAAGATGCAATAATGACAACGAAAGATGTGGTGGGATTAGCGTGGGAGTCACTGAGCTCCAAAAGGATTAGTAATTTTGTCCTCGTTCTCTCATTTTTGTCTAATTTGTAAGGTTGTTCAATTTGCAAAATATGGAATATTGTAAACTAGGAGGATAATATAAAGGGGGTGGGTCTACAGCAAACGTATGTTATAGGATACAATACTTTTTGCGATACATGTTTAGTAGGCTTTTTGGTGTGAAAATAAGGGACCCATCTTTCTTCGTACCGCAAAAACTTTGTGCGGTACGGTATGCTACAACATACGTATGCAGTTGACCGCCAGCCTAATATAAAAACAAGGATAAATAATATGTAAAAGCAAAATATTAGAGTTCTCAAGGGGAAAAAAAGATCATTAAACGATAACAATAATACGATAACGATATTGATTATGAGTCCTGATCCCTAACAACTGATAATGCAAAGAAATTGTGTGCCCGTTTGGGTTACCTTAAAATAAGTAACTTATAGCTTAAAGTGATAAGTGTCATATAAGTGATAAGTAAATCAGAACTTATAAGTCAATAGAGTGTTTGGTAAATCAGAAATTATAAGTCAGTAGAGTGTTTGGTAAATCAGAACTTATAAATTAACTTTTTTAAATATTTTCAAAATATTTGTTTTTTAATATATATAAGTGGATATCAATGGATAGATCTCGATGAGTAGATAAATTTGATGTATACATATCAATTTTTTAATGAACGGCTCAAAATATATATGATTTTGAAGATTTAAAGGATAAGAATATTGCGTGTATCGAGAAATAAGAATAAGTTGAAAGTTGAATGTTAGGATTTCTTAACATTCAACTTATCCCATATAAGTTGTTAATAAGTTCGTTCACTTATTTTGCCAAACACTACAAAATAAGTTGAAACGGACTTTGGCCATATAAGTTAACTTATATGGTTAGCCAAACACCCCCGTATATCCTACGAGTTATGTGGATGGTGCTTATGTACATCATCACAAAAGCAACTGAAAATGTTGAAATTAAAGTGTTATAGACTTGTAGTAGACAATTACATTCTAAATACAAACTCTTTCCTCTAGGGGTAAGCAATGGTCGGGTTGGTCGGGTTGAAAAGATTAAACCACCCAACCCATATTTTACGGTTTTGGAATTTAACAACCCGATACCGTAGCCGTTACCGTTAGTACTAAAAAAACCCGTCCAAATTATAACGGGTTGGTTTGGGCGGGTTGGGTTTTAAACCACTTAAAAAAAAAATTAAACTTGTAAAAAATTAATCGACACAATTGTACAATGCATCAATTGACTGACATCACAAAATATCATCAAAATATGGTAATTAAGTTACAAAGTCTTACGGACCAGCAAAATAACGTAGTTTAGGTAAAATGATAGTTGAGAAAAATAGGGTTACAAACTTACCGATTTAGTCGTTTTACATATGTGATATTGTAACTAATTGTAAGCACATTTTTTTCTTTTTATATAATTATATATTAATTGTTAATTTGAATTATATTTCTTAAATAATAATAAAAATTAATTATTATATATTATTATATATTCGGGTGGAATGGGTTATATTGGTCGGGTTGACAAGGCAAACCGAACCCAACCATTATTTTTCGGTTTTTAAAAAATTGAAACCGTTACCAACCCGAACCGTTACAAAACCGTAAATTCTGGTTTGGGCGGTTTGGATTGGGCGGTTTTGGTGGGTTTGGAAAATTTTGATCACCCCTACTTTCCTCAAATAATCAAGTACTTAAGCATGATTTAAGTACTAATGTAAGCAAATGAGTTGTGTGTTAAACAGAAACGGGGGAAGTGTGGTTGGGAAGAAGGATAGTGGAAGTCTGAGGAGGTTTTTATTCTGTGTCGGAAATGATCAGTAACTGATGGTGCCTAGGGACGTCATTCGATCAGCACATGTTCCATTTCATATCTATCCTTCATATACATTTATATTCTTCACTACAAACACTCTCTCCCATTCATCCTCCCACTAGATATCGATATCTCTCTACCTCTGCTACTGCTGTAGGCATGCATTAGAAAGCTCGAGAATATAATATTTATGTAGATTTAAGAGAATCATTCGATTCTTATTTCAGTCCTATTTATTCTACTACAAGTGTATAAATTTGTAGTTCTGGGATTGAGAACCTTGTTACTTACCAATACCATCCACTAGTCTGCTCAACCATAGGAGTACTGATCATCAATCATCTCTGTCTCAAACTCTTCGTAGGATCTTCGATAAGGTAACTTTAAATATGACATCGTTTTGAAATCTCTCTTCCTACATTTTGGTTCACAATGATGTGATAACTCGCATGATTTTCATACTGTATAATATAAGCAATTTTACGTGTATATTGAGGGAGACAGGGGAGGACCCGATATGTAGGAGATCCCTGCCTCCACCCCCTTCTATAAAAATATGAACATGCATAGAGAGGGGGGCAAATATAGGATAACAATTGAGAAAATTACTGCATGTTGTCTTAGATGTTTAAATTAGGCCTTCGTTTAACACCTTGCTCCCGAGTTTTAAATAGGGGAGGAATAACCTCTTAAACTTTCGGATGAGATTAATATCGTTGAATAATCTTCTTCCATAGTTCATCAGGATAGTGTCAAACTTCCCAACCTAAATTAAAACTCTAATTCTGCTTTGGCCTTTCGAGTCCAGAAAAGCTGCAAAGCCTTTTCTTTTTTTTTAAAAAAAAAGAAAAAATAAGAAGAAGAAGAAGAAAAATTGCAAAGCCTAACTTTCACAGCAGCCTTTACTATTATACTGGTAAACAGACATGCCTAAAACAGTCACAAGATGGAGATGATAGACATCAAATGAGAATTTTTATTGACCTGTTTTTAAAGATCATATTGGCTAAGATTGGCATGTGTTATCTGTGTAATATTACTCAATTAATATAGTTTGACACGCAACCTCCATATTCCATACAGCTCATACGTGACCTGTCTATATATATTTGATTCTAAGAAACATTTCTCCGCATCTCACTCGAAATTACATTTGTTTAAAGAAGCAAGTTACTGAAAGCTTACATTTAGTCCACGATCTGAATACAATAGTGAGAAGTCTGAGTTTCTGGTTTCAATCAGGCTGTTTAAACTGCTCTTCAGAAAATGAATGCATTGGTTGCCACCAACAGAAATTTTAAGCTAGCAGCTCGGTTGTTGGGGCTGGACTCAAAGCTCGAAAAGAGTTTACTTATCCCATTCAGGGAAATCAAGGTTGGTGCTGCAACACGTAGTTGCGAAATTTTTGGATTTTTTTTTTTTCCACAGCTTTGTTGGTTATGTGTATATTACTGACAATCTTGCTCATATAAACACGATTGCAGGTGGAATGTACTATACCTAAAGACGATGGCACTCTAGCATCTTTTGTAGGATTCAGGGTTCAACACGACAATGCCCGAGGACCTATGAAAGGAGGAATCAGATACCACCCAGAGGTGATTTTCTGGGAAAAATGAGTTTTTGGTCACTGCAATCTGCCTGTGTTTACAAAGTGGGTACATATTGACCACTGTGACATTGTAAATAAGGGCAGAGTACAACGACCGTTGTCCGAACTTCATTTTTCCCGTTTCCCTATATGTTTCTGATAAATTGTATACGTTGTGCTCATGTGTAGACTGTAGTTGTTCGTCGGTCACATTCTATTTGTTTGAGGAATGCAGGTCATTACTTGCCTGTCCTGTGTCTTACATTTGTTTCTCTCTTTCGGAAAGATATAAATTTCTTGCTTTCAACATTAAATAAGATAAATGTTTAATGATTAAATTTAAGTTTTTGTGAAACTGTTCATTCAGAACCAGCTACTTGATCTTTAAACTCACAACTATAAAATTAAGGATCATATAGAATCGATTTGGGTTGTAAATCTGAAAATAACTTGGTTGATGAATGTTTGTAGGTTGATCCTGATGAGGTGAATGCTTTAGCACAACTTATGACATGGAAAACAGCAGTAGCTAACATACCTTATGGTGGTGCTAAAGGAGGGATAGGATGTAATCCAGGGGCGTTGAGTATTTCTGAGCTTGAACGACTTACCAGAGTTTTTACGCAAAAGATACATGATCTAATTGGTATCCATACAGATGTTCCTGCACCTGATATGGGAACAAATTCACAGGTCTGCAGAACTAGTTTTTGCTAGCAACTACATACATAGATAATCGAATAATGCACCTATAAGTATTTGCACCAAGCTAATTTTGGTTAAAATTTATGATTGTTGAAATTAATAGTTTTTATTTCCTTGTGGTCAAGCAGACAATGGCATGGATACTAGATGAATACTCAAAGTTTCATGGCTACTCACCAGCAGTAGTAACCGGAAAACCTATAGTAAGCATCCAAGAATTCTGCTTTGTCATAGTTTGTAATAAAAACATCCTAATTTTGTAACTGTAGTTCGTATTTGCTGTGGCTTATTGGAAAAATTTGACGACTAGAAAAAGTGTTTGTGCTTTTTTTATAGTTCATTGAAATCTTTAAGCAGCTGTTTGTTCAAATCAGGATCTTGGTGGATCACTAGGCAGAGATGCTGCTACTGGAAGGGGAGTCCTATTTGCAACTGAAGCCTTACTTAATGAGCACGGAAAGAGCATTTCTGGACAACGATTCATTATACAGGTGAGTTATTGATTAAATGGTATACATTACTGACTAAATGTAAGAGATTATATATTAGTTAAGGTCTACAGGACTGATAGCAGTTGCAATACCCCATTGTTAGCAAAGGAAGCCTAAGAAGGGAATAAGAGGTCAATGAACATACCATTTTAATGAGTATTTTATCTCTCAGGGATTCGGGAATGTAGGTTCCTGGGCTGCTCAGTTCATTCATGAGAAGGGTGGAAAAGTTGTTGCAGTAAGTGATATAACTGGAGCAATCAAAAATAGTAAAGGAATTGACATTCCAAACCTACTCAAGCACGTCAAAGAAAATCGTGGAGTGAAAGGTTTCCATGGTGGGGATTCAATAGATCCCAATTCAATATTGGTGGAAGACTGTGACGTTCTCATCCCTGCAGCACTTGGGGGTGTGATCAATAGGTTCTTATCTAACGATCTTGTTCTTTCATTCTCTTATTGTCATAAATTTAAATGTTTTGCTATGAATATGGGAAAAAACATGACCATGTCAATTAAAAAGAAAACAAGGATGTCTTGGAATAAAGATTTAGGAAACACATATATGCATTGCAAGTTCTTAATTCTTATTATATGAAGTTAATTAAGAAGTACGAGTGATTTGTGTGCCTAATGATAGTTTTATTGGTCATATTTGTCTATATGAAGGGAGAATGCAAATGATATCACAGCCAAATTTATTATTGAAGCGGCTAACCACCCAACTGATCCAGAGGCGGATGAGGTTAGTTCATGCTTGAAATCCAAAGTTGTAGACAAATTATTAATTATACAGTGGTATGACCAGTGTCCTGCTATATAGATCTTGAAAAAGAAAGGCGTCGTGATCCTACCTGACATCCTTGCTAACGGGGGAGGAGTGACGGTTAGCTATTTTGAGTGGGTTCAGGTATCTCATTTTCTCTTCTCAAGAATGAAACATTGTAGCTATAAAAGCAAAATTTATGCTGCCCTTATTTCTTGTTAGATTGCTATCCTCTTATACTGACTTTGGCCATTTTTTGTTAGAACATACAAGGATTTATGTGGACTGAGGAAAAAGTGAACACGGAGCTAAAGACTTACATGACAAATGGGTTTAAAGATGTCAAAGAGATGTGCAAAACACACAACTGCGACCTCCGTATGGGAGCTTTTACCCTTGGAGTTAATCGTGTAGCCCGGGCTACAGTTCTTAGGGGCTGGGAAGCTTGAAGACCTCTGCTTTAAATAAAGAGAAGACCTCGTCTGTATTTCTACGGTTCTTCTCTACATTCATGCTGCATTGTAGTACAATAGAAGGTTTGACGATGTTAAACTTGGGTTTAACATTATCGTGAATCTCTGTGTTTTTCATTCATTCTGTGACTTCCTAATGGCTTTTCATTAGATAAGGAAAGTATCCATCATAATTATAGTGAAACATTTATTGTTTGCTCAACCAATATGTCTTATGATCTTTATCAAAAACATACTAATATTTTCCACAAAAACAACTGCCAATAAACCAGCAGATATAGAAAATGGCAACAAGATTACTAGACCCTGAGTACACAAGGCGCCCCTGCAAAAATCCGATTATCCAACAATATTTTCCTTATTGAACGTTATGTCTAGTTCTTTAAGTAAGTGGTCGTGTTCAGCGTCTTAATCATGAATATGAATCCCTAAAGTAAACATCTCTACAAAAATAAGTAAAATGACCGTGGTATCATTATTTTTCAGTAATACGGGGAACTTGTGCACTAGGATCATATATCACCATAGTAATGCAACAAATAACAATGAAAGTAATTAAAGTAAGCTAAACTGTTTGATTATAGAGAGATGCAACATACTTTGCTATCTGCATAACAAATCTGGGGGAATGGCTGAAGCTTGAACTGGTCATTGTAGAATTTGCCTCCAATTACATATTACAATGCCTTCCATCATTCTAAGTTCTAACCAAGACAATACAAACAAAAATATTTATCAGTTAGATTTAGGAACGCAATAGTTTGTCATGACCTCATGGGCCAATAAGAAAATTTGAAAACTGAGCTATGTAACAAAATCCTAAATCTCTCATTAGTCAAAATCAAACCTGATTATGAAGAAGGTGTTGATATGACAGGTACAAACTACCAAGTATTAGAATGTACATATATGATTAAATCAACCATTGAGATTTATAGTTGTTGTTAATTAGAATACGGTTAGTTATGGAGGACACAATAGTTTTCTTTTAAAATACATAATTTTTGTAAAGAATAAATTATTTTTCACGTAACTGAACTTGTATTTTATTAATATAACAAATATAAAAAATATTATAACAAAAAATAATGGATAATAGTTAAAATATTTTAAAAATGTATAATATTTTGCATCATAACATATTAAATAGTTTTAAGAATTCTAATTTTAAGTGATTTTACGTGAAACCTAACCCACATATATATACACATATTAATTTATAAGTACAAGAAAATTTCCCGTTTATTTTTTCTTGATAAACCTGGCCCAGTGAATTTTCCATATCCATACGTATGTTTAATAATTAAAATTGTATAATTATAATTTTTTCTTAATTTATATGTTCAATATATGTTGATAAGAATCGAACACAAGACATAACAAATAAATATACCATCCAACTACTCTTAACTCATAGGTCTCTTAATTTATAGGGAGATGGTCCTAAATTTCCCATTTTGAAAATGGAGGGACCTAAATATTCCCTAGACATTGTATTTCTTGTGCAATAACAGTTTATTACTCCCTCTGTCCCTCTCATTTCTTTACATAAAAAACTGTGTATTTGGTACGCATTTTATAAAAATAGAATTGTTCTATTTTTATACAAAAAAAAGAAAATATCAAAAATAAGTTATAGAATTATCCTTAAAATGCACCTTAAAATGCGTGACGGAAACTGATCCGCAAACGTAAAGAATTCGGAGGGACGGAGGGAGTACGACATTTTATGTGCAGCAACAACATGTTACAATGTTACGTGTAACACATTACAGCTAATACAACATACGATTCACTGTGACTGCCGTTGTCTGTCCTTGCGGGACCCTGATCAACAATAACATACAATATATCGTTTTCCATGTTAAAAAAACACAAAAAAATGAAATAACGTAATAGGTACTAGAGACGATACACGAAACATCTGTAAAAATTTTAAGCATATGCGATAGATGATTTAATGTGACTGGGATAGGTGAGGACGGAGGCTTGAGACATTTTGGTATCTATCTCTAATTTATACTTGTATTTTATTATTTAAATAATAGCTTTTTCTGAAACAGTTTAAATGATAATTTTATTAACATAAATTAAATCCATAAATAAATATACACTTTTTATTTTAACTGTAAAAAATCAAAAAGTAAGAAGGAGAGGCTCAAGCATCATTTTTAGGGCTTTACATTTGGGATTTCCCTCTTCACTCTACTCCAACTCAAAATCTCTAGGGTTTCACTCTCTCTCCCTTTAACATCTCTTTCTCGCTAATCTCTCCCACACTCAATCAAAAAATGGGATTATCATCGCAATCGTACGGGATACAAAGCATGCTCAAAGAAGGCCACAAACATCTCTCCGGTCTCGACGAAGCCGTGCTCAAAAACATAGATGCTTGTAAACAGTTGTCTACTATCACTAGAACTTCACTTGGCCCCAATGGTTAGTTAATTCACTATTTCTTTCCAGATCTCGCTTTATTATCACTTGTGTAGCTCAAATTACGCACTACGAATTATATCGTGTTCGATTATAATAATTTAGTGAAGATTTGTATGTATTTGTAAATGTTAGATTTGAATTTTATTACAAATCATGTGTTTGGGAGATGGATTAATTGTTTGCGTGTATTTAGTGATGCAGTTTAAATTTCGGCGGAATACGAATTATCTCGTGTTCGATTATAGTAATATGTAGAGATGTGTGTGTACGTGTGTGTGTTAGATTTGGATTATATGACAAATTTTTTGTTTGGGAGATGGATTAGTTGTTTATGTATATTTAGTGATGCGGTTTAAATTATGTACTATCGACTGACTATTAATTATATCTTGTTCGATTATGTTAATTATAATGATGTAGTAGAGAGTGTTTGTATGAATGTCTATGTGTGTTATAATGTTTTATGTGTAGATTTGAGTTGTATGACAAATTATTTGTTTGGAAAATGGATTAGTTGTTTGCGGATATTTAGTGATGCGGTTTTTCTATGTATGTGTAAGTATATGAGCTTAAGAAATGAAATTAGTGTTTGGTTGTATGTAGTGATGTAGGTTAATTACTGGATGTTTGGTTTTCGTGTAATTGAAGTCGTTTTAATGGTTATGTAGTGTTTGTCGTTCGTTAATGATTATGGATTCATGGTTTACTCTGTGGATTGCATTTATGAATTTGTTGTTTTTAGTAAGTAATGCCATCTTGTATAGAAGCTCAATTTGTAAATGATTTCGGGAAGTAGTAGGATGGATTAATTGGAAATTTCATCGACGTTGATATGGTTTTCGTTAGAGTGATTAGACACAGGTTTTTGTTATTTATTGTCAGCGCTCTTTAGTTGGTCTAGTGATACCTGATGTGTAACATAACATTGTTAATTTTTCTTAGGTATGAACAAGATGGTTATCAATCATCTGGACAAACTTTTTGTCACAAACGATGCTGCCACGATTGTGAATGAACTTGAAGTTCAGCATCCTGCAGCCAAGATCTTGGTTTTGGCAGGTAAGGCACAACAGGAGGAAATTGGAGATGGAGCTAATTTGACTATTTCGTTTGCTGGAGAGCTCCTCCAGAATGCAGAGGAACTTATAAGGATGGGGCTGCACCCTAGTGAGATCATCATTGGATATACAAAAGCGATTAATAAGGTTCGTAACTGTTATGTTTACTGGTTAAAGGGATGTAGCATTTCTTTTTGATTCTTAATAGGAATATTACAACTTTCTGTTGTAAGTTTGTAATTTTCAACCTTGCTTGCAGACAATTGAAATATTGAATGAGTTGATCGAGAATGGTTCTGATACCATGGATGTTCGGAATAAGGACCAAGTTACTCTACGGATGAAATCTGCAGTGGCTAGCAAACAATTTGGGCAGGAGGATATATTGTGCTCTCTTATTGCTGATGTAATTAAAGTCTACTCCCTAATACTCGTAGAAAACCTCATCCAATATGAAAAGCTTTGTTTTTAATTTTGTAATAATTTAAACATATAGGCATGCATACAAGTTTGCCCAAAGAACCCAGCAAATTTTAATGTTGATAATGTCCGGGTTGCAAAACTTGTGGGTGGGGGTCTACATCAATGCACCATTGTCAGAGGTATGGTTTTAAAGAATGATGCAGTTGGGAGCATAAAGAGAATGGAGAAAGCAAAGGCAAGTATTATATTAGTTGCATCTTTCTTGTGCTCTTCATTTGTCATGCTTCTGTCCTTTCTCATGTTGAGTTAACTGATCGTTTTTTTTTCTGACTTTGGAAAGTCATTTTTACTTATTTTAAACACAAAATGGTCTTGTTATTACATTATTTAGACCAATGCTTTTGCTTGTGCTATTAATTTTACTTACTATTAAGTTGAAATTATTCTTTTTAATATGAGTAAGTTGTGTTTAACTTTAGTTGTTAAATGAGTGTTACTGGAAATTTGAAGTCAAATGGATTAAAAGAGGGAGTATAATTTTTCAAAAAACTCGGATGGGGATATTTCTTGATCTAAGTTATAAGTGGCAAAGGCTTACCATGTTCTTTTGATTTTTAGTATGATATGCCACGATGACACACTCATTTGAGAGCACAGTGCTTTGTTTGGTAAAAGCATTTTAACATTTGCAGGTAGCTGTGTTTGTAAGCGGCGTTGATACTTCTGCTACTGAAACAAAAGGAACTGTCCTTATTCATAGTGCTGAACAGGTAGGTCAAGTGCTGGCATCCCATTCAGAAATTCAACTGGTTGATTTTTCTTGTACTATGACTTAATTTTATTGTTACACTTCTGTCATTGTATATCCTGCAGCTTGAGAATTATGCCAAAACTGAAGAAGCAAAGGTTGAGGAGCTCATTAAATCTGTTGCAGAATCAGGTGCGAAGGTTATAGTCAGTGGTGCAGCTGTTGGGGAGATGGCACTACATTTCTGCGAGCGATACAAGTATGTTATCCCTTCTTAAAATCTATTTTGCTATTTGGTTTTGCATTACACCGAGGCTATATTAAATGGCATCAAATACTAGAACCACGTGATATTAGTCATGGCTGTTGCACTGTCTATAGGAATGGTATGATTTGGGTTATGGTAAAAAAATGGATTGTAGGTATGATTCTGTGGGTACACGAACTACTTTTAGGATAATGTTGGAAGAAAGTTATGGGATGTGTCACAAGCTTGTTATTTCAACGTAGATATCCGTGATCTGTCCCACCCATTTCTTAAATTTTTTTTGGGATGTCACACCCATTTCCTAACATTTCCTAATATGGTAATCTCTTTTGTTCATGTTAGTATGTCCCCCTAATTGCACATTTTTACTTCTCTTTTCTTCAATTTCCTTATCCTCCGTGCCAAACCCATATGTTCAGAATTGGGTGGAGGAGGGAGTACTAGGTAGGATATATTAAGTTAGACTTTGAATATGTAACAGATTTAGAGGAAATGTTGGATAGTTACCAATTCAGTTTCTACCATGTTGTCGTACCAGAAAGTAGAGCTGGCAATTCGTGTCGTGTCGTGTACTTTCGTGTCGTGTACTTTCGTGTTTCGTGTACCAAGTGGCTAAAACGAAAACGAAACGAAATAAATTCGTGTACTCAAATTCTGAAACGAACACGAAACGAAACATTTCGTGTAAATACGAAACGAAACGAAAAGTACACGAAATATTTCCGTTTACACGAAAATGAAACGAAAACCGTGTACTTTTCGTGTACTTTTCGTGTATTTTCTATTTATTTTGTAAAAAAGTTAAATATGTAATATTTGTTTATAATATATATTTATATAATTTAAAATATTTATTTAAATATTTATTTATTTCGTGTATTTTCGTTTCGTGTCGTGTACCTAATGGTAAATCCGAAACCGGCACTAAATTCTCTCGTGTACTTTCGTGTTCGTGTATTTTCTTGTTCGTGTACCGAAAAGGTCAACCCAAACCCGTAAGTTTCGTGTCGTTTTCGTGTCGTGTTTTCGTGTCGTGTCCAAAATTGCCGGCTCTACCAGAAAGTTAAAGGGCTGTGGGTTAGGGGTGGGGTTACACATTCAATTATTGTGACTGAAGGTGTCAGCTGCTATGTTACTCGGACTCGGCTATAAGTGTCCGACATGGGTACGTGTCCAAGTTTCAGACTCGGCAACATTATGAAAAATGTACATGTTTTTGGCTTAAAATAAGTGTCCAAGTCCGAGTATCCATGTCCAAGTGTCGAGTGTCCGACACCGGTACTCCAAGGTAAAATGAAGAGTCCGAGTAACATAAGTCAGCTGGACAAATAGAGAATCTGATTTAGATCATATTACTGCTTATGTCCTGTGAAGGAAACAGGGCACAATCTGGATTCTATTTTAAGGAGCAACATAAGACTTTGTTGCATCAAACTTGATTCAGTAATTTGGTTGATGTGTTTTTAATTTGCTGACTGAGATGACACTCCAAAAGGTTTACCTTCACCTTCCAATTTCCAAAGCTTTAGTAGGCAACATGATAAGTCTCTCTCAATATATTAAGTTACAATTTGAATAAGTGGAAACATGGGAAAGTTTACCAATTCAGTTTAGCATGTTGTCGTACCTGAAAGTTAAAGGACTGTGGGGTAGGGGTGGGGTTGCACAATCAATCATTGTACTGAAGGTGTCAACTGGACAGATAGTGTATCTGATTTAGATCCTCCAATACTCATGTTTGTGAAGGAAATAGGGCTTCGTCACGGTTCTGTTTTAAGGAGTAACATAAGACTTTGTTGCATCAAACTTGATTCAACAATTTGGTCGACATGTTTTTTTAATTTGCTACCTGACCGATATGACACCCCCAAAAGGCTCACCCTCACCTTTTAAAGCTTAAGTAGGCAATATGATAAGTCGGAAAACCTCTGGAAGCATTTTGGAAAGATGTGGCTTAGTGATTGCATAGCCCTCCGATCTTGACTGTTTAGTGATCAGTTTTAATAGCTTTCACTTCCCACCTATCTTCAAGATGATGGTATAATGGTGGTGACTTTATCTGTCACTTCCAAGGGCAAATAAGTACTCTGTCCCATTTATATTGGCCACGTTTCACACATTTTAAGGTGCATATAAAATATAGTTCCATAATTAAAAAAAAATTAAAAAATTTTTATATGCACCTTAAAATTAAAAAAATATAGATTAAAAAAATGCGTGCCAAATTAAAAAAAATGATGGAGCTATATTTTATCCAAAAGTGATGTGGCCAATATAAATGGGAAGGCACGAAATATTTCCGTTTACACGAAAATGAAACGAAAACCGTGTACTTTCGTGTACTTTTCGTGTACTTTTCGTGTACTTTCCGTGTATTTTCTATTTATTTTGTAAAAAAGTTAAATATGTAATATTTGTTTATAATATATATTTATATAATTTAAAATATTTATTTAAATATTTATTTATTTCGTGTATTTTCGTTTCGTGTCGTGTACCTAATGGTAAATCCGAAACCGGCACTAAATTCTCTCGTGTACTTTCGTGTTCGTGTATTTTCTTGTTCGTGTACCGAAAAGGTCAACCCAAACCCGTAAGTTTCGTGTCGTTTTCGTGTCGTGTTTTCGTGTCGTGTCCAAAATTGCCGGCTCTACCAGAAAGTTAAAGGGCTGTGGGTTAGGGGTGGGGTTACACATTCAATTATTGTGACTGAAGGTGTCA
Source organism: Saposhnikovia divaricata (assembly GCA_036435485.1). Classification (NCBI taxonomy): domain Eukaryota; kingdom Viridiplantae; phylum Streptophyta; class Magnoliopsida; order Apiales; family Apiaceae; genus Saposhnikovia; species Saposhnikovia divaricata. Next base: position 204,722,461 of record CM071601.1, on the reverse strand, counting down.
GCTGCTATGTTACTCGGACTCGGCTATAAGTGTCCGACATGGGTACGTGTCCAAGTTTCAGACTCGGCAACATTATGAAAAATGTACATGTTTTTGGCTTAAAATAAGTGTCCAAGTCCGAGTATCCATGTCCAAGTGTCGAGTGTCCGACACCGGTACTCCAAGGTAAAATGAAGAGTCCGAGTAACATAGGTCAGCTGGACAAATAGAGAATCTGATTTAGATCATATTACTGCTTATGTCCTGTGAAGGAAACAGGGCACAATCTGGATTCTATTTTAAGGAGCAACATAAGACTTTGTTGCATCAAACTTGATTCAGTAATTTGGTTGATGTGTTTTTAATTTGCTGACTGAGATGACACTCCAAAAGGTTTACCTTCACCTTCCAATTTCCAAAGCTTTAGTAGGCAACATGATAAGTCTCTCTCAATATATTAAGTTACAATTTGAATAAGTGGAAACATGGGAAAGTTTACCAATTCAGTTTAGCATGTTGTCGTACCTGAAAGTTAAAGGACTGTGGGGTAGGGGTGGGGTTGCACAATCAATCATTGTACTGAAGGTGTCAACTGGACAGATAGTGTATCTGATTTAGATCCTCCAATACTCATGTTTGTGAAGGAAATAGGGCTTCGTCACGGTTCTGTTTTAAGGAGTAACATAAGACTTTGTTGCATCAAACTTGATTCAACAATTTGGTCGACATGTTTTTTTAATTTGCTACCTGACCGATATGACACCCCCAAAAGGCTCACCCTCACCTTTTAAAGCTTAAGTAGGCAATATGATAAGTCGGAAAACCTCTGGAAGCATTTTGGAAAGATGTGGCTTAGTGATTGCATAGCCCTCCGATCTTGACTGTTTAGTGATCAGTTTTAATAGCTTTCACTTCCCACCTATCTTCAAGATGATGGTATAATGGTGGTGACTTTATCTGTCACTTCCAAGGGCAAATAAGTACTCTGTCCCATTTATATTGGCCACGTTTCACACATTTTAAGGTGCATATAAAATATAGTTCCATAATTAAAAAAAAAAATTAAAAAATTTTTATATGCACCTTAAAATTAAAAAAATATAGATTAAAAAAATGCGTGCCAAATTAAAAAAAATGATGGAGCTATATTTTATCCAAAAGTGATGTGGCCAATATAAATGGGAAGGCACGAAATATTTCCGTTTACACGAAAATGAAACGAAAACCGTGTACTTTCGTGTACTTTTCGTGTACTTTTCGTGTACTTTCCGTGTATTTTCTATTTATTTTGTAAAAAAGTTAAATATGTAATATTTGTTTATAATATATATTTATATAATTTAAAATATTTATTTAAATATTTATTTATTTCGTGTATTTTCGTTTCGTGTCGTGTACCTAATGGTAAATCCGAAACCGGTACTAAATTCTCTCGTGTACTTTCGTGTTCGTGTATTTTCTTGTTCGTGTACCGAAAAGGTCAACCCAAACCCGTAAGTTTCGTGTCGTTTTCGTGTCGTGTTTTCGTGTCGTGTCCAAAATTGCCGGCTCTACCAGAAAGTTAAAGGGCTGTGGGTTAGGGGTGGGGTTACACATTCAATTATTGTGACTGAAGGTGTCAGCTGCTATGTTACTCGGACTCGGCTATAAGTGTCCGACATGGGTACGTGTCCAAGTTTCAGACTCGGCAACATTATGAAAAATGTACATGTTTTTGGCTTAAAATAAGTGTCCAAGTCCGAGTATCCATGTCCAAGTGTCGAGTGTCCGACACCGGTACTCCAAGGTAAAATGAAGAGTCCGAGTAACATAGGTCAGCTGGACAAATAGAGAATCTGATTTAGATCATATTACTGCTTATGTCCTGTGAAGGAAACAGGGCACAATCTGGATTCTATTTTAAGGAGCAACATAAGACTTTGTTGCATCAAACTTGATTCAGTAATTTGGTTGATGTGTTTTTAATTTGCTGACTGAGATGACACTCCAAAAGGTTTACCTTCACCTTCCAATTTCCAAAGCTTTAGTAGGCAACATGATAAGTCTCTCTCAATATATTAAGTTACAATTTGAATAAGTGGAAACATGGGAAAGTTTACCAATTCAGTTTAGCATGTTGTCGTACCTGAAAGTTAAAGGACTGTGGGGTAGGGGTGGGGTTGCACAATCAATCATTGTACTGAAGGTGTCAACTGGACAGATAGTGTATCTGATTTAGATCCTCCAATACTCATGTTTGTGAAGGAAATAGGGCTTCGTCACGGTTCTGTTTTAAGGAGTAACATAAGACTTTGTTGCATCAAACTTGATTCAACAATTTGGTCGACATGTTTTTTTAATTTGCTACCTGACCGATATGACACCCCCAAAAGGCTCACCCTCACCTTTTAAAGCTTAAGTAGGCAATATGATAAGTCGGAAAACCTCTGGAAGCATTTTGGAAAGATGTGGCTTAGTGATTGCATAGCCCTCCGATCTTGACTGTTTAGTGATCAGTTTTAATAGCTTTCACTTCCCACCTATCTTCAAGATGATGGTATAATGGTGGTGACTTTATCTGTCACTTCCAAGGGCAAATAAGTACTCTGTCCCATTTATATTGGCCACGTTTCACACATTTTAAGGTGCATATAAAATATAGTTCCATAATTAAAAAAAAATTAAAAAATTTTTATATGCACCTTAAAATTAAAAAAATATAGATTAAAAAAATGCGTGCCAAATTAAAAAAAATGATGGAGCTATATTTTATCCAAAAGTGATGTGGCCAATATAAATGGGAAGGCTAACAAGTGCTTCAATAGCTCGGGAGTAAGCTCTTACAACCTACCCTGATATTATATTGCCAGTTGTGCCTATACGCAAACGTATTTGGTGTGGATTATTGATCGTTTGATATTTCTATTCCTTCTACAACTCAATTTTGAGTAATTTTAGGCACAGATATTTGTGTTAAATGATATCCTGGTGTTTGTGATATACTCCTTCCCAATTTAAATGGCCTCTGCATATGAGATGAACCTTAAATCATGTTATTGCTATTGTGATGCTGCTTAGAAATTCTTACTGAAACTGTTATTGCTTATGTATGATGATGAAAAGTATCTTGGGTATTATCGGAATTTTAGATTTTTTTTTTTCTTACTTTTTTTAAACCTATTGTAGACTTATGGTGTTAAAAATCAACTCAAAGTTTGAACTAAGGCGCTTTTGTCGTACAACTGGCGCTGTCGCCATGGTAAGCCTATATTAGTATTTTCTATGTTCTACATTTTTTTGGGTGGTTTTTTAGTGCCTTCCTTTTTTCCACAGTTGAAGCTTGGGCAGCCTAACCCAGACGATCTTGGATATGCTGATTCTGTCTCGGTGGAAGAAATTGGTGGTGCCAGGGTATGGACGCATTATATTTGTTCTGTTTATGTGTCTTATTTTCTCCTTTTATGATTCTTACCATCCAATATCTAATAGGTCACTGTTGTGAGAAATGAAGAAGGTGGTAACTCAGTATCCACTGTGCTCCTAAGAGGTAGCACCGACAGTATATTGGATGACCTTGAAAGGGCTGTTGATGACGGTGTAAATACCTACAAGGTAATATTTTGGGCTATTTAAGAAAATAATTGTTTTTTGTCACAATGCATTGGCCTTTTAAATAAGTTCCACGATCGTGACATTCTATATCAGGCAATGTGCAGAGACAGTCGGATAGTACCTGGAGCTGCTGCCACAGAAATCGAGTTGGCTAGGAGACTCAAAGAATTTTCATTTAAAGAGACAGGGTGCGTTTACTTTTCTGATTTACTAATTGTCACTTCATGATATCTGAAACTTTGATCTCATTCCTTGCTGTAGAAATGTTTCTCTGTGTACAAATCTGAAACTGCTTATATACTAAACGTGAATCTTTTTACTCTGTAAGCTAATGATTAGCTAGCTGAAAATGTTATATAAAATACCACATGGACAGCCTTAGAAAGTGGGTCACATGTTTTCCTTTAATTTTAGTTTTGATATTAGATAAATTTTCCTGAAATGCAGTTTTGATTACATGTCTGCCAGACCTTATCAGGATCCAACTGTTATCTATTTTGCAGATTGGACCAGTATGCTATCGCAAAATTTGCGGAAAGCTTTGAGATGATACCTAAAACCCTTGCAGAGAATGCCGGGCTTAATGCCATGGAGATCATATCTACTTTGTATGCTGAACATGCATCAGGAAACACCAAAGTGGGCATTGATTTGGAGGAGGGTGCCTGCAAGGATGTCTCCACCATGAGCATTTGGGATCTACACGTGACCAAGTAAGCTTTTTATTAATTTTGCTTAAAACTCCAATCCGAGATTGGTTTTGACTTTGCTCAGCATCAGCCTTTGACAAGAGCAGTAGTTAATAATTCAGAATCTTTTTGATAATACTCCTGTTTCTCTTGCAGGTTTTTTGCACTTAAATATGCTGCTGATGCTGTCTGCACTGTTCTACGGGTAGACCAGGTACCATAACACTTTAATTTTACTGTCTTCCCATTTCTGAATAACCTCCGTACTTCCCTAACTAACAACTTTTAATTTGTCTATTTATGTAGATTATAATGGCAAAACCAGCAGGTGGTCCAAGGAGAGACCAACAGCCTGCTGGACCTATGGACGAGGACTAAGTTGTATGCATATGGCTATTTTGTGATGTATTTGTGCTTCAACTTGTTCAAAGGCCTTATTCATGTTTGCTTGAGATTGGCTGAGAGTTTTGGAATGCTATTAAATAGATACAATTTATTGTAAATGCCAGTTCTTATACCCCTTGTTGGAGTATTGCTGGTTTTATGTAGGCTGCCGCTTTTGTCAAATTTTGTTTGCTTATTTCTAATGTAAGAACCTTTTTTTGTTTAATTATGGACATAGTCAGAAATTAAAAATCCACTTTAATTTTCTGTTAACAAAACAAGTGCACGTTGAATGTTAGTCAATTGTTCTTGTACTATAGAAAAGCTTCTATTCTTTTCTTCCTTTCAAAACATTGTTTCACAGCTTGGTTTGGTTTATATACGTGGTAAGGGAAAGTAAATGAATTGCTCTTCGTATGTTTCCTCTTGTATTCTATTTATTAAAAATGTGTAAATTATCAATAAAATTGAGAAATAACTGTCTACGAAATTGTGAGTAAAAAACACGACTGGGAATGTGAAATAAGTTATTGATGGAGTACTAGTATGTCTAAAAATCGCAAGAAAACAAGAGCCTACATAAGCAAAACCTTAATGTCCTATAACCTGACAATTCGTTCGTTTCGTATACTTTCGTATTTCGTATACGTAATGCAAAATTCAAAACCGATATGTTAAGGATTCGTTTCGTGTACATTTCGTATCGTGTTTCGTGTAATCTTGAATAAAATTAAAATTATTTAAATATTACATTTTTACTAGTCAAGTCTTAAGTCAATATCTCATAAAGAATCAAGTGTGCTCAAGTTTTGTGAAACTAAAATTTGAAACTATTTTGTATTTATTTTATGTAAAAATTATATATAAAATATTATTTTAAATATGTATTCATATAATTTTAATAAAAATTATTTAAATATTTATTTATTTCGTGTATTTTCGTTTCATGTCGTATACCCAAGGGTAAACACAAAACCAACACTAAATTCATTCGTGTAATTTCGTGTTCGTGTATCGTAATGGTCAACCCAAACCTGTAATTTTCGTGTCGATTTCGTGTCGTGTTTTCGTATCGTATACGAAATTGCCGATTCTAATGTCCTCCATATATCATTCCGTCGAAAATCAATTCACACCCTGCCTTCCTTCTTTTATCAAATTATCCTTTTTATTTTATTTTAATCTATTGTTGCTTTTTATTGATTTATGCGCTTTCATAATTTGTATTCATGTTACATTGTAATATTAATACACTCACTAGATTTTTAATAAATAATTAATAAATATAAAAATAATAAATAAACTATTAACATGTGGATTATATTATTATATATAAACATGGAGCCAACAAAATATTATACAAAAATATATGCTAATTAATATAGTAGAGATGAAAATATATAATGAAACTAATAATAATATTTATTCAAATTATCGAATAAATTTCTTTGTGTTAAAAAGGGTTACTTTAAACTTTTTTCTATATTTTTTTTTTTTCAATTATAGATTATTATCGAATCTTACAAATCAAATTAGTAGCGGAATAAGGAAGAGCTAAACGAAAAAATGTTAAAAATAACACTTTTTTGAATAAAAATGATGAAAATAACGTTTTTTGGAAGATATGGCTGAAAATAAAGATTGGAATACGCATTTCTATGTTGGGTAACCCATATCACGCATTTTTATGTTGGGTAACAGTGGGCCCCGCAGGGGAAAGCAAAAAACAAATAAAGAAAATGTGTGATACGCATTCTGAAAATGCGTATCAGGGTGATAACGCATTTTCAACATGCGTATTATACCTTTTTTTTATTTGTTTTTTTTTGCTTTTTTCTGGTGGGGCCCGCTGTTACCCAACTTCAAAATGCGTGATATGGGTTACCCACTATAGAAATGCGTATCCGAAACGAGAATTTTAACCATTTTTTCCGAAAAGTGGTATTTTTAGCACACTTTTCAAAAAACGTTATTTTCAGCCAACCCACATGTTATTTATGTTATTTTTAACCATCACCCGAGCTAAACCGGGCAGTCGAATGCGAGCCAGGCACATGGTCAACCATAAATTCTTATGTTCTCGATTCTTCATCCACCGATGTCCTATTAGGTTCTTCGATTTGTTCAGAAAAGAAAGAAAAGACAAGAAAATTATAGACTAGAATCATAATTGTATATAAATAATTAAAAAAAAATTATTTTAAAATCTTAAAGTTCGTCGTATAGATATTAGGCATCGTTCTTCGATGCACCGTTCAATAGTACAATATCGCATAAACTAATTAAAAAATTACTGTATGTCCAAGAGCCATAAACTGAGTAAAATCTTTTTATATGTCCGAGAGCACTACAAAGTTGTTAAGGTTTACAATTGAATTTGAAACTCGAAACAGGCTGCCCATTTCATCTGATGTATTAGTATTTTTCAAAACAAAATTTCCCGTTCCAACATACTTTTGATATAATGCTGATCAAACAAATCATACGAAAGTGAGGAAACAGAGGAGTTAAGGGGTTGAAGAAGCTGACAATTTTTCGCAGTTATCTCAGAACTTCATTTATCCCGAGCAGATCTTCAATGAAAACATCTGTACGGCAAGTTGGGAAGCAATTACTTGAGTAATATTCTTATGTAAATATGTAAAAAGATCTAACCTCAAGAAATAAAACCAAACAATCTCCTGCTTATCAGGCTCACACGGTTCTAAGAAATCAAGTTGGACATTGGATCACTATCCAATGTCCAACAAAAGTTACAAATTACAATTCAAGAACTACAGTTGAAATTCAAAAGGATTCTGAAAGTTTGATATTTATATATTGGGAATGACATTAGGTAGGGTGAAGATAATAAACGTCATCCCGGTCACCTCCAATCCAAAATAAGCAGAAGGAAGCTGCAAATAGTAAAGCAAAGACGGCACAAACCACACTGCGGATAGACATCGGATTGTGATCCAAAACATTGGTTTTGAGTGACTCTGTTTGACTTGCAGGAACTGACTTTTGAGAAAGTTGCACATTAGCTACTGCATCTTCCAATGAAGCAACTGATTTTGAGCTACCCTGAGACTCCTTGCTAGTGGGAGACAAATCATCTTTGCTTTTCTCATGATTTACATTACGCAGGAAGCCATATTGGTCATACATTGATGCAGGATGATGTGAAAAGCTGGTTTGGTCACATCTTGACGGGCTCGATTCAACTTTGCTTCTGCACGGGCTTCTAAACTGCCTGCTTTGCTTTTTGGAGATATCTGAGTTCTCGCTGCTTGGATCTTGAAGAGAATAAAATAGCTTTCTTGGAGTTGTGAATATTTTGACATTATCTACATTGATGTGTGATCGTGACCTCTGCAAAATAAGTGGCAGTGACAAGTGAATTTTCGCATCCGTAAAGTATGACAATTTTTCAATTCTCTGGGCATAAAGAAAAAATCTTAGGCCTTCATAAGAAAACAAAGGCAAAATTTATAAAATAGAGTTGGTATGTCAAATTGTAGTAGGAAAAGAGAGGCTCTGTTAGAAACTGCACATTTGTTTAGTTTCAAATTAAAGAAAGCAAGAATACTTGTTTAAAAGTAAAAAAAAATACGTTGCTGGCAGAATTTCGGTAGTAAATTTATAAAGAAGCATGAACTTGACCCTAAGTATACTTTTCAAGCTTCTTTAGTGACAAACCGTTACAATCCAACCATTGTTAAGTAGTGACAGATGACATAAGGTTTCAGTAAACGCATATTGTCATGGCGCAAAAGCAGATATCGTCTGGTATACCTGATACAACCTTTCCATTCCAAACCACATCAAAAATATTTCCGCCTATATGTACTGTTAGGAAAACCTGTATCTATGTATGTTGACTTGAACCTAAAAGGCATGGTCATTATCTAATATAGAAAGTTTGATGTAATTTTCATCATCTAATTCATCATTTAAAGTGGGTACTTATTCAGTGTTTGTGCACACAAATTTTTTGTATGTCGACTGATACCAGATTCCACCTAAAAATTGAACACCCGCTGCATATCCCACTACAGTTATTATTAAGATTGTATTTAGTATCTACTTCATGTAAACAGTACACAAATTTTACAGAAATGTACCTGAGGGCTAGGAGTCGTGCTTCGCACACCTGCATTTCTTGGACTACCCTGCAAAAAACCTGCAAACTCATTTGCACGTTCTCTGTTCTCTGAACATTCATGTTCATCCGAATTTTTAATTACACTTCTAGAAGTTCCCTCTGTAAATAGCCCATCCTTGAATGATAAATCAAGCCCACCATTCTCAAATCTCCTCCAAAGCTGCTGTTTTACTCTCCTATCATAGTCCAAATTACCAGTGGCATAACTGTTGGAGAATGGTGATTCTATGAAAGAATCATATTCAGCAAATGAATCAACAGTTTGAGATTCGGGTGATGTCAATGTTGGTGAGTGATCATCTGCATCAGAAAAATTTCTCCTCCAGTTATTATCACTCCTACAAAAATTTGATCCACTGACTGAACTTGTATCCCCCTGGAAGTTAAGTCCTTTCACACCAGCAATTTTCTTAGCTGTTTGTAATGCTTCGAAAGCAGCCCCTTTGACATAAGGCATTTTATCAGCTTGACATTTCTGCATTTCCTCCATTATCAGCCTTAGCTCTGAGAATAAGCTCTTCGGATCCAGACACTTCATCAGAAAATTCACCATCTGAATGGCTGAAAGCCTCTTTTGAGAATTGTCTTCAGCAACACCGGCAGTCAAGATCCTTAATCCAGATTGTATCAACAGTCTTGCATATGCTTCAACAATAAGACTGTTACTCTTAGCTAGTGCCATGACTAATCCCATGTGCGAGTTTGTGTGCATGGGCTTCTCCAAAGAGCCAGCAACTCTTTGACAAACCTCATTAACCATATCACTAGATGCAAATCGCCAATTATCAGTATCCACCAAAGCCTTTAAACAAAGTGCAGATCCAGAAGATAAGTTCTCTTGGCTAACCAGAAGGGAGTCTGAAAGAGGTTTAGAAAGTGAGTGAATTATTTCCCTTTTCAAGTCTTCTGGAGTCGTGGGGTCAATCCCATATCTTGCAATTGCGGGAACAACCTTTGAGCAGGCCTGATGAAGAGCAAATGATCCTCCACTCGAAGTTAAAGTATTTATAATGGTTGTCATGATGTTATCAATATGAGGAACAATTCTTGGCCCATGGACACGAGCAAGAACTTCATAGAGGGAAATTGAATATTCACCAGCTGATGAGCTAGTTTCTTTTCTGTCAGAAACCTGGGCAAGAAAATATGGAATCGCCTTTGAATCCAAGTCTTTCACATAAGACCTTAATGTTTTCATAGCTGATTTTCTACTATCAGCATCCTTTCCAAGTTTCTCCAATTCCCGCCGTAGCACAGGTCCCAGATTTCTCCCCATTTCTTATCAAACTGATATCAAAGTGAACCAACATTGAAATTAAACAAAAAAAATCATACTCTACATTACATCTATTTCTCAATTTACATACAAAAGAACATTTTGTGATGCAGTGACACTCAGATTCCATCACAGAAAATCCATCCAAGCTTACTATATCCAAATCAGTATTTATATTGTTAAAATATTTTACAGACTAGCTTCATAAACACTGCGCATTTCGAATTCTATAAAAGTAACACATGCACAAACACTAAAAAATTCGATTTCTTACAGCCTAGTACTTTCCTTTAGTCATATTATAAGTTGTCGATACAAATCTCATAAGCAACTTCAAAATTGCAAGCATTGATAATGTCTTTGTCTATTTGTACTAATCTTTAAGTCCAAAACAAGATTCAAGTACAAATCCAAATATAAAACCAATGTTGAATATTATTACACTGATTCATATATGAAAGCAATAACAAGATTTTCATTATATACATCTGTTTAACATAATAAATCTAACTCTTTCAACAAACTGAATATTTATATTTACATGCCTCTTCAGATTATTCTCATTGGAAAATGCTAGGTACCCCAAATTTTCATTACTCTGCACCAAACTAATCAAATTCACATTCTTGATTCATCAAAATCAGGCAAAACCATCAACAAGGGCCGGTCTAAAACAAGATTAAACATAAAGGGCTACCAAGATTTTCGCAATATAATCACAAGAAAATGCAGATTAATCAAACTTCAAGAAATCAAGAAGATAAAAATCTCACCTTTATTCAATCCTCAGCTTCTGCTTATTGAATAAACCCCTTGTTCACTTCAAAATTTTAGCTTCTATTGTTGTTACACATGTACCAATTAAAAGCTAAAATTTTTAGAAATCTTGAAGTTTATTTGTTTAGAATTGGACAGTTTCAAGAACTTAACCTGAAACTGAAAATAAAATAAAATAATAAAGATATGGAAAAAAGAAGGGAATATTAAGTGGGGATTTGGAATTCAAATTTTGTGAATCTGATTGATATGTGTGTATAAATGTAATGGTTGTGTGTATATATACAGTGTAAAAAGCTGCAGTAAAAAGAGAGAGAAGCGAGCTGTAAATTATTCTTTTGAGTAGCTGTAATTGGAAAGTCATATGAGCCAGTATATTTTTCAAATCTTTGTAATAAATGCCGCCCCTATCCCCTATGTTCGGTTCATCTCTTCATTGGACACTTTTGCGCAAAAAAAATATTTTCAGTGATTTTTTTTTTGAAAAGATAAATAAATTATATGATCTCTTCTGAAAATCATTATTCTCGATTATGTCCAAGATTTCAATGTGAACGAATCCAATACCTAATACGACAATAAATAAATCTTTACTACTTAAATTATATATCATTGTATAAATAAATTCTTATTAACCTATAATCACGATTGCTTGTAAACTGTTTAATTAAATTTCGTTAAAATTTTAAGTTGTATATATGTTTTTATTATTAATTTTTTTTTGAATTTTATAAATTTCATGAATATAAATATTATTCTAATTATGTATTTTAATTATTATTTTCAAATACACATGTATATATAAAAATATTACATAAAAGTAGTTTTTTTAACTTTTATTTAGTAGAAAGAGTGAAATTTATCTAATCATGTAGACTTTTTCTCGATTTTTATACAAAATTTTTTATATTATAAGTGTTTTCCAGATTTTATGTAATTTTTAACTATATAATTTACAACTCCTATTGTTGTGGAATAAAAAGTAGGGTTCGTGAGCTTCGTGCTTTAATGGCTGCGCTTGCGTTATCGTGACCTAATTCGGGTCCTCACAAGATGCCTACGTATCTCAGAGTTGAGAATCAAGCCAAAAACGTAGTTCTAGGATGAGGGGTCTGGCCCTTTATAGAGGCTGTGGGAGCCTTAGAATTATAGTAGGTTTTGGAGACTTGGTGGATAAGTCACCGTAATTGAGGAAGGTTCTGACTCCTTCCTTTTAGGAATTAGTTTCCATGTCGAATTAGGTGCCTTGGAGGCTACACAATATCCTGGGGATATTCTAGGACGTTCTTGGTTTCTAGAACGTTCCTGGTTTGTGGATCAGACCCATGTTAGAGATAGGCTTTTACCGGGCGTCCCCGGTTTGGGCCGTTCTTTTGGGCCTGACCATTAATTACGAATTTAGTGCCCAACTAGGGTTTTGGGCCATATTTACGGGCCAATAAATGTCAAATTAATTATGCCTTTAAGGGTTATTTTTTACCCATATCATTTGCCCCCCAACTTCTAGGAAAGCTTGATTTCGTAGAAGTTTAAGGTCACATCGGCCCTGCAAGGGTATCGTCTTACAGTAAAGTGTGGAGCGACCTACACATTTACAATGACTAAAATCCTTTCCCAAGTTAATACTTAAGAAAGTTAAACGTTCCTTGGCCTCTCGAATCTTTCTCTCAAGATTTCTGAGCCTTTCGGGAATAGGATTAGTGTCGTTCTGAGCTCATAGACACTAATCCGAGTGCAATTCGTGCATAGGATCCTTTACCATCAATTCATTAATGATCCATTCCCCTCAACTTATCTAAGTTGGGGTTAATATTGGGTGGTCGTTGCTCATAAGCCTTGATAAGGGCTAATTTTTGAGCAAAAGACGCTATTTTGGCCCTAATCGGGGCTAAACAACCCTAAACGGGGCTATAAAGGCCTTGATCGAGGCCAATAGTTCACACTTGATGTAATTACTATTAGGATATCCACCTTTAACCTTTGGATAGGTTAATTCTTGAGTGGAAGTCCTTAAACGTTGATAATCGAGGCTAATCACCCCCTAATTGCGATTAGCGAAGTCCTAACCCCAAATTTTGGAGTCAAGTTAGTCAAGTAGAGCTTCTTATAACCTCCTGGTTGCAAAAAGAATCACGTGAAAATTCTCATTTTTGAGTTGTCTAGGGGAGAAATACGATCCCCTAGAAGGTGTTTCAGGGTCTTTCAATACCCTTGCGTTTTCTAAACACCCCTGGCATCTCCAAACTCAAACTTTAAAGTTGAGCTTATATGATGGGGATTCTTATAATCTCCTGGTATGAAGAAGAATCACATGAAAATATGCATTTTTGAACGTTCTGGAGGCGAAATACACCATTTTCAGCTGGTTTTCAGACCAGGTCTCGTACGTGATCATAACACCTTCCCAATTTCAAGGAAACACTTGTCCACCTGCATAGGCTTGTAGAGGACCTCACAAGGTTCTTGAATCTCAAATTTGAGCTCAAACGGAGCGTTTTTGAGCGTTCTGGAAGGTCATGAAAACACCCTAAAAAACAGGTCTCCGGAAACCCCTCCAAACACCCTCCCAAGGTGGCCTGGTCGGCTCACCCTGGTCGGCCATTCGGCCATGGGTGCCTGGTCGGCTGGGCCCCAAAAAAAAATATTTTTTTTTTTGAATTTTGGCCATTTTTTGACTATTTGACTTTGACCTTTGACTCTGACTTTGACTTTTGACTTTGACTTTGACCAAAATCAAAACTTGTCCTGAACTCCCTTCCTTGTTCCTAGAAAGGATTTTGTGATACCTTGATTAGTTTGATGATCCTTGGTCTCAAACAACCTACTTCTTGGTTTTCAGGACCTTTCGGGTCTAAACCTTTCTTTAACTCTTGATATCAAATAACCTTTGGTTAAACTATTGCCCTTGGCTTCCAGGCATTCTTATGTACCTATAATAGGGTGTTTTAAACAACCTTAACCTTGCCCCCCTTGTCTTGGGGGTCTTCACTTCTTTACTTGGTGGTGTAGGGATTTTCCTTGTTTTCAACACCTGACTTCGAGTCTAGGATATCGTGGTTAGTTTTTCATCCTTGGTTTTAAACTTAAGGACTTCAAACCTCCTTCCTTGTTTGTAGGATCATGTCCTAGATTGATTTTACTCAATGGTTTCTGAATCTCAGGCCTTGAACTCAAGCAATCAGCTTGATTCGGGACAATCAACCTCGTTGGCCATCTAGGCTTATATTTTGTGCTGGGATTCAAAACCCATACTCTATATTCTAGAGTAGGTCTTTCCATATCCTTCCCTCCTCATAGTAGGATGTAGAATTTGTGACAAAGTTTCTCTGGCCTTGCCCCCCTTATCAAAGAGGTCTTTGCTTCTCGAACAACTTGTATTTTGTCGAAAAAGAATGGTACGTGCTAAAACGTCCGTAACTTTTGACTCGTTACTCCAAATGAGACCCACGATATATCAAATCGAAGGTATTTCAGAGCTCTAGGTCTTGCAAATACGATTCATCCTATTTGCCCTACTTTTCGATCCCAAAAAACGTCATTTAGGGCACTTTTGGAGCCAAAATAGTTTTTCATGGGTATTTCTAGTATCCGTACATATGTTTGAGTGACCATCAGGGCTTAATTCTTGACTCGAAACCTTGAATCCATTCATGGTTGTTGGTTATCAACAACCTTTCATTCGAGGATGAGGATTTGTGATGACGTTCTTTTATTCTTGCCCCCCTTGTTTCTAATCAAGGAGGTCTTGCCTCTTAGTTTTTCTATTCAAGGAATTCCCTCATTTTTCAACACATGACTTCAAGTCTAGGATACTTTGGCTGGTTTTTGATCCCTGATTTTGACTCAAGGACCTTAAAACTCCTACCTTGTTTGTAAGACTGTGCCTTTGCTTGATTTTATTCAATGTTTCTTGACTTTCAGGTCTTGAATTCAATCAACCAGCTTAATTCAGGGCATACAACCTCGTTGGCCATCTGGGCTTATATTTTGTGCAGAGTTTCAAAACTCCCATCATATTTCTTAGAGTATTTTGATCACAAACAACCTTTTTCTTAGTTTTCAGGACTTTCCGGGTCTTAACTTTTTCTTGAACTCGAGGACCTTAAACCTCCTACCTTGTTTATAGAACCTTGCCTCAGTTTGAATTTAGCCAATGGTTCCTGATTTTCAGGCCTTGAACTCAAACACCCAACTTGATTTGAGGCAACAGCCTTATTGGCCATCAAGGCTTAGATTTTGTGTTAAGATTTTGAAATTCATGACATTAGTATGGAATTAAAAAGGACCTTGTATAAAGAAGATCTTCGATCAACGCATATTTCAATGCTCTTACTGATAGTTTTCGTGCCTCCAAGGCATTATCAGGGAGCCAATCACTACAACTTCCAATATCGATGGGCGTCAACAACTTGTGCTCTATAGTGGGGGTCTCCAAGACCTGATAGTAAACACTTCTAGTGCAACTCTCGATTTTAGACGAGGAAAATTTAGACAGGGCATCAGCCATCACATTCTCTTCTCTAGAGATGAATTCAAGGTGACATTCCTTGAACCATACCAATTGTGATTTTACCATCCTCATGTATTTCACCATCATTTTATCTTTGGCTTCAAAATCTTCATTCACTTATCTCCATTTACTTGGGCTATCACCGGCCTTGAGTCTCCACAGACTTTAAGATTTTTGGCCCTCATGGCTATAGTCGAGCCTAGTTCGGCTATCAAGTCTTTATGCCCAGCTTCGTTATTGGTCATTGAAAACTTCAACCTCAAGGCATATTCAATTGTGAGTTCCACTTATTTTCATTTTTGTTGACCCATCAAAATAGGGCACCCAATATTCCTTCTAAACTTCATCCTTCTCTCCCTCTTGGGGTGTCTCATCTTGCCCTTGCTGGGGTGTTGTGCCTTCCTGCCCCTGACTTCTTGGTTGTTAGTGGTACATTCAACCACGAAGTCTGCGAGTGCCTGTGCCTTGATGTCCATTCGAGGCTTGTACGTAATATCAAACTCCCCAAGTTCGATCGCCCACTTAATTATCCTTCCATTGGCCTTCGGGCTATGCAATATGCTTCTTAACTACTGGTCCATCAGGACTTCAATTTTGTGTGCCTGGAAGTACGGTGTAGCTTCCTTGGGGCTGTTACCAGTGCCAAAGCAAAATTTTCAATGGGAGAGTAATTCAACTAAGCTCCGTGTAATATCTTGCTCACATAGTAGATAGGCTTTTGAACCTTGTTTTCCTCTCGAATGAGAATGACACTCAATGCTTGTTCGGATATCGCTAGATATAAATATAGGGTCTCTCCGGGACTAGGTTTGGCCAATAACAGGTCTTTAGCCATGTACTTTTTCAACTGTTCAAAGGCCTCTTGGCTTTCTGAAGTCCATTCAAAATTTTTCACCTTCTTCAAAGCCTGAACGAAAGGCAATCACTTATTTCCAAACTTGGAGATGAATCTACCTAAGGCTGTAATTCTTCCAGTCAATTTCTCTACGTCCTTTATGGAACGTGGTGATTCCATATCCAGGATTTCCTTGATCTTATTAGGGTTGGCTTCTGTGCCTTGCTTTGAAACCATCAGACCCATAAATTTTCCAGATCTCATGCCAAAGGCACACTTGGCTGGATTCAACATCATCTTGTGGTGCCTCGGCACTTCAAATGCCTCTCTGAGGCTCTTAATATGGCATGCCTTGAATAGGCTCTTGACTAACATGTCATCCTCGTAGACCTCCTTGGTATTCCCGGTGAAGGGTGCAAAAATCTTGCTTGTTTATTAGCCTATGGTAAGTGGCTCCTGTAGACTCCTCATATTGGGTTGACATCAACCTAGAGTTTTTAAAACAACCTTTCTTGGTTCGATTGGCCATCATGGCTTCAATGTTTGTCTTGGTTCCTGGGGCTTCTCTAGCGGCCTCTCGGCTGGCATGTGCTCGGCCTTAGGGCTATTCGAGTGTTGAACGTCGACACTCGAATGTCGATGTTCGAAATTAAGGATTTTCAACCTCAAGTAAGTTCTTTAAACTCTAACATTGAAGTTTGGATTTTAATGAAAGAGAGCATATCGGACTACCGTCACATGGTTTCATGCCAATTTTTGGGTGTTTTAAACCACCAAAACATCTATCAGAGCTGCCGGTCCAAGACCAGAAGGTTTCTGGTTGGATGAATCCCCTCTAGAGCCTCTGGTCGGTTCTTTAAGGTCGGCTGAAGGCCTTCTTGGCTTCTGGTCGGCCTGATGAGGTCTTGAACCTTCCCTAGGAAGTTTTCAATCTCCATTTCAGGGTTGATATTCAAGTGTTCAACGCTGGTTTTCATATGTTCAATGTTGGCATTCTTAATCGAGAATCCAGAACTTTAGATTGGTTTTCAAACTTTGGATCTTGATTGGAGGTTCATGACCCCCTCAAGTTTGGCCCTTATAGCTAACCTTGGCCTTCATGGCTAATATCTCTTGTTTTCTCCACCTAGGATTTGATGTTGATATTCACATGTTCAGCGTTGGTGTTCATATGTCGACTACCAAGTATTCACGACCTTTCTTTTGGATTGATGTCAAACTAAAGTTCTCTAGGATCCCTTACTTGACTTCATGTCTTTCATGTCTTGTCTCAAACCTTTGACTTAAGGTTTTCAAACCTATATTTGCTTCTCATTTTTCTTGATTCTAGGTCAAGGATTTAAGGTTGATCCTCGATTTAGATTTCGAAAAATGATATCCCTTGGGCTTCTTGCCTTTTAAACTTCTGAGATGAAAACTTGCTTGAACTTCTTAATCCTTGTTGAAGGATATTCTTATATCCCTTGACCTTAGGACTATAATTCAAGGTTCTTTATTTGCTTCATCCTTGTACCCTCACTCCAGGTACTTAAAAAATATTGAAGAGTAGTTAGTCCTTAGCCTCCACAGCCTTGCATGGCTTTGATTGCCAGATGGGGCTTTTTAATCAGCTTGTCTTTTATCCAGGGTCCTTCAAGGACTTAAACTCTTAATTGGTTGTATTATAGGCTTAATGACCTTTTAACCCTCAAAGTTTCCACCAAAATACCTATCAGCCCTTACTGTTTCAAAACGTTCCTTTTGACCCTCCAAGTATCCGTAAAGGTCCAATTAGCCCTTATACCGGATAGGAAATGGTGAGTTTGGGTGACTTTTGGTTCGTTTTAATCGGTTTCTAGCCGGAATTTTGCTGTATTGTTGTTGTGTCGATTAAAACGAACCAACAATCACCCAAACTCATCATTTCCTATACTGGTATAAGGGCTAATTGGACCTTTACGGATACTTGGAGGGTCAAAAGGAACGTTTTGAAACAGTGAGGGCTGATGGGTATTTTGGTGGAAACTTTGAGGGCTAAAAGGCCATTAAGCCTGTATTATAACCTAACTCTCGACCCTTCAGGGTTTTATTTATGCGTTTGTTTGTTTCCATTCGTTTATTCTTTTATTTTCGGTACTTGGTCATCTTTGACTTACACACATCAGGTGCTTGGCACATAAATAAAATCACAAAATAGAGAACAAAAAACAAACTTACATTAATAACTTGAAATGGGTTCAACCCTTACATAGAGTACTACTGTCCTACTCGGAGCAATATGCTCTGCAATGGTTTCATCGAACCTTATTTCTACTTCTACTAGATAAATATGAAGCTAAGTCCCACTAGGATAGTTTTGAACCCATCGGGGATTTGCAAGACTAGACCTGTATTGCTCGATTTTGTTTTTGATGCTCCATCAAAATAGAGCACCCATTACTCCTTATGGTCTCCTCATTCTTATTCTGAAGTTCACTTCCTGCTTGGGGTATTATATCCTGCCCCCCGACTTCTTGGTTGCCAATGATACATTCAACCACAAAGTCAGTTGATGCCTTAGCCTTAATGGCTGTCCGAGGCTTTTGTATGATGTCCTTTGCCGACCTTTATTGGTGTTCTTTATCACTGTGGACATCCATGTCTTCAATCGGAAGGACCTGCCCCCCGACTCCATCAGGCTTTAACGCAGCTACATAACAGCTCCTAGCCATTTTCTGGTCACCTTTTTGTTCTCCTACACCATTCCTGGTTGGAAACTTGATCTTCATGTGATAAGTTGAGGCAACAGCCTTGAATTCATGAAGTCCAGTCCTTCCGAGGATAGCGTTGTATGTTGAAACCGCCTTGATTACCAAGAAGTTCAATATCTGAGTGGCCTCCTTGGGCTCCTGTCCAATAGTTACTGGCAACTGAATAGTCCCTTCAACTTTGGATTCTACTCCATTAAATCCATATATAGGCATGTTAGATGGGGTCAACTGAGAATCATTGTATCCCATCCTTACAAATGCATCATGAAACAGAATATTGACAGAAGCACCATTGTCTATAAAGACTCGCTTCACCTCCGAATTTCCAATTACAGGAGTTATGACCAACGGGTCGTCATGGGGGAACTTTACCCCCTCCAAGTCTGAGTCTTCAAAACCGATCACTACTTCAGTTTTTGCACGTTTCGGGGCCTCTCCTACGATGTGCATCACTTCTCTGGCATAAGCCTTCCGAGAACTCCTAGTTGTCCCGGCCGCAGTCGGGCCTCCTGAGATCATGTTGATTACTGGCCCTCGGGGTTGTGGGTTGCGATCTTGGTCGTCACCCCTTCTATTATAGTCTCTTCTCTGATTACCACAGTCTTCATCCTTAGTGAAGTGGCTCAGTTTCCCTCTTCGAATCAAAAATTCAATCTCGTCCTTGAGTTGTCTGCAATCATCAGTGTCATGTCCCACGTCCTTATGGAACCTGCAGTATTGATCCTTGTTTCTTCTTGCGGGATCACCCCTGAGTGGCTTCGGCCATCGAAAATCCTTGTCTTTTTCAATATCCATCAGGATTTGACTCCTGGGGGTATTCAACCTTGCATACTCAGGGAACCTTGGTCCTTGGTTCTTAGAGGCAGAGTCGGAGTCCTTGCTAGTTCGGGGATACTTGTCCCTAGCGTCATACTCCTGGTCATCGTACTCTTGATCTTGCTTTCGCTTCATGGAGTTCCTGTTTCCCCCACCGTGGGTGGAGACCTCTATTTTCCTCATACTTTCTTCAGCTTTTATATACTTGCTTGCTCTTCTTTGGAGCTCAGTCATGCTTTCAGGGGGATGCTTTGCCAACGACATCTGAAAGAAGGTGTTCGTTGTTCCATTCTCCAAGGCTATCATAGCTACTTTGTTCTCCAGATCCGGGACATTCAACGTCTCCTTGGTGAAACGCTTGAGGTAATCCCTCAGGTTCTCATTCTTTCCTTGTTTTACTTGCATGAGAGATGCAGAGCTTTTTTCGTGGACCTTCCCACTAACAAATTGATTGATAAAGGCAGTACTCAACTCCTTAAACGAACCAATCGAGTTTGCGGGCAATCGGCTGTACCATCTTTGAGCCATGCCTGCCAAGGTTTGAGGAAACGCCCTACACTTAAGAGCGTCGCTTGCGGGTTGTAGCAGCAGAGCGTTCGAGAATGTCCTGACATGATTCGAAGGATCGCCCGTCCCATCATATGCTTTTATCGTGGGCATCTTGAATTTTCGGGAAATATGAGCGTTCATCACTTCGTCAGTGAATGGAGGTGTGGGATCGTCAGGGTCCCCAAGCGGCATCAGGTCTTTGGGATCACTCTTGGGGGTTTCTACCCTCGTAATTCCTCCAGTTGGGGCATCAGCCCTTCTCGGTCTCCTTGAGGACCCTTCCAAATCAATGAAGGGGATCTCCCTTGAGATTGGAGGAGGCCTATTCTGATTTTGCCTTACTTGTTCTCTGGTTATATCATCCTTCAGCTTTTGGATCTCAGCTTCAAAAGCCTTGATTCTCTCAGCAGCTGTCTGAACGGGTCTATCGTAGATCCTTTGAGTCCTCCTCATGGGTTCTTTGCTTGTACGTCGCCTCCTCGGGGCTATATTTCGATCATCATCCTCGGATGATGAATCATCGGAGTAAGGTCCAGAGTAATCGTAATATCCTTGCTCAGGGGGGCTAGACCCCTAATATAGGGTGGTTGATACGACTCAGGTATCTGTAAAGCGTGTCTGCTTGGTCCAGGATCCCTTCGATTTGGGGGATAGTTTGGCAACCCGTATAACGGATCAGTCCTCACGGGGAGTGTAGTGGTGGAGATCTGAACTCCTGAGAGCGGGGGACGGCTAGTCAATGGAGCAACCACCATCTGAAGTTGATTAGTCTCTTGTCTCGGGTGATCAATCACCGGTAAGGTTCTCTCAGCATGGGGATTCGTCCCTATGGTCTGAGAAACTTGAGGTTGTGTGATAGTCTCAGTTGATGGGGGTACAAGCCCTTGCTCCGTAACAACGGGCGGTGTAGAGGAGACGATCGGTGGATCAGATGTAATAGGAACGTTCTCGGTCGATGTTCTTCGTGTGTTAACCATGGTTGATATCCTCTTCCCACAGACGGCGCCAAATGTTGTGGAATAAAAAGTAGGGTTATCGAATTGCGGCTAGGGTTCGTGAGCTTCGTGCTTTAATGGCTGCGCTTGCGTTATCGTGACCTAATTCGGGTCCTCACAAGATGCCTACGTATCTCAGAGTTGAGAATCAAGCCAAAAACGTAGTTCTAGGATGAGGGGTCTGGCCCTTTATAGAGGCTGTGGGAGCCTTAGAATTATAGTAGGTTTTGGAGACTTGGTGGTTAAGTCACCGTAATTGAGGAAGGTTCTGACTCCTTCCTTTTAGGAATTAGTTTCCATGTCGAATTAGGTGCCTTGGAGGCTACACAATATCCTGGGGATATTCTAGGACGTTCTTGGTTTCTAGAACGTTCCTGGTTTGTGGATCAGACCCATGTTAGAGATAGGCTTTTACCGGGCGTCCCCGG
Organism: Saposhnikovia divaricata; assembly: GCA_036435485.1. Lineage (NCBI taxonomy): Eukaryota > Viridiplantae > Streptophyta > Magnoliopsida > Apiales > Apiaceae > Saposhnikovia > Saposhnikovia divaricata. The sequence continues at coordinate 204,700,756 of CM071601.1, read as the reverse complement.
TTTGGGCCGTTCTTTTGGGCCTGACCATTAATTACGAATTTAGTGCCCAACTAGGGTTTTGGGCCATATTTACGGGCCAATAAATGTCACATTAATTATGCCTTTAAGGGTTATTTTTTACCCATATCACCTATGATGCACAGATGTTTTTTTTAATAATTTTTATCTTATTACTCATATTTTCATATATATATATATATATATATATATATATATATATATATATATATATATATTTTAATTAGTATGAAAAAAAATTATTTACGTTAATAAAAATATCATAATACATTTTTGATAGTATTTTAAACGATAATGTTTTAATTTTTAACTATAATATGTTATTGACGAGAATTTTTGGGAGTAGATTATAAGATTATATAAATGTATAATAATACTTCATTTAAAAAATAATAATTTTTTTTTATTATAATATGATATTGATGGGAATAAAACCTCAAACTCTAAAAAATAGTTTATAAAATAATATATATATATATATATATATATATATATATATATATATATATATATATAATAAAGATATGTTGTTGGTGGGATTTGAACTTAACCCATGAGAATATTTTAAATATTAGAAAAAAAATATTCTTCTAGTATTAAATCCAACGGTTTTCACTAATCTATCTCAAAATCCAACGGTTGCCCAAAAAAGTGTACATTTTAAATATTTTTATTATTATTTTAATATTTGCTAATTAATTAGTAATAATATAATTTATAAAAGATAATAAAATATGATTATACGTTTTTGATAGCATTCTAATTGATAGTTATTTTCTTGTATATTGAAAATAGATAAATAACTATGAGAGTGTTAGTTGTGTTTTTGTAAAATTACGCTGGTGGAACATGAATGAAAAAGAAACACTTCCTTTTATTTATTGGAGTAGTTTATAAATGAAAAAGAAACACTTCCTTTTATTTATTGGAGTAGTTTATAATATAATATAAATGTATAAAAAGAGTTTTTTAATTATTATATCCAACGGTTCTCATTAATCTATTGGTATTGAGTGTACCAAATAAGTGACCACACTACCAACCAACCAAATAGAGGTTATTTTGCTTATAATAGTATAGTATAGATAACATTTTCAACCACTAAATTTTTTTAGCTAAACGTGTGTATTACATGTCATAAATAAAGATTTCAAAGAATATGAAAAATAATTTCATTTTCAATGAGACATTCCTATTATCTAAAATTATAACTATTTCCTTCGTAATGGTTATTATATGTGTCGAACCGCTATAAACTTGTACGAAAATTTCACATCAACTATTATCATATTGAAAAAAGATATTCTATTTTTAACAATTTTGAATAATAATAACGTACTAAACCAACTTCATTAGAGTACAATTACTTAGAGCATCTCCAATGGACAAACCTCTTAGCTAAAATTTTAAATAACTTACCAAAATTGAAAATTATAAATAATATGTTAAAAATTCATCACTCCAATGGGGCATTCTCCTTATCTAAAATTTTAGCCAGTTATCTATATTTTTTCAATATTAGCCATATTTGTTGAAGCTCCACAGATCTGTAGTAAATGATATGTCATTTCCCGCCCGTTTTCTTCCCAAAATTTGACAAATAATAATAATAATAATAATAATAATAATAATAATAATAATAATAATAATAATAATACATTTTTTGAAATATAACCAACCATTATAGTCAATCTCCATTAGAATAAAACACCTACAGGTTCAGTAAATTTTAGTCAACTACAACTTTTTTGAAATTTAGCCAATATCATTGGAGATGCTCTTACAAATTTAGCAAATTTTACAAGATAATTAATTTATATTATTTTAACTAACCATTTCAACCAACGCCCAACACCAGGCCTAACACCATTGAATGAATGAAGATGCTCTTACAACTTGAATGATAAAGTATTATCTTATCGCGGTAAGTGTTTTATTTGAAAATACTAAGTGGTTGTTTGGCATATAGTGGGAATTAACTTCCCATGGAAGTTCAATTTTACGTGTTTTTAGAATTTTTGGAAAGTGTAAAAAATTGTTTGATTGTCATGCTGGAAATTAAACTTCCTGAATATTCATTTCCTTCATGTTGTTTGGTAAAATATTTTACTTCCCACTGATTGACTGTAATGACCTCGAATATATTATAAATATTATAATATTATATTATAATATTTGGATTTATTAACAATCTTTCTTTTACTAATAAAAATAACTAACTTGTAATTTGGTATTTATATCAAATTTTTTAATGTTTAAATTTTAAAAGATGTATAGATTATCAAATTTATGTGAATTTAGTGTTTACCAACTATTTCTTGATTTAGGTTTTAATTTAAAAAATTATTTATTTTTTATATTTCTAATTTTTTAGTCAATAGCAAATGTGCATTCTAAATTTTAAAATGAATTAGAAGTTGAATTAACATAAAAAAATAGATTTAAACATAAAATTTTTAATTACAAATCCCTATAATAGTAAAATCAAAAATTTACTATTTTAAAAAAAATAAAAAATGTGATTATTTTTAAAATGTCAGAAACTACTAGAAAAAAGGTCAAAGAATATGTTTTAATAATAAAATTTACTAGGAAAATAAATAATTAAAAATAAAGCAATACTCTAAATTTATTTTAAAACAATTTATTAAAAAATTATATCTTATGTAGAAAGTTTTTCTAATTTTATTGGTTGATTTTATTAGTTTTGTAATGTTTTGTGTGATATAGGAAGTGTGATTAACCTAGGTGGGTAAGCGACTTCCCACATTATACTCACTTCCCAGTAACTTACAATACCTATATTTTTATTCAATCAAACAACTACTTCAAATCTCAACCAAACAACTACTTCAAATCTCAAGGTATTTGAAATACCTACATAAATATCTGTCAACCAAACGACTTCTAATATAGGTTTATAATGTCAGTGGATATAATATCAATTTTGTGATCTTATGACAGTAACCAAACAAGAACGTTATGTGTGCTTTTAACGGGTTAAATTGATTAACATTTGATTAAAATTTATATATATTATATAACTGAAAAAAATAAAAAAAAATTATCAGATACTAAGATAATAGAATCACTGTGGCAAAAAAATAATAAAAAAATTATTTCATTAAAAAGTACACATAATCTTTGTTACAATACAACTATCAATTTTCAAAAATAATAATTGAATACTTTTTAATAATTAATCAAAGATTGGTCAATTTGACCACTAAAAAGTCAAAAAACTGTGGAAGTTTTAAGGTAGATAAACATAATTTTTAATTTAGATATTGAAGATTTAAATTTAAAAGAAAATACAAACTCTCATACAAATCAGAGACGCAATATCATTTTTTAAGTCTCAATAATAAAATTAATCTTTTTTTTAAAAAACTCCCAAAAATCAATCCCAAAGAAGTTAAAACACAGCATATTGTTTAAAATTTGGCCACTAAAACAAGACTGTTAAAACTGAAACTCCTATTACAGAGGACTGGTAAAAATAGATCAATGCGATAAGAAACAGGAATCCACAGCTAATTTAACCAAACATCAAACCTGGTTGGCTCAAATTAACACCACATCCAATGGTCACGGAGAGCCAAAACTTGTACTACATGCAAATATTTATTAACACCATTTCAACATTTCATGCAAACTCTAATCCTGTGTTTAACTAATCCATCACTTGTCATACAAATAACTTCATCTTGAATTTAAATAAAATGTCGAAATTCGATCCTTATGAACACCTCAACGTCAGCCTTAATGAGGACGGAAGCCTCACGCGCCACCTCAACCTCCCTAGGCTTCCAGCCACAGGAGAGGACCAACTTTTACCTGGCCAGACTGTAGTCTCGAAAGATGTTACTCTGAATGAGCAAAACAAGACATGGATGCGTATTTTTCGACCTACGAAACTTCCTTCCAATGACAAGTCAGTTGCTAAACTTCCTATCATAATTTTCCTACATGCTGGTGGTTGGATTGATTTGAGTGTCTCGAATGTATTTTGTCATGAGTCGTGTAACAAAATGTCGCATGAAATTCCAGCCATTGTTATCGGTGTTGAATTTCGGCTTGCACCAGAACACCGACTTCCTGCACAGTATGATGATGCTGTGGAAACAATTAATTGGGTCAGAAATCAAGCATCGGATCCGGAAGGTGACCAATGGCTAAGAGATTATGCTGATTATTCAAGATGTTACCTATATGGCGCAAGCTGTGGTGCAAATATTGCATATAATGCTGCATTACGTCTTCTTGAAACGAAAATTGAGCCACTAAAGATAGTGGGGATGATCATGAATCAACCTTTTATAGGAGGTAAGAAAAGAACAAAATCGGAATTAAAACTGGCAACGGATCAATATTTTCCGTTGCCAGTAATTGATTTGTTATGGGAACTTGCACTGCCTCGGGGGATGGATCGAGATCATAGATTTTGTAACCCTTTAACAGAGAACAACAAAGAAAAACTCAAATCCATAGGGAGGTGTCTGGTTATTGGATTCGGAGGGGATCCTTTAATTGATCGACAACAAGAATTTGTGAAGATGTTGGTGATGAGTGGAGTAATGGTGGAAGCCAAGTTTGATGATGTTGGATTCCACAATATTGATATGATTGATCCGAGAAGGGCTGCTGCTATTATAAGTTTTATCAAAGAGTTCGTCTGATCTTCATATAATGATGAGCTCCTTGTAATCCAAAAGTTATGAGTCCATGAATGTGGGATGTTGATGTTAAGATGGATCTGTGTATGCATGAGAAAAATACTAATGAATTACTTAATTATGTATAGATTTCGTTTGATCCTTGTATTATCAACCAAATTACGTATTTATTAACATTCTGTTCGTTTACAAATTGTCTACACATGAGACAAGTTAATGTAGAGTTTAAGAAAACTAGAAGTTTAAGGGGATCTAATCTCATGGATACGAACTAAAAAAAAAAAAAAAAAAAAACTAAAATCTAGTCCACAGGACTATAAATTTTAGAGTAAACAAGGTAGTAGTGCGGGGATTATAATTTCTTCAAAGTACAAGCATCTTCCAACTAATTTATGTAATGTAAGTATTCAAATCTGCGTTTGGGGTCATTCAAAATACAAATGTACGAAGGGATTTCAAGAAAACTAAATAGAGAAATTTACGTTCCAAGTAGTTACGAAATCACCATGCTTATGGAATAACAGAAAGATTACATTGTTACGAAATCACCATGCTTATGGAATAACAGAAAGATTACATTACTAATCATCCAGGCTTACATAGACACCGAAAAACTAAAACAAGAGGAAAAAATAAAATCTAAGCGACGTTTTTTCAATGCGTTTAAATTCTATAATAAAAGAAAAAGCAAAGAAGAAACAAAACTCTAGGAAACAACCCGAAAAAGGACGAAACATCAATGATACATTTGCAATGAGTAAATTGCAAAACGGTGGCCGTAGTTTATACTGAATTGCAAAAAATTGGCCGAATTTTCAGATTTTCATTTTAGTGGCTATCGATTTTTTTTCATGTACTTTTTTGAAAATTAAAAATAATTTTGGTCACTATTTTAGAAATCAAGAACAATTTTGGCCACTTATTTTAAAAATAAAAAAAACTTTGGTCACTATTTTAGAAATAAAAAACGAAGCGTGGCCACTAAAACAAAATTCTGAAAATTCAGTCATTTTTTTGCAACTCAGTGTAAATGAGGGACACCGTTTTACAACTGACTCTACATTTGCACTAAACCAATACGAATATTACATAACAGAAAGAGATATTTCAAGCGGGAGAGAATATGTGGTAACAGAATTTTCAGCACTACAAATTCAATTTTTTCTCAACAAAAATTAAAAAACACACACAATCATACACACAGAAACGTGATCAAAACATTTGCGTGTTCATCTTCACAATCTAAATTCATAACGTGCAAACATTCGATCGAAAACTCGAATTTAAATCACCGAATTTCAATATTTTATCATCAACCTGCATTTTATATACAGTGATCTGGCAATGGCACAGTTGATCAAAGCTCAAAGTCAAGTGAAGCCGTTATTTAACGGTGATGGAATGTTGATCGGATTCGAACCACGAGATCAGTCGATCATTTCGTTACGATCTCGTAAACTAAAGTTTAGTGGAAGTAGTAGCACTAGATTGTTTGCTTCGTCTTCGTCGTCAGTGTCATCTTCTGAGAGTTTTAAGTTTAAGCAGCCTGTTAATAGTGACAAGAGCTGCTATGATATTGGTTATGAATTGTTTTATGAGGATCCGGAGTATCTTAGAGACGATTTGTCTGGTTTTCGAGGTTTAGTACTTGATATTTCTTACAGGTATTTCGTAAATTTTAGCTCTTTGTTACTAGCCTAATTATTCGATGATCCGTAACTTTTAGCTTGTGTTGCTAAGCTAATTGTTTGATATTTCGTAATTTTTAGTTTTTGTTACTAACCAATTATTCGATACATATATAGGCTCGTGCTCAGATGATAATTAACAACATGTGAGAACATTTGTTATGTATTGTATGGTGTTTATAGTGTTTTGAATTGTGTTGTTTCAGGCCTATTAATGTTGTCTGCTGGAAACGTGCTATTTGCTTGGAGTTCATGGAGAAGGTTGAATTTAATTTTTGTTACATAAAATTATTGGTTTACGTTTTTTACTTAAAGTTACTCTAATTGCTTTAATTTGCGATGTTTTAGTATTGTGTCAAGTGAGCAGTACTCAATCTATCGTGGTATGATGCTACTTTGGGGGTTTTGTGATATGAATGGGTTCGGAGACTATGACTGTAATTTGTATTTTGATAAGAATTCTGAGCACAATAATTTTCTAATTTGGCCCAATTTGAGAAAAACATAGTTTGTAGGCTTTTAACACTGAGACCTGTCATAATATTGATTGCTCGAGGGAAATATTAGGGATTTGTTCTCGATTAAAATCTGTGAGATATTTATGCTTTTAATCAAGAGTGCTCGGAATTCCTGCTCCGAATCTCTGAACTGAAGTTAGCACAGGTTTTGTTTACAGGCTGATGTTCTGGAATATTATGATCGAGCTGTCAATTCTCCTAGTGGATCCTTTTATATACCTGCTGTTTTAAGGGTATGCAACCACAAGATGTTTTTTGTTGTATCACATTCTTTTCTTGGGGATGAGTTGGGGCTGTGTGGGGATGAGGGGTCAGTTAGTTCACTACTACTACTATATGTACCACTACATTAATTGCTTTCTATTCACTGATATCTATTTTTGTAAGTTTTTTATGTTTCCAATCTTTAAGTGCTTGATTGGTGAAGAACACAAAATTTTTCCAATAATTGAAGAGTAACGTTTAATTGGTATTGGCTGGTTCTTCTTCCAGGTACCGCATTTGCTACGAGTTGTCAAGGGAAGGAAAATAAAGAGTACCCTTAGTCGTAAAAATATACTTGCTCGGGATAGTTTTACTTGTCAGTAAGTAGTCTTCCAATATCCATTTAATCAATGTGAAAAATGGTAGGTTTACCATTTGCCACCATATAATTCTTCACTCTCTGAATACTCCTTTTGCTGAGCTATGGACATTTCCTTTCCTTAATTCTACTTGTTCTTTATTACCTTGATAGCTGGTATGGTGTCCTTGTGTTTCAGTAAGTTAAGAAAATAAAACTTGCAAAGATATATGTTGCCTTAGTATCATGTACTCTTCCTCTTTGCCTGAGCCATGATATATATGGTATGAAATGAGGTCAATGCAAAAGACAATCATAGGTAGGCTACAAAGATAATATATAGAGTTATCAATAGAGATTTAGCAATGTACAGAGATGCCTTCAAGATTAAACAGGCTAATATGTAGTAACTACAGGTTGCAATTGTTCCTATCAGATAGATCAAAGCTGTAGTAATCTAGCTTTGGGTGACAAGTTCTTTCCTTAATGATAATGTGATTCCTCTTGGCAACAGGTATTGTTCTTCAACTGAAAACCTGACAATTGACCATGTAATTCCAATTGCACAAGGCGGGGAATGGACATGGGAAAACCTGGTAAGATAATATAAAAGTTGTATTACATCTGTAAGCTTCTTGCAGCCTAGATATTATCTTGATAAAGGATTAAGCCTGATATGACGGTGTTCCCAGAAGCATTCAGTATTTCGTACTTTCATCCACCGCCTCATATAAAAAAAAAAAAAAAAAAAAAAAACTACCTACTTCAGAATTTCCGTAAAGGGACTACAGTCTGTCTGATACTGTATTAAATTACCATGAAAAAGGCAGATGTACAATATTTTGCATGGTATTCTGTTAATAAATTCTAGTAACTTTGTCATTGGTTTGGTTTACGATAATTCATTTTTCATAATCACTGTCTAAATGTCATCTTTGTAATGTTTTATGCGGTCTTGTACATAACAGGTGACTGCATGTTCCCGTTGCAACTCCAGAAAAGGTCAAAAGACTTTAGAGGAAGCAAACATGAAATTACATAAGGTCCCCAAGGTAGCTTTTACTTGTCAGTGGAATTATAAAAAATTTCATTTATCTGCCTGGTTAAACTTTTTGGAAAACTAAAATTTCATTTAGGGAGTATGTGGTGCAATGAATTTAGGTATGAGTGTGTAGTTTTTATGAAGGTTATATATGTACCAAGTCAATAGTTGAGTCCTAGTATATGTGATCAGGGGAGACACTATGTTTTTTTGACCAGGTGAACAGATTTTTTTTTCTTTTTCCTCTTTCAACTTGCAGATGCATGCTGGATATAATTTTGAAGGAAATAAAATCCATAATACACTTAAAATATGTGATCTACGAAAACTTTATTGCGGGCTTGGTTTCTACAATAGCAATTTCATTCAAATAACCCGCCACTGTCCTTCATAAACATGAGTTGTGATATACAATGGCATTTAAGTTTCCGTTTCAATACTGGAATGAGTTGCAATCGGAAGATTAAAGATTTTAGTAGTTCAATGATCTGGTTAGCAGTTTCCTGACTTATTCTGGTTTTACAGGCCCCTAAAGACTATAACATAGTTTCCATACCCTTGACAAACTCAGCAATACAGATGCTGAAAAAGAGAAAGGGAACGCCGGATGAGTGGCGGGAATACCTAGCTTAACTATGATCATGTCAGTTCATCAACACAGGGCTTACTTGTACATCTCAGTATTACATAAAGTTACATTAGTTTCTTTCAGTCTGTGCAGTCTTACTAAAAGACATAATGTCTTCTGTATTCTGCTGCCTTCGTAAGCGTCTCACTCACTTATTCCACATCCTGTTCCATATGTTATTAGAATTCCTTGTATATAAAGTCTTAATGCTTTGCCTTCCTATTTCTAATGGTTAATATACTCTTTACTTGTTTAAGTTGATCAAAGTGGCTTCATTTGTACTATTATTTGTGGATTTTATTGGTTCCCTTTAATATGTGTGTTGGAACGATTTATCTAGCTATATAAGTAGAAATAAATCAACTTAATTTCATGAGTCCTTCACTTCTCCCACTTTTGGTGATATCTGATGCCAGGCTATACTGCTCTAGTGCCTTTTTATAAATTTTGCTTCCCTCTTCCTTGGAACATCTTCAATAACTTACCAGAATATATGAACCTTATGGTATGTTTTTCTTGGAGTAAATTGGATGTTATGAATTGAACTCACAAAATAGCTTCAATCTTATGTCCGTGGCTATATTTCCAGATGCATATCATGCTCTTAGTTATTTTTATTTATGGTATGCGTGTGCCCCACATCTTCCATTTAGTTAAATTATTGGTCTTGAGCCTTGACGAGATGATCTTGTAGAAGATGCTAAGAATCAGTGATCGTTTGTTGATCTGTAATGACAAGGTTTCCTGTTTCTTTATACAATGACCATGTAACAAAGAAACATTTTTGTTTGAAATTGATTTATACTCTTGATTCTCCCAATCTGTTTTTTGTCCATTCTATTTCGTCAATTTAGTTCACTACAGTTACTTCCTTTCTTACAAAAATAGATCAAACTAAGACACTTGTGTAGGGTAATCCCTGGAGAACATGGCATATCAGCCAACATAAGAGCTGGTGTCTGGGGACTCCTATATTATAACTGCTCTATGATTTGCATTCTAATTTGAGAAGCTGCCTTAGTGCAATGTATGGAAATGATTTCAGTCTTAGAACTTTGCATGAAAATAACATCAAAGTATGGCCAATACAGCTCAGTACAGTTATCTTGAATTATCGTATTGAAATTATGTGTGCTGATTAGAATTTCAATCCCATGGAAGTGTTTTTATCCATGTTATTGTTTTATTCCATTGCTTATATGTTGCTGGCTTCTAGGTTACCATAACTTCTAGGTTACCATAAACTTGTTATCAAGATAAGTTACGATAAAATATAAGCTATGTAGAGGAAAGACCGAAACTAATTATAAAACTGAGCTGTCCGACTAAAAATTAAATCTTTGTGGTTAGAAGTTTATACTTACTGTTTAGATTAAAAAAACCTGATGGCATATTTCATTTAAAACATATTTATTGTGTGTTTGCAAGGGCTTAACATGGCTTCATTGTTCATCAAGTGGGATTTTTATTGCAAAGTTAAAACGTTTATAATTCGAGCTGTTTGAATTGACTCCACAATGTGAATTAGGCCCCCTTAGCTTCTGAAGATTAGGGACTTGGGGTGGTTTAGTGGTGTCCCATTGTTGGCAAACTGATGTGACCCTAATCACTTTGATCCAATGAAATGATATTCTCATTTCTGTGTCTGCACACCAGTAAAGGAGATTTGTGATCGCCTTTGTACCCTAGCTGATTGATACTTACTGTATGACTAGAACAATTTTTATTCATTTTGATGTTATTAATCGTTCGGTGGCTTCCTGTGGTCTCTGACTCTGAACATAAGCATCGAGCTGTAGTTGCCTGCATGAGAGGTAGTTCTGTCATTTATTGAAATCCTGTCTTAGAAATGTCGATGGTGTAGCATATTTGGAGATTGAAAGTTTCAATGTAACATAATCATCTTGAACCATACGAATTCTATTAAGATTCAAACATGAAATGAATGAAAAGTTTTTGTTAATATTAATCATGATTTTGCAGCATGCATCTTCATCGATTCTGTAGTGATCTTATTTCCAGTTTTCCGAAATCACCCGTTTATCTTGCACTTTTACATGGCTTACAAGTCAAAATCCGTTGTCCGAAACATCTTTCGAATGTAATACAACTACTTGCTCTTTTGATCATTCTTTCATTAAATGATAAATTTCTTGTCTGTCATTAGATATGCAGATTGAAGGAACCATAGCCTACAAGCCAAGGTAGTTCCTGAGCCTCACTTACTATTTTCTTCACCTTCTATGAGGTATCACCAGCTTATCTATCTAATAAATGCTTTACTTGGTAGTTGGGGCTCATCTATCTGCTGCCATAAATCTCTGAGAGTATTATAACCCTCACCTATCTGTTGTTTTCTTTTCATTCTTGTTGAAAATATTATTGACTAAACCATGTTATCTAGACAAGTCAAAATCATGTATAGCCCAGCTGCATGTGCAACCAAATTGGTAGTCATGGCCATGGGGCTATCATTCTATCATGCTGTGTGATGGAAATCATACACGAGGTTGATATTTCCAGAAGGAAGAATTATGTACAATTATTATTAAATTAAATGGTTAAAATTATAACTATGTGTGTGCATTATTATTTAATGTCTGGTAATATTGTTATGATTTTTTTGTAAATATCGAGGCCTTGTTGCTTATCGTCTGGTGATTGATGATAGCTATTTTTAATTTTTGAAATTATGATCTGAAGAAATAATTTTCTTTATACAAAACAAATCCTGGTTTCTGAATGTAGCATTGCTTCACTTGCTCTGCAGTGACTACTGACCAGTCCACATAATAAAAGAAACTCCTGAAACACATTTGTGAGCAATGTAAATATTTCTCAGAAGTTTTGTTAGTGCTTTGTTGACACTCTTCTTGTGTGTAATTGTCACATTACTCTCTTTTCAACATGATTTAAACACTGACAGTTACAAAACTGGAATAGGTTAGTTTCGTTTATGGACTTTTTTTTGTTAAGGTCAATTGCAGAAATTTAAATACTTATGCACGCATGCCTCCGTTGAGTCATGAATGCTAGACCTCTTATTATTAACAGGAGCGGGGTTCCACAAGCTTAGTGGAATAAACATGTTAAGCACATATTTTGAATTTAGATGTTAAGATACTTAATCGAAGATTATGTCTAGGAAGATTGCCTAAACTAGGATTAATAAGCTCAAGGTGAAGACTTGCATTCATTTCTTGTTTTATTTTTCTACTTTTTTTCTCTTGAAAAACAGCTCACTCCATTGTCCTAATGCAGAAGTCATTGCCATTTTCAGAATATCATGGTTCTGGAAATTCGAGAATCTGGCACCATTTTGTAAGATATTTTTGGACTTGTAACTTATACTGTCTGGTTCTTTGTGTACACATATATGTATTGGTTGTGTGCACTTTGTACAAAGCCATGGCATTATTCTCTCCCTCACTTGTGAAGAATAGTACTAGTGCAACCTGTAATGCATAGATAGAGAGAGGCCACTGGACCAGTGGGCCTTTCATTTACCATTTGCATTCAAAACTAGCAACTGGTTTTACTGAAGAAAAGAATAATTATATATTTTTATGATTTGTATGTTTATTTCTGCTAAGTATGAATCTTTGTCTACATATAACTTGAGTGCCTGATTGTATTAGTGGAATGGTTATGATATCTATGCCAGATAAATTTGGTATGACTCACTCGGAAATAAGGTCTAGATTTTACATTAATTCCAAAGATTAAAATTATTGTTTCGGTAGATACCTTCCGTTTTGAAAGAAGTTTGGACATTCTTTAGTTTTTTTTATAATTCGGTATCGAGACCAATTTTCGTGCATCTCAGCTAATGAAAGCTTGAATATTAGTTTTTTTTTCAATAAAAGAGAATTAGACACAACTTTAAGTTGACGAAAAGCTTGAATAAAAGAGTACTACTATGCACATTACATCGGGTTAAATATCAGGTTGATGGCTCTTTAGTTAAAAAAGTATCTTGTTTTTGGCAGTGCAATGATAAATCAGGAAAAGTGAGGTAAATAATCTGCAGTTTGCTGAAACCAAGACACATTGATAAAGCTCTGGTTATGTAAACATTGAAACTATTTACAGCTTTCTTCTTGTTATAAATTGAGAGTGTGAGAGACATGTAGATAGCTGTTATTGTTCACCATCTATTGGGGCTTTTTACTTTTGGCATGTCTATAACTGTTATCCGGCATGTAGATAGCTGGGGTATTGTTCATCCTTGGGGATTCCCATTTTCGGCATGTCTATAACTGGTATCCGGCATGTAGATAGCTGGAGTGGAATTCCAACTGAGGTTTCTGGACACTGGGGTATCAACGAATCTTACGTGATCAATTGTAACACCGCTGCTTTCAGGGATGTTGGCACAGTTTGGATCGCTTCGGATATCTTCGAATTCATTTTTAGATTCAAGAACTTTTAAGTTCATTTTGTTAAACGATGAGAAAACAATTTATTTGTTTTTCAACCTCGTCGTATCGACAGTCGGGGGTTTGTCCCACTGTTTTATGTTGAATTGGTTTGATTTATGAATATAATCTCCTATTTCGTCAAAAAAAAAAAAAAATTTGAGAGTGTGAGAGATAGTTCTGGATAGAAAAAAGACAGGGAGTATGGGAATGTGGGGTTTCTCTTTAATTAACTGATGAAATTTAATTTGAAAGTTTAGTGCAAAATGGGGGGAAATTTAATCTTGTTTTTCCCCCTCAAATTGTGTACATTTCCCTTAATTTTCCCTCCCAATCATTTGTTAAACTTTGTTTATTATTTTTCTAAAAACCTGTGTTTTAGAGCAAACCAGAAAGGTATTTAGGAACAGAGGGAGTAGCTTTTATCAACCGACAGAGAACAAGTCACTATAAGAACTACACAAATTAGTCCAATCACTCCCTCTCTCTCTCTCTTTTTCTCCTGCTTCCTCTGTATTAAATTTAGTGGGTAGTAAAAGTTATTGCCTTGCTAAAAAAACATGGACTTTTGCCGGAATATTTCAGTTTCCGGTGGCCTGAGTTCTGAATATGAGCAGGAGCAGCTGTTTCCTTCTTCTAGCTCTAAGCTTGGAAGCTTGGATGACATGTTTTCAGGCAACCACATGGTATGAGCCTCGTGTACTTCACTTTTTTCTTGAGCTCAAGCAAAGTTTTCTTGACACTTTGTTCTCATTTACTTGATTTTTTTAATCTTTTCAAGAATCAAGCTTTTTTGTTCTTGCTTAGATGGGGGGTGAATGATTTTGTATGTGATTATGTTTTATGTTTTTCTTACAGTAAAAATGCAAGATTTTAGATAGAGGGTCATTTTTGTTTTTTTCTATAGCAAGTTTAGACATTATCTGTTTTGGTTTTCTTATTATGCATAAAAATGCAGGAAGAGGACATGAACTTAGAGTGGCTGTCAATTTATGTTGAAGATTGTTTCTCCAGCTCTGGAAACTGCCTACCACATGCTGCAGTGATACCGCAATTTGTCGAAAAAACTAAAAGCAGCAATGGCAGTACAGACATCCCTAAACCAGCAACACCAGCAGTAGCAGAAGCAAACTTGAAACCCTTGCAAGTGGTGAAACCTGAAATGGACTTCAAGTCATCTATGCTACACAAGTTTGTGATACCAGGCAAGGCAAGAAGCAAAAGAAGTAGAGGCCCAATTGGTAACAAGTCAAGAAGAATCACTAGCCAGTTCCCTAGCTGGTCTCACCATCCTTACATGACAAACTCAGACCCACCTTTGCTGAAACAAGCTTATTGGTTAGCTGACAGTGAACTTATTTTGCCCACAAAGGAGGAAAATAAAGAAGTCAAGTATGAAAAAACCAGGCTGAAGAGAGTTAAGGAAGAAACGGAGGATCAAGAAGAGGAAATCTTGGGCAGCTTTGAAGGCAACAATGGGCAGCAACAACAGCCAAGAAGATGCACACACTGTTTATCACAGAGGACACCACAATGGAGGACAGGACCATTAGGTCCAAAGACACTCTGCAATGCATGTGGGGTGAGGTACAAGTCGGGCAGGTTGCTGCCCGAATATAGGCCTGCTAAAAGTCCAACTTTTGTGAGCTACAAGCACTCTAATTCCCACAAGAAAGTGTTGGAAATGAGAACCATGTCTCATCTTTCCTCCAATTCTTCCTCTTATTAGTGTGATTCTTCATCTTCATATGTAGCAAAAGTCTTTTTAGTCTTAGTCAAGGAAGATGGAGGATTAGAGTTTATTTATTACCAAATTATAGTTATGTAGCTTGTTGTCTTAGCATTGAAAGACCCCTTCTTTGTTAAGGGCAATATATATTATAACCTAAGAGAGCCATGGATGGAAGTCTCATGTTTTTCCTATAATAACCATCTCTACACACACACTAAAAAGAAAAAGGAACATAAGTTGAAGTCTTTAGTTCCTTCTCTCTCTTGTGCTTGCTAAAGCCGATAGTTTCGATTCGGACTAGAGGTAAAATTTGCGTACATTTTATTATTTCCGATTCTCATTCTACAAGCGAGATATTGGATCTCTCATTTGGTTTCAAATTTAAATGTTTCTCTTGGGTAAGAATGCATACACATAGTACATGAATGTGGAAAAATGATAAAAACTGGGATTATAAATTTCGAAGTTTGGGTAAAATTATAAAGTGGCACTTGGTTCAATAGTAGGGACTGGAGGGATAAATTAAAGGAGCAATATGGTGAGGTATACACGCAACAAGGCACGTGGCTTGTAACTGATAGGTTAACTTTATTCAAAAAGGAAAAGTATGATGATACTCGTGAAAACTGGAAACAGTTATTGGATTCTGTTTCTTTTTTTTTTTTCTTTTTCACATGATTCTGCTGCTCTCCTTTTCCCCCTCTCCCCCAGTTTTCCATACATTACTCCGTTGATTACTCTCTCAAACGTAACAAGTTATATTCAGGATTCCGAAAATTTTTATTCATTAATTAAGATTATTCATTTATCGAGATAAAAAATATAATATTTCTATTATGTCGGGATCGAAAAATATTATTCATTTGACGAGATTGTTTGTTTATCGAATATTCATTTATCGAGGTTTTACTGTAGAACTCTTAGTTAAAAGTAATTAAAATATACTATAAATAAAAATTATAAAGATTATGTAAAAAAAAAAAAATCCGTATCATCTCTTACCATATTCAAATGATATATTCTGTTTATAATAATTTAAAATAATAATATACTATTTTTAAAATATAGCCAATCAATGTCAAGCACAACACCTTACAAGTTCAATAAATTTTACATAATCAGTATTTTTTATCATTTTAGTTAATCATTTTAACTAATCTCATTGGAGATGTGTCAGTTTCGAATTTTGGATTTTCGAAATTTAGATACTTTGTATCTTATTTTAGTGGCCTTCTAAACAACATAGTTTTATGGTAGGGATATTTGAGTTCGATTTCAGTTATGATTGTAAAAATCGGAAATCGATAAAAATGAAAAATCTTAACTCAACCTTCTTTCCAAGTGAAAATGTGAAATTTGTGATTCCGAAGTTTCGAATTTGAATGGGGAGGAAGCAAACAAGATAAAATTTTGAATATTGAGGTGGTGTGGGGGGGTACGGTGCAGGTGGGTGGTTGCCAATAAGTATGCCATTGTCTTCCATGTTATTGTTATACCCACCACCCATCCTCTCCTTTTCTTGCTTTCATATGGACTAGTAGGGGTCACTTTCTTTCATTTACAAAATTGATTTTCTCATTTCTAAAAATCTTAATCACACCCCCACAGTGTTTTACTTGATTGTATTATAATTATAGAGATAAAATTTTATAATTTATCGTTCCAGTATCTGAATCCAATTTCTATTGTAAGACAGAATTATTCACTAAGTTACAAATTATATCCGATATTATTTGATCGATTTTTATTCGATGTTATTTGATCGTACCAGTGCCATATTTCAACACAAAGGGTCGTATTATTTGAGAGAGAAAATGGGTCAAAATTTGTAGTACATGACTTCATGTGACCAGACGAAATGGTCACGAAAAATGATGAATTTTTTGTACTGTTCAATAGTTTATTACTGCAGTCGACATAGGGACTGGAGTAAACTGTAGATTATCAATTCCTATTAATTTATAAATATACTAGGAGTACTTAAATGGGACAATTAGGTGTATTGTTTAATGTTTAAATCTTGTCTTGTACTTGAAGCATGATTAACGACAGAAAGCATGTTATATTTTCATTAGTTTAAAATTTTAATACTACTGTACATCATAACATCAAAGGCCTTTTTACCAGAAAATAGTATTAGAACGTGTTCTAAAAAACGGCGATTAATCATTAACATCATTGTTCTAAAAAATGATGATTAATCGGGATTAATCATTATTCGATACCTTCCAAACGAAAATTAATCAAAATTAATTGTCGTTTAATTATTGTTTGATAACTTCACTACTTTATTCCGAATTCGGTTTTTTATAACACTGACTAGCACTATAATAGACTATTAAAGTTTCAAAGAAAAACTAAACTTAATAGGCCCATCTAGACAGTAACAGCATAACTGGGCCTAGTGCTGTCCATGCTACAAATTTTTTCATGTGTCCTAAAGAAAATGGATGATGCATTCTTACACTAGAATGGATCAAATAAATAAAATTTACTAATTCATGTCAAACTCTGAGTAATGTATCAACAACAATCAATTAAGCCACCAATAATATGAGAAAGCCTAGAAATACCACAGCTACCAGTGAAGGGTGTGTGGAGGAAGATCGGGACGACGGCATGATCTGAATGGTAAAATTGCATTCCCCTTGTGATATATTCTCCGTTTTCACCGAGGCAAGTCCTTGAAAACTACAGCTCAAGTCCCCTTGATTTTGGACCTGGAAATATGCATTAAAGGCGTAAGATACATTTCCATTAGCGTCCAAGCCATTACAAGACGATCCGTACTCCAGGGCTGTGCAATCTGCAAAAGTACAAGCGTAATTCACATTATCGGCAAGTTTGCTGAGGTCCTTGGCGTCTGGATTGAACGCACACCACTTCTGAGGTAGATACTTCACATTTTGTGCAGGTACTAGAAATTTGTTCTGCCCTTGACCTGAAAGATCCATTTCAAACTTGGGTTGTCCATCGTATCTAAAGATACCCCAGTGTCGCTCAAAATTGCCAGGAGCTATGCTCTTAGCATCCTCATCGATAAGTCCAAACAAATAAACCTCAATAAATCCAGGTCGAAGTGGTGTACCTTTATTGGCTGCAAGTCTTGGTAAAAGGCCATTGTAGAATCTTAGAGCATATCCCATATTAGCATTTTTATCTCCATCCGTTGGCCATCCAACCTCCCCTACCATAATCGGCATGTCCCCGTAACCTGCTGCTTTCAGTGATGAAACCAAGGTATCAAAGTTGGCATCAAAAACATTTTGATAGTCAATACCATTATCCTGAATGGGATGAGTTGCTCCATCAAAGAAGGCATAGTCAATGGGGAAGTCATCATTGCTATAAAGGCTTAGAAACGGATATATATTCACGGTGAATGGCGCTTTGTTGTCACTTAAAAACTTCACAATTTGGGTCATTTGTTCAAGGATATCTTGCCTAAATGTACCAGCAGAAGGGACAGGATTATGTTCTGGTGAACCATAGACATCAGCATTTAAGGGAACAGTTGCTTTAATGGTGTCCCCATACCCAGCTTCATTGATCGCATTCTGGATGTTCTGAAGTGCTGGGAAGGTAGTATTCAGAAAAGAATTGTTATAGGACTTCAGGAAAGGCTCATTACCAACTGCCACATATCTGCAGAGAAACAAAGTAACTATAAGCTCTCTTTCTCATGATTTTAACACATAAAACCAACACTAGCACTACATCGGTTTTGCAATTTAGTAAATTAACGTCTGTTGTGTAAACCTAATTAAACAATAAGAATGCACACTAAAGCAAGGTGTACACATAGTTATGGAACTGTGATCAAACAACTATAAGAGATATACAGCAGTAGATTAAGGCATCGCTTCCTAATTTCAATCATGCAACTCCTTGGCGTTTATTACTTTCAATTTTTCCTAGATTCTGAAAAATTAAACTAGCTGCAGTTCAACTCTTTTCAGTTGTCATGTA
Source organism: Saposhnikovia divaricata (assembly GCA_036435485.1). NCBI lineage: Eukaryota > Viridiplantae > Streptophyta > Magnoliopsida > Apiales > Apiaceae > Saposhnikovia > Saposhnikovia divaricata. The sequence goes on along the minus strand of CM071601.1, from coordinate 204,681,505 downwards.
AGTTGAGAGTCTTGAGACTGTTAAGGTATGCACTAATAAGCCTAATTTTATACTAGCAAACTACCAAAATACAGCTAAACAATTAGGTTGATAACAGAGCAGAAATTACCAATAACGGCTATAAAGAAAGATGAAATCTTGAAAAAGTTCCAGATAGTATATACGAAAACGTGTGCAACATTTTCAATGATCCAATATATCCATATTTCTCAAAGAAAGAAGCCCAACTTTCTTTCAAAGCAATGCAATATCATACAACTTCCACAAAGACAACAATGCCAACAATAATGTAATAAATAGAGTAATCTCAATCAGGCAAAACCACAAACAAGCTTTTATATGATTATATCAACATGAGCCCAATGACACACACACACACACAATACATAAATAACACATTGCATCATACATAATCTAATTAAAGAGGTGCATAGCAAAAGAGGGATAAAAGAACATACTTGATATTAACACCTCCATGGAAATTATATCTGGTAACATTATGTTGAACCCATTTTTTAGCTCTTTTATAACTATTCATAGACTCAAGTTGATCATTGGGAATAGCAATCATAACTTCAATCCCAGAGCCAGCAAGCGCACTCATTGTACTCTGTTCTGCATCAAACAATTTCACCTTTTGAATCCCATTGTCTTTTAACATCTGAACCACATCTTCTGGTTTCAATTTGTGAGTAGCCATTGTACCCCAGTTCACACCTAGTCCTTCAACTTTCACAAAACACACAAGAATCACAAAAAATAAAAAACCCATTATAAAAATTGGATCCTTTTTGTTATGGGTACTAAAAAAATTGGATCTTTTTGCTATGGATCTTAAAAAGATTCAATCTTTATGCTTTGGTGATTGAAAAAATTGAATTTTTTGTAATGGGTATTATAAAAATTGGATCTTTTTGCTACGGGCGTTATAAAGATTCAATCTTTATGCTTTGGTGATTGAAAAAATTGAATTTTTTTTGTTGGGTGTAGTAAAAAGATTGGGGAGATTTATCAAGAATGTGGACAAGGAGGGTATATAAGAATGTAGCTCATACATGTATCTATATTGTATGCATATTTGATGAGGGAAAAAAGGCAAGTATAGTAAGGAGGGAAAGTGAGCGAAAATCTAGGGGAAAACTGAGATACAGTACAGGGGGTGAAGAAGGTGGTGTGTATCAGTGTATGTATATCTTGGTAAATGTGATGAATAAATACAAGGTGTTTGTACTTTGTATGCATATGTAAAGTTTGTAACTGACCGTGTAAAGGACACGGTTTGACGTAAAAGTATACGTACAATGTTACACCGACCTTGTTTATTTTTATTTTCTTGGGGAAGAACTAAATTTAGTAACATGGAGGGATGGAATGAGATTTAATGCAAGCTTTATTCTAATTTTATTTTATTAAGTGCAATAATAATAAAAATATGGGCATGTAGTATGGAGATGAGGGGGAAAAGTAATGAGAAAGTAAAGAGAAGTCGTCTTTGTTAAGACTTATGAGTGTGGTAAGGAAAGGATGTAGTAAATGGAAAAAGTAGATGCGGTGGTAAATAATGGGTGTTGCTAAATATAGTAAACAAATTACTTAACGTAGTAGTAATCAGTAATTACTTACATGACCTTGAAGGTATTAAATAGTCAGCATCTTGAATTGAGGTTCATTGTACTGTATTAATGTCGGTTAGTTAATGCTGTTCAATCTTGCATATCTTGGTTTTTCGTTTTAATTAACTAGTTTACAAATATAATTTTGCTTACGTTACACATTTCATTACACAATTATCGATTATTACATTTATATATACTAGCTTAAAACCCGTGCGATGCACGGATTTTTTTTAATATTATATGAAACCTTTTCATTATTTTAAATTAATTTTTTTAAACATGAATTTTGGAGGGTTAAATTTTTATATGAGATGATTTGATAATAATTATATAAATGTTATCCATGATATTTCTAGAAAAAGAGGGATTTTAGTTAGAAAATATAGAAAAGATGGTAGGTTTTAGTTGAAAAAGGTAATCGGTTAATTATTAGTGATTATAAAATTATTAATTTATTTTATTAAATAGAATGCCCATGATATGATTAGAAAAAGAGAGGATTTAGTTAGAGAAAATTAAAAAATGTAACATGTTCTAGATGAAAAGGTAATTGATTAGTTTATAGTAATTATAATTTAATTATGTTTTTTACTAAATAAAATGTTTTTAGAAAAGGAGAAATTAATATTATCCGTGATATTTCTATTAAAAGAGGGATTTTAGTTAGAAAATATAGAAAAGATGATATGTTTTAGCTGAAAAAGATAATCGGTTAATTATTAATATTATAATATTATTAGTTTATTGTATTAAATAGAACCGCCCGTGATACAATTGGAAAAAAAGATATTTTAGTTAGAGAAAATAGAAAGGTAATGTGAAAATTAAAAAAGATGACATGATTTATGTGAAAATGGTAATTGATAAGTTTATAGTAATTATAATTTAATTATGTTATTTTACTAAATAAAATTGCTCATAATTTTTAGAAATGAGAAATTAATGTTGCCCGTAATATTTATAAAAAAAAGGAATTTAATTAGAAAAAATAGAAAAGATAATACATTTTAGCTGAAAAGGTAATCGGTTAATTATTAATATTATAATTTTATAATTTTATTTTTATTAAATATAAACGCCCGTAATATAATTGAAAAAAGAGAGGTTTTAGTGAGAGAAAATAAAAAAGGTAACGTGTTTTGGCTGAAAAAGGTAACCATCCATGATATATTTGGAAAAAGAAAGACTTTTGTTAGAGAAAAGAGAAATGGTAACGTGTTTTGCCTGAAAAAGGTCTTTGATTAGTTAATAGTAATTCTAATATAATTATGTTATTTTATTAAACAAAATTGCTCGTATGCTTTTTTTAAAAAAAAAAGAAATTTTAGTTAGATAAAATGTAAAGGATATTGTATTTTACCTAAAACATGAAATTATTTAGTTATTGAAAAACAGAAAAGGTAATATGTTTAACCTTAAAAAGGAAATTTTTAATAAATTAGAAATTTTAGTTAGATAAAATATAAAAGATATTGTATTTTACCTGAAAAAGAAAATTATTTAGTTATTGAAAAATAGAAAAGATAATATGTTCAACCGGAAAAAAGGAAATTGGTTAGTTAGTAGGATGGATTTTATCTACCGTATTTTAGTTAGAAAATATAATACGTTTTAGCTGAAAAAGGACATCGGTTAATTATTAACATTATAATATTATCAGTTATTTGTATTAAATATAACCGTCCGTGATATAAATTGGAAAAATAGAGATTTTAGTTAGAGAAAATAGAAAGGTAATGTGAAAATTAAAAAAATGACGTGATTTAATGTGAAAATGGTAATTGATTAGTTTACAATAATTATAATTTAATTATGTTATTTTAGTAAATAAAATTGCTTATAGTTTTTAGAAAATGAGAAACAAATGTTGCCCGTGATATTTCTAGAAAAAAAGGAAATTTAATTAGAAAAAATAGCAAAGATGATACATTTTCATGTATCATTATTATAAACAATGTATACGATTTTTAGTATATTTTATTAATAATTGAGAAATATGATGTGATATTTTCATGTATATATTAATGATTGTAAGATTTGTTGTAAATTAAAAAGGTAACGTAATAATATTAATGATTGAAAGATATGATAAAATTGATGTTTTTAAGTGTTTATAAAAGGTAATATGTTCAACTAAAAGTAAATGTGAAAAAGGCAATCACTAATTACCATTAATTTTATTATATAAATTTGAAAAATGCAATCGACTAATTACCATTAATTTTATTATCTTAATCGACTAATTATCATTAATTATAACGTGTTTTAATTGGAAAGAAAATATTAATGATAGAAAGATATGATACGATTGATGTTTTTAGGTGTTTATAAAAGGTATTATCTCGACTAATTACCATTTATTATATTATGTTATTATTTATTTTAGGTGTATTTATGTTTCTTTATAATGAAGGGTATATAAGTAAATTCACTCAGTACCAAAAAACAGGTACCAAAACTTTCAATGTTTCGGAATTTATATAATAGTATAGATTTTATGTGAAAATTATTAGTACCTATTGGCCTAAGATTATGGATAAATTTTTTGATGAGTTTGAGTTTTTACGTATCCAACAAAAATTTCAATTTTCTTGTATCATATTTCTTTTAATTAGTTACTTTTTCAATATTCAATTTCAGTTTGTTATTTTTATATGTTTAATTGATAGTTAAAATTTAGTTAATTTATTGATTTACTAGTTAAAACAAAATTATTGTTGTGTAATGTCGAAAATATGTTATTATAATATTAATTTATTATTTTAGTTGTTATTGGTTTTTGAAATGGCAAGTTCTTATTTGTTTATCTTGAGACTCCAAAGTTATTTTTTATTTTAACCTCAAAAGTTTTCTTTTATGTTGTTCACATTTTTTTTTTGGGTTTCAGAATTTAATATTACATATTATATTAGACTTTAATATCTTATATATTATTTTCAGATAATAGGAAATAAACATAATTATATAATTTAAAATTAATCAAATTTTAAAATGGGATATAATTTTTTATTTAAATACATATTATATAAATTTAAAAAATTGAACAATTAACATTATAAGTAACCATTTTTATTTTCACAATAAAACCGGGTGAAAACAAAACGCATGCTGAAATAATCACAGGAACATCGATGATGGTATTAAATACGCTCATTTGCACAGAAGACAAGTAAGGTCAAAATTGTAATCTCTCGTTACTGCACAAAGTAAAATTTTACTACATTTAGCAATTATGTAAATAATAATTTATGATAACTTTTTCTTTTTTTTTTGTCTGCAAGAATAAATCTTGAACAGGAGTACAAAAAGTACAAGAGAATCCGAGGAGGAAAACAAAAATCAAAACCCGCCCACAAAGGAATACACGAAGCCAAATCATCCAACGAGAGAATAACGTAAGCTAAACTCCCAAATCTGGACAATAAAAACTTGATGTCCATACCACAAATAGAGAGAGTGAAGAAAAGAAAAAACAAAGAAATGAAATGAACTAAAGTCAGGAAAGAGAGAATACAATAACGAGGGGAGAGAAAGCCCGAAAAACCCCAAAACCAAACTAAGGAAAAGAAACAAGAGAACAGAGACAAGGCATACACGAAGCCAAATCATCCAACGAGAGAATAACGTAAGCTAAACTCCCAAATCTGGACAATAAAAACTTGATGTCCATACCAAAAACATAGAGAGGGAAGAAAAGAAAAGAAAACAAAGATAAAGAACAGAGACAAGGCATACACGAAGCCAAATCATCCAACGAGAGAATAACGTAAGCTAAACTCCCAAGTCTGGACAATAAAAACTTGATGTCCATACCAAAAACATAGAGAGTGAAGAAAAGAAAAGAAAACAAAGATAAGAAGTGGACTAAAACCAGGGAGATAGAAAACAATCAATGAGGGGAGAGATAACCCGAAAACCCCAAAACCCAACTAAAGAAAAGAGACAAGAGAACAGGGACAAAGAGAAGCAACAATAACAAAGCATGAATAATTCATCACAGAGACTACAAATAGTACACATATCAATTGAATTCATACCTTAGCTCGAGGCATTGAAGTCTTCTCGAGTCCTTACCAATCCAAATCTTCTCTTTTGCCTAGGACTTGCCTTAACTTTTACTCTGCACCTTGTAAATCCCATTAATTACTTCCTTTTGAAAGTCCAAATTGAGTCATTTTGAGACTTCTTTGTTCCTATTAAAACTGCAACAATGAATCAGTTCTAAACAAAATAGAAACTTAAATATAAATAATTTTTGAATTTTGAACAAAAAGGATGCTCATTTCTAACCAAAGGGGATCCCTTCGGTTAGGCATCTAAACTTATAAAAGATAATTTATTAAAAGATGAGAAATAAATTTTAATAGAATGTATATATATATATATATATATATATATATATATATATATATATAAAGTCATCTGAAAAGACAAATATTCGTCAATTGACGACAAAACACCCAATAATGATCCCAAAGCCAAAATTTTGGCACACCCTTGTACTCGGTCATTTCAAGTATCAATCTTTCAATTCTTCTGCTAAAACTGATATCTGCACATAGGTAAGCTCTGCAGAACTGGTACTACTTGAATAAAGTACTCGTCATTACAACACTTTTAAATGTTTGATCTGTTGGTAATGCACAGACCTTATATAATTGTAACTGCCAGGTAGCTTTTACACAATGCAATTATGTCTCAGACTTCTTGCATCTGCCGCATGCCTCATGTATCAATAGACTTTGTGATACTGATCTAGCCCTGTTGTTGCTGATGTTCTCTTTAAGTAGCGAGTGTCAATTGTCCAGGTGAGAAATTTTGACATAGAGTAACTTTTTGCATAGAGAAATAGTGGTGTACATGGGAGTTCCTGCTATAGAACAATAAATGTTCTCTCATATCTAATCATGGATGTATCTTTCTATCTCAACTATCAATGATGGCAAAATCTGGTCATTGTTACAGGTGTGAGTACCTGTAACTATTTTTCGGATCTTGAGAGTAACTTTTACCTGCATCTTTTAATGATTATTCCTTAGAAATACAAGTATTAACACTTGTTCATACAGAATACTTGACATTGTAAAATAGGAGATGGAGCTAAGTGTATATGATATTTAAAGATATTGTTTTACAGATTCCGGTCTCAACCATTTCAGAATCTGTTTACAAGACATAAGTTGATTGAACAAATCAGAGCTCGCAGTGCAACAAACTAGCTACTTCTAAATCTGAGGTAGGCTTGCTATATCTTCTTCAAAATGCAAAGAGTAGGAAAAGAGAAGGAAAGGAAAACTTTTTAGTACTTAGGTACTAGAACCATAGAGAAAAGATGAAAAGCAGCCAGTCTACTTACTCTATCCAAACTCCTGCCTTTTAACTCTTTTCAGTTTACCCTCATTACCTCCACCAGCAGTTAAAGGTGATCTTTCGTATTGTGGGTAAAATCTTCCATCCATACCTCCTCTTCCTCTAGCTGAAGGGCTCGTTTTGCCAAATTATGGGCCGTATTATTGAATACTCGCTTCATATGTGTAACCGCTGCTCCGTGGAAACTGGCCACTATCCTTTGTATATCGGACAAAAGGATCCCGAGCTCGTTATAGAACTCGTGGGTGTTCTTCAAAGCATTTACCAAGGACAAAGAATCCGAGTAAATGTTTTTGATTGGTAGACCTATATTTTGTGCCCATCTTAAACCCACCAGCAGAGCTAACGCCTCTTCATGTAAAGCAGACAATCCCCCTTTTAGTGGTTTGGACAGCCCCGCTCGTGGCCTTCTATTTGTTGAAAAGATAACGGCCCCCAAACCTACCATTTCATCGTTTGTGGAGGTTGCTGCATCCACACACAGTGTAAAGTCTTGGATTTCTATTTCTGTTTGCCCCCTTTGATTCCTTTCCCCTTGAACTGTTTCTCCTTCACTTGTTTGCGCATTCTTAACCTCCACATAGAATGCAGAAAGCCATCTTTTTAGTTGTTCCGGGTTCCTAGGTTGTTGTTCATGGGTTTTCTTATTTCTTTCTATCCATATTCCCCATGTCGAAATTAGCCATTTTTCCATGGAATCTTTTTCCAACAGATCAGATGCATAGCATAATACCTCTTTAAAAGAAATTTCATCCTTCTGTCCCACCAGAAACGGGAAATCAAGGAGACCCCATCTTTGTTGTGCAAAGGAGCACCAAAATACTGCATGTGCGTTTGTATCTTCTGTCCCCCCACATACCGGGCACCTGCTATTGGGTGATGCATTTCGCCTATATAGACCCTTATCCGTGGGTAATATTTCATGAAAACCTCTCCATCCAAAAATGAGGATTTTCCGATGTATCTTTATCTTCCAAAAGAATGTCCACCAGTTTGACAGCACCTCTGTTGACGACGATGGGCTGGAGCTTGCCTTACTCATTGCTAAATTATATCCACTTTTTACCGAGTAATTTCCATTTTTTGTATAGTGCCAGAGCCATGAGTCTTTATGATTAAATGGGCTGAGTGGAATGGTTAGAATGCTTTGTGCATCCGGACTCAGGTATATTTGTTGAATTAGTGCGCTATTCCACATACCTGGTTCTTGTATAAGATCAGAAACTCTCAGTTCTTCATTTATTCCTTGAGTAATCGGGATGAAAGATGGAGGCCTTGTTACCCACGGGTCTTTGAATGCTTTAGTATTTTGTCCATTCCATATTCTCCTTCTTAGCCCTAGCTTTAGTAATTCCTTGCCCCAGATGATCCCTCTCCAAGTCAAAGATGAGCCGCTCCCTTCCTTTGCTTCTATAAAGTTTGTATTTGTAAAATATTTAGCCTGTAAGACCCTTGTAATAAGTGATGTAGGGTTTTTTAAAATTCTCCATGCTTGTTTTGCTAGCAAAGCTTGATTGAATTGAGTTAGTTTTCTGAATCCTAAGCCACCCTCCTTTTTTGGAATACTTATTTTCTTCCATGCCTTCCAATGAATTTTTCTTTTAACTTGAGAAGCCCCCCACCAGTAACGTGCCATTAGGTTCTCGATATCTTGACATTGCCCTTCCGGTGTTCTAAAACAGGACATGAAATAAGTTGGCATGGATTGGATCACTGATTTCAACAGGATTTCCTTTCCTCCTTGTGAGAAAGTTTCCGGTTTCCAGGATTGTAACCTCCTCCATATTCTATCCTTTATTGCTCTGAACATGATTCTCTTGTTTTTCCTACCCTTCATTGGTAATCCAAGATATATCTCTATAGCTTCTGCTGTTTGCATATTTAGTGAACTTTTAAACTCCTCGCGGACAGTTTCGTTTGTATTTTGTGAAAAGACAAGGAGAGATTTATTGAAGTTGATCATCTGTCAAAACCGAATTGGAGACAACTAAATCTGTCAAAATGGATTTATATCTTACCATTAAACAGTTTTTATATATACTTCATGATTTATTTAAAACAGATTATTCAACTGATGTGCCTATTTTCTTTTTGTAGGTGTGTGTTTAAACTATTTTGTGCCTCCCAGTCTATAACCGTGTTTACCTGTCCTGAGCATTCCGAGTACATCAAGAAAATTTCCTGGATAGATTGTAATGATCTTGTTGAAGCCTTAAGGAACAGCAAGCTATCATCCGCAAAAAACAGATGGCTTATGGAAGGTGCCTTTCTTGCTATTTTTAGTCCCAAGATATCCTCTCTGCTTTCTGCTTGGCTTAGTAGAGCTGAAAGTCCTTCCGCACATATGAGAAATAGGTATGGTGAAAGTGGATCTCCTTGACGCAAACCTCTCGTTGGAACCACTTCGCCATAAGTTCGACCATTTATTTGGAAAGAGTAACGCACAGAAGTGACACATCTCATGATCATTTGCACCCACCGTTGTTTAAACCCCATCTTTGTTAGCATTTTTTCTATGAATATCCACTCTACTCTATCATATGCTTTACTCATGTCCAGCTTCATTGCCGCATAACATCGTTTTCCTGTTGTCATTAATTTTATGTGGTGTAAACATTCATATGCAATCAGTGCATTGTCCGTTATTAGTCGACCTGGAACAAAAGCACTTTGTGTGGTGCTAATAATCAGCGGGAGGATTTCTTTTAGTCTGTTTATTAAGACCTTCGAAATCACTTTGTATACCACATTACACAGGCTTATTGGACGATAATCACCCACTGATTTAGGTTCTTTAACCTTAGGAATAAGTGTTACAAGAGTAGAGTTAATCAGATTTAACCCCTCCTTTTCTTCTAAACAATCCATCACTGCTCTGGACACAAGTGGTCCTACAATATTCCAATGTTTTTGGTAGAACATAGCATTCATACCATCAAGTCCCGGACTTTTGTCCGCTGACATTGAGAATACCGCCTTTTTAATTTCATCTACCGAGAAATTTGTTTCCAAAGATCTGCTCATATCCTCAGTCACTACTGGTTTGACAGCCTTCAATAGTTCATCTATCTTCTCCGTACTTGGTAGGGACGATGTAAATAAAATTTCATAGTATCTTTGGATTATTGCACTATATTCCTCTTCATTTGTACACCATTCATTGTTCTCATTCATCAGTCCTGTAATTATGATTGTCAAGGTCAAGATTTGCTTATGTTATGTAAGATATAACCACGTAGTATGTATTTTAGTGAAATTTCCTGGTTCTAATTTTTGTACTCCAAACATCATTTTGTACCAATATATTTAAAGAAAAGAAAGATGTGGATAACAAGCTATCTATCAAAGTCTCCTGCATAGCTATTTGCGGCATTATATAATTACCTAGTAAATTGTTTCTCGCACTCTAACATAAACTGGAAGGATTCATCCTTAAAGGAAATCATTTACTCCATCTGCTCTGGCAGTTAGCTAACAGATGAGCTAGATAGCAAACAGTTGCCGGATGACATGGCAGGTACTATGAGGAAGCCTTGTGTAGAGTCCGTAACTTGAACACCCTCTCGAGTTAGAATTCAGCAACGTAGATTCTTTAAAAAGAGGTGAAAGAAGTAACTCTGTAAATTCTCCTTTTCTTTGTACTTAGTTCTATTATTCTATTATGATAATAATTCCAATAGCGGAGATACTATTATAGAATAAAATTTTGAACACAGCTTTGTTGTCTAAAAATGACTATGCCGTATGAGTTGTGGATATATAAGTTGTTGAAATTTGTTATGATAAACATATTTTCCTCCTTTATTTTCCTTTAGTATTATTCCCGACAACTATATGTAGAACCTATAAACAAATAGTACTAACCAAAACATTATCAAACAGTATATTCTATCTCAACTGGACCATCTTAAGTATGCATGTTCCCTGTATCCTTACCTTTAACGTAATTAGTCTTATTTCGTGTCCTAGCTCTCTGATGGAAAAATTTGGTGTTCTGATCTCCAACTTTTAACCATACAGTTTTCGATCTTTGCTTCCAATAAATTTCTTCATTAGTCAACAAATCATTTAACTTATGTTCCATAATTCTTAGTTCGCCACTATTGTCTTTTTGCTCCTGTGTATCATGAAGATGTATAATGTATTGGTGGGTTTCCTTTATCTTTTTGGCCATACAACCGAATTTGGACTGATTCCAATCTTGAAGATTCATGGAACACCGTTTGATATTGTTGATTACTGAAGCCAGTGGAGGTTGATTAGTCGAATGCCAGCTAGATGAAATAATCTCCCTGTATTCAGCTTCTCTGACCCACATATTTTCAAATTTAAATCTAGACCGTTTTCTGCCATTTAGTGCGGTGCCGATTTGTCGATCATGTAAGTTCAAATAGAGTGCTCTATGATCTGATTGGAAGAAATGAAGGTGCGTCAGAGACTTATTTGGGAACCACTCTAACCATTCGTCATTTGCCATTGCCCAATCAAGCCTTTCTTTTATCCACCCATCAGTTATCTTCCTCTTCCATGTGAAATGATTTCCTTTATAACCCAAAGGTTGTAACCTACAAACTTCCAGTGATGTACGAAATGCTTCAATTTGTGCTTCGTTTTTAACTCCTCCTCCTTCCTTGTCGTCATGACTTAAAATTTCATTAAAGTCACCCATAACAAGCCATGGTCCACTAGTCACTATCCTGAGTTTTTGTAACAATTCCCAGGTGTGATGTCTATTATTAATATTTGGGTCACCATAAAAACCACAGAAGTGCCATGCCCTTTGTTGATCATTGATGCGTAAATAACAACTATAGTGATTTGTTGATGACGTAAGGTACGTAACTTCCACATAATCTTTCCATAAAGCCATGATACCGCCCCCCAACCCGATTCTTGGGACTTCAAAGCCATGGTCGAAACCAAGTTTATTACACATTGTTCCCACATTTCCTTCTTTAAGCTTAGTTTCCATAAGGAATAATACATCTGGTTTATGATATTTAATCAGTAGTTTTGCTTGTCTGATCGCTTCTTCTCCATTCAGTCCTCGTACATTCCAACTGACTATTGCCATTCGGACTCGGTGTACTTTGTGTCTCTCTTTTTAGGGAGGTTAGTGTATCACTCTTTTCTGTACTAAGATTTTGACGACTTTAATTGATTATTCCTTAAGAAGCCCGATATCTTCACAGAGTTAGGTAGTTACTTTAAAGTGCCCTTACCTCTTTTTTAAGTTGTTCCACAAAACCCTGTCTTTCGTTGTCTATTCTTCAATATTTATGAGCCTTTCCCATATTGAACTTGGAAGTGTGTATTTATGTACTGTACCTTTTCGTTATTCGGGAAAGCGTTATTACTATATCATACCACCATATGGGTTCTAAGACCCTCTCTCACCATCCCTAGGTCTTTTCATATATTCCATTTTCTGCTTGTTGCTATCAGACTTGAAATTTATTTCTAAATATTTTTATTATTAGTTACTTTATAGAGTGATTCATAAACTAGCTATATTGCAATTTACTTGTACATTCTATTTATACTTTGTCTATACCTCTTAATTTAAACCAACTGTCATGATTTACCAGTTTTGCCATATGATGTTCCCCATGGTTCTCCTTATTGTCCAAATTGTGTAAGTAAACTTTTCCTCTTCCCTTTTTTGCCAAATTATCTATTCCATCTTTTTTATTTTATTCCTTCTTTTGGGTAGTATCGTTCTTTTGCAATGGGTATGTATTTCTTTTATATATTTATGTAGTAGAAGAATACTACCTTTTCTTTGACTAATTTTAGTTTAACTCCAAAACATGTGAAAAGAACTATTAATCACCCCGTGATACTTTCATAATATATATATATAGGATTTTGCTCAAATGAGAACCCCAATTAAAATGAGAACTGAGATCTAATCTCAGCCCTCCATTTTACACTGTATTAGATAATCTGGACCACACAATCCAATCTAATTAGATTAATATCTGCTGCATCAATTTCCTACCCCCACCTGGAGAAACACACGCGCCCACCCCCGACCCCCCGCCCCTGCCCCCCGTCGGCAGCCCCCCGTCGGCCACCGTCCACCCAACTACCATAAATATATAAATACAAACTATACATACACATTACATACAAACATTGTTAGGTCCGATAAGATTGTAGAAGGGGGGGTTGAATACAATCTTTACCTTTTTATCGAAATTTGTCCTTTAAATTAAATTTGATAAAGACAAATTTATCTGCGGAAATATTTAACACAATTTTTCAAGTTGAATATAACTGTATATTAACTTGATGTGGTGTTACAAAATCAGTATAACAACTTATCAAGATGTTAATAACTAATTAGAAAATTCGACATGAACTTTTCTAATTTAGTTAATAATAATCAAGATAAGAACTAGGAAACTTAATTCGCTAGTAGTACAAGAACCACAAATAAACAAGTTCTATCGGATAGAATATCACAAAGATGAAGAACTTGAATTTCTGGGAATTGTTTAAGCTTTGGTGTTCTTGGTGTTCTTGAGAGAGAGAATTCTGGTCTTGATGAAATGTTTTCTGCTGTGTTTTCTCCGTTATGACTTAATCTGGTCTGTTCTGATCTTTTATATCAACAACAGGTCTTTCTGGCTTTCTGTAGGATATTTAAATGCTCCAGCATGACTTAAACAACTTCCAAGACTTGATTTTCCTTCATTAAGACTTACACAAACCTCCATTAAGACCTAAAATGTGTCGGTAAGACTTACCAGAATTTCGGTAAGACTTATAACAGCTGGCAGAGGTCGGTAGGACTTAAATCAGGTCGGTAAGACTTAATCCTGAAAAGGCTTCTGTCAGTAAGACTTAAATTAAGTCTTACCGAATTTTACCTCTTCCAAGACTTAATCAACTTTCTTTCTTTAAGTCTTATTGATCCATTTAATTAGTTAATGTTTTAACTAATTCATATTTAATTGATACAATAATTAATTTAATTAATAAATTAATTCTAACAGAATTAATTCATTTAATTAAATTAACTAAATTAATTTATATCAATTATAAATGAATTTAATTAAATCAATAAATAATTAATTTAATTCTTACAAACCACTAAAGGTAGTAAAGAATTACCAATGATTTGTGTTGACGTTCGATGTACTGTCTGGTTCATGAACGACTAACTTCAATGACGCTTCTTCACTTCTGACTTTAGGTTGTGGTTTATTTCTTCTCTCAATTCTCTTGTACTGTAACTGATCTTCAAACTATCACTCGAAAAATCTCTGTCACTGTTCAAATGAATCCATTAACTTCAATGCTGTACTGGGGCTTGATCAGATAACTGAATCGTCTTCCAGTGTATGACATCAAAACTATAGATTGACTTTTCTTCTTTCTTCTGACAGATAATACTTCTTGAGATTCCCGTGACAGTTCATATGTATATTTACTTATTACAATTTGGTTTAAGTTGATTAGGATCCTCTAACTACAAATAGGCTGAGTCATATGCCTTTCAATCTCCCCCTATTTGTTTGTTAGACAATAACAAGCAAATTCCTAGAGGATACCTCAACTAATCCAACTTAACCAAATAAAGATAAAACTTTAAATACTAAGTAAATATGAAAAAAGTTCTGGTTTATATTTAACATTTGCCAGATTCAAACATGAAAGATAAATACAAGATAGATGATCCTCTAGACTGATCATATGATATAAATTCCTATCAAGATTTATCTAGGCTCCAAAGATATAACATGTAGAGAAATTCTTTATCTTCAATTGTCTTCCCTTCTGAATTCTCCTTCTTCTGGCTCATCTGTGACTTGAAGTTTCATATGTAGATCAGAATCAACAAGACGTTCTCTTCTAGATGACAATCCTTGAGGTAAGACTAAAGGAATTCCAAGCTTCTTTCTCAGTTCACCTTGAAATTTCTTGTAATCTTTTATGTTCGTTTGTGCATAGGAACGGATGTGATCTGCAGCTATTACCTTTTCTTCAGTCAAGTATCCATGATTTCTGAGAGCATATTATTTGCATGATGTTCGTATAGCTCATCTGTCTGAAGATTGATTGTGTGAAGTACCTCTCCCTTAAGAAATTTTACTTGTGGAGGTTCCTTAATCACTTCAGGTCCAGCTCTTTCAGCAAATTCTTTGAACTTTTCATGTAACAATACACCTAGCTCAGAAGATGTTCTTACCTTAGGCCTAAGTACCCATATCTCTGTCAGTGATCTGTCATAAAAGAACTGAATAGATACTCTGAATGTTCCAACTTTATGACAATCTACAAATATTACCAGCTCATCAGATTTGGGTTCAAATGCAGTAGTTATCCTGATGACTTCTACCTGTAAGGCCTTTATATACATTTCATGAATTGGATTTGCCAGTTTGAATTCTTCGAGAATTTGTCCAAGACGACGATCTTCATAATCAGAACTCTGAGGTGAATCAATTGCTCTTTGAGCACGTTCCCATTTGTCACCGCTCTTTAGTCTGATATATGTTTTTCTCTTCTCAACATTTATAGCATGTAGTCGTTGTAATGCTTGCTGTTCAGCTTTCTGAAGTTCTTCATTTCGTGCAATTTGCTCTAGAGATTTTTGAAGTTTTTCTTCTCTCAGTTGCAAATTTGCTTCTCTTTGAGCAAATAACTCTTCAGATTCTTTCTCAGCTTGTTGAGCTTCAAATTCAGATATCACTGGTCCTTCATCTTCCCAGTGACTAAGATCAGGTTCAGGAAGTTCTTCACCTTGATCAGGGAATTCAAGATCAGCAAAAACATCGAAGTTATCCGGTTCACCCGTGTAATAATAACCTGTGTTCTTGTCTTGAATATCTTCTTCAGTTTGTTCAACTACTTTCTTCTCTCTTTCTTTAGATTTATCTTGTGATCCCTTTGATTTCTCCTCCTTAGTTGAGGAATCCTCTACAGACTTATCAGTTGCCCCAGCTTCAGGATCCTGTTCATCATCATCACCACCCTTACTTGTAAAGAATTCAATTTCTTCATTTGTAGGTTTGCGACTTTGACTTACAAGATTAAACAAATGTCTTAACCCTTTAGCCTGGTGTGCATTTTGCTTTTCGATCTGGTCCAGACGAGAATCAGTAGATTCTTGATTGTGCTGTACCTCTGACTGTAGATTATCAACTTTCAAGGAAATCTCAGAAATTAACATGTCTTGAGCAACAGTAATATCTCCAGAGTCATCAAGTGCCTTTTCATGAGAGAGTTCGAGAGATTCTATCTTCTTGGTGAAAGATGTCTTTAAGTAGTTTATGTCCTTCTTTATTACAGCAAGCTGACTGTTGACAGAGGTGGATGTAGAAGATCGCTCACCCACTTGTGCTCTAAGAATTTCTGTTTCAGCCTTGCTGACTGCAAGTTCTTTCTCTAAAGCAATTATCTTTTCTAATAATGAGAGAGTGTATGTGTCAGTGTGTGCGCTCACCTGACGTTCACTTTGAGATCCACTCACCTGAAGTGCATGTGTTTCACTCAATTTTATGGTATTCCTCACATTACTCCTCTCAGATTCCTTAGCTGCTTCCAGATTTGTACCTGCATGTAAAATCACCCTAGCCTTCTCTGGGAAGGTCAGTGGTGGTGCAATGGGAGTTCGCAAATCCCTGTCCTTAATCAAATCTACTTGAACATTTGAAATTGTTGACTGAATTGCTTCAGTAGTAGATTGATCAAGTTGCCTTCCACCTTCTCCAGTCGAAACTGCGAGTGGAAAATCCCTTGTGGGAGCCAGGAGTGTTTGTCCTGGGAGGGGAGATGATGGTTCTATTAAAGTTGGTTGAGAACCAAGATTTCCCTCTAAAGCCTGTGAAGACTCTTCTACCGTAACTATGGTAGGCACTGTCACATTTTCTACGTGCTCTCCTTGCAGTGTGTCCTGAGACTCATTTAAAGGTATGTCTTCCCCCATTGTGAGTAATAGAGGAGGTGTGCTTGACTCACTACAAGGTGCCATGGCCCTATGGCGAATTTCAATAGAATCATCCTGTTGAGAAGATGATTCTAGTAACTGTGTAACGGCCATATCAATTTCCATATCCTGTTGGGAGGATACAGACGGGCTTACAGTTGCCTCAGGTTGAGTTCTACTTTTCTTTTCTAGAGGCAGAGCTGTGGGTTCACTCATACTGCCACTACTGATTCGACTTCTTTTTACTTGCAATTTCTTTCTGGAGTGAAAAGATATGAGTTTTGGTGGTTGAGTGTTTGGCTCTACGACCTTGGTTAGAGGTTGTGGTACTACAGCCCCTTGGTCAGACCTACCAACCACTTGGGTTCCAGAAATAGATTGAGAAGCAATAGTTTGAGGAACAGAAGGCAATACCTGGTCAGCTGATTCCGCAATAGTCTCTGATAAGATAGGTTGATCCAATTCAGGTTCAGGGACAGATGCAGTTTCTTGCACTGGATGTTCAACAGCAAGAGCAGCTGGCTGAGAAACAATTTGCTGAGCAGGTTCAACTTGTTGATTGCCTTGATTTTCATTATCAACAAGTATGTTTTAAACTGGTGGTTCAGGGTTTTGTTCTGGTTCTTCAGGTTCTGGTACAGGTTCAATAACTGGTAGTTGTATATAGTTTGACATATATTGGGTGACAACTACAGGTATATTTGTGAATTTTGGCTTGTTGCTGTACTCAGTGAACAATCTGGTAGTAGGTTTACCTGACGCCAGTGACTCTCCATTCAAGAATTGGGCTTGGTTTTCTAGTTCCACAAGATGATTAAAAATCAATGATAAGAATCTTGGATAATAACATGAAACTTTATGTCCATTATCAAAATTCTTCTTTGCATTAATGATCCTTCTAACCATCGGAACACACAGTAGTCTGCCAATATTAATCCTTCGGTTGTGTGCAACTGCATATCCAATATGCTGCAAGAAAGATGGTAATACCCCGAAGTTCCCTTTTGTAGTGTTGGCAAAGACTCTACCTAGTGTGTCAAACAGATAATCCCATTCCTGAACGAAGTTCTTTTTATTCCAGACAGTTTGATCAGGACTGTCTTGATAGAATACACCATTTAAAAAATTTATCATTTCTTGATCTGATGGTAATTCTTCGAAATTATCAGTTGGAAAATTTAAGACCGTATTTATTGTATTTTCATTCACTGTGTACTGATTATCTCCTACAGAGAAGACAAAAGATCTGTTATCATTAGAAATGACAGCAGTAGTACACATGATTCGCAAAGGTTCAATTTTCAGAGGAGCATCTAATCTCAAAGCATTGCGAACCAGTGAATTTTCATTTAAAAACCGAATCCACGGTCGAAAACGTTCAACTGAACATTTTTCTGGATCAAAATAACCGATTAAATTATGTTTAATAATTTCAAATCGATCAGCCATTTTAATCAGGATTTAATTTCCTTGAAAATTTCAGATTTTACAAATTTTTAATTTAAAATATAATTTTTCGAATTAATAAATAATTAAAAATTCGAAATAATTAAAAGTTCTTCAAAAATTCTGAAAAATTCACACAATGATCCTTGTATACACACAAACACACGTGTATTTTTAGTTTTTCAAGAATCAAGCTCAATTTTTCACAAAAACAGATCTAAGAATCGATTTTTCGAAAATGAACTCTTAAAAAACTGAACAAAATCGCGATTTTAACCACTCAAAACACAGATAATCAAGCAAGGAGTCTAGATATGTGGTTAATTCGTGATTTGGTTGAGAGAAATCGGTCGAAAATTGGACATGAACGGTTTGTATATATGTGTGTATATGTAAGTATCTTTATTGTTCTATAAGACTTAACTTGATAGAAATGTTAATAAGACTTAAAAACAACTAACTCTCATATATATACAAGTAGACCGAATAAGACTTAAAACTAGCATTAAGACATAACTGTTATTTATATATTTACATACCTACTTAACTCGATTATGACTTAACTTAAAACTATTAAGACATAACTAATATGACTTAACTAAGACTCAAATAAGACTTAACTGTATTAAGACATAACTAATATGTATATATATACGAATAGGACTTAAAATTAACAAGACTTAAAAAAAACTATTATTAATAAGACTTAACTAATAAAATTAAGACTTAATTTTACTATGACTTAATCTAAAAACAGACAAGACTTAAAAAAAATAATTAATTAAGACTTAACTAAATACATGTGATTAAGACTTAATATATACTGACCTGCGAATATGACTTAAATTTAAAATCTCGATAAGACTTAACCTGTTTAAGTCATACCGATTTTAAATTAAGTCATATTGACTGTTTTTCCTATTTTTAAGTCATATTAACTTTAAATAAACATTAAAAACACTATAAAATATACAATTAACTTATAAAAAATAATAAAATTATTATATAAAATTAAACAAATAATAAAAAATAATTATACATACCATATGCTAACCTATTAACGAAAACAAAGCAATATTAACAGGACAAACATTACAAAACATATGATAATTTAATTACTAAAATAGAAATAAATATCTACAATTATTCTAAAAATACAGAAGTATGAAGTATTAAGTAATATGAATAAACAAAGTGAAAAATAATTAAACAAACAAGAAAATCAGATGGTAAAATAATTATACAAGTGATTTCAAACAACAAATATTCACAGATTAATCACTTGTAAAATTATTAAAGATCAAATTTCAGATATTAATTACTAGGACTGTTTAACATACCCAATTCACTAACAATTCTAGTGAATGAGGATTCATTAAGCGACTTAGTAAAAATATCTGCAGTTTGATCTCCAGATCCTACAAATAGTAGTTCCACTGTACCATTCATTACATGCTCTCTTATAAAATGATACCTTATGTCAATGTGCTTTGTCCTTGAGTGCTGCACAGGATTGCTTGCGATTGCTATGGCACTTGTATTATCACATAAAATAGGAATATTTTCCAATACAATACCATAGTCCATTAATTGATTCCTTATCCATAAGATCTGAGCACAACAGCTTCCAGCAGCTATATATTCAGCTTCGGCTGTAGAGTTGGAAACTGTTTGCTGTTTCTTACTGAACCAGGATACCAATCTTCCACCTAGGTATTGACAACTCCCAAATGTACTTTTCCTGTCTACAACACTTCCTGCATAGTCAGAATCTGTATATCCAATTAAAGTAAAACCAGATTCATTAGGATACCAGATGCCTAAATTAGGCGTACCCTTTAGATATCTTAAGATTCTTTTGACAGCAGTGAGATGGATTTCTTTAGGGTTCGCTTGGAACCTTACACACAAGCATGTGGCAAACATTATATCTGGTCTACTAGCAGGTAGGTAAAGCAATGAACCAATCATACCTCTATAGCCTGTGATATCTACCTTGGCAGAACTTTCACATAAACCAATTTTGACAGCTATAGTTGATGGTGTCTTTGCTGATGAGCACTCCTCCATGTGATATTTCTTGAGGAGCTCCTTGATGTACTTAGATTGACAAATAAATATTCCATCTTGTCTCTGACTTATTTGTAATCCAAGAAAGAATTTCAGTTCTCCCGTCATGCTCATTTCAAACCTACCCTGCATTACCTTAGAAAACTTCTTGCACAGAAGCTCATTAGAAGACCCAAATATAATATCATCCACATAAACTTGGACTAGTATTATATCATTCTTATGTCTTTTAGTGAAGAGCGTTTTGTCTATGACACCTCTTATAAAACCATTTTCTAATAGAAATTCAGAAAGAGTGTCATACCATTTTCTTGGGGCTTGCTTAAGACCATAGATGGCTTTGTAAAGAAAGTAGACATAGTCCAGATGATTTTGATCTTCAAAACCAGGAGGCTGTTCTACATACACTTCTTCATCTAGCTTACCATTCAGAAAGGCACTCTTGACATCCATTTGATAAACTTTGAATCTTGAATAGGATGCATATGCCAAGAATATTCTGATGGCCTCAAGTCTTGCCACTGGAGCATAGGTCTCGTCATAATCAATGCCTTCAGCTTGAGAATAACCTTTAGCTACCAGTCTTGCTTTGTTTCTTATCACCGTGCCATCTTCATCTAGTTTGTTTCTGAATACCCATCTTGTGTCCACCACTTTTCTATCTTTAGGTCTGGGTACCAGCTTCCATACTTCTAGTTGTTTAAATTGATTGAGTTCATCTTGCATAGCAATCACCCAATCAGGATCAGATAGAGCTTCTTCTACTTTCTTAGGTTCCATGACAGACAGGAACCCAGAATAATTACATTGATTCTGATAAGCTCTTCTTGTTTTCACACCAACATCTGGATCACCAAGAATCAGCTCAAAAGGATGAGCTCTATTCCAAACAGTTTGTCTGGGAAGAATTGATCTTGACGATTCGCCTTGTTCTTCAGTATGATGTTGAATATGACTTGTTGACCCTTCATTATCTCCCCCTGAGTTGTTGCCAGTTTGACTTGTTGATGGTTCAAGAGTATCAGTGGTGTCTTGAAAATTATCATTGTTTTCACCAGCATCACCTTGATCATTACCACCAACATTTGGATTATTATTATCAGCAACAACGTCAGGTTGATTGTCATCATCTGAATCTGAGTCTGACATATCATCAAACTTAAGCTTTTCAGATGGATCTTCATTTTGGATATTTGGGAGTTTTGTGTCATCAAATGTAACATTGACACTTTCCAAAGTTTTCTGTTGATCAATAAGATACACCATGTAGGCTCTTCTAGTATAACCAATAAATATTGCTTCATGTGCTTTTTCTTCAAATTTACCACCTTGATCATCTCCTTCTTTCAGCACAAAGCATTTTGTCCCAAATACATGGAAGTACTTGAGAGTTGGTTTCTTGTCATGTAGAGCTTCATAAGGTGTCTTCATTAAGTCTTTATTGATAAGTGTTCGATTCTGGGTATAGCATGCAGTGTTGACAGCTTCAGCCCAAAAGCTCAATGGAAGCCTTGACTCACTTAGCATTGTACGTGCAGCTTCAATCAAGGTTCTATTCTTTCTTTCAACTACCCCATTTTGCTGAGGAGTTCTGGGAGCCGAGTACTGTCTAGTTATACCCTTTTCAATGCAAAAGTCATTCAGAACTGCATTCTTGAATTCAGTTCCGTTGTCTGACCTTATAGCTCTTACTGGACGATTAGAATCCAGCTCAATTAACTTAATGTGATCAACTACCAGTTGTGGAGTTTCATCTTTTGAGTTCAGAAATAGTACCCATGTGAATTTTGAGAAATCATCAACAATCACTAGAGCATATCTTTTCCTTGACATAGACATCACACTAACTGGACCAAACAAATCCATATGGAGAAGTTGTAATGGTTCAGTTATTGATGATATGTTAGTGCTCCTGTGAGTTGCCCTTTTTAACTTCCCTTTTTGACAAGCATCACATAGACCTTCCTGAGTAAATTCAATCGAAGGTAAACCTCTCACCAACTCTCTTTTCACTAGAGAATTCATTGTTTTGAAGTTAAGGTGAGAAAGTTTCTTGTGCCATAACCAACTTTCATCAGTGGATGCCTTTGAATAAAAACATCTAATTTCTTCTGTGCTTCCAGAATTCATATTGGCTATGTACAAGTTTCCTTTTCTTACTCCAGTCAACTGCGGCCTTTCATTTCTCTTGTGTGATATTAGACAATTCTTCTTGTTGAAATGAACTTCATAACCTTTGTCACAGAATTGACTAATACTGAGCAAATTGTGCTCAAGGCCGTTCACATAAGAGACATCTTCAATGATAACATTTCCAGCTTCTAATCTGCCATATCCATCAGTTTTACCTTTGCTGTTATCTCCAAAGGTAACGACTGGGCCGGCCTTCTCCACCACATCTGTCAGCAGGGCTCTATCTCCGGTCATATGCCTTGAACATCCACTGTCCAGAATCCACATGACTCGTTCAACCTGTTTCAAACCCTGCAATGACAAATTGGTTAGACTTTCTTCGGAACCCAAATTTGATTGGGTCCAGAGTACTTAAAGAATTGACCTTTATCAGGTAAAGCAACACTTTTTATCTTAACAACATTTTCTTCAGGTACTGGACATTTAACCCTGTAAACAGCTTTAACTTGTTTTGGTTTAAGCTTGGGTAACCATGTCTTCACCATATCTTGAGAAAGACTTGAAGTCTTAATCTTAGAATTAGGTGGTGTTACAGTCCTGGATCTAACATGTTTATTTCTGCTCATCTGCTGTCTAGGAGCATTCTTATCAACACATGCATGATTACCGTTAAAGTAAGCAGACATTATATTAAAAGCACAAGACATGCAATTAACAGCATCGCATTTCTTATGAGCAGTATCAATAACAGGAATAACATGCATGGTAGATTTGTTGTTGCATTTATTCATATTGTTACTTCTGCTACTAGTTTTCAATGAACTAGTAGACTCACCAACTCTTTCTGCTTTTACAAACACAGTCTTTCTATCTTTATCATTTTTAACAACTTGATTACTTTCTAAGACTACGCAATTAGCTACATCCTCAATGCGCATCTCTTCCTTAATGATTAAAGATGATGTATCCAAAGGTTCTGCTATGGATGTCTTAAAGAGTGGGTTACTAACACTCTTAAGCACTGATGGTATACCCCTATCTACAGCACTCACACGATTAGGGGTATTAATGCTTTTCCGTCCAATAGCTTCATTATAATCAAACCCAATTCCTACAGTTTGATTAATAGCTTGTTGGTTAAACAACTCTTTAGCTATTTTACATGAATTAGAAGTAGCATTGACTCTTATTTCTAGTTCAGCTATTGTTTCACGTTGTTGAACCACTATCTCTGCTAGAGACCTCTCAAGTTCTTATTTCTGATTTTTGTATAACATGGCAATTTTGTACATCATGTAATTCTGATAATTGATTTCTAAGATCTGTATTTAACAAATTGATCCTTTCAATCTCTCTATTAGCATTACCCAGTGTATCAGTAAGTTGATAAATATATTGACTTTCAGTACATGATACCTCAGATGATGTACCACTGGAGTTATCAGATTTTGCCATCAGGGCAAGATTGCCATACTCTTCATCTTCAGAGTCTGTATCATCCCAACTCTTTCCAGCAGCCACATAGGCTCTACCTGTCTTCTTCTTCTCAGATCCAAAGTCTTTTCTTTGGTTTTGTTTTGGCTTCTGACATTCAGTAGCAAAATGTCCAAGTTCATTACAGTTGTAGCATCTAATTTTACTTCTTTCAACTGTTCCAGTTTTGTAACCTCCTCTGTTACTTGAGGATGAAGAACCTCCTCTTGGAAACCTGTTGTAGTTAGATTTGTACCTGAACTTGGGATTCTTCCTGAATCTGAAGTTGCTGAATTTCCTTACCAACAAAGCCATGGACTCATCTTCCAACTGATCTAGCTCTTCTAACGAATAGAAGTCTCCTTCATCTGGACTAGCATTCGTTTGACCAACTTCAACTTCCAGCTTACCACTGTCAACATTACAAGGTTGAATAACCTTATCTTCCACTTCCTGTTTGTTCTCAACAATAAGAGCTGTAGAAGTATTAGCAACTCTTCCTTTTCCATAAATCTCCTTTTGTTGAGATTGTTCCAGTTCATAGGTTTTTAAAACACCAAAGAGTCTTTCTACAGTAATTTCACTTAGATTCCTTGACTCTCTGATAGCTGTAATTCTATGTTCTAGATGAACAGGCATTGACAGTAGAAATTTTCTGTTGATCTCTTTCTGAGTGTAGTACTTGCCATGCATCTGTAAATTATTGACAAGTTTGTTATATCTTTCAAACACATCTTGAATACTTTCATTGTATGCTGATCGAAAGTGTTCATACTCAGATGTCAGAATTTCTAGACGATTCTCCCTAACTTCCTCTGTTCCTTCATTCACAGTTTCAATGGTTTCCCACATGTGCTTTGCTGTCTTGCAGTTAATCACATGACTGTACATCACAGAGTCTAGAGAATATATTAAAATTAGTCTTAAATTAATGTCAAGTCCAGCTTCCTCTCTTTCAGCAAGAGTGAATTCAGAAGAATCTTTTTGTACAAGCTTTGCAGGGGTAACAACTTTTCCATTAGTAACAACTTCAGGAGTTAATCCAAAAGGTATTATTGGTCCTTCTGATAAGACTTTCATGTATTTAGGATTTGCAACCTCGAGGAACATTAACATTTTATTCTTCCACATATCATAACTGTTTTTGTCATATATGGGAATTTTCACAGTTCCGACTTTAGAAGACATGATGAATTTTTTAAGAGAGTTAAAAAATTCGGGGATGATTTTTAATCGAGTAAAATGGGATCGTTGATTTGTGTATCAATCAATCGGCTCTGATACCAATTGTTAGGTCCGATAAGATTGTAGAAGGGGGGGTTGAATACAATCTTTACCTTTTTATCGAAATTTGTCCTTTAAATTAAATTTGATAAAGACAAATTTATCTGCGGAAATATTTAACACAATTTTTCAAGTTGAATATAACTGTATATTAACTTGATGTGGTGTTACAAAATCAGTATAACAACTTATCAAGATGTTAATAACTAATTAGAAAATTCGACATGAACTTTTCTAATTTAGTTAATAATAATCAAGATAAGAACTAGGAAACTTAATTCGCTAGTAGTACAAGAATCACAAATAAACAAGTTCTATCGGATAGAATATCACAAAGATGAAGAACTTGAATTTCTGGGAATTGTTTAAGCTTTGGTGTTCTTGGTGTTCTTGAGAGAGAGAATTCTGGTCTTGATGAAATGTTTTCTGCTGTGTTTTCTCCGTTATGACTTAATCTGGTCTGTTCTGATCTTTTATATCAACAACAGGTCTTTCTGGCTTTCTGTAGGATATTTAAATGCTCCAGCATGACTTAAACAACTTCCAAGACTTGATTTTCCTTCATTAAGACTTACACAAACCTCCATTAAGACCTAAAATGTGTCGGTAAGACTTACCAGAATTTCGGTAAGACTTATAACAGCTGGCAGAGGTCGGTAGGACTTAAATCAGGTCGGTAAGACTTAATCCTGAAAAGGCTTCTGTCAGTAAGACTTAAATTAAGTCTTACCGAATTTTACCTCTTCCAAGACTTAATCAACTTTCTTTCTTTAAGTCTTATTGATCCATTTAATTAGTTAATGTTTTAACTAATTCATATTTAATTGATACAATAATTAATTTAATTAATAAATTAATTCTAACAGAATTAATTCATTTAATTAAATTAACTAAATTAATTTATATCAATTATAAATGAATTTAATTAAATCAATAAATAATTAATTTAATTCTTACAAACCACTAAAGGTAGTAAAGAATTACCAATGATTTGTGTTGACGTTCGATGTACTGTCTGGTTCATGAACGACTAACTTCAATGACTTTAGGTTGTGGTTTATTTCTTCTCTCAATTCTCTTGTACTGTAACTGATCTTCAAACTATCACTCGAAAAATCTCTGTCACTGTTCAAATGAATCCATTAACTTCAATGCTGTACTGGGGCTTGATCAGATAACTGAATCGTCTTCCAGTGTATGACATCAAAACTATAGATTGACTTTTCTTCTTTCTTCTGACAGATAATACTTCTTGAGATTCCTGTGACAGTTCATATGTATATTTACTTATTACAATTTGGTTTAAGTTGATTAGGATCCTCTAACTACAAATAGGCTGAGTCATATGTCTTTCAAACATAATTCAATAGAAATATGCAATCGGAGTCAATGGAAGTGTCGTAGTCGATTTGTTGACGTCGATTCTGAAGATTGATTTGGTTGAATCAATGACGATGTTCGTCGTTTGCGCTGTTAATTGGAGTTGGATTGATGCTGATGTGGCGGAGATCGACGACGACGAAGAGTTTCGAGTCGCGATGATTGTGAACCCGAAGTTTGAAATGGAGGAGGAAGTTGATGACGGTAAAAAAAAGAAGGTTACGATTAAACAAGAGGAGGAGTTGGTCTGGGCATATCCTGGGGTAAGGAAACAGATGGATTTGGTTTATGTCTTAAGGCTTTCGATTTAACCACTAGATGTTTAATTATGGTGATTTTCGGGCTACCGGTGGTGCTTTATTGGTGGTGGCCGGATTTGGTGGTGGCGATGTGGTGATTTGTGGTGGGTTTGGTGTGGTGATTTTTGTTTACAGGTGGTGATTTTTTGGTGGTGGCAGTGGCGTGGTGGCCGAAGTTGGCGGCAATGCGGTGATTTTTCGTTAAACGATGGTGATTTTTGGACTGTAATTGATGATTTGTTGGTGGTGTAGTGATCTTATTAATGGCCGTTTTTCATTTTTCGGTGGTGATTTTTAGTGGTGGTAGGGTGGTGGCGGAGATGGGGTGATTTGTAATGTTTTTGGTTGTGGTGATTTTCGTTATTTGGTGGTGATTTTGTTGGTGGTGGTGGCAGTGCGGTGGCCGGAGGTGGCGGAGTGTGGTGATTTTCTGTTTACAGGTGGTGATTTTTGTTGGTGGTGACCGGAGGTGGTGGTCGGAGGTGGCGGCAGTGCGGTGATTTTCTGTTTACCGGTGGTGATTTTATGGGTTGGCTGGAATTTGTCGCCGGAGATGGTGACCGGAAATGGTGACCGCAGTATGGAAGAAATGATTGTGGAAGATGATGTTGAATTAAATGAATAATAAAAAAATAAAATTTTAAATATTAATTGTGGGGCTAGGATTTAATTTAGATATAAAAAATATATGGCTAGGATTAGATCTCATATCTCACAATAAGTGAGGGTTCTCATTTGAGCAAGACCATATATATATATATATATATAAATTTTTTTATTTTTTTGGGAGTTTTCTAATTCCTGCTTAATTATTTTCCAACCAAATTGAGTTTTATTGCTAAAATAGTGCTTCAGGTGAACAGATTT
This sequence comes from Saposhnikovia divaricata, assembly GCA_036435485.1. Classification (NCBI taxonomy): domain Eukaryota; kingdom Viridiplantae; phylum Streptophyta; class Magnoliopsida; order Apiales; family Apiaceae; genus Saposhnikovia; species Saposhnikovia divaricata. The sequence continues at coordinate 204,653,630 of CM071601.1, read as the reverse complement.
TCTTAACAATTCCATTACCACTCTTTCTTATGTTTTTGTGAATTGGCAACTAGCTTGTTAACTGGCAAACAAAACAAGTAATGTTTCTACGGGCTCCGACCCGTATGCACAGTATTACGACAGTAGATTTAAATTAAACTCATAAACAAGGCCATGCCATTCACTTCATCTTAAACACTGATTCCACCCCCCACTTGAAAACTGATGACTACCCTGCCCTCATACATAACATTAATAGTCAGTCGATATAATAACTATGATAAGAAGCAAAATGATAACTTAGAACACATATGCTTCCTCTCTTCCCTTCTCCTTCCCAACTATTTTGTTTTTGGTTTAGTTTGACCTCCAGTTGCGGTTTTCTGATTGGAAATTCCTTCCCCATCTTTCTCTAAATTTTTTGACATGTTGATCTGGGCTGTATTTTTCCCTTGTTCCTTTTCTTGCAAGCCTTCCCAAGAGGAATGCTTCCTCATCTCCAACGGATGCTTGAGTCTCTTTCCCTATGTTAAACATTTTAAAACATCTGTAGATTAATTATTGTATCGACCAATATGCAGCATTAAAGCTCTTTATAAATGAAAAAAAGTACTTATTGGCTGAAAGAACGCACTACTTATTATATTTAATTTAACTGCAGAAAAGTAGAAATAATATCAAGGTATTGTGATTTGTTTGGCTTTGTTATATGTAGTATTATAAATTTGAGTTCCGTCTTACTTGCATACTCCAACCTCAATTTCTTTTCATTTTGGTCACTAGGTGATTCCTTCGTACGGTTTCGGGTTGCTTCCCTGGCTGTCTCTGCAATCGAACTGCGTTTCAATGTTTTTTCCTTGGTTGTGACTATTATCTGAGGAGATATTTGGTACAGCAGTCCTTCTGCCTTTAACGAATCATCATACTGCATAACTGGTATATGTCCTTTTTCGATATCTTCCATTAGCATCGCACATCCTTTTTGTATATGATCTAAACACCCACAGAAATAGCAGAATTTTGAGAGCCTTTCATACCTTAAGAATACCCATATGTTATCCCTATTCTTTTCCAAGTTTAGCACCTTCCCTCTAAGCAGCGGCCTGGTCACATCTAATCGAACCTGAAAGCGCAAAAACCTACGTCGATAGTTAGGATCAAAATCTAGGAACTCACCCATCGAATTCGCAATTGCATTTCCCAGCCTTTCTCCATGCGGTTTACTCATATGCGCAGGGGGCACTCCATGGACTTGGACCCAGAAAGTATTCTGTCTGAACAGCTCCGCTGAAATTTGTTCACTTGCCCTTGCTTCAGTTAAAATTAAGTAGCTGCCCGCAAATTTCCACGGTTGTCCCTGGATCATTCTATTCTTCCCGGCTTGTGTTTCGAAAGTCAGTATGATAATTCCATCTGAGTAATCCTCGATCTGTACCCCTACCCTGTTTTGCCATAATGATGCTATCATATTCTTCAAACCTGATTTATTTATAGATTTCCCTGTTATCATTCGACCATACACCACCTTTGAGATGTCGGCTAATTCAGTTTCAGTAATTAGTGATTGGTTTGAGATAACGTCTAGCTCTTGTGTTCGTAGTTTTACAGTGTCTGATGTTGTGTTATCTGAGAGATCCATGGCTGTGTCTGTGTGAATTTTTGCTAGAGTGAAATGTGGCTAAGTCGTTATATTTGTTGGCGAACATATATCCTGTATTTATACTTCCCTTGTTTCCCCTATTTAATGATATATAATTGTAAGTGTTTTTCTTAATCCTTTTTTCTCTTTATTGTTGCCGAGACCTTGTTCCCCATTTCTTACTTTTATGTTTCCTGTCAGTTAGATTTACCCACGTGGGCTCTTTTTTTTTTTTTTTAACTTTGTTGTCTACCCTGTGTAAATGTATTAAACTACTGGAAATTGGCCCGAGACCCGAGTGGTCCTTCTGTTTATGGCAATTACATTTGTATATGTTCCGTCTCCCACGCTTGGTTCCCCATGCTTCAGTGATACTTCCTTGGGTTGTGTTATTCTCTAAAATATTACCTGATCTTATTGATTTTTCAGAATTTTACATAATTTATTGTTTACTAAGCAGCAGTTGAGGTTCTAATTTTGTTACGTCTTGTGGTTGCTGTTTGTAGCTCTTTCGAAAATATATTTGGTAAAAGTTTAGTTGATTTGGCTGATTAATACATTCTCTGCCATTTCCAGAGGTGTCTTCCATTTTCCTATTAGTATTGACTACTTTTTTCATGAATAAGGTCTATTTACTTTCTAATATTTCTTCTGTGCCTCCTCACGAAATTTCTGTCCCCTTGGTAAACCTGTTTTGGGGCTCTTTAAAACTAACAAAGGCTTCATTCTCTTATTACAGTTTTTATGAGATGTCATTTATTCATCACTGATAAATGAAGTCATCTGAAAATACCAAATATTCGTCAATTGACGACAGATCACCCAGTAATGGTCCAGAAGCCACAATTATGGCACACCCTTTATAGGCACAAAACATCCATCTGTTATGGAACAAGTGTATCTAATTTTTCCTACCGAAAGAGAAAATTCACCAAAATTATGGCACACCCTTAAAAGGCACAAAACATCCATATGGAGTGGAACAAGTGTTTCTAATTTGTTCCTATCGAAAAAATATATTTAAATTTGTTTAAAAATGGTCTGCCTACATAGAGATTTTTTATTAATATTTTTTATTAGAAAAGCAAAACTACTAATATTTGTAATAGGTCTCATGATAACAGAACCCCTGAGTGCGGATATAAAACCACCCACAATATGCAAAAAAGTACTTAGCTCCGCTATAAAACTTTGAGTCAAAGAAAGCATCCTGAAAAAGCATTAGAAAGACGTGCAGCAAGGGTTTAGTGTTTGGTTCCCACTCACGAACCTGGTTGTATTGCTCTTTCCATGCAGTTTCTTTGAAAAAAAAAAAGTAATTCTATACTTTTGTTAACAATTATCGAAATTAATTCAAATGTGTTTAATGTTGAAAATATTTGTGGATAATTTTGTACGAGATCCCAAAATGATTGTCAAATCAAGTATCTTCTTTTAATTAGTGGAGTTCATATGAATATATATTTAATCAGATTTTACAACTAAACATTTGGGAACGATTTTGATTATTTTTTTTTTAGGACTCTCACATTTCTCTTTTTGCATGCAGGTATTCGAGTTTGATTAAATTGAGACATAGGTAAGACCGTAAGAGTAGTATATTTTATCTTTTGTGTGGGATGGGTATTGATACAAATAGGGCACAACTTTTCGGTCTGGTCCGGTATTAGACCGGACCGGGTTTAGGATCGGACCAGACCGAATATAACCGGTCCGGTCCCCGGTCCGTAAAATCAAAAAAAATCGGTCTTCGATCCGGTCCAAATCCTAGAAATATCCGGTCCGGACCTGATCAGACCGGATTTCATGTATATAGTTAATTTTACACTATTTTGTCTTCTAAATTATATAGTTTAATGATTAAATATTAATACATAACATATTTTAGTGATCCAAATTGGTAAATAATAAATTTATGAAATAGTATATATAAATACTATAATATAAATGATTAAATTTCATATTTATTATTTCATACTATATATAATTTATAATTATGTTTACAAATTAATGTTACTTTACAAATAATATGACATTTACTTATTTTTAAACTTAAATTAACTTACCAAGTAATTTAAATATCAACAAAGAATAAAAATTAAATTATAAAAAATAATTTTTTTATAAAATATTAACTAACCGGTTCCGGTCCGATCCCAAGACCGTTTATGATCAATCCAGTCCCTGATCCATGAATTCAATAAAATCCGATTTTCGTTCCAGTCCGGAATTTTGGACTTTTGTGCTACCCTAGATACAAATCCTAACGGCTAGCTATGAAATTTGTTTAGTAAAATTTCTTGTTTAAATTGATGTGGTTGGTATTTTGGATGGGACCTCAGCAATGAAAAACTTTCTTCCTTTTTACCAATAGAGTGTTACGCTTTGGGCCCAATTGGCCCACTGACTAATTATTATACTTTATTTATGATGTTTGTGTGGTGGCCCGTTTGAAGTTTAAGAGTTTGGATACAGAGGCAATGTCATTTAGTGAAGAACGTTTGGTTTACATTATGTAATTCGTGCTCATAACTTTATCAAGATTAATCAAAGTTCTAATGATTTTTTATTTCGTATATTAACTCCTATAAAGCATAACCAGTACACATTTTAATAACTACTTTTTAATGAGTTGGTTAATTTTAATTTGTTAAAATTTTTGTGCTGATAAATCAATGGAAAAATGGCAGATAAGCCTTTTGTTACACATTAGAAAAAACTAAGTCTCTTATTATCTGTCCTTAGGCACACGTTACAAAAAAACCGAAGCATAATTAATCGGACTAAACAGCAAATTGTAAATTATGTGGTTTGATCACTTCTTTACAGTTTACTTGAAGGGAGTTTGAGAATGCGATCTCTCGAATTTAAATGCATTCAATTCGGGCTTGAAAGATCATTTTTGATGTTGTTCTGCCTGATCAATAATCTAGATAGTTTCTACTAAACAATGCAAAGTTCTTTTGCCTAACAAGTTGAGCTCCTTAGCACCAGTTCAAACCATTCAGGTCAAATTGCTTAGATCTTGAAGTAGAAGCATTATCATCATGTATTTTCAGGTCCAACTTTGGCATGAAGCAGAACAGCTGTAACTCTTGCATTGTGTCATTTTCCGGCTTAGATAGATCTGTTGTTTTCATATTTCGATCATGAATGCTAGCGCCACTGTTCGTTTCCTGGAGACCTTCTTGATTATAGTTGTTGTCATCATTCCATTTTCCTCTTTGAATACTCATGGATAACTCAATAGCTTGTAGATCAGCAGCATCAAATGCTTTGTTTCTCGTATCATTGTCAGTTTTACTACGATTCATGGGTGCAAAAACCAAATTTGTCGAGTGCATTACATTGTTGTGTGTCTCTTGGTTTCTTTGTGAACCTGCACAAGATGTTAAGCAGCTATCTAGTGAACCATCTAGGTTTGATTGGTTTTGCTGCTGACAGAAGCTTGAAACATGTTTCGTGGAATTTGTGCATTTGTTTGATACTTTAGAGACTGGTTCTGGTAGCAGGACCATTGTAGCCTCCAGTCCAACTTCGCCTAAATTCTGTTTTGTGATTGTATCTTGAGCTTTCTCCAACACTGCTTGCAGATATTTCCCTTGAGCTTCTATTCGGAGTTGTAGGTGTCGCTGAACCTGTTTAAAATTGGCTCAAATTTTTAAATGTTCGAGAAAATTTTTTGTATCTGATAGATGTTGAATATTGCCTACCTCAAGCTGCTCATGGAGCTGCCTCTGCACTTCAATTTGCATCTGTATTGCTTCACTTATATGTGAACTTCAGTGTAAGACATCATAACAGTTAGATTACAACATCGATAATATAAAATATGTTTTAACTGCATCTTTTTTTTTTCAAAAATCAAAGTAAGGGCCAGTTGATTCTTACTTTTTCGTTTGAGTTCCGATGCTTAGATTAATTGCATGACTTTTATTTGCCTCTGGCATCCTGTCTTCTGCTGCGGTAACCAGTCCTATTAATCAGATCACTGTTATATTCTTTCTCCGTGATGGACTGTTTTCAATGCATAAACTGCTTAGTAATATATGAACTCACCAACTTTGTCTGATCCAGCATGTGCTTGTCCATGTATATTTTTGCTTAGCCTATACTTCTGCCAGCCAAAAAACAAGGATTATACTCTTTTTACGAAAACATAGCAATCAAGAGAGTTCATTCAAAAACTGTTGTGAAGATGCTAATATTTTCCCTCCCTTTGTCACAACTTGGCATAGAAGTTTAAAGATATGGCTTATAAGACCTGAATTATGGCACTAATTGTCTGGAAAACTAGTTTCTCAATGAATATAACTAAACTGTGTATGCATAGATACCTGAAGATGACTCTTTAAGTGGTATAAAGTAAGTCCTTGAATTCCCATTAGTTTTAAAACTGATTTTGGTGTAGCCTCTGCAGGAGAGAAACGAGAAAACAATAATTAGGTCACTGCAGTATGTAGAAGTTACAGGGTACCTTTGAACTGAAATTACAGTGTTTGCACTTACTGTCAGCTCCTCCGAGTTGATTAATTGCTTCTATGAACCGTTCGTGAAGATCTGGGGTCCATTTCAATCGAGGTTTTGGATCAGTTGAAAGGACAAGCCCTGAATCTCTTGTAACATTCCCACCTTGCAGGAACACATGTCTTTCTGGAGCCATGAACATTCTTGAGCAAGGCTGCAGATTATTTGTTTGATGCTGCTGTTGCCGATGATGATACATGTTGTCTCTAAAATGATTGCTACAAGAATCAGCATCATGGTCAGAAAACATCAATATTAGTAAATTTACATATCAATGAACGGTTGTGGTGTTTACCTTCAACTTTCTTGATTAGATATGCTCCTCACCACCGGCTTTAAAATTTTGATTCTTCTGGAGAAATTGTGTGTTAAGGCTCTTATGTATTATTTTTAGACGAATTCACAACTAGAGCTGTGCTCAAGTGTGTCCTTATAAGGCATGGGATAGAATCCTGAAAAGAAGGAATAGAATACACAACCCTGACAATGTTCACAGCAACTCAAAAAGAAATGTTGTCCATACATCTGGTACAGAGTAACAGAGCATCTTTGGGACTACTTATTTTCTCCGCGCGCTCCGTGGGAATGATCCTTAAGGTTGTCCTTTGTCAGAAAGCAAAAGGCACATCACTTGTGAGTTGTGAGAGTAGCGAGAATCATTTGTGCATATAAGCTAACTTCTACTTGCACGATATATATTCCCAACAAAATTTAGCCATCAAGAATTCCTTGCTTTATTCATCTAAATCAGCAGCTCCTTAATTACTTAAAATACTCTTCAGTTGACAACAACATGTTGGTGCAGTGGTAGCCACTGGCCACCTTTGAAGGAAGTCAGGGGTTCGACTCCTGCGTGTGTGTGAGTTTCTTAGTTTGTATTAGGTTTCCTTTCTGTATTTGTATTTCTATATTTGTAATGGCTGGGGGTCCTTCGGAAACAGCCTCCCTATTGTATAGGGGCATGGTCTGCGTACATCTACCCTTCTCAGACACCACTTTGAGTGGTATTATAACTGAGTAAGTTTCGTTTTTTTTACCCTTCAGTTGACAGATTCTGGAATAAATCCACCAGTCTTTCTTGTGCATGTTGATTCCCTGTCTGGTAAAGTATGGAATCTTATTCGCAGATTTTTGGAAGCCGAATTTTCTAAACCAGATAGGAAGAATTCACTAATGAGGTCCTCATTGTTATATTGTTCTTTAACTTGCTGCAATACATTTTTTCATTGTTATTTACACAATTACTAGCAAGTAGTAGTCAATTTCAGATTGTTCTTTACGAAGATTCTATTGACTACTGGAGCATCTGGAACTCAGAATTGGATACATAAAGGAGAGTAATTTAAAAGTTATGAAAGATGTTCCTCCCTGTAAAGATTGTGTGTGGAGGCAGAATGGAATAAAAGAATGCCTCCATATCTGTTTCCTTTTCTAACTTTGGCTATACAAATTAGTACAAGGAAGACATTCCCCACAGGCCACAGTGTAGCATCAAACTCTTTTTAAACAATATAGATTTAACAGCCTCTAAACAACCTACTTGTGAAAAACGAGAGTAAGACTGCATTGCATACACGGAGACCTTCTCGGAACTCTTGATGCAGGAGTTTTGTGCAACTTTCTCTCAAATTTTATTATTTTATATATAGATCAATATATTTCGATATCTTGAAATATTTAGTTTGCGGAGTAGTCAATCCCCTGGTAGGTAAGCCCCATGTGTTCTAAGCCATGGGCTCAAGTATGACAAGGAGCCTTTTTCAAATCTTAGGTAACCCTTGTGAATATCACACACTATTAGCTTAATGTGCACTTAGTCGGGGGTCTTCACGGAAGCAGCCTCCCTACCGTTATGTTACGCCATATTTTCGGTTGCCTCTAATATCTCCCAAATTTCCAAATACGAATCTAATAATAATTAACTTAACCCCAAGTTAATTATTTCCTCTCTCTGAAACGAGGAAAGAATCAATACTAATCAATTAATGATAGAAAATATCTCCAAACGATATTCTTCAAATCAGGAAGATATCACAACGATAAGATTAAATCAGATAAAATCAGTAATTACCCAGATTAACGAAGTTTATCCCTAAAGTCTCTAAGGGATAGACACAAATCAATTTCACAGAACTGCGTTGGCTTGATCCTTATAAATATAAGGTACGCAGGCATCTTGGAAAAGGATCCGACACATCTAACAAGTGGAGACACCTCTCAAGTCCAGCCCCAAACATCCAAAATCCCAAATCCCCCTATTTTCATAATTCGTTATTCCAGCAACCTCCGAAATTTGTTATCACCAAATTCCTCCGTTAACAATTGGCGCTAGAAGGAGGGGATATATTTTTTATTGTGGAGGACAATCAATTCATACGCAAGGGGGGTTATTATGGATCTGGAGCTGCTGTAATGGAGGAGCTAAACGGTGGAGGCGGTGGATCTATTTTGAAATAAAATAAGTTTTCTTATGATTTTGTCCATACAAATCTGTTATCTTATAAAATTCGTAGTAAATTCATTGCATGTTGGATTTTGATGATTTTTAATGATTCGGAAAGCTTGTTAAATTGCCTATAACTTTCGTTCTTTGAGTTTTCTCAAATTATATATCGATCTATTCTCGAAATCACAAAAAACAATCAGATCTCGTTTTTCAGCATCAAGAAATCAAACAGCAGACGTTTTCTTTGATTCCCGATTCGTTATAAGTCCGTTTTTGATGAGCCATATATTTCCAGAAAGATATTTTCGTTATCTACAACTTTCGTGTTTTGTGTTTTTCAAGAAAAAATCGTTTAGGTGGTCAAAAACGTCAAAAACAGATATGGACAGAATTTGAATTGTGAAGATTTTCAAGATTTTTGGTGTAATATTCGTGGTACATGATTTTGGAAGGCTCTATTCGAATAGTTTATTAATTTGGATGGCCCTCCTTTGTGGGGGTAATATTTTGGAAGACCCTCTTTTCTAGGGATAAATTTTGGAATGATCTTATTCGAAAAGTTTATTATTTTGGAAGGCCCTCCTTTGTGGGGGTAATATTTTGGAAGACCCTCTTTTCTAGGGATAAATTTTGAAGGGCTATTATTCGATGAATTTATTATTTTAGAAGGCCCTCCTTTGCAGGGGTAATATTTTGGAAGGCTCTTGTTCGAAGAGTTAATTATTTTGGAAGGCCCTCCTTTGCAGGAGTAATATTTTGGAAGGCTCTTGTTCGAAGAGTTAATTATTTTGTAAGGCCCTCCTTTGTATGGGTAATATTTTGGAAGACTTTTATTCGAAGAGTTGATTTTTTAGAAGAGCCTTCAAGTGTTGCTGATATTTTTTTGAAGAATCTTGGGATATTGATATGACTTTGGGAAGATGACCTCATCTAAGGAGGGTCTCCCTTATTTTTTTGTGTTAGACGACCTCCTCTAAGGAGGGTCTTTGTGATTTATTTAAAAGATGATCTCCTCTAAGGAGAGTCTTAGTGAAAATGAAGCGAACTTTGGAAAATCCACCTCCTGTGAGGAGGGATATTTCTGGAATGGGGAACGATCTCCTTTGAGGAGGGTATCCCAAATTTTTAAATCATTGCAAAAACCGTACTTCCGGGGGGGGGATGTCCGTACTTCCGGCGCCTCATCAAGGTTCGAGCTTCGGAAAGTCCACCTCCTGTGAGGAGGGTATTTCTGAACAAAAAATGATCTCCTTTGAGGAGAGTACCCTAAATTACTAAATCCTTGCAAAAACCTTACTTCCGGGGGGATGTCCGTACTTCCGGCACCTCATCAAGGTTCGAGCTTCGGAAAATCCACCTCCTGTGAGGAGAGATATCTCTGAAGCATTTATAGAAATTCTGGTGGATATGACCTTCTTTGAGGAGGATATTTTCCGGAATACGTTATGGAAACTCTAGAATACGTCCTTCTTTAAGGAGGGTATTTCTCGGAGTGCTTAATGGAGGATATTTCTTTGAATATTTGCTTTTCAGGGTATTGCTCGGAAAGCTTTGCACGATTCTCCGAATAATGCTTGGATGGCTCTCCAGGATACGTTCTCTCACACCTATAAAACTTATTTTTTTTACATCTCGCATATTGTCTCGTTTACATCTGCATGCGTATTACGGGCACCTAGGTGCTCCATATTTTTTACTAATCTTCCTCTCCTAGCTGTTTTAGTGACTCGGGAAATTTGGAAGATCGAAGCATGCTTAGTTCTCCACTGCAGCAAGCTACACTGAAGAACTGGGGGTAGTTGTTACGCCATATTTTCGGTTGCCTCTAATATCTCCCAAATTTCCAAATACGAATCTAATAATAATTAACTTAACCCCAAGTTAATTATTTCCTCTCTCTGAAACGAGGAAAGAATCAATACTAATCAATTAATGATAGAAAATATCTCCAAACGATATTCTTCAAATCAGGAAGATATCACAACGATAAGATTAAATCAGATAAAATCAGTAATTATCCAGATTAACGAAGTTTATCCCTAAAGTCTCTAAGGGATAGACACAAATCAATTTCACAGAACTGCGTTGCCTTGATCCTTATAAATATAAGGTACGCAGTCAACTTGGAAAAGGATCCGACACATCTAACAAGTGGAGACACTTCTCAAGTCCAGTCCCAAACATCCAAAATCCCAAATCCCCCTATTTTCATAATTCGTTATTCCAGCAACCTCCGAAATTTGTTATCACCAAATTCCTCCGTTAACACGTTAAAAGCAGGGGCATGGTCTGCGTACATCTCACCCTCCCAGACCCTACTCTGAGCGGGATATACTGGGTATGTTTGGTTTGGTTTGGTTTTTTTGAAATATTTAGTTTAATGAAATTCTAATATAGCGTGGAAGTGAAATTGCACAAATGGCCACCATGATTTCTTAGCTAGCTCCATCCAAATTATATTAACATACAAAATCTATATAACATTCTTAAGCGATTTATCGAATTCTTTTGTCGATGCTGCAAATTACTAGGGCATGCTAAGTACATATGCCTGTTTGTGCATGCATAATGTGAGTATGTGACAGGTTCAGAATCTTCGATGTTCTTGATTTTCCATGTGCCCACTTTTTATTCATATGTATTCTCTCAGTTCCTTATGAATTTATTCATATGTATTCTCTCTGTTTCAAAATATATGTTTCTTTAATGTTTTACATCACGTATTTTAAGGTGAATAAAAAACATAACTTTACATGTTATTTTTTTTTAAAAAAAAATCTGAATTAAAATCTAATATTTAAAGTTTAATTCGCAAAAAGAAAATTTAAAATTCACATCGGTTGGTCAATACTTAAGTGAAGAATGAAACTATGCTAGTTCCTCATGCTTATTTGTAGTGTGATGTTGAATATAATATACAGGGGTAGTTGAGATAAAGAAATGACCATGGAATGATATTCCAATCGGAAGATTAGATTAAAGAAACCAAGAAATATCACAATCTATCTTCATTCAAAGTGATGATATTAGGAGTAGGGTTGCTTGTATTCTAACTTTTGTTCATTCGATTTTAGGACCGTAATTCCAACCTTATTAAAAGAGTTTGGGTTCTGTTACTTACGAATAAATGAGTTTAAAATTAAAAAAATTAATTTGGTTTTGTCAAAAAAAAAAATTAATTTGGTATGATAATATATACACTGGGCTGAGTTTCAGTAAAAATAAAATTTAATACAAACTTATAATTTTTTTTTCCAACACGTATATAACTTCGGTTCAACAACATTTGTAAAATTAATAACTAAGATTTTATTAAATACATATAATTGAAATAAAAAACATATTTATAACATTTTATAATTTATTAAAAACATATTTGCAACAATTTTTTACGAAAAATTGAGATTTTTATATAATGGATATTCAACAAATATATAACTTGAGTTCAACATTATCTGTTGAACAATATTTATACTTGTGTTGAATCCAAATATATAAAATAATTTTATATTGGTATAATTAAGAAAAGTGTATTAAATTAATAGTATTTCATATTTCTATATTGGTATATAAAATAATTTTATATTGGTATAATTGGTGAAGATAGTTGAGAATTTTGTAATATCTGTTCAACAAATTTTTTACGGTTCAACACACCTCATATTAAACAAATAAATTTTGATATTTGTGAACCCCAAAGGAATTTTGAATAATTAAATTATGTGTATTCAATAAAATTTTATTTATTATTCGATAAATGATATTAAACAGAAGTTATAAATATGTTGAACCAAAAAATTTCTAAGTTTATATTTAAAAAAGTTTGTATTTAATCCTCATCCTATATACATATCCTAAATTTATTTTATGTACGTTCTTTATATGTATTGGACCAATATATTCCTAACTTTTTTTCTGGATAAATGAAGATGAAATTTTGTTGAATTTTAATATTAATATTTGATATGGGCTGAAAATAAGCCCTAAAGACACATTTAATGTGGCATTAATTAAGCCGAGAATAGTCCAAACGTGGGGCCCACCAGCTGGGCCCAAAACCCTAAATATAATATTAATTTCGTAATTAATATTAAGGGTAATAAACAGCTCAGCAAATAAGAGTTGGATAAGGATAATATCCCTTTCAAACTTATCCAATAAGGCATCCAATTCGATATGGAAACTGATTCCTACAGGGAATAGATCTAGAACATTCCTCAAAGACTTGCCCATCAAGTCTCCAAATCCTACCATAATTCTAAGGCTTCTCAGCCTATATAAAGGGCCTGACCCCTCATTCTCAGAACTACGTTTTATTGGCTTGATTCTCTAATTTACAGAGATACGTAGGCATTCTGTGAGGACCGTTTAAGTCTCGAACGCAGAAGCAGCCATTAAAGCACGAAGCTCACGAACCCTTGCATTAAATATACAAACCCTAGCCGCAATATTTTCAACCTAGTTTTTATTCCACAACATTTGGCGCCGTCTGTGGGAAGAAGACATTAACCATGGTTACCACTCGAAGAACAACACCAATCTCAACCGAGGCTACCTCCGGAACCATCGTTCCACCAATCACTGCTCCTCCTGTTGGTACAGGGCCAGGGTCTGTACCCCCATTGACGGAAACAAACCCTCGTAGTCAGGCCTCTCAACCACAAGGGACGGATCCCCCCGCTGAAAGATCTCAACCTGAAATCGTCCCTCTAGGACAGGAGACTAACCCGCTTCAGATGGTGGTCTCTCCTCTCCCTCTGAGCAGCCGCCCGCCGCATCACAGTCTCTCCACTTCTTCGCTCCCTGTCAACACCAACCCAATGTATGGGCTGCCTAATTACCCCCAAGATCCAAGGGATCCAGGACCAAGCGGTCATGCTCGGTTGATTCATGGGCAACAACAATCCCCTTATCTTAGAGGCCCGGCTCCTCCTGAACCAGGATACTATGATTACTCTGGTCCTTATACCGAAGACTCGTCGTCTGAAGACGATGATCGAGACGAAGCCCCAAGGAGGCGACGCGCTAGTAAGGAACCTCTAGGGAGGAATCCATCGAACCGAGATGGTCCTTTAACAATCGCAGAGAAAATTAAGGCTTATGAAGCCGAGATTCAGAAGCTGAAGGACGACCAAGCAAGGGAACTAGAAAGACAGAACCCTAATCAGACTCGACCTCCTCCGACTTCAGGAGGGATTCCCTTCATAGATCTGGAGAGGTCTTCAAGGAGACACCGAAGGGCTGAAGCCCCAACCAGAGGAACTATCAGGGTGGAACCCCCCAAGAATAATCCTAGAGATTTGATGCTACAAGGAGATCTGGATGATCCGACCCCTCCATTCACTGAGGAGGTAATGAATGCACATATTTCCCGAAAGTTTAAGATGCCCACGATCAAAGCTTACGATGGAACGGGGGATCCCGCAACTCATGTGAGAACGTTTACGAGCGCCTTGTTACTGCAGCCTGCCAACGATGCCCTTAAGTGTAGGGCGTTTCCCCAAACCCTGTCGGGCATGGCGCAACGTTGGTATAGTCGTTTACCTCCAAACTCTATTAGCTCTTTCAAGGAGTTGAGTACCGCTTTTGTCAGTCAATTCATTAGCGGAAGAATTCATGAGAAAAGCTCTGCATCCCTTATGTATGTGACACAGGGAAAGAATGAGAACTTAAGAGATTACATCAAGCGATTCACTAAGGAAACTCTGAATATAACCGATTTGGAAAATAAGGTGGCCATGGTAGCCTTGCAGCATGGAACCACGGATCTCTTTTTTAAGAGGTCGTTGGCAAAACACCCCCCTGAAAGCATGGATGAACTTCAACGAAGGGCGGACAAGTATATAAAAGCTGAGGACAGCATCAAGAAAGAAGCCACGTTGGGCAATGGAGGGAACAAGCGGAAGCAAGAACAAGAGTACGATGCTAGGGACAAGTATCCCCGAGCTAGCAGAGACTCTGAACCTGCTCCAAAAAAGAACTCGGGTCCAAGGTTTTCAGAGTATGCCAGACTTAATGCCCCAAGAAGCCAGATCCTGTTGGACATTGAAAAGGAAAAGGATTTCCGATGGCCGAAGCCACTTAGAGGAGACCCAGCTAAGCGAAATAAGGAGCAATACTGCAGGTTCCACAAAGATGTGGGACATGACACCGACGATTGTAGGCAACTCAAGGATGAGATTGAGTTCTTGATACGAAGAGGAAAACTAAGTCAGTTCACCAAGGGTGATGACCGTGGGAACCAGAGAAGGGACAATGACAGAAGAGACAATGAAAGGAGAGATAATAATAGGAGGGAGGACAACCATGATCGCAATCCCCAGCCCCGAAGGGCAGTTATCAATATGATCTGGGGAGGCCCGACAGCAGCCGGCACGACTAAGAATTCTCGAAAAGCTTATGCTAGAGAAGTAATGCACATTGTGGGAGAAGCCCCGAAGCGTGCTAAAACCGAGATGGTAATTGGTTTCGATGATTCAGACTTGGAGGGGGTGAAATTTCCCCATGACGACCCGCTGGTCATAACTCCCGTGATTGGAAACTCCGAAGTAAAACGAGTCTTGATAGACAATGGGGCTTCTGTGGATATTTTATTTCATGATGCATTTGTAAAGATGGGTTACAACGACTCTCAACTGACTCCTACAAACATGCCTATATATGGGTTTAACGGAGTGGAGTCCAACGTTGAAGGGACTATTCAGCTACCCGTGACTATTGGGCAGGAGCCTAAAGAGGCGACTCAGATGTTGAATTTCTTGGTGATCAAGGCAGCATCAACATACAACGCAATCCTTGGAAGGACTGGACTTCATGCGTTTAAGGCTGTGGCCTCTTCCTATCATATGAAAATTAAGTTTCCGACACGGAATGGTGTCGGAGAACAAAAGGGTGATCAGAAGATGGCAAGAAGTTGCTATGTGGCCGCACTGAGGGCCGATGGAGCCGGGGGGCAGGTCCTTCCGATTGAAGACATGGATGTCCGTGATGATGAAGAGCATAGAGGGAAGCCAGCAGAGGATTTGATTCCCATACCTCTAGAACCTAATAATCCTGAAAAAGTTACTTATGTTGGAGCATCTTTGAAAGAACCCCTGAAGGGCAAGTTAATAGAATTCTTACAGAAGAATAGCGACGTATTCGCTTGGACAGCAGCTGATATGCCAGGGATTGACCCCCAACTCATAACTCATAGGTTAAATGTTGACCCCAAAAGGAAGACAATAAAGCAGAAGAAGAGAAACTTTGCTCCGGAGAGGCAAGAGGCCATTAGGCAAGAAGTGAATAAGCTCTTGGAAGCTGGTTTTATTGAAGAGATTCAGTTTCCTGAATGGTTAGCGAACCCAGTCATGGTCAAGAAAGCAAATGGGAAATGGAGAATGTGTATAGACTTCACTGACCTGAATGATGCATGCCCAAAAGATTGTTTTCCCCTGCCGAGGATTGATATGTTGATAGATGCTACTGCTGGACATGAGATGTTAAGCTTCATGGATGGATTCAGCGGCTATAATCAGATTAAGATGCACAAGGATGACATACCTAAGGTATCTTTCATAACTGACTTTGGTGTCTTTTGTTATCTTGTCATGGCTTTTGGTCTAAAGAATGCAGGAGCTACTTACCAACGATTGGTGAATAAGATATTCGCTCATCTGATTGGAAGAACCATGGAGGTATATGTTGATGACATGTTAGTCAAGAGCCTACTTAAGGCTGATCATATCAAGCACCTTGGAGAGGCATTTGAAGTGCTGAGGCACCACAAGATGATGTTGAATCCCGCCAAGTGTGCTTTTGGCGTTGGATCGGGGAAGTTTTTAGGGCTGATGGTTTCAAAAAGAGGCATTGAGGCCAATCCTGACAAGATCAAGGCGATTTTAGACATGGAGTCACCACGCTCTATAAGAGAAGTGCAGAGGTTGACGGGTCGAGTTGCAGCCTTAGGAAGATTCATCTCCAAGTCTGGAGACAAATGCTTGCCTTTCTTCCAAGCGTTAAAAAAGGTGAAAAATTTTGAGTGGACACCTGAAAGCCAAGAGGCCTTTGAGCAACTGAAGAAGTACATGGTCGAAGCCCCGTTGTTGACTAAACCAAGTCCTGGGGAGATTCTTAGTTTATACCTGGCGGTATCCGAACAAGCCCTGAGTGCTGTCCTTATTCGGGAAGAGGAGAAGGTCCAGAAACCTATCTACTATGTGAGCAAAGTGTTGCATGGGGCTGAGTTGAATTACTCACCCATAGAAAAGTTTGCTTTGGCATTAGTAACTGCCTCAAGAAAGCTGCGGCCTTACTTTCAGGCACATAAGATTCAAGTTCTGACAAACCAGCAATTGAGGAACATATTGCATAGCCCTAAGGCCAGTGGAAGGCTAATCAAATGGGCGATTGAGTTAGGAGAGTTTGACATCACATACAAGCCTCGGACAGCTATCAAAGCTCAGGCATTAGCTGACTTCGTGGTCGAATGTACTATTAACAACCAAGAAGTCGGGGGCAAGAGATAATGACTACCCCTGGGCAAGAGGATAAAGAAGAGGAACTTACACCTGATCTAAAGGAATATTGGGTGCTCTATTTTGATGGAGCATCAAAAACAAAATCTAGTGGTGCAGGTTTGGTTTTGCAAAGCCCCGATGGGTTCACAGTGGAGTACGCTTTAAAGTTGGATTTCCCTACTACCAACAACGAGGCGGAATATGAGGCATTGATAGCTGGTTTGGGCTTGGCCAGAATTATGAGGGTCAAGAATCTCAAAGTTTGTGGAGATTCAAGGCTTGTGGTAGCACAAGTAAATGGTGAATTCGAGGCCAAGGATGAGACTATGGCAAAATACTTGAGAGTAGTAAAGGCTGTTATGTCCCAGTTTGAGGAGTGCTATGTTGAGCACATTCCAAGAGAGGAAAACATTAAGGCCGATGCCCTATCTAAATTTGCTTCTTCCGAGATAGAGAATTATGCTGGGAGTGTCTATTTTCAGGTCTTGAAGGCCCCGACCGTTAATTCAAAGTTATTGGCACCAATCGATATAGGAGGCTCTTGGATAGACCCTATCAAGGCACACCTTGAGACCGGATGGCTCCCAGACAATGCCTTGGAGGCACGAAAACTTTCAGTAAGAGCACTGAGATACACTTTGATCGAAGGCATCTTGTATAAGAGGTCGTTTGTCATTCCCTACTTGAAATGTTTAAGGCCTCAAGAGGCAAAAGAAGCATTGGAAGAAGTTCATGAAGGGATCTGTGGGCAACACTTGGGGGGCAGAGCCCTAGCTCACAAGATAATTCGTTTAGGGTTTTATTGGCCGGAGATGTTGGCTGATGCACAAAACTATGTTAAGAGATGTGAGAGATGCCAGAAGCATGCCCCAATTGTGAGGCAACCGCCTGAGATGTTGACCTCGATTAACTCTCCCATTCCATTTGCAATGTGGGGGATGGATATACTTGGACCCTTTCCCATGGCTTCAGCACAGAGGAAATTCCTAATAGTAGCAATTGATTATTTCACTAAGTGGATTGAGGCTAAACCCCTGGCCAAGATAACCACAAAGCAAGTTTCCCAGTTCTTTTGGGAGAACATAATCTGCAGATACGGAATCCCACGAATCCTTGTGACAGACAATGGGACACAATTCAATAATGAGGAGTTTAAGAAGTATTGTGAAGAGAATGCAATTGAGCTCCGTTTTACCTCGGTGGCACACCCTCAGGCCAATGGGCAAGCTGAGGTAGCTAATCGAATTATCCTTGATGGACTGAAAAAGAGGGTCGAACGCTCTAGGAATACATGGGTAGATGAATTGTTGCCCATACTTTGGGCATATCGTACCACTTGTAAGGTAACGACTGGAGCAACCCCATTTTTGCTGGCTTACGGAGCCGAGGCAGTTGTGCCTTTAGAAATCATGCAAGCATCACCTCGAGTTGAGGCATATGAGCCAGAAACTAATGACGAAGGAATGAGACTCGCCCTTGACTTAATTGATGAGGTTAGAGATGGAGCTAATGCGAAGAATGCTGAATATCAGAAGAGAGCATCTTTTCACTACAACCAGAGAGTTAAAGAAAGATTCTTTCGACAAGGTGACATGGTTTTAAGGAAGATTGAAGCCTCAGGAGTTGGCCAGAAAGGAAAGTTAGCACCAAACTGGGAAGGACCATACCTAATCAGAAAGGTGTTAGGGCAAGGATCCTACAAGTTAGAAACCTTGGACGGGGTTGAGGTGCCCCGCACTTGGCATGCTGTGAACCTCAAAGTTTATTATATCTAAGTTCTTTTGACAAAGGCTTGGACTTTTATCTATTTATTAGGAATAAGGTTCGAATGAAACCATTTTAGAGCATGTTGCTCCCAGTAGAAGATAGAGTATTTATGTAAGGGTTGAACCCATTCTATTGATATCCATTGACAGCATAATGGAATTTATATTGTTTTCCTTATGAGTTACTTCTCTTTGTTAAAATAAACACGAAAGGCAAACGTTGAACTAACTTATGAGTTTAGTACCAGCCAGGAGGCCAAGTACTTGAGAAATTCTAAAGTTTAGCGAGCAATAAGCAAAAAATAAGAACATGGAAACAAAAGGAACTACTGCATAAATAGAGTTAAGTCATAAGCCCCGAAGGGCAAAAGTTCAGAATAAATAAAGATAAACAGAAATAAGCCACGCAGGGCCATCTACTCATCTAAATCCTCAATAACTACATCTCCCTGAGTGGAAGAAGGATCTGCTGTCTCTACCCCAGGAGAAGAAGGTGGATCCTGAGTGGGCTGAGAGTCCCCATCCACTGCTGTCTCTGTAGCGATCTCCAGGGTATCTGTCAATCCAGGGATAGCAGGTACCGGGAACTTCTCCAGGGATACCCCCTCGATCTTCCCACTCAGCTCCTCGATGATCCCTTCCCAACACTCCTTGAAGGTGCCAGGAAAGTTTGCATCATACTCAGCATTCAGGACATCTTGAAAGTCCTTAGAAGCCTTGTAGTCAGCAATAATGTGTTCCCTGTTCTGCTGCACCTCCAGCTGAAGCTTCCTGTTCTTCTCTTTCTCAGCAGCCAGCTCCTTCTCCACCTCCCTGAAACGAGCAAAGTTTGCCTCGGAGGAATCAAAGTATCTGTCCCTATCCCTCTCAGCAATGGTCTTTTCAGCACGCACCTCCTTCAGGTTATGAACAGCGGCCTGAAGGTAGGCGTTCATCTGCAAAGGAAACAAGTAAATAAGGGAAAAGTAAATGCAATTAAATTAAAGAAGTTGAATAAGAAATTACCGAAGCAACAGCTTGAGCCCCGAGAAGCTCAATCTGCAAGTCATCAGAGGACTCCACAATGTGGACCCTGTCCCGTGGAGTAACCACGCTCCTGGACCACTCAGCTGCAGCCCTGGAGTCACCTACAGCTGTGTCCCTATTGCATAAACCCCATCCCACTGTAAAGGGAGTGAGGTCTTCCTCAATAGGAACTGGTTTTTCTTGAAGAAAACCAGGAACACGCTCCACCGCGGGAGTAGCCTCATCTGTCCTGGCCCTTTTGGCCCTAGGGTTCTCTGTTACCACCCTAGCTGTGGCAGCAGTCTCCCTCTGCCTAAAAATCGCTCCCAGGGCAGTTTTGGCTGCAAAATGATTACAAGAAAGTTAGATAATTATATCTAACATAAAATGTTAACAAAGCAAGAGGTGAGAATTACCCTCAGGGCCCAAATCGCTTAGCCCATGGGCCTGCAACGAATCTTCAGAAATCAAATTTGCACATTGATGCAAATTATCCGATGTTAACAAATTTATGGCGGCCTCTTCTTCCACGCCCAATTTTAAACTCCTAACAGGCCCATCAACGGCTCTGCAGAAGTTGGGCCGAAAATAGTTGTCCCAGTCGTCCCCATCCAAAAAGATATAAAACCATTCCCTTTTCCAATTAGGAAGGGAATCAGGAGCGGAATCCGAAACAAAACAAGAACGGGCCAAGGAACGATGTTGGATTTTGACCCAGCCCGAATTGTCAGAAGAATTGACAAATTTGAAGAGGTATCGAAAAACAGAGATACTGGGCTCAAGCCCATGTTTCTTACACTGGACCAAGAAACAGTAGATAAAACGCCATGCATTTGGCATAAGTTGGGTTGGACAAACCCGGGCTTCGGCCAAAAGGCGATAAACAAAAGGAGGAGGAGGTAGGCGAAAACCAGCATAAAAAGTTTCTTTATAAATCCTAATGGCCCCAGGCTTTGGGTGACAAGCCCTTTCGTTTGAGGCCGGAACAACGGCCCTATAAGGCCCATTAATATGAAAAAGTTGGGCTAAAATGTCTACCCTGTGTTGTTTATATTTCGATTTATATTCATAAGCATCTAAATGAAGCATGTTTGGAAAAGCTTGGCCAAATTCATTTAAAAGATCCCTAAGGGAAAAAACACTGGCATGGACAAGAGATGTTTTAGGGTTCTTACCCCTTGAAAGCCGTGGAGCGGTGGTGGAAGTGTTAGCGAGCTGAGACTGGCCTGAAGAGCTAGAATCCTCCATTAGTATGCTTCCTTTGAAGGCTTGAAACCCAGAAAAGTTGAAAAAAGAGGGTGAAAAAGATGAAGATTCAACGATCTTCAAACGGAAACTGGAAAGTAGGGCGGAGTAAAAACGCCGGAAATCGCCTCACGACAGAACCCTAGCAGAGCTTTTTTGAAAAATATTTGTGATAAGGGAATGATAATTTTTGCTGAATAGTGAGATGAGAAATGAGGGATGCACGCTACTCTTTTATAGAGTTCAAGGTTGGTCATTCAACCGGTTATATCCAGTAAATGGGCTGCCAACAGGTGACTGGGCCATTGAATAGGCGGGAAGCCCATGAAATTCAAAGTTTGAAATAATTCTAGAATGTTCTACGACATTTTTAGAAAAAAGGATAAAATCCCGTTAGAATTTAAAGGCAGGAAGCCCAATTAAAAGGCTATACCCACGCCCAGGAGACCAAACCTCCTAGGCATGCCTAAGGAAGGTGTCTCCTTGGCGGGGGTACCCACGCCTAGCTTGATTTTCTCTAAAGAAGGGTATACCCACGCCCAGGAGACCAAACCTCCTAGGCGTGCCTAAGGAAGGTGTCTCCTTGGCGGGGGTACCCACGCCTAGCTCGATTTTCTCTAAAGAAGGGTATACCCACGCCCAGGAGACCAAACCTCCTAGGCGTGCCTAAGGAAGGTGTCTCCTTGGCGGGGGTACCCACGCCTAGCTCGATTTTCTCTAAAGGAGGCTGTACCCACGCCCAGGAGACCAAACCCCCTAGGCGTGCCTAAGGAGGGTGTCTCCTTGGCGGGGGTACCCACGCCCAGGAAGCATTTCCAGGGACAAAGGTCACCCACGCCCAGGAAGCATTTCCAGGGACAAAGGTCACCCACGCCCAGGAGACCAAACCCCCTAGGCGTGCCTAAGGAGGGTGTCTCCTTGGCGGGGGTACCCACGCCCAGGAAGCATTTCCAGGGACAAAGGTCACCCACGCCCAGGAGACCAAACCCCCTAGGCGTGCCTAAGGAGGGTGTCTCCTTGGCGGGGGTACCCACGCCCAGGAGGCATTTCTTGCCAAGGTGACTTTTTTAAAAGTTAATACTTTAAAAAATTTTTTAAATAATGTTGGGAAATTAAAAATAATTCCCAAAAAATACCTGTTGGTACATAAAAATTCCTAAATTATTAGGAAAAATTACAAAAAATACCTGTTGGTACATAAAAATTCCTAAATTATTAGGAAAAATTACAAAAAATACCTGTTGGTACATAAAAATTCCTAAATTATTAGGAAAAATTACAAAAAATACCTGTTGGTACATAAAAATTCCTAAATTATTAGGAAAAATTACAAACAATACCTGTTGGTACCTAAAAATTCCTAAAATATTAGGAAAAGTACAGAAAAATACGAGGAAAATTATAGAAATATTTTCTTGACAAGTTGAGCAATAATATATGCTAATAATGCATAAAAACTCTATGAAAGTGCCGAGATTGCTAAAAGCAAGCACAAATTAAAGCCTCGAATAAGGCAAATCGTCGTAAATGTGTAGGTCGCTCCACACTTTACAAGCAAGACGATACTCGTGAAACACTAGTGTAAACCAAAACTCCCATATAAGGGTAGGAAAATTAAGAAGTCCCAGGTAAGGGATAAAAACGACCCCGAGTCTCGATTAAGGCAAATATAACTTCTACGAAAACCTGATCAGTTTTCCTAAGAAGTTGGGGGGCAAATGATATGGGCTGAAAATAAGCCCTAAAGACACATTTAATGTGGCATTAATTAAGCCGAGAATAGTCCAAACGTGGGGCCCACCAGCTGGGCCCAAAACCCTAAATATAATATTAATTTCGTAATTAATATTAAGGGTAATAAACAGCTCAGCAAATAAGAGTTGGATAAGGATAATATCCCTTTCAAACTTATCCAATAAGGCATCCAATTCGATATGGAAACTGATTCCTACAGGGAATAGATCTAGAACATTCCTCAAAGACTTGCCCATCAAGTCTCCAAATCCTACCATAATTCTAAGGCTTCTCAGCCTATATAAAGGGCCTGACCCCTCATTCTCAGAACTACGTTTTATTGGCTTGATTCTCTAATTTACAGAGATACGTAGGCATTCTGTGAGGACCGTTTAAGTCTCGAACGCAGAAGCAGCCATTAAAGCACGAAGCTCACGAACCCTTGCATTAAATATACAAACCCTAGCCGCAATATTTTCAACCTAGTTTTTATTCCACAACAATATTGATATCCCTAAGATTGAAATGCAAAAACTCAGGTTGGCGTTTTCGAATGATAAACAAATCAACAAGTTGATCGATTGAAAAATAAGTTCATTTAAAAAATTCAATCAGAAAGAAGCAAATGACATGAAAAATGAAAATGAAGACAATCGAAATCAGTACAATCAATAGAATTTTAATATATGCATAAATGGTTTAAAAACATATTATTTGATTCGGTACCAAAAAAAAGTTATCAAAATTTTTAATATTTCAATTTTAATAAATTAATTAATAATTCATGTTAGGCGTAACTCTGATTTGTTAATTTATTAATTAATTTTTTTTGTTTAAATCAGATTACTTTAATTACTATATTTTATATTCTGATAATAATTATTCTTGAAATTTATCATTAAATTGGATGTAACAATATTTTTTTAATTATTTTATTGATAATAATAATTAATTAAATATTTCTAATATATATTCTTGTGGAAGTATTCACATGATACATAATAGGCAACTGTACACATGTGTTTTGTGAACCCTTCTTGGAAAAACAATGATGGAAATTAAGCAGCAATTAAAGAAATATTGAAATATTAAGCTGGCGTAGATTATAGAGTAAGAATTAGAAGCCCTAAATATTATTGTGACTGTGTTGAAAAATTCTACGAGCAAGGAGTTCCTACTTAACTCAACAGCTTCCCATGAGAAAAAAGTAAAAGTTGATTATACACATGTTCTATAAGTGCACAGCTTCACTTCCTTAGCTGTTAAATTTTTCATTGTA
The DNA here is from genome assembly GCA_036435485.1 of Saposhnikovia divaricata. Taxonomy (NCBI): domain Eukaryota; kingdom Viridiplantae; phylum Streptophyta; class Magnoliopsida; order Apiales; family Apiaceae; genus Saposhnikovia; species Saposhnikovia divaricata. The sequence goes on along the minus strand of CM071601.1, from coordinate 204,629,512 downwards.
AATACTTAAAATTTCTTTAAGAGAAAAACGAAGTTGAAAATACTTCACTTGTATTCAAAGATTGTAGCATATTTAAATCTTAAAAAATTTTAGATTAAAGTGAATTTGTGTATTCTTATTCCGCATTTCATATTTGTTTAACATACACACTTGAAACTACAAGCACACAACAAATTCAAACAAATTTTTAAATGAAAGAAAATCAGAAACGTTTGAAAATACATTCACCCACTCCTCTGTATTTTCTTATTGTGTATTTCAAACTCAACAACACTGAATCGTAGACAAGGTGTAAAGTTATTAAATTAAACAAAAGACGTGGGAGGACTCGAATCCAACATCATCAAGAACAGGGGCAAATCCAACATCATCAAGAAAGTTACAACTTATACCACTCCATCTTTCGTCAAGAAACTCATTCATAACAATGGCATTCTCGCCGTACATTATTGGAGAAGCATAAGATCCCCAAACCATGCACGATTCAATGTCGTCTGCAATCAAATTAGTGAAGCTTAAATACTTTGTTTGACTATCTAAAGAGTAAAGAGCAGAAGAAGAGTAAATGGAAATGCAGTTACATAGAGTTATTACAATTTGCAACATATTTATCAATCGGAAATTTTAAAATATTGTGACTTATTGATATTGGCAATTTGCTTTATTTGTAGTGAAGTTGACTCTCTCAATAGTTTGCATGAATCAGGCAGCTTATCTTTTGCAACTATGAATTCTTCAAGCACAAAAACCAAAAGCATTGTGAAGGTACCCAATGTCGTTGCAACAACTTGTGTTCATCCTGCTGCACTATGAAACGAGAGAGAGAATGAAAGAGAGATCTGATGTGTACTAAACAAAGTCAAATACTGCCTGAAGAATCTGAACATCATTATTGGAGATGTGTCATTAAACTAAATTTGAGTAAGTGAAGGGTATAATGTGCACAGATAATAGGTTAAAATTGTAACTCTGATCTTATCCATATAAAATCGTGAGATGAAAAGGTAAATCATGCAAGCCTTTTGTACCTGCTAGCGGTAGGTGCAAATCCAATGGTGTAATATGTAAGAATTACCCATATTCATGATTCCATGAAAGATATTGGGATCCTGAGGATCCAAATAGGTAAACCGAAAGCCCATGCTGGATAAAACAAGGAATTCCTTTGTTTAAAGAAGATAGGAATCCTTGAAACAGTCATTGAAAGCTCTGCCATCCCGTTAAACATCACAGCACTGAGACTAAAGAAAAGGGCTCCAAAATATTTCCCTCCATTTGCCAAAGTTCCAGATAGCATCTCTGTTATGAAGAACACAGCCATGGCTATTAAAGCCATGATTGTGATCTGTGTAATGCTGAATATGTACACAAAAGAATTACGCTTCATCAGTAGACACTCCTTGCAAAGCAAGCCTTATTCAAATCGCAACTGGAGATACCATATATTTTTGTCACCAATACAGCAGGATGGTTTTCGGACTTGTCGTGAAAAATACAAATATTTGACACCCCTAGTCTCATCCCCAACTTAATCATAAATGTTCAACAATTCTTAGATATGAGAAATAGATAAAGTAGAAAATAAAAGAAATAGATAAATGTATGTATCAAACAGATGTGGTCCTCAAATAGCCACAATAGTTGGAGGCTCAAGCTAAGGAGCCACTGTAGTACTTAGCTTTGATACTCGATGTAATCACTATAGTAGTTGAAAATAATATTGAAAAAAAAAATCGAATCATGTTAATCATTGCTTCGTTTTGAAATTTTATCTATCTTTTCATTCATTGCACCAAAAATCATGCGATCTTTGTGTGATCTCTGTGCAATTTAGGTTCAATCTATGTGCAATATTTGTGCAATCTTTTATCATCTCTATGAAATCATTTACGATCTCTCGATATGAACTTATGATCTCTTTGTTGTACAACATCTACAAATCATATATGTTGTTTGATTGTTTAGGTGTTTTTTAATGAAAATTTATGAAACAAACACAACAACGCCTTCATACACTAAGTATAGTAATAAATGAAGTTGCACAGGCCGAGTTGCTGGTTGTTATTTTTTTAATTCATGTACAGAAATATACAGTTTAAAAATAACTATATATGTATATATTTATCACATCGATCATGACAAGTTTCGCATTTTCGTCCATTTGTTAAAGAGTTAATCCATTAATTGTTGCTGGCCATAAACCATGCACAGAGAAATTGTTATTGTAATGTGTGGGTAATGAATTTTTACAATTTTTGTTGTCACCTGGGCCTCACGTGGTTGGGTTGTTATCAACCGTGCAACTTATGTACACATGTGTAAGTTTGTCCAAGTAGATTAAAATATCAAAGAGATATGTAGTAAAAGCCTCCTGGTTACTTGCTGCAGGAGATATACACATTTATCATAGGTAGCCACTTATTGATCACGTTAATTATTTTCGATTTTGTGTAATTCGTATTGAAAGTAATCCACCCAGCTTTTAATATAGATAACATATCTGTTGTGGAATAAAAAGTAGGGTATATTTATTGCGTATTAACTACTAGGGTTTGTGGGAGCTTCGAGCTTTAATGGCTGTTCTTGTGTTCGTGGCTGAATCTGCCTTCACAAGATGCCTACGTACTTCGATGAATATCAAAGATCAAGCCATAAAACGTAGTTCTGAGAATGAGGGGTCAGGCCCTTTATATAGGCTGCGGGAGCCTTAGAATTATGGTAGGATATGGAGACTAGGTGGGCAAGCCACCTCCTTGAGGAAGGTTCTAGACTCCTTCCTTGTAGGAATCAGTTTCCATGTTGAATTGGGTGCCTTGGAGGCTAAGTTAGGCAGGAGTAATATCCTTGTTTGACTCTTATTGCTGAGCTATTTTTCACCTCCAATATTAATTACGAAATTAATATTTAAAATAGGATTTTGGACCCTGTTGGTGGGCCCCACGTTCGGACCATACCGGGTCTAATTAATGCAACACTAAATGTGTCTTTAGGGCTTATTTTTAGCCCATATCAATATCTATATTTTGATGATCTTTTAACCCATCGAGAAAGTATTTCTGAACACCATCCTAATTTCCTATATCATCGTGAGTAACCCGTTCATGCTCCCAAAAAGCATGATCTACCTTGTTTTCAATTGATGTTTACCCACCATGTAGTCTTCTTTGTTTCTATTGTTTGGAACTGCATACATACAGGCATGAATGTTATTTAACACAAATGTATATACGCAATAAAAAAAAGTTACTAACTATGTACATAATTACCAAACCATCTGGAACAAGTTTCAGTTTTGATGACTGTGGTGGAATAGACTCGCCAGTAACTTCTCTCGACCATCTGCATGAAGAAGTTATTGTTATAATATGCGGACAATAGACTCTTACACTTAATGCTACCACCTGGGCCACACGTTGTGACAGTCCAGGTCTGTGCATTCTGAATGTGATTGAACTCATCATTTCGTTCGCCAGGACTTTATCCTGCTTTCATCACATTAGTGTTACGCAGCAATTCTACATGTGGAACAACTGTATGAAAATAAAAATAACATTTTAGTTCAAATATATAGTGTAATGATCAAATTTTGGTATTAATGTGCTACAACGAAAAGGGATTTCGCTGAATATCTCCAGTATAGAAACCCCTCGGTACAAGTTTAAAAATTATGTAAAAAAAAGTACACATGTTTTCTTAGCAATAATTTTAGCCAACCTTTATACATTGGTTAGGTTTGAGCATTCGGTCGGTCCAATCCGGTTTCGGACCAAACCGAATAGACCAAAAACCAAATTGTCAATATTTTTGGAATCGAACCGGATCGAACTTATATTATAGACCGAATCGAATTGAATCGAAATAATTTCGATTCGATCCGGTCCGGTTCTTAAAAATCGATTTTTTATGATAAAAATAGAAACTCAAATTACGTGAATTTTTAATGAAACATGAATATAGTACATGAAGAAAATCAAGTAAATCCGTATTTAAGCACAATACTAAGTCAATAAAGTAACAATTAATAGTAAAATTTTAGTTCTACAAATATATATCAAGAGGAAAAAACTATATATTTTGAAAAAGTACGATGCAAAACTAATAAACTATACAAATTAAACAAATAAGAATAAGGTGACGTTAGGGCGTTAAGGCATTAGAGCAAAGTTTCATTTGTCGAATATATGCTATATAAATATAAAAAAAAAACTTATATATTATATATAAATATACATAATTCGGTCTATTCCGACCGGATCAAAAATTTTCTCTTAAGAATCGAATCGAACCGAAACGAAATTTAATTCGGTCCGGACCGAAAATCGAATAGACCGAAATTTCAGAAAAAATGGAACTGAACCAAACCGAAATTACATGGATCGGTTCGATTTCATTTCAATTTTAATGAGCCCTAATGTTGACCATTAAGTTGGATGCCCTGCGGGGCCTGCAGGGCAACCGAAATCAACCAAAATCAACAATATATGCAACTTTCAATTTTTGAATCTAATGATTAAGATGGATGTCCTGTGGGGCATGCTCCATAAAATCAATCAAAATCAACTAGATCTAATTACAAAAAGCAACTAAAATACATGTGTACATATATTGGTATTTCTCATACGCTGCATCCACCTTCATTGTCATCATCTCCACCAAATTTAAACCAACAGCCCAATATGTGTATATTTATATGTGTATATATATCTGTGTGTATGTATATATGTGTGTAGAAAGAGAAGACGAAGAGAGAGGAAGGAAGGAAAGAGAGAAAATTGAAGTTAAGAGATGGGGCACAGTAGCGTATAAGCATAAGTAAAAAAGAATCAAATATGGTTTGATGAGAGAGACCTGGTTTGATGAGAGTGTATGAAATGGTTTGATGAGAGAGACCTGGTTTGATGAGAGTGTATGAAAAGGGAGTGTCTGTGTGTGAAGCTCTTAGTGGATGCGGTGAATACACGGTACTTTTGCAAATGAAACCTTTTAATTTTGAAAAGATAATATAAATGCAATTTAATTAAAAAAAATGGTATTTTTTCAATAACTAATTAAAAATCTACTATATTTGTTAAATTCCCTTAAATTATAGCATTTAAAAATTTTGTACCTACAAATTTTTTTCTTCAAATTACTAATACAAATTAATAAAAATAATTTAATATTTAAAAAAATTAGTGCATTGCATGGATTTTAAGTTGATAGTATCAAAATTAAACTGATAATTTTTACTATTACTAATGTAATTTTTAAAATTGTTAATTTGAAAGAAAAGATGGGATATTAATAAAAATACCCCATTTTTTAAATTTATTTTCAAAAATACTACCTAAAGTTGTAAATGAGGTTGCAAATGTTACAGTTAGAATTGCAATCAGATTGTAAATATTGAATTTGGGATTGCAAAGATGTAATTTTGAAAAAAAAAATCTGCAATACGGGTATTTTTGAAAAAAATCCAAAAAAAAACCATCCATTATATATATAATGGCCATTATTCTAGAGAGTACCTTCTTATATAGAGAATATGAGAAAATCAATCTAAACCATTTATTTCCATTTATTTCTTAGGGCCCCGCCAGGGGCACCTTCACAAAAAAGTCTTATAATTCTACCCTCTATCTATTTATAAAAAAAATTACAAAAAAAAAGTTTTAAAATTATTTTTTAAAATGATGACATGGCAGCAATTTTTTTAATTTTTTAAAAAAAATTAATTTTTTTTTATTTTTTGATAAATGGATAGAGGATAGAATTATAAGATTTTTTTGTAAAAGGGTCCCGCCAGGGGCCTTATATAAAGGGCAATTTTAATACATTTTAAGTGATTCTCTCATATTCTCCATGTAATAAATTCTCTCTAGAAGGGGACTCTATATATAATACCACAACATGTCACATTTTATTCCATTCAAATTTTACAAAAATGTCCCTAATATCAACTTAAGTCAAAAAATATAATGACATAGATGAGAATCGAACCTTTGACATATTAATCAACTCTTTATGAATTCAAATTTACCACTATGACCATTGAGCTACATGTATATTTGATTAAATTTTATGTTTCATTAGATACATGCATCAGTGTCCTATATTATTTACCTCAATCATATATGTCTTTTGTTCAATATTTATTTTATAATTTTACATATTATTACTTACATATATTCAAGAATCTCTCTATCTACTTTATTTTGGTAAAATTTCTATTATTTTATTTTCTACGAAATTCGGAAAATAAGTTTGGATCTTACATAAAATCTTTGAAGGATAATTTGTATTGCGAAAAAAATCCTCATTAATTTAAATATTTATGAAAGCACCTATAGAACATGTTCAGTGCATGCACTTTGATTGAAATAGACTTTATAAATTTCACAAAAATGGTGATCAAGTCGAAAATAAGATATAAGCATAGTTTTTTAAAAGTAAAAACGCTGCACTAGTATTAAAAGAACATGTCCAATGCATGCCTTTGTCTTAAATTAAATGTGTATACTTGGCAATTTTAAATAGCGATTAAGTCAAAAATATACATATTTCAATCTATAATTAAGCCAAATTTAATTTTAAAACTCAAAATCCTAATAACAGGAAAGAAATAGTTGCATTCAAGTCACATTTTGAAAACAAATATATAATATAACTTACCAAAAATGAAAGTGGGGAAAAAAGTATTATAGATATTGTATAATTGTACAATTTAAAATATTTAGATGAGAAATGAATCTTAGTATTCTTTTAATTTTCGAATGATCATATTCTTTGTTATTGTTTGTCTTCTTAGAAAGTTCATTTTACAATATTCCCAAACTATCGTCCTAAAGCTACAAACAGATCGTTTTCTCCCGAGTCTTAACTTATAGTATATGAGGTCCGAGATAAGTAATGGATATGAAATAACGTATTATGATAGGGCAACATGCCACATTTTAATGTATCAAAGTTTACTATTATGTTCCTTAATTTGTTGTGGCACCTTCTGAAATCAAAATCTAAAAACTTTTAAAATTTCAACACTTAAATGAGAACTGCACCTTTAACATCTATAACAATAACCTATTTATATGAATTCATTTTTTATAAATCCATAAAATGAATTATTTAAACTTCAGTAATACTTAATAGTAATAATAAGTCAAAATTCACATTTATATAATCCCATAATTTTTTAATTGTATACAAATAAAGCACTTCAATATATTATCGAATGATCATCCTAAAAACCTTATAAAAATGTTGAAATTACAATCGTTAATATTTTTCTAACTCTAATCGCATGGAAGGCATCAACATTTTATAAATAATGACTAAGAGATAGAGACACAAAATATACATATTTCTAATATTTTATGCATACTTAAGAGGGTGTTTATCGTCACAGTAAGATCATCTCACATTTACATCAACACGCAATGAGAAAAACAAAAATATTAATCCTAAACTAGAGCAATCCTAAACTAGAGCAATCCCGTACGGTTATTCAAGCTAGTTTATCAAAAGATAACAAACAAAATCAAAGTTTAAAAAAAAAAAAGAAAAAGGGAGAGAGAGAAGGGCACAAGTATGTGTACAGCGCGCAGTTATGTTGGACAACGACGCCGTTTCGTGTGATCTTACGAAAGATCATTTAGGGTCCCCAATCTCTAAAAACTAAAATTTACAGTATCAAACATCTCTAAAGATTCGATCTTACTACAACCATGAGAATGTCGTTATCGCCGTCGTCACCGCCGGCCATCGGCAAGTCGGAGAAAGACGCCGACTTGCTCTTCCGATCAAAACCGGTATCCGAGATCCGCAACATCGAAGCTTCCACCAGAAAACAGATCGACGACAAGAGCGAAGAGCTCCGGCAACTCGTCGGAAACCGGTACCGCGATCTCATCGACTCGGCCGATTCAATTGTGTTGATGAAGAACTCGGCGGAGTCAATCTCCGCGAATATATCGGCGATTCATGACACGATTCTCAATTCATTGTCTTTCAGTTCTTCGAATAAATCGGTAAGTGCTCCGAACCCGACCCGATCCAAAACGTATGGCATTGCGTGTAGAGTTAAGTATCTAGTCGATACGCCGGAGAATATTTGGGGACATTTAGATGAATTTATGTTTTTAGAGTCTGCTACTAGGTATATGAGAGCTAAGCATGTGCATTTTAGTTTAGATTTATTGAATGATTCGAGTAATCAAAATGTTTTGTCGAATTTTGCGCTGTTACGACATCAGTGGCAGATTGTTGAGAGTTTTAAAGCTCAGATTTCGGTTAGGAGTCGAGAGAGGTTGTTGTTGTTGGATTTATCGCAGGGAGTAGGTGTCGGTGTGTATGCTGATGCGTTGGCAGCTGTTGCGGTAATTGATGAGCTGGATCCGGTTCAGGTTTTATGTTTGTTTTTGGATTCGAGAAAGTCGTGTATATCACAGAAGTTGAGTGGTTGTTTGAGTGGGAGTAATGTAGGTAGTGCTGATGTTATTAGTGTGTTTTGTGAGGTTTTGAAGGTGATTCAGGTTAGTGTAGCGCAAGTCGGAGAGTTGTTTATGCAAGTTTTGAGTGATATGCCGTTGTTTTATAAGACGATTTTGAGTTCACCGCCTGCTTCGCAGTTGTTTGGGGGAATTCCGAATCCGGAGGAAGAAATTAGGTTGTGGAAGGAGTTTAGGGATAAGTTGGACTCTGTGATGGTATTGCTTGACCGGGAGTATATTGCAAAGTCGTGTTCGGATTGGTTGAGGAACTGTGGGAGAGAGATTGTTTCGAAGATTAATGGGAGGTTTTTGATTGATGTGATTGAGAATGGTCATCAGCTTGCGGTTGCTGAGAAGATGATTCGTGAGACTATGGATGGGAAGTTAGTGTTGGAAGGGAGTTTGGAGTGGCTTAAGAGTGTGTTTGGTTCTGAAGTTGAGTTGCCGTGGAAGAGAACTCGCGAGCTTGTTTTGGGAGATGATGCAGATCTATGGGATGAGATATTTGAAAATGCTTTTATTGGGAGAATGGAAGCAATCATAGAATCTGGATTCGATGAGCTGAGTAAATCTGTTAATGTGAAGGAGTCGATTTGTGGTATTACTGAGGCAAATGGTGACCGAGTTGATTTCCAGGCGTACTTAAATAGATCTCCAATAGGTGGTGGGGTTTGGTTCATGGATTTATATAATAAAACAGGTGGTTTGAAGCTTCATCCTGAAGAAACTGATTTTCGCACTTGCCTTAGTGCTTACCTCGGGACTGAAGTTAGCAGGATAAGGGATGTGTTGGACAGTTACTGTGAGAGTGTCCTAGAGGATCTTTTGAGCTTTTTGGAATCTCCGAAGGCGTCTTCAAGATTAAAGAACCTAGCTCCTTATTTACAAAATAAGTGTTACGAAAGTATGTCAATCATACTTATGGAACTCAAGACCGAAATGGGGCAATTATATGATGCCATGAAAAATAGCAACAAGGAAGGTGAGCATGTGACACCACCAGCTATAACTGTTCAGAGGTCTCTATTTATTGGACGACTGTTGTTTGCATTTCAAAAGCATTCAAAACACATTCCTGTTATACTTGGCTCGCCAAAGTTATGGGTAAACAAAGCTGTGGCTGACATCTCTGGCAAGTCACCGGTCTTAAGATTAACCTCACTAGATTCACCTAGGTCCGACAGGCCCGTATTGAAAAGACAGACGTCTGTGGTCACTTCAGCTTTATATGGAGCTGATGACAGTTCAAGCCCACAACTTGAAGAACTTAATAGAGCAATACAAGATCTTTGCATTAGAGCTCATAATTTATGGATATCCTGGGTCTCAGAAGAGCTTTCAGCAATTCTATCTCGCGATCTTATGCAAGATGACAGTCTATCGGCGACAGCTCCAATGAGAGTAAGCACCTTCAATAATATGCTGATTAAACTTAGATTGTGACTGGTTCAGTGTTCTCTCTTTTGTTATGTATAGCTTTATTCTCTTTCCTATTTCTTAATCATATTTTTAGTTTGTGGAAAGAACATATATTCTAGTGAATTTGAGTCTTAAAATGTAGGTAGTGCTATAATGCCAAAGTCAGGCGTTCAACCCTATCTATAAAAAAACCCTCCACTGGGTGTTCAAATTGTTAAGGTATCTAAGAGGCATTGCAGGCACTTCTCAACAACATATTTTATAATGCAAGAATTTTCCGCAAGCAAAATATATATTGTTCTGCAAAAAAGAAATTTGTCATCTCTGTTTATGGAAACTGCTATATTTTGAAAAAGTCTTCTCTAAAAATATGACCTATCAAAAAATTTAGCAGATCATTGTATGTACATTTGATGCCTATTGGAATTTACATTGTGAATTGAGGTTCTTTAAAGCTATGATTCAACTTTCTGCTTCCAACCATCATATCTTGTACTACATTTAATTCAAGTTTGGTGTTGGAAAATAAAGCATGCAATTGGGTATCTATATCTATGTAGGTTGAAGCACACACTTATTGTGCTAAATTTCACTGTCTCCTTTGTTTTCCCATTGTAATCTGGTGGCCTTTCTGATTATCAAATTGTGCTTTTTGACCTCTTGAAATGTACCCAGACAAAAAAAAGGGTACCCAACTTATTTCTTATAGTGTATACCTCTCACTTTTGATCCATTTGCATTTTCCTTGATTCTGGTTGATGTGTTTTTAGCCTTTGTCATGTGTACAATGAGTCTATGTAGTCTTCTCTTTTTGTAACATCAAGTGCTTGCTTCCAAGATTTTATATGCATGGATAATTTCACTTACTAATGATTTTTTTAATGTTTTTGCCAATACCCTAAGCTAATAAGCTTTAATCATGGAACAGGGGTGGGAGGAGACAGTTGTCAAGCATGAGCAATCTGTGGATATGCCCTCAGAAATGAAAATATCACTTCCCTCTATGCCTTCCTTGTATGTTACTTCTTTTCTGTTTCAAGCATGTGAAGAAATTCATCGAGTTGGAGGTCATGTTCTTGACAGAATAATTCTGCAGAATTTTGCCTCAAAGTTATTAGAAAAGGTATTTCAGTTCAGCTTGAAGTTTTATTTTTCTTTATCTTGTGTAAGATCTAGCATATAATCTTTGATTTTGTATTGAAGAACACCCAGAGTAATAGCCACCTAATTAAGTAAAATACATTGATATTGTTATGGTTGTTCTCATGGAAGAGACATTTAACAAATAGAATCCGTTACAGGGACAATTTGTGATGAATTAAAATTATGTGATTTGTATGTTCTGCCGTTGCAAAGTCTAGTAGTAAATGAAGCTCACAAACTTCATGATGTTGGTTCAAGTCCGGGAACAGTCTCATGAGAATGTGCTTACAATTACTGGATTTCACATTGTAAACAAATTAAAATGCAAATGCTTGTCCAGTTTCGTGTTCCAGTTTTCTGTGTTCTTTTCTGGTAATTTATATATGTTGCAATTTATCTGTATTCTCGTTCCCAAGTTGATCTACGTCACCTTTTGTAGAAAAAAAAAATCAAATTATCTGATTTTTTTAACTGGTGATTTAATATATGGTATGCAGGTCATTGGTATATACGGGGATTTCCTTTCAAATCAAGAGGTTCTTCATACTCGGGTGTCAGAAAAAGGAGTGCTTCAGATTCTCTTAGATTTAAGATTTTCTGCTGACATTCTTTCAGGGGGTGATTCCAGTGGACACGAGGATGTTTCTAGGCCTCCAAGAGTAAAGACTTCTTATAGAAAGAGACAAGATAAACACCAAATAAAGAAGTCCGCCAGTCAGGAGCGAATAGATGGGTTAATTAATCGTCTTGCACAGAGGCTGGATCCAATAGATTGGCTCACGTAAGCCTCTTATCTAATGCTATTTTCTATGCGAAATAATTTGGTATTCATTATTATTTGAACAGCCCACTTTAATACAGGTTCAAAGAATTGCACATAATTTTTGGGACCGGTTTTGAGATGTCTTTCTTATTCTTTTTCTTCTTTTATAGTAAACTTCCATTCGTCGAAATTTACTTTCAGTCGAGATTTTGTTTAATGATTTAGCCAGACAAACTCAAACCGCAACCTAAAAGTATGAACTATTTTAGAAAACATTCATCAGATATAGCACATACATATGCCTGACCCATACTTATATGAAAAGGCCCAATTGTGTTTAATTTGATGGGTCCAAAATGCTTGTGTTAAATGATGACTTGTAGTCAGATGTGTTCTTTTGTAGGAACATCATCTCCTTCGACCTTTAATATATGAAGACATGCTCTTGTTGGAAAATCTAGAAAAGATGGGACTTTTTTAGAACCAGAATTTAGATTCTAATATATTACAGTATTGAAGGTCTTTATATTTTTGTAGAGATGGGCAAAGGGGACGTAGGATCTAGTCTTATCCATAAAAGATAAGGACAAAAGATTATATGACATACTTCAACAGTTCAACAAAACTATTATCCTTTCTTTTTACATATAATCTTTTAACCTATCAAATGAAAATATTGCTTTACAGCAACTGAGAAAAAACTCTTTTACTTGATTGTATTTGCTAAGCTACGGTCATTCAAATAGGTTACATTTCAAAATCTGTATAGCAAGTAACTTTTTTATAGTTTATGTCTTACGCTGTATGTTTATCTTGACCTCTATTTCCTGTATTAAGTATACTGGAATAGTCAGACTGATTTGGCAGCTTATTCTCTTTATCTCATTTCAGGTATGAGCCATACCTATGGGAGAATGAGAGGCAATCATATCTACGTCATGCTGTCCTCTTTGGGTTCTTTGTGCAACTCAACCGGATGTACACAGATGCTGTGCAAAAGTTACCTACTAATTCAGAGTCAAATATCATGAGATGCTCCACGGTTCCCCGCTTCAAATACCTTCCAATCAGGTACAGGTTTTTGTGTTTTTTGGTGTGTGCGCTTGTTTTGTCGAGATCATAAGTAGGGCTCTTAATAATAGCAAATAAAAAAGATGTGCAACCCAACTAATCACTTGGTTATTACATTTATTATTCAGTGCCCCAATATTATCAGCGAAGGGAACAAGTAAGACATCTATATCAGCATCTATGGATGATGTTTCTTCGAGGAATTCGTGGCAAGATTACATGCAGAATGATCTTTCCCGGAGTATTGACATTGAAGAGGATTCAGGTTTTGGGGTGGCAACTCCTTTTTTGCAATCTTTCATGCAGGTAATGAACAGTGGTTCATTTGCTTAATTTTAATGTATATCTAGAATAGTGGTTTCCTTAACCAACTTTTGTATGGAGTCCGTACTTAAATTGTTTTAGATTGAGGAAAGTGTGAATTGGAGTGACCAGGGCAGTAAAATAATGGCTTCTGTATTGGCAGGTTGGTAGCAGATTTGGTGAGAGCACATTAAGACTGGGTTCCATGCTAACGGATGGGCAAGTTAGTAGGTTCGGTGACATTTTACCTGTCCAAGCTGCAGGGCTTCTTTCATCATTTACAACCGGCAGACCAGACATGTAATTGCCTTGAGTACTTTTTTGCATCCTTTCTGGTGACGTATCTGGAAGCTAAGCCATTCAAAGAAAAGATGTTAGAATCGACCAACAAAATCCCACATCTACGCCCACTTTTTGAATCAAGTACAGTTGTAACCATAGACAATACAAATTATAGAATATATATACTCAACCCGGGACGCAGAGAGAACATGTAATAGTTGTCTTTAGAGTCATTTTATATTGAATTGTTTGAAGTTATTAGACTCTGGCTGCTGCTCCTCTGAAATGGCCTGATTTATTTTTTCTGTCTCGAGAATTTCCTTGATCTTCTTACATTAGTCTTGAAGACTTGAACATGTTTATATAGATCTGTTGAGGAGTTCGGCAGAGGAGAAACAAGAAAGACAATGACTGATATTTCACTCTTCTGAGAATACAAATCAGTGGCCTTTGGATTATTTGATATTTTATCAAGTTGCAAGTGCAAAGAAATGGATATCAGTCCGTGTGATCCTGTTTGACAGACTGTGTTCTTCCGTCGTGTTATCCTCTGGTGGGGTGATCAAGGCATTAGCTGATGCTAAGCAGGTTTCGAATACTAGCAATTTCGTGTTTTGGTGCCCCAGAATGCCTAAATGTACACGATGGTGTATTTTACTATTTTACTGAGCACTATTCCTAATTTGAATTTTCTGTCGAGTCTGGTCTTTAGAGATTTTACCCAGTCTTTTCTCCAGAAGAATTTGATCACTAGTAAAAGAGGAATATGAAAACGTAGAAATAAAATAGAACTACTTGCATTATGTTTCATAGAAAAACAAAATATAGAAAAACAAAATACTTGCATTAAAATTTAGACTGTTTTAAAAAAAATACTTTTTATATATAAATCGAGATACCAGATATCGAATAATTCAAATCAATTTAAGCGTAATTCATTAGTCACACACATTAAAAATCATCAATATCTATATATAAAGGAGGATAACGGGAGTTTAGGTGGTGTTCTAAGATCGTCTCAATCTATTTTTCTAATTTTCTAGAATTTTAAACACTAATAAATATAAAAATATCAATTAACATATTAGAAGTAGAATAGGTGTTCAAATTTATAAAGGAGAAGAGTTCGAATTTACAGGGAAGACATATGATAAGAACTTCTATTGGAAGTATAATAAGTATTTATAAGGCATACTATTAAAAGTTTTATTAGAAGTAGAATAGGAGTTCGAATTTATAGAGAATAAGTGTTCGAATTTATAGAAAAAATATATAAATAAACGTTCTACTAGAAGTAGAATAGGTGTTTGAATATATAGAGCAGAAATATAATTAAATATTTTATAGAAAGTACGATATTCTTAAATTGTATATTTTTTATATAAGTTAATTATACTTATATTAGGTAAATTTATTTATAAATCCAATACTATTGTCATAAAAAAAGTCACCGTATTTAAAAAGAAAAGAATTGATGTGTTAACATAATAAAAGAACAATCTCATGCAAGAATCCTAAATAAATACAGGAGTATCTATAATATAAAGAGAAAATAAGATGTGTTTTCATTTTCTAAAACTCCTAAAATTTTAGAAAGTCTAGAGAAAGTATAAATTGGAATTGACTCTATTTTTTAGGTTTTGATTTGAAGGAAAAAAATTGTTGTGTAAGATAAGTATCATCAATAATATGTAATGAAGTTGGAATTTCGATCCCAAACGAGAGCGGCTCGAAACATGTTTAACGGGTAGACGGCTCACTATAAAAGATTGTACTACCTATTAAAATAGCATATTGATGTTATAAATTTTTATTTTTTTTAGGATTTGATTTTTATGGATAAACATTATCATACAAGTAATATATGTAAAAGTTAGGTTTTTGTTCTTAATGAGAGAGCAGATCAATAGTAATAACCGTGTTTAACAAGAAAGCGGTTCATTAAATAAGATCGTATAAAAAGTGTTTAAATATATAATACATAAAATAAAATGTTTTATTGGAAGTAGAATACGAGGACGGTGGAGACGTCATATACGATTTTTTTTTAAATTATACATTTTTTTCCTAAAAATCATTTATTTTAACTTTTTTTATACAAGTTTAATTACTATGTATAGTAATTAAAAAAATGAGTTGTATACAGAAAGACATATAAGATTATTACTATGTTAACAAGTAATATAAGTAAAAACAAGTAATATAAGTCATATTTTATTACTATGTTAACATAGTAATAAAACTATACATCTCTTTTCCTAGAAATCCTTTATTTTAACTTTTTTATACAAGTTAATTATACTTGCATTACAAAAATATATCCATAAATGTAATATTATTCCCGTAACGAAAAGTCTTTGTATTTTAATTTTTTTTTAATATGTTAACATAACAGAAAGACATTCCCATGCGGAAACTGTAAATAAATAAAAGAATATCTATAATATACAGAAAATATAATATGTATTTTCATCTTTTAAGACTCCATAAATATTAGAAAGTTTAAAGAATATAAAAATTGGAATTTACTCTCTTTATATAATTAAGTTAGAATTTCGGTTTCAAATAAGAGCGGCTTGAAACGTATTTAACGGGAAGACGGCTCGCTAGAAAAGATTGTATTAGCTATTAGAATTTGATACTGAAGCCATAATTTTTTTTTATTTTTACGGTTCGATTTTATAGATAAAAAATATTATATAAGTCTTTATAATATATGTTAAAAAGTTTGGATTTCGGTTTTAACGAGAGAGCGGCTCAATCGAAAGAATCGTATTTAACAAGAAATTGATTCATTAGAGAATATTATTTAATTATTAAAATTTAATATTAATATTATAATATAACATAAATGTATTGAATTTTTTTAAAAATATTGTAACGCCGCCGCGAAGCGCGGCTTTATCAACTAGTATATATATATAAAGGAGGATAGCGGGAGTTTAGGTGGCGCTCTAATATCGTCTCAATCGATTTTTCTAATTTGCTAGAATTTTAAACACTAATAACTATAAAAATATCAATTAGCATATTAGAAGTAGAATAGGTGTTCGAATTTATAATGGAGAAGAGTTCGAATTTATAGGAAAGACATATGATTAAAAGTTCTATTGGAAGTATAATAAGTATTTATAAGGCATACGATTAAAAGTTCTATTGGAAGTAGAATAGGAATTCGAATTTATAGAGAATAAGAGTTCAAATTTATATAAAAAATATATAAATAAAAGTCCTACTAGAACTAGAATAGGTGTTTGAATATATAGAGCAGACATATAATTAAATATTTTATAGAAAGTATTAGTATAATATAAAGAGAAAATAAGATGTGTTTTCATTTTCAAAAACTCCAAAACTTTTAGAAAATTTAGAGAAAGTATAAATTGGAATTCACTCTATTTTTTAGGTTTTGATTTTAAGGAAAAAATTGTTGTGAAAGATAAGTAACATCAATAATATGTAATGAAGTTAGAATTTCGATCCCAAACGAGAGCGGCTCGAAACTTGTTTAACGGGAAGACGGCTCACTATAAAAGATCGTGCTAGCTATTAAAATATCATATGATGTTATAAATTTTATTTTATTTTTAGGATTTGATTTTTATGGATAAACATTATCATACAAAGTAATATATGTAAAAGTTAGGTTTTTGGTCTTAACGAGAGAGCGAATCAATAGTAATAAATGTGTTAACAAGAAAGCGATTCATTAGATAAGACCGTACAAAAAATGTTTAAATATATAATTAATACATAAAATAAAATGTTTTATTGGAAGTAGAATATGAGGACGGTGGAGACATCTTATACGATTTTTTAAAACTATACATCTTTTTTCCTAGAAATCTTTTATTTTAACTTTTTTATGCAAGTTAATTATACTTGCGTTACAAAAATATATCCATAAATGTAATATTATTCCCGTAACGAAAAGTCTTCGTATTTTAATTTTTTTTGATATGTTAACATAATAGAAAGACATTCACATGCGGAAATTATAAATAAATACAAGAATATCTATAATATACAGAAAATATAAGATGTATTTTCATCTTTTAAAACTCTATAAATATTAGAAAGTTTAATGAATATAAAAATTGGAATTTACTCTATTTATATAATGAAGTTAGAATTTCGGTATCAAATAAGAGCGGCTCGAAACGTATTTAACAGGAAGACGGCTCGCTAGAAAAAATTGTATTAGCTATTAGAATTTGATTCTGAAGTCATAAATTTCATTTTATTTTTACAGTTCGATTTTATAGATAAAAAATATTATATAAGTTGTTAAAAAGTTGGGATTTCGGTTTTAACGAGAGAGCGGCTCAATCGAAAGAATCGTATTTAACAAGAAATTGATTTATTAGAGAATATTATTTAATTATTAAAATTTAATATTAATATTATTATATAACGTAAATGTAATGAATTTTTTTAAAATATTGTAAAGCCGCCGCGAAGCGCGGCTTTATCAACTAGTTCTTTTAAAATCTCGTAGTCATGAATTTTTAATCGGATTTCAAAATTTATAAGATACATAACAATTGCATTAAAATTCATAATTTCATTAATTTATAAAAATTATAAATTTTTGACAATGATCATATTTCACTGAATTTTTTAGCATCTAAATTGAATACTCTCACATTAAAAAATATTATTTGGAAATTCTAATTAAATATACCTATATTTGAAAATGATGTTATAATTTAAATTGAGTGCCACTACATTTTAATAATTTTATAAAATTTAAATTAAATTTATTATATTTCTAACATACAAGAAAAGTCATTGGAAATCTCAATGAATACCTCCTTTTAAGATTGTGTTTCAAAATTCGAAATTTATCTAAAATTAATATAAATTCCAAATGAATTAAATTATCATTTCAAATCTCAAGTTTGTACTTACATTTGAATATTTTGAAATAATATTAAAACTCAATCCATAATTTTTATATTCAAATATAAAATTTGCACTGAATTCAGAATTTCATATGAGATTCTAAATTTTCAGAAAGTCGTGAATAAATTAGCATCGTTATTAAATTATATACAGGGGGATAATTTGTTCGGACTACCAAGGGAGCCGTAACAAGCAATAATATAATACTAGTGTAGAAACCCGTGCGAGATACGGACCTGTTAATATATTAAAATAATTTATCGCACGATACATATATTGAAATAATTATGTAATCAATATATATATATAAAGGAGGATAGCGGGAGTTTAGGTGGCGCTCTAATATCGTCTCAATCGATTTTTCTAATTTTCTAGAATTTTAAACACTAATAAATATAAAAATATCAATTAGCATATTTGAAGTAGAATAAGTGTTCGAATTTATAAAGGAGAAGAGTTCGAATTTATAGGGAAGACATATGATTAGAAGTTCTATTGGAAGTATAATAAGTATTTATAAGACATACGATTAAAAGTTCTATTGGAAGTAGAATAAGAGTTCGAATTTATAGAGAATAAGAGTTCGAATTTATAAATAAAAGTTCTACTAGAACTAGAGTAGGTGTTTAAATATATAGAGCAGACATATAATTAAATATTTTATAGAAAGTACGATCTTCTAAATTATATATTTTTTATATAAGTTAATTATACTTATATTAGGAAAATTTATTCATAAATCCAATACTATTGTCATGAAAAAAGTCATCGTATTTAAAAAGAAAAGAATTAATGTATTAACATAATAAAAGAACAATGAGTAAAAGAACAATCTCATGCAATCCAATACTATTGTCTTCTATTGGAAGTAGAATAAGAGTTCGAATTTATAGAGAATAAGAGTTCGAATTTATAAATAAAAGTTCTACTAGAACTAGAGTAGGTGTTTAAATATATAGAGCAGACTTATAATTAAATATTTTATATAAAGTACGATCTTCTAAATTATATATTTTTTTATATAAGTTAATTATACTTATATTAGGAAAATTTATTCATAAATCCAATACTATTGTCATGAAAAAAGTCATCGTATTTAAAAAGAAAAGAATTAATGTATTAACATAATAAAAGAACAATGAGTAAAAGAACAATCTCATGCAATCCAATACTATTGTCATGAAAAAAGTCATCGTATTTAAAAAGAAAAGAATTAATGTATTAACATAATAAAAGAACAATGAGTAAAAGAACAATCTCATGAAGGAATCCTAAATAAATACATGAATATCTATAATATAAAGAGAAAATAAGATGTGTTTTCATTTTCTAAAAACTCCAAAAAATTTAGAAAATCTAGAAAAAGTATAAATTGGAATTCACTCTATTTTTTAGGTTTTGATTTCAAGAAAAAAAATTGTTGTGTAAGATAAGTATCATCAATAATATGTAATGAAGTTAGAATTTGGATCCCAAACGAGAGCGGCTCGAAATGTGTTTAACATGAAGACGACTCACTATAAAAGATTGTACTAGCTATTAAAATATCATATGATGTTATAAATTTTATTTTATTTTTAGGATTTGATTTTTATGGATAAACATTATCATACAAGTAATATATGTAAAAGTTAGGTTTTTTGTCTTAACGAGAGAGCGAATCAATAGTAAAAACTCTGTTTAACAAGAAAGCGGTTCATTAGATAAGACCGTATAAAAGATGTTTAAATATATAATTAATACATAAAATAAAATATTTTATTTGAAGTAGAATACGAGGACGGTGGAGACGTCTTATACGATTTTTTAAAACTGTACATCTTTTTTCCTATCCTTTATTTTAACTTTTTTATACAAGTTAATTATACTTGCATTACAAAATATATCCATAAATGCAATATTATTTCCGTAACGAAAAGTCTTCGTTTTTTTTTTTGATATGTTAAGATAACAGAAAGACATTCCAATGCGGAAACTGTAAATAAATACAAGAATATCTATAATATACAGAAAATATAACATGTATTTTCATCTTTTAAAACTCCATAAATATTAGAAAGTTTAAAGAATATAAGAATTGGAATTTACTCTCTTTATATAATGAAGTTAGAATTTCAGTTTCAAATAAGAGTGGCTCGAAACGTATTTAACGGGAAGACGGCTCGCTAGAAAAGATTGTATTAGTTATTAGAATTTGATACTGAAGTCATAATTTTTTTTTATTTTTACAGTTCGATTTTATAGATAAAAAATATTATATATGTATTTATAATATATGTTAAAAATTTGGGATTTCAGTTTTAACGAGAGAGCGACTCAATCGAAAGAATCGTATTTAACAAGAAATTGATTCATTAGAGAAGATTATTTAATTACTAAAATTTAATATTGATATTATAATATAACGTAAATGTATTGAATTTTTTAAAAAATATTGTAACGCCGCCGCGAAGCGCGGCTTTATCAACTAGTTTGAAATATGATAAAAAAAAATAATATATCGATTTCATCTTATATTTGTAGTAATCTTGTAATTTTGCATAGTGCTTTCATTATTCATATATATTTAAATTTGATTTAGTTTCATAAAATTAGAATAAATATCTTATACAATAAGAATAAAATTATCTTTTATCTTTTAGGGTAATGCTAAACATAATTCTTAGGGCAATGGTTAAGAATTAATGTAAGTGGATAAATGCATTTAATATGTCAATTTTGCATTTAATACATCAATTTTGCACGAATCTCAATATAATTATTTATCAATTTAGGATATTTTTATTAGTGAAAATTAATGTGAATCCTGAGGGGTCTACTATTATTACTCGGAAAATTAAATTAATGTTGTAAAGGAGAGTTGGGAAATCAAAATCAATTAAATAACTAAGAATAATGTTGAAAATATAAGAATATTTAATGATTAACCATAACCCTTAGGGCTATAGTTAGCATTTCCCTATTTTTAAAAGTATAATTGTGATTTTAATGTACTAATACTATATTTGTAAAACAATAAGACTTGAGTCATATTAAAAATCTTTTAGTTTTGTTCCTTAAAATTGTCATACTCCTTTTTTTTATACATACATGTATATCTATATTTGTACATTTATATAGTCATATGTACGTAAATAATATTAACTAAAAACAGATTTGTTAATGTAATATATATCAAACCATTATTATATTATAAAATGTTATATACTAATTAATTAGATAGTAGTTATAAAATTAATAAAAGATTACCAATATATATTACTCACCCTGTCCCACCAAATTATTAGCACTTATGTTTGGTTTGGTAAGAAAACTAAAATAAACTAATAGATTGAAAAACAAAATAAAAATGGGTAAGTGAGTTATCCACACCGTCTCAATTTAATTGTTAACGCTTGGATCGATAATATGACTTAAAAAGATGAGTACAGTGAATATAATGAAAGTAGGTAAATTAGTGAGAGTGCGAGACATATTAAAGTTAATAAAAAATAACATGTCATTTCAGAAGATAATAATAAATGAAATGTTCTTTCCAGAGATAAAATTCTTAATAAAATAATAGATCGAATAGAAGATATTAAAACAAATATTGTGTAATTTAATAGTAGTTTCAACAACAATATTCTTAATTTAAAAATATGTGCCTAACGAATAATGAGATATACTACATATAATTTTTACTTATTTTTGTTCCAATTTTACGTTAAATTTTATGTGTCAATACTTGACTAATCAAAGCATCAAACCAAGTATACTGAAAGATATAAAAATATATAAAATTATAAATAATAACAATTAATAACATAATTGATATCTACTTAATCAAAAAATAAAAGTTTAACAAAATTTTATAAAGGTGATTGATTACATAGTTATATGTAAAATTAAGAAAATTGAAAAAAACGGAGTTGTAAAAATAATGTTAACTAATATTTATACAAAGTTAAAATTAAAAAAGAAAAAAATAAAAGGAACAGAGTGACTTATTTAATAAGATTTTTGAAAGAATACAAGATTTAATGTAATGTAGTGGTTACGATATGAATTTTATGGAATTAGATAAATGGTTTGATTTCTAATCCTAACATAAATTATTCCATTTTTACGTAGATTATCAACAAATTACATTTTTTGTAAATTTATAACACATAAATAAATAATATAATTAATATATATTTAACCAAAAATAAATAGGCGTAATAAAAATGATTGAATATATAGATATATAAAATTATGAAATTTTAAAAACGGGGTTATATAAATAATATAAACTAACATTCTAAGTTAAGTGGTAAGAACATAGTTAATCGGGTGGCATCTTCTCAGACATTAAACTTCTATTGTCTAACCGTCTGGAGGCAACATGCGTACCTTTTGGTTAGATGATAAAATTTCTTGAATTAAAGAAACACTTTCTTACGAATATTGCAATCGTTGCAATTCATCTATGAAATAGATACCCCGACAAAAAAAATAAGGGCAAAATAATAATTTCTCGATCATTTTTTTGGAACTTTTTACCCTTATATTGAAGTTTAATATATATTAATAGATCATTCACGTTTGTACGAATTCAATTTTTGACACATCCCGAAAGAGTTCATAATAATTGACTGTACTTGAGCGTGATTAGGGATAGGCATTTTACCGATTGTACTTGAACGTAATTAGGAATAGCCCGCTCGACCCCAATTCGATTCCCGTCCCGTTCGAATCGGGGATTCGGGGAATTTTTCGGGTTCGGGAAGGGAAGCGGGTTGTATTTTGTAAAAAAATCGGGGATCGGAATAGGGTCGGGGATTAGGAAATTCCTGCCCCGATCCGATGGAATTATTTAAATATATATATATATATATAATATATATATATATATATAATTAAATTAATATAAGTAAGTATAGTTAGATATATTATTTGTGTTTGCAATTTTTAATTCATTTCATAGATTCAAAATTTTAATATTAAAATTTAATTAAATTAAAATAATTTAATTATATCTTTTAATATAAACAAATATTAATTCGAAATAGTTTTTAGAATTGGTTAGTAAATATAAAATATATATTACATTTATGATTTAGCAAATTAATTTTATTATAAAAATTATTAGAGAATATATAAATTTTATTTTTCTTTAAAAAAAATTCTCGATTCTCCGCGGGGATCCCCGTTCGGGGTGGGATCGGGGAGCAAATCATTCCCGTTTGGGGATCGGGACGGGTTCGGGGATCGGGGGCGGGGATAGCACTCCTCAACCCTGGAATGACCCGACACCTATCCCTAATTTAGTTAGAGCTTATCTCTTGTTGTCCCAGGTCCTGAGTTTGAATCTTGCTTACCCCGAGATTTATTGAAAACATGTACTCATTGTAAGGCATATAAGCCTATTTATTAAAAAAAATGGGCCGTACTTATTAATTAGCAATCTTCCCCTTTCATAAATGATGTCGGATAATTCATAACAATCTCCCCCTTCACACATCAAACTCGATACATACGAATCTGCTTCTTTCTGTGTGATCCGGCTCTCCATTGACCTATAGCGGGAATTCACCTAGTAATCTAACTTCCCCTAGGCGAAAAATGGAAGGCCCACCTTCCTCCTCCTTAATCCCATTCCGTGATAGTTTATCTGCCTCTTCTTAGGTCGATTATGGAACCCATTAAGATTATTAAGATTGTTGTGGACAGTGGACCGTTATAACCTGAAGTTTTGGTACGACTCGTTAGGTCGCAAGGAAGGCATAACTCCACAATAACATGATATTATTTGCTTTGGACCAAGTCTGCACGGATTTGTTTTTTGACAATTGCCAAAAGGTCTCATACTAATGGAGTTAATTGGCTGCTCTAAATACAAGAGAACTATCTTTTATCTTTTCGATATGGTACTTGTGTTGACAGCACCCAACAATCATTCCCTCAAACCAATAATCACAAATCTTGTGGCCTTAGGGCAAACCCAATAGTGATCCAAAGATCCAAATTTGGGACAGATTACCCTAAATTCTCCTTCAACAGTGATCCAAATGGTGATCCAAATTTCGATCAGTAAATAGTATTGATCCAAAGTTGGATCACAACTATTCACTGATCCAAATTTGGATCAGTTGGCTTAATATTAAAATAATTATTTTGTTATTTATATATTTTTAGTTCATTAAATTCAAAATTGATTTATGATTTTTTAATTATTTATTTAATAATAGTGCATAATTAATAAAGTGAATGTATTTTTCGTTAACTAAGAACACAATTTTAATATTATTAACGTATATTAAAAAATTTATATCTTTAGTTTATTTAATTTATTAAATATAATATAAATCTATACTATTATATAAAAGCCGAAACATTGAAAGTTTTGGTACCTGTTTTTTGGTACTGAGTGAATTTACTTATTTACCCATAATTATAAAGAAAAATAAATACCTAAACACATCAATCGTATCATATCTTTCCATCATTAGTATTTCCTTTCGAATTAAAACACGTTATAATTAATAGTAATTAGTCAATTAACATAATAAAATTAATGGTAATTAGTCGATTGCCTTTTTCACATTAGTATAATAAAATTAATGGTAATTAGTCGATTGCCTTTTCACATTTACTTTTAGTTAAACATGTTACCTTTTATAAACAACTAAAAACATCAATCGTATCATATCTTTCGATCATTAATATTTTTATTTCGAATTAAAACACGTTACCTTTTTAATTTAAAACAAATCTTACAATCATTAATATATACCTGTTGTGGAATAAAATCGAGGGTTTGATTGTGTTTAATGCCAAGGTGTGTGAGCTTCGTGCTTTTAATGGCTGCTCTTGTGCTCGTGGCTGAATCTGCCTTCACAAGATGCCTACGTACTTTGATGAATATCAAAGATCAAGCCAAAAAACGTAGTTCTAAGATGAGGAGTTTGACCCTTTATATAGGCTGAGAAGCCTCGGAATTATAGTAGGGTTAGGTGACTTAGTGGGCAAGTCAGCCTTGAGGAAGGTTCTAGACTCCCTCCTTGTAGGAGTCTGTTTCCTTGTATCACTATGTGCCTTGGAGGCTACTCTTTGAAGAGATAATATCCTTATTTGACTTTAATTTCCCAGCTGTTAATTATCCCTCAATATTAATTACGAAATTAATATCTAATTAGGGTTTTTGTACCATTTCGTGGGCCCCATGCTTGGACCATACTGGGTCTAATTAATGCCACATTTAATGTGTCTTTAGGGCTTATTTTTAGCCCATATCATTTGCCCCCCAACTTCTATGAAAACTGATCAGGTTTTCCTTGAAGTTTTAATGGTCTTTTCCGAGACTTGGGTCAGGGTTTACTAGCATTTCACGAGTATCGTCTTAATGTAAAGTGTGGAGCGACCTACACATTTACGACGATTTGCCTTATTCGAGGCTAAACAATTATTTTCAAGTAACTTCTGTTACTGAATTTTTGCCCATTCAATATGAAGGAATCATCCATAGTACTTCCCGTATTGTATATATATATTTTAGAGTTATATAGTACCCATAGGTATTTTTCTTTTCAAAATTCCATGTCCACGAAGATTTGATGTCCAAAAATCAATTTTTTTTTATAAATTTCGAAGAGAACTGAAATTTTTCGACCACAATTTTGACCAGGAATTCGACCAAAATTCTGGTCGAAATAAGGGCTTCATAAAATCCTGATCGAAGGGATTTTCGACCAGGATTCCTGGTCGTTTCGACCTGGATTCTAGTCGAAGTATGCGTTCCATTTTTCTCTGCTCGAAGACCTTTTCGACCGGGATTCCTGGTCGTTTCGACCAGGATTCTGGTCGAATTAAGAGTCCAAATTTATCTTGGCCGACAGCCTTTTCGACCAGGATTCCTAGTCATTTCGACCAGGATTCTGGTCGAATTAAGCGTCCAAACTTTTCTTGGTCAACAGCCTTTTTGACCAGGATTCATAGTCATTTCGACCAGGATTCTGGTCGAATTAAGCGTCCAAACTTTTCTTGGTCGACAGCCTTTTCGACCAGGATTCCTAGTCATTTCGACCAGGATTCTGGTTGAATTAAGCGTCCAAATTTCTTCTTGTCGAACACATTTTCGATCAGGATTCTTGGTCATTTTCGGGCTTTTTCTTGATGGGCTTTTCTACTTTTGGGCCTTCGAGGCTCTACATATTTGGAGTTTGTATTTTTATAGAAATACCTTCTTTCTTTATGGATGGGCTTGACCTCATGGCTATTCTCAGTTCAAATTTCAAATCTTTCGTTAGGGTTTGGGATTTTTTTTAAACGTCAGAAATATCTTTGATATTTCTTCAAAATATCTTTGATATTTGTTCAAAATATCTTTGATATTTCTTTAAAATATTTTTCTCAGAACGTTCCAGAATTGGGCTTTAATTTGGGCCGGTTTCGTGGGCCTTTAGTAGGTCAATTTTGGAATTCTGACCGGTCACCGTAGGTTTTCTGACCGTTTGAGAGTATTCCAACCGGTTGTTCATTCTTATATAAGAGTGAGAGTTGAGAATTCATTTTTCACACTCTCACTTCTCACTTCACATTTTCACCTTTGAGCTCTCGACTTTTAGCTAAGAAGTCTCTCTCAAATTCCGTTTGGAGTTTTTCTCGGCTAATTCCGGCCTTCTTCTCCGGTCATCTTCTCCGTTTTAAGTCGAGAATCTCAAGCTGTCATCAATGGCGGACAAAGCTCAAGCTCGCCTTATGAAAATGAACTCGGCCTCTTCCAAAGGTACCATCCAAATTCGCTCTCCTTATACCTCTCTTTTAGATATGTTAAATGAAAGAGCAGACGACTATCCCTCCTTAGCCGAGTTAGATGCGTATGATTGTTGTAATACATATCACGATACAGACGAAATTATTAGATATAACAAGTTGTATAAAATTAGAAAACCTTATAAACTCGTCCCAGCTGGGCCAGGTGACAGGCCTTGTCATTGGAGGCCCAATGCCTTGTGTATCTATAGGGAGTGTTTAATAGCGGGCCTCCGTTTCCCTTTTCATGAGTTCATCCCCCACCTGTTAGCTCACATTCAGTGCAGCCCTTGCCAATTACCCCCAAACGCATGGAGAATAATCCTGTGTTTTATGGTTTTGTGTCTAAGGCAAAACCTTCCTTTATCTGTTGCCCTTTTTCGCAAAATTTTCCAAATTTACAACAACCCAGCTTTATATTCTGGCTGGGTATATATCAAACTTCGTCCCAAAGTCCCCCCTATCTTTAATTTTAAATCAGTACCAGACAACAACCCTGGTTGGAAGAAAGAGTTTTCTTATCTTGAGTAGGAGGGTGGTGACTGGGGTACCCTCTTTAGAAAAACCTTTTCGAAGGTTTCAAATGGGAATGCTAAGGGAATCACCCTTAGTACCGAGGATCAGGCTGCTTTTGACACTTTAACTAAAGGCGATGGTATGTCTATAACCTGCCAAAGCCTCATAAATGAAGAATCTCTGAGGGCAGTAGGCCTCTCATAAGTTTCTGAACGGGGTAACTTTCTTTCTTGCCTTTGTTTTTTTTTCTATTTTCATACTTGACTTATTCAATTGTGTTTCCATTTATGTCATTTCAGTTGCAAAGATGCTTGTGGAAGCTTCTCCTGATCCAGATAACGAAACTTCCAGGATGGCCCGGGCAAAGCGGAATGCCGATCCTCGAGAGAAAGGAACTGAGCCCGCGTTCTTACATGCTCATAAGGTCCAAAAAGTGGACCTTAGATTTGGTGATATAGCCGACTTGGAGGGGAGCTCTCAAGTAAACGTCCAATCTGCTGTTTTTATGCCCTCCTGGGGCTTCAGGAAGCGGGACTCTGTCGTGGGATCGACCAAGCATGCTATGGACTGGTCGTTGAATTCTATCAGCCCTCCAGACTACAAAGATTTAGTCATGAACGGAGGTATTGGGGAGTCAGAGGCACTCGGCTCTCAAGCTCTAGCTGTTGTAAGTTTCAAACTTTATTTTTCCAAAACCTTTATACTCTTTGCTTTATTCTTGTGTTACCACTCTGTTTTTTTTTTGTACAGGCTAACGTCCATTTCCAGAGCTTACTCCACCAAGCCAAGGCTTGGAAGGAAAAGGCCAAAGGATTTGAGACTGAGTCCCAGAAGAGGAGTCTGCACATCAATCAGCTAGAGGAGCAGTTGAAAAAGAAGGGGGAGGAGTTGGTTGGTGCCCAGGCAGAGTTAGTGGCATTGAAGGATGATAAGGAAAAGCTGATTGATGACTACTTGGATTCGGCTGAGTACAAGAGTCTTATGGATCAGCATGATGAGATGCTTTTTCCTAGCCAGTTTACTGAGGGGTGGAACAAGGCTCTTGAGGCTGTTCTGAGGAGCCATCCTGGCTTATTCCAGCCTTCAGACTTCGTGAGCCCTCATCTTCCCGCCTCATTATTAGTTAATGAGCCTGGTTCTAGCGAGGAGCTGTTCGGGGAGGATGATGCTTTGGTCAAGGAGCATGCCACTACTTCAGCCTTGGATCCCAAACTTCCTCTAGTTCGGTCCAGTCCTGCTAATTCTGCCGCGGATGGATCCACTACAGCCACTAGCTCCAAGGATGATTCTCCTGCTAAGGAGACCCCTAAGGCCTCTTAACTTTATTTATTTATCTATTTGCTTATCAGAACTCTTGACTTTTGCCATTTAACTCAATAGCCTTCGGGCCTTTATTTATGTAACTTTTCAACTTAACTATTTATGCAGTTAGTTTCTGTTGTGTTTATTTTCTCAGCTTTGATTATAGTTCGTTAAACTTTAGAATTTTTCGAGTGCTTGGCCCCTTGGCTGGCACTAAACTCACAAGCTAGTTCAATATTTGTCTTTCATGTCTATATTAACAAAAAGGAACAACTCATGGAGAAAACAGAACAGATTCCATTAAGCTGTCAAAGGACATCAATAAAATGGGTTCAACCCTTACATAGATACTCTATCTCCTACTGGGAGCAACATGCTCTATAATGGTTTCATTCGAACCTTATTCCTAATAAGTAGATAAAAGTCCAAGCCTTTGTCAAAATAACTTAAACGTAATAAGCTTTGAGGTTCAGAGCACGCCAAGTTCGGGGCACCTCAACCCCATCCAAGGTTTCTAACTTGTAGGATCCTCGACCTAACACCTTTCTGACTAGATACGGTCCTTCCCAGTTTGGTGCTAGCTTTCCTTTCTGGCCAACTCCTGAGGCTTTAATCTTCCTTAGAACCATGTCGCCTTGTCGAAAGAATCTTTCTTTAACTCTCTTGTTGTAGTGAAAAGAGGCTCTCTTCTGATGTTCAGCATTTCTAGCATTGGCTTCATCTCTAACCTCGTCAATTAAGTCAAGGGCAAGTCTCATCCCTTCTTCATTAGTTTCTGGTTCATATGCCTCAACTCGAGGTGACGCTTGCATGATTTCTAAAGGCACAACTGCCTCAGCTCCATAAGCCAGCAGGAATGGGGTTGCTCCAGTTGTCACTTTACAAGTGGTACGGTATGCCCAAAGTATGGGCAGCAATTCATCTACCCAAGTGTTCCTAGAGCGTTCGACCCTCTTTTTCAGTCCATCAAGGATAATTCAATTAGCTACCTCAGCTTGCCAATTAGCTTGTGGATGTGCCACTAAGGTAAAATGAAGCTCAATTGCATTCTCTTCACAATACTTCTTGAACTCTTCATTATTGAACTGTGTCCCATTGTCTGTCACAAGGATTCGTGGGATTCCATACCTGCAAATTATGTTCTCCCAAAAGAACTGGGCAACTTGTTTGGTGGTTATCTTGGCCAGAGGTTTAGCCTCAATCCACTTAGTGAAGTAATCAATGGCCACTATCAAGAACTTCCTTTGTGCTGAAGCCATGGGAAAAGGACCAAGTATATCCATCCCCCACATCGCAAACGGAATAGGAGAGTTAATTGAAGTTAACATCTCAGGCGGTTGCCTTACAATTGGAGCATGTTTTCGACATCTCTCACATCTCTTGACATAGTCTTGTGCATCAGCCAACATCTTCGGCCAATAGAACCCTAAACGAGTGATCTTGTGAGCTAGGGCTCTGCCCCCCAAGTGTTGCCCACAGATCCCTTCATGAACTTCCTCCAGTGCTTCTCTTGCCTCTTGAGACCTCAAACACTTCAAGTATGGGATGACGAACGACCTTTTGTACAGAATGCCCTCAATCAAGGCGTATCTCAATGCTCTTACTGAAAGTTTCCGCGCCTCCATGGCATTGTCTGGGAGCCATCCGGTTTCAAGGTGAGCTCTGATAGGATCTATCCAACAGCCCCCTATATCAATTGGTGCCATTAATTTCGAGTTAACGGTCGGGGCCTTCAATACCTGGAAGTAGACACTCCCAGCATAATTTTCTACCTCACAAGAAGCGAACTTATACAGGGCATCGGCCTTAATGTTTTCTTCTCTCGGAATGTGCTCAACATAGCACTCCTCAAACTGAGTCATAACAGCCTTTACGACTCTCAGGTATTTCGCCATAGTTTCGTCCTTAGCTTCGAATTCACCATTTACTTGTGATACCACAAGCCTTGAATCTCCACAAACTTTGAGATTCTTGACCCTCATGATTCTAGCCAAACCCAAACCAGCTATTAATGCCTCATACTCCGCTTCATTGTTGGTAGTAGGAAAATCCAACTTTAAAGCATACTCAACTGTGAACCCATCGGGGATTTGCAAAACCAAACCTGCACCACTAGATTTTGTTTTTGATGCTCCATCAAAATAGAGCACCCAATATTCCTTCAGATCAGGTGTAAGTTCCTCTTCTTTTTTCTCTTTCCCAGGGGTAGTCACTATCTCTTGCCCCCCGACTTCTTGGTTGTTAATGGTGCATTCAACCACGAAGTCAGCCAATGCCTGAGCCTTAATGGCTGTTCGAGGCTTATATGTGATATCAATCTCTCCTAACTCAATCGCCCACTTGATTAGCCTTCCACTGGCCTTAGGGCTATGCAATATATTTCTCAACTGCTGGTTTGTCAGAACTTGAATCTTATGTGCCTGGAAGTAAGGTCGCAACTTCCTCGAGGCAGTCACTAATGCCAAAGAAAACTTTTCTATGGGTGAGTAAATCAACTCAGCCCCATGCAACACTTTGCTCACGTAGTAGATAGGTTTCTAGATTTTCTCCTCTTCCCGAATGAGGACAGCACTCAAGGCTTGTTCAGATACCGCCAGGTATAGGTAAAGAGTCTCCCCAGGACTTGGTTTGGTCAACAACGGGGCTTCGACCATGTATTTCTTCAGCTGTTCAAAGGCCTCTTGGCTCTCAGGAGTCCATTCAAAATTTTTCACCTTCTTCAATGCTTGGAAGAAAGGCAAGCACTTGTCACTTGATTTGGAGATGAATCTCCCTAGGGCTGCCACTCGGCCCGTTAACTTCTGTACATCCCGTATAGAACGGGGTGGTTCCATGTCCAGAATCGCTTTGATCTTGTCAGGGTTGGCCTCTATGCCTCTTTTTGAAACCATCAGACCCAAAAATTTTCCTGATCCAACGCCAAAGGCAAACTTGGCTGGATTCAACATCATTTTTTGGTGCCTTAGCACTTCGAATGCCTCTCTGAGGTGCTTAATATGGTCTGCCTTGACCAAGCTCTTAACCAGCATATCATCAACATAGACCTCCATGGTTTTTCCAATCAGATGGGTGAATATCTTATTCACCAGTCGTTGATAGGTAGCTTCTGCATTCTTTAGACCAAAAGCCATAACAAGGTAGCAGAAAACACCAAAGTCAGTTATGAAGGATACCTTTGGGATGTCATCCTTGTGCATCTTAATCTGATTGTAGCCACTGAATCCATCCATGAAACTCAACATTTCGTGCCCAGCCGTGGCATCTATTAGTGTGTCAATCCTTGGTAAAGGGAAGCAATTCTTAGGGCATGCGTCATTCAAGTCGGTGAAGTCTATACACATCATCCACTTACCGTTGGCTTTCTTGACCATCACAGGGTTAGCCAACCATTCAGGGAATTGAATCTCCTTAATAAAACCATCTTCCAAGAGTTTGTCCACCTCTTGCTTAATGGCCTCTTACCTTTCTGGAGCAAAATTCCTCTTTTTCTGCTTTATGGTCTTTCGCTTGGGATCGACATTCAATTTATGAGTTATGAGTTGGGGATCAATCCCTGGCATATCAGCCGTTGTCCAAGCAAACACATCACTGTTTTCTTGTAAGAATGTTATCAATTTGCCCTTCAAGGGTTCCTTCAGAGAAGCTCCTACATAAGTAACTTTTGCAGGGTCGCCCAACTTTAGAGGTATGGGAACCAAGTCCTCTGCTGGCCTTCCTTGGTGTTCATCATCACCACGGACATTCATGTCTTCAATCGGGAGTACCTGCCCCCGGCTCCATCAGCTCTCAAAGCAGTCACATAGCAACTCCTGGCCATTTTCTGATCTCCTTTCTGTTCCCCAACACCACTCCTAATAAATATATACACTTAATAAAAATGGAGACTTCTTTGTAGAATTTTAATTTAATTAATTAAAAAAGGGGGGGAGGGGTTTAGGCTGAACTTGGCAAATGGACCCGTAGAGAACAGAGATCGAGGAATTAAAATTACAAAGGGGGTTACACTACAGATAGATACACACAGAGAAAGAGGGTAATGGAAGATCCAAACCCTAAAACTTGTGAGAGGTGTCATCACTGTGCTGGTCCTCTCTCCAGACACATGGTAATACACACACATCTCTCTCTCTCTCTCTCTCTCTCTCTCTCTCTCTCTCTCTCTCTCACACACACACACACACACACACACACAATATAGGCTACTAGACAACCAAATTATTTTGAACTCTACTTTTAATTGCGATTTTTCTGTTATCGTGTGATTATATTGTATGTATCTTTTGTAACAGGAAACTAGCAATTGGACTATTGCACCACTCATCAGGGACAGCTTTTCCATGGTAATTTTTGTAAAAATTTCATTTTATAAGGAGCAATTAAAATTATAATTAAGTGTTTTCACTGTTTTTACAGGTATTTTTGTAATTGATTTGTGATTTTCATTTTATTTTATTTTCTGGTATCTTTGTATCTGTAGATTGGTTCAGCTGTTGGTGGTACAGCAAGTGCGTTTTATGGATTCAACCATGGTACGTCACTCTTACAGCTTTCCGATATTTTGTATCCTCTTTTTCGGAATTTAGGTCTAAAGAGGTTTAAGCTTGATATATAGTCTATTAAGTGCCAAAATTAGTAGTGCTTTTAATATATGTCTGTTTCTTGCTGTAATTTTATTGACCTTAAGTCTTAATGCGTGTCCAGTATGTCTTTTTTGATATAATGTCGTGGTGCGTTATGCTATATCGTTTTCTCCCTCGGGTGCTACAAGTTGCATTTCTGAATTATCTTCTTGCTATTACAATCTTAACCATTTAGGAATAGCAATGGTAGTCATGTATCTATTAGTGATGTAATCTTGTACAGATTGAATTTAATTTGGAAGAAGACAGCTATATTACATGCTTCCTTCTTTTAATTGGTAATGTTTTTTCTTTTTAGCGATGCCAGTTGTTCGGAGATGGGTTAAAGGACCTATGTGGCTGCATTTTCTTGTTGGTGTAAGTTTCTAGGACTAATCTCTTGCATGGATTTTGATTTTACATTTATAATTGGCATAGTTAGTCCCTTTTTTTATGTTGCTGGGTATCCTGAGACTGAAAATGTGTTGTTTTGTCTGGTTTATCTGCTGTTACAAGACTATAAAGTAGAATAAGCTCGAACTACAACTAAAGCTGCTAATTTTTTGTTACGATATTGAGGCTAAGAATTGGAGTAAAAGTAACGGGGAACTATATTGGACTTGGTGAAGAATAAAATAGAAGAAACATATATAATGATTCAAGTAGGAACTCCATTAATGAATACTAGAAACTGGATATGTAGTAGAAGAAGGTTCTTAGAGAAGAATGAGTCCCCATCTGCCAACACTCTAGATCAGTGGTTGCTAACAGTTCTACTTCTTATCTGGTAGCATTCTCCCTTATTAATTATATAAAAAAATTAGGAGGAAGTGGCTTAAGCTTGCTGATAGCCTGATGTGGCTAACTGTAGATTAGTTTTTTTCTCTCACCAGTCAATATGTTTTGCTGCAAATTCTTGCATCACTCAGAGACATTGTGAGTAGTATTTTGTTGGAACACGTATTAGGGCTTCACCTTAGCATATGCAAGAGATATTAATGTTTAATTGCACATCTTGAAGCATGATTTGGATTTTGGGATACTAAGTTTTGGATCTATCATGTAAACACAGGCCCCACCGGTGATAGTTTTCTCTTCAGCTTGTGCAGGATTAGCAGGTAAGGCTTCCTATTTGCTTGTATTTTTACTTGGATATTGTTTACACACAATGTCTGATAAACTTTGTATTATGATAACTATGTATTGAAGTTCCTCATGCCTAACGGACGATGATTGAGCTATCGTAGCCATTAAAGAACAGGGTACTAGGTCACCCTTATGTGCTACTGAAACAAACAGTTGATCTGTCATATTCCTTCTCTTCATACATTTCTTCCTCATTAGCACTCAATGTAGGGTTCCATAAATGAGTAATAGCCTAACTATTATGAAACCTGACGGACAACTTTTTCTGGATAGTACCCATTTGATATCTAATGTAAGGTCAACCTCTCAATGGTTTGTTGATATGCTGCATGCATTTCGTGAACTGTTGGTTTGAAGACTAGATTTGGATTGTTGATAAATTTCTTTGGGATCATTTTGGATTGTTACTGTAGACAAATGAATTATTCCTTACCTCCTTTGACAGTATTAGAGAAAACCTGTAGGTGGATTCTAGTGAAGATATGCCCGTCTTATGTACTCTCATATTTAAGTACCAAGGTGTTAGTTCATCTTTAATTTTGTCATATTGACAAACCATACCTATAGGTAGATGCTGTATGATTCGAAGAGTAACAGTGAGTGATGAGTCCTTTTAAAGTTAATTATGTATTGCTTCATGTAAAGAAGTCAAGGATGTTTACTAAACATGTTGCATGGTTTTGGAATTCTGCAGGTGGTGCTGTTCCAGCACTTGCTCAACTTGCATCTTCATCTTATCACGCAGCTGTCTCATCACCATCATTGCCCCCTCCATCCCCACAGGATGCTAAGATGAACAAATCAAGAACATCTTCCACTTTATAAGGATATATTGTAAGTGCAATAGATCCATTGACTTGCGGTAAGTGAGTTGAGAGACAGCGGTACGCCAGGTGAGGGTCTGGTTGGGAATCAAGTTTGAGTAAGATGGGCCTCTATTATGTGCAGAATTCTGGCTTATAATTTATAACACAGATTGTAATCTTTTCCCAAAATTTAGAAAAATGCATATGGTGCGTTATGTGATGTGATTTCTTATCAATAAATCTGTACTGTTACACTGTGCGATTGAGCTCATTTGACTTCCTTCTACATTTATTACTAGAGCTGATTGGAGTTGATTA
The DNA here is from genome assembly GCA_036435485.1 of Saposhnikovia divaricata. NCBI lineage: Eukaryota > Viridiplantae > Streptophyta > Magnoliopsida > Apiales > Apiaceae > Saposhnikovia > Saposhnikovia divaricata. The sequence goes on along the minus strand of CM071601.1, from coordinate 204,593,676 downwards.
TAATGCAAAACCAACTCTTTGCATTTTCTTGGCAAATATGTATGTTTGGTATTTCTTCAAAACTCTCCTCTCCTCATGACTGGAAGTCATCCAAGCTAGTCTGTTCTGTCTGCAGTTTAAGAAAAGGGGCAATTGAGGTTTGGTAAAATCAAAGTAAATACACAAGTAACATGTATTATCCATCTTTGAGGAAATTTAGGTCAAATGTAGACATAGTTTGGGGAACCGTAGATATTTTGTTTTCTCGACTTTTAATTCTGACTTCTTTTCTTAAAATGTTATTTTGGTATTCTTGTTGAGTTTATACTTTGTAGCATAGAATTAGTTGTTTTGTTGTTGACATGAGGTGCTGCTGAACAGGAAGCACATGAGTTTTGGGAAGCATAAGTTGTTTCATCCTTTTTCTTTTGTTTATTATTATTTTTTATAACTTGTAAATCAGTTGAATTATATAGTTTAAGTAAAACATTACATAACTATTTTCTTCACATCTTTTTTGTTGAAAAGTTGTCTTCCCAAATTTGGTAAGATTTCAGAATGGCTGTAGCTTTAGCTTTAAACATGAATAGAGCTGGTGGTTCTTGATCTTGGAGGACTGTTTAAGCTTCAATCTCACGCACACATCTGACTACACTCAAACCAACCGTTGTTATGCTACTTTATTTTATACTCCAACCAATTTATCTTTAGTTTTGAAAAGTAGTTATGCTACTTTAAATTATACTCCAACTAATATTTTCTTTGTTGTAAGTTGTTTTTTTTAATTAAATTTTTGTAGAGTGAAATACATTTAAAATATCAAATTGTAAGAAAAATGGGTATTTGTAGGCAGTACGGAATATCCAAAAAATATCCTAGGGGTGAAAATTCGAAACTTCTATTCGAAGTATGTTTGAGTTTGACTCGAAAAACTTCTAAATTCTAACTAGAAGAGAGAATATTTGAAGAGCATAATTCTGAATTTTCAAATGAGCAATCTTAGAAATCAAAGAGAGATTACACTACTACCCGAATAATCTGTGTAGGTCTTTATTCTCGATATATGGAATAATCTATGCTAATTGTGTATTAGTTTTGTGAAACTCTGTGTAGGTCTCTGATTCTCGATATATGGAATAATCTATGCTAGTTTGTGTATTAGTTTGTGAAACTGGAAAATGCTATTTGACATATTCTTTTTTTTTTTTTTTACAATAAATGCTATTTGACCTATTCTTTTTTTTTTTGACAATAAATTGCTTATAACGTCAATAATTGCCATTTGACCTATTTTTTTTTTTTTTTTACAATAAATTGCTTATAAGGTATCTGTTATTCTAAATTATTAAAAGGAAAATAATAAAGTTACATAAAGTTTTACAAGATGACATGTGTTTTAATTTGATTGATTATAATCTAATGACCCCTGCTTTCACATTAATATCAATCAATAAAAATTCATATTAGTAGAATCCAACTCATTATGTGCAAAAATTATGTAGCTAATTATGTGCATCTTCGAGAATTTAATTTCATGTTTCCAAGAGACTTTTACATGCCTGAAATATTGTAAAATGTTGTGCAAGTAATTCCTAAAATAATATAAAAATCTATGATTAAATCAAATATATGTTTGGAATATTTGTGGTTCACACACGTATTAAGATTCTGCTACTACAATCAAACATCTGGTACTCAATTTGAATATTTTCAAAAATAAATTGTTTGACAAATAAATATATGTACTTTATAATATACTTTTTTTTGAATAATACTTTATAATATACTTATAACGGAAAGTTATTTTAATAATATCTACCGAATAAAATAACCATTAAATCTTTCTAATTTCAATCTGTATATGGAAACACAAATATATAGGGCGGTTTAACTACCTTGGGCGCGAAGCCACGAACGAGACTTTTTTGGGCCACGGTCCTTTCCTTTTGAACGTGTCGGGAAAAGTGCATATTAACCAATATTTGCACGCCTCTTCCCCTGTATATATACAGCCGCATGTTCTTGTAAAAAAACCCACTACTATTCCCTCTACAAACCACTTTTGCTTGCCTTTAGTTGTCAACAAAACAATGGCCGTTCTTGATTTTTCGAGTTTTTCTTCGAAACCAGACAATGTTAACAATAATAATGATGTTTGTGATCAAGACAAGTTGAAGAGGATGGAGAAGAGGCCGAAAACCAAGATTGTGTGTACACTTGGTCCATCTTCTAGATCGGTGGAGATGATTGAGAGGTTGCTTGTTGCTGGCATGAATGTTGCTCGTTTCAACTTTTCTCACGGAAGCCATGAGTATCATCAGGAGACTCTTGATAATTTGCGAACTGCTGTTGTTAATACCTCTATTCCTTGTGCTGTCATGTTGGATACTAAGGTCTCTCTCTCTCTCTCTCTCTCTCTCTCTCTCTCTCTCTCTCTCTCTCTCTCTCTCTCTCTCTCTCTCTCTCTCTCTCTCTCTCTCTCTCTCTCTCTCTCTCTCTGTGATTTTGTGATGTTTTTTGTATGAATATATAAGCATGTTATCTCTCTCTCTCTCTCTCTCTCTCTCTCTCTCTCTCTCTCTCTCTCTCTCTCTCTCTCTCTCTCTCTCTCTCTCTCTCTCTTTGTGATGTTTTTTGTATGAATATATAAGCATGTTATATTGCAACTTGCAAGTTTTGGTGTTATATTTCTAGATCTCTTAAAATCTTGGATGTTAGGAAGAGAGCTTTATAGTATTGATGTCATAGCTTATGATAAGTTTCCTGTTTGTTTGTCCATAATCAATAGTTATGTTTCAGAAGGTAATTTGAAGCAGAAGAACAGGGGATTGCATTAAAAGAATAATATTTTGTGTGATGATGTATTTTTAGCCAGGTTCTTTGATATACCTCTACTTGTGACATCCAAATTGGTTTTTTTTTTTCGTAATACTATTTGATATATAGGGAGGAGAACCTGGAATTTAAGATATTTTTGTGTGCTAAATCTAATAAAGGAATAAAATTTTACGAAATAGTAGTCCTGTTTAGAGGTTCCAATTCTTTTCTAAAGCTTGCCACATAAATTGAGAAAATAGTTGAGACTTGACTGGTATTCTTAATTTGTATCTTTCAACCTACATAGTTTTGAATAGACATGTTAAACACTTAAACATAAGTTCTGAGATTTTGACTATCTGTAGATATATTAGAAACTGAAGCTAAAGGATTTAACTGTTTGGTATGTAAGTTCTAAGTAGAATAAAAACATCTCTTTCACTTTCAGCTATAGTTGATTGTTAGATAGAACAAGTGGTTGTAGAAGTGGATAAAGAGTGCCTTTTATGAAAAGTTTTGTTGAAGTTATGTCATGTGTATTGTACTTTAAGAAAGTTCTAAACGTAGATGTTTCAACTCTGCAGGGTCCAGAAATTCGAACAGGGTTATTGAAGGATGGTAAGAAAATTAATCTCAAACAGGGTCAGGAAATCACTATCTCGACTGATTACACTCTACAAGGTGATGACGATATGATCTCCATGAGCTACAAGAAGCTTGCTGAGGACGTAAATCCAGACAGTGTTATTCTGTGTGCGGATGGAAGTATATCACTCAGAGTTCTTTCTTGTGACAAAGAAAGAGGTTTGGTTAAATGTCGATGTGAAAATTCTGCAGCTTTGGGTGAAAAGAAGAATGTTAATCTTCCTGGAGTTATTGTTGATCTTCCAACATTGACTGAGAAGGACAAGGATGATATCTTAAACTGGGGAGTTCCTAACAAGATTGACATAATTGCTTTGTCATTTGTACGCAAAGGTTCAGACCTTCAAGAGGTTAGGAAGTTGCTCGGTGAACATGGCAAGACCATTGTACTGATGTCAAAGGTGTGACACTGACACTAACTAAGATTCTGTCATTTTTGTTGCATGTATACTGAGTATAGAATATTACCAAATACCAAGTACTAATTGGCATCTGTTTTGGTTTGGTTATGTAGGTTGAGAATCAAGAAGGGGTGGCCAACTTTGATGACATTCTTGCTAATACGGATGCATTTATGGTGGCTCGGGGTGATTTGGGCATGGAAATACCAATTGAAAAGATATTTCTAGCACAGAAGATGATGATTTCCAAGTGCAATGTGGCCGGGAAGCCTGTGGTGACTGCAACTCAGATGCTGGAGTCAATGACCAAATCCCCACGACCTACACGAGCTGAAGCAACTGACGTTGCCAATGCAGTTATTGACGGAACTGATTGTGTGATGCTTAGTGGTGAAACAGCTGCAGGGGATTATCCAGAACTTGCTGTGCAAACAATGGCTAATATTTGCTTAGAGGCTGAGAATTCTCTGGATCACAGTGACATTTTTAAGAGGATCATGGAAACGGCACCAAAGCCCATGACTCCATTAGAGAGTTTGGCTAGTTCTGCTGTGCACACTGCAACTTCTTCACAGGCAGTTCTGGTTGTGGTCTTAACTAGAGGTGGAACTACCGCCAAACTGGTGTCTAAATACAGGCCAAAAATGCCAATCTTGTCTGTGATTTTATCGAATTCAACAAGTGATTCTATGGATTGGACAAGCACTCATCAGGCTCCGGCAAGGCATGGTCTTATTTACCGTGGGATTGTGCCTCTACTTACTCCAGGGTTGACAAAAACTCCTCCAACAAGTTCCACAGACGAAGTGTTGAAGTATTCCATCGAATATGCAAAGTCGAGAAACCTTTGCAAGCAGGGAGACGCAATTGTGGTGTTGCATTATGATGGAACATTTGGTATGCTCCAGATCTTGTCCGTGAAGTAACTGCATCTGCCATCTCGTTTCTAATAAATTTTGCTAGATAAAAGCATATTTGAGATTATAGACTTATAGAAGTAGCTACAGAACCTGAGGTTGATATTTAAATTGAGTTATTTTATGCAATTTTGATCTTTTTTTTTTACAAACAATACTCAATATGATTCTTTAGAGGTTTTTCAGTTTTAAATTCCGTATTTACACTTTACACAATTACAATAACCTCTTACAATATTTCCGTATTATATGTTGGTATCATCGTATCAGGTTAAATTTTTTGTTTTGCGTGCTGGAACATTTCATGATTTGTAAAATGTGTGCACCTGGTTTTCCTCTTAGAAAAGTTGTAGGCTTTGAATCCTCGCGCATATCTTATACTCTACCTCCTATTCGGAGTTTGCAAACTCTGATATGATTTCATCGACCTTATTTCTACTTTTCTAAAATTTCCTAAAAGAATTTGAGGTTTGATGCAGACCAAGTGTGAGGCACCTCATTTCCTTCCAAGTTAGGTTTTTAAATACAGAACTATATTTATATTTATAGAGAACATATTCATATTGATATATTTCTTTTTTATAATGAAATATGTAATTTTTTGACAAAACATTTTTTATACGGACATGAGATTTATTTGACTAGTTCTTATAATTTATCAAAATTGTATAAATACATTTTATATTTATGAATTACCATAACATTTTTTTGGAAGCAATATGTTTGATAAATTATGATATAAAAATTGTATCATGTTTATAGTTAGATGATCAATTACAGGATCATGTATTAGGTTGAAGTGATTTCCGTTTGAAATATAATCTAATGGTTAGGATTGAAAATTACTTAATTATTCACATAATTTCGAATTTTTTGTTTTTATAAAATATACATATAATTAAAAAAAATCTATTTCATGCAAGTACGATATCGATTAAGAAACGTATCCTAATTTCGAAATAAATTCATTTATATTGATTAAGAAACGTATCCTAATTTCGAAATAAATTCATTTATTCGATAACTATATATTTTACCTTTTCTCTAAACTCATAAAATGTACCAGGAAAGGTGTATATTAAAAAATAAATACCGCTATAACTTTTTTAGCTACAGCTTAAATTATGGTAACAAAGTTCACCGACCATGGTAACAAGGTATAGAATTAAAGCTATAGGCAATTTGATGCTATTATAAGTTAATTAACTTGTATTGCAATTTATATTTTAAACATAATTTCATATTTTAACTCAAATATAAAAACTTCTCTTTTTAAAACAGCAATATATTCGAACTCCATTATGTTTCCCAAAACGTCTAATATTTCGATAAATAAATTTGTATACGAGCTAAAATTAAAGGAAAGAAATAAAAGTTAAAAAAGAAATTTCTTTTTATATTTGTAATTGAAAAACACCAAAACTATCCCTATATATAGTCTTCGCATTCGCTTGTAAATTGTTAAACCCTTCGCTCTACAACCTAAAACCCAAAACAACCTAAAACCCTTTGTTCTATTTTCCCTTTAGTTGACAATGGCCGTTCTTGATTTTCCGAGTTTTTCTTCGAAACCAAACAATGTTAACAATAATAATGATGTTTGTGATCAAGACAAGTTGAAGAGGATGGAGAAGAGACCGAAAACCAAGATTGTGTGTACACTGGGGCCATCTTCTAGATCGGTGGAGATGATTGAGAGGTTGCTTGTTGCTGGCATGAATGTTGCTCGTTTCAACTTTTCTCACGGAAGCCATGAGTATCATCAGGAGACTCTTGATAATTTGCGAACTGCTGTTGTTAATACCTCTATTCCTTGTGCTGTCATGTTGGATACTAAGGTTGTTATCCTCTCTCTCTCTCTCTCTCTCTCTCTCTCTCTCTCCCACTCTCCCTCTCTGTTTCTCTCTGCCTCTCTCTCTCCCCCTCCCTGCCTCTCTCTGTATAATAATTCTTGTATATGCATTAGTTGTGTATTTTGTGTTTGGTGTCTTTTCAAATATATGACATGCTTGTGTTGATATTTTGTTCATATGTTTCTTGCCTTTTCACGTTGTCCCTTCTTTTTCTCAAATTAGTTGCTACAAGTGCAAGGTCTAAACTTTCAACACTTCAAACCCTTAATTTTTTTGAAGCACTGTATTCATGTACATATGATGAGCTTAATGTTTACTTTGGCCAACACAACGTTATAAGTATTTTCAATATACAAGAACTCTGGAATCCGTAATGTTGTGTTTGGTTGGGGTGAATGGAATGGAATGGAATGGGTGAAATTAAAGGAAATTAGTGAAGATTAGAGAGAAGATTTGGAAAAAATTGATATAGTACAAATTTGTTGTGATAAGAATTGTGAAGAAAATGGGGTGATAAGGAATGGAGCATTCCTTCTCAAAATGAGATGCTTGAATTATAATATCAATTGTTAGAAATGGAATGGAGGAAAGAATGAAAATTTTGAATTTCTACTCATTTTATACTTGAAATCTCATTCCATTCCTTCCAATTTCATTCATCCCAACCAAACACAACATAAAAGTGTTGGTTTTGTATATAAAGAATTATATTTATCAGGTTCATGAATTTCCTCTGTATTGTGAAATATAATGTGGCTTTACAGAGTACTTAATGATATGCAGAGGATGTGAGAAACAAAATATGGAGAATTAGTTTTTTTCTTATATATTTAGGTGCTACGTGGTTGGCTCTTTACTTGGAAAAATCTAATGGAGATTGGAATTTCACAAAATATCATGTTTACAGGTTCCAATTGTCTATAACCTATTGCCACATGAATCGGAAAATTAGATTGCAAGTATAGTACTACTATCAGTCGTAGTTTGTATTTATAAAGTTACATATGTAAATATTTTTATGTACAATCCAATATATGCTTTTGTGAATTGGAAACTAAACGTCTCTAATTAGTCGCAGTTGATGATAAGAATGATTAGGTTGTAAAAGTGGATACAGAATGTTTTGCTCAATGAATATGAAAATGATTTGTTAAAGTTCTGACCATGTATTAGTTTAAGGAGTGTCTAAACGTCGATGTTGTACTTTTGCAGGGTCCAGAAATTCGAACAGGGTTCTTGAAAGATGGTAAAAAAATTAATCTCCAACAGGGTCAAGAGATCACCATCTCGACTGATTACACCATACAAGGTGATGAGGAGATGATCTCGATGAGCTACAAGAAGCTTGCTGAGGATGTAAAGCCAGACTGTGTTATTTTGTGTGCAGATGGAAGTATATCACTCAGAGTTTTATCTTGTGACAAAGAAAGAGGCATGGTTAAATGTCGATGTGAAAATTCTGCAGCTTTGGGTGAAAAGAAGAATGTTAATTTACCTGGAGTTATTGTTGATCTCCCAACATTGACTGAGAAGGACAAGGACGATATCTTAAACTGGGGAGTTCCCAACAAGATTGACATTATTGCATTGTCATTTGTACGCAAAGGTTCGGACCTTAAAGAGGTTAGGAAGCTGCTCGGTGAACATGCCAAGAATATAGTTCTGATGTCAAAGGTATGATCAAAAAGTTCGTAACTGTGGTTATGTCTATTTTATTTTTAAATTTAAAGAACATTACTCACTGGCATTTGTTTTGGTTAATTTTGAAGGTTGAGAATCAAGAAGGGGTGGCCAACTTTGATGACATTCTTGCTAATACGGATGCATTTATGGTGGCTCGGGGCGACTTGGGCATGGAGATACCAATTGAGAAGATATTTCTAGCACAGAAGATGATGATTTACAAGTGTAATGTGGCTGGGAAGCCTGTGGTGACTGCAACTCAGATGCTAGAGTCAATGACCAAATCCCCCCGACCTACTCGAGCTGAAGCAACTGATGTTGCCAATGCAGTTATCGATGGAACTGATTGTGTGATGCTTAGTGGTGAAACAGCTGCAGGAGATTACCCTGAACTTGCTGTTCAAACAATGGCCAATATTTGCTTAGAGGCTGAGAATTCTCTGGATTATAGTGATGTTTTTAAAAGGATCATGGAAACTGCACCAAAGCCCATGACTCCATTAGAGAGTTTGGCTAGTTCTGCTGTGCACACTGCTACCTCCTCACAGGCAGTTCTAGTTGTGGTCTTAACTAGAGGTGGAACTACTGCAAAGCTGGTCTCTAAGTACAGACCCAAAATGCCAATATTGTCGGTAATTTTACCAGATGCAACAAGTGATTCTATGGATTGGTCAAGCACTCATCAGGCTCCCGCAAGGCATGGTCTTATATATCGCGGGATTGTGCCTTTATTGACCCCAAGATGGACAATAACTCCTCTTACAAGTTCCACAGAAAATGTGTTGAAGTATTCCATCGATTATGCAAAGTCGAGAAACCTTTGCAAGCAGGGAGACGCGATTGTGGTGTTGCATTATGATGGAACATTTGGTATGCTCCAGATCATGTTCGTGAAGTAACCGCATCTACATCTCTTCTTTAATAAATTTTACTAGAACCAGCATATTTGAGGCTATAGACTTATAATATGTGTACCTGCTAAAGTTTTGAGGCTGATTTTTGACTTGAATTGTTATCATTTATGTTACACGGTTTTAACTCTTTTAATTATTATTATTATTATTATTATTATTGTACAAACATGCAACACAATGTTTAGACAAGTTCTCTTGTTCGTATCAAAGTTCAAACTTATTACTTTCTGAAATTTTTCGAAATTTACATTGCTGTCATGTCAGTTTAGTTGTTTTCTTTTTTGCCAAATCCGTTCATGATATGCAAAATGTATTTGTTTGTGAATGAATAGGCCTGAACTGTATTTTTTTTAAAAGAAAGTTATATTCATTAAGAAGGAATGTCATACAAAATATATAGTCTCCAACAAATGAGTATGAGTAGGAGACGTAAACACATTGTGCCAATTAACAGAATTCTACAGTTCAGGCATGAACTGTACTTAATAAGTAGTTTAAATTATCCTTGAAAATCTGAAATATGCAATTAAGATATTATAAATTCCATCAATGTTTCGAGGTCAATTTCATTAAAACTATAAATTATTGAGACGATAGAACATACTAACCCCAGAACTATTTAACAAAAGTTTAGCACTGACTCATTGACACGACAGAAAAATCCAGCAGAATCCTGCTAGTGGTCAATTCCATATTATCTGTGCAGTCGTGGATGCTCTAGGAAGACGCGTCACCTCTCCTAAAATCCTCAACTCTTCTTGAGGATCAGTTACGGTGTGGCTTTTAGAAAGTTTCATCCATATAAGTGACGGGGAAAATGCAAGCAAAATCTTGATGAAATTCAGCTCAGGCCTTGAACCTTCCATTTCCAGTATATTGATAGTTTCAATTTGGTCAAGAATCACATCGACAAAATTAGGTAATTGCAAATACTCTTCGACCCTGCTTGCTGTCAAACCAACAGGCTTAACTTTAGGTTCCTACATACAAATACAAAGTTAGTGCCTTGTCTTATTACAAGATTGTAAATGCATATGCTTAATGATTAAACGGTTCCCATAATCAACAAGTTTCCATGAGCAGGGACATGGGAGACGCCCCTACAACACCAGACTTTAAGTGCAAGTTACATTGAGATTAACTTGTAGAAAATATGTACTTTTACTTGTACAATATGATTATTATAGAGAAAGTACAATCACAATTTAGTGACAGGTGTGAGGGTAAATATAAATGGGAAAAAGAAAAAGTTTCAGAGGGTTAAATTTGTAAGTGTACCAAAATAAATGGGACAAATTTGATGCTACCATCTTATCCCACAAGTTGTACATCCAGTTCTTCCAAAAATAATGAGTCCCTCAAGAGAAACCTTAAACATTAAAGACAAATAATCCATCATACTAAGAAAATGATTAAATACATTGAACTTGTTATAAATAAAATATAATATTAAGTGTTCAATCAGCTATTGTAAAGAAAATTATATATATGAAGAGATGATACTGATAAACTAAAGCAGGAGTATATGTTCTTATTGTTTTTCTATCTCTTCTTTTGTTATAATAGAACCAACAGATATCTAATTTATGAGACATTTCAGATAGAACTACTACTCACCAGCCTTATATGAAGATTTTGCAGGTTGGGCGAACTTCTGATCAAGCAAAAAAACGATTGAATCTGACCCAAATCATAAAATCCAAAATGAAAAAATTGTAGAAAGATCAAATTCTCCATTGGTGTTGTGAGCCTCTTCAGAACAGATGCACCTGGCCCCAAATACTTTATATATAGCATACATGTCAAAAAAGTAGGTTAAAGTGTGGGATAGCTTGGTATTTCATATGCACAGTATTGTAAATCAAATTAGTGAATGACCATATCGATTTATAATCACACTTGTATAATATTTGATTTACCTTGAGGAAAAGGCCATTTAGGAGAAGAACTTCGATTTTGGGCATATTGCCAAATACCTTGTCCAGATTGATGATATTTGACATCAAACCAAGAAACATGTCCAGATAGATGATATTTCGTCTTGAGTTTGACCTTTCTTCAAACATCAAACCAAGAATCACAACCCTTTTGGTACATTCAAACCATTGCCAATTAATATCTTAACAATCAGCCATCATCAAAAACTAGTTCAACCTGCAGTTCCCATATACTCCTCCAAGTTTTTGATAGGATACTTGTTCTCGCTGCAACGTGCAGTGGCAAGCGTTCTAGGATGAGGTGTAGTACGTTTATGGGCAAGTTGCTGATTCTATCCACTGCGGGGGCTCCAAAATCAAATTGTACTGCTGTACCATGACTGACCATTCTTCTGGAAATAGGAAGACTAACTGACCTATATAAAAAACAAGTACAGTACTAATTAGTAGGAGTACTATGTATTAAGTTGTATCAAATTTCTCATAATAAAGAATCTGAACAGCATTCATTCACAATATATAGTAGAACCCTAAAATTCTGATACAAATATATTGATCAAAACAAGATTATTTACACAATTTGAAAACAAACTATATATATTACATACATATATGATCAATCTATTCGGCTTCATAAAACCTATATCAACAAACGATTTAATTAAGCACTCCTACTAATTAAATAGAATAAAACCCAAAATTCGTAAAGAAATAATTTTACTAGTTGTGTCAACAAGTATTTCTATTCTTTGCAGGGGCTACCCACATTCTAATTTTAAATGAGAGAGTTGAAAATGCACGTATTTTCACTTGATCAACATGCACAACAATAGAAACTAACTCAATCAACCTTATGATTTTCAAACAAAAAACGGGGGACCGGGGGGGGGGGGGGGTGTTGATTTAGACGTAAAATATATAGAAACATACATATAATTAATTTGTTACCTGTGTTTCTGCAATGACAATTCAGTAAGAAATAAAATCAATCTAACATTTTAATAGAAACTAGCTTACACGGTTTATTTTGATAGGTTATAAAATTTATTTAACATTATAATTATGTTTTTATATAATCCTTATTTTTAATAATTTTTTAATTTTAATTTAATATAAATTTATATAATGAAATGCATGGTTTAAATTTTATTTTGTAAAATTCTAAATTAAAAATGTCGTTTACGGGTTCGAACATTGAATTTTTAGTAAATTAATTTAATCATATAATATATCTTATTATTAGATCTAACGATTGTTATTTATTAACAAAAATAATGATTTGTATATACGGTGAGATATTTTTGGGTGTATATTAGTGATCGCAAAATTAATTTTAAATTAAAATGTACTCCATGTTTTAATTACAAAATAATTAATTTGTTACCTGTGTTTCTGCAATGACAATTCAGTAAGAAATAAAATCAATCTAACATTTTAATAGAAACTAGCTTACACGGTTTATTTTGATAGGTTATAAAATTTATTTAACATTATAATTATGTTTTTATATAATCCTTATTTTTAATAATTTTTTAATTTTAATTTAATATAAATTTATATAATGAAATGCATGGTTTAAATTTTATTTTGTAAAATTCTAAATTAAAAATGTCGTTTACGGGTTCGAACATTGAATTTTTAGTAAATTAATTTAATCATATAATATATCTTATTATTAGATCTAACGATTGTTATTTATTAACAAAAATAATGATTTGTATATACGGTGAGATATTTTTGGGTGTATATTAGTGATCGCAAAATTAATTTTAAATTAAAATGTACTCCATGTTTTAATTACAAAAATTACTACTAAAAATAATTACGGAAATATATGTTGTGATATTTTGGATATATATTAATTATTGTAATATTAGTTTTAAATTAAATGGTAAAGTGTTTTAATTAGAAGTAAAATCTTTAGAAAAAATGAATAATTGAGTTGTTGGAGGAGAAAAAAGAGTCCAAGTAGAAGTGGATGAAGGAATTTTAATCAGAATATAACTACGTTAACATTAGTAATTAGCTTTTTGAGTTGTTTTTGTAACTTAATTATTTATTTTAATAATTAGGATACCGAAAACCAAAACTTAGTATAACCAAACCGAAAACCAAAATTTTCAATGTTTCGGCTTTAATAATATACTAGCCTATAACCCGTGCGATGCACGGCATTCTTAAAATTAAATAATTTTTTATTTATAATTAAATAATTATTTATCTTATATATATTATTTAATATAATATTGGCATAATATATATTATTAAATAATAATCATTTAATTATATTATATATTATTCGAATTATGACTATATTTTGTCATAATAATATAAATATAAATGAAAGTATCGTATATACTTACATTCAAATTTTTGTTGATATTATCATATTCAAATTATGATTCCATAATAATGCATAATGTAATACTCAGTATTTGTTTAAAATAGAATTTAATATTAATTTGTAATTATGTGAAATTTTTATTGTTTATTGTATAATTTAAGTTTGTTTTCACTTCGTTTATTTATAATTTATTGTAAATTTGTTAATAAATACTAATAAATTATTAAAAATAATTTTGAAAATATTTGGTTTCCAAATAATTAAAAGAGTCTAAAAAAGTTGGGTGTAGCTGAAGAATTTTAACTCAAATATAACCAAAAGACTATGTAACTGAATATTAATTGGAATGTATTAAAAGAGTTTGTTATTAAGTTAAATATGTGGTTTATCTTTTGTAAAATTACATTTTATATGTATTTTAATTTATTTTTTCATTTTTGGAAGGTGTTAGCAAAATTTTTGGGAAGGTGTTAACCGACCACCGACCAACCAACCAATTATACCCTATTTCGTATACCCTATTTCGCTTATAATAGTATAGTATAGATTATCATATTCAAATAATGATTCCGTAATAATGCATAATGTAATATTTCGTATTTATTTAAAATAGAATTTTATATTAATTTGTAAATGTCTCCGTATTTTTATTTTTTATTATATAGTTTTAGTTTGTTTTCACTTTGTTGATTAATAATTTGTTGTAAATTTGTTAATAAATATGTGATATAAAAATTATTTTAAATGATTTTGAAAATATTTGGTTTTCAAGTAATTGAAAGAGTCTAAAAAAGTTGGGTGCAGCTGAAGAATTTAATACAAATATAACCAAAAGAGTATGTAACTAAATATTAATTGGAGTGTAATTAAAAGAGTTTGTTATTGAGTTAAATCTGTGGTTTATCTTTTGTAAAATTACATTTTATATGTATTTCAATTTTTTTTTTCATTTTTGGAAGATGTTAGCAAAAATTTTGGGAAGGTGTTGACTGACCAACCAACCAATTATACCATGTATCACTTATAATAATAGTATAGTATAGATTATCATAATCAAATAATGATTGTATAATAATGCATAATGTAATACCCCGTATTTGTCTAAAATAGAATTTAATATTAATTTGTAATTGTCTCCGTATTTTTATTGTTTATTATATAATTTTAGTTTGTTTTCACTTTGTTGATTTATAATTTGTTGTAAATTTTTTAATAAATATGTGATATAAAAATTATTATAAATGATTTTGAAATTATTTGGTTTTCAAGTAATTGAAAGAGTCTAAAAAAGTTGGGTGCAGCTGAAGAATTTTAACTCAAATATAACCAAAAGAGTATGTAACTGAATATTAATTGGAGTGTAATTAAAAGAGTTTGTTATTAAGTAAAATATGTAATTTTTCTTTTGTAAAATTACATTTGTAATTGTGTGAATTTTTTATTGTTTATTATATAGTTTTAGTTTGTTTTCACTTCGTTGATTTATAATTTGTTGTAAATTTGTTAATAAATATGTGATATTAAAATTATTAAAAATAATTTTGAAAATATTTGGTTTTCAAGTAATTAAAAGGGTCTAAAAAAGTTGGGTGTAGCTGAAGAATTTTAACTCAAATATAACTGAATATTAATTGAAGTGTATTAAAAGTGTTTGTTATTAAGTTAAATATGTGGTTTATCTTTTGTAAAATTACATTTTATATGTATTTCAATTTTTTTTTCATTTTAGGAAGGTGTTAGCAAAATTTTTGGGAAGGTGACCAACCAACCAATTATACCCTATTTCGCTTATAATAGTATAGTATAGAATAGTATAGATTGATTCAAAATAGAAATATAAAATAGTAGTAAGATCAACTACAATAAAACCAGATTTCGATATATATTTTGATTTTTGGAGATGCTTGTTGTAGAATCTATTTAGAATATTAAATAAAAAGATTTTTACATCTGGCACATGAAACTATATACTAACAATTGGAGTCGATTGATTTTTATTTTTTTTATATCAAAAATCAAGTCTAATACCGAATCCAGATTACAAATATAAAATTTTACAAAACAATTAATTATAGTAGTTTGGATCAATTTACACTTCTATTTAGTTAGTTATATATGTTAGTCTAATACCGAATCCAGATTACAAATATAAAATTTCTATTACAAATATAAAATTTTATCCAATTCAGTTAGTTATATATAACATTTTTTTTTATATCAAAAATCAAGTCTAATACCAAATCCATATTACAAATATAAAATTTCTATTACAAATATAAAATTTTACAAAATCAATCAATTTTACTAGTTTGGATTTGGTTTTTGTCCAATGCAATTTTTTCTGGTTGCACTTGTATATATAACTAACTAGTAAAAAATATAGTAGTTGTGAGCTCATTAGATATTAGTTAATTTTAATTTAATGTGATTTTTTCATTGGTCGGATATTAATTTTGCATTAGATGTAAAAAAATGGTGTAGATAATGATTGTACTATTTGAACATCGATAAAATAATAATAAATAAATAAATAAAGAAATAATTTCATTAAAATAATACTTTTTGCAGTCCGAACATAATAGAAATAATGTATTTTTACTTTCGATAAAATAATAAACTCGGTAAAATAATTTTTTTCTCGATCCCAAAAATATTACTTTAAAGAGATTTAACTGTAGTTTATACTTTGTTTCAGTAATGGGTGGTTTTTTTTGTCCTTTTTGATTTAGGAAATAAATAACATCTAATTTATTTTATTGGTTTTTTCAATATATAAAAAAGAAAATACTAAAAGTCCCAAAATAAATCCCAAGTGTCCTATGTTATGTTATGACCGGTTACAACTCAATTAAAAATAGTGGCATTTCTTTGTAGATTGAATTTTATCTATTGTAAATCTTAACATTTTTTATTCATTCTAGAATAAGAAGGTTCCCGGGTGTTTGGGAAACTTTCCAACTTATTTTTCAATTTATTTTTGCAACTTATCGAATATCAAATATACATTAAATACTTATATAAAAAAAAGTTATCAAATTATAAAATTTTTACCCGAAAATAAGTTCATAAGTTCTTAAGATGATGAGCCAAACAGATCATTAACAGTAAAGTTTCAAACTAACTGTTTGGTATTCTTTGTTTATTAGAGCCAAAATGTATTTGGTAATTGGTATAATAAAATAAGGGTGCGCTTTTTCGATTTTAAAAATCACCATTATATCCATTTAATCAAAGATACATTAAATACTCATGGATGTTTTATCTTCTTAATATAAACTAGCTTCAATTCCCGTGCAAGGCACGGGAATGTTCTATTTTATAATTGGTATTGTAGTTTTTCTCGTTACGTTTTGATATTAATATTAGAAATTGATATTGTGCCGATTAAAATTCTTTTCAGTTTCGCGCATTTTTTTTAATCAACGTTTATTTTGTCCCCATTTCAAGATCTCCAATTTTGGTTAAAAAAATCAAATGTACCCTCTTTTTTTCCAAAGTGCTCAGAGTCATGTATTTCTTTTATTTGATATTACAGAATGTCAAATAATGCACCGGAGCCAAGAAAGTATTAAAAAAATATTGTATTAAACACATTTCTATAAAGTAAAAATACTCGGTACAAAAATTAATTTATTCTGTAGATTGCATATCAAAAATTTGTAGTTAGCAATCTGATGTTAATGTTTTATTTCTTCAAGTTCCAACTTCCAAGGCTTCTATACTCGTGCGAGGTACAAATTGCTTCGAATACTTAGTTAATTGCAATGTAACGAAAGTGTTATAATTAAGTAAATAGTATTAAATAAACAAATTAAATACGAATTTTAATTGATGTATATCAATGAATGCACTTATTAAATACAAATTTTAAATGATGTGTATTAATGAATGCCATATTAATGAATGCACATATTAAATACGAATTTTAATTGATGTGTATTAATGAATGCAGAAGGTTAAAATAGTAATTTAACATGGATTAAAATAGTACATGTTGTGGTATTATATATATACTCCCTCTGTCCCAACCAATTGTTTACACTTTCTTTTTTGGAACGTCCCAACCAATTCTTTACGTTTCCTAAAATAGTAAGTTTTAACACTATTACACCCACTACTTCACTTATTTTAACAATACTTTACACTATTACACCCACTACTTCACTTATTTTAACCATAAAATCACTATTACACCCACTACTTCACTTATTTTAACCATAAAATCACTATTACACCCACTACTTCACTTATTTTAATTGGATATCTTGGTCTCCGTGCTAAAAGCAAACGTAAACAAACACTTGGGACGGAGGGAGTAATAGATTGCAGTTTCCCTCAAAAAAAAAAAAAAAAAATCCATTTTGGAGTAAGAAACGTCTCCAGTCTTTTTCATACATGTTAATATAGAATCTTAAAAATGATTAATACAAGGAATGTCACCACATCGAGAAAATTAATCTTCATAGACTCAACTCAAGAGTCCACATTTCAGATTGGCTAGCACATGCGTCAGAAATGTCCGATAAACCACCATGAGTGTACATACCGGTTACATAATACAAAAGTTACAGTTGTAAAATCCGGATCAAATTTCAACAGTGGTTAGTTACGATCCCTACTGTTATTAAAGAAGATATGTGACTACGATTGCTTAACGAGATTATTTCCAAAATATATATCAAACAAAACACTGTTTTCAGCAATGTAACTTGCTCTTCTTGCATAACACTGTTTTCAGCTTCATGTAAGAAAATATCTTCCCCCATCATGAGTAACAGGGGTGAGCTTGAAGGAATGAATGGGTTTATGATTGCCTTTGACATGGTTTTACCTTTCTTTTGTAAAGGCAAATCTGTTTCACTCAAGACATCACTACTAGGGTTAGCTCTTTTAAATGACAATTTCTTTCTGCGATATGAATGGAGGGGCCGGTTGGGAAATTTATTTCAACTTATTGTAATACAAAGTTAAAATATTACTACTAATTTTTTTAAAAAAATGTTAAATTTGTTTTTGTAACTTATCATACATTAAATGTTTGTAAAAAAATTATCAAAATATAAAATTTTTAATACGAAAATAAATTTATAAGGATTTATTTTAATTCGTAGCCAAACAGGCCCAAAATCAATGTATCTTTAATGATGTTTTGATACGCACAATCATTTTAAACAGTATTTGATATATTTGTAAGGGTAAAGAGAACTTTACCTATGCGACTTTAAATTATGTATTTATCAATTTTTTGGTAAATTTAATCGCATCGATGAAAATTTTAAGAATACATTTAATTTAATATGGTTTTTTTATATATAGTTTATAATATGAATGTAACGGCTCAGATTTTATATCATTTTTTGATTAAAAAATGTATAATCTTTTAATCTATATGGTTGGATTTTGGTAAAAACTATTGAAAATATAAATTTTAAGCCGCATAGGTAGAGAATTTTCCTACCGTGTAGGTAAATTCTCTTTACCATTTATTTCAATATGGACTTAATGGTCCTATAGTTAACTATAGGTAATATCCTAAAGTTACGTCATATTTTAATACAAAAGTAAGTGTATTTTTGTAAATACATGGGGTGAACTCTATTTTTCTCTTTCAATATATCATATATGGGTCCTGGTCCCTGACAATCAATTGTCGGAACCGTTTATCCAACAATCACCAGCCAGGATTTAAAAAAAAATCGTTTATTAAATTTCGTGGTAAGCGAGTATCGAACCCAAAACTTCTTGGTCGACTAAAGGTAAGCTCAACCAACTGAGCTTATACGTTTATTGTATTTCGATATAATTCATGAATGAGAAATTCACCTTCACAAAAAAATAAAAATATATCATATATAATTTAAGTTCCCAATTCTCTATAAAATTAATTATTTTAAAGAATTAGCAATTTAAGTTCGGGTTAAAGCCCAAATACCAAAGTCCCCTACAAGATTGGGCCGCTCGAATAAATCGGTCCAAATAGCTCTATAAAACCACAACTAAACCCTAAACACAAAACTAACACTACTTGATCTTATCCGAGCGGCGATGACGAGATTAAACTACGGCGATCATAACGTTTGTTTATGAGTTGCCCAGTCTTGGCTGCCGGCGATTCTTACATCCTCGTATCCTCGTATTTAATCTTTCATCGCTGCGATGAAGACTGTCCGCCACCGGAGAATGTTCCGATCGATTTTAATCGATCGGCGATGATGGTTCGAGCGGACTATTCCCCCTAATTAATAATCATCTTTAATTTTTTTTTTTTTTAATTTTTTTGTTGTTTATTCTTTAGTTAATTGTTAATTCTGTTTTATTATTGTTTTGTGTTTAAAGAATGTTTGTGTACTTGTAAATTAACATGATTGTAGTATTTTAGTTTTAGTTAATAATCAACTGTTTGCTATGTTTTCGAAGATTTATGTTGCTAATAATGTATGTGTGTGTGTGTGTTTATGTATATATGTTGTGATATTGTCTATGATTCAATTGAATGAGCTTGTTTACGCTAGCCTTTAAAGTTGATTAACTGATCTAAAATAATGCAATTAGAGATGAGTACTCAGAAATTTTGTTTTTTTATGTATTTAATTAGTTGTTTGTACTGTGATATGTAGTCGGAAACATTATGTATTATTCGCAATTTTGGTTGATGTCATAAGTTCTGAAATATTTCAGTGTTGATTAAATTGCATAGCTTATCCTGCAAAAATATTGTGTTTTCGTAAAGAAAGATGTAGAATAACGAGAACATTAGGTTTTTTTTATGATAAATATGTATATTAAGCTTAATTAGGTAAGAGAAGTCTTGATGTCCCCTAATAAAATTATTCTAGTATTTGTTTGTAGTTGCAGGGTAAAGTTGTTGAATTTGTTGTCTGGATGGAGAAGGTTTGATGGAATCGTAGAATGCTGTTAGATGAATTGTTGTTGCAAAGTGTCAAGTGCTGTTTCGAACTGCTTCCTTGATCTTTCGTTAGGAGCTGGGAATGGAGCTGCGCCTTAAAATCTTGTGAGGATGGTCTTAGGCCCTTGGGATCATATATTTTCAATGTATTATGCACTATGTGCTTATTTGATCATTGTACTTGAGTTTGAAATTTGGGTTGTGAATACAAACTTGGCTCGCTGGCTATGTCATAATAGTGTACTTCCGTGTCATTTTGATTTAGTGTATACATTCCGTAATAGAATCAGTTACTTGTTCAGTAAACAATTTTTCAACCTAAGTTTTACTTTCCGCACAAAACGAACCATAGTAATCCAATTAATTCTGTACAATATGTTGGTTTCGTATTGTTGTTTCATCCAAAAAGTGGACAAAAGATCAGATAGTTAAGATTTCAGATTGAAACAGTTACGGTGTTTAGAAGTGAGGATAGAGCTTAAAATGTTCATAAAAGTAGTAGCAGTCTTATGAATGTTGGCTAAACATTTTTTTGGTAACAAATGTAAGACACAATAGAACGGTTGGTTTGTAGGCAACTTCACAACTTTGAAGCTGCAAGAGGTTTGTAGGTCTGTAGTGTTACACGCCTTGTTCTAGACGCATAGAGCACGTCACAGAATGAATCTCAGATTCAATTTGTAGGCAACTTCACAACTTCGAAGCTGTAAGAGGTTTGTAGGTCTGTAGTGTTGGAACACGCCTAGTTCTAGATGCATAGGGCAAGTCACACAACGAATCTCAGAATGAATCGCAGTTTTCATGAAAATTTTGGTTAGGCGTGGTAAAAACTGTATCTTTCAAGAACTCTAATGATTCTTGGAGATATAACCAGGAACATCTGATTCTCTAGGAGCTCCGCTATATCTGCTGTTGCATACATAAATAATTATCTATTGCGATTGTTTGATCAGTCAGTAATTAATGAAGTCCTTTGTATATTAATATGCTTCTTTATCATTAGTTTACTAACTAATTGACAGAAGAGAAAATAAGAATTCACCAACTGGTTTTTGCTTAATAATGTAAATCGATCTGGAGCACAGAAATTTGGTGGCGCAGTTTATACCACTAAAGATGGTCACAAAGTACAACTACATGACCAAGAACATAAATTTTACTAGTACTTGACAGTAAGCAAGTGCAAAACATCAACACACAATTCCTTTGATCAGCGGGTGCGTAATGGGGCTGCTAACAATCAGCACTCCATGGGTAAAGAAAAATACAATCATTTGATCAGGGCCGTTCTAAAAAGTGCCCTTGATCAAATTGATTCTCACTTTTACAAACTATTAAGTATTTGCTATAGAACATATCCAATTAGTGTATAAACTAGTGAAGTAAAAACTTCAGATGCCGGTGGTTTTCAGTTATTCTGACGAGTGAAATGAGTTCAGAGCACTCTGAATTGTTTGCCAGTGTAAGTTTGGCCAAAACCCCAGTTAGCAGGAGCCACATTCCTGGAAACAACAGTGCGTCCATCACTTGTCCGGACCTTGAAAGAGAGAGCTTGACCATCCAGAAAAGAGTTGCTCTGCCAGTTTTGGCCCCAATTGCGGGACAATGGTTGCCACCGAGTTCTGGAGCCTTTGATGGCCACAGACACAACATCACCAGCCCCAGCGACATTGGTTACCAGTACTAGGTTGAAGTACGAGTGTCCATTAATAGTAAATCTGATCCCACCCCTCTTTCTGCAGGCAACCCTGTAAAAATTGTAATAACACGTTAGTCTTGAATTCCAAGATATTTTATTTACAATGTAGGCTTGCAGAGAGATAAGCGACATGTATTCTAACATACCTTCTGTATTGGACAGGGACTATTCCTGCTTTGTACTGAGCCATGCGCAAAAATATAGGTTGTGCAAGATCAAAGTGTTTCAACGGAGGATTACACCATCCTCCAGCATCGTTCGGAAGAGCACTGTTTGGAGGGCAAAAGTTTGTCGCAGTGACAGTGATGGATCCAGGGAGACACCACTTGACGTTTACACATTTGATCTCAAAGCAAGCTCCACAAGTGAGGCCAGTATTGAATAGAGCAGTACTCAGTGCAGCTGTGCTTGTACCATAACCCTGGCTATAAAGATTTCCGTATCCACATGCTCCTCCTGCATTATACATCGAAGTCTACATGAGCTTACAAAATTACGAAAAATACACCAAGAAAAAAAAAAATTTGATGCAGAGGATTTGTTTCTTACCCATTGTACCAGAAGCATCAGCTTCTCCATAGAAGGTTGCATGAGCATTAGACCACTGTCCATTAACACATTTTGACATGGCCAATGACAATATCATAAGTAAAACTAGTCCATTGAAATGCTCCATTGCCTGCACAAGAGATGAATTTTAGTGTTTTTTTTACCTATCACCAGAAATCAAGATGTGAAGTTGGTTAAAATATAAAAAAGAAAAAAAATGTGCTTAAAGATGATTGGAAACCTGGTTAGGAAGTCAATGAAGAAGAACTAACAAAGAAAAAGTTGAGGAAACTGCAAGAAAATCAAACTCTATTTATAGATACAAGGGAGAGAGGAAGTGAATGGAGATTTAATAATAATGGTACCAAATGCATTAGAAAACATAATTATATTTCTATATTTCTGAAGCAATGGGCTAGTGATTCTTTCTAATTATTTAATCCATACCATCACCATCTTCTTTTGCACTTTCTTAGGAAGCAAATTGCATAGGCAGCAGCACACACTTCACATACATGTGCCCAGATTATAAATTAATAGTTCAACAGTCTATCGAAATTTAAAATTTATTTACTCTGACTCGAACTCTCGACTTTGTCATTACAGAGGAGGGGTATTTGTAACGGTTTAAGCCAAAAAAAAAAAAATACTTTTAAGAACATTAAAACGAATTTGGGAACATCTATGAAATTTTAAAATCTTGGTGTTAGGTAAAAATAGGATTCCGAATTGTAACAAGATTTAAAATCTTGGCATTAGGTAAAAATAGAAGTCCAAATTGTAAGGATCATATGATACAAACTTATCATGTAAGAAACATATTTGTTTGTTAATCTAAAGTGCATCATTAATTAATACTCCCTCCGTTTCAATTTGTGTGTCCTGTTTTGACTTTGGACACTATTTATTATAAATGATTGACTACTAATTTACCCATAATCTATAAGACCAAATATAGTCATGAGTGATCATGTTGGATTCGTATTTATGAGTACTTTAATACAGTGAAATTTTTATATTTAATACTAATACGAAATTGAAGATATTAACGATTAAAAGTGTGTGTTGGCAAACGTGTCCAGAGGAAACAAGACACACAAATTGAAACGGAGGGAGTAAGTGATTATGTCAACTTAAGGCAATGAGATTGATTAAGGTACAAACTAATACTTGTTCCGTATGGCTAGATCAGTAGAGAGTCAGAATTAAAGAACACTACTAACATGATTGAACTCAGATAATTTAATCTCTCCGTTTTCAAGGGAATTTGATGCCCTGTACCAATAGGTCATGTGGGATGGTGGATGAAATTATTGAAATGCATGTGCCCTAATTAATTAGTCCAATTTTAGCTCATTATTTTTGGTAAAAGACCCTTTGACTTTCTGGTGAAACAATGCTGAAATATGTAGTTAACTTGATCACTAATAATTTTTCTTGATTAGTATGCTAATGTAAGAAGCAAAGCTGATGCTAAAAGGTTCCCCACTTGGTACCAAGTAGGCATGTTACTCTTCCAGAACTGAGATTTCTAGGCACACACATATTCCATGTTCAACATATTTGCAAATATAATACTGGTATGCACAAAACATTTCATATCGAAAAAAAAACGTAACAGATAATAAGTAGACACTTAAATATCGTATCTGATTGATAAAAATAAATTAGCTTGGAACAAGAAAAAGAAACAAATAGAAGATGAAATGTACATCAGTACATGAAGATATTCTTTAGTTGATCTTTAGTTATGTCCAAATTACTCATCACATGGGAAATCTCTAGTTGATCTTTTAGTCCACTAATTTATAAATTAGCACTTTGTTTTCTTTTGACAACAAAACAAAACAAGATATTCTTTTAGCTTTTTATTGTGTACCTGTGCAGTTGATATCACTCTACAAAATCTTTAAGATTCATGAATCAGTTCATATTGCATCTGTCCAAGAGTTAATTTAGCTTATCATTCCTTTCGAATTGTTTATTTTTACTAATTAACCCTATTGATTATCAAACAATAATTTGGGTTTTAGACCTGTCATTACGATATATTTTGACATAAAGTACACCTGCACCGTTTTTTAATTTTTTAAAATGCATCTAGTGTGTTGGTGGGCCGGAGAGTTTATTTAAGAGTGGGTTGGGCCGGTGGTGGCTTGTGATGGATTGGCAGTTTTCTGCACTGATTTATTCTGAAACGAATATTAAGTAGAGCTGGATTCGGGTCCAATACAAAATCCAAAGAGTTTAATGAATTAGGCCTAAGGGTCAACCACAGGCCACAACGGTCACCAGCCGAATACGAACTGAGGTCCAATCCAAGGTAGTTGAATTATTCGAATCTACCTACAGTAACATACGTGCATTTGATAAACCAAACCAAACCAAACCAAACATACCCAGTATATCCCGCTCAGAGCAGGGTCTGGGGAGGGTAGGATGTACGCAGACCATACCCCCACTTTTAGAGCGGGGAGGCTGTTTCCGTGAAGACCCTCGGCTGAGTGCACAACATACATAGAGTGTGAAGAATACAACGGAAATGATACGGAAATGGACAATGACATACCTGGGCCCATGGCGTTCTCCACATGGGGCTTACCTATCTGCGTGGGTCTATGAAACTCCTTGCTTGATGCGCTCCAACCACCCGGAAAGTCCCTCACAGAGATAACAACGGGCCAAGCTCCCTGTACCTGCAGAACCAGAAAACAGAAGACACTAAAAACGAAAAGTGAGGACGCTAAAACCGAACTTCTAAAAAATCGCTAGCCGAGACAGGGCACCTCTGAGGCTCTCGATAACAGAGCCACAACCTAAAAGGGAATCCACCACTTTGATACGCCGCCTCCAAGAACACCTATCCGCGATCATGGTCTCATTTAAGTCTAAGGCCTTTAAATCCAACTTGAGCTGCTCTTCCCACGACCTCCTCGGCCTGCCTCTCCTCCTCGCCCCAACAACCGCCAGCCTCTCGACCCTCCTAACTGGGGCTTCAGCCCGCCTCCTACGAACGTGGCCAAACCATCTCAACCTTCCTTCCCTAACTTTCGCGGAGAAAGGCGCCACTTCAAGCTCGCTCCTAAACACCGAGTTCGGGATTCTGTCCCACAACGAGCGCCCACAAGACCACCGCAACATCCTCATTTCAGCCCCTTCCAACTTGCTAACGAGAGCCTTCTTCTCCGCCCAACACTCGGAACCATATAACATCGCAGGACGGATAGCCGCTCTATAAAATTTCCCTTTCAACTTTAACGGAACTTTCTTATCGCACATTACCGCTGACGCTGCCCTCCACCTTAGCCACCCAGCCTTGATACGATGCGAGACATCGGCTTCAATCTCACCTTCCTTCTGGATGATCGAACCCAAATACTTGAAATTATCCGTCTGCGGGACGATCTGGTCTTCAATCCTAACCTCCACCCCTTCTTCGTTGGCCTCACCACTGAAGTTACACCAGAGATACTCGGTTTTAGAACGGCTCAAACTTAACCCTTGGGTCTCCAAAGTAGATCTCCAAAGCTCCAATTTGTCGTTCACCTCCCTCCTCGATTCCGCCACTAGCACGATATCATCCGCGAAGAGCATGCACCAAGGGATAGCATCTTGAATCCCCCGTGACATGACATCAAGGATAAGGGCGAAAAGAAACGGACTCAGGGCCGACCCCTGATGCAGCCCTATCTCAACAGGGAAGAAACGGGAGTCCCCCACTGGGGTCCGAACGCAAGAACTAGCTTGGGAGTACATATCTCGAATCACCCTAACGAGCGCAGGTGACACTCCCCTCTCCTCAAGGCTCTTCCAAATAGCTTGACGGGGGATGCTATCATATGCCTTCTCAAGATCAATGAACACCATATGGAGGTCTTTGCGACGTTCCCTGAACTTCTCCATAAGGCGTCTAACGAGATGAATGGCCTCGATCGTTGATCTCCCAGGCATAAAACCAAATTGGTTCTCTGAGATATCAACTACTCTTCTGATCCGACTATCAACCACTCGCTCCCAAAGTTTCATAGTATGACTGAGTAATTTAATACCCCGGTAGTTACTACAACTTTGAGCATCGCCTTTATTCTTAAAAAAAGGAACCACAACACTACGCCTCCAATCATCTGGCATCTTAGCACCCAAGAGAAGAACATTGAACAGATCTGCTAGCCATTGAACGCCAACCTCACCAAGACAAAGCCAAACCTCGATTGGGATAAGATCCGGACCAACCGCCTTCCCTCTAGCCATCTTCTGCAAGGCACCCTTGACTTCATCGTTGCTGATGCGCTCACAGGGATCGATGGAAATCACTGGCGTAAGAGGGACCTCTTGATCCACACCGGCACCACTCCTCCTATCCTCGTTGAAAAGATTACGGAAATACGAACTCCACCTGTCCTTAATAGCAACATCATTCAATAACACTTGGCCCGAATCATCTTTAACAAACTTAACAGAACCCAGGTCGCGCCTACCTCTCTCTCTAGCTTTAGCTAGCTTAAAGATGGCATTCGCTCCTTCCTTGGTTTCTAGGCGCTTGTACAGCCCTTCAAATGCCTCCTCTTTAGCTTTCGCCACTGCCTTTTTTGCCTCTCGTCTCGCCACCTTGTAGGCTTCCATCTTCCGAGACCTCTCCGGCCCTGCGCAGATCGATAACAGCTCTTTAAAAAGCGCGAGTTTAGCCTTAACCTTCTTTTGAACCTCCTCGTTCCACCACCACGACTCCTTATGACCACTGGACCTACCTGAGGAAACCCCCACCACCTTCTCGCCCACACTCCGAATGGCCTTTGCCATGTTGGACCACCTGAAGTTAGCATCTCCACCACTCGCAAAACAACCTTCGTTGAGCAAAGCCTCCCTGAATTCCGCCGCCTTCTCGCCCTTCAAGTCTTTCCAAAGGATTCTAGGTCTAAACTCTCTCTTCCTGCGAACAACTTGACCCCTCATGGATAGATCCATGGCCAACAGCCGGTGTTGGGAAGCGCACGCCTCTCCCCTGAACACCTTGCAGTCAACGCAAGCTCGAACGTCCCGGTTGCGCACCAGTAAGTAATCGATTTGAGTGTTGCGACCCCCACTACTAAAGGTGATTAGGTGCTCATCCCTCTTCTGGAAAACAGAGTTCACAATAACCAACTCCTGGGCCGTAGCAAATTCCAACAGAGCAGACCCACCGACATGGTAAATTAAAATATTATGAATTTGCATACGAAAATTTAAAAACTTAAAAGTGTACACTCAAATAATTAAATTAGCTTTCAATCTTATAGGCCTGATGTAGAATAAGAAACCCGGAATTTCGAAGAAAAATTTGACATGAAAAAGTTTGCAAATAAGTAAGAAAGGTTGATGACATGATCTGAGCAATCATGCTAGAACAATTGGAATAAGGGACTAATTTCTGAAAGATTAGCACGACCATGTTGACACAGCACTTCCGGTGGCGTATTACCAAGACATGGCAGTGCCACTAGCGTGTCACTTAGACACAGCACTACAGTGGCGCATTCTCATTCTCAATTATTTTGTAGAAAACACGCGTCTCTTCCTCTCTCTAGCGATTTTCGAGCGATTTTCGACCAAAATCCGACGAGCTCTGTTCGTCTCTTTTCCGTAATTATACGTTTATGTTAAGTAAACCATTCGAATCATTTTTCGAATGATTGTGCAACCCTATACCCTTCTCAAACCACTTTTTATGCCGGATTTTAAATCCCCAAATCAACCCTAATTTTTGTAAAAATTGAAAGTTACATACGGGGACTATGGGGAGAGAGATACCGACGAGAGAGAGAAGATGGAGGAAAGAAGAGGTGATGGTAGCGTATGTCGTGGGTATTTAGGACCATCCATTCCGGAAATTAATATTTTGGATCATGAGATAGTAAAAATGAGATATTTTAATTAGAAAAAAAAAAAAGAAGAGATATTTTAATCATTTTCGTGTGATTTTTAAGTCTTTCGTTGTGCTTCAAGGCTCGAAAGATCAGTAACCTAGGTTTCAGTAAGAGCATTAACAAATTTAACATTAAAAATTCTTTTCTAATAATTGCACACACATAAAGAATGTGCGACGCATACATCTAAATCAATATAATTTTTCAATTTTGATGAATTAAGCGCAATAAATAAATATGTTAGTTTACCAAAGATTCGGACTTCATAGTCCACACCCATTTGCAGTGACGGACTTAGACACCCATTTGCAATGACGGACCTCGAGCAAAATTGGATTCTATGCTTATTAGTACAACAAAATTTGTATGATTTTTATATAAAATGTTTTTCTGAAAAAGTATTTTTTACAAGAGTCACCGAAAGTTTGTAACAGAAAAACATTGTTACACACTTACATTGTTAGAGAAGCACCAATATGCACGGTTTCAAAAACAAAAAAAGTATTAATCTGAGGTTATCTTTAGTCTTTACACATGGTAGGCAGAAGAAAACATTGAAATCAAATTAAAATGAATATAGTCATAGGAATGGAACCTTGGTGTGCGGTGAAAAAACAGAACTTATGGACCAAGTACGCTCAACTACATGGTATATCTACTTATCTAGGATTACACCATACATATATATATATATATATATATATATATATATAGGGTCCTACTCTATTATAAACTAAAATTAACTACAAATTACAAACTAAACTCTAATTCAAGGATTGATTTGTATTTAAGGATTGGTTTGTATTTGAGCAAAAGCCAATATATATATTTAGGAAAAGCTGAGAATTCCAGGAGGGACCCCCTGGACCCCACAGGGTCCGTCCCTACCCATTGGCTCCTATCCATCATCACCAACGAACAGACGTAATACATCATATACATGAACCGAACCAAGGGACCTAACTAGATTAAATCCTAATTAAATCGAAAATTTTAGTAAAAATAATTTTTTTATAAAATCATTATTTTAGTTGAAAATTAGCAAAAATTTATAATTATTTTTTTTTGGAACACAAAATTTTATAATTTTGAACGTCAATTAATCTAAAAAATATTAATGATATTCCATTTTGGTTCCTACTATATTTTGTGAGCTACAGATCATACCACAGGATGCATATTTTTTTTTTATAGTTGTGTGTGCAGATAATCTTTCTTTTATGAGAAAAATGTTTCAAAAGTTAATTTTAGATAATTTATCTAAAATCGATGTCATAATTTGGATAGCATTTTTGTAATAATAGAATATACCCCTTTGTATTTACAAAAATTTCTTAATTTTAGGGCCATTAAATCCATTATATATTGCAGTACAAATAAAATGCAAGGTTCAGCTTAGCAAAAAAAAAAAAATGCAAGGTTCAGCCTCCTCACCACACACACTGTCACACACACACACATGCATTGATGCACACTGCAGAGTTTTACACAGGGCAACACATTCATGATGCCCCTTGGATTCCTGAGGAGGTAACTTAGTGAGTAACTGTGCTGTGAATTTCTCAGGTTGCCTGTGTAACTCTTGAAAGTTAAGTAACACATTACCAAATCCCTTCTTTTTTTCCAGTAAAAAGACAGATTTATCATTAATATTTACCCCTCAAATTCTGCTACATCATAAATATACACACAGAGTCATCAATTTTATGATCTTTTACAATCTAAAAAAAAGTATTGCATTGATTCGTTTTACCATTCATTTTTACTGAGAAAGGATCAGCTGGCCAGAGGGTTAAAAATAAAAAGTTTCTTGTTTATCCATGTATGGGCTATATCTCTGCTCCTTCTGCAATATTTTTACAGAGGTCTGATACTGAAAGTGACCCACTTCAAGTTCAAGATAAGGTTCAGATCTCAGGTTGAGCACATACATTACTTGAGCAATTTCATTTTTCATTACACTTGAGCAATTTCATTTTTCAATACTTGAGCAATTTCATTTTTCGGATGACTGTTAGTACACTCGTACCCATCGAGCATAGCAGTCCACTTACTTCCGTGTCTCAAAGTGGATTCGAACCTATGATCTTGGGATAGTAAGACCCAAAATCACAGTACCAACCAAATGGGAGCTATAATAAAAAAAAAAAAATACCAGTGGAGATATAAAAAAGAAGAAAAGGGGAGACAATGATCTGTTTTGGGCATATCAAGAAACATGGGGCCTTGCCAAAAGAAGGCAAAAAAATTAAAGGGAATCCAAGCTAAGATTGCAGGCAGTGCAGAAAAAAAGCAAGGGGCCAATGTTGTCTACTCCTTCCGAAATAAGAGTATGCCAAAAATTATAGGTCGACAAGTTATTTTACTTAATATCGTAGCAGATATTTCCCGTCTTCGTTATAAGAGGTCTAAAGTTCAAGTAAAAATCATACTCCTTCCAAAATAAGAGTACGCCAAAAATTATAGGTCGATAAGTTATTTTTACTTAATATCGTAGCAGATATCTCTCGTCTTCGTTATAAGAGGTCTAAAGTTCTCAAGTAAAAATCATGACCGCGTAAAATTTTTGTATAATAAAATCAATAAATTTAAAACTAGCATTACCTAACTGAAATTGTAATTTCTATTTAATAAACCAGGTTACTCACATTGTTCGTTGATGATAGTCCCTGTTGCTGAGCACCCTCTGAAATCTTATCGACTTGTCTGTGCATCTTGATTTCGCTAACTGTTGCGATTTTATTAGGTGAAACAAAACTCGAAATGACGTTAGCTACAGAGTCTCATACTTATTTTTCCAGCCACACTCCACTTCCATAGATTCAACTGTGCAGGTAAGATATCTTTTAGGACGTTCTTTCACTCCCAAATGGTTTGCTCTGGGGTAAATAACTACACAGTAAAACAAAGTTTGCCTATGAACTATATACTCCCTCCGTCCCACCGGATTCTTTACAGTTACTAATTTGGGACGTCCCACCCATTTCTTTACATTACCAAAAATAGTAACTTTTAACAATAAAATACATTATTACATCAACTACTTCACTCTACTTTTTCAACACTTTACACTATTATACCCACTATTCCACTACTTTACTCTACTTTTTCAACACTTTACACTATTACACCCACTACTTTACATATTTTAACAATAAAATCACTATTACACCCATTATTTAAATTATGTTCCTTGGTCTCCGTGCCCAGCTGGGATGTAAAGATCCCAGCGGGACGGAGGGAGTACCATAAAAGATCCCTTACGACATGCCCTCATCCCCTTCTATAAACTATTGCACCTCCTCGATTCAAGATTTATAATTCTGCCAATTTTTTGTTATTTTAATGGATAAAGAAATCATAGCTCTGATCCTTTCTTTCCGCAATTGCCCTTCAACCTTATCTATATAAGATATGCTGATACTACCTTTACATTTCCAATTCTTTCTTTCTTCGACATCTTTAACACTTCATTTTTACAGTATATGCTAAGTATTATAAGTGGAGCTCTTTAGAGCTGCATATGTATACATTTTACATGATCATCAAGCTCACCAGTTGCCTTGCATGCTGGAGCATAAAGTAGATTGCAGCCAAGGATGACTTGCCGAACGTTTGTTTCTTGATGACTTCCATTTTTAGCTAGCTAGCCTTAATATTATCATAGGTATACAACACACAAATAAGTGGTGTTCATATCTTTCTTATTAACACAAAAGTGTGAATCGCATGCTACATGTCTCAAATTGGATCTCGGATATATGAATAAACTCCCAAATGCAATTATGATGAGGCAAATACTTACTCTATACATAATGCTTCACTTTCAAGTGCATTTGGGAGTTCATTCATATACCTTTATGAAAATGAATCTGAATATCAGTCTCGGCAAGTTGTCTTTGGCTACATTTTCCTTTCTACTCCTTATGTTACGCTTCTGGTGATAACCATGTCAAAACTCCAACCCTATGTACCGCTAGATTTCTCATTAGAAAGAAGACCTGGTTCAGTTCTCCACCTCAGTAATGCAGGTACTTTACTTTCTTGCATATTTCTCCAATACAAATCTTGTACTCATTTTTGGCTCATACTTGAGATTAAACCCAAACCAACACCTCAGTAGTCAGTAATGCATGTTGTTTATATTCTTGGATATTTCTCAAACTTTTTAATGCAAATCTTGTGTTCATTTTGGGTTCACATAAAAAATGGAAGGGATTTGTGCAAGTGTCAAATCTTCTTTTGAAGCTTGTTGCAAGGGATCTGAATGACAAGAAACCAAGAGATGCCTGCAACTCATTTAGAACATTGCCTGCTGTAATTCTGAGTTAAGTTTACCTGTACATGATTAACAAAAATTGCATAGGAATATTCTTTATCATCTTGTTGACGTGATGCCTTATTCTAGGGGTCCCTAATGGTTTAGACCGTGTTTTCGCAGAGGACACGGGAGAGGAAGTAGGGGGAAAGGAATTTATAGCAGGTGCTGGTGTGCTGCTGCCTAGACTGCATTTATCTGGGATGTGCTTTACTTATGCTTTCTTAAATTTCTTAATCTGCAATAGATTGTGATTTAGGTACATAAGCACAAATTTCAGACAAACTAGCAAAATAACAAGCTGACTAAAGCTAAAATGGTACATGAGCCAACGCACATCACTGTTACATCTGTTGAGATTGAAACATTGAGATATATAATGATCTGCAGCGCCAGCAATTGATTTAGAGATCGATATCTTGGAAGCTTTCTTATACTGATGAAACAAGAGGAAGCTTGCACCGGTTGTTTCTATTCTAGATTTCTAGCCATCATTTTTGCCACAAATTTCATTGCCTTGATATTTTTTATATTTAGAATGTAATACATTTTCTACTAACGTTTAATCGATCCTGCCTGTTTCACTTACCTACTGAATTAGTCAAAAATTGAAATATTTGCGAACCCATGATTACCTATTTCATAGTTTGCCTATGTATGAGTCTCTAGATCTTTATTTTGAGTTTAGTAGAGTTTAACTAGTTGTGAGGTAACCTGTCATAGATCTTTATTATGTGAGGTCTTGCAACGGTTCTGTTCGTTTTATTAACCGATGTCTAAAATGGACTTTAACATCGTTACAAACTAAACTTAACATTAGTGACATTTCTAACTGATGTTAAAGGTATGATGTTATATCTACCTTTTCTAGTAGTGTTGTATCCCCTTTCCGGCTTCAATTTTCGAGCTTTCTTCTGTACCTGCAAAAACACATGAAGGGAAGTAGAGTACTCAACTGGCTCTCCAAATTTATAATTGTACACTTCATGCAAATCAAGAAACCGTCCATAACCTTCCTCACCGAATAACGCAGGCAGAAAGATAACGCCTATGATACTCTCGAATGTCTCTTAATCTATCATAAAATGCATGAGCTAAACACACGAGTTCCATTAGCTGTCTGACCAAATAATATTCTAACATGGTAATTATCTTGCACATATGAAATTTTGGTAATAACGGATGTTATTTTTTTTTTTTGACAAAATATATATTATGCATTGAAAAGACCTATTCGGCCGGACAAACCCACATAAAAAAATAAATGAGCTAAATAAATAACTGCTTTGTTTCCGCTTAACCTACATAATAGAAATATTATTTGAACTAAAAAGATTAAGCATTATCTGTATCTAATAAAATATAGAAATATTTTATTTTGTTTGGTGTGCAACATAATAAAATAATTAAATTGACATCATTATCTAATATGAAACAATTTGAACAATAATACCAAAAATCCAATTATCTTATTTAAAACTATAGAATTGTAGGGGAGAAATTAAAATGAGATGAAATCAATTTGGTATAGAAATACCATTTAAATGGGTTTCTACTTATTAATGAAAGTTATTTTGTTTATTTGAGATTAGTTATTTATTTATTTAAGAATATTTTAAGAAAATCAAGATAACAACTAGTTACGATAGAGGCTCAGTTTGTTTATAATAAAAAAAATACAATTATTATATGATTGCAATATTTTTATTATTTTATTAAAAATAATATAAAATTCTAATAAAAATTGAAATATAGGGATGAAATCAAATTTGATTTCAAAGTAATTTTAAAAAGAAATTTCGTTTATTAATAAATTTACTAGTTTTTTTCTTGGAGGGGTAACAAGTTTACTAGTTAAAGAACATGTTTGACATCAAATATCATGAAACCAAGTAAATTTATCACAAAATGACAATACTCAAGCATGAAGAAAATAGTGCGCAGAATTGAGAATGTAGACAAATCATTTAGGTCAATGAGCTCCTACCAATCATCAATATATATATATATAAAGGAGGATAGCGGGAGTTTAGGTGGCGCTCTAATATCGTCTCAATCGATTTTTTTAATTTTCTAGAATTTTAAACACTAACAAATATAAAAATATCAATTAGCATATTAGAAGTAGAATAAGTGTTCGAATTTATAAAGGAGAAGAGTTCGAATTTATAGGAAAGACATATGATTAGAAGTTCTATTGGAAGTATAATAAGTATTTATAAGGCATACGATTAAAAGTTCTATTGGAAGTAGAATAGGAGTTCGAATTTATAGAGAATAAGAGTTCGATTTTATAGAAAAAGTATATAAATAAAAGTTCTACTAGAACTAGAATAGGTGTTTGAATATATAGAGCAGACATATAATTAAATATTTTATAGAAAGTACGATCTTCTTAAATTATATATTTTTTTATATAAGTTAATTATACTTATATTAGGAAAATTTATTCATAAATCCAATACTATTGTCATGAAAAAAGTCACCGTATTTAAAAAGAAAAGAATTGATTTGTTTAAGTAATAAAAGAACAATGAGTAAAAGAACAATCTTATGCAGAAATCCTAAATAAATACAGGAGTATCTATAATATAAAGAGAAAATAAGATGTGTTTTCATTTTCTAAAACTCCAAAATTTTAGAAAATCTAGAGAAAGTATAAATTGGAATTCACTCTATTTTTTAGGTTTTGATTTTAAGGAAAAAAATTGTTGTGTAAGATAAGTATCATCAATAATATGTAATGAAGTTAGAATTTCGATCCAAAACGAGAGCGGCTCAAAACGTGTTTAACGGGAAGACGGCTCACTATAAAAGATCGTACTAGCTATTAAAATATCATATGATGTTATAAATTTTATTTTATTTTTGGGATTTGATTTTTATGGATAAACATTATCATACAAGTAATATATGTAAAACTTAGGTTTTTGGTCTTAACGAGAGAGCGAATCAATAGTAATAAATGTGTTTAACAAGAAAGCGGTTCATTAGATAAGACCGTATAAAAGATGTTTAAATATATAATTAATACATTAAATAAAATTTTTTATTGGAAGTAGAATACGAGAACGGTGGAGACATTTTATACGATTTTTTAAAACTATACATCTTTTTTCCTAGAAATCTTTTAGTTTAACTTTGTTATACAAGTTAATTATACTTGCATTACAAAAATATATCCATAAATGTAATATTATTCCCGTAACAAAAAGTCTTCGTATTTTAATTTTTTTTTGATATGTTAACATAACAGAAAGACATTCCCATGCAGAAACTGTAAATAAATACAAGAATATCTATAATATACAAAAAATATAAGATGTGTTTTCATCTTTTAAAACTTCATAAATATTAGAAAGTTTAAAGAATATAAAAATTGGAACTTACTCTCTTTATATAATGAAGTTAGAATTTCGGTTTCAAATAAGAGCGGCTCGAAACGTATTTAACAGGAAGACGGCTCGCTAGAAAAGATTGTATTTGCTATTAGAATTTGATACTGAAGTCATAATTTTTTTTTTTTTTACGGTTCGATTTTATAGATAAAAAATATTATATAAGTTGTTAAAAAGTTGGGATTTCGGTTTTAACGAGAGAGCAGCTCAATCGAAAGAATCGTATTTAACAAGAAATTGATTCATTAGAGAAGATTATTTAATTATTAAAATTTAATACTAATATTATAATATAACGTAAATGTATTGAATTTTTTTAAAAATATTGTAATGCCGCCGCGAAGCGCGGCTTTATCAACTAGTTGTATATAAATAGTTGAGTTATATAGTACACAATAGAGGAAAACCAAACTTTCTCACCACAACTGTTGAAAATTTTGTGAAGCAACATCTGAACTTAAAAGAAAAATTCAGTTTGACACTTTGATTATCTATTTTTTTTCAAAATTTAGGGATTAAAATAGTCCACACCTTAATTAATAACTAGTTGATAAAGCCGCGCTTCGCGGCGGCATTATAATTTTTATTTTTAAAAAAATTCAATACATTTATGTTATATTATAATATTAATATTAAATTTTAATAATTAAATAATCTTCTCTAATGAACCAATTTCTTGTTAAATACGATTCTGTCGATTGAGCCGCTCTCTCGTTAAAACCGAAATCCCAAATTTTTAACATATATTATAAAGACTTATATAATATTTTTTTATCCATAAAATCGAACCGTAAAAATAAAAAAAAATTATGACTACAGTATCAAATTCTAATAGCTAATACAATCTTTTCTAGCGAGCCCTCTTCCCGTTAAATACATTTCGAGCCGCTCTTATTTGAAACCGAAATTCTAACTTCACTATATAAAGAGAGTAAATTCCAATTTTTATATTCTTTAAACTTTCTAATATTTATAGAGTTTTAAAAGATGAAAATATATCTTATATTTTCTGTATATTATAGATAAACTTGTATAAAAAAGTTAAAATAAAGGATTTTTAGGAAAAAAGATGTATAGTTTTAAAAAAATCGTATATAACGTCTCCACCGTCCTCGTATTCTACTTCCAATAAAACATTTTATTTTATATATTATATATTTAAACACTTTTTATACTGTCTTATTTAATGAACCGCTTTCTTGTTAAACACGGTTATTACTATTGATCCGCTCTCTCGTTAAGACCAAAAACCTAACTTTTACATATATTACTTGTATGATAATGTTTATCCATAAAAATCAAATCCTAAAAATAAAATAAAATTTATAACATCAATATGGTATTTTAATAGCTAGTACAATCTTTTATAGTGAGCCGTCTTCCCGTTAAACATGTTTCGAGCCGCTCTCGTTTGGGATCGAAATTCCAACTTCATTACATATTATTGATGATACTTATCTTACACAACAATTTTTTTCCTTAAAATCAAAACCTAAAAAATAGAGTGAATTCCAATTTATACTTTCTATAGACTTTCTAAAATTTTTGGAGTTTTAGAAAATGAAAACATATCTTATTTTCTCTTTATATTATAGATACTCTTGTATTTATTTAGGATTCTTGCATGAGATTGTTCTTTTATTATGTTAACACATCAATTCTTTTCTTTTTAAATACGGTGAATTATGTTAACACATCAATTCTTTTTTTTTTTTAAATACGGTGACTTTTTTTATGACAATAGTATTGGATTTATGAATAAATTTTCCTAATATAAGTATAATTAACTTATATAAAAAATATATAATTTAAGAAGATCGTACTTTCTATAAAATATTTAATTATATTTCTGCTCTATATATTCAAACACCTATTCTACTTCTAGTAGAACGTTTATTTATATATTTTTTCGATAAATTCGAACTCTTATTCTTTATAAATTCGAACTCCTATTCTACTTCCAATAGAACTTTTAATCGTATGGCTTATAAATACTTATTATACTTACAATAGAACTTCTAATCATATGTCTTCCCTATAAATTCGAACTCTTCTCCTTTATAAATTCGAACACCTATTCTACTTCTAATATGTTAATTGATATTTTTGTATTTATTAGTGTTTAAAATTCTAAAATTCTAGAAAATTAGAAAAATAGATTGAGACGATCTTAGAGCGCCACCTAAACTCCCGCTATCCTCCTTTATATATATATATATATATATTGATATTGATTTATTATCTTTTTTTATTTTAATAAATTGAAAAACTAAACTAAGTTGAAAATCATATTTTGTTAAATTTTCCTATATAAAACATAGAGTTTTTTTTCCCAATTATTTACATTAGAAAAAATTAAAAAAATAAACACATACAATCTAAAATTTAAGAATTTACACTAATCCGTCCAGGTTCCTAATCAAACTCCAGCAGTTCTTCCTTATCCTCTAGAGTTATGTCTTGACATCCTTCTAATCTTTCGTATACTGTCATGTAAAATGTCACCTTCATGCCTTTTTTATATTTACAAGTCACATAACTGAAACCAATACTAATAATAATGAAGATATATAATGACTAGTAATATAATGAGATTGTCCAATTTGAAGACATTTTGGTTTGAATATGATGGGAAATCTATTTTTGATGTTAAGATCTTTGGAGGCACAACATGTGAAAAAGAATTTAGTGTTGAAGATTCTGAGACATAATGCCCTTTTGTCAAGTAAAGGGATGATCTTCTTTTCTCCTAGTGATAATGGAAATGAAAGATGCGGTTCTATCTTTCTTATGCTGCATGTATATATATAGGCTTGTGAAAATGGAAAGTCTTGAAGATTACATCATGAGAGTCTACTACAAGATTACACTCTCACAGGAAATATACAAACTAACGATCATGATATATTTTAAACTAAACGACAACTAAAAAAACTGATGCATTCGATAACATTTTCGGTATTATATCCTATATATAATTGATGTAAAGCAGTTCATGTGATTGGTTTGGTCGTCAGGCATATAATTGTCACTTCAAAATAATATTCTTTATATACTTAAATAAGGTTAAATAAAAATTAGAATATTATTAAAAAGTACACATTATTTCAAAATTTATATAATTGATGGAAAGGATTTCATGTGGTTTGGTCGTGTGTCATTTCAAAAATAATATTTCTTATATTATTAAATAATAAGGTTAAATAGAACTTTTATAATTATATTTTAAATAGTACACCTTATTTAAAAAAATTATGAATAGGGTTTTTAGACATTATATAATTAGTGTAAGGCAGTTTAATGTGATTTGATCGTCAAGACAGATATGTAGAAACATTAATAATAATTGTATTTTTAAATATTGTTTAAGTAATAATTAAAAGTTTTGTTAAATTATACACCTTATTTCAAAATATGGAATTTACAAGTATTATTTTGGAATTTTTTGGAAAAAAATCAAAATTAATTATATAGAGTATAACAAAATTATTGAGTGAAGAAAATATTAACATTTAATAATGTAAAATTTATAAAAACTTGAATTTCAGGTAAAAAATATAATAACTAAAATAATACAAAATAATGTTAATAAAATATATATATAATTGGTGTAAAGCAGTTCATGTGGTTGGTTTGGTCGTCAGGGATATAATTGTCACTTCAAAATAATATTCTTTATATACTTAAATAAGGTTAAATAAAAATTAAAATATTATTAAAAAGTACACATTATTTCAAAAGTTATATAATTGATGGAAAGGATTTCATGTGGTTTGGTCGTGTGTCATTTCAAAATACTATTTCTTATATTATTAAATAATAAGGTTAAATAGAACTTTATAATTATATTATTAAATAGTACACCTTATTTAAAAAAATTATGAATAGGGTTTTTAGACATTATATAATTAGTGTAAGGCAGTTTAATGTGATTTGATCGTCAAGACAGATGTGTAGAAACATTAATAATAATTGTATTTTTAAATATTGTTTAAGTAATAATTAAAAGTTTTGTTAAATTATACACCTTATTTCAAAATATGCAATTTACAGGTATTATTTTGGAATTTTTTGGAAAAAAATCAAAATTAATTATATAGAGTATAACAAAATTATTGACTGAAGAAAATATTAACATTTAATAATGTAAAATTTATAAAAACTTGAATTTCAGGTAAAAAAATATAATAACAACTAAAATAATACAAAATAATGTTAATAAAATACAAGAAAATCATCAAAAATATCGATGTTTTCAATTTTTTTTTTAAAAATACGGTAAAAGTTGGATAGGAAGTTGTAAAGCAAGTTGGAAGCAGTTGTATTTCAGGTTGCAAACACCGTATTTTTAAAAAAAACGTTTTGCAAGTATTTTGGAAAAAAACCCTAAAATAAATATCATCAATTTAATACAGTTTATAGACATTATTTTACAGTTTTTCAAAGAAAATTTGAAAATAATATATAAATCATATCTATAAAACTACCCGTGCATCGCACGAGTATAAAGCTAGTATTTATAATTGGTGTCCGACATGTAGATAGCTGGGGTGGGATTGGAACGGTGGTGAAAATCCATGCTGGATAAAACAAGGAATCCCTTTATTTAAAGAAGATAAGAATCCTTGAAACAGTCATTGAAAGCTCTGCCATCCCGTTAAACATCACAACACTGAGACTAAAGAAAAGGGCTACAAAATATTTTCCTCCATCTGCCAAGTTCCAGATGGCATCTCTGTCCTGAAGAACACAGTAATGGCTATTAAAGCCATGATTGTGATCAGTGTAATGCTGAATATGTACACAAAAGAATTGCCCTTCATCAGTAGACACTCCCTTGCAAAGCAAGCCTTACGCTTCATCAGTAGACACTCCCTTGCAAAGCAAGCCTTAAGCAAATTGCAACCGGAGATACCATATCTTTTTGTCACCAATACAGCAGGATGGTTTTCGGACTTGTCGTGAAGAACACAAATATCTGACGCTAATTTTTCACCTATGTGGAAAGTGTAGAAGGCCTCTGCAAATTAAGAACATGAGACATATATGAAGGTTGATTCTTAATAAACCAATATTATTTTTGGTCTTTTCTTGAAGTCACTTCTTGAAGAAAGTCATCAACCCATTTCCTCTTGGGGCAATTGAAGCCCATGAATTCAAAGAATTCAAGGACATTTTTCCCGCGGACCTTTATAGATAATATGACCTTCTGAAAGCAATATGACATCGTCAAAAAGATTGTACGTCTCTGAGGCAGGCTGTACAAGAGAAATTACCATGACAACATCCATAACATGAGCTATCTGCCTTAAGGATTTGACTATCTGATATGTGGTACAACTATCTAATCCTATGGATATATCATCCATAAAAAAGACTAAAGAAAAGTTTGTTCATAACGTGAGGCCTCTTAACTCAATTTTTGCAATTGAGTCCTCTGAACATCACACTATTCACAGAATTACTGTGAGGGTCAATTGTGAAGTTATTGTTTTCATGGAACATATAGACTGGATTGCTCGGAATACCATTGGAGTCATTTTTAATTTTCAGAATATTCGTATTCAATTTGGTAATCGATCCGGAAACAAAGCGGCTAATTGTTTAGCTCGTTTCTTTGTTTTTTTAACTTGGTTGCATGGTTAATTGGGGACTTGTCCCGATTGAGTCTCTTTCAAATTATTAATGAAATTTGTTTTTATTTTGGTCAAAAAAACGGATGCATCGAGCAATTCATTTACCTCAAAAAACATTAAACACTAAATATATAACATACTTAATATGCATGTGACAGTAAATTTTGTGCAAAGTGTGTACAATTATTGTGCAATTTGTGTGCAATTTACCTGTCTTTATGTATAATAAATATATATATCCTGACCTTTTAATTGTATAGTTCAAATATTTGATTATTACCCGAGAAAAGCAAATAAGAGAACTTTAATGCTAAACTTATGGGACATTTACAAGTTTTTTGGAGCAAGTTCTCGAATTACCCTTATGGGATAATAAATTGATATCAAAAATCAACCTACAACCAACACCAATGGATATATATATATATATATATATATATCTTTGCTCACTGGAAAGCAACTCTAT
Source organism: Saposhnikovia divaricata (assembly GCA_036435485.1). NCBI lineage: Eukaryota > Viridiplantae > Streptophyta > Magnoliopsida > Apiales > Apiaceae > Saposhnikovia > Saposhnikovia divaricata. Next base: position 204,551,310 of record CM071601.1, on the reverse strand, counting down.
TTATAACAATCAAAAGAAAATAACCTTAAAACAGTACCTTATCTTCCCATGATCAATCACTTTCAGACACTGCATTATCTTCGTGCATGGCTCGTGTTGCTCGTACTTTTAGTGGAACCAATTTTTTAGTAGTAATACCAAACTTCTCATTCATGTATATCGTTTTCCAGTCAAGCGCCCAGTCAAAATGATGCAGTAGTGAGTCGAGGAATAGTAAAATCAACGGCTGACCTAACTGCAAACCTATGCGTATCCTCCTTCCAGCACCAAACAGTAGCAACTGAAAATGATTTCCTTTATATTCAATATTGGACCATAAAAATCTTTCGGGCTCAAAGGACTGGCAATTATCACCCCATTATTCGGGGTCTTTCCCGATCGCCTAAACGTTAACAAAGAGTTGTGTATTCTTAGGTATATTATACCCCATGAAACTGATGTTCTTAGTTGCCTTTCGTGATCGCAGTGTTTCCTTCACCAGTGCGTACAAGTATTGCTATTTACTTAAATCATTCTTTTAAATCTTTGTCTTTTCCCACAAACTCATCAAGTTCCGCCTTTGTCTTGCTCATTTTGTCTGGATTTTGCAGAAGTTCAGTCATGGCCCATTCAACTGTTGTATAAACGGTTTCAGTTCCACCCAAAAACATTTCCTGTACATTTAATGTAAATGTTGACAATTTTTTAGAAATTGATAAATAACAATATGTATAGACTTGAAGTAAAATAGAGAAGACTAAGGCACCGTTTGTTTGCAAAGGAAATGGATTTCCAACAAAATAAAAAACTCAAATAAATTTCTCATGTTTGTTTGACCAATAATCCTAGAAATAACTCTTTAAATTATGATTTCATTTTTCGATATTTGAAAATTTATTTCCTTTGAAAATCCATTGCCATGAAACAAACGGGGCCTAAGAATCACAACTAAGAAGATAGTTTGGAAATTTACCAATATGCTTAGGTTGATGTCTTGCTCTGAGAATTTTGTGGGTTCGTCTTACCGTTGCCCTCAAAATTTAACATGTAGTCCAAGAAGTCTTCATTACTCTTACTTCCCCCTTCTCTCTATTTCAGCCGCTCCTGCACGAAGCCTGATAAGATAGGTAGTGCTATACCCATGGCTTCATTTATCTTCTTCCTCGAGCTTTGCAAATCTAACCGGCTGAGCACTGGAAAAATGTCGGTAACATTTGGAGTTACAACCACATTTGCAATTTTATCCAATGATGCAGCAAAATCTTCAACAATTTTTGGAGTTAAAAAGTCTCGGGAAAAAATAACGTTTCCTTGCATGTTGAAGGCTACCAAAAACACAAATTTGGTGACGAAATATACCACTGGTGGTTTCCATCTTTTTCTCAATCCATTGAACTATCTTTTTCACACAGTTTTGCCTGATGGAAGAAGTCTCAACAATCTTATTGTTGGCAATTTTCTGAAATTAATAAAAGAAAAATTGAACAAGAAACCAAGTTACTAGAGGTAAACATTTCGATCTAGATCGGTAAATTAGACATGACCGGGCCTATCAATTGAAGACCCGGACCAGACCGTATATAAACGGCCGGTCTCCGGCCCCTAAAATAAAAAAAATTCCGATCGTCGATCATGTCTGGTCCAAATCCTGAAAAAACCTGGATCGAACCGGATTTTAAGTATATAACTAATTTTATATTACTTTACTTCTAAAATTATATATATATATATATATATATATATATTAAATATTTAAATACATTATAATTTGACAATCTAAATTAGTAGATAATAAATTGATGAAATAGTAGAGATCACCATTAAAATTAAAATTATTAAATGTCATACTTCATACTATAAATAATTGGCATTCACATGTTTAGAAATTGCAATTATTTCACAAAAAATAAGATATGGACTTCATTTTAAACATATATCAACCTGCAAAATAATTTATTTATTTTATGTACTTAAACTTTAAAAAAATTATATTATATTATAAAATTTCAATTTTATGTAGAAATTAACTAACCAGTGCATATCGGTCCGGTCCTAAAACTGTTATTCCAAGATTACACACTTGTATAATTGTAGAAGGGGGGGTTGAATACAATTCTTGATATTTATAAATTTCTGATAAGAACTCCAGAAATCTATACTTAGATAATTGCTGTAGAAAGATTAATGCACAAACACATAAAAATCAGGTGGTTAAATGTACCACCTGAAGCTTTTATTCGAAAAAAACTCTGTGATACAAAAGTACACAGCTTCTGTTTTACAACTCTTTGCTTTCTAAGGATATTCAACAAAAACCCTAAGCAAATGTATCTGTTTTCTTAGCTATTCAAAGAGTTGCTACCCTTGGTTATAAATCCCAAGTTTACAAGTACTACTGGAATAAAATAATATTAATCTAATTCTAGTTGACTTGCTACTACACTCCAAATACACATGTAGCCGAAAGGTTATCCTTGTGAACAGACATGTCTCCTGCACCTTTCTTGTATTCATAGTGTAAACGGAATGCTTCTTTCTTCTGTGTTTCCAAAGTATGACTGCCATACTGCTTTTTGTATCTACTATCAACCCATGTGATCTGTCAGTCAAACCTGTCCTTATCAACTGCTAATCCCCAGCTTAGCATAGAAGAAAGTGTCAATGATTATCCGTTGATATTGTACACTGACATCCGTTGATGATATATTGAACTGTATCCGTTGATATTGAGACTTGAGTTGTATCCGTTGATAGAGTGGATTTGAGTTGTATCCGTTGATAGAGTTTTGTCTTCATCTGTTGATACACTTTCACTTAGACAGAATTACATAGCATAGCTTATTTACAGTTGGCTACCCTATTCTGCTTATCCATTGATGGTCAACAAGACTGTGGATAAAAACACTATCAACCGATAACATAGAGATACTGCAGTATGCTACAAAAACCTCATCCGTTGATGAGCTACCTGTCAACGGATAGAGTTATAAATCCTCATCCGTTGACAGCTACAAAACCTTATACAATTTGATTGATTGTGAAGTTATCATCAAATACAACATTGTAACAACCCCGATTTTTTTCCGGATTTATTATTATTATTATTATTTAAATATTTTATTGATTTTCCATAAAGGAATAAGAAGATTGTGAATATTTACTTTTAATTTGAATGCAGTTATGTGTTTAATTGTTAATAGGTTATTCGGATAGACTGTATTTGGTACTGTCTGTGTTAGTAAAAATGTTTATTTTATTAAAAATTTATATTTTTATCAATAGTGATAAATTGAGTTTGTTTTAAAATTTTATGGATCGAATTGGTATTTTATCCGTGCCCCATTAATATTTGGGTGCATTATTAAAATATTTGAAAATTTTGTATTTTATATTTTTGATCAATCAGGGAAAATTTCGTGTATTTTATTATATTAAAATATATTTTTAGTTGATTTTATTATGTTTTGATTTATTTTTAATGCATTTAAACACGTTATAATTTTTATTAAATAGGCAAATTATCCCATACGTGATATGTGACTTCTGTGTAGCATAGAATATTTTATTCTATTTTTCTGTAAATTTTATATTTTTAGAATATAGTTATTTCGCATTTTAATTTCCAGATCCAGCCCCTGTATTGAATTCGAGGCCATGTTTTTGATAAAATTATTTTTATATAATGATAGGATATATAAAAATGCATTATTTTGTAATTTTTGTAATATTCATAATTTTTGGGAAATTTTGATATATATATTACATTTGTTTAAAAATAAAAATTTTACATTTTTATCCCATAAAAATTATTTTTAAGGCATAATAATTTTAATTAGGGGTTAAAAATAGTTTTGGGGTATTAATTTTTGATTAATATAAATAGGAATCAGATTTTTTTTTTATTAATAATTCATAAAATCAGATTTTTTATATATAAATAAATATAAAAATATATTTTTCTCTCTCATGTTCTTGAGGATCAAATCCAAATTTGAAGGTGTTATTTATATCGGATTTTGGTGTTCTTATGCTCAAATCGAAGCTCTTGATCTCTAGTTTCATAATCTACAATCAATTTCATCAGAGGGTAAATTTTCGATTTTATATCAATTTTCTTTTGAATCTGCAAATTAGGGTTCTTCATAAAATTTGGGGATTTTCGATTCTTTGATTTTCCGGTTGAATTGATGGTTTGTATAGCTTTATATTGATTCCAGGAGTCCAATCATATGTTCAATTTCATTGTTCTATTGCTAGTTTAATCAATTCGAAAATTAGGGTTCTTGAGCCTAATTTGGGGCTTTTTGATTGAGTGATTTTCCGGTTGTTTTGATGCTTCCAATAGCTTTATATGATGATTTAGAGTCGATTCATGTAGTTAATTGTATCATTCTATAGCCGGATTGTGATATTCAAGTTTGTTAGTTTATGCTCAATTTTCAAATCATTCTTGCAAAGCTTGTGTTGATTGTTTGTATGTAAGGTGTTAGGGGTTAGATTATATGAGTTATAAGCTTCATTTTGTGATGTTAAACATAAAATTTGGTTTCGAATTGTAGAAAAACGTTTTTTGGCCGGAGTTTAGTTTGATTTTGGCCGGATTTTTAGTTTGGTCGAATCTGGGAATGAATGAATGGTATAGTTGTGTTTAGAATTTGATTTGGAGTGTGTTTGGTATTAAAAACGTAACGAATGGTACGTTTTTTACGTAGCCGGAGTTCGCCGGAATTATTTTCCGGTGACCGGAAACTGGGCAACCTCCATTGATGGAGGTGGTGTTCTTGGAGCATTCAAGTGAAGGTGGTGATGAACAGTAACCGTTTGATCTTTAAAATCTGAAAACCAATTTCTGAAAAATGATTTTGGAAAATTATTTTCAAAATTAATTATAAATTCGAATTTTATTTTCAGAAATTCGAAAAATAATTTTAAAAATTCGAAAAATCATTTTTAAATTTAGAAAAATTATTTTTAATTTCGAAAAATAGTTTTAAAATTTTAATAAATTATTTTTTTATTCGAAATTTATTTTATTTGATTATTTTAAATCTATTTAGCTAATATCTTAATTAATTTAAATTGATTGGTTAATTAATAATAATCAATTAATTTAATTAATTAAATATTATTTAAATATGATGAAAAATAATCAAATTTAATTATTTTGGAAAATAAAATAATTTATTTATTTTATAAATATTATTTTACCTTTAATATTTATTTCTTTATTTGAAATAAAATTGTTTTAAAATTCTAAAAATAATCCGGGAGTGATAAAAATATTTTTAAAATTCTTAGATTTATTTTTATGAGTTGATTAATAAATAATTAATTTGAATATTCAATTAATTTAATTTTTAATTGAATTATTCTTATTAATTGCGTATTAATTAAACCGTTTGTTCGTTTTCAACGAGAAAAGTATTTCTGGAATTAGAAAAATGACCCGGTTCTTATAAAAATAGTTTTAAGTTAAAATTCAACTTTTAAATTTGGATCGACTTTTTACCAAACCTTTTTATTGAGTCGGTTATATCCGATAATTAGGGTTTTGACCCGTTTTCTGTTTTAAAAATATTGGATAAAATCTTTTTATGATCTGATCAACGTGCTATGTGATTATGTGATCTACTTATTAGTCTCTTTACGTGCGATGTGAATTATCGAAGTGTTTACTTCGAGGGTTAAGCGTTGTAATTATATTTCTATTTCTTTATCGAGGATTAATTGGTAAGTATTGACTTAGGTTTGTCAGCGGAGATATAATGAAGAGGGTTGGAGATAGATGTGGTATTCTTTGTGGGTTATGAAAAGGTGGAGGTGAATGCAGTATTGTTGGTGGAATTGTTGGATTACTTGTGAGGTGTTTTAACACCGGGAAAATGTCTATGTTCAAAGAGGATATTTCCAATTATTTTCTCCCGATAGAGATTTTGGTAAGCATGGTTAATATGTTCGAGTTGAGTTTATAAACGTTTATAAAAAGTAGAAATTGATGTTTGAAGACTGAAGTACCAGCTTATGTTTGACTATAGAAGTAGACGCGTGGGCTCGATGTCGACAGATCAGACTCGTGGCAATCGTAAGAGCGTCAAGCCAACGAATGATTAAAACAGAGGACATGATGACGTGAGATAGAAGAAAAAGATAGTTGTATTACTTTGGCGCTACGTAATAGCAAAGGACCAGAGGCAAGTATTTTCTTGATCATCTTAAACACTTTTATTTTATGTTTCATTGATTCATATCATGACAAATAGTTATTGTTCAGAGCTATTTGTGATTCTTAAATATTTTTGTGCGAACAAAGTTACTTGATATTGGTACCCTTGATGTGGGGAATTGTTTAAGATAAACTCTTCATATCCTTATTATCGTAGTAAATAATAGGGATGTGAACTGTATGTGAAACTAAGCATTTCCTGTTGAATTCGGAAATTGCTCTATTGGATTGGAAAATGATAAAGCGTAGGAGGCCATGGTAGCTGCCATGGTCCAGCAATATTTAAGGAGGATATGGTAACCATTCCATCTTCCTATAGGCTAACATTACTTGCCTATTTTGGTACCCTCATGAAATCCGGATTATACACACGGGTATAGCTGTACCAGTGGAGTATAAAGGGTCCCATTGCTTTTGAACCTGATCAGGGGGCAATGGTGTTTCAGTAAAGTGTATCCAATCCATATCGCCCGAATGGCTATTATATATTGTGAGTTGGCAGATGATTCATTTTTATGACATGCCAAATGATTTCAGTTATGATTTGAATTATATCACAGTTGTTGATTCAGTTTCTTTATAAACTGTTTTACATTTCAGTTGATTTTATGCCCCACTTATCCTGGTTTTTGTATCAAAATTTTTATACGCTTGCTGAGCATTTCTTTCGCTCATACTTGCTGTTGTAAATTCTAACATTTCAGTAAAGGTAGTTGGCGAGACTTATCCGCACAGTTCAGAAAAAGAAGAAGCGTGATGCTATTTCGAAGATGGTTTGGCTCAGGATGTCTGGATTTAGTGTAAGATCTATTTTATATAATTGGGTTAATATTTATTATTATTATTATTATGTAATAGTCTAGTTGTCCTGGCGTACTTCTTATCGAAGTTACACCAGTGATTTAAGATTTGATCAAAGAGAATGTTGTAAAGAAGGATTACTTTTTATTTAATGGAATTTGGATTCTTGTTTCTAGCCCTATAACCTTAAAAGATCTTGGTATGTTTGGGGTCACAGATATATATTCCCAGTGTTGGACAACTGCAAGTGAATGATTATTATTAAACAGATGTTTTATTTTGAGAATTTTCGCGTGACCACCAAATCTTCTGACCCCGGATTTGGGGGCGTTACAAACATATTCCTAACAATCTCCCCCAATTTATACTTGATGGCAATAAAGCATAAATTCAGGACCTTGATGATAACAAAACATTCCTAAAGATATATATAGAACAATGCAAAAATTGTATTAAGCTACAAGAATTAAAAACTGAAAGTTTGAGAAATTTACAGAGAAGTGCTCCTCTAGACTGAGCAGATTAAGACTGTTTCTTTTCTCTTGTTGGCATCACCCTTGATTTTCCTTCTTTGGCAGAGTTGGACTCAATCTACATTTGGAGTTACCTATAGAAGGCATCTTCTTCATCAACCTTTGGATTTAGCTTTTGTTGTAACCATCTCAGGTATTGAGAACTAGCCTTTGATAGTTGGTCTTCTAACCTGAAGAATCTCCTGTTACCATCTTCATCCCTGAACTCCATCATCCAGAAGGGTTGAAGGTGGATTTTCTGTCCATTGTATGAGATCTTCATCTTCCTTGGTAGACTTGATGGTGAGTTCCATTCTCTCCTTATCTGTTCTATTTTGTCCAGTATATCCCCTTTTGCTATCTTGGAGAACCCTGTGTATCTCTTGATTGCAGAGAACACTTTGGTTAAGGTCAGATAATTTTCTCCAAGAACCCTCTGTAGTGGCCATGTCCTTTCCTCCCTTGTATACAAAGACCAATCTCTCAGGCAAATGTTTATATTTGTCAATTCCTCTTACTTCTGACAATTCATCCAGATACAGATTCATGCCAGAGTATTCTTCAATATCTGCCTGATAGATAAAATCATCCTTGTTTTCCAAGATTGGCTGCTTGACAATAGCAGGTACCCTAACAACTTGAATTGGTTCCTTTGAAGGTTGCTTCCTTGGTATCCTTTTCTTCTGTATAGGCTTCTGTTGAGGCTTCAGCAAGAATGAAGGAACCTCAATGGAGTCAAGATTCATTGGTTCTTCTTTAGGTACTATAGGATCACCATGGAAATTCACAGCTGGGTTGAATACTTTTACAGAAATAGGTTGTGATGAGCCAACTGTTTCCTTGCTTTCAATTTCTGGAGAGACAGGCCTCCTTGCCTTTGATTTCACTCTCTTAGATTTGGATTTGAGGACTGATTTCACTTTCCTTTTGGATTTGGGGACTTCCTCAGGTTCCCTCATTTCATCCTCTACCTCATCCATTAACTCCTGAGACAGCCTGGCTTGCTTCTCATCTGAGTTTTCATATTGATTTTCTTCACTTGGATGAGCTTCCCTTAGAAGTTTGGAGGTCTCCTCTCTTTTTGCTTCAACAAATCTAGGATGGCTGTTGGATATATTTAACACTTTTCCATTCCTTATTATTACAACCATCCAATCTCTTACACTCTTATTTGTCTTTTCCTTGAACTCTTTGATTGTCTTTCCCATTAGCTTCTCATCATCATCCTTGGGAAATGGAAAGCCCAATTGTAACTTGTTCTTCCCATTTGCCTTTGGTGGAGAGTAGGCTCTGGTTTTTATGTATGGCTCAAATTCTTTGACATAAGATGGTTCAGCATCATAGAATGTAGGAGCCACAATCTCTGGAGTGAGCACCTTCAGAATTGTAGTTGATATTGTTGGAGCTGAGGACTGATTAGAGAACAGAGTTGATACCATTGATTCATTGATCATCCTTTCTGTTCTCATCATTCTTTCATTTGCCTCCTTGTTGTTCTTCTCTAATTCTTTAATTCTGGCTTGCCTCTCATCTTCTGAGATTTTTGACAAGTCAGGAACTGGAGGCACAACCTTTTGTTTCTTCACAGGGGAAGCCTCTATAGTAAACTCTTTTGGATTGACCACTATCATTGGCTGTTGCTCCCCCTCAATTTGTGCTATCTTGCTACTGGAAGCTGGAATTTGACTAGAAGTAGCTGCCTCTTCTACCTTTTTCTCCCCCTTTTTGTTAGCATCAAGGGCTGGAGATGAGGCTGCAAGCAGCCTTTCCAGTAGCTCAGTCTGTTTGGCTTGATTGGCAATGAGTGTCTGCATTTGAAATTCCATACTATCCACTCTGGAGGAGAGATGCTGAACATATTTGGCCAGGCTATCTTCCTTCAATAATTTGCTAGTCAGCACCTTCTGAGTGGTAGTAGGGGCTAGTGCCTCAATCCTGGCATCTAGTTCCACTTTCAATTCTCTAATTACAGTTTGGACCTCCTCCTGTTGTGTTCTTTGAATGACCATGTGCATTTTGTGAAGTTTCAGGGAGTCCATTAATTGCTGAAGGACAGCCTTTCTCTGTGGATCTGCATTTTGGTGCTCAGCCCTAGCAGATTGATATTGCTTCACAATCTCCACATTGAAGTCACCAGCCACAGTGGTAGTAGAAAATAGCCAGTCTGGAGTATCTGCCACATTGACTTCTTCATCATTTGTTGTGCTGTCACTGTCATCACTGCCAAACTCTTCACTGTCAGCATCTGAAGGCAGAGTTGTCAAAGCTTCCTTTGCTCTTTGTAGAGATTGTGAGGTGTGCACTAGGTGCATTGCCTCCTCTGCCTCCACATTGCCCTATTGTGCCATGACTTGATAGGCAGAAACAGGATGAGTAAAGGTTTCAGGATCCAAAGAGATGGAGTCAATGATTGACTGATATTCTTGTCGAAATTCCATCTCTTTAGAAGCTTCATTAACCTCCATTAACTCACTTGCAATGGCTGGATCTTCCTGCCTTATTTCTCATGTAGTCCCTTCTCTCCACTCATCTCTCTTTTCTTGCATCAGGTGCTCCCCCTGGCTCACACCTCTCACACCCTCACCTTCACCTACTAAGGTGGAACTCTCTGGCTCTCCTTTTGCATGACCTGAAGAAATGGTCAGCCTCTCATTATTTTCCTCTCCTTTTGCCTGCTCACAATCACTCCCTTCCCTCAATCCTAAAAGTGTTTCAACTACTGAGAACTCCTCCACACTTGGCACAGGAATGTCAGATATAGCAGTGGTAGAGTGAGTTATCAGTTATAGCTGTCAACGGATGGCTAGACATAGGCGCATCCGTTGATGGAGAAACACTTGTCAATGGATGAAGGATATCCGTTGATGAAGGAATGACAATATCCATTGAAGTGAAAACCAACACTGATCTGTGGAGATTGATTTTAAAGATGAGGCCACAGATGTTGTTGTGAATTCAGGAATGGAAGGTTGATGGCCCAACAAATCATCTAAAAGATGATGACCACCAATTGCAGAGTGGGGCTTCTCCAAGAATCTTAAAGATGGAGAATCAGGAATTGATGTAGATATCATATCCACATCCAGAGATGGAGTTGGTGATGGTGGATTGTAATGTGTATCGATTTGAAGGTTAAGATCAAGGGACTGTGACTCCACATTTATTGAAGTCACATCAAACTGAATTTAAGAAGGTACAGTTTGCTGTACTGTGTGTGCACCCTGTGCTTCCCCTATGGTTTTAGATTTTACTCTTCTTTCATAGGTTTTTGAGAGAGGGCTAGTGTCCCTTACCCTTTTGTGCAGAGTTTCTGTAGAACTAGTAGTCACACCCTGTTGAGAGGATGTAACTTGGGCTTGGCTATTTGGTGCACTTACCTCACCTACCTTATTCTTAGGGCTTGCACCCTGTCCCTCACCACTCACTACCTCCTTCACACTCCCCTCAAGAGCTGTGGTAGTTTTTGCAACAGATGCTTTTTTAGAAACACCTGAGGTTTGTCTCTTAGATTTTGGTTTGGAAACGTTTTAGTCACTTGGGTAGGAGCCTGTTTTGTCACTACTACAGACTCCATTGTGACTGAGGAAGGCAAAGAAATTTGGGGGTTAGATATAGGAGTTTCAAGGTTAGAAAGAGTTACCTGAACAATTGGTAGATATACCAATTGTACTTCTGCATTGGAGTTCATTCGAATTAAATCACTTAAGACTCTCTTCTCCTGAACAAAACATGTGAACTTGCTATCCGGGTTAGCAATGGATAGCTTATTCTCAGATACATGCAGTGCTAAGAGCATCAAAAATCTAGCAAAATAGATATTCATGCTCCTAGTTTCCTTTTTACCTAATTTTGCTGCTATCTCATACATGACTAGTGTGCCAAAGTTATAGAATTTATCAGTCAGAAGCATACACAACATAACTAGCATGGAATGGGTAACATCATCAAAGTTACTAATTTTGCCTGAAAAAGTTTTAATGAAGGCATCACAAAAATAACTTCATTCTTTAACCATCCCTTTCCAAACAATTTTCCCTAAATTATCAGTACTAAGGGCATAATTTATGGAATTAAGCATGGCAACTATTTCAGCATCACTGGGTACTTTCAGACAGTTATTCTCAGGCAATTTTAAACAAGCAGTTATCACATCAGAGTTAACTACATAGTTTTTACCCTTTAGAGAAAAAGCAATTGTACCGTCTGTGCCATTGAACTCAGCAGATGCCCACACCTCTTCGATTACCTCGTGGATTAGAGGAGTGGTGGCAGTCATAGCATACGAAAGTTTACAGTTCTTCACAAAATTCATCATGGTGTGATAAGCTTCTGGCGCATTCACTGTATCGACATAGGCCGCGAAATTGTTCTTCTCATAGGTGAACCCAGTGGAAGACATCATCTTAACAATAGGCGCCATTGAAGAGTTTGAACTTTTGTTGCAGGGAATTTTTGTGAAGAAGATGCAGTTTACTTAAGAGAATCTTGAAAGTCGATAAAAGTGAGATGTGAGAGCACAAGACAGCCTTTTATACTTTTCAAGAATTGAAAATGAAATAATTAAAAGTAATTACCCATTGGTCAAAAGTAACTGTCAAATAATAAAAGAAAATAAATATAACCAGTCCTATATAGATACACGTTTACCAACGGTTATATTTAAAAGAAAATATGTATATCAACGGATATGAAATGAACGGTTGAGAAACAGTTTATCCGTTGATGACGTGGATAAGCTGTTATCCGTTGATATACAAAAATCTAGGAATGTGTTTATGCTATCAACGGGTAAAAGGATATCCGTTGATAAGATAATTTTGCCTTGGACAAAATTTCTGAAGAAAATTTTTCTGAGATTTTTTAATTCTCAAGTAAATCAAAACACATTCCTAGCTGCAATGCAGTAAAATCAAATATCACTAGGAATTATGACAAGTTAAGCATACCTAGCTCACCTACAAATATTGTGAATGTGGATTCATCAAGAGGCTTGGTGAAGATATCTGCAAGCTGCATTTCACTTGGCACAAAGTGCATTTCTACTGTACCATTCATCACATGTTCTCTAATGAAGTGGTATTTGATGTCAATGTGCTTGGTTCTCGAATGTTGCACTGGATTCCCTGTGATGGAAATAGCACTTGTGTTGTCACAGAAAATTGGAATCTTCTCAACTTTTAGACCATAGTCAATGAATTGATTTCTCATCCATAGAATCTGTGCACAACAGCTTCCAGCAGCAATGTACTCAGCTTCAGCTGTAGAAGTGGAGACTGAGTTCTGTTTCTTACTGAACCATGAAACAAGCCTGTTTCCTAGAAATTGACAGGAACCTGTAGTACTTTTCCTATCAACTCTGCAACCTGCATAATCTGCATCTGAATAGCCAGTTAGATCAAAACCAGATTCTCTTGGGTACCAAATGCCAAGGTTTGGTGTTCCCTTGAGATACCTGAAAATTCTTTTAATAGCTATTAAGTGAGACTCTCTAGGGTCAGCTTGAAATCTAGCACAAAGACAAGTAGGAAACATTATATCAGGTCTACTGGCTGTTAGGTATAGAAGTGAACCTACCATGCCTCTATAGCTTGAGATGTCCACAGACTTTTCCTTAGTATTCAACTCAAGCTTAGTTGCAGTGGCCATAGGTGTTTTTGCAGAGGTACAATCCATTAAGTCAAATTTCTTTAAGAGATCATAAATATATTTTGTTTGACTTATGAAAATGCCCTCATTAACTTACTTTACTCGCTTTACCCATCATGCTCATTTCATACCTACTTTGCATAAGTTTGGCAAACCTTTTGCAAAGCTTCTCATCTGTAGACCCAAAAATAATATCATCTACATAGATTTGGACAAGTATTGAAGAGCCATTGATATTCCTATGAAATAGGGTTTTATCTACTGTATCTCTAGTGAAGTGGTTCTCCAAAAGAAATTGAGATAAAGTGTCATACCAGGCTCTTGGTGCTTGCTTCAAACCATAAAGTGCTTTCATGAGAAGATATACATATTCTGGAAATTCTGGATTCTCAAAGCCAGGAGGTTGATGGACATAGACCTCTTCTTCCAGTTCCCCATTTAGAAAGGCACTTTTGACATCCATCTGATAGACTTTGAAATTGGCATGTGCTGCATAGGCTAGAAAGATTCTTATTGCCTCAAGTCTTGCCACTGGAGCAAAAGTTTCATCAAAATCTATCCCTTCTTCTTGAGAATAGCCATTTGTCACTAATCTAGCTTTATTCCTCACAATTATGTCATTTTCATCTGTCTTATTCTTGAGAACCCATTTAGTACCTATGACACTTCTATCATCAGGTTGGGCACAAGTTTCCATACTTTATTTCTTTCAAATTGGTTTACCTCTTCTTGCATTGCTAAGACCCAATCTGGATCTAGAAGGGCATCTTCCACTTTCTTAGGTTCCTCTTGAGACAGGAAGCTACTGTATAGACATTCTGCTTGAGTGGCCCTTCTAGTTTGGACTCTTGAATTTGATTCACCAATGATTAACTCAAATGGATGATCTCTAGTCCATTTTCTTGCAGGTGGAAGGTTTGATCTTGATGAGGTTGCTTCATTTCCATGAGCATGATCATGTTGATTTAGCATTGAATTTTGACCTTGAGAAACTCCCCCTGAGTTTGTTGTCCTTGCTGAATTATGAAGTTGACTGTCAATGGATGCATCATTTTGCCTGTCGACGGATGCTTAAGAATCTCTGTCAACGGATGCATCTCTAATATTGTCAACGGATGCTCCAGGATGACTGTCAACGGATGCTTCATTTCCAGTGTAAGCATCACTTCTAGTTGGTACAACAACTCTTGGTGGATCTCTGTGGTCATGATCTTCATCTTCCTCATCATCATCATCATTATAGTACATTCTTCCTTCACCTTCATTCTCAAATTCCAACTTCTCATGGGAGCCTTCATCATTTAGGCCTAGAATCTTTTGATCATCAAACACAACATGTACAGATTCCATAACAACGTTGGTTCTTAGATTGTAGACTTTGTAGGCTTTCCCTGCTGCATATCCAACGAAAATAGCTTCATCTGCCTTTGCTTCAAATTTGCCCAAGTTATCTCCATGATTCCTTAGTACAAAACACTTACATCCAAAGACATGAAGGAAAGCTAAAGTTGGTTTCTTGTTGGTTAACAACTGATAAGGAGTCATTCCTCTAGCTTGATTGACCAAGGAAATATTCTGAGTAAAGCATGCAGTGTTGACAGCTTCAGCCCAGAAATATGTTGGTAACCTTGATTCACTTAACATTGTTCTAGTTGCTTCAATGAGAGTTCTGTTTTTCCTTTCAACAACCCCATTTTGTTGAGGTGTTCTGGCAGCAGAAAACTCATGGACAATTCCATTCTCTTCACAGAAAATCTTCATTGTGGAATTCTTGAATTCAGTACCATTGTCACTCCTGATTCTTTGTACTCTGTCTTCAGAACCATTGTTTAGTATTCTGAGGTGATTGATGATGATTTCACTTGCACAATCCTTGGAGTGCAGGAAGAAGGTCCATGTGAACTTAGAAAAATCATCTACAATCACCAGACAGTATTTCTTCTTTGAAATAGACATGACATTTACTGGACCAAATAAGTCCATATGCAGCAATTGAAGAGGCTTAACAATGGATGACTCTGTCTTGCTTTTGAAGGATGATTTCTTTTGTTTCCCTAATTAGCAGGCATCACACAGTCCATCTCTGACAAATTCCAATTGAGGGATTCCTCTAGCAAGATCCTTTCTTACCAAATCATTCATAACTTTAAAATTCAAATGTGACAGCTTCTTATGCCATAGCCAACTCTCATCCTTACTTGCTTTGCTGAAGAGACAAGTAATGGATTCTGAGCATGCTGAATTGAAGTCAGCTATGTAAACATTTCATTTTCTAAAGCCTGTCAATACCACATTGTTGTCTTCCTTGGCAGAAACAACACAGGCTTCTTTTGTGAACTTTACTTCATAGTCTTTGTCACAAATCTGACTGACACTCAGCAAATTGTGCTTCAAACCTTCAACTAAAGCCACTTCTTCAATGATGACATTGTCTTTTGAAATCAGGCCATATCCCTTAGTATATCCTTTGCTGTCATCTCCAAAGGTAATTCTAGGGCCAACTCCTTCCTTGAACTCTGTGAGCAGGGTTGAATCTCCTGTCATGTGCCTAGAGCATCCACTGTTTAGGTACCATAGATTCCTTCTGTTTCCATGCACACATTTCAAAAACAAATCAAGTTGATTTTGGTACCCAAGCTTCCTTGGGTCCTTTCTTGTTAGCCTTTGACTTTGCACTCTTAGCATTCTTCAACTTAGGTGTAGATGCTTGAGTGATGGGGTTTGACAAATGCTCATTTGCATGAATATTTGATGCATGCATTTGTGGAAAATTGGCATACATATTATTCATGCTAGGAATGCTCCATGACATTTGTGGCACATTCACAGATTGAAAATAAGGATTAGACACATATGGCATGTTCACATATGGATTTGAAAAACTAGCATTTTGATATAAACCAGGCATAACAGGCATTGCAGGCATACATGGTATTGTTTGAGGTACATGAACAGGAGCCTTGTTGACAATCTTGCAATTAGAAGATAGGTGATTGACACTATTACAATTACTACAAGTTTTCCTAGGAGCAAACTTGTCAGGAGAATAATTGTTTTTCTTGTTGATGCCTATCTTACCATTTCTGTTCTTTTTCTTTTTACCCTCAATTTCTACCTTTTCATTATCTGATTTACCAACAGCCTTTTTGTTATGTAAATCACATGCCTTAGCCTTCCCACTAGATTTGGTTTTGCTACTCTCACCACTAACAAAGTTCTTGTTGACTGGACCATACTTGATATCCAGTTTCCTGAGTTCCTTCTTACTAACAAACTTTTTGTTAGTCGACGGATACCTCTCATCCGTTGATGGTACATCTATCAACGGATGATCACTATCCGTTGATTCACAAATAGTCTCTAGATCCTCAAGGCCAGGTTCTAGCTCCTTTTTCTTTTGAGTCCAGGTATCCTTCACAAACGATTCTATTCCCTGGACTTCTATTATGTTTTGAGAAATATTCCTACAACTTTGAAATTTAGCAATTATCCCTTGTTCTTTTTCAAGATGGTCTTTTAAAATCAGTTCTCTTTTTAACAAGCTTCAAGTTCACTTTTAGCATTATTGCAATCAACTCTCATTTTCTCAAATTCTAGAAATTGAGCTTCTAGAGCAGCATTTCTATCACTTAAAAACATATTAGACTCTTTAATCCTATTGTTCTCTTTAGTAAGTTATTTAAGGGTAACACTTAAGTGATATAGTTCAGTAGACATTTCATCTATAACACTATTGCATTCCTCTTTGGTGAGCTCAGAGAGATTAGTAGAAAATACCTGATTGCTAGCTGAACTTGCTTCCTGCTCTCCAGAATCAGCCATCAATGCAAGGTTGACAAACTCAGCATCATCATCCGAATGATTGTCATCAACAGCCCAGTCATACTCTTGGGTCAAGAATGCCTTTCCTTTCTGCCTGAGAAGATCAAAATATTTCTTCTTGTAGTCAACAGTCTCAGTTGACTTTCCCTTGTTCTCAGATCTAGGTTTCCTGCATTCAATTATCATGTGACCAGCAATTCCACAATTCTAGCATTTAATTTTGGATTTATCCACATAGTTGCTTGTGGAAAAATCCTTGTTAAATGGCTTGGCCACCCCAGAGTTTCTCTTGAATTTCAGCTTAGAGAATCTCCTAGATAGAAAAGCTAAGTGCTCATCTATTTCATCCAATTCATCCTGCTGAAGGACATTCAATTCCTCAGACACCTTTCCCTTGCTCCTGCTTGATTCTGCTCTACCTTTACAAACCTCCCTGTTTGGTGTAGAACTAGCAGCTTCTGTCCTTTCCTCCTTCTGCTCCAAGTTGGCAACAAGTGCAACTGACCCACTTTTCTTTTGAGACTTCTCAATCTCTTCATCCTGCTCCATTTCCAGCTCATATGTCTTTAAAGTTCCATAGAGCCTTTCAAGAGTAAATGTCTTGTACTCTTGAGTGTTTCTTAGAGAAACAGTCATTGGCTTCCATTCCTTGGGCAGTGATCTCAGAAATTTGAGATTATAATCTTTAACTTGATAGATTCTTCCATACAGTTTCAAACCATTTAGTAGCTTTTGAAATCTACTAAATGTATCATTCAATGTTTCTTCACTCTTAAAGTGGAAATGTTCATACTGTTGGATTAGTAGTTGCATCTTGTTTTCCCTCGCCTGTTCTGTTCCTTCACAAAGGGTTTGAACAGTGTCCCATACTTCCTTGGAGGTGGTACAGTTAATAACATTGTCAACCATGTCTGTTTCTAGACCATTGAACAGTATATTCATGGTCTTTTTGTCTTTGTGGACTTCTGCAATATCTTCAAGACTCCATTCAGAAACAGGTTTGGGAATGAGAGTGTCAGGCACATCTTCAGCCAGGCCAACTCTCGTTGCAGTCTTCATTGGAACATGAGGGCCCTTGTCAATGCAATCCACAAAACCCTCATCAATTGACAAGAGATGTAGACGCATTTTTACTTTCCAATGAAAGTAATTCTCTCTATCAAGAACTGGAATCTTTACTCCATAATCCTTCTTAGACATGTTGGAAGTGTGTTGATCTTTAAACTTCAAATATGTTAGAAGCTTGCTCTGATACCAATTGTTATTCCCAGATTACACACTTGTATAATTGTAGAAGGGGGGGTTGAATACAATTCTTGATATTTATAAATTTCTGATAAGAACTCCAGAAATCTATACTTGGATAATTGCTGTAGAAAGATTAATGCACAAACACATAAAAATCAGGTGGTTAAATGTACCACCTGAAGCTTTTATTCGAAGAAAAATCTGTGATACAAAAGTACACAGCTTCTGTTTTTCAACTCTTTGCTCTAAGGATATTCAACAAAAACCCTAAACAAGTGTATCTGTTTTCTTAGCTATTCAAAGAGTTGCTACCCTTGGTTATAAATCCAAAGTTTACAAGTACTACTGGAATAAGATAATATTAATCTAATTCTAGTTGACTTGCTACTACACTCCAAATACACATGTAGCCGAAAGGTTGTCCTTGTGAACAGACATGTCTCCTGCACCTTT
This sequence comes from Saposhnikovia divaricata, assembly GCA_036435485.1. Lineage (NCBI taxonomy): Eukaryota > Viridiplantae > Streptophyta > Magnoliopsida > Apiales > Apiaceae > Saposhnikovia > Saposhnikovia divaricata. The sequence goes on along the minus strand of CM071601.1, from coordinate 204,532,626 downwards.
CTTGTATTCATAGTGTAAACGGAATGCTTCTTTCTTCTGTGTTTCCAAAGTATGGCTGCCATACTGCTTTTTGTATCTACTATCAACCCATGTGATCTGTCAGTCAAACCTGTCCTTATCAACTGCTAATCCCCAGCTTAGCCTAAAAGAAAGTGTCAATGATTATCCGTTGATATTGTACACTGACATCCGTTGATGATATATTGAACGGGTTAAATCTCAAAGTGCTCACTGAAGTGGAGGGCTGGTATCAAATTGCTCACTCTAGTTATCGGCATCTCATTTGAATCATTAAAGTCATAATAAATATCAAATGGATACCTTTAAAATATACTCAAAAAATAAAAATAGTTTTTCATTGATTTCTACACATTTTTCTTGAATGGTTCCATAACCAAACGAAAGGTTAATAATTCTAGTATTTTTGATAATATATTTATAATTTAAAAAGTTTATTTACTATTTATTTTTAATTAAAACAAGGAAAATGACAATAAAATTAAAAATAAATAGTAAGTGAATTTTTAAAAATCTAAATATATTATCAGAAATACTAGAATTATTAACCTTTCGTTTGGTTATGGAAGCATTCAAGAAAAATATGTAGAAATCAATAAAAATTTATTTTTATTTTTCGAGTATATTTTAAAGGCATCCATTTGATATTTATTATGACTTTAATGATTCAAATGAGATGCCGATAACTAGAGTGAGCAATTTGATACCAGCTCTCCACTTCAATGAGCACTTTGAGATTTAACCCTATATTGAACTGTATCCGTTGATATTGAGACTTAAGCTGTATCCGTTGATAGAGTGGATTTGAGTTGTATCCGTTGATAGAGTTTTGTCTTCATCTGTTGATACACTTTCACTTAGACAGAATTACATAGCATAGCTTATTTACAGTTGGCTACCCTATTCTGCCTATCCATTGATGGTCAACAAGACTGTGGATAAAAACACTATCAACCGATAACATAGAGATACTGCAGTATGCTACAAAAACCTCATCCGTTGATGAGCTACCTGTCAACGGATAGAGTTATAAATCCTCATCCGTTGACAGCTACAAAACCTTATACAATTTGATTGATTGTGAAGTTATCATCAAATACAACATATTCCTAACAAAAACCGAATATAACGAGTCTGGTCGTTGGTCCACAAATTGGAAAAATTTGGTATTTTAGTCAACCTCCAAAGATTTGACACTTCTTTTTCTACATGCTTATATTTCTATTAATAATTATGTTTTTATTGTTTTTTTTATGCCGGGTCCTCAATTGAATTTTTCGTAAAAGGAGCAAAAATATCGTAAAACTATTTTGGGAAAAAAAGTAAAACACGATAAAATAATTTATTTTTTAATACTTTTATATGTTTTTTGTAATTATTTAATATTTTTTTAGAATTGTGCCTTCGGTCCATAGCGCGGGTAAAATGTTAGTTTTGATTATTTATAAAAGTCATAGATTATTATTTAATATAGATATTACCTGGATTTAATATAAAAATTAAATTAAACAATTTCTTTCGAGAAATAGTAAAAAAACGGTACAAAAATAATAATCATTCTGTCCGTTTTGACTTTTTATTGTTTAAATTGATCAATTTTTGACTAAATATTAAAAATTATCCAATTATTATTTTTGAAAACTGAAACTTGCATTGTAACATAGATTATGTACTTTTTAATGATATTTTTTATTTATTTTTTAATTATATAATACATGTAAATTCCAATAGATCAATTCGATGTTAAAATGACATATATTTTGGGATGGGGAGAGATAGTAAGTAATACTCTACTAAAATCCTCAAAAACAGTTAGTAGCATTATTCCCGGAACAAAACCAAAAAGGCAAATCCAGGAGGCCTCGTACTAACTACTGGTTACATATACTTAGGTTGACTAATCAGCGACTCCTCATTTCTGTGAAAAGCACAAAAAAGGACAAATCTATCATTTCACTTCCAGCCTCCGCCGCTGAAAATCCAAGATTTGAAAGCGCACGGCCAGGTCTCTCTCTCTCTCTCTCTCTCTCTCTCTCTCTCTCTCTCTCTCTCTCTCTCTCTCATTCTGGCAATTTATTTTTTTCCCAGTACCATCCGTGTTTATATTATGTTTATGCTCTCTCTCTCTGAGGCAATTTATTTTTTTCCAGTACCATCCGTGTTTATATTATGTTTATGCATTTATAGACTTCTTTTTATTATTGTTTATGCAGGAAGTTATATATAAATTTGATATTCAAAGTATGAGCAGTTTAGAGCATCAGTTTGCTTCTTACCAGTCCTATTGTCGCATGCCTAAAGTATCAAGTCGTTCTAGAACTAGAATCAGACAGTTTAATTATCACATTGTCCCGTTTCGATATCGCTCCGTTTTCCATAATGTACCCCTAAATAGGCACAATGTATGTACAAATTTCGATAAGCTGACTAGGTGTAATGGCCATATTAGACCAGCCATTTCCATTAATTCGGAGTATGGTAATCGAAAAACTCAAGAAATTCAAGAAGAGACAAATGAGAAGAGCTTCTGGGGCGCGGTTAGTTTGATCATTGGCACTGCTGTAGGCCCTGGAATGTTGGGATTACCTGCAGCAACAATAAAATCAGGCCCTGTTCCATCAACAGTTGCTATTATTCTTTCATGGATTTATGTCATTTCCTCGATTTTACTTGTGGCGGAGCTCAGTTTTGCGGTGATGGAGGAAGATAATCTTGCTGAGGTGAGCTTTACTGCTCTTGCAACAAAGACGTTAGGAAGTCACATTGGTTCTTTTGTTGCTTTAGTCTATGCATCCTTGAGTTTTTCTTTGTTAGTTGCCTGTGTTTCGGGTATTGGATCAATTATCAATCAGTTATTGCCTTGGTTAAATCCTGTAATTGCTCATGCCTTGTTTCCATCTGCAGCTGGAACTGTAATCTGTTTTCTACCATTCAAGGCCACTGATATGGCCAATAGATTGTTATGCTTCATCATGCTATTTTCCATTACTTCACTAGTAGCTATTGGCTTATCTGTTGGGAGAAGCAGTTTACTTGGTTCGTTTCTACACGCATCGTGGAGTGTCTCTTCAATCTTGCCTGCTATTCCTGTAACTGTACTCACATTGGGGTTTCATGTAATCACCCCTTTCATTTGTAAGATTGCGGGGAACACGGTTAATGAAGCTCGAAAAGCAATTCTTTTTGGTGGATTTGTTCCACTGGTCATGGTTCTGTCATGGAATCTGATTGTTCTAGGCCTTACCGGGCCTCGTCATGCCACAATATCTAAAGACCCTATATCACTGCTGCTCTCAGTTAACCCGTCTGCATTAACAGCGGTTCAGGGTTTTGCATTTTCAGCTTTGGCAACCAGCTATATAGGGTATGCTGTTAGCTTTCCAAAGCAGGTGGTTGATACCATAGAGTTGATTTTTCTTGGATCAAACAGAAAGGTAGGAAACTCTCTATCTTTTAAAGGTTCCTTTGAGAATGGAGATGGAAAAGTTGGTTTTGTTACCTATTTCCAAATGTGCAGCGGGGATGTGGGGATGATTATGTACAGTGATGTTTCGTTAGATGTTAAACCACGAGATAATTTGAGCTTGTTACAGAGCATTGTAGTGCCGCTTGTATTAGGCTGTCCAATTCTTGTGGCATCATTCTTTCGCTCAACCTTTTCAGCTGCACTCGACTTTGCTGGTATCTACGCAAATTGTTTTCTGTTTGGCATTCTACCTCCAGTAATGGCTTACATCTATAAAACCAGCAAAAATAACAGGTATGTCCACTTTATATTTAATTAAAGCTACTTGCACTAATTATAAGAAACCAGTTCATAATGGAATTCGTATCAATTTAAATGTTGCGTGTTTTGCAGGTCATTCTCCATTTTGCCTGGAGGAGATATCACACTTCTAGCTCTTGTATGCATTTCCTTTGTCTTAGGTATATGGCATTAAACGCCAGTAAGGATATCTAACGAGAAAATCGCAACTTTAGCAGATTCTTTTGTATTTGTCACCCTGTCAGCTGTACCATTTCTTTTGGCTTTTGGTTCCTATGAAACTAAAGTAATTTATTATTTGTCATACATGTAAAATTGCAAGGCGTAGTTGCATTTGAACTTGGTTGAGATTACCAATAAACGAAGAATATGAGTACACAAACAGCGTGAACTTTGCAGGATGCCATATACTGAACTAACAGAAAATTAGCAGAACTATATGATTAAGATTGGCATATATAAATACTCTTGAATTTCAATTCTTAGTCAAGTGTACAGAGAAAATGATAGTTTTGAAACCGGAGTTTTAATTTCTAATATAAAGTTCGGATTTAAGTAGAATTTCATATTTTACCAGTATTTTTATTGATTCATATAAAATAGTTTGTGTATCGAGTTATAAGCTAGTACATATAAAGATATGATATTGAATTTTAACCAAACAGATGATATTAAGTTCCAATCGAATACACCCCTTTTAAATTCGGGAAAACAAAACTACTACATAGTAAAATATTGCAACTCGGCAGGCCTGGTTGACCAACCAGTGACTCTCCTCGTTCATTGCTATGTAAAAAAAAACAAATCAATCGAACAGTTGTTCCAGTTGCACAATCACTTCACTTCCAGCTCCGCCGCTGAATATCCAAGATTCAGGTTTGTCAGTTTTGCATTCTGCTTATGTTTCTTTTTCCAGTAGCATCATTGTATGTGTACACATGTATGTTAGATTTGTGTATAATGTAGTTAATATTTATACAAGAACATGAAAATATTGATCAATGTGCATAATGGTCTTAATCCTTAAACTGTATAATTACAATAATTGTAAAGTTTAAAAGCATTGCATTGTGAATATTTTTCTATGCAGGTGGAAAAAGTATACATTTGAGATTTGAAGTATGAGCAGGCTTGAGCAACAGATTGCTTATTCCCAGTCCTTTCACTGCATGCCTAAATCTTTAAGTTGTTTTAGAATTGGAATCAAACCTTTCGTTTATCACATTGTCCCGTTTCGAAATTTCTCCATTGCTCATAATCTACCCCTAAATAAGCTTAGTCTAGTCACATTTTCTAGTAAAGCAAGTAGGTGTAATGGCCAAGTTAGATCAGCCATTTCAGTCAGTTCAGAGTATGAAAATCGAAAAACTCAAAGAGTTCAACAAGAAACGCATGAGAAGAGCTTCTGGGGTGCTGTTAGCTTGATCATTGGCACTGCTGTAGGCCCTGGAATGTTGGGATTACCTGCAGCAACTATAAAATCAGGCCCCCTTCCATCAACAATTGCTATTATTCTCTCATGGATTTATGTCATCTCCTCGACTTTAATTGTTGCAGAGCTCAGTTTTGCGATGATGGAGGAAGATAATCTTGCTGAGGTGAGCTTCACTGCTCTTGCAACGAAGACATTAGGAAGTCATTTTGGTTCTTTTGTTGCTTTAGTATATGCATCATTCATTTTTTCTTTGCTGGTGGCCTGCGTTTCGGGTATAGGATCAATTAGCTCTCAGTTGATACCTTGGATAAATCCTGTGATTGCACATACCTTGTTTCCTTTTCTGGCTGGAGTGATGATCTGTTTGTTACCATTTAAGGTCACAGATATTGCCAATAGATTCCTATGCTTCATCATGCTATTTTCCATAACTTCACTAGTAGCTACTGGACTATCTGTTGGGAGAAGCAGTTTAGTTGGTTCATTTCTACACGCTTCGTGGAGTGTCTCTTCGATCTTGCCTGTATTCCTGTAACTGTACTTACATTGGGATTCCATGTAATCACCCCTTTCATTTGTAAGATTGCAGGAAACACTGTCCACGAAGCTCGAAAAGCAATTCTGATTGGTGGATTTGTTCCATTAGTCATGGTTCTGTCATGGAATCTGATTGTCTTAGGTCTTGTCGGGCCTAATCATGCCTTAATGCATAAAGACCCTATATCGCTCCTGCTTTCAGTTAACCCGTCTGCTTTGACAGCCGTTCAAGGTTTTGCATTTTCAGCTTTGGCAACCAGCTTTATAGCATATGCTATAAGCTTTCCAAAGCAGGTGATCGATACCATAGATATGATTTTTCTTGGATCAAACAGGATGCAAGAAGCTAACTCTCAATCTCATAGAGGTTCTGTTGAGAATGGAGGTGGAAAAGTTGGTCTTGTTACCTATTCAGAAATTTGCAATGGAGATGTGGGGAGGATTTCTTACAGTGGTATATTATTAGATCCTAAACCTGGACGCGGTTCAAGCTTGTTGCAGAGCATGGTAGTGCCTCTTGCATTAGGCAGTCCAATTCTTGTCGCATCTTTCTTTCACTCCACCTTTTCAGCTGCCCTCGACTTTGCTGATATCTATGCAAACTGTTTCTTGTTTGGCATTCTTCCACCAGTAATGGCTTACATCTATAAAACCAGCATAAAGCATAGGTATGTCTACAATGCCCTAATGATATTACACTTTTAGCTCTTGTATGCATTGCTACTGTCCTCGGAATATGGCATTAAAGACCAAAAAAGACCAAAGGGGTGCAGCTGTACCACGCCCTCTCCACTCCAGTTAGAGGCAGAGGTCGGATTATCCGAAGTTTAAATCTTTGGTCTAGAGGATTGTGTAGTTCTTCTATATATATGTAAAAGAATATGTTGTACTTACCAACGAAAAGAAAGGCCTGTGAAGTTGTTTTAAGTGAATCTGCACCTCTAAGCAACTAAAACCAAGCAACAGTAATCTTTTGTATTATCCATCTAAAGATGTATATTTGTGAACTGAAATCATCGCTACATTTCGGCCATTAAATTTTTCGGCCTCTGATTTCTTGGAAATGAAAGGCAGCATTTTTCGGTTCGAGGGATTTTTCAGTCTCTGGTTTCTTGGAAATGAAAGGTAGCTTTTTTCGGTTTAAATAGCCCTCGAAAATATTGGGTATTCTAGGATCAGTTGCTAGAGCTGAGAGTTTAATTAGCTCTGGAAAGTAACTGTAAAGAATCCTAGTTTATAGAATTCCAATCTTTGTTGAAGAAAAATATATTGATGTTTTTCCTCTTTCTGTCTTACTGCAACTCTAGAGGCTGCATTACATATATATCAAAAAACTCTCCCTATACAAATTCCACAAATTAAGCCATAAATTAAGCTAGTCAAAAAGCCACAAAAAATATGATGAAAGTAACTAAGCTATGATGCTAAGTTATGATGGCAACATGCCAAAAGGGAGAAAGCAGAAGAAAACATAACAACATAATTACTACATTTCTACACCCCCCTTCAAGTTGGACTTGGGGCTGTGGAAACAAGACCTAACTTGAGAGACAAGAAGTGATGCTGTGATTCTCCCAGAGGCTTTGTCATAATATCAGCAAGTTGAAGAGCTGACCTAATGTATGCAGTAGCAATTAAGCCTTCTGCTATTGTTTCCCTAATGTAGTAACAATCTAATTTCAAGTGTTTCGTCCTTTCATGATAGACAGGATTTTGGGCAATGTGATCAGCTGCCTTGTTATCACAATAAAGTGTGATAGGCCTGGGAATATCTATCAAAATATCTGCATATAAACCATCTAACCAGGCTATTTCACTGGAAGTTTGTGACATGCTTCTGATTTGTGCTTCTGCAGAGGATTTAGACACTGTCTTCTGTTTCTTTGTTTTCCAAGAGACCAAACTCTGCCCCAGAAATATGCAATAGCCTGTGAGAGATCTTCCACTAAAAGCACAAGTTCCCCAGTCTGCATCACAAAAGGCAGTGACTGAGATTTCTGAAGCAGCTGGATAATAAAGTCCCCAATCCGTAGTACCCTTGAGATATCGAATAACATGGAGTGCAGCCTGAAAATGAGGTTCTCTAGGATTCTGCATAAACTGACTTAATTGTTGTACTGCATAGGATATATCTGGTCTTGTGAGATTCAAATATAACAGCTTCCCAATTATTCTTCTATACTGTTCGTGATCTTCAAGTGGTTCTCCTTGTTGTAGAGACAGCTTTAGTCCCTTTGATAAAGGAAATTTTGCTGCTTTACAATGTGTTAGGCCAGAATCAGTGACCAGATCATGAATATATTATATTTTCTTTGATTCAGCATTGTTCCTTCTTCATTTCTTGAAACTTCAATCCCTAAAAAATACCTCATCAGGCCTAAATCTTTTGTAGTGAATTGATCATCCAAGCAATTTTTAAGCACTTTGATGTAGTCTGCATCATCACCTGTGATTAATAAGTCATCCACATAGACTACCACAATAGTCCATTGATTATTTTGAAATCTGCTAAACACAGAGTAATCTCGCATAGCTTGTTTAAAACCAAGCCCCTTAAGAAATTTAGACAATTCAAGATTCCATTGTCTAGATGCCTGTTTTAGCCCATACAAACTTCTTTTTAATTTGCAAACTTGTCCTGGCTTTCCTTTTTTATAACCTGGTGGGGGTTTCATGTATACTTCTTCATTAATGAAACCATGCAGGAAAGCATTATTGATATCAAGTTGATGTAGATCCCAATTCAAAGAGGTTGCCAATGCTATCATACATCTCACAGTTGCAAATTTTGCTACTGGTGAAAATGTATGCTTATAGTCCTTTCCTTTAATTTGTCTATCACCTCTAGCAACCACTCTTGCCTTTAATCTTTCCACTGTCCCATCCTGCTTGTACTTTGTTTTGTACACCCACTTACAATCTATGGCCTTTTTGCCATCAGGTAAATGTGTCATCTCCCAAGTTTCATTGTCATCTAAGGCATCCAATTCTTTCTGCATAGCTTCATTCCACCCTCCATGTGTTTTTGCTTGGTTGTAAGAATTTGGTTCCCTTACCTTGAAAACATTGTTTAAGGAAGCTATGTAATCCTTTGAATAGCTAGTTAAGTCCTCTAAATTTCTTGCTGTGCATCCTTCACTGATTGCTGCATTTGCATTATCTTTCCTTCCTGGCAGAGTAAAAACAAAATCCTTGAATTTCTCAGGTATATTGCTAGTTCTGCTAGATCTTCTTGGTTCATCTCTTAGTCTTTCTTCATGCTCTAGCTGACCATCATTAGCCTCCCCTTCATCTATCACAATTTCATCTGGATTTCCAATTATTTCTGTTGCCTGTGATGGAGTCTGTTCTGTTTCGGCTGGAAAAGGGTAATCCTTTTCAATAAGGTTTTCCATTTGATCATCTTCTTCCACATCATGGGGTACTATGTTTTCATGTAGCTCCTTGAATTCATTTTCAAATGTCTTTGTTCCTTCTTTATTTCTTTCTGAAATTAAAAAAGGAAATATCTCCTCTTTGAACACAACATCTCTGCTCAAAATGATTTTTCTCCTTTTAATGTCATATAGCCTGTATCCCTTCTGATCACTTGGATATCCCAGTAGTACACATCTTACACCCTTTCCATCAAATTTATCTGCATTTCTATCAGTATTCATAGCATAGCACAAGCATCCAATTGTTCTCAAATCTTCATAATTGGGTTTCTTGCAGAACAATCTTTCATATGGGGTTTTCCATCCTATCACTGCACTAGGTAAGATGTTTATCAGATGTGTTGCAGCCAATATGCATTCTCCCCACATATATTTTGGTAAACCTGCATATAGTCTTAGGGCTCTTGCTGTCTCCACAAGGTGTCTATGCTTCCTCTCGACTCTACCATTTTGTTGAGGCACACCTGCCATACTTCTCTGGTGCTTGATTCCCTTCTCCCTGAACAATTTTTTGCATTCATTTTGCAATATTTCTGTCCCATTGTCACTTCTCAAATTCTTAATTTTCACATTAAAATGATTCTCAACAAAATTAAGAAATCCATATAAAATCTCTTTTACCTGTTCCTTGTTTTTAACAAGATGTGTCCATGTTGCTCTACTATAGTCATCAACTATAGTAACAAAATATCGATCACCTGTGACATTCTTAACCTTATATGGTCCCCATAGATCAACATGTAATAAATCAAACATATGCAAAGCAATTTTATCATCTGATTTGAAAGGGAGCTTATGATGCTTAGCCACACAACAAGTGTCACAAAAAAAATTCTTAAGATTTTTACAACTGCAAACATCAATGTGCTTCATTTTAGACAAAGAAGTATGTCCTAGTCTGCTATGTAATAGATTTAAGTCTACAGCACTATTACATATAATAGATGTGTCTCCTTTCTCTTTTACATTCATTCTTCTTCTGTCATTTTCTTTATTTATTCCTTCCTTATTTTCCAACTGCAGTTTATAGAGACCTTTTTCCTCTTTTCCTCCTCCAACAATTTCTTCAGTCAAAGAATCCTGTAAGATACATTGTTTTGTATCAAACAATACTTTCAAATTTTCATTTTGAATGATCTTACTGACAGATAATAAATTATGCCTAAATTCTGGTAAATATAGCACATCTTGCAGACTTAATTTATCAGTAAGTTCAATCGTGCCTGATTGTTCTACCATTTTCTGAGTCCCATCAGGTAACCCTACTCTGATTGGTGTTTCAATCTGTTTCATATTTGAAAACAATTGCTTATTTCCACACATGTGATCCGAAGCACCTGAGTCTATTATCCATGTTCCTTTATCATATTCTTGATAAAAAGAAAGTGTATTGCTAGCTAGTAACATACCTGCAAAATTTGCCATCCTCTTGTTGGAAGAGTTTGTTGATTGTCCTTGCTTCTGAGCATTCATCATTTTCATCATTTCCTGGACCATGGCTGTTACTAACTTACTATCTGGTTTGCTTTCTTCACCATTAACAGTTCCATATCCTGCTAAAGGCTCATTTTGTTCATATTCGGGTTCCTGCTTTTCTACATTTGCTGCATACTTCACACTTTCTTTTCCTTTTCCAGGATTCTTAAACCATTCAGGATAACCAACCAGCTTGAAACATTCATCTATAGTATGTCCTTGTTTCTTACAGTTCTCACATCTTTTAAGCATCTTTGTTTCTTTGGTTTCCCTTTTCTGATAACCTTCCTGAAACTTTCTTTGGCTCATCCTGTTTACAGCAAAGGCACTAGTATCCATTGTTACTCCATTTCCTTCCATGATTTGTTTTTGCTTCTCTGCTTGTTGCACAAGATGAAAAGCTCTGTTTAGACTCGGTAAAGGCTCCATAGCCAACAAGTTTGCTGCTATATTCTCACTTTTATGGTTCAGTCCCATCACAAAATCTATCACCTTGTTTCTTTCTTGTATCTCCATGAACTTCTTTAATAGTTCACATGTGCATTTTTCCATTGCCTTGCAGCTGCACTCAGGCAAACCCTCCACGTCCTGGATCTCATCCCAAACTTGCTTTAGCTTGAAATAATAATCAGAAACTGGCAGATTTCCTTGCTCCAAGTTTTTTACTTGTTTTTTTAATGAATAAAGTAAAGGTGCATTGGTCTGTCCATACCTTTCCTTTAGTTCTTCCCACAGCTTTTCCACTGAATCAATGTATGTCAAGCTATTTGCAATCTTCTCATCAATGGATCTACATATCCATCCTCTAATCATGTAGTCATTCCTCACCCATGTTGGGTATGTTTCATGATTCGGTGCTGGTTTTTTTACTTTTCCTTCCAGAAATTCCAACTTGTTCTTTGATCCCAATGCAAGTTTTATGCTTCTACTCCAGTTAAGAAAGTTTTCACCATTGAAGGTGATGTTTCCGAGTGGTATATTGGCATTATCAGAGTTTGATAAGAACAATGGATCTGAATATCCATTCTCAGATTTCTTCTCCTTGTTGCTATCATCTCCTGCCATCTTTACTTGTTCAAGGTTACGAGGCTTTGATCTTTGTAACCTTAAGGCTCTGATACCATGTAAAGAATCCTAGTTTATAGAATTCCAATCTTTGTTGAAGAAAAATATATTGATGTTTTTCCTCTTTCTGTCTTACTGCAACTCTAGAGGCTGCATTACATATATATCAAAAAACTCTCCCTATACAAATTCCACAAATTAAGCCATAAATTAAGCTAGTCAAAAAGCCACAAAAAATATGATGAAAGTAACTAAGCTATGATGCTAAGTTATGATGGCAACATGCCAAAAGGGAGAAAGCAGAAGAAAACATAACAACATAATTACTACATTTCTACAGTAACATATGTGATGTACTCGCAGGTAGAACTTGTAAGCTAGAACCTTGTATATGTTCGTTACTGCACATAATCTTTGAGCCTTGAAAGTTTTTCTTCTGTTTGCTGATTCGAACGTTCATATTTGTTGTGTGTATTTATAATTACAATGTTAATTGTATATTGAGTTGGCTGAGAGCACTTATACAGTTGTAGGCGAAGAGTCAGATGATACAATGTACATTTTGCTAGCAAACCACACAAAAACTAAGTAGAGATGAGCAGAACTTGATGGTTGATATTTAGCAGCCATTTAAAAAACTGTACACTTTTGCATTCACTAATGCTATTATGAGTAAGTATTAGTACCTCAGTAAAGGCTCAGAAAATAGATTTTGTATATTGTAAGCAAGTGTAGGAAAGTATACTTGAAACTAATGAACAAACTTTTTGGTTATGTTAGTTATACTATCAGCATGATATTACTTCAAACTCTTGCGCTCTAGAAGAATGGGTTCTTCATCCAAAAGGGTAGTACTACGAAATATAGGTTTCCCATTCAGTCTTGAATTCGAAAGAAAGTGCCGCTTGTAGCATTTGCTTTATGAAGTAGCAAAATCCAGATAGAATCAGCTTTCTCAACCTTGGTATAAGACAGTAATCTCTCTCAAGTTCCCATCATAGTTTCACTTGTGAACTTTGGTGAAAGCACTCGATAATTTTTTACTTGGCAGCTGAAGCATTCCGTCCAAATTGAATAATCATTGGCTTGCCTTTGTAGACATATCCGTTTACTACATTCTGAAACCAAAAGTAAATCTTAAAACACAGGTTCATGTAATACAAGATGAAGAATATGTATGTCTAGAATTTATTAGGAAAAGAACTTGTGATGTTCATCTTGATTGTTACCGTCCAAGAATATACAACCAAAAGTAAATCTTAAAACACAGGTTCATGTAATACAAGATGAAGAATATGTATGTCTAGAATTTATTAGGAAAAGAACTTGTGATGTTCATCTTGATTGTTACCGTCCAAGAATATACAACATCATATAAACTCACTATGCATTGTAAATGTAAACGTAGTGTTTCCCTAAGAGTGAGACATAACTAGTAAATAAAATTCAAAATTGCAGTACAATATGCTGCAGAAGATGAGATGCACAAGTCTCCGCTATAATTTAGAAAATAGATGAAGAAATAAAATAAGAGGAAATAAAATAAGAGGTGGCAGAAGCTTATGCAGAATAAGAGGTAAATTGGTTAGCTAAAATAATATATAATAATAATTAGCTATATTATAGATGATAAAAAGTGATTTTGCTCCAATGCTGTTAGCTATATTTGTTAGCTATATTTCAAAAACAATATTTTACTATTATAATTATTGGAGGGAGATGAGTTGGATATGAAAAAAGTGTAAAATATTAATATAAAGTTGGAGGGAGATGATGTGGCCATTTATAGATAATGGTAGTGGATCAACAAATATAGAAGACCAAGTGAGGTTATCTAAAATTTTTATTGCTAACAGATTGTGGTTGGAGAAGGTAATTATGTATATGGGTTAGCTATATGAAGTGCCAACTAGGATTTAGCTAACAGGTTTGTTTGGGTTGGAGATGCTACAACCTATTCCCGCAGAAATTTAGTAAAAACATCTCCTAAGAAGTCTCATTTTAAATCAAATTGTATTTATATATAAAATACCAAAGCATCTATTTCCCAATGTAATTAAAAGTTTATAATCAATCAGATCAGGCATATTCTTAAGTACCAGTTTAGAGTAATGACCAATTGCTTATTAAAAATTTTCTTTTTCATCACGGCTTTAATCTGGTCTAAACCTATAAATATAAAGCACAATGGACATATAAAACTTTTATAAAAAGAACTGGATCAGTCAAACCTTCACCTATCACCCACATTGTTGTGTATGATATGTGATTTATCGCAAAATCTTCGTGTATTTAATCAACAGTTTCAGATGATTTGCCTATTATAAGAGCAAGCCGGTCACAATCATCAAAAGAATAGGATCATATCATTGAACCACAAGTAAAAGGTTGACAATGCAACTGTCGTGTAATTGAACATTAAGTTCTCATGTCTTTACGGTCTTCACCATGTAAACAACGTCTATTCTTCTTCATGGACTCAGGACAAGTCTCATAGAAACTAATTTCAGTTGTTCGGCAGACTACCAAGTTCTCTATATCTACAGTTCATGAATTAATAATTACTCTCGTGTATGCATATTTTTTACTACTTGATAGACACATATGTCTGCTATGTCTCCATAGTTTATTAAGGTGTAATAATAGACTTGTACATGAATATCAGATATCCTGACACACTAAGAAGACTTGAAAGTTTCTTATTTTCCACTATTTTTCCAGCACTGCTATTAACTAATTTTTATTTCCTTCCTAAAGCTTGCATTGTTTGACCAAAAAAAGACCAAGGATTTATTACATAATTATTGCCATACTATAACTACTGCAAGCTGGAAAAACAAAAGAAAGATGAAAGTAAAAGATATAGTATGAATATTAGATATAGCAGGAATATTAGGTTTAGTTACAGAATATGACGAGATACATACCAGTGCATGATGAGCAATTTCAATCGAAGGGAACGTTAGAAAAGCTTGACCCCTCATTCTACCCTCCTGAAAATTAAGGAGAATCATATCTGTATCAGTAAGCGACTTTAAAACTTTAGTCTGAAATTATAAATTATACATGGTCACGTGTTTCACTAAACGACTTGCCTTAAAGTGAATAGCAACAGTGATTCTAATATTATTATATAATATTAATTTATTCAGTGGAGTATTCTGAAGAAACACTCAGCATGTATTTGCATTGCTCAACTCGGCTGGCACATTACTAACTGAACTGTGCCACCTAATAATTATCTGATCAAGTCTTATTTCAATGGAAGGGGGGGTTTGGCATGGATGCCTTCTTGAGTAGATTACTTGTGTTGGAGCTAGCAAATTGAAACAGAAGTGTTAAGGGGCAATATATGGCCTATAATAGAGGAAATATGGGAACATGCCTATATTTCCTGATTTTATGAAAAGCCTCTGATAGACTTAGAGTTGCTATTGGCTTGCTGAGGTGTAGCCAGCCTGGTCAGCTTCCCAATAAGATTTGAGGGTTTGCAAAAGATATTGAAATGCAAGTCTCAGTAATTAGCTATTAGACTCGCTGTATTGCTTATTGATGATAAGTATTCGACACATTGGTTGAATTTGGCTATTGTTGATCTTATATGGCTGTTAAGGAAAACCTGATCTACTTCCAACTCTTTAAAGTTTGGTAACTTGTCTGGTTATTGAAGTTGTAAGAATTACATGTTGATTAGATATATAGGGGGTATTTTTTTCCTGCGCTTTGTTAAATTACAAGCACTTACATTTTAAGAGAAACAATTTTGGTACTTATTCTAAGTTCCTTACAGATAAGTGCTTATGTTTCAACAAAACGGAGAACCAAACGGACACAAAATTTATAAAAGTGTCATGTGCTTCACTTCAATGAGATACCTCCTCCTTTTGCACCTAGTACCCAAAATAACACTGTCCACATCCCCACCGCCATGACAGGGGTTTTGGAGGAAGGCACTCATAATCCAATGTCTACTACAGTGACCAGCCCAAATCCTATTTATTAGTCATATGAGAGTTGTCTTTTCATCTCCTAGCTTTCAGTTTTACTTAGCGAAATCATTTCTTTGTTACGCAAAAGTTAGCAATATGTTCTTTTTTAAGAATGCATCATACAAGCAATTGAAAAGGTTAGATATATTGTACATACTTCAAAACTGAAACAAAAACAAGATAACCTGCATTAGTTTGATGCTCAGATTTGATTTAGCTCCAGCAATGCTCTCAAAAAATGCTCCTGCAGAACATCACAATTAAGACGGGTTTTAATTATGACTAAAGATAAGCCACTTAATGAACCATAGTCCATACATAATAACGAGAGTACCAAATATGTAGTAAAAGTCATCAGCAACCACATCTTTTGACAAGTTTTTTATGTACAACACATTAGTCGGGTTCCCAGCTGTATAGTTCTGCAAAACAAAAAAAATTAAAACCATATAGGTGCCGCATAAAAGTCACTCATAACCATCATAAGCTTCTTCCATCAACCAAATTTATATCTTATGATATAATATGATCTTCATTATTTTTTAAAGAACTCGAGAGAAACCATTATTTCTAAACAAAGTATAAAATATTAAAATGTATTAGAAACAAGGACACTTACTAGAAGAATTTTTTAGAAAAGAAGTCCCAAGTCCCAACATTATTTAAATACTTATACTTAATCAAGAAATGCTTATTACTAAGAATTTCAGCATGACTTGGTAAAAAATAAGATTAAAAGAAAACCCTTATATATTCTTTTCCATTTATACGATTGAGATATCGTCGGTGCATCCCAAACGTTGAATCCTACAAACTGCCCAGTTAGGATGATATTGCGGTAGTTAAAAGAAAATGGAGGGAAATTAAAGGCACCTGAGTTACATACCCCTTCGACAGACCGAAACTGGTCATAATTTGGGTATGTAAGATAAAGCGGAGCGAAACTAAGCCAGCATCTGGGTACCTCTCAGAGGAATTAAGGTGTTCAAGGTCATAGCTATAAGAAACTACATATTGATTTACATAATTGGTATTCCTTTCACTTGTGTCTTAAGATTAATAAAATCAATGCTAAAGTATATTTTTTACGATTATGTTGATCATAGTACCTTGAACATTGGAAGTGAAAGGATTTCTTCAGGAGGCAACTTTCCATTTTCCAGTTCTTCTAATGTTGCACATAGTTTGGGATTGGAATTATTTTCTTCAGACTCTAGTTTTGATGCACTATCATCTTTTTCGTCATTTTGAATTTGTCTAGGAGCTATTTTGATCTGCAAAGTAATCGAACATCAACAGAAAACATGAAATGAAAATAATCATCAACCACAGTACATTTCTTAAGAGTAAATTATAACCTGCAGGACAGGGTTGTTCTTTTTTATCATTGGGATCTCTTTCGCAGTCAGGGTAGCCTGTTTCAACCCAACAGCCTCATGATCCACATCCTTGTCAACTGCAGGGCCAACAATATCTTCTCTCTTAGTGCGCTTGCGTTTACGTCTCACTGTTTTTAGCACTCCTTTGGAGCGTTCTGTACTGCCAGCCTCCTGCAAATTTTATATGTGACTTCATCAAAATTATCAAAATTTAATGAAAAAGTCCATCTTAGCTGAAAACAAGAATATATAACGTTAACAGATCATGTTGTTATATATTACACAATTACTTAACACAAACTTAAGTACCAGTAGGAATCCCATCATTATTAATAGAACCTGTTTAAAGAACTACAATAATTTATAATGGAATTCTAGTATTCTGAGAATAAACAGCGCATGAAGATATGGGTATATAACAATGCATGAGGGATATAAAAGCAAGCACTACCTCTTCTGAAGACTCCATCTCTGATTCACCACTTGACAGATATGAAAAAGTTGTACTCTCAGGTATAGCTGGTGGTAGTGGAGGTGGTGGTGGAGGTGGGAGAGGCTCGGGTACTGAAGGCGGTAGAGGTGGAGTAGGCAATGCCATACGAAATGGAGCTGGAATATTCATTTTGTTCATCAAGTGCAACACCTACAATATACGTGTGAACAGTTCACAAAAAACACACTTATGAATGCTGCTAGACTGCTAATTTACTGAATGATTAAAATCCATGGTTGCAGCAGATTGGCAGAAACAGATAAGTGAATGGAATTTTTAATCACTTTCACAAGAGACTATGAATACACAGTTTACCTGCGTGTAGAATCGAGGAACGGCAATAAGCGCATTAAGAATGTTAGTAAGTATGTTTCCATCTGGAGGAGGGTATGCATACCTGCAACACAGCTACATTAGCAAGCTAAATGCAAACCTTTCATTTAAGCATCTTATTGAAATTAAAAAAAGAAATCGGACAAAGTTATAATCACTTGCCACATGTATCTTAATTGTGTAGTTTTTCTAATAATTTCTTCAAATCTATTCAAAGCCCAAATTTCTGCTGTACAACTAACCACTATATGAGTCTTTAACTTTAATATCACCTACATCAGATATCACGACCACCAAATCTCAATTTCATGCATTTATGGTTCAGATGAAATTCCTAACCTGTGAAGGTAGAAGCTAACTAATTAGTTAAGTAACGCCTCCTTGGACTTTGCATTAGACTCTCTTTAGTTATAACATCTATTAACATGACCACGGGAAACAATGCCATAGGAAGTTGTTACAGTTCATCAGAGATATGTAATGCAGTTATGTTACAAAGAATCAAAGGTTTTATATGATAGACGAGTACAGCTGAAATTTGGAATCGATTGATTATCAAGGCCTCTTTTTTAAAATTATTGTAGTGGCCTCTTTCAATCTGCCAGTACTGCGAGATCAGCCGGTTTTATGAAATGATAATGAAAAACTATCTTAGTGATTCATAATTTTCAATTTATCACAGTTACATGCTTGCTGATTAAGAATGAGTAGACTGATTTAATTTATTCCAGCATTTGAGAAAGTCATTTCCCCACCATCTATATTAACAAAAAACCTCAAAAGTACAAGTTGTAGTGCAAAAAAGGACATACTCAAGGTGGGGAGGAAATGGGTAGTCAACGCCAAGTCTTTCAGCTATGGGTTCACTACCAGGTAAGGAGCCTATCTTGGGTTCTGAACTTGGACCTCTCCCAATGGGAGCATCACTTGTTGAAGATGTGGACTCCTTCTTTGGCTGAGCTTCACATTGGTTTTTACTATTTTCTGTTGGTCTGGTAGCTCTCTCCACTGACAGGACTTTACCAAGAAACCGCAATCTGACCAAAATATTATCAGAAAATAGTTTGAAAACAATAGTGACAAGGAATATAATTTATGTAATGATCAACAGGCATGTGAAACATAAATGCTCCGTTTGGTTAGAGAGGATGGAATGAAAAATAGTAAAAAAAAATTAAGGGGAAATAAAGGATGCAAGAGGAACTGTAAAAAAAATGAGGGAGTACAAAAGTTCTATGAAAAGGTTTGCAAGGGAATTGAGTAGGAAGGTGAATAGAGCACTCCTTCTAAAATTGGGGATTTTAAGATTTACTTTAGATTGTTAAGAATAGACTGAATGAAGGAATGAAATTATAAAAATTAAATTGGCCCATAACGTAGCACACATTTTCATTCCATTCCTTCCCGAATTCATTCACCCCAAGCAAAAGATACAAAAAGGAACAAGACTGACGATTAAAAAGCTACAGATATATCAGATATCTATAGATTACGCAAAGGATATTGATATTCATCTTAAACAAATATGGAGGGAGAATGTACCCATTCAATTGGCGCAGTGCTTGAAGTGCCAGAGCCTCATTTGTGAAATCCACAAAAGCACAGTTCCTTAATCTGAAAATGTTGACGTTTTCAAATGCATATTAACTATAAAGAAACCCAACCATCGCTCAAAACACCTCAAAAGAGATACAAACAATTAAAAGAAGAAAGCAGGCAAAGCACATACAAGTTTACACTCCCGACAGGTATCAATACATCTCGTATGTACCACATCAATCTAAGCTACCACGATGCACCATACCTTGAACTTGAACATTTTGGCAGGCATAATTTTTTTAATACATCAAATGATATAGGAAATTAAGTGGGGCCAATTTCTACAACGGTAAAATTCATATCCCTGCTTTCTAGGAGACCCAAAAGGAAAGGAACAATGGCAAGAGCGTCTAGTAAACATTACAAAATTTCATGCACTTGCACGCGCACACATGAACACACATATAATAAGTAACAACAGTAAGAAGATGCGGCCGAATCATTAATATAACAAATATAGATTTCATCTCAACAACAAGATCACTACAACCATACCAGAAAACAGTCATTTAAACCACCTACATTACCTCCCACTAGTGCACGCACGGACAGAAGAAGCACCATAATACGAAAAAAGCCTATGCAGGGTCTCATTAGGAATAGCTTCCGGAAGGTGACGTATCAAAAGAGTAGCTACTCCCTCCTCAGCAGGCTTCTGCATTGGCTGCACTTCCGCCACCCCTTGATACCCATAATGCTGTGGCGCTTGCGGGATAAAAAATTGAGCAGGAGGAACACCAGACATTAAGCAACAACCACAATCCCCTCAAGCTATTTGCACCATAACCAAAAAATCACATTATCAAAACATAAACACAATAATATAATATCACAAAATAATAAAGAATTTATCAAACTACTAAGAACAAACTAATTTATCAAAAAAAACACAAATTAGAGTTAAAGATTTAATGGGCATGCTAAAGATAGAAACTTTAAAAGCAATATCAAGAAAATGTCTCTCAGACATTACATCAAACACCTTGAGTGCAAATCAAATGTACTATGAATTTGAGAACAAGCTTACAATGAATTAAAAGGGTGGTTTAGGAGATGATTCAGGAAGGTGTTGATGATTCTCCGGCAGTGAAGCGGGAAGAGAAGTTTGGGTTTGCAGAGTGGTTAACTGGACCGGGTGGGTGGAAGCCCAATTTCAAGAGTTTTTTATGGGAGTTTTTGTTTTGGACTAGTGGGATGTACTTTGGTAAGACTTGAGAATGGGCCTTGTTTTAAATATTTTGGGCTTGCAAAGTTTATCGTTTTTGTATTGTAGGCGGGACTAAAATTGGATAATGAATAAACTATCAACAAATTACTTATTGTACTCAGTACTAGGGGTGCCCATGGGTTAAGGTAACCCGCAAAAACCGACCCTAACCGACCTGAATTTAGCCGACCCAAACCGAAAAAATTAAAATCGAAGTTTAATTGGGTTAATAATAATTAAACCCGAATTTAATGGGTTGGTTAAGGGTTTTGATTATTTTGGGCCAACCCAACCCAACCCGAACCGAATAAACTATAGACTGTCTGCTAGGCTGTTACATGTTGGGCTGTTAATCTATTATTACTACGGTGGGCTGAAATTTTTTGACCTAAATACTTATATTTCCTTAACCCTATTTCCTATTTCCCTTTAGTAGTGGTGAGTAGTGAGTAGTAAGAATTGGGCGGCTGAGGAGACAGGAGTGAGGAGCGGCATATATATATATATATATATGTGTGTGTGTGTGTGTGTGTGTGTGTGTGTGTGTGTGTGTGTGTTTATTTTGTTTATTCAATTTCGGATTGTACATATATTTATGGGTTGTGTATCTATGTGAATGTTCATAGAGAATGGATTTCAGTTTAAGAGTTGCACATTACATGCTTGACAATTTTACTCTGTGAATATTTTTACAAAGCCTTTGTTCACTAGATTCGTAGCTTGTTATGTTATAACTGTCTATAGATTGTACATATATTTATGTGTTTCTTCGGAATGTAACACTTGTGAGTTGTGATTGTTGTATACTTGCAGACTTGTTGTTGTCTACGATGGCAAACATCACACCAAATCTAACCATAAACACTACCCCAAACACTACCCCAAATCTAAACCTAGACATTACCCCAAACACCACCCCAAACATCACACCAAACACTACATCTATTGTTGAACTCAAGTCACCTAAAAAAGAAGGCAACGATGACAGGGTGGGCACAAAGAAAAAACCAACAAGAACATCTGATGTGTGGGATCATTATACAAGAGTGAAAGGCGGAAACCCAGAAGATCCTAGATGCACTTGTAACTATTGCGGTGTGGATTATGCTTGTCACAGTCAAAGGGTAGGCACAAGTAGCTTGTGGATGCATCTGTGTAAGTGTAAAAAGAATTCGAATAGGGCGACTGATAAGAAACAGAAGCTATTAAGTTTTAAAAGTGGTGGAGATGGAGTGGGTAATTTACTTGCGGTAACATTCAACAAGGTGAGATGTCGGAATGCTTTAGTTAAGTTTGTGGTAAAAGATGAGCAAGCATTCAATGTTGTAGAGGGTACTGGGTTTAGGGAATTAATTCAAGAGTTGCAACCAAAGTTCATTGTCCCGGGTAGAAATACTATTACCAGAGATATATACCATTTGTTTTGCAATGAAAGAATTAAGTTGAAGAAAGAGTTGACTAAAGAAGGCCAGCGGATATGTCTAACTACTGATTGTTGGACGTCTTGTACTCAAATATCGTACATGTGTCTCACTGCACATTACATTGACTCTGATTGGAAATTACAGAAACGAATAATAAACTTCTGTCAAATTGCGAATCATAAGGCTGAGACAATTGGGAAGGTAATAGAGGCTTGTTTGCTTGGCTGGGGAGTGGAGAGGGTATTTACCGTGACTATTGATAATGCAAGTGCGAATGATGGAGATGTTGGGTTTGTAAGGAGGAGAGTTAATGCTTGGAAGGGTTCGATTCTTGATGGTCAGTTTATGCATGTCATATGTGGTGCTCACATTGTGAATCTAATCGTTAATGAGGGTTTAAAGGAACTGCATGATTCTATAGCAGCCATTCGCAATTTCGTGAGATATATCCGGTCTTCTCTTGCAAGGTTACTGAAATTTAAAGGATGTGTAGAGCGAGAAAAGATTGATTATAAAGGGGGGTTGGTTTTGGATGTACCGACGAGGTGGAATTCCACTTACATGATGTTGGACGTGGTTCATAAGTTTGAAAAGGATTTTGTGCGGTACGAAGAGGATGATGAAAAATTCCTAAGCTTCTTTATGGAAAAAGAAAATGGGAAGAAGAGAATTGGACCTCCTACATGTGCTGATTGGGAGTGCGCTTCTGTTTTCGTTAAGTTCTTATCAACGTTTTATGAAGTTACACTCAAGTTCAGTGGCACTGAAAGGCATATGACACAGCCTATTTGTAGTTCGAGGATTCGACTCAACTTAAATTAGATTGTAATAAGTAATTAATGCTCACTGTCTCAGGAATCTCACAAAGTACTATATGTCAGAAGAAAGAAGAAAGTCAATCTATAGTTTTGATGTTTTACACTGGAAGAAGAGTCAGTTTACTGATCATGCCCCAGTTCAGCATTGAAGCAATTGGATTCATTTAAAGTGACAGAGATTACCGTGGAGACAGCATCAGTACAGGAGTTATTAAAGAGTGCTAAGAAAGTATGTGGATCACAACTGAGAGTCAAATTGAAGAACAGATATTGGAGTTAGTCGTTCATGAGCCAGACAGTACATCGAACGTCAACAATTATCCAGTGGAAGTTTCTCAAAGTTTACAGTGATTCACAAGGAGTAAGTCAATTATTAATTAACTATATTATTAATTTAATTAAACAAATTAATTCAATTCGAATTAATTTATTTAATTAATTAATTAAGTTAATTAATCTCTGATTTATTCAATCAGTAATAATATATGGATTATACTATTTAGGAGAATTTTGGTTATACTATTTCTGAATTTCAGTTTAACTATTTCTGGAAATTCAGTTATACTATTTCTGAAATAAGTGGTATACTATTTCTGGAATAATATAGATACTATTACTGCATTAGTAATAGTATACTATACTATCCCCGAATTTATACTATCCCCGAAGTTATATTATTTCTGGAATTAATAGTATATTATTTCTGAAGTATTATAGATATTATTACTGATCAAGTAATAATATACTATACTATTACCGAAATATTTAAACTATACTATTTCTACCAGTTATATTATGACCGAAATATTTATACTATTACCGAAGTTTTAAGTAAACTATTTCTAGGTAAATGTATATTATTTCTAAGTAAATCCATACTATTTTAAGGGAATGAGTTCTACTATCCCTAGGCTGCTATACTATCACCGTGCCAGTTATACTATCAGCGTGGCATCTATACTATCACCGTGTCAATGTGTAGCAGTTGATCAGAAGGAATTGTTTTGTTTAATATATAAATGAAACACACGGACAGAAGACAAAAACAACAACCAGGAGAAGAAAATAAGAGACCCAAGAACATCAAATACTCTCATCTTCTACACACATGTGCTCAAACTTTAATTCACACAATAAATTCAGTTCAAGCCTATTGTAATATCTGATCCGCTGGAACTTGTTTATTGATTACTCTTGTACTACTAGCGAATTAAGTTTCCTAGTTCATATCTTGATATCTTGATTTTAATTAGCAAAATTAGAAAAGTTCATGTCGAATTTTCTAATTAGTTATTAATCTCTTGATAATCATTTGTAACACCCGTCAAGTTAATATATTGATATATTCAACTTGAATTCTGTGTTATATTATTCCGCACAAAATTTGTTTAAAATAAATTTTATTCAAAGAACAAATTTCGAGAAAATGACATAGATTGTATTCAACCCCCCCTTCTACAATCTTATTGGACCTAACAATTGGTATCAGAGCCTATTGATTGATACACAAATCAAGATCCTATTTTTACTCAATCAAAAATCAAGCTCGAATTTTTAACTCTCTTAAAAATTCATCATGTCAGCCAAAGGCAATGTTAAAATTCCTATCTTTAATAAAGATAACTATGATATGTGGAAAAACAAAATGGAGTTATTTCTTGATGTAGCAAACCCAAGATTTTTGTGGGTTTTGGAAAATGGACCAGTGACCCCCATGCAACATGATACTGAAACAGTTGTAAATGGAACTGTAACAGTCCCTGCCAAATCCTATCCAAAGGACCCTAAGAACTATACCTCTGAAGATAAGGAGGAAGCTGGATTGGATAAAAATTTGAGACTCATTCTATTGGATTCCCTAGATGCTGTAATGTATAGCCATGTGAGGAATTGTAAAATTGCTAAGCACATCTGGGAAACTATTGAGGTCATTAATGAAGGGACTGATGAAGTCAAGGAAAATAGACTACAAATTCTAACTTCTGAATATGAACACTTTAGAGCTGGCCCTAATGAAGGCATTCAGGAAGTGTTCGAAAGGTATAACAAGATAATCAACAACTTGCAAGTTCATGGCAAGCAATATACTCAGAAGGAGATCAACATGAAGTTTTTACTAACTATGCCTACTCACTTGGAGCATAGAATCACTGCCATCAGAGAATCTAGAGATCTAACTCAGGTTGCTCTTGAAAGGCTGTTTGGTGTTCTGAAAACATATGAGTTAGAACAAGTACAGCAAAAGGAATTCTATGGCAAAGGCAGAATGGCAAATTCTTCTATAGCTCTAGTGGTTGAGGTTCCTAAGGAAGTGGAAACTAAAGCTGTTCAACCTAACAGTTTCAACAAGGAACAAACTGAAGTAGAACTTGGTCAAACACCGGCTACTCAGGATGGTGGAGAATTTTATTCACTTGAAGAGCTGGATCAATTGGAAGATGAATCTATGGCAATGATGGTGAGACAATTCAGCAACTTCAGATTCAGAAGAAATCCAAAGTTCAGGTTTAAGTCAAATAACAGATTTCAGAGAGGAGGTACTTCATCCTCTAGTAACAGGGGAGGTTATAAAACTGGAACTGTTGACAGAAGCAAAATCCGTTGTTTCAATTGTAATGAGTTGGGACATTTTGCTACTGAGTGTCAGAAACCCAAGCAAGCACAGAAGAAAGATTATGCTTCTGAAAAGAAGAAAAGTGGAAGAGCTTATGTAGCTGCTGGTAAAAGTTGGGATGACACAGATAGCGAAGATGAAGAATATGGAAACTTTGCGTTGGTGGCAAATGCTGAATCTTCAACTTATTATACCACACCGGTAATTCTTACTGATGCTCAGTTAATTGATAGTTTACGTAGTTCCTTGAATAATGCACAAAGAGGGTACGAGAGAATAAGTCTTGTTAACACTAACCTTGAAAATCAAATGTTAGATTTAAAAAAGGTGCAGGTTAATCAAGATAAGAATATAGAAGAAATAGCTCGATTTAACTACAGAGAAAAGGGTCTAGGAGAATACATGGTAAAACAAGTTGATAGGATTGCTGAACAAGAAACCAAGATTAGAGAACTTGAAACACAGGTTAGAGCGTGTTATAATACTGTTAAAGTTTCTAAAGAATTCTTCAACAAACAAGCAGTAGAACAAACTGTAGGAATAGGATTTGATTACAGTCAAGCTGTTGGTTCTTTGAGTAATCATTCTCCTAATTCTATCCCAGCTAAAGAAAGAGGTATACCATATATTCTCAAGAATGTTGAAAAACCAATGTTTACAAAATCTGATGCTGGTCCACCAGATATTCGTTCTATGGTTATACATGAAGAAATGAGAAATGAGGATAGTGCAAATGGCACAGTCCTTGTTAAGAATAAATGTGTTAAGGATAAAACTGTTAAGAACTCTAATACAAAGAATGTGTCATCCAAGAAAAATGTCACAGTCTTTGTTAAGGCTAAATCAGTTGAAGACGTTAACACAACAAATGTTTCATCCAAGAAAGATGTACCTAAAGTACCAGTAAAAGTTGTTGAATCAGCTAGTTCTTCTAAGACTGGATTAGGTAGTAACAAGTCAAAACAGAAAAATACCATGTCTACTATTGATTCTAATCATAAAGCATGTGGTATTATCAATTGTATGTCTTGTGCTTTTAACAATATGCGTGCTTATTTTAATGGTAATTATGCATGTGTTAAACAGAATGCTCCTCGACAGCACATGAACAGGAACAATAATGTTCGATCTAAGACTGCTTTTCCTCCTCAAGTTAGGAGAGAGACATTTGCACCTAAGACTAAACAAAAGATTACCAAGAATGTCTATCAGGTCAAATGTCCAGTCAATGATACAAGTGTTACTGCTGCGAGAGAAACATGGATACCCAAGATTAAACAAAAGATTTTCAAATCTGTTTATAAGGTTAAATGTTTATTGACTAAAGAGGTTAAACTTAAAAATGTTGTTTTGCCTGACAAAGCTCAATACTTTAAATATGCAGGACCCAATCAAATTTGGGTCCCGAAGAAGGTTTAACTCATTTGTCATTGCAGGGTATTGAACAGGTTGATCGAGTAACCTGGATCTTGGACAGTGGATGTTCAAGGCATATGACTGGAGATAGAACCCTGCTGACAAATGTGGTGGAGAAGGCCGGCCCAGTAGTTACCTTTGGAGATAACAGCAAAGGTAGAACTGATGGATATGGCAGACTTGAAGCTGGAAATGTTATCATTGATGAAGTTTCTTTTGTGAAAGGACTTGAGCACAATTTGCTCAGTGTCAGTCAATTCTGTGATAAAGGTTATGAAGTTCATTTCAATAAGAAGAATTGTCTAATTTCACACAAGAGACATGAAAAGCCACAACTGACAGGAGTTAGAAAAGGCAATCTGTACGTAGCCAATATGAACTCAGGAAGCACTGAAGAAGTCACTTGCTTCTACACTAAAGCATCTAATGATGAGAGTTGGCTATGGCACAAGAAACTTTCTCATCTTAATTTTAAGACAATGAATTCTCTGGTCAAAAGAGAATTGGTGAGAGGTTTGCCTTCAATGGAATTCACTCAAGAAGGACTGTGTGATGCATGTCAAA
Organism: Saposhnikovia divaricata; assembly: GCA_036435485.1. Taxonomy (NCBI): domain Eukaryota; kingdom Viridiplantae; phylum Streptophyta; class Magnoliopsida; order Apiales; family Apiaceae; genus Saposhnikovia; species Saposhnikovia divaricata. Next base: position 204,505,056 of record CM071601.1, on the reverse strand, counting down.
AGGGCAAGCTAAAAAGGGCAAGTCACAGGAGCACTGATACATCTTCAATAACTGAACCATTACAATTACTTCATATGGATTTGTTTGGTCCAGTTAATGTGATGTCTATGTCAAGGAAGAGATATGCTCTAGTGATTGTTGATGATTTTTCAAAATACACATTGGTTCTGTTTTTGAATACTAAAGATGAGACTCCACAACTGGTGATTGATCACATTAAATTAATTGAGCGAGATTCTACGTATCCAGTGAGAGCTATAAGAACAGACAATGGAACTGAATTCAAGAATGCAGTTCTAAATGACTTTTGCACTGAGAAGGGTATAACCAGACAATATTCAGCTCCAAGAACTCCTCAGCAAAATGGGGTAGTGGAAAGAAAGAATAGAACCTTGATTGCTGCACGTACTATGCTAAGTGAATCAAGGCTTCCATTGTACTTTTGGGCTGAAGCTATCAATACTGCGTGCTATACTCAGAATCGAACTCTAATCAATAAAGATCAAATGAAGACACCCTATGAAATTATGGCTGATAAGAAACCTTCACTCAAATACTTTCATGTATTTGGAGCAAAGTGCTTTGTGCTTAAAGAAGGTGATGATCAAGGTGGTAAATTCGATACCAAAGCATTTGAAGCAATTTTTATTGGTTATTCAATGAGAGCATACAGGGTGTATGTGATTGATGAACAGAAAATGATGGAAAGTGTCAATGTAACATTCGATGACACTAAACTCCCTAGTATCCAAACTGAGAATCCATCTGAGAAGCTATCTTTCGATGACATGACAGATACAGATTCAGATGATGACAATGCACCTGAGATTTTTGCTGATGCTAATGACAATAATGATGATCAGGGTAATGGTGATGAAATCAATGATAGTAGTCAAAATTCCCCTCACTCTAATAATCAATCATCATCTAGTCAACCTAGCAACAACTCAGGGGGAGAAAATGAAGGGTCAACTGGTCACACACAACATCCCAATGAAGGTCAAGGCGAATCATCAAGATCTAATCTTCCCAGACAGACTATTTGGAATAGAGCTCATCCTTTTGAGCTAATTATTGGTGATCCAGTTGTTGGTGTAAAGACTAGAAGAGCTTTTCAGAATCAATGCAATTATTCAGGGTTTCTATCTGAAATGGAACCTAAGAAAACTGAAGAAGCTCTTTCTGATCCTGATTGGGTGATTGCTATGCAAGATGAACTCAATCAATTTAAACAACAAGAAGTTTGGAAGCTGGTACCCAGACCTACAGACAGACCAGTAGTTGGCACAAGGTGGGTATTCAGAAACAAACTTGATGAAGATGGCACAGTGACGAGAAATAAAGCAAGACTGGTAGCAAAGGGTTACTCCCAATCTGAAGGCATTGACTATGATGAGACCTATGCTCCAGTTGCTAGACTTGAGGCCATAAGAATATTCTTGGCATTCGCAGCATTTTCAAACTTTAAAGTTTATCAAATGGATGTCAAGAGTGCTTTCTTGAATGGCAAGCTAGATGAAGAGGTTTATGTAGAACAGCCCCCTGGCTTTGAAGATCCAGATTTAATTGACTATGTCTACTTCCTTTTCAAGGCTGTCTATGGTCTTAAGCAAGCACCAAGGAAATGGTATGACACTCTCTCTGAATTTTTACTTGAAAATGATTTTATTAGAGGTGTCATAGACAAAACTCTCTTCACAAAGAAACATAAGAATGATACAATTATAGTCCAAGTCTATGTGGATGATATAATATTTGGGTCTACTAATGATCTTTTGTGCAAGAAATTTGCTAAGTTAATGCAGGGTAAATTTGAAATGAGCATGATGGGTGAGCTGAAGTTCTTTCTTGGATTGCAAATCAGTCAAAGGACAGATGGAATATTTATCTGTCAATCCAAGTATGTCAAAGAGCTCCTCAAGAAGTATCAAATGGAGGACTCTTCTTCAGCAAGAACACCATCATCTACAGCTGTTAAGTTTGGAGCATGTGAAAATTCTGCCAAGGTAGATATCACAAGCTACAGAGGTATGATAGGCTCATTACTTTACCTCACTGCAAGTAGACCTGATATTATGCATGCTACATGCTTGTGTGCAAGGTTCCAAGCGGATCCTAGAGATGTGCATCTCATTGCTGTAAAACGAATCTTGAGATATCTTAAGGGTACTCCTAATTTGGGAATTTGGTACCCTAAAGATTCTGGTTTTAATCTTGTTGGATATACAGATTCAGATTATGCAGGAAGTGTTGTAGATAGAAAAAGCACCTCTGGGAGTTGTAAATTCCTAGGTGGCAGGTTGGTTTCTTGGTACAGTAAGAAACAGCAAACAGTTTCCAACTCTACAGCCGAAGCTGAATACATAGCTGCTGGAAGCTGTTGCGCTCAGATCTTGTGGATCAGAAATCAGCTACGGGATTATGGATTTGTACTTGACAAGATTCCTATCTTGTGTGACAATACAAGTGCCATAGCAATCTCCAACAATCTTGTGCAGCACACAAGAACAAAGCACATTGACATCAGGTATCATTTTATTCGAGAGCATGTCATGAATGGTATCGTGGAGTTACATTTTGTTCCCACGGAAGAACAAACAGCAGATATTTTTACTAAGTCTCTTGACGAATCCACATTCACCAGAATTGTTGGTGAATTGGGTATGTTAAATAGTCCTAGTAATTAATTTGGTTAATATCTGAGGTCTGTTCTTTAATAATTTAACAAGTGATTATTTTGTGAATATTTGTTGTTTAAAATCACTTGTGTAATTATTTTATCATTAATTAATTCCACTTGCTTATTTTCGAACACTTGTCAATCATGTTAATATTTTATTTGGTCAATTATGAAATTAGAAATAATATAATTATGTGAATATTTTAATTTTATTTGTTTTGTAGTGTTTGTCCTTTTGTTATTATTGTTTGATTTCGTAAAAGGGCTAACCTATGTTGATTTTTGTGTTGTAAATAAATAATTTGTTGTAAATTATTATTTTATTAAGATTTCGAAGTTATGTAAATTACTGAGTATATAACTTGTACATAGCTTGCTTAATTTAATCTGGTGTAAATCTGTTAATGTATTTTTCAGTAATAATATAGATTATTAGCAATAATTGTTATATCTGTAAATAGTTTAGAATCTTAGAAATAGTATAGAATTTCTTATTAATAATACAGTGTCCGGTCATAGTATAAGTGTCTATAAATAATATAGAATTATTGTTAGTAATAATATAACGATCTGTAATAATAGAGTTAATCTGTAAATAATATAAGTGTTCGGTAATAGTCTAAGGCACTAGAAATAGTATAGATTTAATCTTAGAAATAGTATAGGCTGCGGTGATAGTATAGGAGTGTCGGTGATAGTATAAACAGCTGCATATATAATGTCCATACTATCTCTACTATACTATCTCTACTATACTATCATTACCTTACTATCTCTCGTGTTAAGTCACAGAGAACTCGATACTGATACACACGATATACACACATCGGAGTGTCGAATTGCTGCCGGATTTTCGACTCGAAATCTCAACCAAATCACAAACTAAGAACATCCATTGATTTCTTGCATCAAAAACTCTGTTTTAACCGTTCAAAATCACGATTTGGTCGAGTTCTTGGTGACTTTGTTTTTCGAAAATTGAAAATTTCGATCTGAAATTTCCAGAGATTGGCTTTGATTCTTAGAAAACTAAAAATACATACGTGTTTGTGATTGTATCAATATCATATCCTGAGATTTTGAGAATTTTTCAAGAACTTTGTTATTTTTCGAATTTTTAATTTATTATTAATTCGAATTAATTAAGTTTAATTGAATTTTGTGCTAAAAATTAAAAATTTCAAAAGCTTAAAATCTGTATTAAAATGGCTGTTGAATTCGAACTAGTTAAGCACAACATGGTTGGTTTTTATGATCCGGAGGAATGTATGGTTGACAGATTCAAGCCCTGGATTCGTTTCTTGAATGAACAACCAATCGTCAGTAGTGCTTTATCTCTTGACGCTCCAATGAAATTGGAACCTCTACGACTGATGTGTTCTACAGCTATTATATCTGCAGCAACCAATGCCTTTACATTCAAGGTTGGGAACTCACAGTTCAGAGTCAATGAATCAGTACTCAAGACAGTGTTGAATCTTCCTACTGCTGATTTTGTTGATAATCCGTCCAACACTGAATTGACTCAGTTTTTCACTGATATTAATTATCAGGGACAGTTGAAATTGAGCAACTTGCCGAAAAATGGTTTGGTAGCTGAATGGTACTTGTTGTTTGATACTTTAATTCGAGTGTTTGCTAACTGTGCTAACACTTCTTTTTCAAATATTCCTTCTCTGATTCAGTATATTGGTTATTCGGTTGTTCACAATCGAAGAATTGATATAGGTAAAATTCTTTGGAAGAACATGTTTAGAAGAATAGTAAATGCTAAAAAGAATTTTAGTCTGGGTGAAAAGGTGTTAATCTATTATCCTAGATTTTTCACTCTTATTTTTAATCACTTGGTTTCTGAGGAGGTACAGAATACATTTGTTGATGAGGAAGCTCAAGATTCAAAGCCTTTTCATAAGAAATTTCATACAAGAGCTGTCTCACAACAGAATGACTACAACAACGTACCAGTGCTTGTTACTCAGTACATGTCCACATTCATACATCTTCCAATTATTCCTGGACCTATACCTGAGCAACCAGAACCAATCATAGAACAACAAGCACTTGCTATTGTGCATCCAGAACAAAATGCACCTGCTCTTGAACAAGCCGAGCCGGAATTTCAATCACAAGAGGCTCCTGTCACTTCATCTGCTGACCAGGTATTACATTCTGATCTCTTAACTACTTCTATCCCTCAATCTTCTTCTGGAACCCAAGTGGTTGTTAGGACTGACCAAGGGATTGTAGAACCACAATCTCTATCCCAGGTCAAAGAGCCAAACACAGATAAAGTCTATCAAGTCAGAAAGAAGAAATCACAGCTTAAAAGAACTGAAAGAAGTAGTGAAGAAGTGAGTGAACCCACAGCTCTGCCTCTACTAAAGAAGAGTAGAAATGAACCCGAGGCAACTGTAAGCTCATCCATACCCTCCCAAAAGGATATGGACTTTGAAATGGCAAATGAACAGCTTCTGGAACCATTCTCTCAACAGGATGAGTCCATTGAATTTCGCCAGTCTGCCATGGCATCCTGTAATGTGTCAAGCACAACCCCACTGTTATTACTAACAATGGGAAAACATGTAGAACTAGATGAAAATAGGGACACATTGAGAGGAGAGCACTTAGGAACTGAAACAGTGCCTACCATAGTCACAGTAGAGGAGCCTTCACAGGCTAATGAGGGAAATCTTAACTCTCCGCCAAAATTAATAGAGTCATCATCTCCCCTCCCAGGAGGAACATTCCTGGCTCCCTCAAGGGATTTTCCACTCGTAGTTTCAACTGGAGAAAGTGGAAGGCAACTCAGTCTTTCTGTCACTGAAGCAATTCAGACTTCAATTCCAACTAACATGACAGAAATGACTGTGGATAGGGATTTGCGAACTCCCATTGCACCACCACTGACCTTCCAAGAGGAGGCTAGGGTGATTTTACCTGCAGGTACACTTTCTGGAGCAGCTAAGGAAATAGTGAGGAGTGATGTGCGGATCACCACTAAATTGAGTGAAACACATGCACATTAGATGAGTGAAACTCAGAGTGATAATCAGGTGAGTGCACACACTGACACATACACTCGTTCATTGGAAGAAAAGATTAAAGCTCTAGAAAAGGAACTTGAGGCAACTAAAGCTGAAGCAAATTTACTTCGAGCACAAGTGGATGGACCGTCTTCTTCATCTACCTCTGTCAACAGTCAGCTTATGGGAGTGAAACATGACATTCAAATAATGAAGACTGCATTTAACACCAAGATCAATACTCTTGAACTCTCTCAACAACAGATAATCTCTGACTCCTCGGACATAACAGTTACTCAAGACAGAATTATTGCGACTCTTTCAAATAAGGTTGAAGACATTCAAACAGAAGTACGTGAAAATCAGTTATCTACTGAAAGTCGTCTTAATCGGATTGAAAGCCAAAGTGCACATCAAAGTCAAGGGCTAAAACACTTATATAACATGATTAGCCGCACTATCATCCCCACAACAGAAGAGGTAGAATTCTTTCTAGGAAAAGGTGGAGATGGTGATGAGCAAGACCCTGAAGATGGTGCATTTGATAAATCTGTAGAGGATTCCTCAACTAAGGGGGAGAAGTCAACAGGGGGGGCTGGTACTAAAGGGGGAGACAAAGACAAATCAAGAGGGGGAGAATTTGATAAAGGTGACAAGGGAAAGAAAGCTCAATCAGCACCGAAGGATGACACTGTAGAAGGTTATTACTACTCAGGTGAACCTGATAACCTTGATGTTTTTGCTGATTTAGACTTTTCAGATAAAGGTGAAGCATTTGGAGAACCAGATCTCAATTTCTGGGATGAGGATGAAGAAGTTGTAGTTCCTGATCCCGCTGAACTCTAAAGAATGAATTTTGAAGCCAATCAAGAACTTGAACAAAATGAAGCTAATCTGACAATGAGAGAAGAAAGACTCAGAAAAACAATGGAATAGATGGCTCATAATGAAAGGCTTCAAAAGGCTGAACAGGAAGCACTTCAACAGCAACATTCTCAAAAGCTTCAAGCAAGAAGGATGTACATTAAGTACAAGAGTGGTGATAAGTGGGAGCGTGCTCAAAGAATCATAGATTCACCACAAACTTCTGGCTGTGATGATCGTCGGTTAGGTGATATGTTTCAAAGGTTTAAAGATAAGAACCCTTTCCAAGACGATTATCTAAGAGCTTTGAAGTCTGAAATTTTAAGCATAACTTGTGCAAGTGATCAGATGGAAGAGTTACTAATCTTTGTTCATTGTCATAAGCTTGGAACTCAAAAGGTATCTCTTCAGTTCTTCTATGATAGATCACTTTCAGAACTTTGGGTAATGAGACCAAAAGTCAGAACTTCTTATGAACTTGGTGTACTACTTCATGAAAAATTCATAGATTTCGCTGAAAGAGCAGGTCCTGAAGTAATTAGTAATCCTCCTCAAGTTAAAGTTCTTATAGGAGATGTCATTCACATTGTTAATCTTCAGACCAAGGAACTCCGTGAACATCATGCCAGACACTTGGTGTATGTTGAATATGCTCTACGAAATCATGGTTTTGCAACTACATTGAAAAGTGAAGCTGCAGATCATATTAAGTCTTATGCTCAAGACAACATGAATAAGTACAAGTTTTATCAAGGTGAGTTAAGAAAGAAGCTGGGAATACCTCTTGAAAAACCACTAGTTAGAACACCTCTAGTTCATCCAGTGTCATCATCTAGAAGAGAATTAATTACTGATGCAGAATTGCACGAGATGCTTCCAGACTTGGATGAACCTGAAGAAGGAGAGATAAGGAGAGAAGACAGTCCGAAGTGAAGAATCGCTCTACATGTTATATCTTTAGAGCTTAGATAGAACAAGATAGGTTAATGTGAAATATGATCAGTCTAGAGGATCATCTATCTTGTATTTATCTTTTATGTTTGAATCTGGAAATGTTAAATATAAACCAGAACCATTTTCATTATTTGCTTTGCAATTACAGTTTTACCTTTTACTAGTTTAAGTTGAGTTAGTTGAGTTATCCTCTAGGAATTTGCTTGTTAATTTTTAACAAACAAATAGGGGGAGATTGAAAGGCATATGACACAGCCTATTTGTAGTTCGAGGATTCGACTCAACTTAAATTAGATTGTAATAAGTAATTAATGCTCACTGTCTCAGGAATCTCACAAAGTACTATATGTCAGAAGAAAGAAGAAAGTCAATCTATAGTTTTGATGTTTTACACTGGAAGAAGAGTCAGTTTACTGATCATGCCCCAGTTCAGCATTGAAGCAATTGGATTCATTTAAAGTGACAGAGATTACCGTGGAGACAGCATCAGTACAGGAGTTATTAAAGAGTGCTAAGAAAGTATGTGGATCACAACTGAGAGTCAAATTGAAGAACAGATATTGGAGTTAGTCGTTCATGAACCAGACAGTACATCGAACGTCAACAATTATCCAGTGGAAGTTTCTCAAAGTTTACAGTGATTCACAAGGAGTAAGTCAATTATTAATTAACTATATTATTAATTTAATTAAACAAATTAATTCAATTCGAATTAATTAATTTAATTAATTAATTAAGTTAATTAATCTCTGATTTATTCAATCAGTAATAATATATGGATTATACTATTTAGGAGAATTTTGGTTATACTATTTCTGAATTTCAGTTGAACTATTACTGGAAATTTAGTTATACTATTTCTGAAATAAGTGGTATACTATTTCTGGAATAATATAGATACTATTACTGCATTAGTAATAGTATACTATACTATCCCCGAATTTATACTATCCCCGAAGTTATATTATTTCTGGAATTAATAGTATATTATTTCTGAAGTATTATAGATATTATTACTGATCAAGTAATAATATACTATAATATTACCGAAATATTTAAACTATACTATTTCTACCAGTTATATTATGACCGAAATATTTATACTATTACCGAAGTTTTAAGTAAACTATTTCTAGGTAAATGTATATTATTTCTAAGTAAATCCATACTATTTTAAGGGAATGAGTTCTACTATCCCTAGGCTGCTATACTATCACCGTGCCAGTTATACTATCAGCGTGGCATCTATACTATCACCGTGTCAATGTGTAGCAGTTGATCAGAAGGAATTGTTTTGTTTACTATATAAATGAAACACACGGACAGAAGACAAAAACAACAACCAGGAGAAGAAAATAAGAGACCCAAGAACATCAAATACTCTCATCTTCTACACACAAGTGCTCAAGCTTTAGTTCACACAATAAATTCAGTTCAAGCCTATTGTAATATCTGATCCGCTGGAACTTGTTTATTGATTACTCTTGTACTACTATCGAATTAAGTTTCCTAGTTCATATCTTGATATCTTGATTTTAATTAGCAAAATTAGAAAAGTTCATGTCGAATTTTCTAATTAGTTATTAATCTCTTGATAATCATTTGTAACACCCGTCAAGTTAATATATTGATATAATCAACTTGAATTCTGTGTTATATTATTCTGCACAAAATTTGTTTAAAATAAATTTTATTCAAAGAACAAATTTCGAGAAAATGACATAGATTGTATTCAACCCCCCTTCTACAATCTTATTGGACCTAACAGGCACTCTTCACGTAACTTCCAACTACTTTTATCATGAAATATGTGAAATTCAGTCTCAATTAAGTGATCTGGCAGCAAGTCACGATCCCTTGTTGTCTACAATGGCTGTGAGTATGAAGGGAAAGTACGACAAATATTGGGGTAATGTAGACAACATCAATCCTCTGCTGTTTGTGGCTGTTGTTCTCGATCCAAGGTACAAGATGGGTTATCTCAAGTACTGTTAAGGGTATCATGTTGGAGCAAGTGAGAGTCAATTTTTATATACAAATCTGACAGACATACTTTGTATATTTACATTGATCAATGAGTTGTATTAATGATATTCTTTAATCGTTGGTTACAAAAAACAACATCCCCTAGTTTTATATGTACACAAAGATCTATGTTTTGTTTCTGAAAAATACAAGATTTGTCCCCAAGCACAAGAATAATAGGTCTGATGCCCGTGTGTTTTTAACTAAGATATCAATCACAAATTTTTCTATTTTTTGTTGACCTGGTTTACACATTATATATACTTTTATTCTTGTTCAAGTATTGGATATTTTACTTTTATTGCGTTTAGATTTGGGTTAGTATTTAAGTTCTTAAATACTTGTTCAAATACTATAACAAATATTATTCTTGTTTGTGTTTCACTAGTTGACCAGGAGTGATACACTACAGAAGAATGTTGGAACTGAAAACAAAAGAAAACTGTTGGAAAATTATTTACAACAGCGGCAGTTGTTTGGAACTGAGAAAAAGAAAGATCTTGAGAGATACTTGGCTGAAGAACCTATTAGTCCAATGACCCCTTCCTTTGAAATCCTAGCTTGGTGGAAGGATAACTCTTGTAAGTATAAATTGTTATCTATGATGGCTAAAGATGTCCTTTCTATTCCTGTGTCTACAGTTGCTTCTGAGTCTGCATTTAGCACTAGTGGCCGTATTTTAGACTCATTTCGGAGTTCTTTGAGTCCGAAAATGGTGGAGGCACTGGTATGAACTCAAAGTTGGTTGAAAGAAGGTTATGCAGGTATCAAATCTAGAGTATATTTGGATGATGCTGCATCTTATAAATTTCTTGAAGAAGGTACACAATACATCTATGATCTGTAAATACATTTGTCTGATAGATATCTTTAGTATGTTCTACTTGTCTATATTCTTTACTCTATAGTAATGTACTTTATTAAATTTTGTAGATGCCGGAACGAAGGACAAGGACATTGACACACCAAATGATAAGATCATCAACATTGGCGACGAATGATTCAACTAGTTGTTCTGTTACTTTATGTTGATTTAAGACTTATTCTATGTCATGTTCATGTGTGACACAGGCTGTGTCTTTTATTTGATGTAATCTTTTGAACTGTGTCTTTTATTTGGATGTACTCAACTAATATTGAACTGGTGTGTAATGCTTTAAATACTGAATTAAGGAAAAAGTCTTTAAGACTGAACCTTTATTATTATTTTGTAGCTCAGTTGTATTTTTTATGTTAAACCCGTTTAACCCGAACCAAACCAACCCGACCCAATATACTGTTAGTAAGGTTGGGTTATACGATATTTTTTTTTATAATGGGTTTAAATTTTGTAAACCCGAATTAAATGGGTTGGGTTATTAAATAGCTTGTAACCCGGTCGAACCGACCCGCGGACACCCCTACTCAGTACTCATTTTGAAGGATAAGAATTAAGAAGTAAATTTATTTGAGAACCTATTCGATTTAATATAAAAAAATGAAAACAAACATTTTAATGAATAAAGTGATACAAATATTTATTTTAGAATTTTTTGATAAAATATCATTGTAATACACATTTATCATATGATATCACTATTACGTATTTGATAAATAAGTATTAGGTAAAAAAAATTAAAATTTGCATCTTGTAAATATTATCGATCAAATCTACACAAAAGACCCACGGTCAATATAATTTTATTGAGATGTGTCGAAAACATAGTTCGTTTGGTTAAATTTAAAAGTATTGCATATGACTTAAATTGGTTAAAATAAAGTTTGGTTACAATTAATCAACGACAACGAGATGATCTATTTTAGGTTTGTTCGATTTGATTGTTTTTATAGATATCGTAAGGCTTTTTTTTTATTGAATTAATTCCTCTTTAGAAAAAAGAGTGAATGCTCCATCGGGGCATGATGAAAAAGGTACCAATAATCAAACGAGTATGCACGAAGTGGGTACTTGTATTTGTATATACTTTATCTTCAAAATATTATTTAACTGTCTCTTTATGAGAACAAGCGATTGCAATTTACTGTTTGTTCGACTCGATGTGTAGATACCGTATGACTTTTTATTATTAAATTAACTTCTTTGTTTTTTAAAACAAAAATTTAAATGATATGTGAGGTGGTGGGATAAGATAAGTGATAAAACTTATTACTCACTCTGTCCCACCCTGACGGGTTGTTAACATTTCAAAAAAGGATGTTTGACAGGCATTTTAAGGTAAATTTTAAGGATAGTTTCATAACTTATTTTTGAAATTTTCTTTTTTTTATAAAAATAGAACAATACTATTTTTATACAAAAAAGAAATTTTTAAAAATAAGTTATGAAACTATCCTTAAAATGCGTGCCATTAAGCGACAAAAAATGTTAAGAATTGGATGGGACGGAGGGAGTATTTATCATTATTCAAAAATTATCTGAGAATAGATATTATTTATTACTTTTTAAATTATATTCAGTCCAAATTCAAATGTTATGTAATATATGTATTTCAAATATTAAAAATATCTAATAATTAAAAATTATTGTTGTAATAAGGCATCAATAATAATAGTAAAAAATTAGGAACAATGTTAATTATTTATAAATATTAACAATATATTCAAATTTTAAGTGAAGATTAGATCTATAAATTGCTAAAGATCATTGGAACAATAATGTGCCCGTTTGGCAAAAAAGTTACTTATTTTGAAAAAAAAATTCGTATTTACATATATTTTTTAGAGTAAAATGTGTATAGAAAGTTTAATATTCGTTATCTTGCAAAAATAAGCTATTATTTCAAAAAAAAAGTATATATTTTCTAACTTTTTTCCAGAATCTATACTATTATATAAAAGCCGAAACATTAAAAGTTTGGTTGGTTGGTTGGTCGGTCAGTCGGTCGGTACGGTACCTGTTGAATTTACTTATTTACCCTTACTCAGATAAAATCCATCCTACTAACTAATCAATTTAAAAGCCGAAACATTAAAAGTTTGGTTGGTTGGTTGGTCGGTCAGTCGTTCGGTACGGTACATGTTGAATTTACTTATTTACCCTTACTCAGATAAAATCCATCCTATTAACTAATCAATTTCCTTTTTCAGGTTAAACATATTACCTTTTCTAATTTTCAATAACTAAATAATTTCCTTTTCAGGTAAAATACAATATCTTTTATATTTTATCTAACTAAAATTTCTCCATTATTAATCAATTTCCTTTTTCAGGTTAAACATATTACCTTTTTTTATTTTTCAATAACCTGAAAATAGAATATCTTTTACATTTTATCTAACTAAAATTTCTCATTTTTTAAAAACACTACAAACAATTTTGTTTAATAAAATAACATAATTACATTATGATTAATATTAACTAATCAATTCACATTACCTTTTCTCTTTTCTCTAACTAAAATCTCTCTTTTTCCAATTTTATCATGGACGGTTACCTTTTTCAGCCAAAATACGTTACCTTTTTCCTTTTCTTTTACTAAAACCTCTCTTTTTCTAATTATATCACGGGAATTTTGTTTAATAAAATAACATAATTACATTATGATTAATATTAACTAATCAATTACATTTTTCAGCTAAAACACATTACCTTTTCTCTTTTCTTTAACTAAAATATCTCTTTTTCCAATTATATCATGGACGGTTACCTTTTTCAGCCAAAACACGATACCTTTTTTCTTTTCTTTTACTAAAACCTCTCTTTTTCCAATTATATCATGGGAGTTTCTATTTAATAAAAATAAAATAAGAATATTATAATACTAATAATTAACCGATTACCTTTTCAGCTAAAACGTATCATCTTTTCTGATAAAATTCCATTTTTTTCTAGAAATATCACGGACAACATTATTTCTAAAAAGTAAGAGTAATTTTATTTAGTAAAATAACATAATTAAATTTAATTACTGTAAATTAATCAATTACATTTTTTACATAAATCATGTCATCTTTTTAATTTTCACGTTACCTTTCTATTTTCACTAACTAAAATATCTATTTTCCAATTATATCACGGGTGGTCTATATAATACAATAAACTAATAATATTATAATATTAATAATTAACCGATTACCTTTTTCAGCTAAAACGTATCATCTTTTCCATATTTTCTAACTAAAATCCCTCTTTTAATTGAAATATCACGGACAATATTAATTTCTCCTTTTCTAAAAATATTACGAGCAATTGTATATAGTAAAATAACGTAATTAAATTATAATTACTATAAACTAATCAATTACCTTTTTTACATAAAACATGTTACCTTTTTATTTTCTCTAACTAAATTCTCTTTTTTTCTAATCATATCACGGGCCACTACAAGAAAACTCAATTCTACCAACGGAATCTGGTAACGGAAATGTTTCCGTTGGCATTTACCAACGGATTGGCAACGAATGAGCAGGTCACTACTATACCAACAAATTACCAACGGATCAGTAACATATATTTACCAACGGAATATTCCGTTGCTATACCTACAAATTACCAACGGATCCGTAACAGATATTTACCAACGGAATTTTCCGTTGCTATACCACCAAATTACCAACGAAACAGTAACAGATATTTACCAACGAAATTTTCCGTTGGTAAATATAAATACTTTCATATTAGTAACGGAATAACATCGATATATCAATGGCTTACTAACGGAATACTAATGAAATTATTTGTTGTTCATTCTGTTAGTAGTTCGTTGGTAATTTGTTGGCAGTCCGTTACTATATATTCCGTTACTAATTCGTTACAAAAGTAGATTGGTTATTTTTCCATTCCGTTACTAATCCATTGCAATTGTATGTATTCCGTTGGCAATACGTTGGAAAGCCGTTAGTATCCATTAGTAATTAGTTAATTATTTACAAAAATGATTACAACCAAATTAATTTTTTATTTTTTCAAAATTTGGGAATATCATTATATAAGATATATCTTGACATCCGTACGTTTGGATCGTCGAAAAATATTTTTTTTAAAAGAAGATAAACAATAATCCGTGACAAAGCACTAGTAAGTACTAGTCAATGTAATAGTGTTCTACTTGGATCTCCAACCAAATTAATTTTTTATTTTTTGAAAATTTGGAAATATCTCTATATTAGATATATCTTGACATCCGTATGGTTGGATCGTCGAGAAATATTTTTTAAAAAATACAAACAACAATCAGTAACAAAGCACTAGTTACGAGTACTAGTCAATACAGTAGTGTTCTACTAAGATTGCTAACCAAATTATTTTTTTATTTTTTGAAAATTTTGGGAATATTATTAAATTAGATATATCTTGACATCCGTATGGTTAGATCGTCGAGGAATATTTTTTAAAAAATGAAAACAACAATCAGTGAGAAATCACTAGTTACGGCTAGTCAATACAGTAGTGTTCTACTAAGATTGCTAACCAAATTATTTTTTTTATTTTTAAAATTTGGGAATATTATTAAATTAGATATATCCTAACATCCGTAAGGTTGGAATATCGAGAAATATTTTTAAAAAAATGAAAACAACAATCAGTAAGAAAGCACTAGTTACGAGTACTAGTCAATACAATAGTGTTCTACTAAGATCTCCAACCAAATTAATATTTTATTTTTTGAAAATTTGAGAATATCATTATATTAGAGATATCTTGACATCCGTACGGTTGGATCGTCGAGAAATATTTTTTAAAAAATATAAACAATAATACGTGACAAAATACTAGTTACGAGTACTAGTCAATACAGAAGTGTTCTACTAAGATCTCCAAACAAATTAATATTTTATATTTCAAAAATTTGGGAATATCATTATATTAGATATATCTTGACATCTGTATGGTTGGATCGTCGAGAAATATTTTTTAAAAGATTAGAAAGAACAATCAGTGACAAAGCACTAGTTATATTTTAAATATTTATTGAATATTTTATTTTTTTTTAATTTACAAGAAATAGATATTTGATAAATAACACACATATTTTTTATATATTTGATTAAAATTTCTGATTGGTAAAAATGATATTAATATTCTGTCAAACAACTCCGATCTTAATTTTTCTTTATATTTGACTTAACTTTTTAATAAATAAAAATGGTATTATTGTCTCTTTAATTACATTAAAAATATTTACTATATATTATGGAAGGAAGACTCACATATACACATGGCTATTGTTGATTGGTCAAATACGAAGCACACGGATTCTCACTTGGTTAGAAAGACGGATCAAATCGTAACCATTAAAATAATTAGGGTTACATCCTAACCATTTAAATCAAGTCATATACATAATTTATGCTAAAAACTGATTCTTTCTCATACATACACACCGCCGCTGCTTTGTTCAACCCAACACCCTTGTTCATCCAAACACCCCTCCCTCTTGATTTCAGCCCCGATCTAAGCCTTTGCAGCCCGCTCTTCCACCATGGACAACCAAAGCCACGCTCCAAAACCAAACCTTCGGTCTATATCCCCTCGGCCCATCAAAAAATGCCATTAAAAAATCAAAACCGAGCTCCAGAAAATTTTAATCAGAAATTTCGTTCGGAGGCGACGCCGCCGCTGTGGCGGTTCGCGATGGCGCAACAGAAAAGAGAAACTGAAGGCTGCTGTGGTCATTGCTGAAGAGTGTATGGCTGAGAAAGGAGACCAGAGCGGTGGCCGTTGATTGTTGATGGAGGTGTGTCGCGGCGATGACGAAGACAGTAGCGCCGTTGTCATCGGAGTTTGGTCCGGATTTATTTTGGTTGTGTTGTAAATTAGATTTTCAGATTTATTTTGGAAATTTTCGATTTATTTTGGTTGTGTTGTAGACTTATGGTATTCATTTTTGTAGATTTCAGATTTATTTTGAGTTGCCGGATTTCTTTTCGTTTTGTTGTATATTAGATTTTCAGATTTATTTTTGGGCTCAAGTTGTTTGGATTAAGGACCATTTTCTTTATTATTATGTTCTGATGCTTGTATCAAATTAATTATGAATGCTATGTGTGTCCTTGCAGATGCTTGTATGATGTTAGTACCATCTTTTGCCTAATACTTGATTCATATTCCACCTTTTAAATGTACAAATCTGGAAAAATGAAAAATTTGTTCAACCATACAGGCTTATTACTAAGGGAATACCAACTAAATTTGTTATGAAAAATGATCCGTTAGTAAAGTGTTGCTAGAAGTCCGTTGGCAAAGCGTTGGTAGAATTACTAACAGATTAATCTGTTGCTGTATCTGTATTGGTCTTGTTATGGTTAAGAGATTTGTTATTAAGTTGTTGATATTCCGTTAGTAACTTTCGTAACGAATACAAAATCCGTATTGGTCTTGTTATGGTCAAGAGATTTGTTATTAAGTTGTTGATATTCCGTTAGTAACTTTCGTAACGAATACAAAATCCGTTGGCAAGCACTTCCCGACGACGTTTACTCTAACGACCGTATTCTGTTAGCATTTCGTTAGGAAACCATTTTACCAACGGATTTCAGTAACTAGCCAACGGAAATTTCTGTTGGCAGAAATGAATTTTCTTGTAGTGGGCATTTTATTTAATAAAATATATAATAATATAATAATAATTATCCGATTAACTTTTTCAACTAAAACCTATCATCTTTTCTATATTTTCTAACTAAAATCCCTCTTTTTCTAGAAACATCACAGATAACATTTATATAATTATTATCAAATCATCTCATATAAAAATTTAAGCCTCTAAAATTCATGTTTTAAAAAATTTAATTTAAACTAAAAAAAAAAATTCATATAATATTAAAGAAATCCGTGCATCGCACGGATTTTAAACTAGTAAACAACTTATTTCTGAAAAATAAAATTTACCAAACGAGTTGGTGTATATGATAACAACGAATTTTAGATGGACATAAGTTTGACAATGGTACAAACAACTCATTTGTATGTATACACTTGCTTAAGAAGATACCGAATTACGCGGAAAATACATGGCAAAAATAGACTTGTAATGTCACTTTCGAATGGATGCTTGAACTGATCATCCAAGGGATAATAATTAAATAATACTACATAAAATAATGCAGCAATTAAGTTTCCGGAATAATATGATGGTGTTTTTCTACGGAAAGAATATAAACAACTGCCCCCCACGATTCCTTCTCAAACCACATTAATGCATGTCCCAGTTACACGCGTTACCCAAATAATGCTAGGTTTCTTAAGTTTCATCTCCGATCAACTTATGTATTTATCTTTCATATCCCATTTTATATAATTTTTTACGCAATTCAATGCATTCGATTGAGATATTTGTAAATAAAATTTTCCCAAATTTTGTTTTATATAAAAATATAAGATTTTTATCTTTATTTTAACTTGAAGAGTCAAATGATCATATAAAATAGAACGGAAGAAGCATTATTTATTAATTTGAAGAAACATGCAAATTTGAGTAATAAATAATTTACTGGGATATCGAGAATTTAAACTTTATCATAGGAGTGGGTTAAATTCTCGATCAATCCCAAAATTTATTAAAATAGATAATTATTTATAAGAAATATAAATGTCTCATTTTACAAATATAAAGGTACTAAATAACAAGTGAAAATTGGTTGTTAAAAACCATACTCCTACCAAACATTCTAACTAAACAAAATGTTTGTAACAAGAAACCGTACCAAAACACATTTATTAACAAGTCCACAGCCACTAATAAAGTCTCTGCCCAAAATAAATAAATTAAACTCCACTTGTCTTTGGAAAATTACTCTTGTGTATTACAATTTTTGTTAAAGATCTTACCTAAAACCCTCATGTATTGTTTTCTATAACTATAATCCGGTCCAAGATAAACAATTCATTTCATATATTTTAAATACTAGCTAAAAAGTATTTAGATTTTATATTAATTTGTTTTAAAAATATACTCCTAGTGCACATGCATGCATGATACTCCCTACGTCTCTTAAAACATTTCCTGTTTATTATTTCGGGACATTCAAAATATTTTTCCCTTTGTATTTTAAGCCATATAAAACAATATTCAATACCCACTACTCCTTAAAAATAATATTCAATATCCACTACTTCATTCACTACTTCTTACAAACAATATTTAATACCCACTACTTCACTCACTACTCTTCAAAAACAATATTCAATATCCACTACTCCACCCACTATTCTTTAAAAACCATATTCAATATCCACTACTCCACCCACTACTTCTTAAAAACAATATTCAATACCTATTACTCCTTAAAAACAATATTCAATACCCACTACTTTATTAAAAAATAATATTCATTACTCACTGTTTTAAAACCCATGTTTTTAATCAAACGAGAAAGATTTAAAGAGGAGGGAGTATATCTTTATGTCAATGTCACAAAGCATTTCTCCCGATGTCTCTCCACATTATAAGGTCAAACCATTAATGTTAATAAATGGAAGTATTCAAAAAATTGTGCTTTTTAGGAATATTTTTTTTATATAATTAAATGTATATAAAATATATAGAGGTATCCAAAAATATAACGATAATATTTCTGCAAAAAATACGAAAATCTAGTAAAAATATAAGGATTATCGAAAAAATTATTACATGATCCAGATTTTATATATGATCATATTTATAATGCAATTAATCTGCCCTCAATTTCTTCATGTAAATATGCGAGTATCACTTCAAGTGCAAGTTTAAGCATATATGATCTACGTTTATAATGCAATTAACCTGTCCTCAATTCCTCCATGAAAATATGCGGGTGTCACTTAGCATGTTCAGTCGTCACACACCAAGACACTCTGACATGACAGAAGATCAAGTCTTCCTCAAGATACCTCAACTTGCGCTCAAATATATGTAAGTACCTGATCTCCTTAGTTTTGCAGTTGCATGAATTTAGGGCGCATCGAAAGACTTTATGCATCAACTAGTTAGTTTTATATACATACATATATATAAATTTATGTACCGATCGAGAATTCAAATTTTCGACAAACGATTGTTATTACATAATTTAATGTATTTGGTTAGTCAGAAATTATTGAGCTGTGCTAGTGTTTATATTCCTCTTATCATCTTTTCCACAAAAACAAAGAGTAGCATCAAAACGGTTTTTGTTGTTAAAATAGCACATTATAGTACTTGTTCTAAGTGGCATTATTTTCATTTCGAGTAAATATTTGAAATATTGACTTCACCGTATTGAGTTGAAAAAATAGCAAGAGGCAGGTGGGATAGCTATAAATCCATTTACGGGTTGATTAATGAAATTTAACGTCTTTTTATTATTAATTATTTTGTAAATATATAAAAATGCTTCCCTAAAATTTAAAATATAAGAATGATTATTCAAAATTTACGTGATACAGACGATAAAGACGTTTATTGATAAATTAACTAATATGAACAAGCATACAAATATAGAGGGTGTTTGGGATTGCTTAAAATAAGTTACTTTTGATTTAATGGGGGTATTTTTAACTTAAAGGAGAAAGTAAAATTGTTTGCTTTAAGTTGAATGAAAGTGTTTGGGTAATTTTACTTAAAGTTAAATGGGGGTTTAACAATTTTGACTTAAAGTGAAATTTGACTTAAAAAAATTTTAAACTCATCATATTTAAGCTTTACAAGAATTGTGAAAAAAAAAAAACCATAAGTGATAAGTCATAAATCAAAAGTACCTAAATGGAGTTTATGACTTTAAGCAATTTTTTAACTTAAAGCACGGCTTAAAGCCGGTTACACAAACATTACAAAAACTCCTTAAAGGAGCTTTCTCCATTTAAGCCCGTTAGCCAAACAGGCTGATAATATTACAAAGATATAGTATAATTTAGTCAATTTACATATATCAAATCAGTATTATTCTCTCTGTTGTACGTACGTACCTATTGTTGTATACCTATCATCTGAAAATGTAAAACTGAAAATTAAGTTTTAACTGCGTCTAGTTAGTCAAACTACACTAAACAATAATTTAGGACAGTACAATGAACCTTCCAATTTGGACTAATTATCCTCAACTAAAAATTAAGGACAATTTGATGCTTACAGTACTTTGGTATCTTCCTAGTCTTAAATTCTTTCATCAGTAATTCCAGAATGAATCCAAATCTGAAAGTGGACAAATGACAGAATGATCCTCATCAGTGTCATCGAAATTTCGTACAATGTTGCCTCTATTCTCCTCCTGTTTTGATGATGATATGTCAGTTGTATGGTCAGTGCTGAGGCCAGTGTCTTGAGATTGGCTGACCATTGATTGATTAGTCGATAATTGCTCCACCTTGCACTGCCACTCAGGAACTTGATTAGTAAGCTGCTTGAGACTGTCTGATCCCGTATAGTTTGGTATCGAATTGTCAAACCTTTTCTGGTGCAACAAGTATGGATTCTGTGAGTAGGTTACTGATCTTGGCATTTGGTAATTAGTACTACTTATCGGAGTGTTGTTAGGATTGAAACTAGTAGGACTGTAGTTTTGTGGTTGCATTTGAGGTTGATGGTAGTAGAGTGTATTTTTCGGATAATTGGCTAGAGATGTTCCGCCATAATGTTGCACACTGCTAGAAGTAGTACCATCCATGTTGGTGAAGTTTAAAGCATTAGGTTTTTCCTCATGGAAAGGAGAAGCTATAAGAGGTGGCAGTGACGAAGGAGAATCCAATAGACTTTCGACGAAAGAGTTCATCCTTGTGAGGTCGAGCATTGAACTTGGCTTCACTATTGCTGTTGTGTTCCTGTGCATAACCCTACATACAACCCATTCATCCTGCAATAATGAAAAATATAATCATCAATAATTATGTTAACGAATTTTCTAGTGTGTGCCCAAGGCCACATGCTAAGAATCCGTGTTAGCTTAGTTGTCAAATTTTGATTAATGTAGATTTCATTAATAATGATGCCCTCCTGCATTCACATAAATATTCACCAATCAAAATTTGATAACTCATCAAACACGGATTTTTAGCATGTGCCCTTGGACACACACTAGACAAACCCTTATATTAATTCACATTCTTAGTGTTTGTTTTAGTAGATAGCAGTACTTGGTCCTAGCGATTTTGTGCTTTATGGCGAAAAGATGCATCACTTTTGAAATACGTGAACCTTTTACACCAATTAAACTATTCACTGCACAAGACTCCATATCAACTCGTTCGGGAACTATATATATGTACACAATTTTACTCTTAATATTGCTTAACATACAAGTTACTAAAGTTGTAAACGACTCCTATTATAAGTGTGATACCAAAGCTTCCATTGAATCCAGATAAGTTAACATCTTGAATCTAGAAAAAGTTGGATATATATATATATATATATGTTTCCATTTGAAGTTGTTACCGTCACTACACGTAACAGAAACTGAATTTGTTATTACGGAGAAGTTAGAGCCTCCTCATATAACAGAAAAAGTGGTTAAGTGTGAAAAGGTATGAGATACCAAAATAGAAAGTAATGATTAAAGTAAAAGTAAATCTAAAGATTTAAACAACAAGATGCATATTCAGTGAACTTGTAACCAACAAATCTGAGATATAAAAGAGCATATTTTTTTATCCAAAACAGTCACAACGACGGTACAAATTACAAAGATTAGGGGAGAATCGAACATGTGATCTATCGTACACAAAACCAGAGTATATAAACGTAAATATGTGAAATTTACCTTAGCGGACTTAGAAAAGTTGTAAGAAGATAAATTGCCTTCGAGTCTGAATTCATGCATGACCCAATCCAGCTTTTCTCCTCTAGGAGCTCTTCCTTTGTAAAAAACGAGTGTTTTTTTCATTCCAACCAGCTGCTTGCTGCTGCCTGAGCCACCGCCTTTTCTGGACTTACTGTAAATCTCCTTATCTTTTCCGGTTGCTTTCCAGTAACCTGATTCAGTCGCCCTGTTGGTTCTCATCCCCGTTGGATACTTTCTGTCTCTCTGGCAAAAAAAATACCACTCCTTTTCTCCCATCTTTGCTTTCTCTGCAAAAACATACATAAACATCTACTGATAAATTAATCAAATATTGACCATTTCTTAGTTATTAGTCCTTAATTATTCGAATATTGACCATTTCTTAATTATATTCATAATCCAAAGACTTTGATCCAAAAAAAAAAAATGACATGATATATAATTTAAGAAGTGGAATATTGCTTACTTGGCAGATCCCATGGTTCGTTTCGATTGAGATCGACTTCAGCCATGGCAGTAGCAGTGAAGTTGGAGTTGAGGACTTTCGGGATCAGATAATAATTAACAATCTCCTCATCTGTTGGATGAAACCTGAATCCCGGAGGCAAATCCAACTGCTCCATAGCTTGATCACCAGTAGTATTAATATTATTAATACCACAGTTTTCAACCACAACAAAGCTACCTTCCATTTTAGAAAACTCGGTATACCGTATATCACTAATTTTCGAAAGAAAAAGTCGAACGAAAGAACGAAACAGAGCTAGAGCAAATATATGCAGTTATGAAAAGGGTGGAAATGATTGGATTTGGATTTAGAAAGAGGAAAAGGAAGGGGAAGGAAAGGTGTTTATATAGGAGAAAGATAAAGGAGATATAAGCAAAAGAGATGAGGATACAAACGTAGGCTCCAAGGAAACTTCTACAATAAGGTTTATTTCAAGCCTTAGTTTCTGTTGTACTGGTCTACATTTATCCACTTGTCTTTCTTTATTCATTTTTTATTTTTCTATTTTAATCTTCATAAACTAACTTCAACTGTTTGAAAATCAACAATTGACCACTACAGCAAATCAGGCTAAATTCGACCGAAAAATATCGGTCGAATTTAGTTAAATTCAACCGAAAAAAGTTGTCAAAAGGCTAAATTCGACCGGAATGTAGTTGGTCGAATTTAAAGGCGTCGAATTTACCATTTCAGTCGAATTTAGGGGGAGCACGGCTAAATTCGACCGGCTAAATTCGACCGGAGAGAAGACTAAATTCGACCAAATGCAGTTGTTTTATTAAATTTACCTTTTTGCTTCGAAATTCAAATTTCGCCAGAAAAATTTGAATTTCCCGCCCAACTACTAACTTCGACTGCGTTTAGTTGAATATGAAAAGTCCGCCCAGCTACTAAATTCGACCAGTGTCGGTCTAATTTTGTTTTCAACCGGTTTTGATTGAACTGTAATATGCAATTGAAATTTATTTGCCTATTCTATTCAACCAGTTTTGGTCGAATTTGCTAGACCAAAAATCATTTTCAATACAGATTTTTGACCAGCAACCCGTAACCAAACCTAGTAGGCGAAAACATATTTAACTCTATAAAAGACATTCATCTCCCCAAAACATGCATTCAGAAAATACCAACAAAAAATACCATACAAATAGAACCCATCAGAATTTAACAGAGTACAAAAGGACAAGTTTAACAAAAGAGTTTTAAAACCGGATACGGTTTTCAAGTTCATTAACAGGCTAGTTCGAAAATAGTTCACATTAGGCTAATGTCCTAAGGCCTAAACCAGAGGAAACTTGTATGCTTCTAGATCTTCATCTTCATTGTTGCTTGGATCTTCATTGATGCCCTCCACCACAGACTTCTTTGGCACCTTCTTTAGAAGAGTCTCCTACACGCAACAAGCATATCAGACCAAGTAATGTGATTAAAATTAGTTTGTGTGCAACTGTGCATATCAGACTGCAGACCCCTGATTCATGTGCTGCTATCTATCTATTTTAGTTGGCAATGTGCACACTGCAGACCCCTAATTAAGTTTTAATCAACTAAATGAAAGCATACGTACACAACTTATAGTAGAAATATTTGCCTAAAAAGGATGTTACCTCTGCAATGATCCTATTATTGTCCTTCACGATCTGGGGAAGCATTCCACTTGCTGCCCGAATATAATGTTTGTGCAGTGAACGCTGACTCGGGTCCGGAAATGCAGCAGTGGCTAAGTTAAGCACCTCATCGTCCAAAATGGATTGATGCACCTCATGTTCTGGTAAGGAACGAACCATCTGTGTCACCTGATCTAAGATCATAGACATCATTGTGTAAATGTCGTCTGGAACACCAATCACAGTTGACTCTTCTGCTTGTCGTTTGTTGATTAATCGCAGTGCCTCCTTTCCTCCCATAAGCTCCGCCAAGGTTTCTTGGGGATGAAGGAATACCTTCCCCTTCTTTGGGGCTCTAGCCTCAACTGTCACAGTAATGTCCCTAATTCGCTTAATTTCCCTTTGGGTACGGGGGGATGGCGGTTCATCGGTAGGTGAATTTAGCAAGTTAAGATCAGCTTCCAACTCAGCTCGTGCCTTTTTCATCTTTTCCTGCAATATGTGAAGTCCAATTGCAAAATTATAAATATGATCATCAATGCTATTAAGTAATTACAACAAATAAACCACAAAGAACAAGCAGCATTCAATGCTATTAAGTAATTACAACAAAATCTATAACATGTACACAAAATTTGACCTAGTAAGTTTCTCCTCTCTCTATCCCTCGCCCAGAGAGAGATATCTCTTTATTTACTTTGTACACAGAAGCATAAAAAACTCTAAACCCAATAGAGCAAGTCAGTTCCATTTTTCAACAGATATAAATTTTGTTTTCGAGGAATCTCTATTTTCTTTCTACCAGTCTCTCTCTGTAATAAATATTGGTCTTACATATATACTCATGTAATGTGACTTTGTGCATCGTCGGATGGTAAATGATCGATGCTTTCCTCTGACATGCCAAACTTCTGGTGCATATTTTTGTACTACTGTATTAACCACGACGGTCATGAATTACAAATATACAAACACTCCACATTCCATTTTTATACTTACACTGTAATACTCGAATAGACTAGTGATATCCTTTTCTCAAGTCAAACGTAGTATTTAAAACCATGACTTGATGTGTGCTATACTACTGGACTATGGGGTGTGTGTGTACATAAATCCGCTTCAAATTTTCACATATACACAGTTGAAGTTTCTGTTAATTCGTAAAAGATTTTAACTGTAATTATAATTATTTATGCAAGACCATACGACTCTGCATGGAGCACCGCTCGGATGCATGTAACAAGAGAAGCTACTTGATCATGCTACCTTAATTAAAACCGCATTGATAATACAGTAGTCTTCTCTCTCAAGAATTTGACCAGTTCTCTTTACTCAAACAGTATGGTCATTTCCAAGGTAGGATTGATTTTTCGTACAACTTAATTGCTTGAATTGTACACTTTGAATATATCAACACTAAGACTACATTGTCATTCAATGTGATAAATAAAATTATGGAGTACTGCGTACTGTAAATTAATGTCATGACTATAAAATGAGCATTTAATATGAAAAATAGATGACTACTGATATCGTTTTAAAAAAAAATGAGTACGTATATTTTATAGTCACGTACTAAGCAAAATCATGTACTAATATGAAAGATCAAACATTAACAATTCAAAACATAAAACCCCACATTCCTTTTTGCCTAGAAAACATCAATATGTCAGTGAAATAGATTATCTTTCCACCATTTCTAATTCACTTCATGATTTTCAGGTCATTATCTAACAAGAAAACTAATAATAAAACTGCTAAATGAGTAGTTTTAAGTTCTAACAGTAGTTATAATCTAACAGTATGGATGTAGTTAGATCTAAACAAGTATCGATGAGAATTTACGCACTCAAAATTTACAATTGACACATTTTCTGATTCTCATGCCTTTAATAACAACGCAAGTTACCACTTACATAAGAAATTGGAATTTAATAAGTGATGACAGAACATAAACCTGTAGCTCTATCACAGCAGGATCAGTGGGGTCGTACACCATAGTCAAAAATTCATCATCCGGGATAGGTAATTCTCCTTTCGCCTCTCTCTCTTCATCAATTTCCTATCATCATATGAAAAATAGACACCAAATCAGGCAATGAACAATTTAATATGAAAATGAAGACTGATTAATCTATCTACTCCAGAGAATCATACCTCCCGTCTTTGATCATATGGTTTGGCCCCACTGCGGGAAGTAAATTCCACCATTCTTCGGGCTAGCTGGCCATTAACAGACATAGTTTTAAATTGTGGTGTTCCCCAATACTCGCAGAAATAATTCCATACTTTTTGGGAGTAGTAATGAGGCTTAAGTACACTAATGTCAATATCCTTCTCTGCATATCCAGCATCCAAACAATCGTTCACCAACTTCATAACTCGAGCCCTCTCACAACCAATATAATACTTCCAATTTCTTCTCAGATGGGCTCTCACTACTCTATCCCCCTCTTCTGGTATGCAACCATTGGGATAAGCATAATACTCCTGCCAAGCTAGATTGCATAGTATTAAAACAAATTTAATATTCACTTTTCTACCGATTACATAATACACTCAAGCAAGGTAATAGAATGAAAAAAAACTACGTATTTACTTACTTTAAAACAGTTGATACAGGTGTTCCAGAAAGCTTCACGGTTAGCTCCCTTTGTAAAGATCGTATGTTCATCCCATTTCATACGAACAATGTAACTTAGAGTTTTCTTGGGTTTAGCTTGTCTGAAACTGTTACAAGATACGAATTGAATAAAAATAAAGAAACAAAAACAATTATATAAGTGGCTTAAATTTAACGACTATCTAAAGGGTTAAGTGTGAACACATGTATAATTAATAGAAGAGATATAATAAGTTGAGAAATACATGTATAATTAATATAAGTCAAAATACTTGTATGATAAAACAAGATCAGTCGAAAGTTGTTTTTGTTTTTCAGAATACTCTATTTAAGAAAGCAAATAGTTGGCCTTAAGGTGAACTTTTCTATGTACGGTAAAAATGACAAACCTTAAGGTGAACTTTTATGAACTAACATACCCTTTTTTGTTCTTCAGAAAGTAAACAATTGGCCTTGCATTCTCGGGTGGTTTCTTCGGGTAGTCTCCTTCACAACAGTTGCGCCTTTTCCTCTCAAATATAATTTTCTGGCTAATTGCTCTGTCCTGGTTCCCTTCAATAAGACTTTCTTCATCACCAACTCCACTGGTACTTTGATTGTTACCCTTGTTTCCCTTCTTTGAACGTGGACCGGCCCATGTCACCTATAAAACAAACAATAATAAGCATTAGTTTAACTAAACAATGGATATTAAGAATTTTGTCAGAACCTTAAACTAAACTACTACATTTTGTCAATTTATTATGGATAGCAAAATCCATTAAATCAGAACCTCAAAGAGAACACAACATATAAACATAAACACAAAACAGAAGGCTCATTAGTGTTACTGAAATTCATTTACAAAAATATAGATTAACTGTGTTATTTGTCCCTATAATTTATCGTATATTGATAATGTTGGATCTTAAAGTCCTATCTTAAAAATCTTATGTTAATCTCAGGAGTCAAGTTACTGTGAACAACATCTTTATATTCGACCAAAACAGAGTAAATAGAGTTTTCTCTCAACATATAAACATATAAACATAGAGTTTTCTGAACAAACCCACAAAGAATTAGACGAAAAACACATATAAAGTCAGAGACATTACTCCCTAGTCAGACAACTAATTACAAATTACTAAACTCCAATTCATACTCAAGGATAAAATATTTGCAAATAAACAAAACTCGAACCATAATAAAACTCAGAATAAACACCATAACTAAACAATCGAAGCTGTCAATGAGTGATTACTATTCCTTAATTTTAATATAAACATAAAAACAAGACATATAAACAAAACCCTAAATTTGAGTCTGACAAGAATTAGACTGATTCACCACATAAAAAACCCCAATTTATCAAAGGTGAAGAGAGAAAACAACCTCAGAGCTTCTAGTCAGTCTAAATATCTCAATAGAGATATCTCGAGCTTCTTCAGCAGCCATTGAACCCTTCGATTGAACCATTGAAGTCTTATTAACCATTGAACCCTTCGAT
The DNA here is from genome assembly GCA_036435485.1 of Saposhnikovia divaricata. NCBI lineage: Eukaryota > Viridiplantae > Streptophyta > Magnoliopsida > Apiales > Apiaceae > Saposhnikovia > Saposhnikovia divaricata. The sequence continues at coordinate 204,476,611 of CM071601.1, read as the reverse complement.
TGAACCATGGCAGTCTGATGAGCCATTGAATTTCTGATTTCTGGAGCGGCAATCGCTAATTTCTTAAGCGGCAAAGGATCTCTGAGCAGCAAAACCTCTGAGCGGCAACCCTAGGTAATTGATATCCGATGGGGAAAAGAGAAAAGGGGGAAAATTCAGCTTATATATTTCCTCCGTTTCGATTGATATTGGTCGAATTTAGCTTATAAGTTAGTCGAATTTAGCCGTACCCTATTTCTAGACTGAAATCGGTTGAATTTAGCCGTAGGCTCTTTTTTCGACCGAAACCGATCCAATTTAATGAACCGAAATTTTACAAAACCCAGAACTACGGCACTAAATTAGGTATAACATAACTAACACAACCAAAAATTTTAAATTACACTAAAAAAACTAGATCAAAATAATTATTTTAGTACATATTTAATTGATAAATTACACTAAATCATCATTATCACTTAATTCGTCTTCATCTTCGTCCTCATTTGCGTCTTCGTCTTCCTCAATTGCGTCTTTGTCTTCATTTTCTTTTTGACCTTCTTCGTCGTTGTTATTGATCGAGTAATCATTTTCGAACATTCTCAAGTCAACGAAAAAATTTGAGGGATCACGAATAATAATTCTTTCAACGTGTGATGATGAAGCATTTGATAGCTCATTTTGTAAAGCATCATCATTGATTTTGGTCTTTTCTTGATTGAGCATACTTTCATCAACTTGTCGACTCTTTGTTGTTAGAACCGTGTACCATGATGATTTTGCATTCGAGATATTTGGTGCATGGTAAACTTGATGGGCTTGGCTAGCCAACACAAAAACATCATTGGCATTTAGTTTTGACTTGACATCCACGGTTGTTATTCGGTGTCTATCAACTTTAACATGTGTCGTATGATCAAACCAATGACATTTGAAGACGATCACTTCATGTCCATTGCGATAGAAGAGTTTTAAAATTTCTTCTATTTTTCCATAATAGTTTCCATGACTTTCTTTGTAAGAAGTCCCTACAATTATAAATGTAAAATATTTGTGAACAAATAATGAAGAAAACAATACAACTTAGATGTTGAGAATAAATAAAATTTCTCACCAATGACAACTACACCGGAATTTGGTGAAGTGAGCTCATTAGCATTTATGCAATCAAATTTGTAACCATTGCATTTGCACGCTTTATAAGACTCCACTTTAAAAATTGGACCTCTTATTATGTCTATAAATTTCTTCTTAAGCTCTTCATCATCTTGTACTTAAAACAATACGTGAGAAACATAATAAGTAAATGTGTGTGCACATGTATTTATGTAAAAGATGAAACACATACCCTTCTTTCGAACCAATCTCTAAATTGTTTCTTTTGAAATTGTTCCTTTTCCTCGTCGTTGAGATGCGTGAATTCTTCTTGTACCAATCTTTTAAATCCACTACATAATCAAGTTGAACAACAAAAATTTAAATCATGAACTAAATTACTATTTTTATTTGAAATGAAAATGACTAAAAAAAACCTTACCGCAAGTACTTTCCAACTTCCGGCGAATTAATGAGAACATAGTATGCCACGAGTTCATGTTCATCACTAGTCAAGATTCTATCTCTACTCCGTAGAATAGGATGTGTCGGATATGTGTACACTTCTAACAAATCGACATCATGAAACATTTGAGGTGCCTCGTTTCGACGTAATTTCTTATGCGTTATTTCAGTTTTGGAAGCGAAAAACAACGAGCAAAAGTGTACACATTCCTCCTCAATGTAGCGTTGTGCCATCGAACCCTCCGCACGAGCTTTGTTTCCAACTTTCAATTTCAAATTGTGCAAGTATCTTTCAACAAAATACATCCAACGAAAATTAGCCGGGCCACCTAACTTACACTCGGTAGCTAAATGTAGTGGCAAATGCTCCATCGGATCAAACAAACCTGGAATGAAGACAGTTTCAAGCTTTGACATTATCTTCACTATATCTTTCTCCATCTTTTGCAAATCTGTGTACTTGAGATTCGACGAGCATAAATCTTGGAAGAAATTACACAACTCAATGATAGGATCCGCTACATTCTTCGGAAGTAGATCACGACAGACGATAGGCAACAATTTTTGCATGAAGACGTGACAGTCATGTGATTTCATCCCGCGAATGCAATTTGTCTTCCAGTTCACGCATCTAGATATATTTGAGGCATACCCATCTGGAAGTTTCAATGCTTCAATCCATTTGTACAACTTGTGAACTTGTTCCCTCGAAAGAACATATGGTGCATCTGGTTTCGTGTCAACACCCTGAATCCACAACTCACGGTGTACACGTAATTCTTCACAATCCTTTCTTGCTTTTGTGTTATCCTTGGACTTGTTCGCATCACCAAGAATTGTGTAGAATATGTTGTCAAATACATTCTTTTCAGTATGCATAATGTCAATGTTGTGACGAAGGCTTAGTGTCTCCCAATATGGAAGCTCAAAAAATGGAGAATAGTGAGTCCAATGATGTGTCACACCATAATCCTTCGGTTTTCTCTTCGATGACTTTCCCGGAGGGAGAAACTGTATCTGCTCACACATGGCCTTCGCGAGTAATCCTGAATGCCGAGCACACACTGATCGTGTCTCAACACTTCCAAACTTCGTACTTCGTCTTAAGGGATCATCTGGTTCCAAAAAATACCGAGCAGTGCCATAAAAAGTAGGTTTACCACCATGTTTGAGTTGTTTAGCTTTTACCTCTCCCATACAAACATGACATGCTAACTTACCCTTGGTGGACCACCCGCTAAGCATGGCAAGTGCAGGAAAGTCGCTAACTGTCCATAAAAGTGCCGCCTTCATCATAAAATTTGTACGCGAGAACCTGTCATATGTTTCCACCCCAGTATGCCATAACACTTTCAATTCATCAATGAGTGGTCTAAGATAAACATGTAAGTCTTTTGACGGATCCGTCGGTCTAGGAATAAGAAGAGGCATGAACATGTACGTGGCCTTAGTACACATAGATGGGGGAAGATTGTACACAAAAGCAATCACTGGCCATACAGTATAGTCCCTAGCATGTGCATCACGAAAGGGGTCAAATCCATCAGTAGATAGTCCAAGTCTAACATTACGAACATCCTTTGAAAATCTTGGAAACCTACGATCAAATTGTTTCCATTCATCTCCATCTGCTGGGTGGCTTAGCTGACCTTCAACCACAACTCTATCGTGGTGCCATCTCATATATTTTGCAGTCTTCTCGGCCATGAATAAACGTTGCAATCTCACGGTGATTGGAAAGTAACGCAAGATCTTTCGGGGGATCTTTTGTTTTTTAGGATCTTTTTGCACTTTGTATCTATCTTTTTTGCATACATCGCAATGTGTCTTGTTGCCATTTTCCTTGTAGTATAACATACAATCATTCTCGCAAACATCAATCTTTTCATACTCCATATGCAACCCTTTAATCATCTTCCGCACAGTATAGTACTTTTCGGGCAACTTATGATCATCGGGCAATACTAATCCAATGAGGTGAAGCAACTCATCAAAAGCATTGTTACTATAATTATGATTGTTTTTCCAAGAAAGCAACTCCATTACATATTCCAATGTTGTAAAATTGGCATTGTTTGGATAAATTGGTTCGGAAGCACTGTTCACCCTTTCATAAAAAATTTTTGCCGATGCGTTGGGTTCTTCCTCGAAATCCTCACAATCCTCAAAATCATCATCATATGCATCATACATATCATCATCTCTGTAGTTGGAAGACGTTCCAACTTCCACCCGCGGTGTATCATTCTCCCCATGACAATCCCATCTAGTATACCATTGCATGATACCATGCCGATACAAATCAACTTTCACGGTGCTAGGATTCTTATAGTATTGATTTCCACATTCTTTACATGGACATCTTATAAGGCCATTGTCTTCTTCTTCAAGATGATCCATAGCAAATTTAATGAAACTATCGACACCAATTTTGTACTCTTCCGTTAAGTATTTTGCCTCATTATATCGATTACGACCAATCCAACTACGATCAAATGCCATCTACAAATTAAATATGCATATATATAAGGCAAATGCAATAAATAAAATAAATTGTCAATACAGTCCTTAAGAACTAATAATATCTCAAATTTTATTAACATATTTCACTCATCATAATTCTATTGTGGACAAACAACAATATATCATAATATTTTTAGCAACACATTTAAGCACATAAAATTCATATATATATCAACACATATTAAAACAAATTATCATAACAACACTAATTAAAACAAAAAAATAAAATTTAGAATACAGTAAAGTACAAAATGGAAAAAATGCAAAAAAAAAAAAGAAACACTTACTTGAAGATTTTGTATGCTCACATGAACAAAAATTGGTGGAAGAAAAAAAAAGATAACGGTGAAAGGGGAAAAAACAAAAAAATAGGCTACTGCAAGCGAAGGGGGAATCAGCTGGGTGTCCAAAACGAGAAGGCTAAATCCAACCTTTTATAGTTGAATTTAGAACGCCTAAATTCAATGGCGAATAGTCGCATTTAGTACGCCTAAATTCAACTACTATAGGTCGAATTTAGTACGCCTATATTCCACAGCACACGGTCGAATTTAGCCTTGCGGGGGGAAAAAAATAGAGTTTTCGAATATTTTTGGTGTAAAATTCCCTCTTTAGGTTCCCTCTCTTTTTTGTATCGACTGCCTTCGGTCGAATTTAGCCGCGTGAAACGAAAATATGCGGGAAATTTCCCACGCGGCTTTGCCGACAGGATAAATTCGACTGTCCGGTCCATTTCGGTCGAAATTAGCCTCCTGGTGCGACCGAATGCGGTCGAATTTAGCCGCCACTACTAAATTCGACGGTTTGCCATCGACACGGGCCGCAGTCGAATTTGCTGAGTTGAATTTAGCCCTATTGTGTTGTAGTGGATTGTGAGAGGCCATTACTAATACTAAAGAATTGACATATGTAATATTAAAAAAAAGTGTCCATTATAAGTTATTTATTAAAGGAATCAAACTGAATAAATTACAAAACGTTCGCATGGATCGATGACATTTTGTAGGAGACATTCTGCTCTTGCTGATAAAAATAAATTTACTTATATCGAATTAGTGTGATGAGATAATTTCTGATAAAAGATTATTTCTTATCGTTATAAATCATGAATTCGATTTTCGATCATTGTGAAATTTATTAAAATAAAATACTTATTATGAGACATATAAATAAAAAACCAAACCAAACAAACCCAGTATGTCCCGCTCAGAGCAGGGTCTGGGGAGGGTAGGTTGTACGCAGACCATGCCCCACTTTTTAGGGTGAGGAGGCTGTTTCCGTGAAAACCCTCGGCTATGTGCACGACATATACGGTGAGTGATATACACAAAGAAATTTAAAAGTTATGTGACAAAGTTCACAGCAATACCTGAGCCCATGGTCTTCTCCACACGGGATTTACCTACCATGACCTAGATACCACCAAGCGAAGCTCCCTACACCTGCACAACCGGGAAACATATCATAATAGAAATGAAAAAAGAAAAAGGAAAAAGATAGCGGAAAAAGCCGAACTCCTAGGCCAACCGAGACAACCCAACTCTGAGGTTCTCTACTACAGAACCGTCCCCTAGAAGAGAGTCCACCACTCTGATCTGTATTAAAAAAAATGAGACATATAAATCTAAATATTAAAAAAAAATGTGTGTATCAATTAGCATAAAAGTTGACATACTTTCGGGGACGAAAGGCGCGTCCATTGTGTGGAGTAGACGATTAGTGTGCATTCTTAATTAATTTTTACTTTCTCAAGCTCTTGATCCATTTAAGATTAGTACAGTGATTAGCGCGTTTAACACCACGTTGCTCGAATTTATAGGGATAAAAGGAAGGAACAAAAATCAGGATTTCAGTGACTCGTACTCAAGTAGACGTATTTATCAACACGAAACAGACACAACTTTAGAAGGTTATTATCCCGTTAAGTTGACGAAGAGGGTTCTAACAAGAAACTCGATATTAGTATATATACCTATGCATTGTCACCTTCAACGCGGGATAGATATTTCGAAATTAATCAATTTTAGAATGGTTCGAAGAACCACCCGGCCTGCAATCAATAAATGAAATGTTATTTTTTAATTAAATTTCAATTTAAATGTCGTTTTTATATTTTCAAGACAAACAAATTTTTTTTTACCTGAATACAGTTGAACCTCGATGAAGTAATAATCGATAAAATAATAACCTCGTTATAGCAATATTTTTCTCCGGTACCAACATAATGGAGATAGTGTATTTTTACTCTCGATAAAGTAATAAACTCGATAAAGTAATATTTTTTTCCAACCCCAAACGTATTATTTTAAAGAGGTTTAACTGCATCCTTATTACAATTATAATATTAAATGTATCCCTTCTCCAAGTATTAGTATTAAATAGGGGTAGATTAATAATAAAATTGTATAACAAAATTATGATAAAATATATAACCTAATAAATACTATTTTTAGTAAGTGTGCATGGTTAAAAAACAACATTTAAAATGAAATAATTACTAAGGACCAAAGTTGTAGACTTAGTAGCTAGGATGACTAGTGCTTTATATAAAGAAAATGTAAAAAGTTCAGAGTTGGTTCTTCAAATGTCACGTGTCATATTTTGATTGATTACAATGCAATTAATTATAATGAATTCTTTGCATTTACATAAATTTTATCTTTAAAAACATCCCAGATTGTCAGTTGAGAATAAGTTTTGGTATCTAATTCTACCTCTGACACTATTCTTATTTAAAATGGCCGGTAAATCACTGAAGATGCAAAGTATGGCACGACTTCTATAATTTAGACCAGCAGCATTTCATTTCCGGAATTGGTAGGACAAGAGTGAGATATAACGAGTATGTTTAATTTGATGATAATTAGCCGAGTACACGTCTAGGTCTCTCGACTTCGAAGCCCAAGAGCCTGCTGAGACATCGGTGCTCCACTTATATAGTCTTTTTATCTGATTTGGTTGTCATCTTGACTAATGTTGATTTGTTGGCTCATCCAGCTCCACTTTAATTTGATTGAGATCGAGATGGATGTGAAAACTGGCACATGCACCAAGCTGTAAAAGTCTAGAGTTTGATCGTATTTTCAACATCTTATATAAGTGCATGCATGTATTGGTATTTAAGATTTTTAAACAACAAAAACACAATGCTATGCAAGCTAAAGTTTTCCAGTTAGCTTGGATATGGATGCTTATATTACATATATAGGGCGAGGTCACAATTGTGGGGGAAGCAAAACCTAAAACAGATAAAATTAAAGGGTCTAGAAACAAATATAGATTGAGATTGAGACGTGTTTAGTGGTTGACGAAGTCATGCTGATGATACTATAGGTCATGTTGTAGTAGTAAATTACAAGAAACTTCTCTGAGCTTGCACATCTAGCTGCATATTCGCGTACAATTACACCCCCCTCAAATTGCACCTGCAACTGTTTGAATTGTTGTTGAGTTACTCGGTAATCCTTTATTATAATACCTGAGTCTACTACACCTTCTAGTTAATTAACCATATACCCAGTTAACCAATCACAAAACTATGAATTATTTTAGAACCAATCATAAGCCACTTCTAAATTATGGACCAATGAAGTTAAAACAAATCTATTTCCTTATATAATTTAACTTGCTATCTTTTAACCAAGGTCAAACCCAATTCTAGAATAGAATTATAATTAAAAGTAATTAGAATTGAAATATAAATTTTATTCTAATTACCAGATACTACGATCTACGATTCATAATTTTATTAAAAATTTTCCTTATTTACTATTCTTATCCTATTATACTAACCGTGATTAGTTAACAATTCTAATTTAAATAGAATAATTACTTGATTTAACATATTAATATATTACATATTTTTTAATCTATCCAAGTACGCAATTAGATGCATTTAGTCAATCAGAAAATTATGAACCAATTATATTATATTGAAAGTTTTCCTTATTTATCATTCTTATCCTATTACACTAATCGTTAACAATTTTAATTTAAATAGAATAATAACTTTTTTTTGCTAAATAAAATAGAATAATAACTTGACTTAACATAATATATTACATATTTTTTAAGGTTAAAATAAAAGGACACTTTTATTACCAATACTTACAAATACTTACAGAACTAGAACCTGATAGGTATATTTAAATTCCGGTTGAATTACTTTTTCTTTGTAATAGCTTATATCTGGTGGAGAGCGTGGACTATTTTTACTGTATTATCAATTCATTTTGATATTTTATTTACTTACATATTTCATTATTTTTTTAATTTTATTAAGTATTCATCCTTTATTATAATATCTTAGTCTATCAATGTGCACTTAAACAGTCAAAAAATTGTGAATTATTTTAGGAACAATCACAACTAATTCCTAAATTTTAGACCATGTTATATTATGAGTTTTCTTTATTTACATTTTCGCCCTACCTCATTAATTCTGGTTAGTTAAAACTTCTAATTTAAATAAAATAATGATTTTATTTCTTAACTTTTTATACCAATTATATTATATTAAATTTTTTTCTTATTTAGTATTCTTATCCTATTATACTAACCATGATTAGTTAATAATTCTAATTTAAATAAAATAATTACTTGATTTAATATATTACATATTTTTAAGGTTAAAATAAAAGAAAACTTTTATTACGAATACTTATAGAACTAGAACTTGATTGGCATATTTAAATTCCGGTTGGATCACTGTTTTCTTTGTCATAGCTTATATTCAGTGGAGAGCGTGGGCTATTTTTATTGTATTATCAATTCAATTTTGACATTTTATTCACTTACATATTTCATCATTTTTTAATTTTATTAATCTACCATAGTATGCAGTTAACCAATCAGAAAAGAGGAATTATTTTAGCATTAATCAGAGGTCATTCCTAAATTTTAGACCAATCATATTATATTCTAAATTTTCATTATTTAAGATTCTCATCCTATTATACTAACCATGGTTAACTAACAATTCTAATTTAATATAGTAATGACTTGATTTAACATATCCATATATTACATATTTTTTTAATGTCAACAAATATATATATAATAAATTAATATTTTAAATTAAAATCAATTAGGACTATACAAATATCTTTTATCTATTATATAAAGGGAAACCCCCAGGTTTTCGAATTTATATTGAAAACAAATCGAATTTATCTCTAATTTTTATAGATAAGGTATCTACTTTTATATATTGAAATCAAAATCGAAATTAAAATTATAAATATTATAGCTTTATATTATATTATATAATCGAGAATTGTCGGGCTTTGTTCAAAGGGACTAAAAAAGATCTGCATGATATCAACACTTTTATTATTATCATGCATTGATACGATTTTATACCTTAATTAATTTAATCTACTGATGATCAGCTTATGTATGGACAAGAATTACAAATTTTACAAATCTTATTTTTACATGTATTTTTATACGAAGAAAGTTGGTGATTCAATTTGATGCAATTGTAATTTGTGTACACGGCAATAGAGTGCCAACAACATGAGTGTAGGCTATATTCACAAAGATTATCATCCCAACTTTTTACCTCTTTTGAATTTTATTGCTTAATAATATTAATGTTAATGTATACAATGGTCTATATTTGTACAATTCCAAACTTTATAGTTAGTTTTATTGTTAATTTTATGTGTTTTGAAATTATTTTCATAACAAATTGGTTAACTTAGCGCAAAAATTGCAATAAATCACTATTTTTTTATAGATAATTAATTTATCAACAAAAGGGCACATGGCATTTACACAAATAATCATTCAAATTTTCATCTAAATTACTATTTTTTATAGGTAAATAATTTATCAGTAAACTGTCATACATCTGCAAAAATAATAAAGATTGGACAAACACATATTAAAATAAATCTCAAAGGAGAAAGAGCAAAACCCAGTATATCCATATAGACAAAATCCAGTAACGGGATACTAGACTCTCAATAAAGAGATACATTTATTGAAAAATAAAATAAAATCAAGGACATAACGGAGTTATCATTCACAAAGATAAAGTACAAAATCCAATATATCAGTAGATAAAACCCACCAACGTGGTACTAGACTCTCAATAAAAAGAGAAATTTATTGAAAACAAAGCAAAATCAAGTAAAACAATAAAATTGGGCTTATCATCAACCAAAACACATATGTCAACCCCTAAACTTTAGTTTAATATTTTTTAGGAGAGGGGGAGAGAGAGAGAAACGGCTATAGCAATCGTTTAAAAAACAATATTATTGATAACTAGATAGGTCGATACATATATAATTATATATTGTTTCTAATAAAAGGTGCCCATTTTAATTTTGTATTCTTGAATTCAAGTAATAGTATTCAATTCTCATATCATAATCGAAGAGCATACATATCGAATTTGCTTGGTTGCTTAATAATATTTATTTTAAAAATCAACAAAACCTTAAATATAGGTAAAAAATTTACTAACTTGGTAGATAGATTCTAATCAAACAGAGATATTTATTAACAATAAACAAAATTAAAATACAAAAAGAGGGCTTCATAACTTAGTTTTATTTTATAGCATTTCAATGTTGTTTTCAATTATATAGTAACATACTTAGATAACTTGGACAGAGAATAACATTACATGTAATTGTCATATTTTGTTTTTCGCGTATTATTTTCGTTTCATGTTAAAAAAAATGGCATAGTTTAGTAGCATTTTGTGTTCAAATTTTGGGTACACAAAATAATTTCATGTCATTTTCATGCAAGACCCCAAAGACACATGGCATAAATGTTCACAACACAAACGATTTTCCAAATCTACGTAAGCTCTTTCTTTTAATATATGTCTGAAAAATATACTCACTGTTAAATGAAAATGAATTTCATGTTTTTTTAACCCGATAATAAAATTACGAGGACAAGTATATAATAATGTGATTACGTGTTTATATATTACACATTTGATTTTAGTTTCATGTACAATTTTCTATTTTAACATGTTAGTCAAATAGAAAAAAGATAGGTGATACTCATTTTCAGATGTCTTATTTTACGCGTTTGGTTGACATCGGGTAGGGTTTGATCCGAATTCTGTAAAATCCAAACCCACATCCAAATATTTTGGGTTTTAAAAATAAATCTAAATCCAAAACTCAATATCCAAAACCAAATTCGTCGGATTTCGAATTAGATTTGTTGTTCTGGGTATCCAAAATTAGTAATAATGTAGTCAAAATTAAAATAATTGCTACACGTAAACAATATTAATTATATTTATACAAAAATTAAAATATTAAAATGATTAACTTAAGTATTCAAATATAACATATGATATGAATTAACATATTAAGTAATATTTAAAATATCTTAAAAAAATAATTCTTTTTTTACATAGAAATGAAAAATTTATAGAAAGTAAAGAAAATTACATCTTAAATATATCAATAAAATTTGAGATTGAGAAATAGAAGTTGTAATTACTAAATTAGTATTGACTATTTCTAATGAAACATTTGATAAAATAAATAAAATAATATGTTTTATAAATATTACATAAAATAATTTCAAATTATATATTATATTATTTATGTATCGGGTTTCGACAGTGGATCGGGTTTCAGATTTCGGATAGGATATTAGTTTGGTACAACTTAAATCCAAATGCAAATCGAAACTATTTCGGGTTTAAAATTTATATCCAAATCTAAATCCAAAAATTCGGGTTTGGTATATCCAAAATTTTAGGGTTCGGATCGGGTACCATCAGATCGAATTAATTTTCCTTCCTTATTTATGGGTAAAAGAAAACAAATATTTAGTAGGGATTCACGTGCCTGAGGATGACCTTAGGTTTCTACCTGATGTTAAAAGATTTTTAATACAAATTTAAGGGTATTTAGGTAAATTACTGAGAAAAAATTGATATTTAAAAAAATTTCCGGGGCCATTTACTTTATAGGCTCTTCGTATTATAACCTCAGGAGAGATCCCTCAGGACAACCTTAAACTTAGTTTTCTCTATTTAATATACCATATTCTGATAGAAAAGAATAAAAAATTAAACATAAAAACTTTCAAATTGAATACACATTTTAAGTTGTCATTAAAAACAAGCTGATGACAATCACCATAAACTCGAAGAGTCACATCTTACTCAAAGAACAAGATATATTGGATTTGTTTGGTTAATTGATAATGTTTATATTTTTATAGTAAATCAATTCACTAATAAAAGAACATAAAATTTGTAAAAATGATATGGAACAAACACATAGGAAACTAGATTAGATGAAAGATTTCCTTTATCATAATTACGTTCATTTAATGGATCTTGCACAGTAGTGATCATTTTTCATATCGCTGAAACATGTAACCTTTTTTTGTGACAATCTAATGATTTATAACGGTCGTTAGAAATACGTGTTTATGAATTTTTAATATCTATTCGAAAAATTAATCGCGACCCATGCAAATATTTTGAATATTATTATAATAAAAATTATAGAAACCCATTGTACTGCACATTTAAATAACCAAATTTTCAAAATAATAAAACTTAATATATGGATAAAAAAACTTATGAACTTGGTTTAAAGATTCTCAAAAATTAGAGAAATTAAATGAAAAATAAAATTAAGAAAAAACAATAAAAAGGGGCTTAGAATGTTTGAGCAGAGATGTAAATGTTATGATAATTGTTTGATAATATTGATGTTAATGCAATTGGTATAAATTGATGATAATTTTATACTTAAAATTTTAACGAAATTATTTTTTTTATAAATAATGATTAAAATAATGTGTTTATATTAATTAATTAATAAATTTTATCATTCGGTGTGTAGTACGAGTAGAACGCTAACCAATCAAAATATATTTTTTTTGAAAAAACCAATCAAAATATGACAACTCACTTTTTGAGATTTTTTTGGAAATTTTTTGGGACCTCTAGAATTACTCCCAAAAATTGCTCATTTCCTATTTTATTTGCATTTATAGAATGAAAAATATGTATTTGATTTATTTTTTTGTTAATAATTATGTTTTTGTTGTTCTCTACGCCTGATCCTCAAAACATGATTATATTTAACCGAACTTTCTGTAAAAATAGCATAAAATGTCCTTAATTAAATTACTTGGGGAAAAAATAAAAAGGATTAAGAAAATTGATATGTATCTCAAGTAAATTTTATCATATATCAAATGAATGTGTTTTGATATTAATCTTTTTTCTATATACGTAATTTTTCAAAATCTTTTAACACGCGTCCATATAATTACACATAATTTGAGTAAAGTTACTTGAGATGCATATCGAGTTCGTTACTCTCAAAACAAAATATAACAAAAAAATTAATTTTTTGATACACTATATATTTTTGTAACTATTTTACAATTTAAAAATTGTGCTTTCGGTGCGTAGCACGGGTAAAATGCTAGTGCTAATTAATAATGAATGATTTGATAAGGGTACTATACCCTACAAACACATAAGACTTTTTAGGACAGAAGTTTTAAACTAAATCCGTCGTACATGTGTTATGATGGAATAATTTTATCGTTTATAATTCAGTTGAAAGTTCGAAATGTTTGAACACCAAGCCAGTCAGTGCTAAGTATTCTATAATGGTCACATTTTTTGTAATAATGTATAGGCCTGAATATATTTAGTGTCTGATGGACGAATTTAAGGTGTTTGGCTGCAGGAGGATTAAATTTATCGTAATTTTTATGATAAAATGTACGGTTAAATCTCGATAAATTATTATTGGAATTGGTAAATTATATTAATTTATCAAGATTAAATATACACTATTCTATGTTGAAATTTTTTATTAATTTATCGAGATTCTAATATAATGTGTACCATATGATATATTTGAGATAACTAATTTTAACATTATTTTTTGTTATATTATTTAATTATGATAATATTTTGGAACTTGTGACGGTCTTGCAATTTTTTCTTCAATTTAGCGGGTGTATTTTTGGGATTTGTTAGCGAAATTTGGCTGAGTTTGAGCCCCATCCCAATCTCGGCTTGACCTAAGAAAATGGTATAAATGTGTAATTATTATTTCACACAAAAATTTAAAAATTAAAGAAAAAATTATCAATCTTAACTAAAATGCATGTTTCTATATACTAATTCAGAATCGACTAATTTGCAATCATGATTCCACTATCGATTGGATTATCCGTAATTCGGATTTGAGAACGATCTGATGTATGGTCTAAAACTGAAAATTTGATCCGAATTACAAAAGTCTTAAATTTCTAAAAATCTTTAAACATCATCATGTTATTCTAAGTTGGGATTTTTTTTTTTGAATAATGAAATTTATATGTCTTAAAATGAATATCTATTCTGATAAATTAAGTTGGGATATTAAATTAAAAATTCAGTGAAGTAAGAATATATATGCTAGTTGTTGCATTATATTAATTGTAGACTAATTATATGTATATATAATTTGTTGAATTATGGAAAAATTAAACATAGTAGAAAGATTGGAGAACAAGTGTGCTTTCATATTACTCAGCACTAGGGAGGAGGATGAGATTGGAATGGAAGAAAGTCACTATACTTACTTATCAAGCGTGTTGACTTTTGTGCGATAACATAGGAGTATTACATAATTTGTGTTTTGTACATGTTGTAACTGTGTGTTTCACTGTGTGTAGTTTGCAGAGCTTAGAAGTTCACCATGCACATTCTTAAGTGACGATTTATATGACGTCAACCCACCTCATCCCTTCACTCTTTTAAATAACACACCACTAAAATACACGTTTTTTTATTTTATCCACAGTTTGCATTTTATTTATAGATTATTATTAATATTTTATGAAACATATATTCTGTAATATTATTTTATTGTGATATTATCTCACTTGACCATTGATTTTTAGTAATGAAATGAGAGGAGTTAACCTACTACTACCTCCGCTTCCAAAAAAAATGATCTTCGGACTTTTTCACGTATTTTAATATGTTCAGTTGAGGTACTTGTAAGTTGAGGTACTTGTAGATTCTATATTTATATATATATATATATATAAAAAGTTATAAATATCTCAATCAAATATATTGAAATACGTATCAATTTTTTTTGGGAATGGAGTACAATTTTTTTAGTTTGACTGTAGACAACAGGGCGTATGATTTGTTATTTTAAATGGTGTTAGATACAAGGATATGGACAAAGAGCAGAGAATTTTTAATTATCCAGATTTGCACACTCGATTATATTACTCACGAATATAGATACATAATTGTGTGTTAATCATGTTTGTTAACAACCATCTATCTGATCTCGAATACTCTAAAATTATAGTTACATAACACTGTAGCCACTGGGTCGTGATTTTGGAGCATGTTTCAATTCGCTTCTATTTTGGGACAAAATTAAAAATCGGAATCACATATTTTCATTTTAAAAAACCGAAAATCGTAACCGAAACCGAATCAGTGGTTAAGTCAATAGAAGATGCATTTAATAAATACCGTATTTTATATTTGCAGTACTAATCTTAATGATTCTATCTGGTTCCCCTAGTTTAGTTTTGGTCAATAGGAGCTGCATTTGTAAAACTAAACTTACTGATTTTATCTTATACTTGGTCTTCTCCCTAAGTCGATGGATACAATGTGGTTCTGTGTTCAAGCCATTTTCAGAACAAATTTTGTGTCAAAGTTTTGCAACTTGTTTGTTCTCATTTTTCTCCCCACATGAATATCTTAAATTCTTACTACTAATCCCTTACCAAATGGATTATAATAACTACCTCAACAATACACAAAGGTAAACAAGAAATAACGTTCGTTTTCACAATATTTTTAACCAGCAAGCTATAGAAACTCCTTGAGAGGTAAATAAACAATATAGATAACAAATGTAGCAATATCAAAGTAATAATCACACAATATAAGCACATTTTGAAATACCATAAACAGGATGTGGATGTAGTAGCATAGCACAGGCCCCCAACTATGCAGGTAATTTTCGATAGGAAAAACCGTTGCAAAAGCGTAATCCTAAGTTCTCAGATTATATCCTAGATATTAGATAAAGATAACTAACAAATGTAGCAATATCAAAGTAATAATCGAAATACCATCAACAGGATGTGGATGTACGGTACTATAGCACAGGCCCCCAACTATGCAGGTAATTTTTGACAGGAAAAACCGTTGCTAAAGCGTAATCCTAAGTACTCAAATTATATCCTAGATATTAGATAAAGATAACTAACAAATGTAGCAATATCAAAGTAATAATCGAAATACCATCAACAGGATGACTATAGCACAGGCCCCCAACTATGCAGGTAATTTCTGACAGGAAAAACCGTTGCTAAAGCGTAATCCTAAGTTCTCAGATTGTATCCTAGATATTAGATACTGTCTAGGATAAGAATTCTCTCTTCCTTTGCCACTCATTCAAGAGAACTGAAAAGATAATAATTCTCTCTTCCTTTGCCACTCATCTCATCTTAATTAGTAAGGCCTGATTTCATGTGTGTGTTCAAAGTAGAATGTGAAATCAACCATTTAACCCCATATGGCCATATGTATTACTTGTGCCATTACATCTCAAGATATAGTTAAACAGGTTGCCTCCTCTTCTCTTCCTAAACAGAGAATTACAACAACTACCTTATATAGTAATCAAAGAAGATAATATATAATGTTCATAATCACATTATTTTCAAATCATCAAGCTGGGTATAACTCATCCAGCACATATATTGTTCATGATCATATCATATTTCAAACTGTCAGGCTGGGTATAACTCATCCAGCACATATATAGCATAAATAAGTTCAATAAGTAGCAAGAACAAAGTCCTTACCACACCATATAACTTTTTTTTCAACTCACAAACAAGACATAAAGGGTAATACATATATCAAATAGCCTCCCAATACATGCCAAGTACGCAAATCCTCAAGACAGCTCCAGTGATATCCTGCATAAACCAATGCGAAGAGATGAAAAATAATCAAGAAACAATTCCAACCCAAAACAAAAAACTAGTGCGTGAAAGATAGACATTTGAGTAAAATCCTAGTGGGTTTCCTAAAATTCAAGAGGGAGCATTTTTTTCAATAATAGTAAGATAACTGATGAAGCCTGATCACAGCCAGTGCTAAGAAAACCAAACCAAAGCACAGACCAGTCTGTCAATATGACTAAACTGGTACATGGTGACCAACGCAAAAAACAGTATGGTAACACTTAAAATCGTTATTACTTGAGTTTCTGGTGAAGATATATGGTCACACTTAAAATCGTTATTACTTGAGTTTCTGGTGAAGATAGCTAAAGAAGAATACTTCAATAGTTTCAGTGATTTCTCAACTGTATCCTTTCAAGCCATCTCTCACGCCCCACCCTGGTCTCACCTCTATTTTAGAAGGGCAACCTAACAGTGTCAAGTAACTACACCAAAACACCTGGGTGGGTGCAAGAGAAAATAACCAGCTTTACTAATCTCTCAACTCAAACATCTTAAGATATCTTCCAAACCTCGTCCTACTCCCACTTATGTCTCAACAAAACTTAAATCGAGACAATAACAAATGCTGAACGACCAAAATAATACAACTCATTTATCAACTTCAACCATATCTACAGCCAAATGAGCGTTCATTTTTATTCATATAGCTGGAACAAAGATAGTTTGTTGGGGAATGTGATTTTAGCTCAGTATAGAAAATCAATACACAGTCCTGTTGACTTGATTTGTTGACAGAGTGAGGAGTTATTAACTTTACTGATTACAGTATCCCTTAGATTTGTTAGACGGTGTGCTCTTTTCCTCAGCCGCATGAGAGTCCACCGCCGGTGATTCCGCCCCATTTCTTCATCTCCTCTTTCCCATCCATCCATCCATCCTCCGACTCTCCCCCCCCCCCAATCTTCTATTCCCCCTTTGTTTCTCCAGTTTTCAATAAAAATCGAATCAAAGCCAAATATCTTAGAATTTATTTCTCAGATCTATCTTGGTTTTGAGTCCGAATCCCCAAATAAAAAATACCTTTAGATTCAAATTGTCCTCCTTAACATCATATCATAATTTGGTGTCATTCCGAGGTATTTGAATTTTTGGTTTTTCGTCTCGCCTTTTGGCGTGTGTCTCTCCTTTTGGAGTGTTTTTATGTATTTAATTAATTATGTATCTCTATGTTCGTGGTTGAATCTGCTGAGAATAATTTTGTTGATGTCTTGGGGGATCTGGAAGGACTGCATCGAAGTTAGGACGGTGAAGATTATTGCAAGAGCTCACCACTCACAACCAAAGATGGTTCATCATATTTTGGAGGTTTTCACTTTCGGCATGTCTATAGCTGGTATCCGGCATGTAGATAGCTGGGGTGCTACTCATCCTTTGGGGGTTTCCATGTTCGGCAAGTCTATAGCTGGTATCCGGCATGTAGATAGCTGGAGTGAGGATTCTGAACACTGGGGTATCAACAGTTCTTATGTGATGTGGTCAATTGTGATAACGCTGTTTTCAGGGATTTTGGCGCAGTTTGGATCGCTTGAGATGTTTTCGAATTTGTTTTTAGTTTCAAGAACTTTTATGTTCATCTTGTTAAACGATCAGAAAACAATTTATTTGTTTCTCAGCCTGGTCGTAGTGACAGTCGGGGGTTTGTCCCGATGTTATATTGAGTTGTTTGATCGAGTAATATAATTCTATGCTTTTCGTCAAAAAAAAAAAAAAAACTTTACTGATTACAGATTTTATTCTTAATTTCATTTTTCTCATGTAATACCAGCTGTAATTTATTAATTAGTAAATAATAACGTTATTCGCATATCTAGAATGGCATTGCTGCTTCCAGCTAACAGGAAACTAAACAAATAACTGACCCAGAATCCTAGAACTTCAATAAACAACAGTCCACAAGTTCTACATAATATTGATAATAGCATGCACTGGACTCCCGGAAGCGTGTTTGAGACTTACAGTTAGTAGGGTACGATCTTCCATCGTTGATTGTCCCCTTTAATCCACTCCCACAGGCCAATGGTAGTACCATCATGAACGCTATTGTTGTGATCCTTAAATGCATCTACATTGAGGCGGATGTTATTCACCATCCTGATTGTTCTATAACCCTCACCAGTGTCTAGGCTGAGAGTCCAAAGGATAGACTCGTCAAGCTTATCTGGAACATAAGGGATAAGCTGCACCTGTAGAAGATAATTTTTTACTTTATATTAGTGATTGTACAGCATCTAGGAAAAAAAAAAATCACCAAAAAATTGAAAACAAGTATACAAGGATCATCAAGTATACAGGTCTAACAGAGAATATAGACTGGTAAACATTGAGCTTCATACCAGGTGTCCTCAAACTAAACAGGTATTGAGCAGCAATCAGATCACACTTACTCTAGGCCCAATTTTATCAGACTCCTCAAAAAACGAGCAGGAGAACGACATGAATTTTTCAACAAACAAGACACTAATTCCATCACACTGTTAGCCTCTTATATATGTACAATACTAGCAAATAACTACTAAGTACTAACATTACGGAAATTTTAAACAACTTATCATTAACTTCCATTCATAAGACGCTTTTCGGTTATAGTTAACATTAAGAACCCACCTAGAAAGCTAATTATCCTCAAAAATAGAACTCATCGCTCCTAATAGACATGAAAATCCATCCGATAATCCAACACATACATATTCCACGTAATATAAGAAAAATAAAACAAATAAACGCTACCAACTAAATAAACATACAGGATGATGAGCTCCAACAGAATGCTTCAAAGCCTGCCCAGTAGCTTTATTCACCAGAGAAAAGCTAGGGAATCCCTGTTCATCTTTAACCTTTGTGCTATATTTCTCATCTTTCACCCAGTGCTACACTCAGAAACACAACCAAAAAAATAAAAATAAATCATTTTACCAACAACATATTAAACACCACAAAAGCAACATCAAGTCATCAACCCTGCAGCTTGCATTAGGGGAAAAAGGTCCCAACAAAATTATAATACTATATACAAATAAATCTCGATAAATAATAGAATTATTTTTACTTTGGGAAAAAATTTATTCACTTGAGGATTTTGTTTGCCAGTAAACATTCTTACAGCACAATCATGAATTCTATAGCAATTTAAATTAAATCAAAATATTTACATATATCTAACAATTTATCATAAAACATCAAACAACCCCATCAAAATGATTAATCAACTTTACTAACATTGAACAAAACAAATAAAGTATTAAACTGTAATTCATGCACAAATTAATAAAAAAAATTAGAAAACACGATATTAGAAGGGGACATACCTGACACGGGTCATTCGGGTCGGTTCGGGCAAGAGTGACCTTACCATCATGGATAGTAAGAGAGTGATTAGTATCAGCCTTAGTATAAACCCTCACAGTAGGCTTCCTGCTCAAATAGTCCGAAACATGATGGGCCTGATTCGGCACTGAACCCGGCCCAAACGCATGTGGCCTACTCTCATGAGAAACATGGTGCACATTCGACCCGGCCGAATACGGGTCATTCAGACCCGGACCGGGCGGATAAACATTAACCTCCACTGATGGTGGTGGTGGGTAACTCGAATACGGATCCCCTCCACCGTACTGAACCTGGGGTGGTGGTGGGTAAGCCGGGTACGGGTCGGATCCGGGGTGGTGGGAAGTGTGGTGGACTTGGGGTGGGGGTGGGTGGTTGCGAAAGGGGTCGGATCCGGGTCGGGAAAACGGGTCCTGAGGTGGGTATGCGTTTGGTGGGGGTGGGTACTGGTTGCTCTCGTGGGCCTCGTGGCGGTTGTGGTTGGGGTGGCCGTACGGGTAATCCATTTGTTTGGTCGGAGAATGAAGAGTTTTGATTACTTAGTTGAGTGGAGAAGATGAAGAGGTTTGTTTGATACTTGTGTGTGTGTTTGTGTGTGTGGTTTTATACTTGTATTTGGACAGTTGTAGTGTTGAAACTGATCACCTACCAAAATCTTATTATGTGGGGCCGGGTATACAAGCGTGTCATCCTGTAGTAATTCTGTGGGTGGCCCGAAATTTTGAATTTTGATTTTTTTTAGTCGGCTAGTTTTTTTAGATTATCTTTTTTTAAATGTATTATTTAATGTTAAATAGATCTTTGAGTGTAAAAGTATTGTATTTGTATCTTTTCTTAAAAATGGAGACGTTACCTTAGTTTTTCAAATTAATATATTAAAAAGTATAAAAAAGTATAAAATTAAATATTCAAATTCAAATTAAATGATTCTATATATTAAGTGTATTTAATTTAAATTTTAAAACATTAATAATAAAATTATGAATTTTAAAAAATATTTTGTGGGTTCGTATGGTTGATATAGAATATTAGAGCATCTCCAAGAGTGTTATGTATATTTGTTAGCTATAATATAATATATTAATAATTATCTAAAATTATAGCTAAGAGGTTCTAGGTTTACTACAATGGTATTATGTATAATTATATTATCTAAAATTATACCTAATAGATTTAGAGGTTTTACAAATGTAGCTAGCCCAATTTTAGTTATCTATATTTTTTTGCTAATGGATAATGGTTGGAGTATTGAATTTTTACCTAATATCTAAAATGTGCCACATAGATGCCATGTAGGTGACACATAGATGAATTTAACTAATAGGTTTTACCATTGGAGATGCTCTTATAGAGTTAAGTACATATATTTACATATTCCCCTTTTGCTTATAAGAACATCTCCGATAACAATATGTATAATGGTTTGTTAAAAAAATTTAAATTAGAAAATAATTAAAATTTTATATAAGAGTGGCAAGTATAACTCCAATGAATATAGTTATTGTTGTGGAATAAAAACCAGGTTGAAATTATTGCGGCTAGGGTTTGTGTATTTAATGCTAGGGTTCGTGAGCTTCGTGCTTTAA
The DNA here is from genome assembly GCA_036435485.1 of Saposhnikovia divaricata. NCBI lineage: Eukaryota > Viridiplantae > Streptophyta > Magnoliopsida > Apiales > Apiaceae > Saposhnikovia > Saposhnikovia divaricata. The sequence goes on along the minus strand of CM071601.1, from coordinate 204,454,616 downwards.
TGGCTGCTTCTGCGTTCGAGACTAAGCGGTCCTCACAGAATGCCTACGTATCTCTGTATTAGAGAATCAAGCCAAGAAAACGTAGTTCTGAGAATGAGGGGTCAGGCCCTTTATATAGGCTGAGAAGCCTTAGAATTATGGTAGGATTCGGAGACTTGGCGGGCAAGTCACCTCCTTGAGGAAGGTTCTAGACTCCTTCCTTGTAGGAATCAGTTTCCAAGTTGAATTGTATGCCTTGGTGGCTAAGTCTGAAAGGGATAATATCCTTATCCAACTCTTATTGCTGAGCTGTTTGTTTCCCCCAATATTAATTACGAAATTAATATTAAAATAGGGATTCTGACCTCATTAATGGGCCCCACGTTTGGACCATGCTGGGTCTAATTAATGCCATATTAAATGTGTCTTTAGGGATTATTTTTAACCCATATCATTTGCCCCCCAACTTCTAGGAAAACTGATCAGGTTTTCGTAGAAGTTATATTTGCCTTAATCGAGACTCGGGGTCGTTTTTATCCCTTACCTGGGACTTCTTAATTTTTCTACCCTTATATGGGAATTTTGGTTTACACTAGTGTTTCACGAGTATCGTCCTGATTGTAAAGTGTGGAGCGACCTACACATTTACGACGATTTGCCTTATTCGAGGCTTTAATTTGTGCTTGCTTTTAGCAATTTCGGCACTTTCATAGAGCTTTTATGCATTATTAGCATAAATTATTGCTCAATTTGTTAAGAAGATATTTCTATAATTTTCCTCGTATTTTTCTATACTTTTCCTAATAATTTAGGAATTTTTTAAGTACCCACAGGTATTTTTCTTAATTTTTCCTAATAATTTAGGAATTTTTATGTACCCACGGGTATTTTTCGAAATTATTCCTAATAATTTAGGAATTTTTATGTACCCACGGGTACTTTTCGTAAATATTCCTAATAATTTATGAATTTTTATGTACCAACAGGTATTTTCCTTAATTATTCCTAATAATTTAGGAATTTTTATGTACCCACGGGTATTTTTCGTAAATATTCCTAATAATTTAGGAATTTTTATGTACCAACAGGTGTTTTCCTTAATTATTCCTAATAATTTAGGAATTTTTATGTACCAACAGGTATTTTTCTAAATTATTCCTATTAATTTAGGAATTTTTATGTACCAGCAGGTATTTTTCTAAATTATTTCTAATAATTTAGGAATTTTTATGTACCAGTAGGTATTTTTCTAAATTATTCCTAATAATTTAGGAATTTTTATGTTCCCACGGGTACTTTTCGTAAATATTCCTAATAATTTATGAATTTTTATGTACCAACAGGTATTTTCCTTAATTATTCCTAATAATTTAGGAATTTTTATGTACCAACGGGTATTTTTCGTAAATATTCCTAATAATTTAGGAATTTTTATGTACCAACAGGTATTTTCCTTAATTATTCCTAATAATTTAGGAATTTTTATGTACCAACAGGTATTTTTCTAAATTATTCCTATTAATTTAGGAATTTTTATGTACCAGCAGGTATTTTTCTAAATTATTTCTAATAATTTAGGAATTTTTATGTACCAGCAGGTATTTTTCTAAATTATTCCTAATAATTTAGGAATTTTTATGTACCAGCAGGTATTTTCCTTAATTATTCCTAATAATTTAGGAATTTTTATGTACCCACGGGTATTTTCCGTAATTATTCCTATTAATTTAGGAATTTTTATGTACCAGCAGGTATTTTTCTAAATTATTTCTAATAATTTAGGAATTTTTATGTACCAGCAGGTATTTTCCTTAATTATTCCTAATAATTTAGGAATTTTTATGTACCAACAGGTATTAAAGTGTAAAGTGTAGGGACCTTTCTATAAAATTATAAAGTATATGAGCCATTTTGTAATTTTATAAACTACAATGGCCTTTTCATAGAATAAGCAGAACCTGGGGTACTAAACTGCAATTTGGCCATTTAACATGTAAGTAGAAGCTAGGCGGGGGTGTACCCGCGTAGAAGCCATACTTGCTTCCCACGCCCAGGAGAAGTTGCCTGGGTGGCGTGGGTAAGTTTTTGTTTTTTGTCTTTTTTTTTTTTTTCTTTTTTTTTTTAACCATCAGGTTTTATACATTTTATTTTCGATAATTTTTACCAAAAATAAAATGTTGGGCCTCATGCCTTAGAAATAATTTTATAAATTATTCAAACATTTTTTTGATTTAATAGGTATTTTTACCCATTTTATCATCACTTCTAGCCTATTTTCAGAATTTTTAAGGATTTTATTCCTTTTTTAATTTCTGAAAAATGGCTTGTCGTTTGAAGAGGAGCCCTGGGCGTGGGTACCCCCGCCAAGGAAGTTGGTCTCCTGGGCGTGGGTATTTCATGCCTTCAATTTTCAAAATTTATTCTGGGCGTGGGTACCCCCGCCAAGGAGACCTTCTCCTTAGGCACGCCAAGGAAGTTGGTCTCCTGGGCGTGGGTATTTCATGCCTTCATTTTTCAAAATTTATTCTGGGCGTGGGTACCCCCGCCAAGGAGACCTTCTCCTTAGGCACGCCAAGGAAGTTGGTCTCCTGGGCGTGGGTATTTCATGCCTTCATTTGTACAACCACTCTAGGCGTGGGTATCCCCGCCTAAGAGATGTTTTTGCCAACCACGTTTAGGAGATATGGCTTCCTGACCGTGGGTATTTTTTCACCCTCAATTCGTACAACCTTGGCGTGGGTACCCCCGCCAAGGAGGCACTTTGTGATACCTTGTCTTATGATTTTAAGTCTTCTTGGCGTGGGTACTTTAATACCCTTCATTTGTTACTCCAGCCTTGGCGTGGGTATCCCCGCCAAGGAGGCTTTATTTGATCCAACGCCTAAGAGATTTAGCTTCTTGGGCGTTGGTGTTCTAGGCTCCTATCCTTTGGGCCAATTTTTATTTGTGGACCGTTTCTTTGGTTTTTGTCGGGCTCTCAGCCTTATTATTTTCGAATTTTTGAGATTCCTGCAGAACCTTGAAACGACCCGTTTTCTAGCTTTCGTGACCTTCAGGGCCTTAATTCGTTTGTTGAGTCCTTGATTCGAGAATTCATTCGTGGTTGTTGGTTATCATCAACCATTCAACCTTTAACTCTCATTCTAAGATGTTGAAATGATGGAGTCCCTTAGTTTTTGCCCTCTTGCTTCATATAGTGGGGGTCTTGCTTCTCGGTTGATTGTTCAAGAAGTTCACTTGCCACTGAGCACTTGACTTCAAGTCTGGTGTGCCTTGGCTGGTTGTCAACCCTCTATCTTACTTCTAGGTTTCCAACCTTCTTCTTATACTTGTAGAACCTGGTATAGGTTTTAAGTAGCCTGATGCCTCTTGTCAGGTTCGTTTGGAGGCAGACAACCTTGTTGGCCATCAAGGCTTGAATTTTGAGATTTGAAGTTCAAGACCTCAAGTGTGGAATTGTAAAGGACTTCTTATCTCAACACTCTCATTAACAGTTTCTGTACCTTCAAGGCATTATCAAGGGGCCAACCAGTCTCAAGATGAGCTTTAGGGTCTATCCTTCAGCTTACATCAACTGGTGCTACCAATTTCAAATTGATGGTGGGGGTCTTCAGGACTTGGAAGTAGACGCTCCCAGAATGGGTCTCGATCCTTGAATTGAGATAAGGCATCGACCTTTGTATTCTCCTCCCTTGGGATATACCTGGCACTCATCTAACTGGGCTATCGCAGCTTTCACAATCCTCAAGTATTTGGGCATATTCTTTTCTCTAACCTCAAACTCTCCATTGACTTGTGAGACTACCAACTTTGAGTCTCCACAGACTTTCAGGTTCTTGACCCTCAGGGCTCTTGTCAGTCTAAGGTCGGCTATCAGAGCTTCATACTCCGCCTCGTTGTAGGTTGTTTGGAAGTCCAATTTCAAGGCATACTCGAGTGTGAACCCATCGGGGCTTTGCAGAACTTAACCTGCACCACTGGTTTTTGTTTTTGACGCCCCATGAAAATAGAGCTTTTTGTTTTTGATGCCCCATCAAAATAGAGCATCCAATATTCCTTCTTCTCTTCCAGGGGTTCCTCACCTTGCTGACCTTCCTGGTCTATTACCTCCTGCCCCCCGACTTCTTGGTTGTCAATGGTATATTCAACCACGAAGTCAGCTAGAGCCTGGGCTTTGATGGCCGTCCTAGGCTTGTACTTAACATCGAATTCTCCTAGTTTGATTGCCCACTTGATGAGCCTTCCATTGGCTTTCGGGCTATGCAATATGTTTCTTCAGCGGGTGTTCCATCAGGACTTCAATGTTTGTCTTTTTTTCCAGGGTCCTTCAAGGACTTAAACTCTTATCTGCTGTAACCTAACTCTACCATTCGGGGTATGCATTCGTTTGTTTTCATTCGTGTATTCTTTTATTTTCGGTACTTGGTCTTCTTTGACTCACACATCAGGTGCTTGGCACATAAATAAAATCACAATCAATGAATGGAAAACAAACTTGCATTAATAACTTGAAATGGGTTCAACCCTTACATAGAGTACTACTGTCCTACTCGGAGCAACATGCTCTGCAATGGTTTTAATGAACCTTATTTCTACTTCTACTATATAAATATGAAGCTAAGTCCTACTAGAATAACTTAAGCCCAATCGGGGTTTTGCAAGACTAGGCCTGCACCACTTGATTTTGTTTTTGATGCTCCATCAAAATAGAGCACCCGCCACTCCTTCTGGTATCCTCATTCTTATTCTGAAGTTCACTTCCTGCTTGGGGTACTACCTCCTGCCCCCCGACTTCTTGGTTTCCAATGGTACACTCAACCACAAAGTCAGTTAACGCCTTAGCCTCAATGGCTGTCCGAGGCTTCTGTGTGATGTCCTCTGCTGACCTTTATTTTTGTTCCTTACCACTGTGGACTTCCATGTCTTCAATCGGAAGGACCTGCCCCCCGACTCCATCAGGCCTTAACGAGGCTACATAACAGCTTCGTGCCATCTTCTGATCACCTTTATTTTCTCCAACACCATTCCTGGTAGGGAACTTGATCTTCACATGATAGGTTGAGGCAACAGCCTTGAATGCATGAAGTCCAGTCCTTCCAAGGATAGCGTTGTACGTTGAATCCGCCTTGATTACCAGGAAGTTCAACATCCGAGTGGCCTCCTTGGGCTCTTGCCCAATAGTTACAGGCAGCTGAATAGTCCCTTCAACTTTGGATTTTACTCCATTAAATCCGTATATAGGCATGTTATTGGGGGTCAACTGAGAATCAGTGTATCCCATCTTCACAAACGCATCATGAAACAGAATGTCAACGGAAGCTCCATTGTCTATCAAGACTCGCTTCACCTCCGAGTTTCCAATCACAGGAGTTATAACCAACGGGTCATCATGGGGGAACTTCACCCCTTCCAAGTCTGAGTCATCAAAGCTAATCGCTACCTCAGTTTTTGCACGCTTCGGGGCCTCTCCCACGATGTGCAACACCTCTCGAGCATAAGCCTTTCGAGAGTTTCTAGTTGTCCCGGCCGCAGTCGGGCCTCCTGAGATCATGTTGATTACTGGCCCTCGGGGCTGTGGGTTGCGATCTTGATCGTCATCCCTTCTATTATAGTCTCTTCTCTGGTTACCACGGTCTTCACCCTTAGTGAAGTGCCTCAGCTTCCCTCTTCGGATCAAAAACTCGATCTCATCTTTGAGTTGCTTGCAATCGTCAGTGTCATGCCCCACGTCTCTATGGAATCTGCAATACTGATTCTGGTTTCTCTTTGCGGGATCACCCCTGAGTGGCTTCGGCCATCTGAAATCCTTATCATTCTCAATGTCCAACAAGATTCGACTCCTAGGAGTGTTCAACCTTGCATACTCAGTGAACCTTGACCCTTGGTTCTTCTTAGGGGCAGAGTCGGAGTCCTCGCTAGTTCGGGGATACTTGTCCCTAACATCATACTCTTGATCATCATAGTCCTGGTCTTGCTTTCGCTTCTTGGAGTCATTGTTACCTCCCCCTCCACCTACGGTGGTTTCTTTCTTCAAGCTATCCTCAGCTTTAATATACTTATCAGCCCTTCGTTGGAGCTCAGCCATGTTCTCCGGGGGATGCTTCGCCAATGATCTCTTGAAGAAGAGGTCAGTGGTTCCGTGCTCCAGGGCTACCATTGCCACCTTATTTTCCAAATCAGTGATATTCAGGGTCTCCTTAGTGAATCGCTTGAGGTAATCCCTCAGATTTTCATTCTTTCCTTGCACCACATACATAAGAGATGCGGAGCTCTTCTCATGCACCCTTCCGCTAATGAATTGGCTAACGAAGGCGGCACTCAACTCCTTAAAAGAGCCAATAGAGTTCGCAGGCAATCGGCTATACCATCTCTGAGCCATTCCCGACAGGGTTTGGGGGAACGCTCTGCACTTTAGGGCATCATTTGCAGGCTGCAACAGCAGTGCGTTCGAGAATGTTCTCACATGGTTTGCGGGATCACCCGTTCCATCATAAGCCTTTATTGTAGGCATCTTAAACTTCCTAGAGATGTGAGCATTCATCACTTCCTCGGTGAACGGGGGTGTTGGATCATCAGGATCTCCGAGAGGCATCAGATCTTTGGGGTTCCCCTTGGGAATTTCCATCCTTGTGGTTGTTCTTCTGAATGAGGCATCAGCCCTTCTTTGTCTCCTTGAAGACCTCTCCAAATCAATGATGGGAATCCTTCCTGCAGTTGGAGGAGGCTGAGTTTGATTTAGCCTAGCTTGTTCTCTTGCCATATCTTCCTTCAATTTTAAGATCTCGGCCTCATAAGCCTTGATCCTTTCAGCAGTTGTCAAAGATTGTCCATCACGGATGTCTTGAGTCCTCCTTCGAGGTTCTCTACTAGCACGTCGCCTCCTCGGGGCTTCATCACGGTCATCATCCTCATCGTCGGAGGAGGTTTCATCAGTATAAGGACCCGAATAATCGTGATACTCTCGATCTCGGATCTGCAAAGCGTGACCACTTGGGCCTGTCCCTTGGATAGGAGAATAATTAGGCAGCCCGTATGTCGGGTTAGTACTCACGGGGAGATCTGTAGTGTGGATCTGGACCCCATGCAATGGGTTGTTCGGATCAATAAGAGGAGAGACCACCATCTGAAGAGGATTGGTTTCTCGTCTTGTACGGGTAATCGGAGGTAATGTACTCTCAACGTGGGGGATCGCCCCTGATTGTTGAGAAACTTGAGATTGGGTGATCGCCCCTGATGCTGGCGGAGCTTGTTGGGCAATCGCCCCTGATGCTGGGGGAACCTGTTCGGTGATGGGTGGAGCAGATCTGAGAGGTATGGCCTCAGTTGCAACTGGTGTTGTAATAACCCTAACTTCAGTAATGCTACAGTGGTCACATGAATAGTAAATTTCGAGGATTTAGAGAAATGGTATATAGGTACCCTATAGTGGAAACATAAAATGAATAAACAGAAACCATATTAGTGTTGTACAATGGAAATAAGTGACTCGAAATGACGTTAGATTTCAGAAATTCCTGAAGCATGGATTTTGAGGATTTTGATTTCGAATAAGCTTCTATTGGATATTAAGGAGCATGGAAACATTATAAGAATTATATATTGAGGAATTAGTGAATTTAGATTTAACCAAGGGATTATTAAGTTAAGAGAATACCAATGGAATTTAGATTGTTAAATGTTTTTAAAACCACTGAGATAATGAGGTACATTCGAAACGAACCACAATTAGACGCATATGGAGACCAAGCAACCAAGATTAGTAATATAACAAGGATACATACCACATTATTTACCAATGTGATTGGTATTTTACTTAGAAAATTAAGAAATTGGGAGATTACCTCATCCTAATGACATCATCATCCACTAACTTGATTCAAGGGGGTAAATTAGTAACTTTGCAAGGTTTTAATCACTAAATATCTACCAAGCTTCCAAAGTACTCTAGTATTAGCAAGATTAGATGAGATAAGACCAAAACAAAAACACAAAAACCTCTCCCCTTCTTGTTTCTTGCATTCGGCCATTGTAGAAGAAAAGAAGAAAAGAAAAAAAAATCAAAAATCAAAACCCTAGCTAGCTTTAACATAAAATCAAGAGATAAATCATGGAGCTTCTTGGGGGATAAATTAAGACTAGCAAAAAGTTTCAAGGCCAACCAACATCATCTAGCAAGGTAATAAATTCATTGAAGTTGATGGTGAATAGTGAATGAATAGTAATTTTCAAGTGTTAACTTTGTTTTAATGGCTTCTTTAGTTAATTCAAGCTAATTCAAGGTTGTTCAAGGTGTGTCCAAGGATTACTAAGGATTATTAAGTGTTGATAAAGCTTCAAGAAGGTATAAACATGCTTGGCCTTTTATATTTATGGTAGATATTGAAGTGGTTAGTAGTTAAGTGGTGTTAATGTAATGTTTATGATGATTATGTGTTATAAGTGGTTTGTTTTGATGTGAAAATTGTGTTGTGGACTTGTAACCATGGCTGGTGAAGAATACCACATGGTGTAGGTGATGATTATGGTGTTTGATAATTGATTTGGAGGAGTTGGGTTTATGGAAAGTACGAAATTATAGCCGTTATAATGCCCGATTTTCGTTAGGATGTAAATTGCCCTGTTTTGGACCCCCTGCATTCGTATGGTACCTCACTGCCTAGGTTACCAATTGACCATGAAATGATAGAGCTTAGTTCATAGATCGTTTTGATATAAGGTGCGTTAAAATCTGATGAACGGTTTAGGAGAAAAGTCAGTTTCAGTGAAAGCGGTTCAGAAACCGAGAAACTGTAAATGTATCAAACTTGAGGTTACAATTACCATACTTTAACATTGTTAAAGGTCACGAAATTTTGGGATAGTGTAGTAGGGTGGTCAGAGGACCCTTGACAGTTGACCTTACATTAAAATTCGAAATCCATATTTTCTAAGAATTTTTACAGTTAAGTGTGGTCGTTAAAGAAAATGGTGAAAACCCCTGAAACTTCGATTTAGGTTATAAACGGTTAAGTTCTGGAAACCTTTGGGGTAATAAGAATACTTTAAACAAATATTAAAGTTTCAAAAGGTAATGTTATACAAAAGTGTAGTGAGTAAGAGATGTGGTTCTAACGACGGTCCTGTTGTGTTTATAGAAACTCCGGAAGAGGGACGAGCCATACCGTCAGGATATCGAAACCGAGGCAAGATTTCTTCTATCCCTATTTGTAAAACTACTTATCTTCACAAAGAAACTTGATTTTGTGAAATATATATGTGATGCTATTATTACTATATTGTGAAGAAATTGTCTTCCTTGAGTATTAATATTGAAAAGAAAGATATCTGAAGATGTATATGAAGATGGATATGTATAAAGATGATTATGCATGAATTGAACATGCCTTATGATTAAGAGAATAAGAGAGAATGGTATCAGTTGTTATCGAGGGTTATATGGTTATAATATTATATTAAAAATGTTCTTATTGAATACCAGTGGTTTAATAAACATTATTTGATTTCTGAATTTGAAAGAGAGATCTGAATCATAATCAAAGCCTTATGATATATATATATATTTTATAGAAGTAATGTGTGAGAATGGAAATGATATGAGAGAATGATATGTGAAAACGAAAGTGAGAAAATGGAAATGTGGAATGATATGTTAAAAAGAGAATAACGATGTGATAAAAAGGGGGATTGCAACAGACTTGCGTAAGTGGCTGTGTCAGGGCTGTGTGCGACACAGTCCAGCATTTATTATTTTTATTACGGCACGAAGATGCCAAGGGAGGATGTTAGCAGGTGGCCTTCCTCCAGGGATGATCTTCATTCCTTCTACCGGTAGTAAAAAGAGAGCAGGTACGATTAGGCGACTGATCATCGTCCTAACGTATCAGGCGACAGCAGATATCCCCAATGTTTTTGAAAAGAAAGTGTAGACAATGGTTTTCAGATTTCTATACTGAAAACAGAATAATGATATGAGATGATGGAATGATAGTTACAGATGAAGAAAAACTGATATTATATTATTTCAGATTTTTATACTGAAAACAGAATAATGATATGAGATGATGGAATGATAGTTACAGATGAAGAAAAACTGATATTATATTATTTCAGATTTTTATACTGAAAACAGAATAATGATATGAGATGATGGAATGATAGTTACAGATGAAGAAAAACTGATATTATATTATTTCAGATTTTTATACTGAAAACAGAGTAATGATATGAGATGATGGTATTATGGATACCGATGAAGAAAAACTGATATTATATTAATATAGATTACTTTCTTATATAGTGAGTGGATGATGTATTATTAGATAAGAGCTTTACTCTTCCTTAAGGATTTTATTTGTTTCCTGCTATTACATATGCCTAGACATATATGTATACTTGTTCACATTCTAAATTTTAGTTACAGAATGATCTTGCTGAGCTATTATAGCTCACTCTTGCTATTTATGTATATAGCAGCTAGGTCCCATGCCGATACTACGTACCACACCCCGCAAGAGGGTAAGGGAAAGGCGACCTTTTGAGCGAGTGCTGGCGACCATCCCCGAGGTAGTGACAAGCGAAGGGACTTAGTATACTTATGTAAAATTAAGTGTGTAAGTTGTAATAAACTTTAGTTGTTGAAGTGCTTCCTGTAGAAGCTTTGTTCAACAATGTACTTAGTAAATTCTGGGCTTGTAATAACTGCTAACTTTAAAACTTTTAAATATTGTGGTTGTTGTTCTATGAGCATATGACTGGTGTGTGTGTGTATTAGTGTGGGGTCAACTGCCTATTTATTTATTTATTTATAAAAAAAAAAAAAAAAGAAAGACTACAGAGTTATTGATATTGATCGGAAATGGGACATTGACGGCCCGGATCCTTGACCCCGGATCCCGGGGCGTCACAGATGGTATCAGAGCTAAGAGTCATATGCTCATAAACAAAAGTGATAATAGTAAATGTATCAGTTATAATATAAATTGTGAACTTCCATCAAGTTCAGGGGTGGTATATCGCAGGTAGTATTTACTTTAAGCATATATTATAATTTATTAGACTGTTACTAATAGAATTTTATGTTTTATTATAGGGAGCGGAGATGGTTGAGCCGAGTCAGGACCCCCAGTGGCTAGGGAGGTCAGAGCAGGAGCTATTAGATCTTCAGCTGGCCGGGGTAGAGGTCCCCGAGTATGCAGTTGAGGACCTCAGGGAGAGACGCCGGGCGGCGGCTAGAGAGCGATTAGAGAGAGAGGAGGCAGAGGAGCAGAGACGGAGAGATGCTGTGGCCCTAGTGCCATATATGGGTAGACCTTCTACAGGATCTGACGAGGCAGGTCCTTCCAGAGTGAGATCGGAGATCCCAGAGGAGGAGAGGCCACTGCGTAAGAGGCCTAGGTTGTCAGTTATACCTGAGGAGCCGATTGAGTGGAGGGATATTCAGATGATTCCCACTCCTGTCCGACCCATCCCGGTGCCGTCACCAGTTCCATCCCCTCTACCTAGTCCTGACCCTATAGATGATCCTTTTGAGCAGTTTACCCCTCCAGGGCATTTTGGTTTCTTTGAGGAGGAGGAGGATCCTTCAGAGGATGCTGAGACAGAGTCGGTTCCTCCATCCCCACCCTTTGCACCACCACCACCTCCACCTGTGGATGCACCTCCCCTAGCTGTACCCCCTCAGGAGGCACCCTTACCGGCGGGTGACTCACTTTCAGCTACCTTATTGACCGAGTACTTTGCTCTTCAGGGACAGTTGGAGGAGTCCCGCAGGACTATAGACACCCTTCTACAGAGGTTAGAGAGAGGGAGAGGAGGGGTTATCCCGGATGGGATATCTCTGGGGATGATCAGTATTGAGCTACGAGCATTAGGAGATATTAGGAGGTTGTTGGGTGATAGGGGAGACCCGGCATGGAGGGCCCAGATAGTTGATACGGTTACTACCATGGTGGTCCAGATACGGGATGTTGTCAGGGCAGGGGTGTGAGCCGGGATAGTAGTTGTCACTAATCAGACTAGTCATCTTGCTGATGTCATTTTGGGGATTAGTTTAGTTGTCCACTGTTTTAATCCCCGTCTGATTAGAGGACAGTTAGTAGTACTTTTGGTGATATCGGATTAGTATGTACGGCTATGTTTTGGGTTTCGAACCTTGTATTAGATGATGTATATTATTAGCAGTAAAAGATGTTGTAACCAAATTGTAAAATATTTATGTACATTAATGAAGTTTGTGCATTTCTATCTAAATTTTTGCTGCATATTTTTGTATAATAAATGTTGAGACTCAGAAATATTGATGTATAAAAGGTGATTGACTTAATGAAAAGGCTGTCGTGTTAAGGGCGATACACTTACCTACTAAAATTATGGTATAACTAGATGTAAATCGCATGATAAAGATATTGTGATATGCAAATGAGCTAATTAATGATATAATTGTGTATATAGAAATGATGTATATAGTAACCCAAATTCGGGTAATTAATAAGGACTATTGTTATGTACAGAACTATGCCGCCTAGACGTGACAGTAGAGCGAATGCAAGGGAAAATGAGAGAGACGAAAGAAGTCGAAATATCGAAGGTACTAGACTGAACGAAAATGCTCATAATGAAGAAAATCATGAAGAAGGAGAAGAGGAATCAACTGGCCAACAAAGGAATCCGGGAGGTGATCCCTTTGCCCAATTCATGGACTTATTAAGGCAAAATTTAGCAAATCCACAGAATCCTCAACCACCACCTGTTCTCCCCAACCAGGCAGCTAGTTCCTTTCGTGCCTTTAAGTCATTAAAGCCCCCAGAATTCGAGGGAACCACTAACCCAGTAGTAGCCAGGGCATGGCTAAAAGAAATGGAGAAAGCTTTCGAAATACTGAGGATAGAGGAAGATCAGAAAACAGTTTTTGCAGCCTATCTCCTAAAGGGAGAGGCAAATTACTGGTGGGAAGCTAGGAAGAACCTAGAGGAAGCGGGAGTGATAACCTGGGAGCGTTTCACTAGAGTATTCCTAGAAAAGTATTCTCCTAGGTATCTAGAAAACCAAATGGAATTAAAGTTTCTGGAGTTAAAACAGGATAACCTAACAGTGGCAGAGTATGAAAATAAATTCTCAGAACTGTCGAGGTTTGTTCCCGAGTTTGTGCGTACTGAAGAACAACGTGCAAAAAGGTTTCAACAAGGGTTAAAACCCTGGTTACGAACGAGAGTGGCCCCATTTGAGTTAACTGATTATGCTGCAGTGGTTCAAAAGGCATCAATTATAGAGGCCGAGAGTGAGCAGGCTCAAATAGGTCGAGAGAATAAGAAAAGAAGATTTGAGGGCCCAAAAGGAGGTTCAAGTGAGGGAAGCTACTTTAACAAAGGAGGTAAAGGACAAAAATCTCAATTTGTGGGAAAGTCGGGGGGTAACAAGACTACTAGTGAGACGGTGAGTCAGGGTGGAAAATCTTTGGGAACATTTCAGTCCAATCAATCACGACCACCATTACCAGATTGTGAGACGTGTGGTAAAAAGCATATAGGAGTTTGTAGAGCGCTGGGAATAACTTGTTTTAAGTGTGGACAAAAAGGACACTACTTTAACCAGTGCCCATCAACTGATGCAAACCCTAAAAGAGATGTTAAGTGTTACCAGTGTGGGAAACTAGGACACTTTGCTAGAGATTGCCGTTCAGGTGGGTCATACGCGTCAGGACAGAGTGGGGCTGCTTCAAATAGGCCTACTGCTAGAGTGTACAACATGACCTTGGGGGAGGCGTTGACAAAACCAGATGCGGATACAGGTACTTACTTTTTGATTTAAATTTGGTGTGTAAGTCTTTGGTTAAGGATCGACTTAATCAATTAATGGAATAAATAAGTTAATAATATAGATAAGGAAAATCAGTATCTGTTAAGGGCTAGGAAACGTTATGAAAAGAAAAGTAGGAGTGTTTTGGGAAAACACAAGCTCGTTGAGACGAACAGGAAATATATATTATAGGTAGTATTTTCTTACAATTGTTTTAAAGAATATTATTAGAGCTTATTTTCTGGAAAATTTTACAGAGAGGAGCAATAGGAATATTGAGGAATTAATATTTATGTCATGATAGAGATCAGAAGATGGTCAAACCATAAGTGAGATACACTACCATTCAGAGAAGGTCAATGTAGTGGCGGATATCTTCGTCAAAAGAGGAAGGAGAGACGAGATAACCTGGAATGACTGGAAACAGGAGGAGATTTGTGAGGAAAAGACAGTAAAAGGACTGCTATTGATAAACTAAATGGCATGTTGATGAATGACAAGGAAGTTATGTTAGTATATTTCTGCGCAAACAAGATAGATATATTATAGAAGGAAAAAGGATAAAGGAAGTAGTGTGGAAGTTAGAAGATGTGAATGAGAAAGATACTTATGGACATTTCCAACATGATTCCGGGACGGAATCCTTTTAAGGGGGGAAGGATGTAATAACCCTAACTTCAGTAATGCTACAGTGGTCACATGAATAGTAAATTTCGAGGATTTAGAGAAATGGTATATAGGTACCCTATAGTGGAAACATAAAATGAATAAACAGAAACCATATTAGTGTTGTACAATGGAAATAAGTGACTCGAAATGACGTTAGATTTCAGAAATTCCTGAAGCATGGATTTTGAGGATTTTGATTTCGAATAAGCTTCTATTGGATATTAAGGAGCATGGAAACATTATAAGAATTATATATTGAGGAATTAGTGAATTTAGATTTAACCAAGGGATTATTAAGTTAAGAGAATACCAATGGAATTTAGATTGTTAAATGTTTTTAAAACCACTGAGATAATGAGGTACATTCGAAACGAACCACAATTAGACGCATATGGAGACCAAGCAACCAAGATTAGTAATATAACAAGGATACATACCACATTATTTACCAATGTGATTGGCATTTTACTTAGAAAATTAAGAAATTGGGAGATTACCTCATCCTAATGACATCATCATCCACTAACTTGATTCAAGGGGGTAAATTAGTAACTTTGCAAGGTTTTAATCACTAAATATCTACCAAGCTTCCAAAGTACTCTAGTATTAGCAAGATTAGATGAGATAAGACCAAAACAAAAACACAAAAACCTCTCCCCTTCTTGTTTCTTGCATTCGGCCATTGTAGAAGAAAAGAAAAAAAAATCAAAAATCAAAACCCTAGCTAGCTTTAACATAAAATCAAGAGATAAATCATGGAGCTTCTTGGGGGATAAATTAAGACTAGCAAAAAGTTTCAAGGCCAACCAACATCATCTAGCAAGGTAATAAATTCATTGAAGTTGATGGTGAATAGTGAATGAATAGTAATTTTCAAGTGTTAACTTTGTTTTAATGGCTTCTTTAGTTAATTCAAGCTAATTCAAGGTTGTTCAAGGTGTGTCCAAGGATTACTAAGGATTATTAAGTGTTGATAAAGCTTCAAGAAGGTATAAACATGCTTGGCCTTTTATATTTATGGTAGATATTGAAGTGGTTAGTAGTTAAGTGGTGTTAATGTAATGTTTATGATGATTATGTGTTATAAGTGGTTTGTTTTGATGTGAAAATTGTGTTGTGGACTTGTAACCATGGCTGGTGAAGAATACCACATGGTGTAGGTGATGATTATGGTGTTTGATAATTGATTTGGAGGAGTTGGGTTTATGGAAAGTACGAAATTATAGCCGTTATAATGCTCGATTTTCGTTAGGATGTAAATTGCCCTGTTTTGGACCCCCTGCATTCGTATGGTACCTCACTGCCTAGGTTACCAATTGACCATGAAATGATAGAGCTTAGTTCATAGATCGTTTTGATATAAGGTGCGTTAAAATCTGATGAACGGTTTAGGAGAAAAGTCAGTTTCAGTGAAAGCGGTTCAGAAACCGAGAAACTGTAAATGTATCAAACTTGAGGTTACAATTACCATACTTTAACATTGTTAAAGGTCACGAAATTTTGGGATAGTGTAGTAGGGTGGTCAGAGGACCCTTGACAGTTGACCTTACATTAAAATTCGAAATCCATATTTTCTAAGAATTTTTACAGTTAAGTGTGGTCGTTAAAGAAAATGGTGAAAACCCCTGAAACTTCGATTTAGGTTATAAACGGTTAAGTTCTGGAAACCTTTGGGGTAATAAGAATACTTTAAACAAATATTAAAGTTTCAAAAGGTAATGTTATACAAAAGTGTAGTGAGTAAGAGATGTGGTTCTAACGACGGTCCTGTTGTGTTTATAGAAACTCCGGAAGAGGGACGAGCCATACCGTCAGGATATCGAAACCGAGGCAAGATTTCTTCTATCCCTATTTGTAAAACTACTTATCTTCACAAAGAAACTTGATTTTGTGAAATATATATGTGATGCTATTATTACTATATTGTGAAGAAATTGTCTTCCTTGAGTATTAATATTGAAAAGAAAGATATCTGAAGATGTATATGAAGATGGATATGTATAAAGATGATTATGCATGAATTGAACATGCCTTATGATTAAGAGAATAAGAGAGAATGGTATCAGTTGTTATCGAGGGTTATATGGTTATAATATTATATTAAAAATGTTCTTATTGAATACCAGTGGTTTAATAAACATTATTTGATTTCTGAATTTGAAAGAGAGATCTGAATCATAATCAAAGCCTTATGATATATATATATATTTTATAGAAGTAATGTGTGAGAATGGAAATGATATGAGAGAATGATATGTGAAAACGAAAGTGAGAAAATGGAAATGTGGAATGATATTTTAAAAAGAGAATAACGATGTGATAAAAAGGGGGATTGCAACAGACTTGCGTAAGTGGCTGTGTCAGGGCTGTGTGCGACACAGTCCAGCATTTATTATTTTTATTACGGCACGAAGATGCCAAGGGAGGATGTTAGCAGGTGGCCTTCCTCCAGGGATGATCTTCATTCCTTCTACCGGTAGTAAAAAGAGAGCAGGTACGATTAGGCGACTGATCATCGTCCTAACGTATCAGGCGACAGCAGATATCCCCAATGTTTTTGAAAAGAAAGTGTAGACAATGGTTTTCAGATTTCTATACTGAAAACAGAATAATGATATGAGATGATGGAATGATAGTTACAGATGAAGAAAAACTGATATTATATTATTTCAGATTTTTATACTAAAAACAGAATAATGATATGAGATGATGGAATGATAGTTACAGATGAAGAAAAACTGATATTATATTATTTCAGATTTTTATACTGAAAACAGAATAATGATATGAGATGATGGAATGATAGTTACAGATGAAGAAAAACTGATATTATATTATTTCAGATTTTTATACTGAAAACAGAGTAATGATATGAGATGATGGTATTATGGATACCGATGAAGAAAAACTGATATTATATTAATATAGATTACTTTCTTATATAGTGAGTGGATGATGTATTATTAGATAAGAGCTTTACTCTTCCTTAAGGATTTTATTTGTTTCCTGCTATTACATATGCCTAGACATATATGTATACTTGTTCACATTCTAAATTTTAGTTACAGAATGATCTTGCTGAGCTATTATAGCTCACTCTTGCTATTTATGTATATAGCAGCTAGGTCCCATGCCGATACTACGTACCACACCCCGCAAGAGGGTAAGGGAAAGGCGACCTTTTGAGCGAGTGCTGGCGACCATCCCCGAGGTAGTGACAAGCGAAGGGACTTAGTATACTTATGTAAAATTAAGTGTGTAAGTTGTAATAAACTTTAGTTGTTGAAGTGCTTCCTGTAGAAGCTTTGTTCAACAATGTACTTAGTAAATTCTGGGCTTGTAATAACTGCTAACTTTAAAACTTTTAAATATTGTGGTTGTTGTTCTATGAGCATATGACTGGTGTGTGTGTGTATTAGTGTGGGGTCAACTGCCTATTTATTTATTTATTTATAAAAAAAAAAAAAAAGAAAGACTACAGAGTTATTGATATTGATCGGAAATGGGACATTGACGGCCCGGATCCTTGACCCCGGATCCCGGGGCGTCACAGGTGTTGTTCTTCGTGTTTGAACCATGGTTGATGTTGTCTTCCCACGGACGGCGCCAAATGTTGTGGAATAAAAACCAGGTTGAAATTATTGCGGCTAGGGTTTGTGTATTTAATGCTAGGGTTCGTGAGCTTCGTGCTTTAATGGCTGCTTCTGCGTTCGAGACTAAGCGGTCCTCACAGAATGCCTACGTATCTCTGTATTAGAGAATCAAGCCAAGAAAACGTAGTTCTGAGAATGAGGGGTCAGGCCCTTTATATAGGCTGAGA
The DNA here is from genome assembly GCA_036435485.1 of Saposhnikovia divaricata. Classification (NCBI taxonomy): domain Eukaryota; kingdom Viridiplantae; phylum Streptophyta; class Magnoliopsida; order Apiales; family Apiaceae; genus Saposhnikovia; species Saposhnikovia divaricata. Next base: position 204,436,354 of record CM071601.1, on the reverse strand, counting down.
AGCCTTAGAATTATGGTAGGATTCGGAGACTTGGCGGGCAAGTCACCTCCTTGAGGAAGGTTCTAGACTCCTTCCTTGTAGGAATCAGTTTCCAAGTTGAATTGTATGCCTTGGTGGCTAAGTCTGAAAGGGATAATATCCTTATCCAACTCTTATTGCTGAGCTGTTTGTTTCCCCCAATATTAATTACGAAATTAATATTAAAATAGGGATTCTGACCTCATTAATGGGCCCCACGTTTGGACCATGCTGGGTCTAATTAATGCCATATTAAATGTGTCTTTAGGGATTATTTTTAACCCATATCAGTTATAATGAAAATTGTGTATATTTTTGTTAAGGGGTTAAGTTGGTACAACAAATATAGCTATGATTGTCTATAATTTTTGCTAAGAATAATTATGCATTGAAGTGTATTTTTTTTACATTATCTATATTTCGTGTCACATAATATGCCAATTATATCCTTTATATATAATAAGCGTAAGAGGGATCTTATCCAAAATTTTGGTTTGGTCGCTGTACTATCAAAATAATCTCAACCGTCAAATCTAATATTTTTAAAAATAGACGATCAAGATTATATCATATTAAAAAGGAAATTATAATCTAAAAAGGATATCATTTTACTATCCAAATAATCTCAACCGTCGAATCTATTTTTTTAAAAAATAGACCATCAAGATTCTATCATATTAAAGAGGAAATTATAATCTAAAAAGAATATCATTAAAATAGGTTGTATAAATTTATTTACAATTTTCCTTCCATTGCATGTTTTTTTTAAAAAATAATAATTATATCCTTATATATAATAAGCGGGATCTTATCCTTAATTTTGGTTTGGGCAACTATACTACCAAAATAATCTCAACTAGACGATCAAGATTATATCATATTAAAAAGAAAATTATAATATAAAAAGGATATCACTGTACTAACCAAATAATCTCAACCGTCGAATCTATTTTTTTAAAAAATTGACGATCAAGATTATATCATATTAAAAAGGAAATTATAATCAAAAAAGGATATGATTAAAAAAGTATGTATAAATTTATTTACAATTTTCCTTCCATTGTATGTTTTTTTCTACCTTTCGTCTTCATAAAATATTTAACTAATCTATACTATTACATTAAAGCCGAAACATTGGAAGTTTGTCGGTTTGGTTTTCGGTTTGGTTATCCTAATTATTAAATAAATAATGACATAAAATAATTAATGATAATTAGCTATTGTCATTTTCACATTTACATTTTGAAAATATTATCTTTATAAAAACTTCAATCGTACCGTATCTTCAAATCATTAATATTTCATTTCTAATTAAAATACCTTACCTTTTTAAATTAAAACTAATCTTACAATCATTAATATATATCAAAAAACATCATACCATATTTTCAATTATTAATGTATTAAAAATCAATCATGTAATCATATTTGTGTTGTAATGTAGCAAAGCAGTCATGAAAGAGTTCGTGGATAGAATCAAGGTGATAATTTCTTTTTTATTTTTTTCAAATTTCGAGTTCGTGGATAGAATTAAGGTGACAATTTTTTTTAATTTCTTAACTTCGATGACCCCTACATAAAAATAGAAATTTTTAAAATAAAAAACACAAAAATTAATTTATTAAATAAAGAAAATTAAAAAGAACCGTGCATCGTACGGGTTATAAGCTAGTTAGGATAATATTGGTAAGAGTTCTTTTTCCCAGTGCTCTTAGTAACTTATAAACTCTTCTTCTCTATTTCGATGAGATTCTTTAAATTTCTTCCCAATCTTTTAAGTAAAAATGAACTATTATATGAAATCTGTAAATATTCATAATACAATCCGAATTTCAAGATTTTTTTAAAATTTTAATTAAATGCGTTCAAGTATTTAAAATTATACGAATATTTTGAGATCTCCAAAGATTTTTAATAGGGAAATTCCATTTGGTATCATTGTACTTTTGGCTTTTCCAAATGGTACCATCAAACATTTTTGTCTTCCAAATGGTACACCTAAACTTTTGGCTTCAACCATTCAGTGTCACTCCGTTAAACAAAAGTTAATCCAACTGTTAAGTGCAACTAAAATAGTCTTAAACAAAATACAACTAAAGCAGTCTTAAACAAAAAGCCATGTTTTGGCTATAATTAAACCACCATACCAAAATAACAACCAAAACATAGTCATTGCAAACGATCCTAGGAATCAAACTAAAACACATAACAGGATTCAGAAACATAATTTAGCTACAAAGAGCATCAAACTTGAGGTTGGGACTGGGATGCTGGAAACTGAGAAACATTGATTTCAGATGGTTGGGCTGCTGCTTTGGCTGCTGCCTTGGCTGCTTTTGCTGCATTGGACTGGTCTCTAACCCTGGAATATCTAACAACCACTGGTCCACTACCTGCTGCATTCTTCTCCTTTTCAGTTGGGCCTCCCTTGCAAGTCCTAGCATTGTGACCAAGACAACCACACTTGGTGCATTTCACAGTCTTTACTCTTTTTCCCTTCTGTTCTTCTCCTTCCTCTCTTCTCCTGTTTCTGCATGGTCTCTCAACCCCTCTCTTCAATGTAGGTGGCATGACTGTAGGCAGATATTCATATGTAGGCCATTGTTCCTTGTCAGGTAAGGGGTTAATGTGAAAACTGTAGGACTGTTTGTATGTCCTGACAGAGTACCATGTGCTGACAATACTATGTGGATCAATCTTGGCATGAACCATAGCCCTTACGACATGCCTACATGGGACCCCTGAAATCTGCCATGCCCCACAAGAACAGACTTTATTATTTAAGGACAAGGGGAAGTGAGATTTACCCTCATGTATTTCATATTCCCCTGGCTTCGACATATATGCTTTGCAACTTATAGTGTCCTTGCTAATGACCTTGAGCATCTTCTTTATGTTGGGACAAAGATCATCATCTTTCCAGCCTAATGCATTTTGATGCCTTGTTGAGATTCTAACCATGCATACTCTTCTGATTCCTATATCAAACATGCATATATAATTAGTTAGTACTGAATAATGCATTACAAACAAAGTTTGAAGTTTGAATAATGTACCTTCAAGTAAGGTTAAGACTGGTCTACACCTATCAATCCCAAGAGTGGAATTGAAACTTTCAACAAAGTTTGAAGTATTAGAATCATTGCAAACATTGGGGTCAAATTTGTGTTTGCTCCAAGTAGAAGGGTCACCTAGTTGTGCAAACCATGTCATCACTTTGTCACCACCAGCTTCTTGAAGCCTTTCCATGGCCTTCCTAAATATGAATTGTGAAGTGGCATTACAAGCCCTCCAAGAAAGGATGTACATCAAAGGACCAGAAAACTGCTTTTTGTAGTTTCTACTTATGTGTCTACAACAATATCTTCTTTTCACCTTTGGCCAGACATCCATTAGAGCAAGATCAATCCCCTAATGCAGTTCAACAAGAAAAACAATTACATAAACATAAACATAAACAAAATGCAGTTAAAGTAAGTTAGTTAAACTTATACCTTTTGTCTGTCAGATATCACTGTCCAGTCCTCCCTACTTGAGTCCTTCACAATATTACTAAACTTATACCTTTGTTAAATTGATATCGTTTGTTTAACGTTTTTAAAACGGAGTGACACTGAATGGTTGAAGCCAAAAGTTTAGGTGTACTATTGGGAAGACCAAAATGTTTGATGGTACCATTTGGAAAAGCCAAAAGTACAACCAAATAGAATTTCCCTTTTTAATAATATACTCCAAATTAAATCTAGATTCTGAAAGATATTTTTAAATTTTACAAATTTGGGTGTAAACAAATCTTGGGATCTCTCTCCCTTAAACAGTTCTCACGCCGCCATCATCTTCTTTTTTGATGAGAGTCGGCCGCCATTAATTCCGCCCTCTTCTTCTTCTTAGCTTCCTTCTCCCCCCTCTTTCTCTAATCAAGCCATCATCCACCTTCACAAATCCATCTCTTCCTTCCACAAATCGAAAAAATTTTCAAAAATTTTCAGAAACCCATTCGAGTTTCTTAGATCTTCTTCAATTTAGAGCTCGAAATATCAAATAAAAACATTTCTCAAACTCAAAATCTCGTGCTTAACATGGTGCTAATCCGGAATATTTGACTTTTTGATTTGTATCGCCTTGGGCGAAGTATTGCTTTATGCATTCGTCTCGCTTTATGCGTGTGTCTCGCTTTATGCGTGGTTCTGATTGTCTTTATGTTTATGTGTATTGTTTTTCGGTGTTGGATCTGGTTAAAATGATTTTGTTGATGTTTTCTTGGATCCGGAAAGCCCGTATCGAAGCTGGCGCGGTGGAAATTATTGCAAAAGCTCACCTTGAACAACTAAAGATTGTTCTTCTTTTGGGTATCTCCACTTTCGGCATGTCTATAGCTGGTATCCGGCATGTAGATAGCTGACATGTAGATAGCTGGGGTGGTTCTTTCTCAACCTCAGTCTGTATGGGGGATTACGAACAGTAGGCTATCAATGGTTTTTATATGTCCAGGTCAATTGTGATACTGCTGCTTTCAGAGATGGTGGTGCAATATGGATCACTTGGGATGTCTACAATTTCATTTTTAGCTTCAAGAATTTTTAAATTCAGTTCAAGAATTTTAAAATTCAGCGTGTTAAACGATCAGGAAACAATTCAACTAATTGTTATTAGTTTATTATTTGTTTTCCAACCTGGTTGTATTGGCAATTGGGGATTTATCCCGGTTGTGTTCAATTTTTAATGAATCTTATCTCTTTCCCGCAAAAAAAAAAAATAAAAAAAAATCTTGGGATTGTTGATAAATGTTTTTAAAAAGTATATAATTAGAATCTACTGATATTTCATTTGAATTTACAAATTTCACTAAAATTCACTAAAATTACTATAAGTTACTGTATAAATTTTCAAAAAAAAAAGTTACTGTATAAACTTTGAATCGAACAGATGACAGATTCCTAAAAATATCAAAAATTTTAAAAAAAAAATAAAAAATTGCAATACATTCCGAGCCAAATATGCCCCATCACGATTTTGTCCCGTGCGTATTATTGACACCAATAAAGAAAGGCCATCCTTGTTTCTTTTTGATATTCGGGAGTAAGCTAAGCCTTTTATTTATGTCCACGTAAATTTCGTGCGTTCACCTCAAAATAGGTGGGTCCCACTTCATATTCTACATTATACGTTTACCAATAAATTGGTGATTTATCGTCGAAAATTACTCTTTGATTTTTAAAATCTGATTTATTGCTATAAATATTTTTAAATAATATATTATATTATAAATTAGACTAATATATTAAATATTATTAAAATTTATCCGATTTTTATTCCCATTTATCATTCTGATAAATCCTGATTTATCGATAAATCGCTATTAGGTACTAAATCGATTTGTTCCGATTTTCGAAATATACACAACTTCTTTTATAAAAAAAAAAAAACACGTTAAAAAAATGTTAGCCAGATAATCTGACCCAGGCATAAAGATACATCAGAGTTGTTGCATTACATATTGAAAGTAGCATTGGATTCTCAGTGTCACAGAAGCATTATGCAACCAAGCTATTTCAGGAACCTCGAATTTGTTTGAGACTTGGGAGTTAGTAGGGTATAATCTCCCATTGCTGATTCTCACCTTCTAACCATTCCCTCAGGCCAATGGTAGTACCATCATCAACGCGTCCATCGCTGTTGAGAAATGCATCTAAATTCAGGCGAGTGTTATTGACCATCCTCACTGCTCTATAGCCATCACCCAAGTCCGTACCAAGTGTCCAAAGGACAGACTCATCAACTACATCTAGACCATAAGGGATAAGACCATAAGGGATAAGCTGCACCTGTAGAAGATATTTTACTGCATATTAGTGATTGTGTAGCATTCCCAAAAACAGAAAACAAGGATACTAGGATCATTATCTAGACTGAGATTAAACTGGTAAACACTGTAAAAAAAAGTCTGATATTATTTTGATTTCCTAATGTATATAAAATACCATCTTGAGAGCTGCGAACAGGCACAAATGAATATTCAACACGGTTAAAGCTATTTACAATTCGAGGACAAAAATGGTGCTACCGTAAAGAATAGCAGTGGAACTAACATTTAATGCAGGGGAATCCGGTACGACATCAGACAGCAACTGGAATCAGTATTGACAATAAGAACCGAGTACCAACTGGTACTCAAGCAACTTAAGCACAGAGACTCGTGGTTACTCTGGCGGCACCAATTTTAAGAATCAAACTCAGTTCAGGAGTTGGACCCAGGACTGAAGAGGAGTAAAGATGCTAGCGTGATAAACGAGCACGTAAATAATAAACCTTTTTTAAGGGACAAGAAGGCCTTGTATTTCCATATAAGACCCGCAAAGTGTAAAACTATTTATAATATTAAGAAAACATTAACGAATTTTCATTCCCTTCCATTTATCTACTGAGTACTGATCACACAAGCCATAACCACTAACATATTGTGATATTTAAACATTATTTTTAAAAATATATATTACAACAAACATCAAAAATCTACTTAGTCCGTTAATATCCTATACAACTGAAGCATTGAAACTTATCTCTAGTATTGGGCATGAATATCCACTATTCCATCATATACATATTCCATGCTTAAAAAGAAAATAAATCAACAGAACACATGTATTAATAGATAAACATACTGGATGAGTGGCTCCAACAGAATGCTTCATAATCTGACCAGTAGCTTTATTAACCAGAGAAAAGCTAGGGAATCCATATTCATCTTTAACCTCTCCGCTATATTTTTCATCTTTCACCCAGTGCTATAACAATAAACACCACAATGATATCATAATGTTACGCACTTTTGAACACCCTGATTTATCATTATAATAAACAACACAATGATATCATAATGTTAGGCATTTTTGAACACCCTGATTTATCATTATTATAAAAGGCTAATCATCAGTGTCATCATTCGCTGGAAGCCAATACAAAGTGGATCACTGGTTAAAAACTGCTTCGAAGTGGGTCGAGTTGAAGTGTTAAAAAGAAAAAGAGAGACTACTTTACTCATATATTTCAAACCAAAAAACTTACTTCAAAACTTTAACAAACTGTTTTTGAATTTTATAAAAAAAAATATATTGGCATAAGTCTATGAATTTACCATGTCACATCAAGCTTATTTTTTCTAATTGGCCTGTAGATAAGAATAAATTTTAAAGACCCAAAACTGCGTCTACCCCTTTTTTATGTCAAATATATTAAATGATATAAATTTAGTTAAAAATTTGAACCTAACTTATTATATCTATATTGTTAGACTTGTATTTAAAATGAGCAAATTAATTAACAAACTCAAACCCCTAATTAAATATACTAGCCGATAACCCGTGCGAAGCACGGATCATGATCAATTATTTTAAATTTTTAATTTTTTTAAATAAAATTATTTATCATATTATTTTGATTAAATAATTTACTTACTTTGATACTAATTTTTTTTATAAAAACCCATGTTTCTGTTGACCATAATTTAATCATCAATAATATTTATAGGGTTTGGATCAAGAGAGAACCAAACACTAAAAGAGAACTGAAGAACCATTATTAGTCGTTGGATAATTACTTGGGAAAATGACCAAAATAACATCATTTTAATACCTCATTGCCCAAAATATCAGATGGCGCTCGGAGTGTCCTTTTTACCCACGCCTATCCGCATACAATATATGCGTATACCCAAACCCGGCCCAACTCGTTTGTCAAAATACAGTTCCCCAATTCCCTCTTCACTGAAAACACTAAGTCTTTCTCTTATAAACACATACATACGACCTTTGTAATCATCAGGTATGACAGCTACAGCCACAACCAATCTCCTCTTTCTCTCAATCTCTTCCATCTCTATATCAATATTCTGTTTTTTGATTTGTTTAAAAAGGGCCGCAGGCGAAGTTCATCAAAAATTCGATTGTGATGATTCAAATTCTGATGGTTTGAGTGGAAAAAAGAAAGGGGTTGATGAAATTGGGGATGGATATGTATGGGAAAAAGAGCTTTGGATTTGATTTAATAGGTAACATATGGGGAATTTGGGTTCCATGTATATTATCATATCAAGGAGTTGTTGATTGATGATGCGAGAGAAAGAAGAAAGGTGAAAAGGGGCACACGCATTTTCCTTATGCGTATATGAGTTCTCGCATTCAGCAATTGCGTATGCAACTTTTATAAAATTAAAGGAAATTGATTATAATAGAAAACACACAATTTAAATATGCGTGTGTAAAGAGTTCGCATATCATGTATGCGTAGTTAAAGGCACGCCTCCAGAAAATGCGCATACAATTGGATATTTTGGACATTCTTTCCGCATATTGTCATTTTGGGCATTCCTGAATAGAAAAATGTTATTTAGGGCTTTCACCCTAATTACTTCTAGTTAATACTATATTCTCGACTTTTATTTCGACTGTTAGTTAATAGACTCCTAGTATATAACTTCAGTAATAAATTAAATTAAATTAATATTTAATATTATTATTTTAATTAATTAAATTTATATGACTTTTCTATGGTAATATAAGAATAGTTATATTATTAATTGCATTTATTATTTATCTATTGTAGATACTTTTTAAATATTAATTAATGGAGCCCTAAGTCCTATATTCTCGACTTTTATTTCAATTTTTAGTTAATAGTCTCCTAGTATATAACTTCATTATTAATTGTATTTATTATTAATCTATTGTAGATTCTTTTTAAATATTAATTAATGGAGCCCTAAGTCCTATATTCTCGATTTTTATTTCAATTTTTAGTTAATAGACTCCTAGTATATAACTTCATTATTAAATTCAATTAATATTTAATATTATGATTTTAATTAATTAAATACATGGCATACCGCGGTATACATGGCATACCATTAAGAGAGGGTTTCTGCTTTTAATAAAGAGTATAGATGGGGTAATGTAACAAACTATACAACTAAATCGCTAATTGGTATTTGCTCAAAATTCTTGGAATGAACACAAAACATATTTGGATACAAGGAAATACCTGAGACAGGTCAGATGGGTCAGCTCGTGCAAGAATGACCTTACCATCACGAACAGCAAGTGAGCAATTTGTCTGAGCCTTCGTGCAAACCCTAACAGATGGCATCTGGCTCAAACAATTCCAAACCTGGTGCGTATGATTATGAATCGAAGAAGGGAGATACTCATGTGGTACAATCTTCCATCGTTGATTTTCACCTTCCAACCACTCCCACAGCCCAATGATAGTACCATCATGAATGCGTCCGTTACTATTTTGAAATGCATCTACATTGAGGTGAGCGTTATTGGCCATCCTCATAGCTCTATACCCATCACCCAAGTCCTCGCTGACAGTCCAAAGGACAGATTCATCGAGTACGCCAGGAACATAAGGGATAAGCTGCACCTGTAAAAGATATTTTAACTGCATATTAGCAATCGTAGATATTTCAAAACAACTCAAAATTGACACGTTTACGAACAACACAAATTATTGTAACTGCCTATATTTCATCGAAAACACATTAAGTTATGAAACATGGGATTTACCTGAAAGGGATCAGATGGGTCAAACCGGGCAAGAATGACTTTACCATGACGGATAGCAAGGGAGCAATTAGTCTCAGCCTTTGTGTAAACCCTAACAGATGGCATCTGGCCCAGATAATCCCAAACCTGGTGCGTCTGATTATGAATAGAAGAAGGCCCATCCAGATGTTGTACAATCTTCCATCGTTGATTTTCACCTTGCAACCACTCCCACAGGCCAACGGTAGTACCATCATGAACGTATCCTTTACAATTTTGAAATGCATCTACGTTGAGGTGAGCGTTAGTGGCCATCCTCATAGCTCTGTACCCATCACCCAAGTCTGCGCTGAGAGTCCAAAGGACAGACTCGTCAAGTATGTCTAGAACATAAGGGACAAGCTGCACCTGTAAAAGATATTTTAACTGCATATTAACAATTGTAAAGCATCCATGAAAATGAAATGAAATTTCATCGAAAGCCAATAACAAGGCTAGAACAGATAAATAAAACAAAGCACGAACAAATAAATAAACATACAGGATGATGGGCGCCAACAGAATGCTTCAATGCCTGACCAGTAGCTTTATTCACCAGAGAAAAGCTAGGGAATCCGTATTCATCTTTAACCTCTGTGCTATATCTTTCATCTTTCACCCAATGCTACAATCAAGAACACCACAAATATTCAATAATAGATTATGCATACTGCAACCTCAAAATGTATATCCCTCACAATTCAGTGAAAACAAATACTAAACAGGCTATGAAAGAGGTGAGTGAAAGACACAATCCGAAAATAATACTAAACAAATTCGAATGTAACTTTAAATAACTTCTATTTAAACAAATGTAGTATTTACTTAAGGTCTTATACTCAATCTCATCCTCGGGTCAATAAATTTCAAAACAACTCAAAATTGACGAACACAAATTTTAAAACAACTCAAAATGGACACATTTTCAAACACAACAAATACCATATAGCATAAAATTGTAACTGCCCATAATTCATCGAAAAACACATTACTGTAAAAGTTATGGATTTACCTGAAAGGGATCAAATGGGTCAAAGTGGGCAAGAATGACATGGCCATCACGGATAGTAAGGGAGCAATTAGGCTCAGCCTTTGTATAAACTCTAAAGCAAGGCCTGCAGCTCAAGTAATCCAGAGTCTTACAGTAAGGGTCGGATACGGGTTGGGTATTGGGTGGCTTAGGAGCATTGTTGTTGTGGTGAGGGGAATCTACTTGATCGTAAATGAGCATGGTCGATTAAGCCCAGCGCAGATACTAAGAAATTTGGTATGTGTGTATGCATTAGTAATACTTATAAGAGAAAATGACCAAAATATTCATTTTTTAGGGGTAAGTTGCCCAAAATACTGAAAAGCGGATTTAGGGCCCTTTTTACTGACTTAATACGGAATATCGTGCTCCGTATCTTTACTCAACACGGAGCACCGTGCTCCGTATCTTTACTCAACACGGAGCACCGTATAGCGTATCGTGCTCCACTAAACTTACCCACATAAACATAACGGAACCCTAATTACAAAACAATTAGATTCTGATTGACGACGGCGATTCTGACTGACGACGGCGACACTGCTGACTGACGGACGGAGACACAGAATCCGGCGACGGAGCCTCTATTTTACCTTTCTACATAATACATTGTGAGTATTCTTACTTAGAATTAGTATTTTATTTAATACATGCCAACAAAATTAGAACTAGATTTTGAACAAAATTAGTATCCTTACTGCAGAATGATTAATTAGAACTAGATTTTGAACAAAATTGTAGTATGGTTTTAGTTTTGATTCAATGCCCATACTCATCGTAAAGAAATATTGTCCTAGACTCCTAGTTACTATCAATGATGTATCCATTTTTTACATGTATAACAAATGTAGGTTTTTTAGTCCATCTAAAGATAATATGAGGTAACTACTGGATTTCGCAAGCAGAGATCAGTTCTATTAACAGAAAAGACAATCTATTAGGATCATACTCCTATATAACAGATTATCATTATATGTACAGCAAGCAGCAGAGCAGTATCTTAGATATCTATCAACGAAAACGATTTTTCATACATTTACCTCAGCTGCATTGTAATTTGTAGGTGCACGTCAATGACAACACTTGCCATCACTTTCCATGTATAAATCTGTGTGTATCTGAAATATATAGGAGTAAGTTATATAACTAATAAGCTGGGCTGGTTCAGTTTTCTATTGCTGTTTTGGGTTTTTGTCTTCTAGTTGTAGTTTCAGGAGTAATTGTTATCCAGTTGGTTCATTTGTGGCTGCATTTTCTGATCCTAGTTCCTTCTACCTTTTCTTTATACGGAGAGAGTATTGTGATTTGTCGGATTTTTTTGACGGAAGAAAATATGTAGACTTAGGCCATTTGGCGTGCTCAGTTGGTTGTCTCTGTAAAGTTGATAACCCCTAGAACAAGATCCCACCAGAAAAGACAATCTATTAGGATCATACTCCTATATAACAGATTATCATTATATGTACAGCAAGCAGCAGAGCAGTATCTTAGATATCTATCAACGAAAACGATTTTTCATACATTTACCTCAGCTGCATTGTAATTTGTAGGTGCACGTCAATGACAACACTTGCCATCACTTTCCATGTATAAATCTGTGTGTATCTGAAATATATAGGAGTAAGTTATATAACTAATAACCGTATATCAGAAACTTAAATGTAGAAAGAATATGAGGTAACTACTGGATTTCGCAAGCAGAGATCAGTTCTATTAAGTTTAGGACTGTGTGGTAGAAACATGGTTAGCAGAACTGATGTAGAAAGCTGAAAAATCCACCAAATAAGGAAGCTATTAAAATCTGGTTGATTGGTGGCTTTGGTTTACAATAAATTGAATTACTAACTACCCTGTACCCACCAACTTGGAGCTGTCAATTTAATCCTCCTTACATTAGCTCTAATATCCGTATAAATTGAATTAATGATGTATATTTGAAATGTTTATACATACTTACTGTTTCCTGTGAAGACTTATAATAATGTGTTTGTTTTTTTTTTTCATTTTCAGATTATGGCGCAACATAATGATAAATTGTCTATGGACCCTCGCCCTCGGGATCCTTCTGTCTTGCATTTACAGGGTACTCATAGGTCAGAGGCTGTGTGGGAGGCTGGTGGTGGTGACAATATGAAATCCCGAGTTCGCAATCCTAACAATTTCAGCCTCCCTTCTTTACATCCGAGGATGGTTCCCCTTCTTGAGGCTTTGAAATTTGATGGAGTTTCTAGGTTGGCAAGCATACAGATAGATTGGGGTTTGATCACTGCTCTTATAGAGAGATGGAGACCCGAGACCCATACTTTTCACTTTCCAGTCGGGGAGTGCATGATATCATTACAGGATGTGTCTGTTCTTCTTGGGTTGTGTATTGATGGGCCTGCAGTTACTGGTTTTACTGCGGTTACAGGTGGATGGGACAGTTATGTTGGAGATGTCTTTGGTGTACGGCCGGGGGAGAAGGGTGAGAAGGGTAAGAAGATTAAGAAGGGTGAGAGTTCTGCATTGGATGATGATAATAGATTTGGATTGATTGGTGGTAGATTGAAGTGTACTTGGTTGAATTCTGTTTTTGGTTCCCTTCGAGATGATGCTTCTGATGTTGAGCTTACACGTTATACACAGTCCTACGTGTTGCAGTTGATTGGTGGGATCTTATTGACCGATCATTCTGGGGGTCAGGTTCATTGTATGTACCTTCCTCTTCTCTTGGATTTTGCGAAATGTGGGAAACTATCTTGGGGTTCTGCTGTTCTTGCATACCTTTACATGGAATTATGCAAGGCGTCTCGTAAAGATACAGAGGAGGCAGCCGGATGTCTTTTATTATTGCAGTTGTGGGCTTGGAGTAGACTACCTTCTTTGGCTCCTGTTCCTCGTGATCCAGTTTTAGATCACTCACGTATTTGGGGTGATCGTCCAGGGCCACATGGTTTGAGGTAAAAAATGTTCAATTTTACCACATTTATTGACATATTGAATGATATTTTCGGCATTCAAACTATATAGTTGTTTATTAATTCCTTTGAATCAATTCTAATGCCCTTTTTATGTTTTCATGTATTATATAGGTGGTGTGCTCATCTTTCCTTCCTTGACAGTGGTTCACATTCAGTTTCCACCTACCGAGTTCAGTTAGATGTTCTTGCTGATTCTCACTTTTTATGGCAGCCATACACCGATGAGATTCTTGCCGAACTATCGGAGCAGTGTAGAGAAGGCAAAGATATTTGGTGTTACAAGGGGCCTCTTATATGTTTTTGTTTCGTGGAGCCACATCAGCCCGACAGATGCCTGCGCCAGTTTGGGATTATACAGGATATACCATCTTCTCCTAGTTATTGTCCTGAACTTCATAAGATTAACTTGAAGGGTAAGGCAGACTTGGACTGGACTTGGATGCATCGTGATCATGTAGCTCTTTGGGATGATAGGAAGAATAATGTTTTTGCTGGAGATGTCGGTGTGGGTGTATCTGAGCGTTACCCCAAGTGGTATTCATCTATTACTCATCGGTATCTGACTCGCATTGGTGGTGGCCATTCTTATACGGTAATCACAAATAAGCTCATCCTTACTTGTTTTGATATATACTTGTACTTGTAATTATAATTATATTTGTTTTGCCATGTATTACTCTATTTGTGCAATGTATTGATACAAATTGTTTTGTTTATGCAGTTGGATTTATTGGATCACCTAGATTTATTACACAAGGAAGCGAGATTTGGAGACTTACCAGCTATTACGGCTCATGCTAGACAGGTGCTGCAAGAGAAGTTTGCATCCGGATACTTTCAAGATTTCCCTGTTGAAGACCGGCGTGCCAAGGAAGTTGAGTTGAAACAAAAGAGAAAACGAGGTGGCCGCGGGGTCAAAGCTCCACGCTTGCTAGGACCACGGATTGGTGTTGATTTAGATGATGATGCCGAAGGTGGCGAGAGGCCTAGTGATGAACCACCACTGTCATATCCAACATTCCACCTATTCACACAATCTCCAAACACGTTTCCTAATTATGTAGAAAGACAACAACAGCCACCACAACCGGATCAGCAGCAGCCACTAGAGCAGGAAGATCAGCAGCACCAGGTTTGACATACTTATTTGCAAGTAATTATGTACATATCTTGAATTTACTAGTGCTGTGTCACCGTAACAATGATATATCGATCTAAATATGTACATATCTTGAATTTCACATGAACAGGTCCCACCTGTAGATCATGAGCATCCTATGCAGTTACGAGCTCGTAAGAAAGTTACCGATCAGCAGTATACGAGGAAAACTTGGTGAGTTTTTTTAAATCTTTTATTTGCATTATTTCGAGCATCAATTCCTTTATTTGTTTGTGGTTTTGAGTCTTTATTTTGTTTAGGCAGAAGAAATAAATTGATGGCAATCTTATGAGTTTTGCATGACAATTAAATAGGTGAGTTATCTTGCGTTAATAAATTATACGGTTGTAGTAGATAAGTTATTTTCGTATAATACGGCCCCGCCAGGGGCACTAATATCAATGAATTTCTGATATATATGCAGGCACATGGAGATGTCATTTCTGTAGGCGTCCTTTATTTCAATGCTCAACGTGAAGGGGTCCTTCATTTTGATTAGTGTTAAGGCAGTTCAATTATGTAAAAGAACTTTTATGTAGAAGAATTTTTATGTAGAAGAATTTGTAATAATAGTTTACAATATTTGAAATTTTTATGGGTCTTTCATTTCAATATTTGTAATTTTTTGTTGTTGTGCATTATGAGAGTTTTTTTCCCTGTGGAATTTTACAGTTGGTGTCATTTGGGTGTGAGTACAGGTAGTGAGTACAGTTGACAATTTGCCATCTCATTCTGGCCTGTGTCACGGTGATCTATCCACCGTATCAGACCATATCACGGTTATACGTGTGCCGTATTAGAGTCTGTCACGGTTATGACTGTTCCGTATTACAGGTGACACGGAGTACACTGTTCCGTGTTACAGGTGACACGGAGTACGGTGTTCCGTGTTACAGGTGACACGGAGTACAATGTTCCGTATTAAAAGGAATCCTGAATTTCCTTACATGTGCAGTAATCAATAAGAATATAAGCAGGACACATATCCAGAAATTTAATAACAATAACAACAAGCAAAAACAATAACAATTTAACTAAGTTTTAGATCCAGAAAACAAATAACAATATGTTTACAACCATCATACTCATTACAAATCTAATGCGTCAATAATGGATTAATACATTCAAATAACACATGAAATCAATCTACGGAGCACTAGAAGAAGCTCCTTTGCCTTTTGATCCTTGATAATCCATTGCGTTCTTATATCTTGTGGACTTTCGTCGACCAACTTTTTTTGGAATATCATCAACATCAAAGATCACTGTTGGAAACCCAAGTAATGGAGGCCATTCTTTCTTGCTTGGTATTGGCTCAAAGTGACCCTCATAGACTATTTTTGCTTTCTCTAGCTTATACCACTCACTTACAAGGCTTGTGTGGGCCAATCCTACACTAGCACAAGCAGCAAGAACATGTGAACATGGAATGTGATAAGTTTGCCACTTGTTACATGTGCAAATCTGTTCCCGTACACGAACAACATGTTTATTCCCCCCCTTCTGACCATGCTTCTTTGTTATCACCTCAAACACCCAATTGTAGCGGTCAACACTTGTCACCTGATGTCCACTTGCGCGTTCTTTCCATTTGTTCAAAATTTTATTGGCATGCTTGGTAAACTCGTTACCATCAACAGCTTGCTTTTTTATCTCTGCACGACGTTGCTCAAAGTAGCTAACCACCTTATAATATAAGGCCTTCACCATTGCTGTGACCGGGAGTTTTCTTGAGCTTTTGATGGCATTGTTCCAACTCTCGGCCATATTTGTTGTCATTATACCAAATCTCTTGCCTCCATCACAAGCTAAAGATGTTTGTTGGGGGTTTATCTCACTAAACCACTCATCAGCTCCAGGAATAGCTCCCAACAAAGCCTTCCAATGCAAATTGAATTTGGACTCTGTCAATTGGCTACACATTGCAACCACTCTTTCCTTCGATTTAGCCTTCTTGAATTGACTAGCAAAATTCGCAGCTAGGTGTCTAACACAAAACCGGTGATAGCCGTATGGTTCGCACCACCCGATGTCAGGATTTTTCATAGCAGACATGATTCCTGCATGTCTATCAGAAATCACACAAACTCCCATTCGCTGCAAGGCAACCATCTTTCTCAATCTCTCCATGAACCATGTCCAGCTTGCTATATTTTCTGCTTCAACAATTGCAAATGCTACTGGAAGAAGGTGGTTGAAGCCATCAACTGCTGTGGCAGTGAGTAATACTCCTCCGTACTTTCCATACAAATGTGTTCCATCAATCTGAAGTACTGGAATGCAATGTACAAAGGCATCTACGCAAGGCTTGAATGTCCAAAAGACTCGCTTGAATCTTACCACCTATTTTCAAATTACACAATATTAAAACGACATAAGTTACATAATTGAAATCTTTTTTTAGGCCCCGCTAGGGGCACTAATCAATGCATGTCGAAATATATTACAGTTTCAACAATTTGCATACCTGAGGTAAAGGCCCTCCTAGATCATGCTCTTTGAAATACCAGCTGACTGCACCAATGCCCATACTTTGTAGCACACTCATCAATAGTGACAGCTCCTGGTATGATTGCTCCCAAGAACCATAAATCTTCATAGTTGCAATTTTTTTCCCGTCTCTAACCTTTTTCCTTGTTGGTACATACCCAACTTCCTTCGTAATTGCAGCAACTAACACCTTCTCTGAGACATTAGGATCCGCAGCTAATAGGTCAATGATGATATCTGCAATGTGTGAAGCATCCAAATTGGGATGATCTTGTGAGATAGAATGATTGATACATGTATGCGGACCCTTAATCTCCATGATTTCAAAAAAGTTATGTGACTTTCTCTTTCTCGCCCTCAATTTCCACTCACAACCTTCAGTATTTTGTTGGCAAACCACATCCCAAGTCAATGGATCAGATTTCAACACCTTTATCATTTGATGATTGGAAATATGAACCTTCTTTACTAAATTTATCAACTGCTCTTTCGACTCAAACAACATTCCTTTAGCTAGCTCTGCCGGATTATGAAGTTCAGTAGCTTTTTGCATACCATACTCTAAATCTGAAGCAATCATTGAAGAGCCGTCGAAAGACCTATAGTAAGGTATATCATCATCCGTTAACTCGGTGTTTCCTCTTGACCCCCTTGAACTAGTGCTAGAAACACAATCAACACCCCATTGAACACTTTTTGTTCCTCTCGACCCTTCACTACTAGCACCACCCATGAACCAAGTCCTACTTGAACTACCACTCGAAATACAATCAATACCGCCTTGGAAACTTTTTGAACCATGATTGCTTGAGGTATTTTCACCAACATTCGAGTATCTAAACATATCACCTGAACTTATGCTCATAGCAATTGGGACTTTTTCAATGTAAAGTTCCACACGAGGTTTACTTTCGGAATCATCCACCGATTCAAACATATACTCAACATCATCATCATCAACAATCAAAACAACACCATACTTATTTGTACTAGGATTCTTAAACCTACGAAAAATCTTTAACTTCAACGATTCTGGATTTATAGCTAGCTTTCGATACAAAACATTCAGAATTTCTACATATTTCAAATTAAAGTGCAATTTGACAAAAGCAATCACATCTCTATCATATGTACTTCCAATTGCAGCATCATATATAATATTCCCATCAACATATAACCATCCCCAAACATAATCTGAAGCCATTAAACTAGGGTTTCAAAAAGGGAACATTACCTTGATATTTGGGAGAGATTTGATTGGCAATTGGCAGTGGCTGCTCGGGTCTGTGGGTTAGTATACATATACCATACACGCTAGACGTAACACCGTGTATACACCTATCACGGAGTACGGTTTACCGTGTTAGTCCTAATACGCTATCCAGTCATCCGTGTCAGGCGCTATTGCGGATTTCCAAGCTCCGTGTCAGGATCTATTACGGATTACAGTATTCCGTATTACTCTTAATACGTAGAAAAGCTTTGGAATTGCTTTGGAATTGCATTACAAAACACTAGTTCAATATAATACACATAAATTCAATAAAGGGCAAATTGTATTGATTCTCTTTGATCAATTTGAACAATATGATTTTCATACCTATTACAAAAATATTGAACTGCCCTAATTACATTGTTAATTGAAATTACACCCAATTGCTCTAGATAATTCATTACATGAAATTTAAATCTACAAATAAAACCTTCTGTTGATGGCGTCAACGTCGTCCAGATTGTGAATGTTAACCAACATTTATGTATTGAAAGTTGTCTTCTAAGATTATTGTTGAAACGTATTTGGATTTTAATAATATCCAAATTTTGAAGATATGGCCGTTGTAGATGTTCCAAGACGACAAAGTATAGAGGGTTTGGAACCGTCTCTACGTAAGTTCCAGTGATGCACTGTATATACGTCAATTCCTCCCCAGTTCTTTCATCCATTTTGAGTACCTGAAGCCAACTGTTTTGAATGATTGGACTAAAGATAGAACTTTGAAGCCTGGATATAAAACTAAGTGTATCACGGTGGACAGTCTTCCGTATCCAATGTTGTCACGGCTGACGGTCCTCCGTATTACGCTAATACGGAGGACGGTACTCCGTATTAGTGTAATACGGTGGACGAAACTCCGTATTAGTGTAATACGGTGGACGAAACTCCGTGACCAGTCTGTATTTAGGGCCAAATATTTGGAAATCAGTATTTTGGGCAAACAGTATTTAATTTTGATTATTTTGGGCCTTCACCCTACTTATAACAAAATTACTGTTCCTTGGTTTTTCTTTAAATTCCCACGTCGTTCACGTTTTCCGTTTACTTTTTCGGGAGCTGTTGCATTTCTCATTAAATTCTTACGTTCTTGTTCTAAAAATCCCCGATTTAGCCGATTAATCCTCTATAACGTAACTAATCGATTCGATTTTTTGAAATTCGATTAATCCTGTGAATTTATTTAAAATGATATGTTTAATTGTAAATTAGACTACTATATTAAATATTATTATAATATCCGATTAATACTCCGATTAATCCCCGATAATTCGATTAATCTTAAATCAGTAATCAACCGATTTATACCGATTACCGATTTTTACAATCATGTTCAAAGGTCTATGAATCATTTTTCTGTTTTTATAATTGCTACTACCATTTAATTTACTAATAAGCATATTTTGTATTTTATCATTAAAATTTTATTTTGAAAAATGTTATAGTTATATGATAAAATGATGTAAATATTATATTTTAATACTAGATATATTATAATACTAAATTTATTTTCAAAAATAACTATTATACCAAGAACAAATTTCACCCTGATATTTATAATTAATGCTTAATCAGTATTATTTTTATTGGAAAGTTTCTTTGAAAATTTTAATAACTAGAAAAAATTGATTAAGTTCATATTTGTTATGATATTTGATTAAATTGAATTAATATTTCTGATTAATTAGAAATATACATATTTAAGAAATATCAACACAAATATAAATGTTAATTATTAAATTACAGACACTATTCTTGTTTCGAATAAAAGAAAGCATCTAAATACACCTACACTGTACTCCATGTGCTACTCCTACTACTAAGAGCAACTCCAACAGTCTCCTTGTGTTTTCCTTATAAATACCAAACCAAACCAAACATACCCAGTATATCCCGCTCAGAGCAGGGTCTGGGGAGGGTAGGATTTACGCAGACCATACCCCCACTTTTAGAGCGGGGAGGCTGTTTCCGTGTAGACCCTCGGCTAAGTGCACGACATACAAAGAGTGTGATAAATACAAAGGGAATCAGCTGATACGGAAATGATCAATGCCATACCTGAGCCCATGGCGTTCTCCAAATGGGGCATACCTATCTGCGAGGATTTACGATACTCATAACTTGAAGCGCTCCAATCACACGAAAAACCTGCAGTGAGACAGCACCGAGCCAGGATCCCTGCAACTGCAAAACCAGCAAACAGAAGACACTAAAAACGGAAAGTGAGAGCGCTAAAGTCGAACTACTACAGAATCGCTAACCGAGACAACCCAATTCTGAGGCTCTCGACAACCGATCCGCATCCTAAAAGAGAATCCACCACTCTGATACGTCGCCTCCAAGCAGACCTATCCGCAAACAAGGTCTCATTTAAGTCTAAGGCCTTCAAATCCAGTCTGAGCTGCTCTTCCCACGACCTCCTCGGTCTGCCTCTCCTCCTCGCCCCACCAACCGAAAGACTCTCGACCCTCCTCACTGGGGCTTCAACCAGCCTAATATTATAAAATATTAGGCTCTTAGTGATTTAGGATATTATAAGGTATGACAACTTCAACAAGCTTCCTTATAATTGATCCTTATAATTATTAAATAATAAATAAAAGGAAGGAAGCAAGAACAAAAAAAGAGGGAAACAATTGGAAAGAGGAGGGAAAATAATATTTTATTGATAAAAGTGAAATAAGGGAGCCCTTAAACATAAGGGATGACATGATGCTCATAACTTTTTAAGGAAAAGTTAAGAGCCTGTTGGAGCACAAATTTAAACATAATCCCTTATAATTTGAGTTAGGAGGTCATATAAGGGATCTCTTGAAGTTGCTCTAATGACTGGAGTAGTAATTAAATTTTATTAAATTTTGACCGTGTTAAATAATGCACTGATCACCAAGTAAAAGAAAGCTATAAACACGAATATTAAGGTATACAGGCAGAGGTAAAGACAGATGTACGACGATAATGTCAATGAAGAGAGACCTTTTTTTTTTTTTTTTTTTTTTTGACGTTTGAAGAGAGACCTTTGATATACGATGTATTGCTGTTAGAAACTTATTTAGAGACGTTTGGTTAATTTTAAAATTATTATTTATGATTTAAAATTGCTTAAAGTAATAAGTGAAAGGTAACAATTTTATGTTAATGATTTCTGAATAAATAAAAACGTAAACATAAAAATAAATTGATAAATTATCAATTTGAATGATGATATTAACTTCAATCAAATAAAATCCTCAAAACAAAATAAGTTATTCAAAAAAGTATCTCCTACCAACTTTTGACTTTAAACTGATTTTTTAACTTTAAATCAATTTCTGACATATTACACAAACAAACATTTTTTAACTAAAAGTAAAAAATGGCTTAAAGCCCGTTGCAAAACGGGTTCTTATACTCCCTCCGACGCAATTTATCTATTTTGGTTTTTTATGGTTGAATTGAACAAACTTTGATTAAAATTTTCATCATAATATATAATCGAAAATAACTATAAAAATTATATCATTAGAAAGTATATATAATCTATTTTAATATGTTTTTTTTAGTTTTTGAAAATAATAAAAGAATCATTTTTAATTTACGTTTTAACCACAAATAATCAAACACCACAAATAAACAGACCACAAATTGTCTCCTTTGCTGTCTGACTACAACTTACTTGACCAAGTTTTGACTCCACGGGCTGCTTATCTGCATCTTGTTTACCCGCTACCCATGTCTGAAGCATCTTATCTATCTTTGGCTCTGGCACCAGGTGTTTCTCCTTCATCTCTTGATAATATTCGGGAGTAAGAAAAGCCTTTAATTAATGTCTTTATATGTCCACGTGAATTTCAGATATACAAACTTATTTTTGAAAAAAAAAATTAAACATTAAAAAAATGTTAACCAGATAATCTGACCCAGGCATAAAAGATACATCAGAGTTGTTGCATTATATATTCATAGTAGCATTGGATTCTCACAGAAGCATTATGCAACCAAGCTATTTCAGGAACCTCGAATTTGTTTGAGACTTGAGAGTTGGTACTTAGTAGGGTATAATCTTCCACTGCTGATTTTCACCTTTTAACCATTCCCACAGGCCAATGATAGTACCATCATCAACGCGTCCATCCCTATTTAGAAATGCATCTAAATTCAGGCGAGTGTTATTGACCATCCTCATTGCTCTATACCCATCACCCAAGTCCGTACCAAGTGTCCAAAGGACAGACTCGTCAACTACGTCTAGACCATAAGGGATAAGCTGCACCTGTAGAAGATATTTTACTGCATATTAGCGATTGTGTAGCATCCAGAAAAACAAAATTCAATTAGATTCCACTAGAAAACAGAAACAAAGGATACAAGGATCATCATCTAGACTGAGCTATTTAGCTGTGATGCCGCTGCAACAGAGAAATGGGTACATAGAAACTGATTTTCTCTACCCCCAATCAGTTTCAGCATTGGCAGAAATATACATCACTGAAGTATTGAAGCTCTGTTAAAACCAGCAACTCAGTAAAACTAGTCAGAAGAGAATTTTGCTACGACCCGAAGTAAGAACTTCGAAAGGCAGAGGGAGGGAGGGAGGGATCAACTCATGGTTACTCCGACACCAATTTTAAGCATCAAACTCAGTCCACGGAGTTGGACCTCGGACTAAAGGAAGAGTAACAGAGCTAGTGTGATAAACGAGCAGGTAAATAATAATAATAAAAAAAATTTAAGGCACAAGAAGTTAATTCCAGAATTCTGTCCAGCCTTGTATTTCCATATAAGACTCACAAAGTGTTAAAACTTATTATCATATTAAGGAAACATATAATGACTTTTCATTCCCTTCCATCTATCTACGGAGTACTGAGCACACAAGCCATAACTACTAACATATTGATATTTAAACATTATTTAATATTACAACAAACATCAAAAATCAATTTAGAAAGTTAATTATCCTTTAAAACTGAAACACTGAAACTTATCTCTAGTATTGGGCATGAATATCCATTATTCCATCATATACATATTCCATGCTTAAATATAAAATAAATCAACAGAACACATGTATTAATAGATAAACATACTGGATGAGTGGCTCCAACAGAATGCTTCATAATCTGACCAGTAGCTTTATTAACCAGAGAAAAGCTAGGGAAGCCACATTGATCTTTAACCTCTGTGCTATATTTTTCATCTTTCACCCAGTGCTATTATAATAAACACCACAATGATATCACAATGTTAGATAGTTTTAAACACCCTCAATTATCATTATAATAAATGGTGAATCATCAGTGTCATCATTCGCTGGAAGCCAATATACAAGTGAATCACCGGTTAAAAACTGTTTCGAAGTGGGTTGAGTTGAAGTGTTAAAGAGAGAGAGACTACTTTACTCAAAATATTTTAAAGTTAAACTAAAAAAATTACTTCAAAACTTTAACAAATTGTTTTTGAATTTATTAAAAGAAAATTTGGCATAAGTCTATGAATTTACCATTTGTCACATCAAGCTTATTTTTTCTAATCAGCTTCGTAGATAAGAATAAATTATAAAGACTTAAAACTACGTCTAACCCTTTTTTATGTCAAATATATTAAATGACATAAATTTAGTTAAAACTTGAACCTAACTTATAATATCTATATTGTTAGACTTGTAAAATTTAAAATGAGTAAATTAATTAACAAACTCAAACCCCTAATTATATATAGGGTAATATAACAAACTATACTACTACTCATATTGCTAATTGGTATTTGCTCAACATTCTTGGAATGAACACAAAACATATTCGGATACAAGGAAATACCTGAGACATGTCGGATGGGTCAGCTCGTGCAAGAATGACCTTACCATCACGGACAGCAAGTGAGCAATTTGTCTCAGCCTTTGTGCAAACCCTAACAGATGGCATCCGGCTCAAACAATCCCAAACCTGGTGCGTATGATTATGAATCGAAGAAGGCACATACTCATGTGGTACAATCTTCCATCGTTGATTATCACCTTTCAACCACTCCCACAGCCCAATGATAGTACCATCATGAATGCGTCCTTTACTATTCTTAAATGCATCTACACTGAGTCGAGTGTTACTGGACATCCTAATTGCTCTATAACCATCACCCAAATCCTCGCTGACAGTCCAAAGGACAGATTCATCAAGTACGCCCGGAACATAAGGGATAAGCTGCACCTGTAGAAGATAGTTTACTGCATATAAGCAATTGAAGAGCATCCAGAAACACAAATATCAAATAGTTTAAGCAGGAAAGAAAAATAAAAACTAGGATCATCAAGTATACAGGTCTAGACAATCAGCTAAAAGAGTATACAGGTCTAGACTAAGATTAGACTGGCAAATGCTGAATTTCATAGCAAAAACTGTTAAAACAGGATATTTCTGTGAGTTTCTAATGTATTCATATATTACCATCTCGACAGCAGTGAAACAGACACAAATTAATTTTCAACGTTGTTAAGTACGCTACTAATTCACAATTTGAGGATAAAATGGTGCTACCAAACAAAATCCCAGTAGAAATATATGTATGTGGCGGAACTTGTACCATATAATACAGCAATTGAGATAAGTATTGGCAACTAGAATACATGAAGCACGCAGAGATTGACTTTTCTTAACAAATCAAATTTGTTAGTTGCAATTAACTGTGATGCAACAGAGGAAAGAACAGAAACTGATTTTCTCTAACCTGAATCAGTTTCAGCTTTAGTAGAAAATATATTATTCCTCTGTAACCAGTAACCTAGTCAGAAGAGATTTTTGCTAGGAGACCAAGTCAAAAATTCGAAGGACAGAGAGCGAGGGAGGGAGGAGAAGCAATCAGGTCACGGTTACTCTGACACCAATTTCAAGCATCAGATTCCATCGATGGAGTTGGACTTAAGACTAGAGGAATGGAAGTAACAGAGCTAGCTTGAATGTCAAGCGGGTAAATAAGAGAAAATTTAAGAAACGAGAAGTTCTTTCCAACTCGTATTGCCATACAAGACTTGCAAAGTGAAGACATAGAAATGACTACATATACCTGTTCATTTAATTAATGAGTACCGACTACTGACCAAAAGCCACAAACTTTAACTACAAAAGATAGTGACATTAAATTTTAGTTCATATTATATAAAACATAAAGATTGCATCTAGAGAGCTACTTATCCCTGTACAATGAGACATTGAAACTTATCTCTAGTTCCGTATATGAAAATCCATCACTCCATATACAAATTCCATGCTAGAGAATAAAATAAATCAATAGAACATAAATCAACAGATAAGCATACAGGATGATGGCTTCCAAGAGAATGCTTCATTCCCTGTAAAGTAGCTTTATTAACCAGAGCAAAGCTAGGGAAGCCATGTTGATCTGTAACCTTTGTGCTATATTTCTCATCTTTCACCCAGTGCTACAATCACAAACACCGCAAAAATATCAGTATATCAAAAAGAATTGTACACAGCAAATAGGCATTTATACTAAAATGAAAGATTTAGTTAAAATTACATATTAAAAAATAAATTAAATATTTCATATTAACATACTTGTTTATTTATTAATTTCGTTTTGTGTACCTTGATGAGTATGGATACTATGAACGCAATAACTCATGGTATTCTAATCAAGAATAATGAATTAATAATAAATAAATATTATTTACACATGTATCTGAAAATAGATATAATTATTAAATATAATAAAAGAATTTCGATTAAAATAGGTTTCCAACAATTCTATTATTATATTACTACTGAATAATTTATGTATAGGGTTAATAGGATTCTAAGGGTGTAATAATGGGAAAAAACATGTGGAAAAAATAGAATTGATTATTAAATATAGAATTGTAGGGGAGATCGGAAACCAAATTAGGGTGAACCAAATTTGGTACTTAAGTACAATTAAATGGGGGTTTCGCTTATTATTAAAGGTTATAGATTCATTACACAAATTACCATTAACGAAACAATTGCTTTCCAACTAGAATAATTTAGTTTAAAATTTTGACATTCTATTTTTGTATTCTAAAAAATAGCCAAATAGATGTTGGCTCATATTTTTAAAACTTCTAGTGAAGTTTTATTCTTGTTTATTATAACTTCAATTTATAACTATATAAAATTTATTTGGAAAAAAATTATATTATTAGTAAAAAATGTAACCTATTATTTAGCAACAAAAAAAATAAATTTAACCTATTATAATCGTTGAGCTTGTATTTAGAATGAGCATATCAATAACAATCCATGGTCCTATGTGGATAATATGACAACCTATAATACTCCATTGCTTATGGTGGTTTTTACTGGCAAAAAAGGATAATAGATATAATTTATTTAATTTTATAATTATATTAGGAAACAGGGGAATACCTGTGACGGGTCAGAAGGGTCAGCCCGGGCAAGAATGACCTTACCATG
The DNA here is from genome assembly GCA_036435485.1 of Saposhnikovia divaricata. Classification (NCBI taxonomy): domain Eukaryota; kingdom Viridiplantae; phylum Streptophyta; class Magnoliopsida; order Apiales; family Apiaceae; genus Saposhnikovia; species Saposhnikovia divaricata. The sequence continues at coordinate 204,409,414 of CM071601.1, read as the reverse complement.
ACGGATAGCAAGGGAGCAATTAGTCTCAGCCTTCGTGTAAACCCTAACAGATGGCATCCGGCCCAAATAATCCCAAACCTGGTGCGTCTGATTATGAATAGAAGAAGGCCCATTCTGATGTGGCACGATCTTCCATTGTTGATTTTCACCTTGCAACCACTCCCACAGGCCAATGATAGTACCATCATGAACGCATCCATTACTATCTTGAAATGCATCTACATTGAGGTGAGCGTTAGTGGCCATCCTCATCGCTCTGTATCCATCACCCAAGTCTGCACTGAGAGTCCAAAGGACAGACTCATCAAGTATGTCTGGAACATAAGGGATAAGCTGCACCTGTAAAAGATATTTTTAACTGCATATTAGCAATTGTAGAGCATCCAAAAAAACTGAAATGCAATTAAAATTTCACCAAAAACCAATAACAAGACTAGAATATACAGCGGGACACTTAGAAACTCGTGCGAGAGAGAGACTGGGAGAGAGAGAGAGAGAGAGAGAGAGAGAGAGAGAGAGAGAGAGAGAGAGAGTACACTTGAGCAACTGTCTCGATATAATAATCGAGAAAATTTTAAGAAAACCAGATCAGTCTGTCTCTGTCAAAATTATAAAATCGCAATACACAGTATTGTTCACCCCCCCCCCCCCCCAACCCACCCTCAATAGAAAAAGAAAAGAAGTTAAAACATTTGTCTGTACTTGCAGAACTGAGCACACTTTTAAAACATTTTTACTTTTTCACTGCTGGTGAAAGTGCCTTGAAAAAAAGAGAGCACTTGATGATCTCCCAAGTCTTAACTATATTCTGTCAGGCATCTTTGACGCCTCGCCCTAATCTCACATCCATCTCAAGAAAGGCCAGCAAACCAATGTTATTCTACTCCAAAACACTGACCTGTTTTACTACCCTCTTAATTCTACCGTACAAGATATCATTCAAAACTCATCCTACTCTGAGCTCCATCTCAACAAAACACAAGTCAGGACTACAGCAAATGGTGAATGGCTTAAATAATTCGACACGTTTCAACTTTAACTTTCTCTATCGTCAGAGACGGCTCCTTTCTCTTATTTTCTTTTCCTAGACACAACAATATGTACCATCTTGAGGATCTTTCTTCTGCGCTGTTGTCAAATTCCCTTTTTAAAGATAGCAGTTATAAGGATCATCAAGTATACAGGTCTGGACAGAGAATCTAGACTGGTAAACATTAAACTTCAAAGTAGAAACTGTTAAAAACAAAGATCAATTTCGTGATTTTTTTTCCTCTTCTTCTTCTTTTGATAATTCGTAATTTCCCAAAGTATTTGTATATTACCATCTTGAGAGCTGTGAAACAAGTACAAATGAATATTCAGAAATTGTTTAAGTACGCTACTAATTCACAATTCGGGTAAAAATGGTGCCACCAATCACAATCGCAGTAGAATTAAAATTATATGCAGGGAAACTAGCTGTGATGCTGTGTTGTGATAAAGAAAATACAATTAAGAAACTAATTCCTCTAACGTTAATCAGTTTCAGCTTTGGTAGGAAATTTATTCATTAAAGCTTTGTAAAAACAAGTTATTCAGGCACACTAGATTTTAGCTAAAAGACGTCAGAACTTTGAAGTAGAGAGAGGGTGCGAGAGAGAGAGAGTGAGAGAGAGAGAGAGGAGCGACAATGAGATGGAGGGAGGGAGAGAGAGAGAGAGAGGGGGAGGGAGAATGCGAGCAGGATAGCTACATATGTACAGATCAGCTCACAGAGCTAGCAGCAGACTCCGTTGATGACAAAGAACTAGAGGAAGAGGAGTAACAGAGCTAACCAGCAGGGAAATGGGAGAATTAGTTTAAAAAACAAGATGCTTATTTAATCATTCAATTCTGCCTCTTAATTCCATACAAGAATCACAGAGAATCTAACTATTTATAACATTTAAAAAAGATAGAATTGAGTTTCCATCCCCTTTTATCTACCTACTGACCTTGCATGCCACAAACTAAAACTACTAAGAACACTGTGGCATCTTATATTTTATTTCGGATTATAACAAACATCAAGAATTCATTTCAAAAGCTAAATATTTAGAAAACTAAAACTTATCTCTATTAATGAACATAAAAAATCCATCACTATATTATATACATATTCCCCTTAATATAAGAAAGTATAAAACAGAGCACGAACAAATAAATAAACATACAGGATGATGGGCTCCAACAGAATGCTTCAATGCCTGACCAGTAGCTTTATTAACCATAGAAAAGCTAGGGAATCCATATTCATCTTTAACCTCTGTGCTATATCTTTCATCTTTCACCCAATGCTACAATCAAAAACACCTCAAATATTAAATAATAAACTAAACATACTGCAACCTCAAAATCCAAATCCCTCACAATTCAATGAAAACAAATACCAATTAGGCTATGAAAGTGGTCAAACCATTATGTGACACAATCCAAAAATAATAACAAATTCGAATGTAACTTTAAATAACTTCTATTTAAAAAAATGTATTTATTTAAGCTCTTATATTGAATTTCATTCTCGGGTCAATAAATTTCGAAAACAAATCAAAATTGACACGTTTACTAACAACACAAATTTTAAAACAACTCAAAATTGACACATACACAACAAATACCATATAGCATAAAATTGTAATTGCCCATTTTTCATCGAAAAAACACATTAAAAGTTATGAAACATGGGATTTACCTGAAAGGGATCAGACAGGTCAAACCAGGCAAGAATGACTTGGCCATCACGGATGGTAAGGGAGCAATTTGTCTCAGCCTTTGTATAAACTCTAAAAGTAGGCTTGCTGCTCAAATAATCCAGCGTCTGATCAGGAATTGAAGAGAATGTGTCAGATACGGGTTGGGTATTGGGTGGCTTAGAAGCATTGTCGTTGTGCTGAGGGGAATCTACTTGATCGTGAATGAGCATGGTTGATTATATTTTCCGGCAGCTGAGGAGGGATACTAAGAATTTTGGTATATGTGTATTAGTAATAATAAATATACATGCAGAGGTAAAGGCAGATGTACGACAAGAATCTCAATGAAAAGAGACCTTTGATATATGATGTATTGCTGTATTGCTGTTAGAAACTTACTCCCTCCCTTCCATTTTATATGAGTAACCTTTTCATTTACTTGCAAGCATTTCAAAATACTTCTGATGCATGAGTTTCTTTAATTTTATTACTATACATATATTAACAATTTTTAAATTTTTAAATATTTTTATTCTTTTACCAATTCAATGGAGTATTATTTAATATGAAATGTAAGAATATTGCTACATTGCTAATCAAATTATTTGTATATTTGTGTTTTTAATTCAGATTGCATGCTTATGTAAAAAATTATATAATTTTATTGACAATATTCAGGTTAGTTGTATTTTTATTTTAACTTATATTGAACAGAAGTAGTGCAGCATATGATTTATGATATAAAACGTACACCATTATACCTATTGTAAAAGATATATAATTTGCAATTTTATAAGAACCATACCCTTTACGAGTAACAAATATTGTATATTACTTACTTTAATGTGATATTTTCATCCACACTTGGATCTGCGAAAAAATGTCGAAAACGTCGTTTTTGAGATACTTGGATAGAAGAATTATCAAGGTTCCATACCACATAGCTTTTCTTTAACAATATATGATATCTGTATTACTGTATAATGTATCCAAAGGGTAAAACATGATGACGCTTCTCCATTCAATCACAAACAAGTATATAAGCTTACCAGTATGAAGTCTCCAACTAGAGATACAAATTTTAGGCGGATGAATGTTTGATGAAGAGGTTACTGGAAACCGAGGGTCATGGAAACGGGAAACCGAGGGTCAACACAAGTTTAGCAGGAGATCGAGCACTTTGGGAGCGAAAATGCAAAACTAAACTAACTTGATGCCTTCAATACAAAATATATAAGACTAGTAAGTATGAAATGCGGCTTCTAATAGAAGTACATATAAAGGAAATGCCATGAACCTAAGAAATCCTTTTCCTCATCACTTGAGAGCGATGATTAACAAAAATGAAACAGTCTACAGGAAGTCAGACCAACCTTTATTGCTTCCCTCATATGTAATCATGGAGTCCTGTCTAGAGAACATATAGCAACATAGGAGAGCATCAGTTATCAACTTGTATCTAATCATCCCAAAATGAATATCCTCTTTCCCTCACAACTTTTCTAGTTTCAGGTTGTCGTCGAAAATCTACATTCCGTTCGACCTTCTCCAAGGGAACTATTGTTTCCTTTGCTGTCTGACTACGACTTACTTGACCAAGTTTTGACTCCACCGTCTGCTTATCTGCATCTTGTTTACCCGCTACCCATGTCTGAAGCATCTCATCTATCTTTGGCTCTGGCACTAAGTGTTTCTCCTTCATCTCTTGATAATATTTGTATGCTTCCTCCAACATTCCATTCAAAAATAGCCCATGGATTAGAACAATATATGAGCTGCGATCAGGATCAAGTCCATAATCACTCATCTGATTCCACAGCTTGTAGACATTGTCAAGCTGGCGCCAACGGCAAAACTTTCTAATTAACATTATAAAAGTGTCATGACCAGGGAGGCACCCTACCTTGTTCATGTTTTCTAAGAGGTCAAACACATCTTCAGCCGTCCTTAAAATGCGAAAGAAAGCATGGTAAGTTCGGATAGTAGGTGCAAGGCCCTGCTGTAACATCTCGTCAAAAACCTCCCGGGCTTCATCTAATTTACGAGCTTTACACAGAGGCATGATAAGCGAGTTATAAGTAACAACATTTGGAGCAATACCTGCTTCTTCCATTGTTTTCAATAGATTGCAAGCTTCCTTTACAAGCTTGCCTTTTGCAAGGGCGTGAATGACGGCATTGTAAACTTTTCTGTCTGGAACAATTTCCAGTCCTTTCATCTGGTTAAAAAGCCTGAGCACATCATTAAGTCTACCAACTTTTGAATAGCATGACATCATACTCGCAAACGAGACAACGTCTTTAAAGATCTTTCTCTCATGCATCTCCCACCATATTCTCTTTGCTTCCTTTGAATTCCCCATAATGTTACACCATCCATTAAGAATGATATTAAAACTCTTCGTATTGAGTCGGAAAACATCTTTATTGCAAAAGAGCAAGTGTTCAGCATCTTTTACATTCTTATACCGACAAAGAGCAGATAACAGGTTTTGAAATTCCTCCATCCTTATTTCAAACTTAAACCGCTTATGAGCATAAAAAGTATTAATAGCTTTACCAACATCATGCACAGCACAATACCTTCTAATCATTATCAACAATGTATGTGGAGTCACTAGAGATGGTCCAGATTTCCCACCTTTCATCTCCTCAATCAACCCCCAAGCCGTATCAAATCTTCTCATTTTCCCTAAAATAGAAATCATCGAATGGTACGCACGTACAGAATGTGCATAACCTGATTGCCTACCAGCCCACGTAAAGAAAGTAAATGCCACTTCCCAATCATTACGTATACGAGAAAGAACCTCCACAACCAAATCCCCCGAAACAATAACACCACATTGGTCAAGATTATCCTTCACAACCGCACAACTACTTCGTGGGGCTAACAAAATATCCATAATAACTCCTACATTCCGCATAAAATCCTCATCCCTCAAACCCAACTGCCCACCCTTGCTTTCATCATTACCATCATCATCTTCTCCGCAATTTTCATCATCATCACTAACTCCATCATCATGCTTATCTAAACTAAAACCATTTTGATTTCTTTCGATAACGGAAGAAAAATGAGAAACCAATATCGGAAAACTAGTCGATCCCAAATTACGGATAGAAACCCTCATTTCAGATTCATTAACCAAACAAGAACATGGAGACAATAATCTACTTGGCCTTGTAACATAATTTACTGAACTAAGGCGGTTACTTGATACAACAGAGAGTAAAGATAGGGCAAATTTTCTTCTAATACCCCACATCATCAAGATTCAACTTCAAACAGCAAATAATACTAAAAATTTAACAACTTTCGAGCTTAATCAATCATGGGTTGGTTACACAAAACTATTGTACACAAACTGTTTGATGAAATGTCTGACTGAGATTAATGTTATTTCCTCTGTCCCGATAATAAATACGTATATTACCTCAACAAGTGTTCCATTTTTACTGACAACCTTACCTTGTCAAGTTCACTGAGAGATAGATGTAAGCAGCTTGTTTCGTTTACGATGTTTAAGACTGCGCTTGGTTTTGTTCCAACAATAGACAGCAAGCAACAGTCAACTTATAGTGTTTTCTATAATTTCGATGGAAAATAAATTCTGATAAAATAAATAAGTAAATAAATATTTTTAATTGGATAATTTTTATTTATTAAAAAATTTCGGTTTTGAATATGTTGAGTCATATCGTTGCTGTCTTTTCTGAGATTATGAAATCCAAAATTTAGTTATCTAGTGTAAGAATTTGGTAGAGTTTAGTTAACTAAAATCGAATGATATACGTACATAGTATATAATCATTTTTTATTTCATAACTGTAAAAAATAAAATAAACATTTTTTTTAATAAACATGATTACAGTAACACGATTTAGGTGGCAAAAGAAAAGGTTAGTAAATTACAATCAACTTAGGAAACATTGTATTTAGCAAGAAGAAATGCAATGAAAGTTTATACATTAAAATCTCGCTAAATTAATATTCGATAAATTAATAATCTTTTTATGTTAATAATTTTTTCCGATTTCAATTTGGATGAATTCAAAAATAATCAATTTGATAAGATAATAAAATAATAATTTTTCAAAACATCATATATAAATATATGATCCCAATAGTATTATAAATTAATAATTCTTTTATAATCATAAAAATATATGTATTACACTTTTGTAAATTATGATTCCAGAGTTCTTAAAGTTTAAATCTATATAAAACTCATCATTAACATTTATTGTTGCGTCCAAAAGTTTGAATGTGATATTTTCGTGAAGCATCAAAAAGTTAGTCATCTATGGATTTGATGTTTTGAGTGCTTTTTATGTGCAACATGCTCCAAAAATGTTATATCTTCTTTAATATCATCTTGAACCTTTACTTTAGATCTCACTTACACCATTGAACCTTTACTTTGGATCTCACTAACACCCTTTAAAATTATATAATTAAAAGTTAATATTAGATTATAAATCAAATATATATTATATTACATTACAGATATTTAATAATAATTTATAATATAATAACAATGGGATTTATATGTATGAGAAAAATGTTCATATAGTTAACTGTAGGTAATAACCTAAAGTTATGAGTATTTTGAGCAAAAGCTGGATGGCATTTTTGTAATAATGAACTCCACCCCTATGCATTTACAAAAATAGCCTTCGAATTGTATTATAATATGTCTTAACTTTAGGTAATTATTTACAGTTAACTATATGATCATTAAGCCCTATATGTATAACCTCAAACATGTATTATTTAGAAAGATTTGAATGACTGAATAACAAAAAAATACTTTTTATTTCAAAAAAAAACAAAAAAAAATACTTTCATCAATTATGTCATGGCATCAAGCCATGTAATGAAACCCTTACTTCCGCAAATATAGATCAATATATAGAATATGTGTTGTCCGGATTTTCGAAGAAAGAATCGCAATCATTGATTACAGTTTTTGGTAGTCCTAAAAATACATCATATCAATTAAATAGTGAAATTGATGATAAAGGATGTATAATTGATATCGGCGCTTCGAATCATGTTACGGGTAATTTATATTGTTTGAAGAATCCTAAAGATGTGACGTCTTTTCCGGTTGGTTTGTCTAACGGTGAGAAAGTTGCACAACTAAAGAGGGAATAGTGCAACTTTCAGAATAGTACAACTTTCGGACAAAATTTGTCTCTATCGGGTCCTCTATGTTCCCAAATTAACTTGCAGTTTAATTTCTGTTTTACAACTTAATGATGATCAAAATATTTATGTTCAATTTTCTTCTGACACATGTGCTATACAAGATTTTCAATCGTAGAGAGTGAACGATATATACAGATAGATATCATATTACATTTCATAAATTTTTTTACGGGACTTGTCCTTTCAAGTAGATTAGCAAGATAGTTTACATGACCATTGTTACTGTTTGTTGTGTTTATATTTCTCAACAAGTCGTACTACGATTAAGAGTGTTGTATCAGATATATATATATATATATATTGTTGTTGTTTCTACTACTAGTAAAGAGTGAATATCTTGTCGTGTTTCTGATTTTACTTGGAGACTATATTTCTTTGTGTTTGGAAAACCGAATTTGTTAAAAATCATATTACATTTCCCAAATTTTTTACGAGTCTTGTCCTTTTAAGTAGGTTAGCAAGATAGTTACAGGATCCTTGTTATTGTTTGTTGTGTTTATATTTCTCAATAAGTCGAACTACATCTTTGTTGTTTCTGCTGTTTCTTAGTATGCTATTATAGAGTGAACTATAATATTGTACTCTCTACTTTTTTTTTGGCATTTCTAAATTCACTCTTGGAAAGGAATCACTTTCCTTTGTGCATCTGTTTAATCACTTTCCTGTCTTCCTTTTTCATCGTCGTTCTTTTTCCAATTTTTACTAGATCAAATATGTAAGATAATTGATTCTATATGTACACATTGCAAAGGAATCCTCTGATTGGCATACTTGGTAAGCTCAGTGATGCGAAGAAGACGAAATCCCAGGCACTTACACGTTCCCTTAAGTTAGGCCGATAGAGAACAAAGAGTATGAGTTCATTGTGATAATTTTACATTAATATTATTTTAATTATTTTAATTTTATAAACCCGTTTTTTTCAAATGAAATGGTAATATTACAATAAATAATACTATTTGCATAACATTTATATTGATCACTAATTTACGTGTCCCAAAATTTTTTGTATAACTTCAACTGATATGATAGATATATCGTAAATTTTTGATAATATATGTATAAATAAAATTCAAATAGTTTAACTGAATAACTCAGACAATACGAGGTAACATAATTCAACCAAATCTCAGATTACATTAGTAAATTAAAATGTCAACCAAAAGGGCCACATAATATATAAGTTCAAATATTTCAACTACATGCTAGTTTGCATCAAACAACTAAAAGCTCATCCAAAAAGCTCATATAATGTGAGTTAACATAATTCAACCAAATGCCAGTTTGCATCAATAACTTAAATTTCCATTGTTTGTTACTGAGGGAGTTCACTATAAAAAATAGATCCACCAATTGGAAATTTTAGTGGAGTCGATCGCGTGGTCTACCAAACGAACCCCATATTGGGAATTTTCATCAGGCTTCAAAGCTATAGCCAATCCTGTTATATAAGGCATCATTGTAGCACCACCAATCCTTTTGTTATCATCCCTTTTGGGAGCTAAGAAAACCTTCACTTTAAACATTCCCAGCAACTCCTTGCGGTTGAACTTGGTCTGGTAGAATTTGTTAGCATCAAAGCCTAACTTATGCATCCATGTCAGCAAAGTAAATATCACCTCAATTAAAATTCAAAAAACACAAAAGAACCAATAAGTGTTTGACCACACAAATCCAAAGTTATGTATCGAAAATCACACAAAAAAAAAACTGGAACATGAAAAAAAATAAGAAGAAGCATGAGTTTAAGAGGTTTAACAACTCATTCCATGCACCCCATGGTTTATACTAAACAAGATTGTATATGTACAGAGCCACAACACATCTGTAAAAACAAAACATACAAAAATTTAAACTTTCTTTTCATCAGATTACTAATAAAAAGGAAGAACAAGCAGCGAGGATCAGAAGAGGGTTTCATCAAGAGGGGGAAGGAAAAAAACACTACACTCATATCCATATTTGATCTAGATTCAAGAAATAATAAAGTGTGAACTCGTATCTTAAAATATTTTCCAACAAAAACACACAACAAACAATAAACATTACCCAAGAATAGTAAACCATAAAAAAAAAACACACACACATAATACCCAAAATAATCATACAATATACACTCAAGAGACATATTATATTGTAGAGAAATATGTAAATATACCTTCCCACATCAGATGATTTCTTAACTTGATAAACATACAACGAAGATGCGGATCGGTACAAAGATCTCGAACATTTCCCACCCATTTCTCACAGATGCTCCATTTGTTTTCTCCACCGCCAAGCTTTGTTTTCTCTCACCTTTTTTTATTTTTTTATGTTATTATAAAGTATAAACCCTAGTCTAGAGACTCTGGAACCATATCCTCGTATTATTTTAATAATATAACGACTATGTACGTATAGTACAGTATAGTGGCTATCAATTTCAAAGCAATGTATGCCACTACTTGTCACAGTGTCACATTTCTATGCTTCATTTTATTTCAACACTTTCCCATTGCCAAATGTAACGTTGTTTATTTTACATGACCTTTGTTATAGTTTGTTGTGTTTATATTTCTCAACAAGTCGTACTACGATTAAGAGTGTTGTATTAGATATACATTGTTGTTGTTTGTGCTGCTAGTAAGGAGTGAACGATGTATCTTGTCGTGTTTCTGATTTCACTTGGAGACTTTATTTCATTGTGTTTGGAAAGTCGAATTTGATAAAAATCATATTACATTTCCCTAATTTTTTACGAGTCTTGTCCTTTCAAGTAGGTTAGCAAGATAGTTACAGGACCCTTGTTATTGTTATGTTTATATTTCTCAACAAGCCAAACTACATCTTTGTTGTTTCTATTGCTTCTTAGTATGCTAGTATAGAGTGAACTATGATATTGTGCTCTCTACTTTTATTTGGCATTTCTAAATTCACTCTGAAGATTCTTTGTGTTTGGAGCAAGTAATTCGTGCATCCCTTACGTTAGGCCGTTTAAACCTGAGGTAGACCGAATACATCTATTGACGTATAACTTCTTGTTGGACCGCGCAACACCCATTAAATCCACATTAGTATGATATTGTCCGCTCTGGGTCGTGGCCAAGCCCGCACGGATTTGTTTTTGGGCTCCTCCCAAAAGGTCTCACACTAATGGAGTTGTTTTGGCTGCTTATAATCAAGATAATTCTTCTTTATCTTGTCGATGTGGGACTTGGGTTGACACCCACTCTACACTTCTTTGCCTTCATCTCTTTGCTTTTGTATGCTGAACAATTTGTTGTTTTACTAAGATTCACTACTGAGTGAATTGAGAACATATGAATGGCTAGCTAATTGTAGCTAAATGCCAATATTGAAACACCGATATGTTTCTTCAATGTGTCGTCAAATCTCATGATAGTGCAAGATTCTTATTTGCTGCTGACCATCCACTTGGTGATGTTAATTAAGTCGTCTTCTAGTTAATGACGCCACATAATTTCCCGGATTGCCCTCTAATATAATGGTTTCAGTAGTAGTTCTAGTAGTCGTAGTAAGGTCATATTAGTACTTGGGTTAATTTTAGTTCTTATGAGTTAAGTTCATCTATGCATGCTATGTTTGTCTTGTGGCGCCTGTATTTCTACCGTATCCTGTTGCTTGATTTCGGAACTGAGCTCTTAATATAATATATATTGGTCTATGAAAAAATAATAACCTCACAACAAATTTTGTTGTCTGAAGCACTTTTCAGTTTTAAAAATGAAAGATACATATATCATTTGCCTTCACTTGCATTTAATTATTAGGCATGTGATGCAGAGCTACGAGCCAACCAAGTAGTTATTGTTATACAATGCATTAATTTATGATGATTATCTCTATTAGTTTGATGTTCGAAAAGTAGTTTAGGCTTATGTATTTATGGTATTTTTTTGCTAAATTATATGTATATGATATTCAATTTGCATTTTAATTAGAATTTTAATATATATGTATGCATGAGAACTTGTATATGTTAATTTTAGCGAACAAAAAACTCATTTGTGAACTCGTGATTGATACGTGGCCGGTACCTGAATTCTGGATTATTCACAGATTATGGTTTGAATTTTTAATGCAAGGTTGGGTCGTGTCTTATGTTCGAAAGGCAGTCGCTGATCAGGACTACAAGGCTATGATAGGAGCCGTCGAACAGGTATCAATTATTTTATGTTCTACAATAGAGGACTAGTGCTTGATAGATGCATGTGTAAGGAAAATTTGTTGGTTTATGTAGGAGATTCATAATTATAAATTTGTTGTTTGTGTAGGAGATTGATGTTCTCCCTTCTGCAAATAAAGAAAAACTCCAAAAAGTGTGGAGGAGACCTACTTCAACTTCGAGAACGGATGTTGTTGATTTCTGGGCCTACCAGAAAGTGCATCATTGTTGGGAAATGTTTGAGTCCCCTAATGATGATTTTAATTTTTTCACTGCTATATCTACATTAGAAGTTTCTTTGAGATAGATTTTGATGATGTGGTCAACCAAGATTGGCTTTCATCCCAATCATTTTTATGACATCAGATTCATTATGCAAGAGATGAAGAGATTGTTCAACGCCAAAGTATTTATCAAGTCTAGGAAAATATAATATTATAGTTTCTAATATAATTAGGAGTTTCAAGTTAAACAGTAATATTATACTAAAACGATAATATTATAGTTTCTAAATATAATATAATTAGGAGTTTCAAGTGAAACGGTAACATTATAGTAAAATATAATATTTTCTCCTTGTCGTCCGATTATATTGTTCACAGTTTCTAATTTATGTGACAAAAATCTCATTTGTATACTTGTGATTCATTTGTGCCCTGAACCTGAATGTTGTATGATTCACTAGGTAAAGAAATTGTTCATACTACCTTTGAATCCAAACGTACACCAAACAATCAAAGAAACACACAACAAACAATAAATAGTGGCCAAGAATACTAAACTAAAACACACACACACACACACAATACCCAAAATAATCATACCCGCGTACAGAGATTGTGGGACAGATTTGGGCTTGTGCTGTGGCGACTGGGCCGAGACCAGTAGAGACACAAGATGAGAAAACTGATTTCAGTGAGACTGCTAGATTTGATCGGGTCAAAACCCAAGACACGAATCTTCCGACCATTCTTTTTAACCTTTCTAAAACCCTGAAACTAGTTGTTGTGTTGTCTGTCTGTATCTCCTCCCTCTGCTTATATCATCGCTCCCCTCAATTATTGCCTTTTTCATCTCTTTAATTTGCCTTTCCCACTCTCCTTCTATTCTTTACTTTTTTTTTATTAACCCTAGTCTAGATCGTATTATTTTAATAATATAACGACTATGTACGCATAGTACAGTACAGTGGCTATCGATTTCAAAGCAATGTATGCCACTACTAGACACAATTTCACGTTCCTATGCTTCATTTTATTTCAACACTTTCCCATTTCCAAATGTAACGTTGTTATTAAGTAAGAGTTTAGGACATGGAATGTACGAAGTAGTTCTCTAAACATTTGTGTTTAGTCGTCACTTCCAAAACCGTACCATTAAAAAGAAGATGATTACTCTGATGCAAATATTTTATCTAACTGAATTTTGAATTTTTGAGAATCCAATGTTGTCTATTTTAACAAATATTCTTTCATTTTGTTTGATTCGATTTTCTTTACTTGTTTCGTTTCATTTATCATTAGATGCATCAAGGTTTACTTCAAATCAAGTTATTTAAAGTAAAATTTGTTAATAATTCGGTATTTATTAAGATACTCCTTTTATTATCCGTACTATTTAATACATAAATACAAACTTAATCATAATTAGCAAAAAGGTGACATCATTTTTTAAATTGTAAATTATTGTATACATGCAATTATAAATATGATGTAAATTACACCGAATTTTGATTCAGGTTTTGTTTGGCCAATACATAAACACTACTTACAGTAACTTACAAATACGTTCAATATTTAACTTATTATTTATATAAAAAATAATCAATAATAATAATAACAAAGAAAGAAAAGAAACTCAAATGAGCCCTCACAGGCTCACACTACCTATTAAGCTCATCAGTTTGAGCCTCAATATTTACCAAACAATTTGTTAAACATCATAGTGGCAATTGGCAAAGGATAAAAATGTACCCATTTTTCGAAGCTAAGAAGGCACGTGAACGGCTATTTGAAAGTTAGATAAATCACAGATTCATCAATCAATTTACAATTCCAACATGAACACGCTATCACAGTGATTCTTGTGTATTCAAATCATCATTAAACTTATTCATAATCATCATCCAATATTTCCTAAATAAATTAAGAATATTTCCTAATTTATTCTTTTGTTTTATCAATGTGTCATCATCCTTCTTTGGTTTGATGTAAAATACCTTCAACTTCACTTCAAAAAAAACACATTTAACTTATTTAGCAATCTAAATTAACTATCAGTTAATTTTCCTTGATTTCTTACATCAATCTCAAGATGTCATTTACTTGAGAAATGTGTTTTTAAGTTATTGATGAATGGTGATCGATTTGGTGACACAAATGAATTAGTGAGTGAAAATGGTATATATATGCGCGCGCGCACACACGCACACACACACACACTATACATTTGTGTATGTATGTATTATGAACGATGATGATGAATGGGATGTACAAGAGGATGATAGGTGATGATAACGTGGGAATATTGTCAAAAATATTGTAAAAAGTCTCCAATGTAAGAGGCGGGAGGGTGGGGTGGAAATATAAATTAGGTTTAAATGTGTGGCCATATAAAAATATGTTGAGAATTATGTTGTCCTTGGTGATATGTGCAAAATATCTAAGAACATAAATTGTATAAGTCATTTTGTAACTCATCAACGGATGGCATGCTTATCAGCATCCGTTGATGAGGTAGCTTATCAAATGAATAGTTTGTAACATGATGTTTAGTCTCAACGGATAAGTTATCAGTTGAAGTGTTAGTTGATAGTTTTTTAAGTCATGTTGACTATCAACGGATATGCATAATAGGTTAGCTAATTGTATATAGGTTATGCTTTGTACTTCAACGGTTGAGGATTCTACACCAACGGATAACAGCTTCAACGGATAACATTCAACCTATCAACGAATATCAACCTCAACGGATAATCACTATAATAATGTCTTGATCTTAGCAGTTAATAGAGCCACTATCAATATTCATAAAATATATATTTTATCAAATATATCATCCTAATAACATATAATATTTCAAAAATTATGAGTCATGTACTTTAAAAATCAAAACAACTAAACTATATGAATTTGAATAGTGCCCGTGCAAATGCTAGTTAAAAATGAAACTCATGCAGGTGGAGTTAATCATAAACCCACTCTTATCTTAATCTCTTGAATAAGAAGTAAGTGGCATACTAGCATTTTGTTGTAATTCTATTGTATATATATTTAAAATTTTAAAAAAAAAAACTTGAACAAATTTTTATTGTTAAATTCAGTTCGTATTTTAAAATTTTAATAATTTATTCTCATGTCTTTCCTACGAAAATATTAAATGAAAAAGAAGTAGAAAAGTGAAGAAAACTAAAAGAATGGACGGTATCGGACCGAGACAGAAAACTGTGCAAATGGAAAACAGAACATTTGACTCAAAATCAAACTCGGGCCTGATCCTGACCGACTCATGTGGTAACACATTTCTAAATAAAACAACCCAAAAAATAAATAGGACGGACAATATCAAACAGAAACAACAGAATACAAATGAACTAAATTAGATAGAGTAATTAGCTTTGGCGGTTTGACTTGCTGTCAAAATTAACAAAACAAAGCATTTATTTATTCATCTATATCAATATTATGCTTCAAGGCTTCCACCATGCACGAGCCTTGGATAACAAAGCTCTTGGAGTACTGTACCCCTTTTTTGTATTATGCATCTGTCATTACAAGAAAAACGGCCAAAACCTACCACGTGATTGGTTGGTTTTGACTGTTTTTCGATAGGAAATGGCACCAAAACCAACCAACTCGGTTGGTTGTAATTGCTCAAGTCAGAAATGATTATCGGTTGGAATTGGTGGGTTATTTCCAAAATGCCCCCACATGCCAAGTGGCTGCCCATGTGGCGTGGGACCAAGACATGTCCCATGACACATCAAATGCCACGTTAGATGAAAGTGGACACCAAATGTTGACATGTCTTCCACGTGTTAAGTGGGACCAATCCACGTCATTTTTGTCACGTCACATTTGACTTTAGTCAAGACCTGTTTTCTACCAACGAAAGGGATGTCGATTTGGTTGGTTTTATAACAGAAGCCATGTAAATTGGCATTTCCAACCAGTCAATTCCTACCATTGTTGTCCATTTCCTACTATTTATTTCCTACCAAATTCATCTAATGTGCAGATTGGTAGGATTTGATGGCTTTTCTTTTTGAAAAATTCTTTTTGTTTTGGTCATTTCCTGTACAAGCAATTGTACAATTCACAATCCACAATCATTAAAATCAATCAAAACCTGTAATAATACAATAAATACATTACATATTCGACAAAACATCCAATCATAGATAAAAACATCAAATCATACCTGCAAAAGTAGTACTTGTTCATTACATATCCGACAAACATATCAAATACCCAACAAAAGTAGTACTAGTTCTCCGACAAGTTCAATATCATCTAACCACCACCAAATAGATGACCATCGCATCATTTGCACCAAACACTACATCTACACTTCAAAATATTCCCAATTCACAACCAAAACAAAGTTTCAACATCAAACCATGATTTAAAATACTTAAATATAAAAGTTTTGACAAAGTAATAACAAGGGTTATTCGTCCTTACTACTGGAGCCTTCAAAATTGCCTTCATTATCTGATACAACTTTTTCGGCACCCTCAATAGCATCAGCTTCACCTTCACCTTCATTATCAGTTTCACGATCAGTCTCGAGATCGTCTTTATTATCGAATATATCCGTCACATCCTCCTCCTCATCATCAGAATTGTCATCCATGACCTATAATTACATAAACCAAAAAAACACACAAAATGCATATATAATTTAGATAAGGCAAAACAAGGAACTTCGAACAAGATCCATGACCTATATATTAAATATATACTATATTATATTACAGATATTTAATTTAATAATAATTTATAATATTTTAACATTGAGATTTATATGTATAACCTCAAATATGTATTATTTGAGAAGATTTGAATGATTGAATAAAAGAAAACACTTTTATCAATTCTGTCATTTAATTTTGTTTGATGTCAAAAATTCTCCATAAATTAATATTTATTAATTTATTAATTATTTAATACCTTTTTAAATTAGTAAATTCTCCAATCCGATTATATTAGTTTAGAGGTTTTACTGTATTAACATAAAAGTTATAGACTTCATACATTCCAACGTCTTGAGACAAGAACAATATCCATACAATGATAAAAACATAAACGCCGGGTACAATATATGAACAAATTTCTTTCTATCTTTTTCTCTCAAAAATCTTAAAGCGAGCAATTGCTACCTAATAATGTAATGAAGATAAATGGAATAATGATTTTTCATTATTTTCTATTAATTAACAAACAAAAATCGATTTCCTCTTCCACTATATAAAGCTGAGACAACTGAATATTTCTGGCAGATCTTCCGAGTGTTATTGCAGTGGCTAGCTGCTCTTGTAATCTGCCAATGTGTACGGACCACAAGTCTCATTCAACTATGCGGATAATATAATCATCAGGAGGAAACAACCTCGATTGCACTACCTAGTGGCCATGCAGCTTCAACTAGAGAATTTTGGTATTCAACTTTTTTCACCAATGTAATTTCTTGCCAAGGATCAAGGGCTGATTCAAGGAGTGCACAAAACAAGCAGTTAGAATCTTGGTCTCATTTAGATGTCAATCTATAAGAGATAAAAATGAGGAGAAACTTACCAAACCCATCAACAAGCAAAGTGAACTGATATACGAGGTCCATACATAAGTATGGCAGGTTATCTGGCTCCACCCGAGGGTATATTGATTTGGCTTCCTCAAGGTTCGTTTGACAAGCACGCTTAGCTGCATCTTCAAAATCTACTGGACGAACTTTAGCAACAGGCTTCTTTGGATCGACGAAACCAGCCTGCACAGAATAGAATATGATCAACAAACATTAGCAACCATAAAAAGTTATTATAATTGTCATGAGTTGTCTATAACATCAAAACAAGGACAAGAGTTATACCTCAGCAGCCCTGTCAAAGAAAAATGATGCAACAAATAGATTTTTCTGTCCATCACCACCACCACCATTCCATACCCCACCAAATGTGCATTTCATGTGGGTGCATGTTGACTCGTTTACCTTCAGAGCCTTTGTAGCTACTTCCCTGCATTTTTGCAAACTCGAACCAGAAGGAGAATGTGCTGCTTTATACACTGTACCTCCATATTTATAGGATCCTACACCGGAAAGAAAAATAACATTTCAAGGACACAAAGATAAATTATAGAGTATTCAAGTTTGTAGCTCTTCCATTTTTTAGTAGTCCAGGTTAGGGCGATATCAATGCAAAGACACCCTTAGTCTAGTTACAAGGCATTAGTCTTAAATAGACAAAGTATTAAATTACATAAAAGGGATTCATGTTCCTTCTTGAAGCAGGTAGAGGTGGTTATTGCTCTCGCCGTCTTATTTGCATTGTGCAAACACTTAAACAATTAAGTAGCTCATAAAGGGTTTTAATTTTGCACGAAGATTTCAGGCTGGTCCATTTACTGCAGCAAGTAGTGCTTTGATTCAATGGCAGCTCGAGACAGGCTCAGTCTCAATTATTACTATTTAAACTAATATACCAATTCTGGTATCTTTTTAAATGATTTCAAAACAGTACCTTCATTTCCAAACAGAGATTCATTCAGTTCACTCGTCAATTTGACTAGCTGTGTTTCTCAGTGCCTGTCATAGTCTTTTATAATAGCTATTTCTATTTTAGGTGTAAGGCGCATGGAGGGTCAAAACTCAAAAGTCTCCTCCAGGACCTAGGCTCAAGGCGAGAAGTTTGCCTCACTAAAGTAAGAATCACTTAATAAGATACTAAAATTTATACATAAAAACTCATACATATATATCACCTTAAAAAAATACAGAGGAACATCAATAATAACAAAATTTATGTCACTTTTGAAAAGGTGCAGAAGATTATTAACGTAACTAACTTTGTTCAAAGCTTCTAGTAAATTAATGTATAGAGAGCTATATCATTTGAACAGTTTTTTTTTGGTTATTAATTTAAAGCAGAGCACTCAAAGGAAAAAAGACAACATAATAAAGAAAACAACAGGTGTGGCTAGGACCTTTGCTCAGACCTCTCAAATTAAGACCCATGCTCATTTTACAGGTCTCCCCAGAGCTAAAATTGACATTAGATAAGCCTTGTTTCCCGGACCATGCCTTCAAAATTTATGATAGTAATTTGTATTAATTAGTCAAAATATAATTTCGGTTAGCTCTTCTAAGTTATATCCATGCAACATGCTCATTCTAGCATACGGGATTATTTTGAGTCCTGGACTTGAGCCCAGGAACACAAATAAGCTAAAAGATGAAATGTTGACTCAGGTGGGTCTTATTCATCTAAGAACCCTACAAGCTTTTAGGTTCAAATACACTGTGTAAAGAAAGCCACTTTGTAGGTATACAATTTAAGGACGTATTATAAGAAACAACATCTTGACCAATATTTAATATTTGTGACGATGTGGATTCTAATATTCTATATAGCAGGGAAAATTGTAACAGCAAGGATAAAATGGATAGCCATTCAATTAGTAATCTAAATGAGCATGCTGAGAAAAGAAAATTTTCAAGGGCGTAGAGAGAAAGGATGTACAAAAGCCACTATTATAGCATACCCATCAAGATGAAGCAGTAATAAGACTTCATTCACGTAGATAGATGGAGTGAGGCGAGGCAAGAATGGAATGGGTACAAGAATAAAATAGAAATTGAAAGTATTAGTTGGAGAGTGGAACATGTGTTTCAAGTCATTATGTGGATTCTTTATAGGAGAGTTTGTCACACCAAGGATAAGAATAGATATCCATTCAGTTAGTGATCTAGAATGAGCATGCTGTGTAAAAGAAAGTTTTCGAGGGTGTTAAGAAAAAGGATGTACAACAGCCAGTATTGTAGCATAAGCATCAAGATGAAGCACTAATAAGATTTCATTCACATAGGTCATAGATAGATGGAGTGGCAAGGCAAGAATGGAATGCGTACAAGAAAAAAATAGATATTGAATGTAATAGTGGGAGTGTGGATCTCGTGTTTCATTGTCAAGTCATTTTCTGGAAGAAAACATTGAATTCAGGTCTAGCACTATCATATGCCTTTTCATTCTATCGCTAATACATTAAAATATGTTATAGCACCTTCTCTCTAGTTAAGAACGTAATTTTTATTTCTGCTAATTGAATGTAAATAATTTTTACCTCTACTAAAAATCAACAGTAAAGTACACAAGGAATTACAAATCTAATATCATAGCAAAAAAACCCTCCCTCACCACCACGTACACACAAGGAAAATATATGGTCTCGGGAAGATATGTTGACTGTCATGGATAAAGAGTAGAAATTTGACAGTTTAAGGTAATACGTCTTCATACAAAGTCCTTTACTAGTACAAAGTGGCCCTTAAAAGTCACATCAAGCTCAATTTGTGAAATGATTTCCTATATTATGGCTTGTACGAACATGGGTAGATAGAGCCACATTCTAGTATTCTAGGGAACAACATACACAAAAAGGTTACAGCTTAAGTAGCTAGTACCACAACAGGTATCAAGTTCTGCAAAGTTCTAAACAAAAGCAAATCTTAACTTGGGACAGCATATGGCTCATCTTCTGTGTATAAGGAGAAAGGTATGGAGTATATTATTACGTTTAGGAAGACAAACAATTACTAAGTTACAGTTTTATATAATGACAAAGGAATTACTAGAATACTACTTCTCAAGAGACAATATCAACCTCTATAAAAATTGTGAACTTGAACGTACCAGAAAAGTCTGGCCCAATGCATGGGCTTCCAGAGTCCCCGGTAATTTGCAAAATCTCAGCTCTAGCTGCCAATAGCCCATAGCGCAAGTAACTATATACAAAATTGGAAAAGCAAATCAAGAAGAGTATTATTTAGAATTTTTTGTAGAGGGCAACCAAAAGAAAAGTTCATTTCGCTTCTGCAAGAATGCCGATGAAGCACGATAAAATTCAAACTTATAACATGGAAATATATAGTGTAAAGTATAAACTAGACATCAAAGAAATGACCATCGATAAAAAAACATCACTGCATTAATATTAAACAAGGTCCACAAGTCATAGAGGAGAGATGAACCTGTGAACATAGAGGTAGTATTTTGTTCCCTTGAGATACATTTCCTTTACATATGAGTCTTGTCCGTCTGTTACTTTTGGAGCCTTGGCAGCATCATTCTCTGAGATGGCATATGCCATTTGTACAGATCCACCACCAAGATCAACTACTCCAACAGTATCTGCATATGTTTTCCCCAAGCGCCCTAGTAAATGGTTTATAGTGACCTACACAAATGTAAATAAGAACAATCGCTTACAATATTTCCAAAATTTAATTAATTTGCAGGGTCCAATCAAGAAACCTACGCATAAACTAAAAAGAAGCAGGCAAGAAAACTTATAGTGATTTAAGGAGTAGCCTCACAAATTTCAAAGCCATTATACATTAAACACAGTTATAAATCAACCAAAAACTATCACAAATATCTGAAGAAGTTCAGCATTGAAGATGAAAAGAACCTCAAATCATATCCCCAACCTTTGGCTGCATACAGCATGTTGCTAACATGAGTACATACCCGAGACTCATGCCACTATTTACACTAAGCTTTCCTCCAGTTCCCCATACTTGCTAAATTTAGTTTAGACAAAACGTTCATATTCTAGAAAAGCAAATGACTGTCCTTTTCATTCCAAATGAACTTGACAAATATGCATAATATATCATTCTATGGCACGCATAAATTAAAAATTAAGCAAACGTACCCACTGATAGGCACCCTCCTGAGATCCATCAAGAACAGTCACGGCATCAGACTTTGATTTGAGCCTGCTGTTATCCTTGAGGTAATCTCTAACCTTTTAAAGGAGAATTGAAGTACTAATAAGCATGAATCTAAGGCTATAGAATTATATAGAGCACAATATTAGCACCACCCAGGAGAAAATATTATTAGGCTTACTGCTTGCAAAATTCTGTCAGATGCATCACCTTCTAATTGCCTTAAACCTGCAGTTGCCTGAGTGGTGGATAGGATAACCAAATTATACTATTAAAGTTGTATTGAACACCAAGAAGTAATCAGATACCAGTACATGTAATTATTGTTTATTGTTGCCATACAAATTACTCACCCCGACTCTGACAACAGTCTTGCTACGAAGCTCTTGTGGAACTACAGCCTCAGCTTTCTCAAGAAGGGGCTGTAAAGAATTTGCCGCGGCCTTAGGATCCTTTGCATATGCACTCAAACCTGGTTTTAACTACAGCAAAGGTAAAATAAGAAGGTGGACTACAAAACATTAACTAAATGATCGTCCAAACAAAGAAAACTATCTTTAAAGATAGAATTCAAAGTGAGAAGATTGAAAGAGTTCTATTGCGAGGGAAAAAAATGCTAAAAATAATCTGAGAAATTATGATTCAATTTCAGGTGTATATTTCTCAATATACATTTATCAAAATATAATTTTGCCATTTTTCAAAATGAATATTAACCTCTATAAAAAAATCAGACTTCTTGTAATGCATACCAACCACAGTCCACAACTAACATCTAAACATGAAAAAGGCGAAGATATAAGTAGATAGCACATTGTAACATATTAACAAAGCTGCACACTGAATACCTAAAATCACATAATTTCATCCCACGTCTAGTTCTTCATCTCAAGTATCACAGAATTACTAAGCTAATTTTTCAATTCTAATACATTACCACAGTAAAAAATATCCAACTAAGTTCTAATATACTGTGTGTCCAGCATATAATAAAAAGCTCAATTCAGTAACATGATAGCATCATAAATATCCATCTAACACAAAATTCAAAATTATCATTTTTCCGAGATTTAACATGATTATGAGACTAGATTACAATAAAACAGCACACATTGCATTCGTTACAAAACTAGATATAACTTAACTGCGATGAGATTAGGCATATTACCTGTTCAAAAAGCTCGAGCTCATTTCCGATAGGAACGAGATCCAAATTCCTATCGAAACAAAAAACATGAACTCTACTCCCGGAACTACCAGCATCAAATATAACCGCATACTTATTACCACTATCACTAACACCGCCATTAGCAAATTTTCGATGCGAAAGCACGGAATCATCAATCGTATCGGAACGAGTCGTCATAACAAACAAAACAAACGAAATTAACAGTAAAGGTACCGAGATCACCAGAATAATGCTCCGGTACCGGTGAATCTGATCGGAAAAAGTGTCGTTCTGGCGATTACGTTGTTTCATTGTTTTGTCTTGATCAGAGGGAAACTGAAATTGGACTTCGAGAAGTTCGGCGGCCGACGGTGATCGGTATCGTATTTTCCCGTTGCCGGTGACGGTAGGTATCTGTGTGTCTTGTACGGACTCCAGCGCTTCAAATTGTGATTCGTATAGATGTGTTTGTGTGTGTGAGTTTCGTGTTTAAGTCGAATGTGAGGGAGGAATTGAATGTGTGATTGGAGAAGTGTGTGTGTGTGTGTGTGTGTGTGTGTTTGTGTGATTTTAGTGTGGGAGTGACAGAGAGAGAGATAGAGATCTGGAGAGATCGAGAGAGAGAGAGAGATGGAGGGAAGGTGTGTGTTTGGGTGTTGCGAGATGAACTGAACGGTTGCTTGGTTGATGTTATGTTATGTGTGTATTTTGTGCGTGTGCATTTGTGCGAATTATTTACAGACGTGTTTACGAATTTTTTCTTTTTCATTTTAATGTTCGAAATACAATAATTCTTTTTTTATACAAGATTTCGAAATACAAAAGTTCATTAACAAAAATGGGACAGAGGAAAAATATTAAATGGTAATACATTTGCGGAAAATATTTTTATATTCAAAAAATTATTCTTGTACTGTAAATGTAAAATCGGACGAAAATTTAAACATCAAATCAAATTGAAAATTTTCGGTTTGGTTTGGTTTGTCTTGATATTTTTCAAAATTTGGTTTTTCCAATTTTTTGGTTTGAACCGAACAATATTTAGCGCAAATATGTGATTTTTTTTATACTGTAAACCCCAACTTTGATTTTACATCAACTTTTGGGATCCAGTATACAAATAACAAGGCTGATAATGAAATCCTAGAATACCCAGTATCGGATTCGGAAAAAAAAGAAGAGCATGTAATGCAAATCTGAAGTAAAATCGAATAACCATGTAAAGTAGATAAACCGGAATTAATTCTAACTCCCACGTGATGAAAAAAAGTAGAAATCAGAAAAGAAAAGAAAAGTGGTACCGGGTGGGATTTTCTTGATGCCCAAGGAAACATGTAATAACCTTTAAATCACAATCCAATGTTAATTAGAAAAGACCCCATTAGTCTATATCTCTATATATATAGACACCTCCCTTAACAGGAATACACAATACACTATCGTATATCCATATATTGTTATTACAGCAAGACAAGGGTTTTGAGTTTATAAGGTGAAGAAACACAACAATGGCAATGGCAGCTGGTAACAGGTTTAACCCACTTGATCGAGAACTAATCACTTCTTATCTCAAGCCATTGATCTTGGGAGAACAACTCCCTTGTGACATTATCAAGTTCCGAGAGGTCTACGGTCCCTCCTCTGATCCGTGGACTGTTTTTGATCTCAATGATCAATCTTCTTGGTTCACCTCCCCTGACATTAAAGATACCGAGAAGTTTATGTTTGCTTTCACCAGGTTGTTGAAATTATCAAGATCAAACAGTGCTAATTCTAAAAACACTTCCAAGAAGGCAGGTTTTGGGACTTGGGTTGACAAGACTGTCCGGGATCAAATCGTGGATGGTGATGATGTTATTGGAGAGAAAAGGTATTTGGTGTTTGAAATCAAGGACATTGATTCTGCTGCTGGGGTTGGGTTTGATTTGAGGCAGGCTGGTTCATATCGGATGCATGAATATAGCTTAAGTGGGGTGAATGCGGGTTTGAATTCTGCTGACAGTATAGTTCTTTGTAAAATTACGTATGACTCTGCAAAGAGATGCCAAATAAGTGGTGGTAAATTCCAAAAGAAAAAAGAAAGTATCAAGAATCTTGAGGGAAGTGGCAGTACTGTAACTGAAGAAAATCTGAATGTGATTGATAGTGGCGGTGGTGATAATCTTGATGAAAGAAGGACTTCAAATTCTGAAAGTTTGGCTGTGATGAATAGTGATGTTGGTGACTGGTGTGCTGCTTCTCAAGATAACAATGATGTTGAAGAGGTGGATGACTTTGAGTACGATTTCACTTTTGATGATGACCTAGCTGATTACGATTTCAGTTTGGATGATCTAGGTGGATTCGACACAGATGGGATGACGGCGTGTCTAGATTCCAATGAAGAACAGGAGCTACTTGAAGACAACATGACCAGCAAGTTTGGGAAAAGAAAGTTTGAATTGGAGGACAATTTGTACCAGGCTAAGAAGATGTGTCTTGAGTAATTTTTAGTATCAGGCTCTAAGATATATATGTAATGCATTTGATAAACTAATGCTATTAGAATAAGGCTCTAAGATATGTATGTAATGAACTTGTTAACCTAATGCTATTATTTTGCCACTTTTACTGAATAATGTTTCATATACTTTTCTTGTTGCTTATATTTAATTTTTTTCATTCAGAAGGGTGCCGCGTTTGGTACCAATCAGACCCTCAGTTGTTTTAATCTACGTTGAATTCGTATAGTATATGAACTTGTTATTAGTCTCCAAATACTTTAACAATAGTTCCATCACCACCATTCAGGGAATATATTCGCATATAAATCCAATTTGACCAACATGCTCCTTTAAGGAAGTTACTGATGATAGATGCGGATTTTGCAGCATGTAAAACTGTTTGCATGTGGATAGAAAATATTCCTACTAATTAGTTTAGTACTCTGTCTAGTAATCTAGGATGTTTGCAAGTGAAAATTATAGTACAAGTTTTGAGCCAAGATGTATTTTGAACCTAATACTTAAAATTTTGATATCCCATCCTAGATGATGTATTTTGTAATAAGTCAAAGTCAAATTTTGAGATTTCTGACTTTGGAAAACATGATTGATGATGATACGGTCAAAGTCAAATATCAAACCTTGCAATGATAAGAATGCATTTCACAAGGAGAGTCATTTAATAAAACTGGAGCATCTAAAAGTATTTGCATCTCCCTTCCATAAAAAAAACCAAGGGATAAAGTTTCAAAGAAATACGATACAAAAACTGGCCCTCTCTTAGGGGCTAATCCACACTTTTAACTTAAACTCAGACACTCTAGCAAGCCTACTATAATTCGCATCCAGCAAATGTATCACAACCAACAGTACTCTAGCCTAATAACTGTTCAAAAGGGAATTATATCTCAACACTACGACTCTTTCTCATACACTAATTGAAGCTCTTTGAATAAGTAAACAACACGGATGATAACAGCAAGACCTATAGTATTTGCTTCTGTTCCTCACTCATATTAATTTAAAACTACTTCATGTATTCATCTCAGTGCTTATCATGTGAGCGGCTTGTTTGTTTCGACACATAACATTCCTTGCTACGTACATCAGGATTGTTACCACTCATCACTGAAGAACCTGCATAGTGACCATAATTTTATTAGTTATCAGTGTAGGTGACGGAGTGATTTGTAGAACAAGGAAAGGTGATAGTTATTGATATAAGTTAGTGCAAGCCCAGAATTAGAGGTTGCATCTAAAGTAGAAGGTATACTAGATGTTCTAGCACATACCGTTCCTTCAGTGAAAGCATGAGTGAGCCTTCCCATCATCATCACATACAACAGTACTGTCCAAAAACCATTTCTGATTCAAAGAGGAGAAGAGTAGAGATAGGTTGGCCGATGTGAGGTGGTTCCGGAAAAGGCTGGGAAAACCACCCCCCCCCCCCCAACATAAAATCAAATAAGTTCTTAGTATCAACAAGCTATTTGTATAACTTTGAACAATTAAGAAAGATAAGTGAACAATACACTGAAGCAAATAAATACCTTCATCAAAAAGTTAGTGATGCAGCTGTTTTGCAGCAAATCACATGAATCTCATTTCACTAAATCACAGAAAGGGCACATCAACATAAAATTTAGAGGCAATAACAATAAGTGAGTAGAAAATTTGATTTAAACCCATCGAAAGAAAAGGCACCAATACTAACAATTAATTTTTATATATAACTCACAATTTTATATTCTCATATACATGGAAGGCTGCCTAGGATATAAGATCTGTGATACAACGAAAAGACCACAACACCCCACAAAGTGTGCTCAAAATTATGTTAGCGGAACATCAAGGACTAGTGACTGTAACTATTATTACTTGCACAGATAAATAGATAATGATGGCCAAACCATTTCAAGCAAACCTACAGAAGGTGTCCTCTAATATCTAAAAACTTCGTTGCCAAAACAAAACAAGTTTAACTATAAAAGCATCACGAATCACGGGGATCCAGCTGATAGTTCGCCATTCTGACCAGCAACTCAAAGCTCATTCACATAGTCTGTCAACTTAGAGAGCTCAGTATCAGTAAATATCATCATATAACTTCAGACCTCTCACCACATTCACCTGCAAAATATGATTTTACTAAAAATAAGCAAAGTGCCAATACATTAAATATCATCTTACACATCTAATTCCTGATCTGAACTCGCCGTATCATTTCATCGGCTCCTTAGCTATGAACCATTTAGTCATCTTGATTTGAGCACGATGTGCTTCACAGTTCTCATGGTTTAAACATATCTCAGTGTCCTGCAACATGTGCTGCACTTGATGACAACCTGCATAAATTTAGATTAATTAGCATCAGCATAATAATAACAGAACAAGGGCCAAGTAGTATCAAACTAATCAATAGATTTCCCAATTTACTCTTGCAGGTCATTCACCATCACAATGCGGCATTACAGCTAGTGTCTCACGACTACAATTTCACAAAATAACATACAGTCACACTTGCACAATTTACTACAGGGTAGCAGAGCACTGGATAGCCACTTTAAAGTTTAAATCGTGCATACAACACCAATAATCTCTAGCCTCCACTAAGGCAAATATAATTATAAAGGAGTATTAGCTTTTTACTTGGCCCCTACAATTAAAATTTTCTGGTTAATAAATTTACAAATGAGTTCAAAGTTTTTGCTTGAGTTTTTTTTTTTTTTGCTAAATAATTAATTTTATTCCTAAGAATAAACGAAGAGCAAGTCTGAGACAAACCCCACAGCTAAAGAACAAACAGACATGCCTGCAAGTCCAACTATCAATGTAAAGTTACCACTTAGACAGCCTAGAAAAATAGAAAGAACACTACGTAAAGATTAATAAAGCCAACTAATTAAAGAGAAGTCATTCCAAGGAGCTTCTTGGTTTTACTAGCTCTGCTGAGAATGAACTGACCAGTTTTGAACTCATTCCAAGGAGTAACAGGTTACAAGGCTGCTTGGAGGATTGGTTGCAGGAACAGAAGAGGTGCTCAGCAGCTTCAATTTTCAGTAAGACAAAGAGCACAAATTGGGTTAATTTGCATTCCAAAGTTACCCACTCTATCATTCGTGAGAAGCCTGTTTCTAAGAGCAAGCCATAACAATATCACACATTTTGGGATGGCAAAAGAATGCCAGATTGCAAACTCGGTGGACACGATCCCACATCTCTAAATGAGTCCCAAATAGATCAAATAGAAACCTTTTGGAGCTTGTAGATCCTTCCAGAGAATACTATCTGTATTATAGATGTGAATCTGCTCTAATCATTGTCGAATCTCTATGGTTATAATATTATTAGGGGAACTAATTTGCCAGGAGCCATTGTTGATAAACTGCCCCGCTACAGTAAAGTTTGGAGTCTCGGAGTTGGAAAGTACAGAAGCATCAATTTGCAAATATAAGATGAGTTAATGCACCATTTTTGATGCACTCAGAAAACACCTCCATGGCTATAACAAAAAGGTAGGGGGAGAGCAGATCACCCTGCCTTAAACCTGATTTTCCTCTGAAAAACCCTTCAAGGGAACCATTAATTTTGATCGAGCACATACAAGTCGTTACACATTTTTCCAACCATTCAACAAACCTGACAGGAAATCCGATCTTTTCAAATAGCTTAAAGAGAAAAACCCAGCTTAAAGAGTCAAAAGCTTTATGAATATCCAGTTTTATAGCACATTGTGGGGCACCTTTTTGAAGATGATAGTGTTTACAGAGTCCTTAGGTCAACATTATATTATCACCGATAAGAGGACCTGGAATGAAAGCAGATTAATTGGGAGAGATGATGTTCAAAATACACTTCATTCTTGAGGCTAGAAGCTTCGAAATACACTTATACAACACTGTGCAACAAGAGATTGGTACGTGGGACATCTCCAAGGGGTAGTCCTGCTTAGGAATGAGAGCAATGGCTGCTGCATTGATTATTCAAGGCAATAGAAAAAATTACATAATAGCACGGGAGACATTTGCGCCCACTATGTCCCAAACCGCAATGAAAAATTCAGAGGTGAACCATCTGGTAGTTAACGGAGTCAGCAATAGAAAAAATACCTTCATGGCTCATGAGTAGTTGCAAGTTACCAGAATCATCTTTAAGAGCCTGAACTTTATTATGATTCCATCTGCTACGACAAGCATTAATGAAAAACTTGTAATTACCATCTCCTGATTCTAACCACTTGACACGAGATTTTTTTTTTTTTTTGAGCAAGTCCTCAAAATGCAAAGCTTGATTTAGCTCTGAAATAAGTTTTTACTCCTCCTGGAAGTGAGATAGATCTGAAATATCTGGCATACTAGATTGGTATTGCAAAAAGCCTGTTACGGGCTGCAATAACCATCTCATGAAGGTTATCTTTAGAATCATTGAGTTTCTTCATGGCAGATTTTACACTTTTAAGCTTCGAAGTCAAACAAGCCATGGATCACCAACAACAGGAGTATTCCAGGCCTTGGTAACTTCATCTCGAAAGCTTGGAACTTTTATTAGATGATTATAGAATTGAAATGGTTTTAAAATTCTTTGTTCTGGCAAGCCTAGAGAAATTGTGGCTGGGCAGTGATTGGAGAGACCCCTAGCCATGAAGTTTGCTAGGGAGGGCGAAATGTCGAAGTCAAGTAGCATTGACTATGACACGATTAAGTTTCCTAAGAGTAGGTCTGGTCCTTGCAGTTATCCCACCATGTGAACCTCTAACCAATGCTTCTTAGATCTGTGACTCCCTGATCAGTTACAAACTCTTTAAACTCAGCCATACCCAGAGTCCCTGCAGTTTCATCCTGACAAAGGCACACATTAAATTCACCAAGGAGGCACCATGACACTCCTTCATTTGATGTATTTAATAGTCAGATATCTGCCTAAAGAGGCCCCGCTTTTCCCGCTAAAGCATCAGTTTCATCAACCTTTACCAGGTTTCTGAAGGTGTTAAGCGGAGCTGGAGAGTCTTCAAAACCGGTGCTAAGAGGGTCTGCTTGAGTAAACTTTGCAGGAGAGTGTCTACCTTGAACTGTGGTCTACCCTTCATCATCTGTAGCCTTAGATTGAGGAGATTCAGCTTGAATTGGAGTTGAGGTCTCGATATAATTGCTGGGTTCCATAGAAGCAGCTTGCTTATCTACCTGGGAACCACGCACTCTGTCATCTTTATCAGTAGAAGTTTGCATATTGCTAACCCTACAATCTGCAGGTTTATGCTTGGGGACCCAGACACTCTTGGCTTCAGGGCAAGCAGTGGAGGGATGCCCTTGAGAGTTACAAACGGAGCAGAATTTTGGTTTTATACTTTTATGGGGTAATATACCATAACCTCCTCTTGCACTTTTTCCCCAGAAACCAGATCAATAGCCATTACCGGAATTTTGTTTTACCAATCTCATAACGAACAAAGAATTTTGCAAAAGGTAACACGTCATTACATCAAGTTTTGAAGTTAGTTGGTCTACACTGAGTGGAGCCCCAATAACACTTGCAAGAGAGCTCAGACCCTCTCTTGTCCAGTAACAATCAGGGATATTTGAAAATTTCACCCATAATGGCATGGTTTCAAATACAGCTTCAGTAATATTGCATTATATCCTTTTAATAAACATTTTCTAATCGTTTAGACTCTCATGCTTTCCGAGCAAAATCAACCACCGCCTTATATGGAGCAATGCCTTTAGTAAAAGTTCTAGTAATGCAATATAAATATATCACTAAATCAGTTCCTTTTTGTAAAATTTGGTCGGGAGGGCATACAACTGAAAGCAAGCATGCATATAACTGAAAGCAAGCATCATTCATAACAGATGGGGCAGACTTAACAACATGAGACCAAGATTTACCTTAGAGGTTGCTGACTTATCTCCATTGTTACCATCCATCTTTGCTTGAGTTATGACTGAATATGATTCTCTTCCCCACAAGTTGAGAGAATTGAACCTATAAATTAGACATGATGCTCAAACTGTAAGTGTGATTATAATATACAATTTAAAAAGCAAGCATCTGATGGGGTAGGCCGCAGGGGAAATGAACTTCTGTAAATAAAGAGTGATAACATGAACTTGAAATTTAGAAAAAAACATATTAACCTGGGACCCATCTTTTCTTTTGAAGACAGTATCTGGACTGCATAGCATCTCCAACTTCAGTTCCCAAACTCTTTCCCCTCTACCTTTGCAAATCCCTCACGCGTGAATAGGTTTGCGTCATATCCCCTCAAGTTGGTGGCCACACTTGGCTCAATGATATCCGTACAAGGCCCAACAATTACAAGAGAAGTTTCAACGACAGATTCATCCTCCTGCTCATAGGGATACCCGAAAAGCCGCCTCAACTTCTTAAGGGCCGGGTCTTTATATGGAAGAGCCAGCCAAGGCATAGTATCAAAAGTTTTCCAGAATGTTTCTTCATTTGTAGAACTTATAGTTAGGTCTGTGTCGGAAAGATAAAGTAGGACAACCTCGAAATTTTGATAATTTTTTTCAATTCTTCATAATACATCTTAAGTTTCCTTGTATAGAAATCAGGCGTATAACCATCCTCATAAAAATATAAGGCAACCACCTTATCATCAAGAGTGTAAATGGGAACCTGTCATCACAAGTAGAAAATCATTTAATTAAATATTTAGATGTTTATCTAAAGTTTATAATGCCAATGTGCAAACGAAACAAGTATAGTATAATAGAGTCCAATAAGATATTAACGATAACGGGAAGAAACAATATTTTGACACCTGACCTATTGGGAACTTCAGCATCAAGTTCCTAAACATCTTTTAACTGATCACATTTTAAGATCCTTACAATTTTATAAATGTCAAAAGTCAGTTATAATTTAAAGAATGGGTTCTGTTCTTTTCACGATGTAGTTTATTATTCCACTTCGACAAAATAAAAAAGGAGAATGAACCTTTTAGTCCTTTGACTATTTGTCATTATACTTTATGAGTCTTGCCGTGATATAAATGTATACCCTATGTGAGCTTCTACCTTGCTAAATCTTAGATTTAAAAGGCATACCTCGTGTACTAAGGGACCATGTCATATAATTCAAGACACGACCAGTAAAGCGAGCACTTTGTGTTGCTAGACTTAAAGTTCCCGAAAGACTAATTTTCTGTGTATTTTCCAGAATTAAAATTTGTTGCTTTCAATTACATTGTGTGTGTGTGTGTGATATAATCATGCATTACAATAGTGATCGCTTGTCTGATTGGATATATTGTATCTTGATGGTTGGTTGACCTAAATAGGATACAAGTACACAAGGATAGGTATAATAAAAATAATAAGTATAATATAATCCAATATACTAAAAAAAATACTTAATTTGTAAAAAAAGTCAAACCAGCAAAAAGAAATTGAGATAGTGGAAGTATGATTAGTATTTGTTAATTTTTTTTTTTTTTTGAAAAAATTAATCAACACACTATCTTAAAATGCCCGTTTCCTCGGCTTTTAGAAAACTCGTCGTATTAACTTATATTGCCTACATGCTTTTTTCTAAACTAACTATAATGTATCTATTTACATTTTCTGGAAGAAGAAAAGAAGCACACTTTGCACCTGAGGCCTTGTATTTCTTCAAAGTTCTGGTCAGACTAAGGTTCATCTCTCTCAATTAAAGGTATGTAGTATATCATGTCAGGATTCTTAAAAAGTAGGTAAGTGACAATTTCTTTGTCCAATTTAGGATGAGAGTAGTTATTACTTGTAATTATTTATTTTATTTAAGCAATGTTGATTGTGGCGGGTACTTGAAGTAATTAGGTATGTAAGGTATGTAGAGCACTTACTATGTTATGCAGAATTTTATGAATGAATTATCCCTATAATTTTCTCCTTCACTTCCGCTACTAAACTCAAATCTCTATTCTTCTCCTCATTTTCTAGTTCTGGATTGTAATAGCAATTCATTCATGTGAATTGTTACAATAAGTATTCACGTGTTTTCATGTGACACCGAGAAGCGAGCACAAGGAATTGAAACTAATATCAAGAGGACTGAAGTGCAATTGCGGGAGCTACAAGAACATAGGCGAAAGACCTATGAAGAGTTGCAAGGCTTAAGCAATAGATTGGAGTCATGAGTAGGAACTTATTTATTGAAATATTTAGATGTTTATCAAAAATTTATAATGTCAATGTGCAAATGAAACTAGTATAATATAATAGAGTCCAATAAGATATTAACGATGAAGGGAAGAAATAATATTTTAACACCTGAGCTATTTAACTAATTTCATTTTTAGGATCCTTACATTTATAGATGTCAAGTCAATTATAATTTAAAGAAGTGGTTCTGTTGTTTCCATGATGTAGTTTAGAATTCCACTTCAATAAAAAAAAGGGGGGGAATAAACCTTTTAGAGTTTTAGTCCTTCGACTATTTGTCATTATACTTCATAAGTCTTACTGTTTTATAAATGTATACAGTACTTGGACCTTCTACCTTGTTAAATCTTAGTTTTAAAAAGCATGCCTCGTGTACTAAGCCGGCCACGTCATATAATTCAAGACACGAAACCGTTAAGCGTGCGCTTGGTTTTGCTAGACTTTAAGTTAAAGATAGACCGATTTCTTGTGTATTTTCCACACAAAATTTATGATTTTCAATTACATTGTGTGTGTGTAGTATAAATATGCATTACAATAGTGATTGTCTAATTGAATATATTTTAACTTGATGGTTGGTTGACCTAAATAGGACACAAAGAACATATGATACAATAATCAAAAAACATTGTTCATCTATTCATAAAATTAATAAGTATAATATAATCCAATATACTAAAAGAAGTACTTTTCTTAATTTGTAAAAAAGTCAAACCAGCAAAAAGAGAATGAGATAGTGGAAGCATGATCTAGTACTAATTAATATTTTCTTTCTGAAAAAATTAGTCAAAACACTATCTTGAAATCCTCGTTCTCCCCAAACCTTGTCTTTTGGAAAACTCGTCGCATTGAACTCGAATCGCCTACATGCTTTTTTCTAAACTAAGGGTGCTGATGCTAACTATGTTACATTTTCCGAAAGTAGAAAAGAAGCACACTCTGCACCTGAGGCCTCATATTCCTTCAAAGGTCTGGTCAGACTAGGGTTCATCTCTCTCAATTAAAGGTATGTCTCACTAGAATTCTGTTCATATCATGTCAGATTCTTAAAAAGCTAAGAAGTAATAATCTCTTTGTTCAATATAGGATAAGAGTAGTTATTACTTGAGTAGTTATTTTGTTTAAGCCATGTTGATTGTATGGGGTACTTTAAGGAATTGGGCATGTAAGGTATGTATAGCAATTATTATGTTATCAGAATTTTATGAATGAATTATCCCTCCAATTTTCTACTTCACTTCCTCAACTAAACTCTAATCTCTATCCCACCCCCCCCCCCCTTTTTGTAGCTCAGGATTGTAATAGCAATTCATGTTCAGGATTGTAATAGCAATTCATTCATGTGAATCATTACAATTAATATTCACGCTTTTTCATGTGACACCGAGAAGGGAGCACAAGGAATTGAAACTAATATCATATCAAGAAGACTGAAGTGCAATGCCATTTTGCCGGAATTAAGAACATAGGCGAAAGACCTATGAAGAGCTGCAAGCCTTAAGCACTAAGTTGGATTCAGTTGTGCAGGTTTTAGTATGAGTAATCTACTTGGAGCTGACATTTATTGAAAGATTTAGTCATAAAAGTCATTACACGTTGCGGCCAAATATATCAACCAAGTCACTAAATGCAAAAGTGACTCAATTTAGTCACTATCATGAAAATATGTATCACAACGTTAGGGTCAACTATGTGTATCAACTATGGAACATACTTGATATATTTGGCCGCAGCGAATGATGACTTTGATAATTAACCATTTATGAAAATATCACTCCTGGTTTCAAGCAAGGGCACCTAGACCAGAATTTCCCCTGTTTAATGGTTCAAAGGCTCAGGAATATATCAACACAAGTCAGCAGTATTTTGAACTTTTTCTGATACTAAACGATGTAAAGATTCTTCATTTGTAAGGTGAGGCCAAGTCGTCGTACACATATAAAACCAGCCATGCATCAAATGGTAAAGTGGAAGATATAAGTGGTTAAATCAATCCTAGAAATGTATCTTCGTTGTGTATGTACAAAGAGAAATTTGAAGCAAGCAAACCTTTCACAGACTTACTCAAGAATGACAATGTTAAATGTAGTGGCAATGGACAAGTTAATTTTGATTTCTTAAAGGCAGCCATGTAATAAACACCAGTGTTAGCTTGGCTACCAATTCTCTCAAAAAAAATTGTCGTTGAAACTTATGTGAGTGGCAATGGAATGGGGGCTGTTTTGATGCAAGGTGTGAGGTCTCTCGCCTATTTGACGGGGAATGGAAGTGAAAATTAGAGGGAATCTATATAGTTATTATATAGTTGAGAAAAAGGACCCTGAGATGTATCTCAGGGAACTTTTCCTGAGATACAATACAAAATAATCTTAAATTTTACTGGACCCGCAGGGCTAATTAAAAAATTCTGAATTTACTAAAACGCTCATCCCATTTTTACATATAAAATATAGGTATCTCAGGGAACTTACCTGAGATATATCTCAGGCTCCCTAATCTCTATATAGTTTGTTTACATATAACATTTCCATGTGGGGTCCAGTTGACTAGAAAGTTGTTTAAATTATTAACAATAAGCTCAATTGTTTCTTAGTCAACTTGGTTAATTTATTAGATCTTCTATTCTCTATACTACTCATGCAACCCCTACTTGCTTATGGAATCACTAAATGGATTAAGACTATGAGCGCGACTCAACGGCTATTTTATTTACAGTTAATAAGTGGAAATCGTATCAAGTTGGATAGCAATTTAAGGTTAAAATACTTGTAATTTTAAAATATTTATTGAGCAAAGCTTGTCAACATTGATGCAACAGAAATGGCTAGGTAAATAGATAACGGGTTTGAAAATTGAATAAAAAGATGACAGTTCAAACATAGTGGCTGATGCCTTGTCCTAACTCCTAATGCAAACACGAAAAAGTTGTCCTGGCTACAATTTCAAACATCGTGCCTCAATGGTGTGGCAACAACTTATGAATTAGACCAGTAACACAGCCTACATATTAGTCCAAGATGGAGTGTTAAATTTATGTGATCCCAAACTCTCTGCAGACGGCGGTCATGGTGAAGTTATGCAATCCTATAGCCAACCTGCGGCGATGGGTCTTCAAAAAGAACAGGGTTGGGTTCAGGTATAGGTTTGGAGGGAAGAGCTACCTATATGAGTACTAACATAGGCAGACCCTGAGATACTAGAGCAAAAATTTCCTTCTCGTGTTCATAATCATGTGAGCTACGCACCAGTTTCGATCATTGAGGGAAAGAATGACTTTTAGGGACAGCAACGTCAGCATTCTTAAATTATAATTTTGATATTCGTAAATAACATGTGAAATACCATCTATCATTTCTATCCCTCTCTAAATTCATCTCAATAGAAAGGATTTTTAAAATAAATACACATACACACACACACGCGCGCACACACACACATATATACATAATAGAGGCAGGAAAGGTTTATATTGCTATGTTCTCTCGGGAGATTTAAAATCCCTAAACTATTGGTGTATATCCTCTAAATTTAGTACGATTTTAACAAAAGGTTGTTTACCATGAGTAACAAACTAGTTTAAGATGTCACACAAACTTATTTTTGTTTAAAATCGTGACACCAGAAGGCCTGAATGGTTTAAAATAGACCGACTTTCCCTAAAGTGAAACAATCAATTATGAAGT
This sequence comes from Saposhnikovia divaricata, assembly GCA_036435485.1. Classification (NCBI taxonomy): domain Eukaryota; kingdom Viridiplantae; phylum Streptophyta; class Magnoliopsida; order Apiales; family Apiaceae; genus Saposhnikovia; species Saposhnikovia divaricata. The sequence goes on along the minus strand of CM071601.1, from coordinate 204,371,880 downwards.
TTGTGATAAGTTATACATTTGTACCTTGTCCCCTTTGTTTGAAATGACAAAATCACGCTCCGAGGAGCCCAGAAGTGCTTTCAAGGAGGGTTGACTAAAGGCTGATTTGTCTCTAGACTTCAAGAATGACATCCTTCTATCGTCAAAACTCAAAAGGATAAGCCTCAGATCCATATGTCCGAAACAGTTTTTGAGGAGAAGTGTCCAAAACTACACCTTTTGAATTAATGAGAAACTCCCGAGGATCAAATAAATTACTAAACAGACCAAATTTTCTTTTCAAACGCTGTCTAGATGCTATATCTGAGAATGGTATGGCAGCCCATGATGGACTCTCGGAACATAAATCTTCAAATTTTCCTTTAAGAGAAGGATCAAAACATAGCTTTCCAGGTTCTTCATCGAAGCTTGTGACATCATCAACGACAACCAAAACAACCTCAAAGCAGTTGTTAGGCTTTAAATCATTCTATGTGTCCATTAAGGTTTTTCGGTAGATTATATCATCAGAATCTAAATGGCGATGTAGTGGCACAAAGTATATGACAATAAGCTTTCCTTCCAACTTGTCTGCCGTAACCTACAATATGTAAAGGTACAGCATAATCAGGCGACGAGCTAAATTAAATCTGAGATCCTCACTTTGGTTTCCTAATTTAAAGTTGGAAACTATGTAATTTAACTCAATAAACGGAGGCTTTAGACATTATTATCTTTACAAATAAAAGTCCGAAAATATTACAAATAACCCTATACTATATGCTGGGCATGGTTAAGGGGATAAAACCGAAACTGGAACCATATATTCCCGGAAATTTAAAAATTGAAACAACAACAGCAAACTAAACTAAACAAAACAAAGGAATATGATACATACATACAAACATACATACCAGTTGGGGATGATTGTATTTAATGAGGTAATCTCTGTTTGTAGTGAAAAGAAGTTGTGATAAATTAACAATATCTCCTTTTTTTAATTCTCTTTTCTTTCTCAAAATCACACCCATCTACAAAACAATAATAAAAAAAATTGAAAATGAAATAATAAACAGCCAGTCGTAAAATTTAAATTAAAAAAAAAAAAGACAAGAAGGCTAACCACTGAAATGGGATTGAGATTCAAATGAAATGAATCTAGAAAAACAAGTGGCGTGACTAGTTGTTGTTGATACTGTTTTTAGGTTATAATTATAAATATGGTACGTGTCGAATCTGCTGAACAACACCACCCTTGTACCACGCCCCATCAATCTTCTCAAACACACCGATAACACCATTGCTTACATCTATTAGGTCTTTAAACACTCAAATGTGTGTGCATTGGGGCTTTTTTCTCAACCACGAATCGGGTCGGGTCATTATACATGGGGCATGTTTGGCTTACCTTTTTTTTTAGGACTTATGAACTTATTTTCGGGTAAAAATTTCATATTTTGATAATTTTCTTATGAAATATATATATATATATTTCAAAAAACTGGTGGAAAATGAAAACTGAAAATTGGAAGTTGCAACTTTCGTTTTTCAGTTACATTCAGTTGAATATGGCCCTGGCGGGGTCTTGCAATCCAAATCCACCAAAATCACTCCACCTTAAAAAAAAAAAAAAATTGCATATGGATGCATTCAGTTGAATATGGCTCTTGTCGGGGGTCTTGCAACCCAAATCCACCAAAATCACCATACCTTAAAAAAAATTAAAAAATTGCATATGCAATCACATATACAAGTGAATACAAAAGATAGTATTTTTACAAATAAGAAAGTATTTTTGCAAATTAGATAATATTTTTGCAAACAGTTATTCTTAATAAAAGTAAATTTGCAAAAATGTACTTTTATCAATTTATTTCTCAAAAAAGCCCAAATAACTATTCCATTAATGAATTGTATCAAGATTCAAGGTATAATATCCGTATATTCGAAAAAAAATAGCTTTTTTCATTCAATAAATTTTATCATCCAAACGCTTAGACAATCTGAAAAGAAAATTCATTGAGAGAAGGTATCGTTAAAACCCCACAAAAATAAAATCCTATGAAAAAAAAACTCAAAGAGAAAAAGAGTGCCGTACAAAATTACATACATCGATTACAAAGAAATTAAAAAAAAATACCAATAATTTCTAGTAGCTATATCAAAAATATCTCCTGCCATCAATATTTATTGTTAAATTGATTTGAACACCGATTTTTCCTTCCATCCCCTATCTTCAGCTTCTATCCAACCAAAAATTCGTAAAGTACATTAACTGAAAAATCACAACAAAGCAAAAGAGGACAAATAAATCCATTTTCATATATAATTATAAATTAAAAAATTGAATATTAATAATTAATACTTTATTATAAATTAAATAGTTGCATACATCTAATCAAAAGGGATCCCCTTTAGTTAGACATCTACAAGACTACAACACTAATACTGTCATAAAGACAAATAGAAGTCATATAATTGATACAAATTCGTCAACCGATGACAGATAACAGCTCTCTACATATGGTCCAAAACCGACTTAACCAATTAAATAAGGCTGATTCACAAAATGATAAATTATTATATCTTCCAGACTCAAAAAAAGTAATCCATCAATTATAATCATCCATAAATGATACATAACAATTTATTACCTTAAACATAAAATATAGAATTATAAATTATACTCCCTCAATCCCATTTAATGTGGTCACGTTTCCTCAACTGTCTGTCCCAAAACTATTATTCACACTCAATTAATATGTTAAATTAAGTGTTAATTATGTTAATTTATTTGAAAAATAATATAATTTTATGGCAACTATTAGTTTATTTAAAATGATTGAATAAAAGGTGAAAATCTGATTGGCGACAAAATGAATAGGACGGAGTGAATAATTCATTTGAAAGATAAATAGTAAAAATCAATTGAAAAGGAGTTACAAAATTTAAAACCTTAAATACGCATTGAAAGCAAAATCAAGTTACCGAAATAAAAAAATATAGAAAATTAATAATTCAAAATAAATCGAACATTACTTATTCTCAAATCATGCACTAATCAAGATTTAATTAATACAATACTATTAATACAACTAGTCAATTTATCAACTAGTCAATTTATCCGGGTTTCGCGCGGTTTATAAATTTTTATTTTAAAGTAATGAAAATTGACAAATTTATTTCTATCATTTTTAAAAATTGATTGACCTCTTATGATTTTTAAAAAAAAAAAAATTGATTTAAAGACAATTTACATGAATTATTAGTTGGGGAAATACTCTTATTATATATCTAAAGTATTGATAATCTTAAAATATCACAAACATATAAAAATAAAAATTATAATATGAACGTAGTCTTTACAATTAAAGTTACAAATATTGAATATAACTTAATAACGTTTTTCAAGCCGACACCCCTCTAATAATATGCATGTTGAGTAATAGTGTAAAATTTTATTTATTTAGAATATTATTTTATTTTGACACAATATAATGAAACTACGGGTGTACAAATTCTTTATCAATTTAATCTTCCGATCAAATGGTTGTGTTTGTTCAATTTAATTAGTTTGGTCATAACTCATGTGTAATTTATTCATGTGCAAAAATATAAATTTGTTTGTATTATTTTTATACAAATTTCAGATAGATAAGATATGTGTACTTCCATAATTTATTACGACTTCCACAACCATTGATAATAAAAATTGATTGAGAAGTTAAGGTTAATAATATTTTTTTAAAGTCATCACCCCTCTCATAATATGCACACTCAATAATAATGAAAAAAATTATTTAATTAGAACAGAAAATGCTCATGAGGATGGTCTCGGGGCTTTCCTTGAGGTTATATGTGTTTGTAGTACAATTTCTGAGTGACAATGCTATAAATATTAATTCTCTTCAATTCAATTTACGTAAATGTCCTTATATTTTTAGTTTAGAAAACTTTGAATCTCGCGGTGCTACCTGAACTCATCCTCAAGCACATCTATCTCTAATTAGAATATTAATTTATTTCGACACAATATAATGAAACAAATAGAGTATAACTTTTTTATCGATTTTATCTTGCGATAAATGTTGGATTTATTAAATTTAATCGATTTGATCTTAACTCATGCATACTTTATTCATGTGCAAAATTAAAAAACTGCATGTATTGTTTGTATACAATTCTAGAAATGAAGTAAATACCTCGTACTTCCATAATTTATTACGACTTTCACAATTATTGATAATAAAAATTGTTTGAAAAGTTAAGGTCGTCTACCCTATAATCATTCGAAAAGAAATTATAATTATTTTGAATAGGGAATAAAAAATAACGTAATATAAACAATTGTTAGTTGTCATTTTACATAAAAATAAACATAACTATACATATATAATATTTAATAATGAAATAATAACTATAATGTTCAAATAAAGTTTGGTAATTTTTAAACAAATTAAATAGAGTTAATTTAATATATGATTAATAGGTGTAATTAATGAATAATTAAATTGTCATTAATAGCTATTTAATGCTAGAAAAGAATTTTAATAAAAAAATTCCAAAAAACAAAACTTTAAAAAAAATACCTTCAACTGTTCTGGTGCATTTCCGATCTCCTAACATTAAAATATACTAGCTTAAAACCCGTGCGATGCACGGATTTTTTAATATTATATGAATTTTTTCATTAATTTTAATTAATCTGTTTAAAACATAAACTTGGGAGGCTTAAAATTTTATATGAGATGATTTGATAATAATTATATAAATGTTATCCGTGATATATATTTTTAGAAAATGAGGAATTTTAGTTATAAAATATAGAAACGATGATAGATTTTACTTGAAAAAGGTAATCGACTAATTATTAGTATTTATAGAATTATTATTTTATTTTATTAAATAGAATTCCCGTGATATGATATGAAAATAGAGATTTTAGTTGGAGAAAATTAAAAATGTAACATGTTGTATGTGAAAAAGGTAATTGATTAGTTTATAATAAGGTAATTGTTGTATGTTGTATGTAACATTAAAAGTTTGGTTGGTCGGTACGGTATCTGTTGATTTTACTTATTTATTCTTATTCAACTATAGATAATTTCCTTTGGTATCTGTTGATTTTACTTATTTATCCTTATTCAATTACAGATAATTTCTTTTTTCATATTAAACATATTATCTTTTGTGTTTGGTACCTATTGATTTTACTTATTTACCCTTACTCAGTTAGAAATAATTTCCTTTTTAGGTTAAATATATTATCTTTTTTCTATTTTTAGTAACTAAATAATTTTCTTTTTTAGGTAAACTACATATCTTTTATATTTTATCTAACTAAAATTCCTCCTTTATTATTCAATTTTCTTTTTCAGGTTAAACATATTACATTTTCTATTTTTCAATAACTAAATAATTTCTTTTTTCAGGTCAAATACAATATCTTGTACATTTTATCTAACTAAAATTTCTCCTTTTTTAAAAATACTACATGCAATTTTGTTTAATAAAATAACATATTTATATTATAATTACTATTAACTAATCAATTATCTTTTTCAGCCAAAACACATTATTTTTTCTCTTTTCTCTAACTAAAATCTATATTTTTCCAATTTTATCACGAATGATTACTTTTTCAGCCAAAACACGTTACCTTTTTTTTTCTCTTACTAAAACCTCTCTTTTTCCAATTATATCACGGGCGTTTCTATTTAATAAAAATAAAAGGGAAATTCTCACTGGTACCACTGAAGAATTGGCTTTTCCCAGTGGTACCAGCTCAATTTTGTCTCCTCCCAGCGGTACCCTGTGATATTAGTTTGTAATTAATAATAACCTTCCGTTAATCAACATTTAAACAAACGTAAATGGATAATTATTTTTTTTTCTTTTACTATAAAACAACTATTTTATTGTATAATATATTAATTATATTTTAAATAGTATAGAGTAAAGTAAATAAAAATAAGACGATAAAATTAAATTAGGGCCTAACACTCAACAATCGGGTTTACAATCAAATTAGGGCTCTGAAGGCGATTTGGGAAAAAACGAAGTTGAAGGCAATTTGGGGAAAAACGAAGGTAATCAAGAAGCGAAGGCAATCAATTCATTCTCCAAAGTCAATATTCCACGTTTTGACATGTATGTATGTGTTTGGAATATATTTTTGATATATATATATATATATATGTGTGTGTGTGTGTGTGTGATATTTATGTATGTATATATGTGATGTATATGTAAGTATGTATGTACTATGTCTAAATATATGGTTTGTATCTGTCATATATTGTGTTAGGTTTAATTGAAATCGCAGAAAAGTTGAAAAGATTTTGAAATTTATTTGGAGGGATGAGGTTGTTGATATGAAGATTGATATAGACAAGTGTACGTTATTAGATGTTATAGTAAATTATGAAAACAAAGGTAAAAAAAGGGGTATGAAGCTGGATTATCGCTTCCCTACCTTTAGCTATGTGTTCAATATGGATAATATCAAATTATTGTCTGATAAAGACCTCACTCAAATGTTTGAAAGGACTACTAGTAAGTCTGAGGTTGTTATATGGGTTGGGTCTGTTGTACAACCAAATGCTTTGTATAAACTAGTCCTCAATTTGAAGAAAAAAACTGAAAAGGAGAAAGTCAGAGAGGAGAATGTGGTTACTGATGATAATAATCTCCCTAATCTTGATGACCTTGAGGACATCTCTGCAATAATGTCCAAAACTAATGAGCTACACAACACCTCTTCAAACACCTCTACAAAAGGTAACAAGCCAAAAAACACCTCTCCAAAAGGTAACAAGCCTAAAAACAAACTACAAACCAAAGGCAAAAAAAATCTTGCAATGTGAACCTACCACCACCCCCCATCTCACCGAAAAGTGCCTTTCAAAATCTAACTATTAGAAGAAGCCCGAGATTGTCACCTATACAAAACACCTTCCTCATTGCTCCAACTGGTAAAAGTACTTTATTTTCTGATCAAAACTTGTTCAACAGAAAAATTCCAAAAAGTATAGCTAGAAGAAAGGGCTTGAGTATTGATTCACACATTGTTGGAATGTCAACATCATCTGAAAGTTTGGTTGACTTGGGGACTCTGGTAATGGGGGAGAGCTGTAAAAAGAAAGGTGGAATTCAGGGATGAACATGTGACATCTGATGAGTTTAATGGTAATGATAATGTGGATGATAATGTGACAGATGGGGAAATGAGTGATTCTGATGAAGATATTATTCATAATGGAGAGCTGTTTGATGTTGAAGATGGCATACAAATAATTCCTAAATTTAAAGATAATTGGAAGCATGGACAATTGCATGACTTTATGGATGACAATGATGCTGATAATTACTATATTCTGTACAATAATGGAGAGTTGTATGAGGACAAGGAATTTGGGAAGATAGTCTTGAGACCCTGGATGATATTTATGGACAAAAGTCATTTTAAAGATACACTCAAAGACTATTCTGTCCAAGAAGGTTTTGCTATTAATGTGCTTATTAATGTGCTTGCTGCTGACAATAAAAGGTACACCAACACTTGTTATGCTCAGTGTTGTGGATGGAGGATACATGTTAGTGTGTTGCCTGATGGAGTTACATGGGCCATAAGGAAGATTGAACCCAATGTTCATACTTGTAGAGGACTGGAGATCAATAACCTTATTTGCAATGCTAAATGGGCTGCAACAAAGTTACTAGCCAACCCTGATATTCCTGGAAAGGCCTTAAACGAATTATTTTTCCAGAGGTTTGGGGTGTATATGAAGAAATCTACATTATATAGGATGAAAAAATATGTTGTGGATAAATTGTTTGGGGGGCATGATCAGTCTTAGTCTGATTTACCAGCATACTACAATAATTTGTAATACAAATCCAGACTCAAAGGCATTTTATGGATATGTTGAAAATCAAAGCATTCCCAGAGTACCTTGGTTCAAATTGTTGAATGTGACGCCAAAAATCTGTTTGAAGGTTGTATTTCATGCCTTACTGAATTATATAAACGTTTCCCAAACGTTTACAGACGTTAGTGGTATTATTGATTACAAACTAATACCACAAGGGTACCGCTGGTTGGAAACAAAAATGAGCTGGTACCATTGGAAAAAGCCAATTCTTCAGTGGTATCAGTGGGAATTTCCCAAAATAATAATATCTATCTATCTATACTTCTATACTATTATATTAAAGCCGAAACATTGAAAGTTTTGGTTTTCGGTTTGGTTATCCTATTTATTAAACTTAAATAATAACATAATATAATTAATGGTAATTAACCGACTGCCTTTTTCACATTTACTTTTAGTTGAATATTTTGTCTTTTATAAATACCTAAAAAATCAATCTTATCTTATTTCTCAATAAATGAAACCCGTGCATCGCACGAGCATTGAAAGTTTGTCGGTTCGATTTTCAGCACGATCATCTTAATTATTAAAATAAATAGTAAAATAATATAATTAGTGATAATTACTTGATTGTCTTTTTTTATTTCTCAATAAATGAAACCCGTGCATCGCACGAGCATTGAAAGTTTGTCGGTTCGATTTTCAGCACGATCATCTTAATTATTAAAATAAATAGTAAAATAATATAATTAGTGATAATTACTTGATTGTCTTTTTTTAATTGAAAGAGATTAACTTTTAATTGATTGATGATATTATCTTTTATAAACATCTAAAATATCGTATCTTCTAATCAATAATATAACACTATATCATCTACTTTATGTTAACTTTATTTTAAAATATAAACTTACAATAATCAATACATACTGAAAAATATAACACTATATCATCTACTCACTAACAAAATATAATAAAAATATGTATACAACGAATAATGACCATTAGATTTTTAGTAAAAAATCAGAACCGTTAGATCTAATGATTAGATTTATTATAAGTTTAAATTAATTTACTAAAATTTCAAGGTTCGAATTCTATTAGCGACACATTTATTTTTAGTTGAATATATTGCCTTTCATAAATACTTAAAAAATCAATCGTATCATATTTTTTAGTCATTAATATTTTTTTCTAATTAAAACATGTTACCATTTTGATTTAATACTAATCTTATAATCATTAATATATACCCAAAAATATCAAACCATATTTTTTTAATTATCAATAAAATATATTAAAAATCCGTATACCTTTTTGTAATAGGAAAACATTAGCATAATCCGTAAACATGAGTATATTAAATTATATTAAATTAAAATTAAAAAATATTAAAAATAATGATTATATAAAAACATAATTGTAATATTAAATAAAATTTATACCATGATAAAAGAAACCCGTGCATCGCACGAGAATTGAAAGTTTGTTGGTTAGATTTTCAGCACAGTCATCCTAATTATTAAAATAAATAGTAAAATAATATAATTATTGATAATTAGCCGATTTCCTTTTTTTAATTTAAAAAGGTTTACTTTTAATTAATTGATGATATTACCTTTTATAAAAACCAAAAATATCGTATTTTTCAATTAATAATATTTCTTTCTAAATAAAACACGTTAACTTTTACAATAATTAATATATACCCAAAAAATATAACACTATATCGTCTAATCACTAACAAAGTATAATAGAAATCTGTATACAGTGAATAGATCTTTAAATTTTTAGTAAAAAATCAGAACCGTTAGATCTAATGATTAGATATATTATATGTTTAAATTAATTTACTAAAATTTCAATGTTCGAATTATGTCAACGACATATTTTTTTTTAAAATTTTATAATATAAGTTTTAAACCACATAATTTTGCAATCATTAATGTATACCCAAAAATATTATACCATTTTGTTGTTAGATTTTTAGTATTTAATAAGAACCGTTAGATGTATTTTAAGGTATATTTGGTCCATCTTCTCAAGAAGAGTACTACTAAGGGCATCTCCAATAGAAGTTGTCAACATAGTTGCCAACATCTAACACATCATCATATATATATTACTTTTTTATTTCTTCTCTCCTCCATCTCATTGTTGGCAACTTTTGTTACAAATCTACTCCAATAGTTGGCAACTTTAAAAGTTGCCAATGTGGTCCCATACATCAATTTTATATTATCTTATAAACACATATTATATTTATATATTCTAAATAAAATTGAAAATTTGGATATTTAAATTACTTAATTCCCTCCCGTAATGATTTTTTTTCCTTTTTTTGACATTACATTAATATCAAATATCAAATGATTTAAATTTTTAAATATTAAATAATATTATCTTTACATCAATATCATTTGATTAAATGAAAATAGTGCAAAAAAAATTATATTTTTTTCTTTTCTTCTCATGTACATTAATGATATTAGATATGTGAGATATTTAGAAAAAAAAGAAAAAAACATTTAAAGAGATAATAAAATGTGGGAGATATAAAAAAGGGTAAAGTTAAATACATTTTTGGGGAGTTGTATGTATTTTAACTAAATGGGGAAGTTGCCAACTTTTGGCAACTTTGGTTGGCAACTTGATGGCAACATTGATCCTCCAATAGGTGGGCAACCAAGGGTGCCATGCCACATAGGACTTGTCAACCTCTTGGCAACCCCTATTGGAGATGCTCTTAACAATTAACAATTGACAACTTTGATTTTACATCAACTTTTGGGATCCAGTAAACACATACTAACAAGGCTGATAATAATGAAATCCTAGAATACCCAGTATCGGATTCGGGAAAAAAAGGAGCAAACCCAATGCAAATCTGAAGTAAAATCGAATAGCAATTAAGTTTTCAAATATTTTAGTCACTAGTAATGCCGCAATTGAGCATGATGAAATTATAATCATACCATTGTTGTTGGAATGACTTGAGCATGGGCAAGCAGTGGTCTGCTCAAACCTCAGAACATATAATTCAGCAAAAGTTCATATCAATACCATTTGAGCAAACCAGCAGCTCATCAGTGCACATGCATAAAAGAATAACATGCGACGAAGATTTAAAACTAGCATTTAGCTGGAATAGTTCACCGACTTCAAGCACAATAGCATATCTAAGATCATTCGAAAACAAAATATGTATTTGATAAGCAGAATAGAATCCCTTAAAGGTGAATTTTAGAACCATCGCCTCTTCAGGCTGTCTTCTGCTTGACTGGGGGTGGGAAAGTAACACCATATAGCGAAGCTGATAATATTGTCCCAACAAAAGGAGAAATCCAGTAAACATAAAAATGCTCCCACGTATTGTGTCGATTATTTACATATGCCCAACCAAAGGCCTGCAAACAAATGCCAAGACAGTCATGAAATATTAAATCGATTTACTATTGTCTATGACTCTATGTATATGAAGTCTAAGTAAGGCTCTATTTTAAGGATCTGGCAGCAAGGTGTCTACTGAGCTGAGATGCAAACAGGACACATGCTTCACGATGTAATAAACTCTCTTATTAAAGTGGTGTTGTATAAGTAGTTTTGAATCAAGGTCCAAGAAATGCTATTCATATTAGAAAAGAAAAAAACGAAATCTGGTGGCTAAATAGACCAGCAAAAAAGAAAGTAAATTTATAGTCATTTCTCATTTTGAAACAAGTGTCAAGTTTAGAAGTTCTAAACATAACTATCATATACCATTCATAATTTCTTCGCACAACTTACAAATGAGTGAAAAAAATCTAGATTCTAACACAACGAAAGATAATATGTGGTACTTACAATGACAGGATTCATAGAAGGGCCAGTATAACTGGAACCTGCAATAAAAAACATCATAGTTGACATGGCAAGCAACCAATTCTTCAGAAGTGAGTTTCTGGGACCCTTAAGGATGATAAAGAGCGCAAGAAAGGTAATTGCAAAGGTCAACAACCCCTCAGCAACCGCTCCTGTGTGCATGTCAACTTTCAAAGAAGGCCCCCCTAGCATGTGTTTGTACTGCAATGGCATTAGCTCCTTGATTGTCAATGCACCGGCTGCTGCTCCAGCTGCCTACAAAAAACATTCAACAAGTCATTTTTGGCTTCTTTCCTTGTATTAAATTTAACAGTTGGGTAGATTTTGACGCTATCTCAAATTCAGAAAACCTGAATTACCCTAGAATACTAATGGTTATAAATTAAATCAAAAGACGAACAAACAATCTTTTTACTACTTTTACTAGTTGCACGACTAAATCTCGACTTGTAAATTAAATAAAAAGTTCAAGTCTATAGCAAGAAATAAAAAAAACAAGTACATAATTCAGGAATTAAGAAATTACGATATATACCTGAGCAGGAAGACGAAGAGAAACGGAGAACAAGGACTCCTTATGGATTCCAGCAGCATAAAATGCCGCGAATAATGTGGGGTTGAAGCTCGCACCACCCAGCGCCTCCGCGATAAAATTGAAAATGAATAACATAAGTGCTATAAGAGAGACTGTGATGAACAGGTTGAAGATGAATCCTTCTACTCCAAAACTAGTACCAATGACAGAGGTGATTGGTCCTAAAGTCGAAGCGGAAAAAACCCACATAAAGGTTATAAGTCCATCACCAATGGCTGATTTTATGGCACCCATGATTCTCCAAGAAAGTAAGATTGTTTTCAGACAATGAAAGACAAGATGAATGCTTGACTATTGACACTGATTTATATTTTGTCAGGGCGCGTTTTTTGACTCAAAACTTCTACTTTTTCGGTTATACAAATTTTGTTATCCAAATCTGGATTGCTGTGTATTTTTTATGGAATCTGATTTATCACAAAATCTGATATTCCTTTTCTTTTTAAAAACGTAAGAATACAAAATACTAGACCAAGATTTCTTTCTCTGTTTGAGCTAAAGAGCTTAGAAATATTGCAATGCAGGTTATGCAAGAAATCTTATCTTCTGGGAAGAATATGCTAAACGTTCTCTTCATTTCTTTTGGCTATAGGAAAAAAGAGAATTATTTCAGATAATCTATTATATACGCAAGAATATTAATTTATTTTTTCGAGATAATATATTAAGATGATCTGTGTAACATACATCTTTTAGAAAATGTTATCGTTGTTACATTTTGTAACAAACATCTTTCTTAGTCCATATATGCTGGTTATAGTAAAATCTCTATAAATTAATATAGTCGGGACCGGAGAATTTTATTAATTTAGAGAGATATTAATTAATCGATAAATTAATAATAATTAATTTATAGAGATTTTTGACATAAAAAAAATAAATTCAAATTATATACATTTAAATAGATTGAATTGTACAATTTATGTTTTATACTTAATTCAATTAATTAAATATACGTTATTTTATAAATTCAATGAGTATTAGCGAGATTCAAAGTAAAGACTCATGTATATTTAGATGATATCAAAGATAAAATAACATTTTTGGAACCTTTTGAGCACTCAATACATCAAAAACATTGATTAATAACTTTTTAATACTTTACGAAAACACCACATTCGAACTTTTTGATGTAACAAAGAGGGTTAAGAATGAGGTTCATATAGATTTAAATTTTAAGAACCCTAGAATCATATTTTACAAAAGGGTTATACATATATTTTTATGATTATAAAGAATTTATTAATTTATAATATTATTGGGACCATATATTTATATAGGGGTTCAAAAAATTATTATCTTATTATCTTATCGAAATTGATCATTTTTTGAACTAATCTGGGACCAGAGGAAATTATTAATTTAGAAAGATTATTAATTTATCGAGTATTAATTTTAGCGAGATTTTTCTGTAGTTAGGAATATGGTTCGATAGAGAAATGGATTAAATAGTTATGAGTAAGCTGATTAGCATATTGAACTATAAATTGTTAAATATTGAAGAAAAACAATATGATCATTGGATAAACGAGAGATTAAACCTCGAATTTTGCTTCCCGCTCCTTGACAATGAGGGTGTTTGGCTACAACACCTTAAAAGAGTTTTCAACTTTAAGGAGGCTTTGGTGTGTTTGGCAACATGGGCTTTAAGGCCGCTTTAAATTAAAAAACTGCTTTAAGTCATAAGTTTCATTTAGGTAATTTTGACTTATGACTTATGAAGTTTTTTTTTTTCACGATTCTTGTAAATTTTAATATTATGAATTTAAAATTTTTTTTTTAAGTCAAATTTCACTTTAAGTCAAAATTATTAAACCCCCATTTAACTTTAAGTAAAACTAGCATAAAACCCGTGCGATGCACGGATGTTCTTTAATATAATGAAAACCTTTTTTTCTAATTTGAATTAAAAAATTTAAGATATGAATTTTTTGGCTTAAAATTTTAAATAATATGATCTAATAATAATTATATATATGTTGTTCGTGATATTTTTAGAAAATGATGGATTTTACTTGAAAATATAGAAAAAAAAGATTTTTTTAGCTAAAAAAATGTAATCGGTTAGTTATTATAATATTATTATCTAATTTACTTAAATACAGCTACCCGAATAGGTTTTATTGGGAAAAAAATAAAAAATAGAAAAAGTAACGTATTTTAGCTGAAAAAGGCAATCGGTTAATTATTAGTAATATAATTATACTTGTAATATTTTATTTTATTAAATAGAACTGCTTATAGTGTTTTTAGAAAAGTAAAAATTTAATTAGATAAAATATAAAAGATAATGTATTATACATGAAAAAGAAATTGATTAATTATTGAAAAATAGAAAAGGTAACATATTTGACCTTCAAAAGAATTTATTAGTGGAAAATTTTTATTTAGATTAAATATAAAAGATAATGTATTCTACGTGAAAAAAGAAATTGATTAGTTATTGAAAAATAGGAAAGGTAACATATTTTACCTGAAAAAAGAAATTTTTTAGTTATTAGTAACTATAAGTAATTATGCAAGGATAATTAATTGAAAATAACATGTAACGTTAGGTAAGGGTAAATAAGTAAAATCAACAGGTACCGTACCTACCAACCAAACTTTTAATGTTTCGGTTTTTAGATAATAGTATAGATAAGTAATTATGTAAGGATAATTAATTAAAAATAACATGTACCGTTAAGTAAGGGTAAATAATTAAAATCAACAATACCGTAACGACCAACCAAACTTTTAATGTTTCGGCGATGCAGGATTCTTTTCAATATTATATGAATTTTTTTCATTAATTTAAATTTTTTTTTTAAAATATGAATTTTGGAGGCTTAAATTTTGTTATGAGATGATTTGATAATAATTATATGAATGTTATCCGTGATATTTATAGAGGAGGGAGGATTTTAGTTATAAAATAAAGAAAAGATGATAGGTTTTAGTTGAAAAAGGTAATCGGTTAATTGTTAGTAATTATAAAATTATTATTTTATTTTATTAAATAGAATGCCCTTGATATGATTAGAAAAAGAGAGGATTTAATTAGTTAGAGAAAATTAAAAAGGTAACATTTTCTAGGTGAAAAAGATAATTGATTAGTTTATATTAATTATAATTTAATTACGTTATTTTACTAAATGCAATTACTCGCAATGTTTTTAGAAAGGGAGAAATTAATATTGTCTATGATATTTCTATTAAAAAAGGGATTTTAGTTAGGAAATATAAAAAAGATGATACGTTTCGGCTGAAAAAGGTAATCGGTTAATTACTAATATTATAATATTATTAGTTTATTGTATTAAATTGAACCGCCCGATTTAATTGGAAAAAGAACGATTTTTGTTAGAGAAAATAGAAAGGCAGTGTGAAAATTAAAAAGGTGACATGATTTATGTGAAAAAAAGTAATTGATTTGTTTATATTAATTATAATTTAATTATGTTATTTTACTAAATAAAATTGCTCATAGTGTTTTTAGAAAATGAGATATTAAAGTTGCCCGTGATATTTCTAGAAAAAAGGGAATTTAATTTGGGAAAAAAATAAAAGATGTTACGTTTTAGCTGAAAAGGTAATCGGTTAATAATTAGTATTATGAGATTATTATTTTATTTTTATTAAATAGAAACGTCCGTGATATAATTGAAAAAAGAGAGATTTTAATAAGAGAAAATAAAAAAAGATAATGTGTTTTGGCTTAAAAAGGTAACTGTCCATGTTATAATTGGAAAAAGAGAGATTTTAGTTAGAGAAAGTAGAAATGGTAACGTGGTTGAAAAGGGTAACTGATTAGTTAATATTAATTATAATTTAATTATGTTATTTTATTAAGCAAAATTGCTCGTAGTGTTTTTAAAAATGGAGAAATTTTAGTTAGATAAAATTTAAGAGATATTGTATTTTACCTGAAAAAGTAAATTATTTGTTTTTGAAAAATAGAAAAGGTAATATGTTTAACCTAAAAAAGGAAATTGATTGATAAAGGAGAAATTTTAGTTAGATAAAATATAAAAGATATTGTATTTTACCTGAAAAAAGAAATTATTTAGTATTTTAGTTAGATAAAATTTAAAAGATATTGTATTTTACCTGAAAAAGAAAATTACTTGTTTTTGAAAAATAGAGAAGGTAATATGTTTAACATGAAAGAGAAAATTGATTAATAAAGGAGAAATTTTAGTTAGATAAAATATAAAAGATATTGTATTTTACTTGAAAAAGGAAATTATTTAGTTATTGAAAAATAGAAAAGATAATATATTTAACTTGAAAAAAGAAATTGATTAGTTAGTAGGATGAGTAAGGGTAAATAAGTAAAATCAACAGGTACCGTACCGACCAACCGACCGACCGACCAACCAACCGACCGACCAAACTTTTAATGTTTCGGCTTTTATATAATAGTAGCCTAAAACCCGTGCGATGCACGGTTTTTTTAATATTTTATAAACAAAAATCCTTAATTTAAATTAATTTTTTTTAAACATGAATTTTGGAGACTTACATTTTTATATGAGATGATTTGATAATAATTATATAAATGTTATCTGTGATATTTCTAGAAAAGGAGGGATTTTAGTTTGAAAATATAGAAAAGATGATAGATTTTAGTTAGAAAGAGTAATCGATTAATTATTAGTAATAATAAAATTATTACTTCATTTTTTAAAATAGAATGCCCGTGATATGATTAGAAAAATAGAGAATTTAGTTAGAGAAAAATTAAAAAGGTAATATGTTCTATGTGAAAAAGGTAATTGATTAGTTTATAGTAATTATAATGTAATTACGTTATTTTACTAAATACAATTACTCATAATATTTTTAGAAAATGAAAAATTAATATTGTCTGTGATATTTCTATTAAAAGAGGGATTTTAGTTAGAAAATATAGAAAAGATGATACGTTTTAGCTGAAAAGGTAAAGTTAATTAATAATATTATAATATTATTATTTTAGTTTATTAAATAGAACCGCCCGTGATATAATTGGAAAAAGTAGAGATTTTAGTTAGAGAAAATAAAAAGTTAACGTGAAGATGACATGATTTACATGAATAAGGTAATTGATTAATTTATAGTAATTATAATTTAATTATGTTATTTTACTAAATAAAATTGTTCATAATTTTTAGAAAATGAGAAATTAATATTGCCCGTTATATTTCTGGAAAAAAAGGAATTTAATTAGAAAAATTATAAATGATGATATATTTTAGCTGAAAAGGTAATCAGTTAATTATTAGTGTTATAATATTATTATTTTATTTTTATTAATAGAAACGTCCGTGATATAATTGGAAAAAGGGAGGTTTTAGTAAGAAAAAAGGTAACGTGTTTTGGCTGAAAAGGTAACCTCCATGATATAATTGGAAAAAGAGAGATTTTAGTTAGAGAAAAGAGAAAAGGTAATGTGTTTTGACTGAAATAATTGATTTGTTAATAGTAATTATAATATAATTATGTTATTTTATTAAACAAAATTGCTTATAGTGTTTTTAAAAAGGAGAAATTTTAGTTAGATAAAATGTAAAAGATATTCTATTTTACCTGAAAAAAGAAATTATTTAGTTATTGAAAAATAGAGAACGTAATATGTTTAACCTGTGCTTGTAATGTTTTTCAAAAGGAGAAATTTTAGTTAGATAAAATGTTAACGCTATTCTATTTTACCTGAAAAAAGTAATTATTTAGTTATTGAAAAATAGAGAAGTTAATATGTTTAACCTGAAAAAGGAAATTGATTAATAAATGAGAAATTTTATTTAGACAAAATATGAAGATACTGTATTTTATCTGAATAAGAAAATTATTTAGTTCTTGAAAAATAGAAAGATAATATGTGTAACCTGAAAAGGGAAATTGATTAGTTAGTAGATCTGTAATTGAGTAAGGGTAAAGAAGTAAAATCAACGGGTACCGTAAAAAAGGTAACGTGTTTTGGCTGAAAAAGGTAACCTCCATGATATAATTGGAAAAAGAGAGATTTTAGTTAGAGAAAAGAGAAAAGGTAACGTGTTTTGACTAAAAAAGGTAATTGATTAGTTAATAGTAATTATAATATAATTATTTTATTTTATTAAACAAAATTGTTTGTAGTATTTTTAAAAAGGAGAAATTTTAGTTAGATAAAATGTAAAAGATATTCTATTTTATCTGAAAAAAGAAATTATTTAGTTATTGAAAAATAAAGAAGGTAATATGTTTAACCTGAAAAAGGAAATTGATTAATAAAGGATAAATTTTAGTTAGATAAAATATAAAGATATTGTATTTTACCTGAAAAAGGAAATTATTTAGTTCTTGAAAAATAGAAAAGATAATATGTGTAAACTGAAAAAGGAAATTGATTAGCTAGTAGATCTGTAATTGATGTAATTGAGTAAGGGTAACTAAGTAAAATCACGGGTACCGTACCGACCGACCGACCGACCAACCAACCAACCAACCAAACTTTTAATGTATCGGCTTTTATATAACTAGCTTATAACCCGTGCGATGCACGGATTTCTTTTGATATGTAATAAATTTTATTTCATGTTACAATTATATTTTTATATAATTATTATTTACAATATTTTATTTTAATTTTAACTTAAATAATTTATAAAAATTTAATTAATGATATGCATGGTTTAAAACTTATATTATAAAATTTTAAAATAAATACGTCGTTGATGGAATTCGAATCTTGAAATTTTAGTAAATTAGTTTAATTATATAATATATCTAATCATTAGATCTAATGGTTCTGATTTTTTACTAAAAATCTAACGGTCATTATTCGAAGTATGCGGATTTCTATTATATTTTGTTAGTGATTAGAAGATATGGTGTGATATTTTTGGGTATATATTAATTATTGTAAGATTATGTTTTAAATTAAAAGTTAAATTGTTTAAATTAGGAAAAAAAATATTATTGATTGGAAGATACAAATTTATAAAATTATAATAAAATTTTATTATGTTATAAATAAAATTTATTGATGTGGTGCTTCTTTTATTATGTTATAAATTTTATTTAATATTCAATTATGTTTTTATATAATCATTATTTTTAATAATTTTTTAATTTTAATTTAATATAATTTAATATACTCATGTTTATGAATTATACTAATGTTTCTTTTTTATAAATAACGTATATGAATTTTTAATATATTTTATTAAATAATTGAAAAATATGGTGTGATAAGATTTGTTTTAAATTAAAAAGGTAACGTATTTTAATTCGAAAGGAAATATTATGATTGGAAGATATGATACGATTGATGTTTTTAGGTGTTTATAAAAGGTAATATCTTTAACTAAAAGTAAATGTGAAAAAGGGAATTGACTAATTACCATTAATTAATTTATGTTATTATTTATTTTAGACGTTTTAATAGCATAGATATAGAATATATTTTTCTTTTTAATGAAGGGTAAATAAGTAAATTTATGAAGTATTGTTTCGACTTTTATATTATGGTATAGATTCATTATTATAAGTAACGTATATGAATTTTTAATATATTTTATTAAATAATTGAAAAATATGATGTGATGAGATTAGTTTTAAATCAAAAAGGTAACGTGTTTTAATTCGAAACGAAATATTATTATTGGAAGATATGATACGATTGATGTTTTTAGGTATTTATAAAAGGTAATATCTTTAACTAAAAGTAAATGTGAAAAGGCAATGGACTAATTACCATTAATTATTTTATGTTATTATTTATTTTAGGTGTTTTAATAGTATAGATATCGAATATATTTTTCTTTTTAATAAATGGTAAATAAGTATATATTTTTTTAATGAAGTGTAAATAAGTAAATTTACGAAGTACCAAAAAACAGGTACCAAAACTTTTAATGTTTTGGCTTTTATATAATAGTATAGATAGATTAAAATCAATGCGATGCACGGATTTTTTTTAATATTATATGAATTTTTCATTAATTTGAATTAATTTTTTTAAAACATAAATTTTAGAGGTTTAATTTTTAAATAAGATGATTTGATAATAATTATATAAATATTATCCGTGATATTTCTAGAAAATGAGGGATTTTAGTTAGAAAAGATGATAGATTTTAGTTTAAAAATTTAATCATTTAATTATTAGTAATTATAAAATATGATTTTATTTTATAAAAAAGAATGCCCGTGATATAATTAGAAAATGAGAGGTCTTAGTTAGAGAAATTAAAAAAGTAACATGTTTTAGATGAAAAGGGTAATTGATTTTTTTTATTGTAATTATGATTTAATTATGTTAGTTTACTAAATAAAATTGCTCGTAATGTTTTTAGAAAAGGAGAAATTAGTGTTGCCCCTGATATTTCTAGAAAAATAGGGATTTTACTTAGAAAATTTAGAAAAAATGATATGTTTTAGTTGAAAAATGTAATCGTTTAATTATTAGTATCATAATATTATTATTTTATTTTTTAAATAAAACCTCCCGTGATATAATTGGAAAATGAGAGATTTTAGTTTGAGAAAATATAAAATGTGACGTGAAAATTAAAAAGATCACATGTTTTAGGTAAAAAGGTAATTGAGTAGTTTATAGTAATTGTAATTTAATTATCTAATTTTAATAAATAAAATTGCACGTAGTGTTTTTATAAAATGAGAAATTAATGTTATTCGTGATATTCCTAGAAAAAAAAAGAGAATTTAATTAGAAAAAATAGAAAAGTTGATACATTTTAGCTGAAAAGGTAATAGGTTAATTATTAATATTTTATTATTAATATTTTATTTTTATTAAATAGAAATGCACGTTATATAATTGGAAAAAAGTGATTTTAGTTAGAAAAAAAAAGGCTGAAAAAGGTAACCGTCCATGATATAATTGGAAAAAGAGAGATCTAGTTAGAGAAAATAGAAAAGATAACATGTTTTGGCTGAAAAAGGTAATTTATTAGTTAATAGTAATTATAATATAATTATTTTATTTTATTAAACAAAATTGCTCGTAGTCTTTTTAAAAAAGGAGAAATTTAGTTTGATAAAATATAAAAGATATTGTATTTACCTGGAAAAGGAAATTATTTAGTTGTTAAAAATAGAAAATGTAATATGCTTAACCTGAAAAAAGAAATTGATTACTAAGGAGAAATTTTAGTTAGATAAAATATAAAAGATATGTATTTTACTTTAAAAAGGAATTTTTTTTTAAATTTTTATTTAATATACTCGTGTTTACAGATTATATTAATGTTTTCTTATTATAAACAATGTATACGATTTTTAATATATTTTATTAATAATTGAGAAATATGATGTGATATTTTCGGGTATATATTAAAGATTGTAAGATTTGTTGTAAATTAAAAAGGTCACGTGTTTTAATTATAAAGAAAATATTAATGATCGAAATATATGATACTCTTGATGTTTTTAGGTGTTTATAAAAGGTAATATGTTCAACTAAAAGTAAATGTGAAAAGGTAATCTTTGTTTTTGATAAGCAAAGATTTTATTATAATAAGCCGTAAGCCCGGTCATGGTACAACCACTGATACAATTTTCACTGAATTACCATTGATACAATTCCACTGAACATACAACTACTAAGATCTGGTCTTCAAAATAACTATCACTGCACAAACTTCCACTGAATTTGATCTTCAATTTTTTGTAAAGCCAAACACCGAAAGAGCAATTTCAGGATCAAAGTTCAGAACCTGTGATTTAATTATAGTTGGTTTCTAGACCGCATCAATCACGAATTACGATCTAAAGACACTATAAGAAAATTATTCAGCCTTAGTTGTAATTATAGTTGGTTTAAAGATCGTATCAATCACGATAAACGATCTAAAGACACTATAAAAAAACTATAGAACCCGAGTTCCATATATAGTTGGTTTCTAGATCATATCAATCACGATTAATGATCTATAGACACTATATATTGATTTAGAACCCGAGTTTTATTATAGGCGGTTTGTAGATCAAATAAATCAAGAATGACAATCTAAAAACACTATAGAGAATTAGAACCAGGATTTTAATTATAGTTGGTTTTTAGGTCGCATACTACCACCGAAAATACCACTGAAAGTTATGAATTCCTAAAAGCGACCTAAAGACACTATAAAAATTTGACCCTGAATTCTATCTATAGTTGGTTATTAGATCGCATTAATCATTATTTGTGATCTATAAACACTATAAAGGCTTATAGTTGGTTTCTAAATCGCATTTATCAAGAATGACGCTCTAAAGACACTATAGATTAAGAACCGGGGTTCTAATTATAGTTGGTTTTTAGAACACATCAATGAATAATGACAATCTAAAAACACTATAAAAATTCTGAACCTGTAATCCCTTGTTGCTGCTTTTAGCATCTGCCAACAATCTCTCAATCCATCTCTGAAGCTTCTACAGAAAAATTTCTGATCCTCCAATGACGAACCACTGTTATTCCTAGCAAAAGGGCCTCGTTAAAAACCCCACAAGAGTAAAACCCAATGGGAAAAAAAACTCAAGGGGGGAAAAGAGTGCCCTCTTGCTGAAATACTGATGAACCCACGGAAAGCATATATCCCCGATGACATTCTCGCATCTATTTCAAAGATAATTACTGCAAAACAAGTACTCACAAAACACCTTAGTGCAGTGCAATAATTTTCATGAAGAACAAATAAAAATTATTAAAACAATTGCTAATTCAGATGGTAGACACTAATAACCCAATATATCAAGCCGTTAATGTAGGTGATGTAAACCTGGTTTGTGGAGTTTATTCACACAAACAAATCATAAGTAGTATGGAACTTTGACAACAAACTTGAACCGCTGATTTCACCTAAATGAGACTGCTCCATTCCTCTGCACCTTATCCCGAATCTTCTGCAACAACCTTGCAGTCACCTCATATACATCTGACACATAAGTCTTTCTATTTCCTCACTCAACTACTACCGCAACAGAGACAATCTTTCCATAAACTAATTAACTAAACCAAGTCCGCAGCAAGAGTTCTCCTGTGAAGAACTAACATTAATACAATTAATCGGCCACAAAAACCGCCGAGCCCAAAGCAGCAGGCAGCACGTAGCCAATAGCTTAATCCATTTCAACCGAGATCCCCAGTCTCAAAATTTAATCTGGAAAAGGAGAGGCTGCAAATCTTGAGTCAACTCTTTACCACTGGAACGTCCACCCTTTTCCTCGCTGACAAATCATACCAAGTATCAAACAACGCAACACCTGAAATCACTAGTACTTCCAGCTCTTCAGGCTTCAGCTGCTAACTCGGAGTAAACAGGTTTGAGATCTGATTTCCACCTAAAAACACTACTTTCGGTATGGAAAATATATGGACACATTGATTATAAAAAACTTTGTTCCCCTGATTAATATGTGCTATGCCGTCCGTGAAATGCTGCTTCACTTCCACTATAATTCACTTGGCTGAAGAACAACAGTGCAGTAACTACATCCAAATGTTTGACAGAAAAGCTTTGTCATCATGTGTCCGGCCAATATCTGCAGCAGCGGCAGCAAGGTATTCTCCCTCTTCCATCTTCTTCTTTAACACTCAGCAACAACAGCCACTGCAACCTCTACAAACACCTGCCCTTCGGTTCAAACCAACAACCAACGCAGTGCCTCCTCCCACCGCCTTGCACAGCAGCCACCCTCTCCTTCACCATTTCCTCACTACACCACCACCGCTGTTAACCACCATCCTCCGCTCCAACCACTCTCAACCTCCATCCCCCATTTCCGCCAGCAAACTCACCTTCTCGCCACTCCCTCCGTTCAACCCACATCACCATCTCACCTTCCGTTGTCATTCTCCACCACTGCTGCTATACCCTCACACATACATAGCTATATACATACAAAAGGCACATGGAGACAAAATTTTCTGAGTTTCGAGAACCCATCGGAAGATCTCAGCTGAACAGATCGGGGAAGAAAGTAACACGATTTGACAGAGGAGAGTGAGAGGATTAAGGAAATAAAGAGCGTGAGGTGCGTGCAGTTGGTTAAGGGTCTGAGATTGGTGGTCAACGGAATAGAAAGTAGTGTTGCAGGATTCTTCTTTCTCGAGTTAGTACACATAAGACCTTAATCATGAAAGGGGTGGTTGAAAATGGTTCCGAGAATCTGCTAAGATCATCAGTTAGTTACCTGAGAGAAGACGTTGTTCCAGCAGAAAGCCCTCATGTGTTGCCTCTTGTGTGGCTAAACTGATGTTAAGTATTATAATTAGGAGCCTATTTAGAGTCGGTTCTCTTCGTGAAAAGGTAATCTATTAATTACCGTTAATTTATATTTGTTTTAAATTAAAAAGGTAATGTGTTTTAATTCGAAAGAAAATATTAATGATCAAAAGATATGATACGATTGATGTTTTTAGGTGTTTATAAAAGGTAATATGTTCAACTAAAAGTAAATGTGAAAAAGGCAATTGACTAATTACCATTAATTTTATTATATTAATATGAAAAAGGCAATCGACTAATTATCATTAATTTTATTATCTTAATCAACTAATTATCATTAATTATAACGTGTTTAAATTGGAAAGAAAATATTAATGATGGAAAGATATGATACGATTGATGTTTTTAGGTGTTTATAACTGGTATTATCTCGACTAATTACCATTAATTATATTATGTTATTTTTTATTTTAGGTATATTTATGTTTCTTTATAATGAAGGGTAAATAAGTAAATTTACTAAGTACCAAAAAACAGGTACCAAAACTTTCAATGTTTCGGAATTTATATAATAGGGATTTTACTTAGAAAATTTAGAAAAAATGATATGTTTTAGCTGAAAAAGGTAATAGTTTAATTATTAGTATTATAATATTATTATTTTATTTTTTAAATAAAACCTCCCGTGATATAATTGGAAAAAAACAGATTTTAGTTTGAGAAAATATAAAATGTAACGTGAAAATTAAAAAGGTGACATGTTTTAGGTAAAAAAGGTAATTAAGTAGTTTATAGTAATGGTAATTTAATTATCTTATTTTAATAAATAAAATTGCACGTAGTGTTTCTATAAAATGAGAAATTAATGTTACTCGTGATATTCCTAGAAAAAAAAGAGAATTTAATTAGAAAAAATAGAAAAGTTGATACATTTTAGCTGAAAATGTAATCGGTTAATTATTAATATTATATTATTAATATTATATTTTTATTAAATAGAACTGCACGCTATATAATTGGAAAAAAAAAGAGATTTTAGTTAGAAAAAAAAAAAAGAAAAGGCTGAAAAAGGTAACCGTCCATGATATAATTGGAAAAAGAGAGATTTTAGTTAGGGAAAATAGAAAAGGTAACATGTTTTGGCTGAAAAATGTAATTTATTAGTTAATAGTAATTATAATATAATTTTGTTATTTTATTAAACAAAATTGCTCATAGTTTTTTAAAAAAGGAGAAATTTAGTTTCATAAAATATAAAAGATATTGTATTTACCTGGAAAAGGAAATTATTTAGTTGTTAAAAATAGAAAATGTAATATGTTTAACCTGAAAAAAGAAATTGATTACTAAGGAGAAATTTTAGTTAGATAAAATATAAAAGATATGTATTTCACTTTAAAAAGGAAATTATTTAGTTATTGAAAAATAGAATAGATAATATGTTTAACTTGAAAAAAGAAATTGATTAGATGATATGATGGATTTTATCTGTAATTAAAAAGGGTAAATGGGTAAAATCAACAGGTACCGTACCGATCAACCAAACTTTTAATGTTTCGGCTTTTATATAATAGTATAGATATTATAAATTTTATTTAATATTATAATTATGTTTTTGTATAATCATTATTTTTAATAAGTTTTTTAAATTTTTATTTAATATACTCATGTTTACAGATTATATTAATGTTTCCTTATTATAAACAATGTATACGATTTTTAATATATTTTTTTAATAATTGAGAAATGTGATGTGATATTTTCGGGTATATATTAATGATTGTAAGATTTGTTGTAAATCAAAGATGTAACGTGTTTTAATTATAAAGAAAATATTAATGATCGAAATATATGATACGCTTAATGTTTTTAGGTGTTTATAAAAGGTAATATGTTCAACTAAAAGTAAATGTGAAAAGGTAATCTATTAATTACCGTTAATTTAGATTTGTTTTAAATTAAAAAGGTAATGTGTTTTAATTCGAAATAAAATATTAATGATCAAAAGATATGATACATGTTTTTAGGTGTTTATAAAAGGTAATATGTTCAACTAAAAGTAAATGTGAAAAAGGCAATCGACTAATTACCATTAATTTTATTATATTAATATGAAAATGGTAATCGACTAATTATCATTAATTTTATTATCTTAATCGACAAATTATCATTAATTATAACGTGTTTAAATTGGAAAGAAAATATTAATGATGGAAATATATGATACGATTGATGTTTTTAGGTGTTTATAAATGGTATTATCTCGACTAATTACCATTAATTATATTATGTTATTATTTATTTTAGGTATATTTATGTTTCTTTATAATGAAGGGTAAATAAGTAAATTCACTAAGTACCAAAAAACAGGTACCAAAACTTTCAATGTTTCGGAATTTATATAATAGTATAGATAGTATAGATTATCCAAACACATTCATTCAACTTAAAGTAAACAACTTTACTTTCTCCTTTAAGTTAAAAACACCTCCATTAAGTCAAAACTAACTTATTTTAAGCAATGCCAAACATATAAATCAGTGTCATTACTCATTAGTCAATATATAAAATAGCATCAATATATCTATCTTCAAATATATTTTGTCAAATGCTTTAATCGTTCAATAATTATATTAAAATATTAAAGAAATAGTAACACGTGAATGTTTTACTAAAATTACATAATTAAATATGTCTAAAAAATGAGTACATACATTTTTAAAACAATTATTCCAATATTTCTATATTTCTAAAATATTTTAGATGAATTCGAATTTACAATAGCAATATGTTTGATTTTCTTTTGAGCAATGACGGATATAACAAAAAAAATTACCAACAATTTCGTAACTTAAGTTGTCAAGACCCAATTATAAATACACTTTTAGAATAGAATCTTGTTTGTTCATCGGAGATGTAGAAATTGAAACACGTATTCAGAATCGGTTTGACTAAAAAAAATTTCTTTTGACATTTTTAAATTTTCTTTCTCTTTTAAAATTAATTATTTATAATTATAAATAAGTAATGTAAAGTGCGAAATATAAAAGAAAAAGATGTCACAATCGATTTTATCTTGGATCGCGATGCTCGTAATTCCCTAACAGATTCGAATACCCCTACTTTAATCCCCGAAATCCTACCCGGATTCGCGATTTCATCCACTATAACTAAACTCCTTATAATAGATGGGAAAACCTTTACAATTACATTATATATTTATCTTGAAGCATAACTTCCAGTTATTTTTTTAAAATATAAGTTAATCTGCTATATATTTATCTTGGAAGGGGTCAACAAAAAAATCTACTAACCTATTTATATATTCTAAAAATCAATACCCATAAATAAAAGAATAAAGAATGAAGATTATAAAAGAGAAAGAGATGGGTATAATTGTATTAATGGTTAGGATGAAATTGTTTTGGAATGAAATGGATGGTCTAGATCAAATTTACGAAGCAATCAGTACTTCCTCCTAAGCCAATAAAAACGTTATACATGGCAACAAAAAATTGGTTTATTCTGAAATTTACTATTTTCAACCAGATTTGGTCGAAAATAATATTATTATACTCGACCTAATTTGGTCGAAATTATAAATTTGACCAACATATTGAAAATTTTAAATTTTGGAAAATTCAAATTTTGGCGCCTAAATTTAAATTTAAACAATGACAATGTTTTAAAAAATATTTCTTGACAACCCAACCGTGCGGATGTCAAGATCGATCTTTTTTTAATGTTATTGCCAAAATTTCAGAAAAAAGTAAATTTATTTGATTTGGTAATTTAACTGTCAACTAGTACTTTGACTAGAATCCCTAAATAAGATTTGGTTAGGGTTTAGTGTTTCGATTGTTTTAAAAATATTTCTCGACGATCCAACCATACGGAGGTCAAGATCTATCCTTTTTAATGTTATTGCTAAAATTTTGGAAAAAAGTAAATTTATTTGATTTAGTAATTTAATGGTCAACTAGTACTTTGACTAGAACCCCTAAACAAGGTTTCTTTGAGGTTTAGTGTTTCAATTTTTTTTAAAAATATTTCTCGATGACTCCTTTTTAATGTTATTGCCAAAATTTCAGAAAAAAATAAATTTATTTGATTTGGTAATTTAATGGTCAACTAGTACTTTGACTAGACCCCCTAAACAAGGTTTTGTTACCAACGCAGGTCATGATCCATCCTTTTTAATGTTATTGCCGAAATTTCAGAAAAAAAAAATTAATTTGGTAATTTAACGGTCAACTAGTACTTTGACTAGAACCCCTAAATAGGGTTTAGTGTTTTGATTTTTTTAAAAATATTTCTCGACGACCCAACTGTACGGAGGTCATGATTCATCTTTTTTAATGTTATTGCCAAAATTTTAGAAAAAAAATAAATTAATTTGGTTTGATAATTTAACGGTCAACTAGTACTTTGACTAGAACCCCTAAACAGGGTTTCATCAGGGTTTAGTGTTTCGATGTTTTTTAAAAATATTTCTCGACGACCCAACCATACGGAGGTCAAGATCCATCCTTTTTAATGTTATTGCCAAAATTTTTGAAATAAATAAATTAATTTGGTTTGTTAATTTAATGGTCAACTAGTATTTTGACTAGATACCCTAAACAGAGTTTCGTTAGGGTTTAGTGTTCAATTTTTTAAAAAATATTTCTCAACGACCCAACCATACGGTGGTTAAAATCCATCATTTTTAATGTACTTGCCAAAATTTCATAAAAAAAATAAATTTATTTGATTTGTTAATTTAACGGTCAACTAGTTTGGAAAATAAATTAAAAATTTAAATATAAATAGAAAAAAGTTAAAATTTGATTTAAAATTCATACACACCAAAGTAGTCATACTCACTATTTGTGTGATGAATCTTACCCTACTTTCACTAATTTTTCATTTTTTTTTTAATTTTTCCCCATTTTTAACTATTTTGTAAAATAAATAAAAATAGGAAAAATGCCTGTTTCTGAACATAAAATATGGTGGAACGTACCCCATTTATACAACTTTTTTCATGATGTGTACAAATGTTTAAATTTTTAATATCATTTTTTTAATTTCTTAAAATAATAAATTCAATCGAATTTGATCGAAATTAGCTAAATTCAACCAAATATGGTTGAAAATAATTTTGAACTGTTTGAAAATTTTTGGGCAACAAGTTTCCCGTTTTTTACTAAGTTTGAAATAAATTTTCCCGCTCACCCCAAATGCTAAATTCGATCAAATATGGTCGAAATTAATTTTTCAATTGGCGGGAACTTTCTCCCTACTTTTGGCGGGAACTAAATTCGACCGATATGGAAATACAGTCGAAAATATTGCTAAATATGATCGAAATTATCCATAGTCGAATTTATTTGATCAAAAAAGACCCCAATGTCTTGTAGTGTATGTAAACAAGCTCTTTCCCAGTATTACAGCAGGTGGACTTCTTTTTTTGGTTAAAAATAACTTTGTGTGACCTCTATTTTTTTAATTTTATGTTTTAGGCTTTTAGAAGCAAAATATCGTCCAAAAGGAATCTACAAAGATGCTCGTACTATTCTTGTCATACATAATCTTGCCATCCGGGTACGTAGATGATCATTAGTTTTTTTTAGAACCATTAACATGAAATGTACGATGAAAGTGCCCTAGAAACCACTTAATGCAATATACAGAACTATTTGTTAGATTTCAAACTCTTCATTCAATATTGTTGGCAGCAAGTAGGTCAAATATATCAGCAAGGGTAGGTGAAATAAAAGGGCTAGAAAAGTCTAAGTAGTACTAGTTTATGATGTAAGGAATGATGTCAAAGTATATTTGTAATGCATATAAATAGACTGCTGATTTGCATTTTTTAAACATACAAAAACACACACCAAAACATTTACAAAACCACCTCAAGAGAAGTAGAGTGGTAGAGAGAAAGAAAGAGGTTGTAGCCTTGGTGTAATAAAGAAAAGCTTTAGCTTTGTTTGTGTGATATATAAGAGTTGTTGTGCTTTATTTTCCCAACATTTGGTATCAAAGCTTGGTTGTTAAAGTCTGAAAATTCTGCAAATTTTCTGGCAAGTTACTATTTCGGCGGCACTGTTCACGCCGTAGAATATGAAGTACTGTTCATACATACGGCACTGTTCATACGGCACTGTTCATACAGACGACACTGTTCACACCGTAGAAGACGAAGCACTGTTCACTGTAAAAATCATGGGAGATTTTACAAACTCTATTCAGAAACTCAACAACAGTAATTATGGGTCATGGAGTACCCGTATAAAGTTTTATCTGCTTGGACAGGATTTATGGGATGTTGTAAATGGCAGTGATACAACACCACCAAGAGAGGCCCGAAGTATAGACACAAGTTCCGTCGATTCAACTTCAACACCGGCACGACCAGAGGCTACACCTCGAAGACCAGTAGCTGACCTTGAGATCTTAAAGAAATGGAAGATTAAGGCAGGCAAAGCCATGTACGCTTTAACCGTAGCTGTGGAGGATGAATTTCTACAGCGAATCAAAGATGCCCAAACGTCGAAAGAGGCGTGGGACATATTAACAGGAGTTTTCGCTAAGAAGAATGACGCAAAATTACAAAGGCTCGAAAATGAGCTTTTGTCCATCTCCCAGCAAAATATGACCGTGAGTCAACATTTCTCAAAGGTAAAATCTCTCTGTGACGAGATTTCCAAACTAGATCCAGAAAATGGTATTACACCAACCAGGATGAAAAGAATTATCATCCATGGACTAAAGCCGGAGTACACGAGTATTATCACGGCAACTCGGGGTTGGGCCACCGAGCCAACTTTAGCAGATCTGGAGAATTTACTAATTAACGACGAGGATCTAGAAAAACCCATGTCTAGTCAACCAACCATTCGTGAAGAGACGGCTCTTTTCACCAACAGGAGAGACGGCCGAGGACGCGATCGTGGTCGTGGTAGAGGTCGAGGACAAGGACGTGGTGCCGGGAGATTCAATAGTCAAGAAAGAGATGTTCGAGGAAACCAATATAGAGGTTTCCAATCAGGGGGAGCTCGAGGAGCTCAAAATAATTAGGGTGGTCAGAACCGGTGGCAACAAAAGGATCGTCAAAGTGAGGAATGTTTTAATTGTGGCAAGAAGGGACATTACGCAAGAAATTGTTGGTCCAAGAAAATTGAAGGAAATGTCGCAACATCTTCTAAAAACGAAGATGCTGGAGAAGAAGATTGGAACTTCGACACTTCTTTTTTTGTGGAAGAGAAAGATATTGTTGATGCACGAGGGAAAGGCCCAATAGAAGAACATGCACTTACTGCTGTAAGTGAGCAGTCAGTCGACTACAAGAATGATTGGATCGTTGATTCAGGCTGTTCCAATCATATGACCGGAGATGAGTTAAAATTTTCGAGCATAACCAAGTACACAGGAGATCGTGTTATCGTAACAGCAGATAACACACATTTGCCAATATCCTATGTTGGCAAGTCGCAGCTATCACAAAAATATGGACATGAAGGTATACAACTCGAAAATGTTTATCATGTCCCGGGGATGAAGAAGAACCTGCTGTCAGTACCCCAACTAACAACTTCAGGTAACTATGTACTATTCGGCCCAGATGATGTGAAGGTGTATAAAGAATTAAAAGTCATAGGTACACATTTCATAGAAGGACCAAAAATGAAGGCTATCTATGTGATGTCAGCTGAAGAGGCCTATGTAGACAAGGCCAGAAAGAGTGACACAGGCGACTTGTGGCATGCACGACTCGGGCATGTCAACTACAGCAAATTGAAGATTATGATGCAAAAGTCAATGTTGAAGGGACTCTGAAGGGACTCCCACAAATTGAGATCCGCCATGATACTGTATGTGCTGGATGTCAATATGGTAAGGCGCATCAATTGCCGTACAAGGAGTCAAAGTTTAGAGCAAAGGAGCCGTTGGAGCAGGTGCATTCAGATGTTCTTAAAAAAATCAAACAACCATCAACTCGTGGTTATCAATATTTATTAACCTTCATTGATGATTTTTCGAGGTATGTGTGGGTATACTTCTTAAAACATAAAGATGAGGTTTTTGAAAAATTCAGGGAATTCAAGGACACGGTAGAACGCGAGCTCGGAAGAAAAATCAAGTGCCTTCGCACTGATAATGGAGGAGAATACACTTCAAATGAGTTCAACAACTACCTAAAGAAGTTCAACATCCGGAGACAACTCACTTGTGTA
The DNA here is from genome assembly GCA_036435485.1 of Saposhnikovia divaricata. NCBI lineage: Eukaryota > Viridiplantae > Streptophyta > Magnoliopsida > Apiales > Apiaceae > Saposhnikovia > Saposhnikovia divaricata. The sequence continues at coordinate 204,339,167 of CM071601.1, read as the reverse complement.
AAAACTCCATAACAGAATGGAGTAGTGGAGAGGAAGAACCGCCATCTAGCAGAGACGTGTAGAAGTCTTCTACATGCCAAGAATGTTGATACAAGGTTTTGGGCAGAATGCATGAAGACGGTGGTCTATATCACTAACAGGTTACCACAACCAAGGTTGGAATTTGTTTCACCATTTCAGAAGGTGCACAATGTAAAATCAACGGTCAATTATTTTCGGGTATTTGGTTGTGTATGTTATGTGTTTATTGCAGATGAAGACCGTAGTAAGTTTGATAAGAAAGCTATCCGCTGCATTTTTGTGGGATACGACGAACAGAAGAAAGGTTGGAGATGTTGTGATCCCAGTACAAACAAGAAATATGTCTCACGAAATGTTGTATTCGATGAAGCATCTTCATGGTGGGCAAATAAAGTGGTATTACCAGATTCACAGGAGCTACAAGAAAAGTTACAAATCAAGTTGCAGCTAGATTCCTCCCAAAATAATGATGATACAGAGGAACCACAATCCCCGACGGATCAATTGAAGGTACGATCCAAGTCAAGAAGCCCTTGGAGAACAGGTGTTCATGAAACACCAGACGAAGTACAGACGAATCAACCGGAAGAGCAACAACAAGAGCCTTCACAACCTCAAGTGCGAAGGTCTAACAGAGATAGACGGCCAAATCCAAAGTATATAGATGCTGCCTATGCTGAGGTCAAAGAGCCACCTAACTTTGATGAAGCATCAAGGAGTCCGGAGTGGAGAAAGGCCATGGAAGAAGAGATTTTGGCAATTAAACAAAATCAAACATGGAATTTAGTGCCAAAACCTGAAGCTGTTAAACCCATATCCTGTAAATGGGTTTACAAGTTAAAGATTCGCCCAGATGGTACGATCGAGCGATACAAGGCTCGATTAGTTGTTCTTGGGTTTGCTCAGGAGTATGGCATAGATTATGATGAGACGTTCAGTCCAGTGGCAAAGATTACTACAGTTCGTGTATTACTAGCCTTAGCCGCAAGTAAGTCATGGAAATTATGGCAGATGGATGTGAAGAATGCTTTTCTACATGGGGAACTTGATCGTGACATTTATATTGATCAATCCCAAGGATTTGTGAATCATGAAAAGCCAAAATACGTGTGCAAGTTGAAGAAGGCATTATATGGCTTGAAGCAGGCACCCAGAGCATGGTACAGAAAGATTGCTGAGTTCCTAGTACAAAGTGGTTATCATGTTACCCCAGCAGATTCGAGCTTGTTCGTGAAATCTCAAGGGGGAAAATTATCAGTTGTCCTTGTATATGTAAATGATCTAATCATCACCGGAGATGACAAAGATGAGATTCAACGAACAAAGAAAAACTTATCTGTTCGATTTCAAATGAAGGAGCTTGGTGAGTTGAAGCACTTCCTAGGATTGGAAGTTGAAAGAACAGAAGCTGGTATATTTCTTGGTCAACAAAAATATGCAAGAGATATCATTCAAAAGTATGGGCTAGCTGAATGCAAGCCGATTTCTACCCCAATGGAGCCAAACTTAAAGTTGTGTGCCTACGATGGAAAGGACTTGAAGGATATAAAAATGTATAGGCAAATAGTAGGTAGTCTTATCTACTTAACTCTTTCTAGACCAGACATAGCTTTCGCAGTAGGTGTTGTTAGCAGGTTCATGCAGAACCCAAGGAAGACACACCTTGAAGCAGTTAAAAGAATCTTGAGATACGTTAAAGGTACAATTGATTGGGGACTCTTCTACAAGAATGGAGTACAAAGCAAGGTCAGCGGCTACTGTGATGCTGATTATGCAGGAGACCATGACACCAGGAGATCAACTACAGGATATGTATTTAATCTTGGGTCAGGAGCTATATCATGGTGCAGTAAGAGACAACCTACTGTTTCTCTCTCAACCACAGAAGCGGAATATAGAGCAGGAGCGATGGCAGCACAAGGGTGTGCATGGTTGACTCAACTCATGAAGGACTTGAACCAACCAACGGAAGATGGAGTTCCATTACACTGTAACAATTTATCAGCAGTTCGTTTGGCCGAGAATCCGGTCTTTCATGCTAGGACCAAACATGTCGAAGTACATTATCATTTCTTACGGGAAAAAGTACTTAAAGGAGATATTGACATGAAGGTAGTCAGGACCGAAGATCAAGTTGCAGACATATTTACGAAGAGCTTATCTGCAACAAAGATTTACGAGTTTCGAAAATCACTCGGAATGGAAAGTCGAGTTTGAGGGGGAGTGTTAGATTTCAAACTCTTCATTCAATATTGTTGGCAGCAAGTAGGTCAAATATATCAGCAAGGATAGGTGAAATAAAAGGGCTAGAAAAGTCTAAGTAGTACTAGTTTATGATGTAAGGAATGATGTCAAAGTATATTTGTAATGCCTATAAATAGGCTGCTGATTTGCATTTGTTAAACACACAAAAACACACACCAAAACATTTACAAAACCACCTCAAGATAAGTAGAGTGGTAGAGAGAAAGAAAGAGGTTGTAGCTTTGGTGTAATAAAGAAAAGCTTTAGCTTTGTTTGTGTGATATATAAGAGTTGTTGTGCTTTATTTTCCCAACACTATTAGCATTTAAAATTAGAAATAGACAATACAGTAGCGTTTTAATCCAGTGCAAAAAAGCCGGATTCCTTAGTTACGTTAGTATGGTAGTTTGTATGTTTATACTCTCTGTGTAAACATGCATCACTACAAGGGAACAGGGTAATTGCGACAGAAAAAATACAAAGAATCTGTCGCAATTGCCCCACTTTGCGACGGAAATAATCTATCGCAAATGCCCAAGTCGTAAGTTCTTATTCTGTCGCAATTTCTTATTCTGTCGCAAGTTATTAGTGGGTCCCATCCCAACACAAAAACAATTATAAAAAAAGGAAAAACAATAAAGTACGACGGATGGTTTGTCGTAAATATGTCCAGAATTGCGACAGAATCCGTCATAAATATTTCCATAATTATGACAGAATCCGTCGTAAATATTTCCATAATTGCGACAGGATCCGTCCTAAATATTTCCATAATTGCGACAGAATCCGTCCTAATAAATACCAAATTAGGATGGAGTTGAAATATGTAAATGGAAGCTACTACCTCTTTTTAGAAAAAACTGACTTAGCTTGCGACAGAAATTTTGCATTCCGTCGCAAGTTATAGTAAATAATATTTTTGAAGTCAGATCATTAATTTCCGGCCGTTGGGAATTAAATGAGTTTAGGTAAGCTTGCGACAGGATTTGTTGAAAATTCTACCTTACGACGGAAACTATGACTATCCGTCACAAAGTACTTTCCGACAGAATAGGTAGCTTTGTTTCGGTCGCAAGTTCTATTTTTCGACAAATTGATTAGTCCTTCTATCGCAAGGTGTCTTAGCGGGAAATTAAAAAAACGCAAAAAATAATAGCGGGAAATGAAATTGTTAAATTATTACTTGGGCGGTAAATATATTAATAAAATATTAATATTGTGACAGAAACGATTTGTTCCGTCATAAGTTAAACTTGCGAATGAATGTTACTAAAATTCTGTCACAATTGCCCCTTCCCCTTGTACTGCATTGTGAATGTTTCGATAACTTCTTGCAACTTATAAGTCTAATTTATACTCCTTCTGGTCCCATTTTATGTGATCCTCATTCTTTTTTTGGATGTCTCAAAAATAATGAACATATAAAACTTTTCAAAAATAGTAAATTTTTAATAACACAAAATACTATTATACCCACTATTTTTAGAGTCCGGATCCTCTGTCCCTTTCTCCATGTCCCCTGTTCTTTTAATATTAAAAGAGTGCCCCTGGTGGGGCCCATTTTAATAAAAATAATATCTTTTTTTATTTTTATTAAAATGAACCCCGCCAGGGGTACTTTTTTAATACTAAAAGAGTAGGAGACACAGAAGGGGACATGGAGAATGGGACAGAGGATCTGGGCTCCTATTTTCCTCCACTATCTCAATTCTACTATTAAATACTCCCTCCGTCCCTCTCATTTCTTTACAGTTTCTATTTTGGGACGTCCCTCTCATTTCTTTACATACTATAAATAGTAACTTTTAACAATAAAATACATTATTACATCCACTACTTCATTTCACTTTTTCAACACTTTACACTATTACACGCACTACTGCACTTATTTTAACAATAAAATCACTATTACACCCACTACTTCACTTATTTTAATCATAATTCTTGGTCTCCGTGAAAAAACCCAACGTAAACAACCACGAGGGACGGAGGGAGTAATCACTATTACACTCAATACTTTTCTCCACTATCTCAAATATTCTATCATTAAATATTGATAGATCTCATCACTTTACTCACTTTTCATCTTATTTACTCATTTTTTATATCTTTTTTTATTAAGGGAACTTAGCTTTCTTAAACTTTGTGAAAGTCAAACCAGCTCACATAAACTGGGACGGAGAGAGTAATATAATATATCATCTCAAAATATTTCATAGTGTTAAATTGTATTTTAAAAATCGAATTGGTCATATATTTTTTAATAATTTATCGGCGATTTTTGAAAAGTCGAACGATTTTTAGAACTTTGATTGTAGTTAGTATTCAATATTCATTAGACTTTAAGTGTTTCACACGTAGAAATCCAACAATAATATTATATTTACTTTTATGCATGAAAGGGGGTGGGGCCTGCATCAAATTACAGTATATGGGGACTTTCTCGTGAATATTATGGTTTAGTGCAATGGAAACCACCAGGAATTTATCCACCAGGCACAAAGGATTTCTGTAAATGTCTTTCATGTTGACCTCGGACCTGATATCAACAGTTAGTGAGGTATGCTGCATACTCTGATTCATAGTTTATGGATGAATTGTCTCATTTGATTGGACACAATAGCAAGAGTTTTCACCAGACATTTGCAGTCAAGCCATTCTTTCTTTTTAATTTTCTATTTGCAAATTTTATTTCATCCATTCTGTATGTAGGGATTTGTGTTTGGTATCTTTGTATGAGACATAATGTACTTTGTACCCAAGTATATTTGTAATGTCATTTGCCAATGCCACATATCCGTCTTAATAATACAACCTTGCATTTTTACTGTTGAGAATATACTTTTCAGAAATTAGTTATGTTCATCAAGTATTGTCTACTTCACTTAGTGTTTCCTGGTTTCCTAAGGAAAGATCGTGAAAGTAATCCTATGATGCCCATGTTTTTTTTATGCAGTAAGCTGATCATCTGACTCTTTCTTTATTAGGTGTTACTAGTGGCATCGATGCAACTGGATGGAATCCATCTACTGATGAGCATATGATCGTTTTACATTATTCCATTGAGGATCTCTTTGGCAAGGTAGTCAAGTCTCATGTTTCTTGTTTCTCATTTTGAGTTGATAGTTCTAGAGTAACTTAAAGTATTGGGGAACATGGATTTTTATTTTCAATTTTGAACTTGTAGATGTACCTTACTGGTTTCTTCTAAAATATTAGTATAAGTTTTATGCATGCGTGCTATTCTTACGAACATATATTTGTTTTTATGAAATATAGGTTAATTGTAAGGTGGCAACAATATGAATTACGTCTGCCATGTAGGCCTGAATGTCCATTGGTGAGAACAAATGTAATTTTACACAAGATATAGATTATGACAGCATGATATTAAGTATTAACACAAGATATAGGTGTTGATATACTACTGTCAGCAATTCCAGACCTCTTACAAGATGAAATCCATTTCGTAAGTTTTCTTCTCTTTTTCTGGACAATGAGTCATATCTTGTTCGTATGAGTGCAAGCTTAAAGTGTATTTATGTACTCCCTCCGTCCCGTCCATTTGTTATCATTTCAAAATAAGGTGTCGACACGCATTTTAAGGTCGATTTTAAGGATAGTTCCATAACTTATTTTTGAAAGTTTCTTTTTTTGTATAAAAATAGAACAATCCTATTTTTATACACAAAAAGAAAATTTCAAAAATAAGTTATGGAAATATCTTTAAAATCTACCTTAAAATGCGTGCCAGAAAGTTTCAAAAAAGTGTAAACAAATGGATGGGACAGGGGGAATAACATTTTGATTGCCTAAAAAATCGTGTAATTCCCTTTGGTAAAATCATCAGCTGTATTAAAGATTAAATCAGGTATACAAAAGCACAAGGCATACCCCACTGGCCACTATCTGAAAACATTATTTAACTTGTCTACTTTTAGGCTTTTCATTTGACCTTACAGAAGGATGATGTAGATTACTCAGTACAGTAAAATCTTGTTAAATTAATACTTGATAAATTAATAATTTTTGTAAGTTAATAATTTTTTCTGGTCCCAACTTGGGACAATTCAAAAAATAATCAATTTTGATAAGATAATAAGATAATATTTTTTTTAAAAGACCCTATATAAATATATGATCCCAATAATATTATAAATTAATAAATCATTTATAATCATAAAAATATATGTATTATACTATTATAAAATATGATTCCAGGATTCTTAAACCCTATTATATCATAAATATCATAAAAACCTTATTACAGTATAAAATATGATTCCATGGTTCTTAAACCCTGTTTGTGTTGCATCCAAAATTCGAATATAGTGTTTTCGTAAAGTATGAAAAAGTCATTAATCAATATTTTTGATATCTTGAGTGCTTCTTTATGTGCAAAAGATTCCAAAAATGTTGTTTAATGTTTGATATAATCGAAATATATATATACATGAATCTTACTTTTAATCTCGCTAATACTCGTTGAATTTGTAAAACAATGTATATTGAATTAATTGAATTAAGTATAAGACATAAATTGTAAAATTCATTCTATTTAAATGTATATAATTGAAAATTAATTTTTTTTTTGATGTAAAAAATCCTCTGTAAATTAATAATTATTAATTTATCAATTAATTAATACCTCTCTAAATTAATAAATTTCTCTGACTATATTAATTTATAGAGGTTTTAATGTAATTTTAATTATCATAAATTACCTTTACGTCCCGTTCTCCATCTATCCTTGGGGCCTTTATTGCATTTGCTTTGAATTGTAGAACTTCTATATTAATTTAATGTACTATAGTGGTCGATCTACTATTTTAGTATATTCAAAGATGTTTGTTGAGAACAATATCTTGCTCTCAATTAATGCTGTTGACTTTTGTTATACCAGGTGGGCATTCTCACCGTTGACGAGTCAAAGTATGATCCAGCTACATTTTCATTTGTTCTAACATCTTTCGCATAAAAATGAAAAAAGAAAGCAAATTTGTTTTACTCACTATATAGTAGGGTGTACATAAATATTGTTATAGGGAGAATATTGTATAATAATATTTTGGAGGTTTGCTGGATTATCGGAGCAAAATACGGATATTTTACTAACAAAAGAAGAACAAAGGATGAGGGTTTGTGTGTATGAATGTGGCTGAGCTTGATAGGTGTTTTTCAGGTAAACTGTTTCTCATCCGTATCAAGGTGCCTACGTACCCTATTTATAGGGATCAAGCCTGACGTAGTTCTTGGGCCACAAGTTACCTAGGCGGGCTAGGGTTTTAAGAGATAAGCCAAAGTCCAAGCCCATGTAGCTAGGGCTGACGTGGCAATGAGTCATCAATCCTATCCATGATCCAGCTGTAGAAGCCTACGACCTCGAACGGATAGGTTTGGAATGAAAGATCCATCAGGGCCCTTGCATGCGACCTAGAGAAGCCTAGCCACGCGAAGCGATCCCTTGATGGGAGCCAAACGAAGCGATCCCCAGGTAGCGACCCCGGTAGATACGACCCCGAGGCTGAGCAGCATGAGAGGCGCATAGGCCTAGTGTGAGAATAGACAAAGTGCTCCTGTAGCGAGGTGGCCTTATGGCGAGGCACTACAACGCGAGGTGAAATTATGTAGCGAGCGAGGTGCCCCTGCAATGGAGATATTACGTCCAAAGTATGCTGGGCTGATTCCAATTATGGGCTTTAATAACCCAATGCTCATCTTCTAGGCCCATCATAGATCATGAAGCATCAATTTAGCTAACCAAATCAATTCAGCCATTATGCCAGATTTGGGCATAACAACTACCCCCCGAGTCCATATTGCCATTGGAGATGCGATGTGGACTCAAAGAATACGAGTTGTCACTGCGAAGCGAGCCCAAAAACAGATATAACCATTGAAGTAGTCGCGACCCCAAGAATTTGAAAGGTTTTGACAGCTGTTGTGTCTCGAGATGTGTGTCCAACGGACGAGATTTCAACACGTGTCCCATGTCTTTCTCTCTCCTGACGACTATATATACTCCTGTCACTATCATTTCCTTTTTTATTCTCACGAACACATTATTGAAGTGCTGTCAGTTTGCTCCCGGATCAAACGCAAAGAATTCTCAGGCTCTTTCACCAGCGACCCCAAGTTTCTTCCAATTTCTTCATCCTTCTTCTTCAAAAAGTAAGTCTTTTTTCTCTTCTTGCATTTAAATTACTGTTCTTCATTATAATTGCACGATTAGATAGTGTAAATTGCATGCGATGCGAACCCAAATAACTGCGATCCCAAAATGTCAATTTTATGATGCGACCCGTCCTCGCTATTGTAGGAGTGCGATCCGTGACTACTTAGATAGAAACATAGGTTAAGAACGTTAGCCTTTCCCTTAGGATTGCAACCCCCCATATTCTCTGTGGACGACACAAGAACACATAGAGCCTTTCTGTCCGCTTGTTTCTTTCCTCCTTCATTTGTTTTCTGTAAGGACACACACTTAATCATTTCACCCTTTTCAGATGTCTCAAGACGATAGCTCAAGGACACCTTCTCCTATGCCTGATATACGAATCAGCGATGCTGCAGCAGCCAACATCGCAAAAGCTACGAGCACTAGTGAGAGCTCGTTCAAACTATACTTCGACCCTTTATGGTCTAACGAGGAATATACCCGCGAGGTGCCTTTGATTTCGTGGAGAACAAAGCACCCTTCCAGCTCGCGGGATCAATCTCTGGATGTACTCCCAGCCGGGGACGAACCTCTCACTATGACTGACATTGAGCATGACATCGCAACTTTGACAAAGAAAGGAGATGAATTCAGCGCTAGGGCAGCGGAAATTCTCTCCAAAGCGCCTCCACCGCGAACCATGCCTCCATCACAAACCGTGTCACCCATTCACATTAGTGACTCTCCAACAGATTCATTAGGCGATGCCTATTACGACATCGAGGGAGGGGCCGATAACGAAGCCAATTCTGATGACACTGACTACGAAGAGCCTTCCTCTGATGATGGCGGCCTCGATGAAGTAGCCAAGGTCGTCAATTTTACTGACTACAATTATGTTCCAGAAGCTTCCCCTGAACCTTACGAACCAACTCCTCAACCTGAGTTAGAAGGAACCATTTATGTTGGTGGTCCTCGTCCTGAAGACATCGAGCCAGGCTCGAAAGTGAAACCCGGCCAACCTCGTGTTTTAGGCTGCAGAGATTTGTCAACGACCCTAGATACAGAATCTTTATCTAAGGCGGTTGACATTTTCAGGCCAGAAGGCAAAATTATCCTTCCGAAATCTGCGATGCGATGCTACCGCTTCGATCATCGAGAGAATGGTGGCAGAGTGCCTCGTATGGTTCTGACCTCGGCCATGATGAAGATAGGCGTATCCTCTCCCCTTCACCCTTTTATTAGGGATGTTTGTGAAACGTACCATCTGGCCCCAATCCAAATAAATCCCAATGGCTACAGAGCCATGATTGCTCTTTACATCCTCTACCACAAGCTCGGCTACCCTGAGTTGGATGCGAGGACCATGGGATATTTCTTGCAATTGAAGCGATGCGGGGCATCAGACTTTGGCTACGTTTATTTCTCCATGTGGCCAGAGTTCAACAAGAAGGAACTATACCACAGTGCCCCAAGTAACGCCGGGTCGTGGAAAGGCCCTTATTTCTACGTCCACGACGTGCCCAGAGTCAAGACCTCTTTTAACTATCTTCCAGGTATGGAACTTAACCTTTTAATTTCATCCCCCTTTCATTCAATCCATGAATTAACCCATCCTTCCTGAGATCGCAGTTGGTCAAGTGCGAACCGTCCTAAAGGGCGAAGAGAAGCAACGTGCCGATGACGTGCTGAAGACCCCACGGGAGGCTCGCAACATTAGGACTCTTCTTTCACTTGAGAACCTAATCGAGTGCGGTTTTCTGAAAGAAGGGGTCGGTCTTCCTTCTAAAACGAGGCCCTCAGGAGCGAGGAAGACCTCCTTAAAGAGAAAGGCTCGCGAGGAGGCCTCGTCCTCACGAGTTGTTGTTACCACTGACGAGGGTATTCTCCTCGATATAATATGACCATTATTCTGTCCTCGCTAACTTTAACACTGCATTCATCCTTACTGTTCTCGCATTTGCATAACTTGTATTATTATCATGCTTCTAATATCATTTTACTTCTATTTTTCAGGCATGTCGGGTAAGAGTGGTCGCAGACCTCCTTTTCTCCAGAAGAGCGGGGCCATACCCGTTCCGAAGACTGCTCCAGTCCCTCCCAAACCAAAATCTATTGAACTGCCACCTCCTCCACCTCTATCTCTGAACACTGAGATCGTCCAGCGAGCCCAGGGTACCCCTGAGGACCACATCTCCAAGAAAGCTAGAAAGGATGAATCTCTGCTCCCTGCTCCTAAGCATCCAGCCACCGCTACCCCCGTTCATCACCTTTTCGCGAAGCATGGGTATAACCATGCTACCGAAGAGGAGTGCACGAGCTGGGTGGGGGCTGAGCTGATTGATAATGCCGAGTCCCTGTCCAAGTGCTTGTCTGAAGCGTTCATCCGTCAGACTTCTCATCTAAAGGAACTGAAGACTCTTGCCTCCGCTAAAACCAAACTGGAGAAAGAGGTCGCAGTCCTTAGATTCCAGAAGGAAGAGGACAAGAGATCGCTGATGAAGACTCACAGGCTCGCCCTCGAGACAGAAACTGCTTCTCTGCGATCCGAGCTCAAGAAAATCACGGATGAGAGGAATATGTTCAGCAAGTCCCTGAAGGAGGCAGAGGAGCTTGAGGAGACTCTTCGGAGAGAGCATGGGGAGGAGGTCGGCAAGTTGAAGAAGGAGCTCGAGGCTGCCAAGCTCGACCATGATGCTGTTGTGGAGGCCGCCCAAGTTGAATTCATGAAGACCTTCATCCGAAGGGTTCCTGACTTTGACTGGGAGAAGCTCGGGCCTGGAAATGCCGAGTTCGCTGAATCTTTTCGTAAGGAAATAGAAGAAGAGGATGCGAAGGAGGCGGCCAGGCTCGCCAGCGAAGCCACCCAAGCCAACGCAGCTGAAGCCTCCGAGACTTAAACTATTTCTCTGTTTCTGAATATTGAACTGGGGATGCGGACACCCCTTGAATGTCTCGCAATCATGTAATATTGTTTTATTTAACTTTGATAACCTCTAACTGAACTGGGATCGCATGGCGACCCTTTCTTTATGAATATTGCATTTTGACTTTTCCATCCAATATTGCCTCGTTATTTTTGTCCATAACATATGTCTTTATTTCATCTTTGTTGAATTGTCTTGAATAGTGCTAGATTTGCATGCCTTTGCTTAGATTCCTTAGATTGTTGTAGCAGTAACTTCAAATGCGATCCTTGCATCGTTGAGATGGCTTGGACCTTAGCATGTTAATGTTAACAAACAGGCAAGTAAAATGTACAATAAAAAGTAATTCATAGATAAATTGAACTTTTATATTGATAAACGGGGCGAGGCCCAAACAAGTTGACAAGCGGGGCGAGGCCCAATAATTGATAAGTGGGGCGAGGCCCAATAAATGATAAGTGGGGCGAGGCCCAAACAAGTGGTAAGTGGGGCGAAGCCCAATGCCATTACATCATAAAGGGAAGGTGTCTATACGACCACTACCCCCCAATATTTTGTATGGATTTATTCATGCGAAATAGATAGAAACTACCAGAAGCGATGCCTTTACTGATAGTATTTGCGCAAATGTTCCGCGTTCCAAGCTCGCGGAATGACCTTATCCTTCATGTCAGTGAGGTAATAAGTTCCCTCTGAGAGAGTAGCATAGATTTTGTAAGGCCCTTCCCAATTAGCACCAAAGACACCGTGGCCTGGGACCTTAGTGTTAGGCATGACTCTCCTAAGCACGAGGTCACCTGTCTTTAAAGAACTTGCTTTGACCTTTCCATTATAGTACCTCGCTGTCCTCTGTTGGTAAGCTGCGAGGCGAAGCTGAGCCTCGCTTCTTGTTTCTTCTATCATGTCTAGGTACAATCTATGATTCACCTCGTTTGCGTCGGGATCGTAGTGTTCCCTTCTAAACGACCCGGAGCCCACTTCAACGGGGACCATAGCCTCGCAGCCATATGTTAAGGAAAAAGGAGTCTCCCCAGTTGTGGTCCTTGGGGTAGTGTTGTACGACCACAAGACCCTTGGTAGTTCTTCAGGCCAATTGCCTTTGCTCTCCTCTAACTTGGCCTTCAAAGTATGTTTGATGATTTTGTTGATGGCCTCAGTTTGACCATTTGTCTGGGGGTGACTCACAGCTGAAAAACTCTTCTTAATCCCCAAGTTCTCACAGAATTCTTTCATGTCCTTGCTATCAAATTGCTTTCCGTTATCTGATATGAGCTGATAAGGAATCCCATAGCGACACACTATTGCCCTGTACACAAAGTCCTTGAGTTTCTTTGCAGTAATAGTGGCAAGTGGCTCGGCCTCGGCCCACTTGGTGAAATAATCAACGGCCACAACTGCATACTTGACACCTCCCTTGGCCTTAGGTAGCTCCCCAATTAAGTCAATGTCCCACATAGCGAAGGGCCATGGGCTCGTTAGCGAGGTGAGGTGCGAGACCGGGGCATTGCTATAATTAGCGATCCTTTGGCAGTTATCACACCTTCTAGCGAACTCGAAAGCATCTCTCTTCAAAGTAGGCCAGTAGTACCCTTGGCGAAGAATCTTTAGGGCTAGAGAACTACCCCCCGAGTGATTGCCACATATTCCTTCATGAACTTCTCTGAGAATGTAATTGCATTCCTCTCCATCCACACATCTTAGGAGCGGGGTGTTGAACCCTCTTCGATATAGGACCTCGTCATAGATGACATAGCGAGCCGCCTGATATTTGATTTTTCTTGCCTCTTTCTTGTCTTGAGGCAGGGCTCCACTTTTCACATACTCCCATATGGGGGTCATCCAGGTCGACCTTGGGGTCGCTATCTCCATAACAAACTCTTCTGGCACACTGGGCTTTGTCTGAATTTCCAGTGGAATGATTCCAAGTAGGGTGGCCTCGCGACGCGACCCCAACTTTGCTAATGCATCAGCCCTTTGATTCTTTTCTCTTCTAATGTGAACCACTTTGATATTGTTGAACTTTTTCATCAACCTCTGTGCACATCGCAGATATAGTTCAATCTGCTCACCTCTAGCTTGCCACCCACTCCAGAGTTGATATGTTACTAGCATGGAATCGCTGTAAGCTGTGAGATTTTCTACCTTCATTTCAAGTGCCAATCTGAGGCCAATAATGAGGGCCTCGTATTCTGCTGCATTGTTGGTGGCCTCGAAGGCGAAGTGCACTGCACTTTGTATCTTGCGACCTTCTGGAGTTACTAACTCGATGCCGGCCCCAGCTCCTTCCTTATTTGATGCTCCATCAACATACAGTTCCCACCACGAGGCGGAATTTTCTTTCTTGACCTCGCTAGATGCGGCCTCTGGGATCGCTATGATGGCCAATTTATCTTCCTCAGATTGAGGAGGGAATTCTAAAATGAAGTCTGCAAGTGCCTGACCTTTAATGGGACCACGAGGCTTGAACTCAATATCAAATTGGCTGAGTTCCACTGTCCACTTCAACAATCTTCCTGAGGATTCTGGCTTATGCATTACCTGCCTCAATGGATAGGCTGTACGAACCTCAATGCTATGGGCCTGAAAGTAGGGCCTCAATTTCCGCGAGGCCAGCACCAAGGCATAGGCTAGCTTCTCCATGTTGGTGTAGCGAGTCTCAGCATCCAACATCCTTTTGCTAACATAGTACACAGGATACTGAACTTTCTCCTCCTCGCGTACTAGCACCGTACTGACCGCATGTTCTGATACTGCGAGGTAGACAATGAGCGTCTCCCCGTCCTTGGGCTTAGATAATACTGGTGGCGAGCCAAGTTGCTCCTTGATATTCTGAAAAGCCTCCTCGCATTGAGGGGTCCACTCAAAGTTTTTTCCAACCTTCTTAATTGCCTTGAAGAATTCATGACATTTATCTGATGATTTAGAGACGAACCGGTTAAGGGCTGCGATCCGTCCCGTTAGACTCTGAACTTCCTTAACACTTCTTGGGGATCGCATGTCCACCAAGGCCTTTATTTTTGATGGGTTCGCTTCAATTCCCCTGTGATTGACAATGAACCCCAAGAACTTTCCAGACTCAACTCCAAAGACACACTTCTGTGGATTGAGCTTCATTCTGTACTTCCTCAGTATATCAAACATTTCAGCGAGGTGGGCGATGTGATCCCCAGCCTCTTTGGATTTCACCAGCATGTCATCTACATAAACTTCCATTGTCTTCCCAATCTGCTTCTCAAACATCATATTAACGAGCCGTTGATAGGTGGCCCCAGCATTAAGGAGACCGAAGGGCATCCCTATGTAGCAATAGAGGCCTCTATCCGTGATAAACGAGGTGTGCTCTTGATCGGGGCCGTACATGGGTATCTGATTGTACCCAGAATAAGCATCCATAAAAGAGAGGAGTGCATGCCCTGCTGTTGCGTCCACTAACTGATCAATCCTTGGCAATGGGAAACTATCCTTTGGGCAATGCTTGTTGAGATCAGTGAAATCCACACAGGTTCTCCATTTTCCGTTTGGTTTCTTCACGAGGACAGGATTCGCGAGCCAGTCAGGGTAGAATGATTCCCTAACGAGCCCAACCTTGAGTAATCTATCCACTTCTTCTTTGAGAGCCTCGGCTCGCTCTCCACTTATTGGTCGCCTTTTCTGTCTAACACCTTTTTTGCTTGGATCCAAGTTGAGCCTATGGCACATCACATTAGGATCGATCCCAATCATGTCTTCATGCGACCAGGCGAACACATCAAGGTTGGCCTTCAGAAAAGTGACCAATCTCTCTCTCAGACCAAGGTTGAGTTGCGACCCTATTTTCAACACCTTTGAAGGATCCTGCACATCAACAAGAATAGGGATCGTGTCTTCAGCGGCCCCCGCTCGCTCCACATGCTCTGGGATGCGAGGATCTAGGTCTAGATCATATTCACGAGCCTGACTAGATTCCGCCTCGCAGGGGTTTACACCTGCGTGCCCAAACTCCTTGACAACAGTTGTTGTCTGAGTGATACCATTTGGCAGTTCTGTCAATGTAGATGTTTCTTTGCGAACCCATTTCCCCTTTCGGGCTCGCACAGCGGCCTGCTCTGGGCTCTCCTCGCTATCACTATCTGTAGCCTCTTCAACAATCCCTTCCTGGAGAACCATTACTGGCTGCGAGGTTTCCATCATTAAAGCACCTGGTACTGGTTCTACCTGAATTCCCAAATTATCAAAATAACCAGCTGGGAGTTCCTCGATTGATATGATGTTGCATTCATTTGAGGGTCGCGAGGCCGATTTGCGAGCCCTATCTTCCTCCTCGCTTTCCATCCTGTCTACCATAGATATGCTACCCTTTTCAGCGGACTTAAGGGCCTTGTTGTAACATTCTCGTGATTCATGCTGTGCCCCTTTGACACATCCTACTCCATTTGGGGTAGGAAACTTCATGGAGAGATGATAGATAGAAGTGACCACCCTCATTTCCTTAAGTATAGGCCTCCCTACAATAGCATTGTACGCTGAAGGTTGATCCACCACCATGAAGTCTGCGATCTGAGTAGTGATGCAGGGCTCGTCTCCTAAGGTAACAGGAAGTCGTATGAGACCCTTGACACTCACTGAGGCTCCAGTAAAACCATACAAGTGTCCCACAGTTGGGATGAGATCTTTATCCACGTAGCCCATCTTTTGGTAGACTTCGTATGTCAGGAGATTCACAGCACTCCCATTATCCACCAGAACTCTATAGACATTCTGCGATCCAATGCGAATTCGAACAACGAGGGCGTCAGAATGAGGGTGATGAACCCACTTCGCATCCTCCTCAGTGAACATGATGTTCGTATCTTCACCCTTAAAGAGCTTTGGGGGTCGCTCTTGCAAGTGATGTACATTGGTGAGAGGTCGCTCCCTGGCCTCGCGAGCATACCTCTCTCTGGCTTTATTGCTGTCTCCCCCGATGTGGGGTCCCCCAATTATCACATGAATACTTCCGCCTCGCGCTTCCCTTTCTTTAATGACTGGGTTCTGTTCAGGTGGGGGGGCTTGATTATACCCAAGGCCGGACTTGGGATTATGTTTCTTCACCTCGCGAACGGCCCACTCAGTTAACTTTCCTTCACGAATTAACTGAACCACTTGCTGCTTCAGCTCTCGGAAGGTTGATGTATCATGCCCTGTTTGTTCATGAAAGGCACAATACCTGCTCGTGTTTGCAGTCCCTTTCAGACCCATCGGTGTAGGTTTCCTGAATATCCCCTTGCTTTCATTGACTGCATAAATGTGATCAATTGGGGCGACCAGAGGGATATACTTGTCTCCATCTCTCGCGGGGCGAGATCTCGGTGGGGATCGCCTCAAAGGATCGCGATCTCTCCTTTTTGGGCTGGGGCTACGACTTCGATCCCGTCCTCGCCTCGGACTCCTGGAGTCCTTTCTTTTTACTCCCCGATTCCTATTCCAGCTGCCACTCCTTTCATTATTCTTCTTCAAATCTGCGAGTGACTTCTCAACACGCTTGAAAGGCTCAGCGATCTTGTGCAATTCAGAGAGAGTACTAGGGGTCTGCTCTTGTAACTTCTTCCAAAATTCTGTTCCTTCCCTTACTCCAGCGATGAGGAAATTTTTCACAGCTTCGTCATTTGCTCCTCGCACGCGAGGCACCTCAGCATTGAACCTCTTGAAGTAATCATGAAGGGTTTCGCCTTCCTTCTGTTTTATGTTTGCTAAGGTGGACACAGGGGGTGCATAGAGCATCGAGGACTGGAACTGTTTAATAAAGATGTCCACGAGTTGCTCCCAAGAATCGATGACAATCAATGCCCCTAGCTTCGAAAACCACTGCTGAGCACTTCCCCTCAGCGAGGCCGCAAATAGTCTACACCTCGCTAGTAACGAGACCTGATAAACATCCATCTCATTGTTGAATCGAATCACGAACTCCGCTGGATCAGTGTCGCCATTATAGGTCATATCATGTTGATGGCCTCGAAACACTGCAGGAAGCGGAGCGGTTCGAATTTCGTGAGTAAAGGGCGATGACGAGCCCATAGTGCTAAAGATTCCTTTCTCACTGTTCATTGCGTCCAGGGCCTTCTTCAACTCCTCCAGCTTATAGTCTCCTACCTTAACCTCCTTTTCGGCCTCCTTTTTACCTCCCGTACTTCCATGATGAGACTGGGTCTTTTTCAGGACACTGGATTCCTCCTGGTCATTCCCACGATCCTTCTTTTTACGATCTTCTTCAAGATATTGAGATCGTGCCTGGTCTCGATGAGATGGGGGTCTGTCATCGCGACGATGGGACCGCTCGCGCTCTCTACGGAGAGAGGGGGGTCTGTCATCGCGACGATATGACCGCTCGCGATCTCGAGGAGACAATTGTCGATGCGTGCCCTGACTTCTGTTCTTAGGTCCTTCATGACGAGGCGCATTAGCCTTTTCCAACTTTAGACGAAGGTCGTGCTCAGTTAGCTTCTTTCCGAGACGATCAAAAACACTGACCGATCTCCCTTCAGATGAGGCGACCTTGTCATGCGATCCCCCTTTCTGTCCGAGCGAGTCCTCCCCTTCATTCCAGTTAGGGTTGGTTTGATCTGTTAGGACATCATCGAAGTCATCAACAAGTTTCTTAGGGGGGAGTTTGCTTCCTTCCCCGGGTGCTTTACCGCCTGTCCTTGCATTCCTCTTCGATCCTCTAGAGCTGTAGCGCCTCTCTACCTTTGCGACCCTTTCATGCACAGCGGTCACCTGCTCGCCGAGGCCTTTTAGGAAAGACATGACCTCGCTGTTCAATGTCACCCTCTGTACTGGGGGAGTGTGTTCCTCCCTGTCCCCAGTTTGAGAGTTGTCCTTGGAGGCCTCGTCCTCTGGGGGGTCTCTTGTCAGCGGATCGTCCTTGTTCACCTTATGCGACCCCGGGGTCTCACCATCGTTCCTCTTCTTGTGTGATTTAGTCATCGTTCTCCCAATTCAATGACTAGGGCCCCTCCTTCTAGCGCCAAATGTTATAGGGAGAATATTGTATAACAATATTTTGGAGGTTTGCTGGATTATCGGAGCAAAATACGGATATTTTACTAACAAAAGAAGAACAAAGGATGAGGGTTTGTGTGTATGAATGTGGCTGAGCTTGATAGGTGTTTTTCAGGTAAACTGTTTCTCATCCGTATCAAGGTGCCTACGTACCCTATTTATAGGGATCAAGCCTGACGTAGTTCTTGGGCCATAAGTTACCTAGGCGGGCTAGGGTTTTAAGAGATAAGCCAAAGTCCAAGCCCATGTAGCTAGGGCTGACGTGGCAATGAGTCATCAATCCTATCCATGATCCAGCTGTAGAAGCCTACGACCTTGAACGGATAGGTTTGGAATGAAAGATCCATCAGGGCCCTTGCATGCGACCTAGAGAGGCCAAGCCACGCGAAGCGATCCCTTGATGGGAGCCAAACGAAGCGATCCCCAGGTAGCGACCCCGGTAGATACGACCCCGAGGCTGAGCAGCATGAGAGGCGCATAGGCCTAGTGTGAGAATAGACAAAGTGCTCCTGTAGCGAGGTGGCCTTATGGCGAGGCACTACAACGCGAGGTGAAATTATGTAGCGAGCGAGGTGCCCCTGCAATGGAGATATTACGTCCAAAGTATGCTGGGCTGATTCCAATTATGGGCTTTAATAACCCAATGCTCATCTTCTAGGCCCATCATAGATCATGAAGCATCAATTTAGCTAACCAAATCAATTCAGCCATTATGCCAGATTTGGGCATAACAAATATAAATTTTGTGTGTCTAACAGTTGAATCGAAGTGAGCCCGGATTCTCTGTCCTCTTCTGTGTCATCTATACAAAATGGGTGTCCCTGGCAAGGTCCATTGTAAGGAAAATGGAAATAAAATATTTTATTTCCATTTTCCTTACAATGGGGGCACGCATTTTATATAGGGGACACAAAAGGGGACATGAAGATGAAGAAGGGAACATGAAGTTAGGAGTTGTGTTATGGTTTAACGTGTTGGATTGTATAAGTAATTGTCATTTTTGCATTCATGGCGCTCGAGTTAAATTGGGATTCTCTCTAAATTACAACATTATTGTTCTCGAAGTAAATAATACTACAATTGAATAATCCAGTGACAAAGATAATAATAAAAAATGGGTTTTTTAAGGAGCAAGCCATTTGTTTATGATGAATGTCCTAGTTCCGGAGTTTTCAATATTTGAATGTCTTTGTGTTTTTATGAGTGTTGGAAGCCCTATACCCATTATGGGCCGAACCGAAGGCCCAACAAGAAAAAGCCCAAAATGACTAACGGTCTCCTCTTTTCTTGAACGGTATTCATCTACTTTCGGTGGAGGGAAACAAAATGATACCCATGGGGCCCTTTTAAGGTAACGGACATAATTTCTAAGGTATAAATATAGATTGAATCTACAAGAGAAGACACATGCTTATAATTTACCAACACACACACTCTCTTTACGTTCAAAGTACTCTAAAAACGCGACTTACTTACTCTCACACCGGAGGTGAATCGGGGGGACAATCCCTCACATTCTTCTCACTTTTCAGGGCTAACCCGAAGGCCGACCCGGTGGAAATCCAGTCGTAACATTTGGCGCCGTCTGTGGGAACGTAGAGATACAATCTGTGTTAAAATTTTGGCAAACTATGACAATCGAAGAAACACCCAGGAATAACGAAAGCACCGTGATAGGAGACAGTCCCGCCACGCAAAGGACGACTCCGGCCGCCCAAAGAATGCTCGATTTCAATGAAGACATGCCCTCCCCCGAAGAACAGCAAGAAATGCTAGCAAAATGGAGAGAAGAGAAAGCCAAAGGAAAGGAAACAGAGAAGGCAAAAAGCCAGAACGAAGCAGCACGGTAAGCCGAGCTAAGGGAAGCCGACCGAGTAAAGCTACAAACCTTGAAACTCCAAAGAGAGGAAATCGAACGACAGGAGAAGACATTGCGCGAAGCCCTGGAGGCCGAAGGCCGGACACCCAAAGATGACCGAAAAGATAAAAGGGTCAGGGACGATGAAGATGAGTCATGGAACTCAGAACTACAATCTAAGAAAACCAAGTCGAAGGTTGTAGATTCCTCGGATTCGGAAGAAGAAGGTCCGCACACAGACGATCGTATTCGCAGACTGGAAAAGGTTATGTTCGGAGATAGGACAATTAGCCACGAGCCTGTCGTGACCGAAGAGATAGAACAATACCGACCACCACCAGGAAGGCAATTCCCAAAGATGCACGAGTTCAACGGAAAAGGCGATCCCGAAGACCATTGTGAGAAGTACGAATCCCTCATGACTGGTATGGGACATTGTGACATCATGCTGTGCAAAATGTTCAAAACTTACCTAAAAGGGTCAGCATCCATGTGGTATCGTTCACTAAGGCCACGGTCGATTGATTCTTATGGACAAATTAAAAGGAAGTTCTTGAGAAATTACTCCCATTTATGCCGAAGAGAAAAAGACACTGAAGCCCTAATTCACTGCAGACAAAGACCGAACGAAGAATTAGGAGACTACCTAGCAAGATTCAAAGAGGAAGCCGGAATGGTCACAAGCCTCGATAAGATCAAAGCCGCTGGATTCCTTTCAGCAGGTCTCGACCCTGTGAAAGGCAAGAAGCTCCGGTCATCTCTCTATGACGTTCCCCCAAAATCATTAAACGACATATACGTTCGGGGAGAAGCAATACGAAGGAAGTTAGAAACAATTGGAGGGTACAAAGAAAGTCGAAGGAACGGCAGAGACGATAGAAGAGGCGAGCGCAGGGACGACCGAAGGAATCATAGCAACACACGAGGAAGGATGAACGATCCAAAAACAACAGGACAAAGACAAGAAAAAGATAGTACTGTGTTCACTCGCCTAAACACACCCATCTCCAAGATCCTCCATGAAATCAAAGGAAAACCAGGGTTCGTTCGACCACCTCGAATCAAAACCCCTGAGTCCAGAAGAAACGAAAACAAGTACTGCGAATATCATCGAGATAAGGGCCACAACACAGATGAATGCTACCACCTAAAGAAGTTGATCGAAAAGATGATCAAAGGCGGGGAGTTATCCCAGTTCGTGAGCGACTTAAGAGAAAAGCTCGATGCAAAGGAAAGAAGAAATCCCGGAGAAACCGAAAGACCGGAAAAGTATAGAGGCGAGGTCCGAACGATCTTTGGCGGCACAATACTTGATCGGGACAGTAAGACGGCCCGAAAAAAATACACCAGGCAAATATACAGTCTTTACCAATCGAAAACAGCCAAACAACCATTGCCGATCAGCTTCACGGAGGATGATTACGAGGACGTTATATGGCCACACGAAGACCCCCTGGTTATCAATCCGGTGATCGGAGATAATAAAATCTGGAAGGTGCTAGTCGATGAAGGGAGCTCGGTCAATATCCTATACCACAGGACATACTCTAAAATGAACCTAGGAGGAGAACACCTCGAACCATGCCACGAGGCACCCTTATACGGCTTCGGTAATCAACCAGTACCGATCGAAGGTACCATCAGATTAAATGTGCTCCTAGGAAAAGCGCCATATACCGTGGAAAAGGAAGCTAAATTTTACGTCGTTCGGGTAGACAGCCCATACAACGGCATCCTGGGCAGACCCGTTTTATCCCTATTCCAAGCCGTATCATCCGTACCGCACTTGAAGCTAAAATTCCCTACCGAGCAAGGGATTGGAGAAATGAAGGGCGATCAAAAAGCAGCAAGAATCATCATGTTAGAAGATTTTGACAAAGATAAAGACGCAGAATTGGTCGAATCCGGGAAAAGGAAAAGAGACGAAGACGCCGGGGGAAACCATCAAATGCTGAACATAGAGATCGAGAAGTTTGGGACCGATTTCTCCTGTCCAATTGCCGAACCGGCAGCCGAAATCGAAGAAATCGAATTATATGTGGGCCAATCCGGGAAAATGATCCAAATAGGCAAGGGGATGGAACCAGAGCTGAAGGAGAGGGTCATTGCCGTCATCAGGGAATTCCACGACGTATTCGCTTGGAATCCCGAAGACATGCCTGGATTAGATCCTTCAGTCGCGAAGCACTGTCTAAACGTCGAACCCGACGCCCAACCTGTAAAACAGAAGAAGAGAAATTTTTCCATAGAAAGACAAAGGGTTATCCAGACCGAAGTTGAGAAACTACTAGAGGCCAAATTTATCGAAGAAATTGATTACCCCGAATGGTTGGCGAACGTAGTTGTCGTCAAAAAGTCAAACGGCAAATGGAGAATGTGCGTCGATTACACTGACCTAAATAAACACTGTCCGAAGGACCACTATCCCCTACCCAACATCGATCAGCTAATAGACGCCACATCGGGACATCAGATTCTCAGTTTTTTGGACGCTTTTTCAGGATACCACCAAATCGCCATGAATGCCGAAGACATTCCGAAGACAGCATTCATCACCCCGAACGGCACTTACGCATACATAAAAATGCCCTTCGGGCTAAAGAACGCGGGGGCAACTTTCCAGAAAATGGTTAACAAGCTCTTCAAAAAGCAAATAGGACGAAGCATGGAATGTTACGTCGATGACATGATCGTAAAGTCATCCTTCCAGGATCATGCAAACGACCTGAAGGAATGCTTCGAAACGTTAAGGGAAAACAATATGAGAATCAACCCGAACAAATGTACGTTCGGGGTTAACAGCGGAAAATTCCTTGGATATATGGTGAGTGCCCGAGGGATTGAGGCAAACCCAGAGAAAATCAAGGCCGTCATGGATATGGAAGCACCCAAGACAATAAGAGACATTCAGAAATTAACTGGACGAATGGCAGCTCTCCGGAGATTCATTTCCAGGTCTGCTGAAAAGGCGCTACCATTCTTCGAGGTGCTTCGAGGAAAAAAGACTTTCGATTGGGGACCAAATTGTCAAAAGGCATTCGAAGAAATAAAGGAGTATCTGGTGAACACCCCTCTCTTGATGAGACCGAGACCAAACGAAACTCTACAGTTATACCTGGCTGTGAACGACCGAACGCTTGGAGCTGTACTGGTCAAACAACACGAAGGAAACCAACACCCGGTATTTTACGTATCTCACATACTGAAGGACGCCGAAACTAGATATCCAAATGCAGAAAAATTCGCCTATGGGTTGGTAATGACATCGAGAAAATTACGACACTACTTCCAAGGCCGAACGATTCAGGTCGTAACCAACCAACCACTGAAAAAAATCATGCGCAGGCCCGAGGCATCAACAAGGATAATCGCCTGGTCGGTCGAATTGGGAGAATACGATCTGGAGTTCATTCCCAGAACGGCAATTAAGGCACAAGCTTTAGCCGACTTCATGGTGGAATGCTCTTTCTCCAGTCCGAAGGATTTGGTTGCCGAAGAACAACCGATCCGTTCTCCAGGCAAATGGAAACTGTTTGTAGATGGTTCTGTGGCCGGAACCAAGTGCGGAGCAGGCCTGATTCTAACCAGCCCCGAAGGATTCGAAATATGTCAGGCAATTAGGTTCACCTTTTCCTTAACCAATAACGAGGCCGAATATGAGGCCCTTCTAGCAGGCCTAAACTTGGCAAGAAATTTGGAAGTGAAACACTTAAGAGCCTTCAGCGATTCAATGTTGGTCGTAAAACAGTTCTCCGGCGAATACGGACAGAAAGATCCGCGAACGAAGGCATACGCCACCGAGGTACACAAGAACTCCGTGCTATTTGAGTCATTCGAGCTAAGCCAAGTAGCCAGAGAAGATAATAGCCGAGCCGACGCCCTGTCAAGGCTAGCTTCGGCAGAAACCCAAAACCTCACAGGTTCTATCTACCTGACCGAAGTAAAATCGCCTTCGATAGACAGAAAACACTGCCTGGAAATACACCAAGGAATCAATAGACCGCAGAGCAATCGGTAATCATGCTTATCCGCCTCCGAAAGCGGGGTACGAAACTTTAACATCGAAGGATCAACATCCTTCCAGACACCAAACTTCTCCATCCTCGGGCCAGAGACGAAAGCCCATTTCAAGTGAGTCTCTTTGTTGCTAGAATTTGTGAACGCCCAATCCGCCCTGCCTACCCGGCGAGCGATTGTATAAAAACCATTACTCTTCGAATTCCGCCGAAATTCGAAGTGATGCCAAAAAAGATTGGTCCTTGGTATCATCTTCACGGCCAAGCACCGAGCCTGGAAGACGTTAATCTGAATAAAGCTGTTCGGGTCCAACTGACCGATAGCTACCCCCGTCTGCTTGAGGATGCTCCTCAAAATGCACAACATCGGCAGGCGAAATCCACACTTGAAAGCAGCCTCAGAAATACCCGTAGCTAGACCTCCTCCGTACGCCGCTGGCACTTCGGGATTGTGCCAAATCCTATCGTTCTTCCTTGGAGTATAAAAATACCAAACGTGCTTCTCCACGACATATTCCGAAGAAAATCTAGCAATTGTACTTTCGGCCAATCTCGACCGATGGTTGGCTGCTGGAAATTCTTCGACGTTGCTGAAAGGGGACACTGCCGAAGGACCCGCACCTTCGGTCGATCGATCCATATCCCTGCATTCGGAAATGTAGAGATTAGCCGTGTACTCGGGTCGGAGTAAGAAAACATTTAACAAGAAAGAGAAAACCGAGTACAGTGGGCCAGGATCGATCGAGAATGTCCCATGCCCCGACACAAAATTAGAAGACCAATCCCATACAATCCCCCTAAAAACTCATCCTAACCCTGAATGAAACCCTAATCAATCCCTTAAAAATCCTATGGAAAGTTTTTCGAAGATCGACAACGTTCAAGACCCCTTCTTTTCATCAAAGAAAAACGCAGGAAAAAGGAATATGGTCTAGAAATAGCATACGACAATTTCAACATATTAAAAAAATGCATACATATACATACAATCAGGCATATATATACAGCGATTTTTCACAAAAAAGGGGGGCAGAGAAAAGCTTACTTATTCGAAGATTCTCGAGAAGATCGTACTCCTGGGGATAAAATGCTTGAACGTGGGACTCCAACGAAGTCGGAGAACTCAAGTTTTCCGGGGAAGAAGCGACGGTTCCAATTGTCGGTATAGATTCTCTTTAAAGAAAGGTGTGTTTGAAGTTTTTGGTGAGATGGTGTAAAATGAGAGGGATGTGGGTCGCGTGATTTTTTAAACAAAAGATATGTGACGCTTGGAGATCTTTCGAAATCCAACGGTCCAGATTGAGGCGCAAATCTCAAAATCAGACAGTTGTCCCTCATAAAGGAACACGACTCCCCAAGAGAAGACTCGACTCTTGTTCATCGCCGGGCAACCGAACGAATGATCGAATAAATTCGGCAGACGCGACCGAACGGAACGTGTCAAAAGAAAAATATGAGTTCTTTAGCCTTCGTCCTAAAAACGTTACCGAACGAAGCCTAGGGACATGTTGGAAGCCCTATACCCATTATGGGCCGAACCGAAGGCCCAACAAGAAAAAGCCCAAAATGACTAACGGTCTCCTCTTTTCTTGAACGGTATTCATCTACTTTCGGTGGAGGGAAACACAATGATACCCATGGGGCCCTTTTAAGGTAACGGACATAATTTCTAAGGTATAAATATAGATTGAATCTACAAGAGAAGACACATGCTTATAATTTACCAACACACACACTCTCTTTACGTTCAAAGTACTCTAAAAACGTGACTTACTTACTCTCACACCGGAGGTGAATCGGGGGGACAATCCCTCGCATTCTTCTCACTTTTCAGGGCTAACCCGAAGGCCGACCCGGTGGAAATCCAGTCGTAACAATGAGTATAGAAGCTAAAAATGCAATTAACAGCTAAGTACAGATAAGATCATAGAGATTAAGCTAGTTTAGATGATTATCAGAAAGAGATAAGAATAGCCGAAAAAATTAAATTGATAACTTCAGAATAGCCGGTAGTATATTGGCTATGATATGTAATGAAATTAGAAAACATGATATATTTGTTTTGACTTATATTTTTGGTGAAGTGTTACCACACTATTCGTTACTATTCTATAAAATACTAGTCGTTTATAGTAGAATTATTGTAGTTTTTTAGAAAGAGGTGTTATCAATGTTAAGCAAGTGGTATTTAGCAAAATAAAAATAAAAAAAATGTTAAGCAAGTGGAGACTGAAAGTTTAGTTCTGGGAGAAGGACTGTTATGAACTCGAGTTTTGGAGGAGTCGTTGAAGATTGCAAACAGCTTTTGAATTCATTAAGTAATGTCTCTTTACATTTTGTTAAATCATTCGCTAATCGCGTTGCTCATTACATTGCTAGAGCTTCACCATTAAATTGTTCTTTTCTGTGACAGGATGTTCCAGCTGAGATCATTTTCACTATTCAATTTTTGTAATATCAGAATATAAACTTGCAGCAATCGAAATGAATTATTTGCTTGTTAATTTTTAAAAATAATACAATTTATAAATTATATATATATTAGTATTTGCCACTAATATATATAATTTAAAATGTGTCATCATCCAGCTCGCAAGCATCCTATGGAAAACTGGTAACCAATTTGCTTGGCACTGTAGAAACTTCGTAAAGAAAATAAGATCATGGCTACAGATTTGAATTCAGTGACGAACCTATTTCAACTTCAATATTATCAAAATGAAAAGCTAGAATTTGGGAAAAAGAGAATCATCAAGTTGCCATGATTCTATCGCCTCTGAATCTGATGATGAATATTTGAAAAAATTGGGAAGCTCCCTCGATAATTTCCTAGAAATTAATTATTGTTAAAGTTTAGATATATATTAGTACAATATATAAATGAGTAGCACTCTATAAAGAACCATCTTACCGTGGAGAACCCCCATATTCTGATTCTATAGTAGAACTATAAGAGGAATAAAGTTCAATTTTCCTGATTAGGTTGCAGAACCAAATTCTTATTTTCGGTGTTGACGTGGCAGTGGGGCCCACAAAATTTTTTTAATTTTTTTTGTTAAAAAACATGAAATCCTATAAAAAAAATTGAAAAAAAATGCCATGTCAGCATGCTATGACTGCCATGTCAGCATGCCAAATTTTAAAAAAAAATTAAGAAAAAAAGTTAAATTAGTTTTACTATAGAACCATACGGGGGTCTTCACATAAGAGGGGTCTACATTGAACAATGGCCACAATATATAAGTTGTAATGATAATTTATTACGTTATAACTTTGCTATTTATATCAATGTTATGATATGTATTTATAATTATATAACATATTTTATCTTGAAATCATAATTTGTCAAAAAAAAAAATCCAATATTTGTATGCAAAAGTTTAGAGACAAGAGATTGAAAAAATGAAAAAAATTAAAGTTAAAATATTGAAATCAAGAGATTAAAAAAATATAAATAATAAAATTTAAAGTTAAAAAGGTTTATAACAAAATTTAAAGTTAAATAAAAAAATGATAAAGAAAGGACATGAAAAGAATAAATTTGTTTTATTAACAAACACGAGGACATGATTAAAATTTTAAAAAATATCAAACTTGATATAAAAGTCATTCCAAATGAATAATCTTCATCTCAAATTGATTGTTGCACACCTATTTCCTTAAATGATTAAAATAATTTTCATCAAATTAATAATTGTTGATTCACTCTAATTTTTTGGTAAAATTGATTCATGTTTTTAATTATCTATTTTTAGTCACAAATGGTGCATGATATTTATATAACTAAATTTAAGATTTTAAAATAAAACTCTATTAATTATTTAAATACGATCATGATTGTAGTCTATATTAATCCTTTCTTATTCCGCTACTAATTTGATTTGTACGATTTGATAATAATTTATGGTTAAAATAAAAGCTACAGAAAAAGGGTGCAGGTCCAAAATGCCCCAAAATTAAAAAGGATGGCCCTAAATGCCCCATAAATACGGTACATCGTCTGCCGAAACACCATATCACGCTATTTCGTCTACCGAAACACCATATCACGGTGTTTCGTACATCGTATTACCTGTAATACGAAACACGATTCACCGCGAGTCCGCGATAGTTGTTAACAATAATACACGCTATACCGTGTTCCGTATTGGGAAGATACGGAACACGAAGTTCCGTGATAGACCTCAATTACGGTGCACGAAGTGTCGTATTTTGTGTAAAATTTGGGAGCAAATATGGTGCACGATTCATCGTATCTACGTGGTAGGGAGGGTCACACTTCTATGGATGAAATTTAAGTATTTCTTTGTGATAAAAAAAAAAATTAATCGATGATTTGAACAGATATAATTATATTCAAATCTATTTCTTTTTTAACTTTTTTTAATTTATTAACTTTTTTTAATTTATTTACAACTATAGTACCGAATCTATTTTTTTTAACTTGATTTTAGAAACACGTAAAACATAAATGCAATCTTTTTATTATATTCATTTAATTAAATTTTTTTAAAGGACTTTTATGCGATATTTGTTTGTTTTGTAAATTATATTTTAAAGTTTAGTTTAACATATTTTTTTGGGATAGGTTTTTTTTTATCGTTTCTTAAATTTTATATGATATACTTGAAAAATGTTGGTACTATATTGGTATTGGTATTTTTTTTAATTATTTTATTATATAACATACGTGGTAATCTAAGAATATTTTAGAGTTTTTTTACTTGTATTTAACATACGTGGTTATCTAAGAATTATTTAAAACAATTTGTTATTTTTTTACGTGTATGGATTTTTTTAGGTGTTTTTGAACTTTTTATAAAAAAAAATATATGGTATTAATTTGTGTCATTTATTTGAAATTTGATATTTCTAGTTATGTTTATTTATTTATTTTTGGGATAGTTATGTGAAAATATGTTATACAACTCCAGTTTTTTTTTTAAAAAGGGTACTTTTTTAATGTTTTTGTGTTAGTTTTTATTTGTTCTATTTGCATTATTTTTGAGTTTTTTGTGTATCTTAGTTTTCTAAATTTAGTATATGTTTTAAAATTAGTGTTTGTTTTGTAGATCACAATTTGTTGATTTATGTGTCATTTCTAAATATCACATGTTTTTTATTTCATTAAATGTTAAAAGATTTTGTACTTGTTTTTAATATGTTTTTGTGTTAATTTTTATTTATTCTAAGTTATATTAGTGTTTGTTGTGAATTTTAGTTTTTTGCTTTTAAAAAATTATTTTATTGTTTGTTTGTAGGTAATATTTTGTCATGTAAAACTATTTTAGTCTAGTTCATTTTTTGAAATTCCAACTATAAACATTGTAAAACAGTAATTGCTATCATATAAATACGTTTATTTTTATTGAGTGAGTGAAAACCCCCTTACGACAATTATATATTTTTAATATGTTTTTATTTAATCTAAATTATATTAGTGTTTGTTGTGAATTTTATTTTTTTGCTTTTAAAATATTATTTTATTGTTTGTTTTGTAGATTATATTTTGTTTTGTAAAATTATTTTAATTCAGAATTCTTTTCTTGAAATTAAAACTATAAAATTGTTATAAAGTAAAAACGATACTACCATCTTCATATAGGTACGTTAATTTTATTGAGTGAATGTAGCTTAAAATGATTATATTAATTCTGAGGACCAGACGACGACCATCAAAACTCTCTTACGCCAGTTATATATAGGATATAATTTACATCACCATAATAGTGTTTGATTGGAGATGGTGCCTTATAGATTTAGGGTAATAGTCAGGGAAAAGAGACGTATAAATGTGACAAAATGAGATTTATTGGAGATAAACCTAAATCTACAGAATGAAGTCATACATCAAATTGTTGGTAATGAAACTTTTTTCTATATATGTTACTTTATTAGCCCATTTCTCAATATATTTTTTTGTCAAATATAAAATAGAATAGTGTTAGAAATACCAAATTAAGTACCAAAATTTGTTACCAAATGACATGACATTAATTAATTGGCATTTTGGGATGTTTTAATTGGATGATCTTGACGGACAATTATAACCAACCAAAACAATGTCACGTATAATAATTTTTGATATCCAATTTGATACATTTGATACCCAATTTTATATATCTAAAATTTTTCTATAAAAAAAACACTTTTATATACCGGTAGCATTAAAAACACGGTTTTTTTTCACAAATCCGTCTATTTGCTTTTTTTGGGCTAATTCAGCCATTTCCCAAAGATTCTGAGTCATGTTCCTCATCATCAAATACGCCTAATGAACCCGAAACAATCTACAACAGCGACATCGGATGGCCAATCATTAAAATCGGATGAAACTCGGTGCTGACTCAGTGAGTTAGTGAATCGGATTACTATTTATACATGTTTTGCTTGTAAATTGTGTGGATAAACCCCACAATTTGAGGCATCTCCTACGGAACTCATAAATTTCTAGTCAGTATTAATTAGTTGATATTTGTTGGCTTTAGTCAGTTTTGCCAGGGCCGTAGTTATCTCAGTCTTTAGTCGAGTTTAGATTTGCATATTTGGGATAAATTAATGTCTTCTCTGCGTTATTTTGGCCTTAATATTACATGATATGTTAATTTGATCTCATGGGGTTTGGTTCGCGTAAACTCCTGAACTCTTAATTGCTTGTTGCTGATCTTGGTTGATTGTTTAGTTAACTGACATGAGTTCTTGCTTTGTTTGAGAAGTGATGTTGCCGGTTGTCTTGCTAGTCTTTCATTGGGATTTTCATATTTAAAGTTTATTCTCGTGAGTACAGATACTCTTGTTAGATTTTTGTATATTTGAGACTAACAATTTAGTACAAGACCATACTTTCTTGATCTCTGAGATATTGTTTGTGTTTGTATTTTTTAATTCAAGATAAAACATGAGAAACTTGATATTTTGTGTTTGATAAGTTCAATTGAATTACCTTTTATTTGGTTAATTTGCTCGACATATTGATTTGTTTGCTTAATCTGCTTGATATATTGATGTATGCTTTTCATACACTGATTCGTTTTCATGTACACAAAATTTTAATGATGAAGTTACATTTTTATTTAAATAGTCCCCAAATGTTCATAGTCTAATTAGCTAAAAAAATGTCCATGACATACTCCTAATCAGGCTTTCCTTAATAATTATAGTAACGTTTTTCATGGTCAAACTAAATTATATCATCGTTTGTATTCTTGGAAGGTTTCTAAAATTCCATAAAATGTTATTTATTGCTATTAATTGGTATGATTAATTTTCCAGTTATTGATTTTGAACTATAGGTTGTAATTTTATTACAGCATTCACTCAGTTTTTTGAAATGAAATTTAGTTAATTATTGAGTTATTGTTTTAAATGATATTATTTATGCTTACCTAAAGATACATGTATGTTTAATCTGTAGAATCAAGTGACTTTAGAGTGTTAGTGTATAAGAGTTTATTGACTCATGTTCCTTACTTGTTTGCACCGTGTTCTACTATTTAGTCATGAGTGCACACTCATTATAAGTTATGGTATATAACTTGCATTGGGATTGGCAAAGTTATATGTTACTTGTCCTTTTTAAATTTCATTGGCAATCAAAATGTATTACTTAGAACATGTTTTTGCGAGTTATTTTACTCTTATGTTTTGCTAAAGAGTAGTGCTAGGTTTCCCAAAAAAATTTCCAATTTTTTTACCAATACACGCGGGATCTCATCTTATTATTAGGAAAGTTACCTTTACATTGATTACACATCAGCATTTGGTAACAATTTTGGGAATTTTTTTGGTGAACATAGCATTTTCCTTTGCTAAATGATGAATCACCATTTTATTTATCATTAAATTATATTTATGCTATTAATTGACCGTATTCAATTAGAAATTTTGAATGACATGTTTTTTTCTTAATTTTGTTTATTGTTTTAAATGCATCATTCATTAGCCCATTGCTCAATATAAGTGGGTGTTTAGGGTATCTTAAAATATGTAACTTATAACTTAAATGAATAAGCGTCATATAAGTGATAAGTAGAAGAATTCTTATAAGTTATACAAGTGTTTGGATAAATTTACTTATAAGTTGGTGAAATATTTATTAAATTAAATTAAAAAATATTAATTATTTAATATAATAATCTCCATACATGCATATGACATCTATAAGTACAAATGTAAAAATATAAAATATTAAACAAGTAAACAAATTAAGTAATAAAAAATAAGTTGTGAAAAAGTATGTCGTTAAATTTCAACTCATCAACATATATATAAGCTATAAGTTGAGTTAATAAGTTGGGTACCGGGTTGTCACGGCGTCCATTTGGCGTCCATATGGCGTCGTGGCGTGAAAAAAGCATAAAACGTCCACCTCGACTTACGTACATGCAATAAGGCGGGCGCCTCGGACGCCATATGGACGCCACGGACGCCATATGGACGCCACAAAAATTTATAAAAAAATAAAATAATAAAGACTGACCCATTGGGCTTTACCTGATCCAGTGATCCAACCCACTAAGTTACATACATAAAGGTAAGAAAACCGTGATAACATAAAATAATAATCGAAAAGACGCATCCTTTTATTGATGATCATCTGTTGCACATGAAAGGGGTAGCCTTAAGGGGTGCAGGTGTTGTTAAAAGTGTTGAATTTGCCTAGTTGTTGAATTTGCTAGTTATTGGTTTTACTTCGTGCTACTACCCCACCTAGTTAAAAGTGTCATGCTTCAATTTTTAAGACCTGACTTGTGATTTGTTGTTATTTTAAGTACTTACGTTTACATTTTAATATTTTATAGTGGCTGTGTTATTATTAGTTAGTAATTAGAGTGATGTACTAATTTATATTACGAATTTATGATATATATATATATATATATATATATATATATATATATTTAGAACTCTATCTTATATATATGAACGTTTGGGCGCCACAACGGACGCCACGACGCCATATTGTTGTGAAGGTCCTCGGGCGCCGCGACTCGCCGCGGCGCCGTAACAACCTTGTTGGGTACACAAACACCCTTCATAAGTTGAAATAGGCTTATAAGCCATAAGCTGGCTTATAATCGTGATGCCAAATAGGCCCTAAAACACTCTTATATAAATAAATCAACATACCCTAATTTTATTATCATATATAGCACTGCTAAATTATTTGATTATATATCTCGGGTTAATTATTTGAATAATTATTTATCTTGTCTTAATTATATGATTTTCAGATATTTGCTGGGCTTTTGTGTGGGAGCAATCTATACTCTTCGAATCCATCTAACACTTACCCCCTCTTCCGGATCTCCCCAATCAAAATCACTGAATTATAAAACATTGCATTTCTCTATCCAGACCAACAATTGCCACAGAGTGTGGTACATACTTACTCGCATCATCCCTCTTTCTTATTATCCCTTCTTTATACCGCAAAAACTTCTTCGTGGAGAGTACGGTGCCCATCATTGGGCCACCATATCGTAAAGCTTCATAAGCAACAAGTTCCGTTAATGGATTAAAGGGATCTTCGAAACACCTGAGTATTCTATAGTCACGAATATAAATGCGTCTAGAATTGAGATAGCGAGGAGGAAGATTTTCTCTTCCATACCCCAAAATTTCATAATCCTCCTCATGTCGTATTCCAAATTGTTGAGTGAATTTTAATGTGTATTCTGGTCGCATATCAGGACAGTTGCATTCATCATAGACTATGTTTCCATCCTTTGAATGAGCACCTTTAGGGTAATGGTCAACAATATTTTCAGTCAAATCTTGCGTTTTGCGTGGGAGCAATTTGTACTGTTGAACAGGGGTTCTAGCAATTCTTTCTACGCAAGATTTGATTGACAATGTTGTTGACCATTACCTTGAAGGTGCTCATACAAAGGATGGAAACATAGTCTTCATACAAAAGATAGAAACATAGTCTATGATGAGTACAACTGCTGTCCTGGTATGCGACCAGAATACACCTTAAAATTCACTCAACAATTTGGAATACGACATGAGGGGGATTATGAAATTTTGGGGTATAGAAGAGAAAATCTTCCTTCTCGCAATCTCAATTCTAGACGCATTTATATTCATGACTATAGAATACTCAGGTGTTTCGACGATCTCTTTAATCCATTAACGGAACTTGTTGCTTATGAAACTTTGCGATATGGTGGCCCAATGATGGGCACCGTATTCTCCACGAAGGAGTTTTTGCAGTATAAAGGAGGGATAATTAAAAAGAGGGGTGATGTGAGTAAGCATGTACCACACTCTGTGGTAACTGTTGATATGGATAGAGAAATGCATTGTTTTAAGATTCAGAGTAGTGATTTTGATTGGGGAGATCCGGAAGAGGGGGTAAGTGTTGGATGGATTCGATATCATTTGGTTTATGACATTCTTCAACCGGTTCTTACATATCCTGATGCTGGCTAATGATGGAAGTGGGCATAGTTAGGTGCGGGGAAGTAGGGGTGGAAATGGCCAGAGGTTGGTGCAGGAAGGGTGGGGTGGAAATGGCGAAGGGTCGAGTCGGGGAAGGAGGCACGGGGACCAGGGGTTGGAGGTAAGAAAACTCTCCCTTATCATGTGTATTATTGGCAAAATATGATGTAAGTTATATATTTTCAGTTTTGCGTATTAATGCTAATTGTTAAAAAGACTTCCAAACTTGGCGGCTTTGGATTATATACAAGTAATTCCACATTATATGCTTGGAATGGAATTAAAAAATATGAACACCTCTTTGAAAAAACCAATTTCCTCATTGTGAATTTTGTTTGAGGGGTATTCACATTATCTTTTAAACATTTCCACGACGTCCTTCTGATATGAAAGTGACATAAGTGATCTATGATTGGCTTGAGAAACTTAAGTATATTACAAATAGAAGACTACTGGGAACTGTCGAATTCCAGGCGTAATTAGAATTTTTCTTATTTATATAGTCCTGCTCTAGTGATTGTCATGAATTAGCCTTGCTATTTGTTATGTATGTTAAATTGACCTTACCAAATTGCGGTGTCTGGAATGTTCCATTCATGTACTTGAGAATGTAGGTTGTACATGAGTGCAATTTTTTCACCTCCTGTCCCTCTAGCAAGTCTGTTACCAAATTAGAAGAAGAAAGCATCTATTTCTGGCTTTGAATATTTACAAACCTTTTTCCTTTTAATTTTCCTGAGTGTTGTAGATCTTAGAACCCTTGAGATCAATGATAAATGGGGCCCCTTTGGAAGATGCTCGCCATCTTGCACAGAGGTATAGTCGAGTGAGACAAGAAGCAGGGACTCAACAGGTAATAAGAAAGAAACTTCCCTTCATCTTTGTCTCATTTTTTAATTTTCCTGACTGACCAATAAGAAAACAGGCTACAGAGGTTGCCAGAAGAGCACGAGTTGCAGAAAATGTGTTGAAACTGCATGCTTCTGGAGCCAGAATGCAGGAGCTTAAAGGAAACATGACAGTACTATGTAAAGAAGCATCAGCTGCATTGGCTGTTGTTGAATCCCAGCAGCAAAGACTGACATTCCAAAGGCTTGTTGCACTGGTAAGTTTGCAATTATTATCTTGAACAATTTTTAATGTATGTATAATAATTTGTGATTATTGTTTTATTTTTTTTAGATTGAAGGTGAATTGACTTATCACGAGAGGGTAGCTGCAGTTCTTCGTGAAATTGAAACCGAGGTGTGTGACTGCATCAATCTTTTTCCATAATATGTAATCAGGTACATCAATTACCATTCTAAATCTGCCGTATTGTTATATCATGGGGCAGATTGTCTATGAGAAACAGCGGAAAGATTCTTCTCCTGTTATTGCAGCTAATATTTTCTCTGGAAAAACGATGTAATTTTTGGCTTGAGGTATGTTTTTCTTTTTAATAGAAATTGTTGACCATTAGGATGTATATGCATCTAGATTGTGTGAATTTTTTCCTCAACTCTGCCCCTCTCCAGTGTCTCCATGTAGCACTAGTATAGGCCAGTAGAATTTATTTTTAAATCTTTGCCACTTTTATATATCTTTGTTCTTCAACATTCTGCTGGTCAGTGACATTGTAAAATGCAAACAGCTACAAATAGATTTTTTTTTTCTTAACTTTAAATGGTCAAATATAGCGAGTGGGTAACGATTTATACTCAAATGTTAACTGCATCCTGTTACTCTTGATTTAAATTATGTAGTTGATGTGTTTAGTTATATTATACATTAATCTAGTAAATGCATGTATAATTAGCACTTTTTCGACTCAGTGCAATATAGAGCTATTAGTATTTAAATTAGAAATAGACAATACAGTGCCGTTTTAATCCAGTGCAAAAAAGCCCGATTCCTTAGTTGCGTTAGTAAGGTAGTTTGTATGTTTCTACTCTCTGTGTAAACATGCATTGTGAACGTTTCGCTAACTTGTTGCAACTTATAAAACTCTTACTGTAGTTAGTAATCATTAGAGTTTAAATGTTTCACAGATAGAAATCCAACAATAATATTAGATTTACTTTTATGCATGAAAGGGGGTGGGGCCTGCATCAAATTACAGTATATGGGGACTTCCTCGTGAATATCATGGATTAGTGCAATGGAAACCACCTAGAATTTTTCCACCAGGCACAAAGGATTCTGTAAATGTCTTGAAAGGTGCTATGTTGACCTCGGACCTGATATCAACAGTTAGTGAGGTATGCTGCATATCTGATTCATAGTTTGTGGAGGAATTGTCTCATTTGATTAGACACAATAGCAAGAGTTTTCACCTATTCAAATGTTTTCCACTGTAGTGTTTTTTGGTGATAAAACAAATTTGTTGTATTTTGTATCTGAAACAGGGCTACACATCAGAAATACTAAGTGCTGAAGGTGGCAATGGTCTACATGAGGTCTTATGTAGTTGATATGTAACTGGTAAGACATTTGCAGTCAAGCCATTCTTTCTTTTTAATTTTCTATTTGCAAATTTTATTTCATCCATTCTGTATGTATGGATTTGTGTTTAGTATCTTTGTATGAGACATAATAAACTTTGTACCCAAGTATTTTTTATAATGTCATTTGCCAATGCCGTATATCCGTCTTAATAATACAACCTTGCATATTTACTGTTGAGAATATACTTTTCAGAAACTAGTTATGTTCATTAATTATTTTCTACTTCACTTCTTGTTTCCTGGTTCATGGTTTCCTAAGGAAAGATCGTGAAAATAATCCTTATGATGCCCATGTTTTTTTCATGCAGTAAGCTGATCATCTGACTCTGTCTTTATTAGGTGTTACTAGTGGCATCGATGTAACTGGATGGAATCCATCTACTGATGAGCATATTACTTCACATTATTCCATTGAGGATCTGTTTGGCAAGGTAGTCAAGTCTCATGTTTCTTGTTTCTCATTTTGAGTTGATAGTTCTAGAGTAACTTAAAGTATTGGGGAACATGGATTTGTTTTTCAATTTTGAACTTGTAAATGTAGTTTACTGGTTTCTCCTAAACTATTATAAGTTTTATGCGTGCTATTCTTACTAACATATTTGTTTTTATGAAATATAGGTTAATTGTAAGGTGGCATTACAATATGAATTACGTCTGCCATGTAGGCCTGAATGTCCATTGGTGAGAGCAAATGTAATTTTATACAGGATATAGATTATGACAGCATGATATTAAGTATTAACTTAGCTTTAATTTTTGTAGGTCAGATTTGTTGGGAGGCTGGACACCCAGAAAGGTGTTGATATACTACTGTCAGCAATTCCAGACCTCTTACAAGATGATATCCAATTCGTAAGTTTTCTTCTCTTTTTCTGGGCAATGAGTCGTATCTTGTTCGTATGAGTGCAAGCTTAAAGCGTATTTATGTAACATTTTGATTTCCTAAAATAATCGTGTAATTCCCTTTGGTAAAATCATCAGCTGCATTAAAGATTAAATCAGGTGTACAAAAGCACAAGGAATACCCCACTGGCCACTATCTGAAAACATTATTTAACTTATCTACTTTTAGGCTTTTCATTTGACCTTACTGAAGGGTCAAAGATGTAGATTCCTCAGTAATTTTAATTATCATAAATTATCTTCACGTCCCCGTTGTCCATCTTTCCTTGGGGCCTTATTACAAGTCACGCCTGGGATTGACGGATTCACTTGTTGACACTATCAATGGACATCTTGACCAAGTACATGCCCTCTCAACCTTGTATGATGGACAGAGAGACTTACACTACCCAATCTATATGTTGCTGTGCAACAAATGCCGTTAGACACAATAATAGCTTGGTCACAAGTTATATTCATTGTTTACATAAATTTGAAATACATCCCCCTTGATTTTAAGTACAATAATAGCTCTCTAAACCAGAGTTAAGTTATGCATAATCTGATTCTTTTATGTTTTAATCACGATGAACTAAAATCATCTTCAGGTAGTGCTTGGGTCTGGCGAGCGTGAATATGAAGAATGGATGAGAAACACTCAGTCATCCTTTCCAGACAAGTTTAGGGGACAGGTTAGATTCAATGTTCCTATTTCTCATCATATAAGTGTGACATGTTTTCGTTATATTATTATTTCAGCTTTTTGCGTTAAAATATATTCAAAGATGTTTGTTGAGAACAGTATCTTGCTCTTAAATCTTAATTAATGTTGTTGAATTTTGTTATACCAGGTGGGCATTCTCACCGTTGACGAGTCAAAGTATGATCCTGGTACACTTTCATTAGTTTTAACTTTTTTCGCATAAAAATGAAAAAAGAAAGCAAATTTGTTTTACTCCCAATATAGTAGGGCGTACATAAATATAAATGTTGTGTGTCAACAGTTGAACGGAAGTTAGGAGTTGTGTTATGGTTTAACGTGTTAAATAGTGTTTGTTGGATTATATAAGTAATTGTCATTTTTGCATTCATGGCGCTCGAGTTAAATTGGGATTCTCTCTATATTACAACATTTATTGTTCTCGAAGTAAATAATACTACTATTGGATAATCCAATGACAAAGATAATAATAAAAAATAGGTTTTTTAAGGAGCAAGCCATTTGTTTATGATGAATGTCCTAGTTCCCGAGTTTTCAATATTTGAATGTCTTTGTGTTTTTATGAGTATAGAAGCTAAAAATGCAATTAACAGCTAAGTACAGATAAGATCATAGAGATTAAGCTAGTTTAGATGATTATCAGAAAGAGATTAGAGAGGAATGAAGATAGCTGTAGATGAAGACATAATTTCACGGAGTTTGTTATAGAGAGAGAAAGAGCAGAGAATTTAGAGAGAGAAAGACAAGTGGTGGAACCGTGGAAGTGATATTCCTTTTCATAAAATGTGCATATCTGAAATACAAAGTTTCGAATGGTATTTATAGTACTAACACTTTTTAACTGAACAATGCTAATACAACTCTTATAGTGTTCCCTTTCCTCACAATGAATCGTTCATTTATCAAGATTTTCTGAACTCGTTGATTTTGATAAATGAACAAATCATGCCTGAATTACATAGACACCTTAATTTAAGCAACACCAAGTAGAATCCGTCTTCTCTTAATTAAATTGATAACTTCAGAATAGCCAGTAGTATATTGGCTATGATATGTAATGAAATTAGAAAACATGATAAATTTGTGTTGACTTACATTTTTGGTGAAGTGTCTACTGTTTGTTATGGCTTACTACATTGAGGACTTTGAGATGCTAGGATTGAATCAAATATGATCTTATTTTAGTTTACTTTCACGTATTTAAACTTTTTTTTTTTTTCACTTGTACTGAATTTTAGCTGATAATTAACGTTAATTTGCTGGCGTTGACCACAGCTCTTACAGTCTATAGGGGCAGGCGCGACACGGAGTCTTGGTACCGTTTGATGAAGAGAGGAATGAAGCGGGAATTCTTCATGGGATTATACTGCCCAAAGATATGAAACTTTGTTGGCACAAGTTCCTGGCATCCACTGATTGTTTCATATGTTGCACCAGTATGTACACTTCTATTCTATAGAATAGTAGTCGTTTATACTAGAATTGTTATAGTTTGTTAGAAAGAGATGTTATTAATGTTAAGCAAGTGGAGACTGAAAGTTTAGTTCTGGTGCAAGCTATTGGGAGCAGGATTGTTATGAACTCGAGTTTTGGAGATTGCAAACAGCTTTTGAATTCATAATATCTCTTTACATTTTGTTAAACCATCCGCTAATTGCGTTGCTCATTACATTGCTAGAGCTTCGCAATTAAATGCTGATTGTACTTTTCTGTGACAGAATGTTCCAGCTGATATATATTATCTATTGTTCAGACTGAGGTGGTGTAATGAAATGAAAACTTTTCAGCTCAAAAAAAAAAATCTATCTATTTTTCATTAAAAAATTGTTTTTAGAATAAGACCAATTGACAATGTATACATTTTAAATTAATAATGGTAACAAAAAGTTCATTGCTTTAAACCACATGACCATACAGTATCTGTAATCTATAACTGGCCATATATTTAAAAGAAATGAAAACCGTCTCTGGTAAGCAGAACAGTGTCTCTAAAACGTAAATATGAAATGTTGTTGCCTCTTCTTCAGGCTTTCTTCTGCTTTACAATTTGGGGTGGGAATATAACTAGGGCTGGAAAACGGATAATACGGATACGGAAACAGTTATATCCTAATTCGGATCCGTTTTTTACAACCGTATTCGTATCCGTATCCGAATCCGGGAATATCCGAAAAAACTTTATCCGGATCCGAATTCGGCAAATATTATCCGGATACGGATAATATCCGGATCCGAATCCGTTTTGCAAAAATAGTTTTTTTCTTTTTTTTTTGTAAAATTTGCATTATTATAAAAAATAGGCATATTTTGCAAAAAAAACAAAAACAAAAAAACAGGCATATTAAAGAGATACTCGGTTCTAATTTACAAATTACAAAAATCATATACATTATCCAAATTTGCATATGCAAATTTATATCAAAATAACTTCATTAAACATCATTGTTTCTAAATAACTTGCAAATTCATCAAAAATAAGTGGGCCTATAACTATAAGAGTGTGTATAAAAATATATAAATGGACTTATAACTATAAATGGGTTTAAAATATATAATTATATATTATATATATTAAAAATATATTTAAAATATATTATATATTATTACTTTCGGATA
The DNA here is from genome assembly GCA_036435485.1 of Saposhnikovia divaricata. Classification (NCBI taxonomy): domain Eukaryota; kingdom Viridiplantae; phylum Streptophyta; class Magnoliopsida; order Apiales; family Apiaceae; genus Saposhnikovia; species Saposhnikovia divaricata. The sequence goes on along the minus strand of CM071601.1, from coordinate 204,297,776 downwards.
CGGATGCGTCTATATCCATATCCGTATCCTAAACTCTCGGATTCAGATACGGATAATATCCGGTTGACTCCGGATACGGATAATATCCGGTTGACTCCGGATACGGATAATATCCGCTTTTTTCCGGATACGAATACAGATATTTCGGACGGATATCGGATTTTTCGGATTTTTTTTCCAACCCTAAATATAACACCGAATAGCGAAGCTGATAATATGGCCCCAACGAACGGACATATCCAGTAAACGTAAAACTGTTCCCAGGTATTGTGTAGATTATCTGCATAAGCCCAACCAAAGGCCTGCAGAGACGTAAGAAGAAAGTCAGCAATCACAGTATGCGACTGTCATGCAATGCTGTATTGGGTACTTGGGGGCTTATCATAAAATTCAAGTTGCAAGATGTTTATAGAGCTCAGATACAAACAGCATGACAAGATGTCAATTTGAAGCAGATCTCCTTGCTTAATGTGCAGCTAAGGCAAAAATTGTAGAAAGTCCTTGACCTTTCACTGTTCAATTTTTGTTATATCAGACTATAAACTTACAGCAAGGCAAAATGGAAAAATACGATTTAAAATCATGTATGCTGTCATTGGCAAATATACCACCTGAGTTGTAAATTAGTTTGAAGTTACAGGTTCCTTAGCCATCAGTGCACATAACAAAGAAAAAATGAGATGTATAGTTGACAAAGCTGGCACTAGGTTGGAAATGTTCATTGCTTTAAAACACAAAAACATACGGTATCCATACTCTACAACTAATAATATATCTCGAAAGAAATGAAAAGTGTAGCTGATAAACAGAAAAGAATCTCTAAAATGTAAAGATGAACAGATGTTGCCTCTTCTTCAGGCTTTCTTCTGCTTTACTACTTGGGGTGGGAATATAACACCGAACAGCCAAGCCGATAATATGGCCCCAACGAATGGACATATCCAGTAAACGTAAAACTGCTCCCATGTATTGTGTCGATTATCTGCATATGCCCAACCAAAGGCCTGAACAGACAAAAGAAGAAGTGAGCAACCACAGAATGTGATAAAAAAAAAATATAAAGCTTACAATACCTGAAGACAAAAGCCCAAAAGCAGAACCATTTTTAAACGAAAACAAAATTCAGGAAAATTAGGACGAGGATTAAGGAACATCAAATCAAAAATATTTAAAGAATTTACTTGGTGCTTGTTTGATAGAGCCTCTTTCTACATAACAGGCGAATTATTTTTTTGGTAAGAAAATTTGGTTACATAACAAATGCCAAATCTAGACTTAAAAACTCTAACATTTCATCTTTGTACCTGAAGTGGGCAAGTAGAATGTAAAGCAGCAGGTAACTATGATCAAGGGAATTCTAAATTAACAGTGTGTGTCAAGCAATGTTGTATTGGGTACTTGGGGCATATCATAAAGTTCAAGTAGCAAGATGTTTATAGAGCTCAGATGCAAACAGCATGACAAGATGTCTATTCGAAACAGGGCTTCTTGATTAATGTTCAGCTGAGGCTCGAAAAATGTTACATATGAAATTAAACTCCAAATGAGATATCCGAGAGATTCGAAAAACCAGAAAAGGGAAAAAAAAAAAGAGGCAATTTAGCATGCTGATTAATATTATCTCTGTTTTGCTTAGAAGTTTGAAACAGATCTATCATATTGATTACCATAAAACACTAGGAACATTATATTTCGTGTACCCAATATAATTGATTTAAAAAAACCCACATACTGTGTTAACATAAAAACAGAAAATAGCATTTGGTACGTACGATGGCAGGATTCATGGAAGGACCGGTATAACCAGCACCGGCAAAAACTATCACCACAGTTGTCATGGCAAGCAACCAATTCCTCAAAAGTGCATTTTTAGGACCCCTAAGGATAATACAGAGCACGAGAAAGGTAATTACGAAGGTCAACACCCCCTCAGCAATTGCTCCGGTGTGCAGACCAACTTTTAAAGAAGGCCCCATTACCATGTGCTTATACTGCACTGGCATCAGCTCCATGATTGCCAATGCACCGCCAGCAGCGCCGGCTGCCTGTGAAGGAAAATTTAACAAGTTATCGATTAGCTTCTTTCCTCTGTACATGAATTAAAATTCAGGCCGTGTTGTTAATTTCAGTTCTAAACCAGAATTACTACGTAAAATTTAGGATATAACGAGGAATGATTAATATTATATACTTAAGATGCAATCATCGATATCATAGACATAATCAAACTTAACCTAAGAGGAAAGCATTTATCATTTAACTCTGATTAGCTTAAAGTCAATAACAATAAAAAGAAGAAACAAATACACAATTTGGGAACTTTGGGATTAAGATTCAAAATCTAAAAAAGCTTTGTTCTATCATTGTAGCAAAGTGGACACCCCTGTTCTCTCGGTGACAAGAGTTCGGAGGTTCGATGTGCGTGTTTGGCATTCCACTTAAGGTGACTTAAATGGCGAATGTCCGTTTTCATTTTTTTTGGGATGTTTGGCAAATAAGTCGAATGGACTTATTAACAACTTATATGAGATAAGTTGAATATTAAGAAATCCTAACATTTAACTTTCAACTTATTCTTATTTCTCGATATACGCAATATATAATATCCTTCAAATCTTCAAAATCATATATCTTTTGATTCGTTCATTAAAAAATTGATATGTATATGTCAAATTTCTCTACTCATCGAGATCTATCCATTGATATCCACTTATATATATTAAAAAACAAATATTTTGAAAATATTTAAAAAAGTTAACTTATAAATTCTGATTTACCAAACACTCTACTCACTTATAATTTCTGATTTACCAAACACTCTATTAACTTATAAGTTCTGATTTACTTATCACTTATATGATACTTATCACTTTAAGTTATAAGTTACTTATTTTAAGGTAAGCCAAACAGGCCCGATGTATCTGCAATTGACCACTATGCTTTACCGATAAGAGAAAAGGCCCTAATCTAATAAACATAACAGCATATATTTACTGATTCCTGAAGTTGTTTGCAAGAAGGTACATGACATGGCTAGTCTTCTGGCTTACTACTTACAAAAGTGAAATAAGGGACCAATTATTAAAGACATAAATGATAAAACCTCAAGCAAGAGAGTATATTCAACAACAGCATATTCCATGAATAAAAAGACACTGGTCCCCATTTGTCAATTTACAAAAGCAGCAATACATCACAATCTTTTAAAAAGAGATACTACTAACTAGCTTTACACAGATTCAATCTGACTAAACCAATTAACATTACATTAATCATTGTAAAGGTCACAGCTTTACCCTTATTATTCTTCATAAAGGCTTTGATCCCGATTCATTTACCAAACCGGTAGCAAGTAAACACTTGATCATCACAACAAACACCACATCATTTATAACATAAATAAATTAATGTATTTAATCAAGTAGTAAAATCTACATTCTCGATCCAAATCAAGATCCCAGCAAGCAATACATATTACATACAACACTCCAAGAATGAACTCTAAGACTAATCTTATTGACATAAACATATATATACAATTTAACCTTGATAAAAACATGATCTTTATTCATTTATCGAGTTTAAAAATACACTGCACATATTCCGTCGACACCGAAAAAAATTATTCATTTAACGAAGTTATTCATTTACCGAGTTTCAACTACATACCTGAGCCGGAAGACGCAGAGAAGCAGATAACAAGGACTCACTCTTAACTCCAGCAGCATAAAAAACAGCAAAATCAGTAGGATTAAAGCTGGCACCACCCAAAGCTTCAGCCATGAATCCAAAAATAAACAACAAGATAGTTACAAGAAAGGCCATACAAAAGAGATCAAAAAACAAGCCTTGTACTTGTAAATAACTGCCAATTATGAACGTGACTGCTCCAAAAGTTGAAGCAAGAAAAACCCACATGAAAGTTAATATTGCATCTCCGATCGCCAACTTTAGAGCACCCATTTTGAGGGTTTGTCGTGAATCTTGATTTTCCGGTGAGTTTGTGTTTGACTTGTGGGAGACTAGGGTGAATGATGACACTGACTTGCTGAGGAGTAGTATAAAATAGTAACGTATGTATTGACAAGGCCACGAGGGCACGTTTTTCGAGCTATGTGCTTATCTTTTATTCTATCGTATCGTACAAAAATTTAACAAGTAGTTTCCCGGTCATTTACGCATCCTTAAATTATAAATTAAAAAAATTATTTAACATTTCTTATTATTATTTTTTTGAATAAAATTTAATCTATTTTCATTCAAAAAAAGAATAAATATAAAACATTTTATTTAAATTCTTGATTTACGCGGATGTCTTATTTTGTGAATAAGGAATAATTGTTTGTTGGAGCTTCTTATGAATTTTGGAAATAATAAAATATTATGAGATACAATAATTTTTCTTATTAAGTAAATTTTTTAACGGTATTTTGTATGAAATTTATTTCATCATTAGAATTTTCTTTTTCCTATAATTTTATAGTAATTTTTTAAAAAGATAATAAAATAACTTTTTTTGGTTTGTACTTAATATTTTTGTTACAACTTGAAATAGAAAAAATATGATCAATTTTCAACAAAATTATCAATAAGAATAATGAAAAAGTGTTTCCATACATTATTTTATACAATTTAAGGTTAACAAATTTATACCAAATAAATTGAAAAGAAAATTATATATAAGAAATCGATTACATAAAATTCAGCAAAACCAATTAAAAATGCAAAACTAATATATGTGAAGCATTGTTCTAAAAATTCTTCATTCAACCTATTAATTCCTCATTAATTCTTTACAAGGTGCACAACCTTCGATTTTTAAAATCTCCGATTTATGTTTACGATTACTTCTTAGACTATTCATAATAAATTAATAAAATTAAATAATATATTAATTAAATATGAACTATTATATGTTTTATAATATGAAAGCTACATATGGTTTAATAAATAATTAATAAAAGGATTAAATATCAAATTGGCCACTGAATAACTTGACATATCTTAAATTGCATATCGATAAATTTGGGTTCTCATTTAAAACAATTTTAAAGACATAAATATCAAACGAATACCTTTATATATGTACTCGAAAAGTAAAAGTAATTTTTTATCGATTTATACACATTTTTCTTATATGCTATTGTAACCAAATGAAATATCATAAATTCTAGTATTTTAAATAATATATTTAGATTTTAAGAAATTTATTTACTATTTAATTTTAATTAAATCAAAGAAAATAACAATAAAATTAAAAATAAATATTATCAAATTTTTTTTAAAATCTAAATATATTATCAGAAATACAAGAATTATTAACCTTTCGTTTGGTTACGGTAGCATTCAAGAAAAATGTGTTTAACTCAATGAAAAATTATTTTTACTTCTCGGTAAAATAATTTTGATTATAACTTTTTTCTTGAAAAATTATTTTTATAAAATTTTAAATAATTTATTTTTACTTTTAATGATAATAATACATACGTTTTATAGTTTGTAATTATACATTTGTTTTTTTTCTTGTAAATGGTTTTTCTATAATTTAAATTTCAAAATTTAGGCTAATACAGTTTTTAATATTTCATAATTATTTTTGATTTCTTTTATTTATTAGATTACATATGATATACTTGAAACATATAGGTGCTATATTCATGTAATAATTTATTATTAATTTTAATCTTTTTAATTATGTAATTTAATGGTTATCTTAAAACTTTTAGATATTTTGTTATAGTATTTTTATAGTTTTTAAGGCAATTTTTAACTTTTCTAGAAATATATGTGGTATTAAATTTTTAATTTGTTTAAATATTGATTATTTTTTCATGTTAATTTTATATTTTTGCCATATGTGTTGTTTATTAGGTGTTTTTGTTTAAAGTATTCTTAGGGATTTTTATGTTGTATTATATTTATATTTTAATATAAATTTATTTTGTGGGTGTATATATTGCTTTCTAATTTAAAATATGTTTATTTATTGATTTGTGTTCACTTTTTTAATTTAAATTTTTTCTTTGCAAAGTAAAATTTGTTTATTTTTTAATCTTTGCTCACATTTTTTTTCAATTTAAAGTTTAGAAACATATGTGTTGTTAAACCTAAAAATAGAATCATTAATGATTTTTATTCAAATAAATTTTTCTTAAAGCACTTTTATTTGGCAAACAATTTTTTTTTGTAAATTATATTTTAAGGTTTAGCCTAATATATATTTTAATATTTCATATTTTTTGGGTAGTTTTCTTCAATTTTATTAAAATATATATAATAAACTTTACACTTGTGGAACTTATTGATTTTACTATTCTTTATGTTTGTATATGCCATTATGTAATCATGAACACTATATATTTGTACTTTTTTTTAAAAAGTTTGTACCATTTTTTTATGTTTTTGTGTTTGTATACATTTGTTCAAAGTGTATTATATTAATATTTATTGTTAATTTTAATTTTCTATATATAGATCATTTTTCTGAATTGACCTTGTTTTGTAGATTATATTTTGTTAAATTTTGGTGTTTTTCCAATGATGACATGTTTTTTTATTACATTTTTATTATATTATTTTACCATATATTTTCTTAAAAACTTCTTTTTTGTAATTAAATTCTTATTTTTTAAAAAATTATTTTATGGATTGAAATTCTGATGATATATTTTGTTTATTTGTTTATTTTATATACAAAATGAATTTTTGACTTATTTTAATTATGATTTTTTGGATTTTTATCGTTGTTTGTTAATATTAAAAACATATTTATTTTTAAACCTAAAAATAGAATTTTTAATGATTTTTATTAAAATAATGTTTTTCTTAAAATATTTTTATTTGGTAAATGATTTTTTTGTAACTTTTAAATTATTAAATTATCATAGGATTTTCTTGTACTTATTATATTTAAATTATCTATTAATTATTTTATTTAGGATTTTCAAATTTTTTTTAATTTATTTAACGACTAATCTATACTATTATATAAAAGCCGAAACATTAAAAGTTTGGTTAGTCGGTCGATCGGTCGGTCGGTCGGTAGGTACTGTTAATTTTATTTATTTATCCTTACTTAATTACAGATAAACTAACTAATCAATTTCCTTTTGATTTTAAACATATTATCTTTTTTATTTTTCAAGAACTAACTAATTTCCTAAAATATAATATCCTTTTATATTTTATCTAACTAAAATTTCTACTTTATTAATCAATTTCCTTTTTCAGGTTAGACATATTACCTTTTCTACTAACTAATCAATTCCCTTACTTAATTACAGATAAACTAACTAATCAATTTCCTTCTTGAGTTTAAACATATTATCTTTTTTATTTTTCAAGAACTAACTAATTTCATAAAATATAATATCCTTTTATATTTTATCTAACTAAAATTTCTACTTTATTAATCAATTTCCTTTTTCAGGTTAGACATATTAATTTTTCTACTAACTAATCAATTTCCTTATTGAAGTTAAACATATTATCTTTTATCTTTTTCAAAAACTAAATAATTTCCTTTTTATGATAAAATATAATATCCCTTTATATTTTATCTAACTAACTAATTTCCTAAAATACAATATCCTTTTATATTTTATCTAACTAAAATTTCTCCTTTATTAATCAATTTCCTTTTTCAGGTCATATATATATTACCTTTTCTACTAACTAATAAATTCTCTTCAGGTTAAACATATTATCTTTTCTCTTTTTCAAAAACTATATAATTTACTTTTTCTGATAAAATATAATATTCCTTTATATTTTATTTTACTAAAATTTCTACTTTATTAATCAATTTCCTTTTTCAAGTTAGACATATTACCTTTTCTATTTTTCAATAACTAAACAATTTTCTTTTTCAAGTAAAATAGAATATCTTTCACATTTTATTTAACTAAAATATCTCTTTTTTAAAAAATAGTACGAGCAGTTTTGTTTAATAAAATAACGTAATTATATTATAATTACTATTAACTAATCAATTACCTTTTTCACCCAAAATACCTTACCTTTTCTTTTTTTCTCTAATTAACATCTATCTTTTTCAATTTATATCATGAACGGTTACCTTTTTCAACCAAAACACGGTACCTTTTTTCTTTTCTCTTATTAAAATCTCTCTTTTTCCAATTATATCACAGATGTTTCTATTTAATAAAATAAAATAATAATATTATAATACTAATAATTAACTGATTACCTTTTCAGCTAACACGTATCATCTTTTCGATGTTTTCTAATTAAACTCCCTTTTTTTCTAGAAATATCACGGGCAACATTAATTTCTCATTTTCTAAAAACTATGAGCAATTTTATTTAGTAAAATGACATAATTAAATTATAATTATATAAGCTAATCAATTATCTTTTTTCACATAAATCATGTCATTTTTTTAATTTTCACGTTACCATTCTATTTTCTCTAACTAAAATCTCTCTTTTTCCAATTATATCAAGGGAGTTTTTATTTAATAAAATAAACTAATAATATTTTAATATTAATAATTAGCCGTTTACCTTTTTCAACTAAAACGTATCATCTTTCCTATATTTTTTTTAACTAAAATCCTTCTTTTAATAGATACTAGCCTAAAACCCGTGCGATGCACGGATTTTTTTTAATATTATATAAAAAAAATTCATCCATTTAAATTAATTTGATAATAATTATATAAATGTTATCCGTGATATTTCTAGAAAAGGAGGGATTTTAGTTTGAAAATATAGAAAAGATGATAGGTTTTAGTTGAAAAGGGTAATCGATTAATTATTAGTAATTATAAAATTATTACTTCATTATATTAAATACAATGCACGTGATATGATTAAAAAAAAAGTGGATTTAGTTAGAGAAAATAAAAAGGTAATATGTTCTAGATGAAAAAGGTAATTGATTAGTTTATAGTAATTATAATTTAATTATGTTATTTTACTAAATAAAATTGCTCATAATTTTTAGAAAATGAGAAATTAATGTTGGCCGTTGTATTTCTACAAAAAAAAGGAATTTAATTAGAAAAAATAAAAAAAATGATAAAAAATTTTTGTCAAGAAAAAAAAAGATGATGATAAATTTTAATTGAAAAGGTAATCGGTTATTTATTAGTATTATAATATTATTATTTATTTTTATTGAATAGAAACGCCCGTGATATAATTGGGAAAAAGGAGGTTTAGGTAACGTGTTTTGGCTGAAAAATGTAACCGTTCATGATATAATTGGAAAAAGAAATATTTTCGTTAGAGAAAAAAGAAATGGTAACGTGTTTTGACTGGAAAAGGTAATTGATTAGTTAATAGTAATTATAATATAATTATGTTATTTTATTAAATAAAATTGTTCATAGTGTTTTTAAAAAGGAGAAATTTTAGTTAGGTAAAATGTAAAAGATATTCTAATTTACTTGAAAAAGAAAATTATTTAATTATTGAAAAATAGAAAAGATAATATGTTTAACCTGAAAAAGGAAATTGATTCATAAAGGAGAAATTTTAGTTAGATAAAATATAAAAGATATTGTATTTTACCTAAAAAAGGAAATTATTTAGTTCTTGAAAAAATAGAAAAAATAATATATTTAACCTGAAAAAGGAAATTGATTAGTTAGTATATATGTAATTGAAAAATAGAAAAGGTAATATGTTTAACTTGAAAAAGGAAATTGATTCATAAAGGAGAAATTTTAGTTAGATAAAATATAAAAGTTATTGTATTTTACCTGAAAAAGGAAATTATTTAGTTCATGAAAAAATAGAAAAGATTATATGTTTAACCTGAAAAAGGAAATTGATTAGTTACTATGTAATTGAGTAAGGATAAATAAGTAAAATCAACATGTACCGTACCGACCGACCGACCGACCGACCAACCAACCAACCAACCAACCGACCAAACTTCTAATGTTTCGGCTTTTATATAATAGTATAGATATCACGGACAATATTAATGTAATAACCACGAATTTTCGAAATAGATTTTTATTTTTATTTTTAATTTTTAGCCGAATTTTTTTGAGTCTCGTTTTAATTAACTAGCTGGGAAGAAATCGTTATTATTGCTGATTGAGACAGCAGCCATTACCATAAAAATCGGCTGAAAACAAGGCCCTTGTTTTCAGGGCATTACTTTTGACTCCACATTTTAGTTTCTTAACATGTGTTAAACACAAAATACACACAACCACCTTTCTTTTTTTAACTACACTACCATAACACTTGCCCCTTTTAAAAACAGAAAAACCGTGACTTTTATTTTAAAACCAGCACACTTGTTTTTCTCTTTCATTTGGGAACCAAAACACTCTGCCTTATTATTCCTAACCGAGCAAAACACAGGTCTGTCTCTTTGAAACGAAAACAAACAAAATCGGAACTTAGTTTCTTTTTCAACAATCTCATTCCTATATTCGCATAATCGCAGCTATAAACAGGGTAGGGGATTCATTTTCTTCCTGTTAATTTCTTTGTTTCCTTTTCGATCTTGTTTGTTTTATTTTCGTGATTGATATCCGGTCGGCTTGATTGGTGTTGTAAACTCGATTGTTGTGTTAATCGTTTTGGTCGACTACTAGTATTACTTGTATTGATTCGAATGATTCTTGAATTGGTTTCTTGTTTCCGGTAGCCTAGGACTGTTATTGTTCGGAGTTGGGTGGCTTCGTTTATGGTATGGTTTGTGTTGTGATTGGTGGAATTGGTGTTTGTAGGTGATGATGGAAAGCAACGGAGAGAGGTTGAGGGTGAGAGTGTGCCGTGTGTAATTGTTGTGGTCTGTTGGTGGGTGGTTTCGACGGGGAGAGTGAGTGGAGATATAAGGAAATAAGAGAGTCGAGGGGGAGAATGAGAGGTAGAGAGAATTGATGGGATTGTTGTTTTCGGTTGGAAGTGGTGGTGTGGTGTTTGGTAACCGGAAAAACATAGAGGTCCGACGGGGAGGGGGAAAGGCTAATCGGGAGAGGGGAGATTGGGAGAGAAGAGAGAGAGAGAGAGAGAGAGAGAGAGATGGTAGAGAGAATGAGAAAAACGCAGGAGAGATTGTTGTCTGTATGAAACGCAGGGGAGGGGGAGAGACTCTGGTGGGACCCGTTCGGGTGGAACCCACGTTAGTAAAAATACAAATAAAATAATTTTATAAAACGATACGGTTCTGATAAATTAGCGATTAAATGTTAGAATTAGAATTTATTGATTTGGATTGCTAATAAAATTGTGAGAAATAAATAGTTTTTAAAATGGTTTAGTTAATTAATTAATTAAATAAGATTTTAGATGTAATTTAGAATTTATTATTTATTAATTAAATAAGTGTTGTTATGTGATTTTGAAAACAAATTAGATATTTATTAATTTGCAATAAAAAGGGTTTAATAAAATGGATTATTTATTTGTTTGTTAAAAAGAGTTATTTTGTGATTTTTGGACGAAAATTAGAGATTTAATAATTTGTTGATAAAAAGAAGAATATTTGTGAAATAAATAGAATAAAATATGTTTTATTTTGGAAAAGCTGTTTTTATTATTTTCCGGTTTATTTTAATTGACCGGATCGAGTCAGATTTAATTTAGAGATTTAAAATTTGTTTTATATTATTAATGAGTTTAGTAAATTAGAATTTGTGAGATTTCTTAAAAATTAGAATTCTTTGATAATTAGTTTAAAAATGAGAATAATAAATATGGATTTAAATTGAATAAAAAGGGATGTTTGAATTTTTCATTTTGAGTAAGAATTTAGATTTCCAGATATTAAAATAGGATTTATTTTCGAGATTTGATTCCTGAGATCGAAGAGAGATTTATTTAACCGGGGATTAGTTTCTGTTAATTCCACGAGAGATATTTTATTATTATATTATTATTATTTAGATTATCGGATCGGGAGTATTTTATTCTGAAGAATCGCTCACGTATTTCTGGTTGCCATTTTTAGAGAATAATTCTCGAGACGTAGATCGACGCCAAGTTCACGGGTAGAGTATATATTTTAGCTTCATTCATTCGTACTTCGAGATCGAGGCAAGTTCATTCCTACCCTAACTCTTAGAGATTTGAATTTCTGTTCGTATTATTTCATTCCTTATTTAATTTCGAGCTGTCAATTATGAGATTTAATTATCCTTTTGAGCATTATTTTCTCGTTGCGATATTTTGTTACTGTTAAAACTAGTGAATTATATTCCTTATAAGCGTGGAATTAATTTCGTTGCTATCAGGTCGATCTCATTAATTCGAGACGACTATTATTATGATTCAGTGAAACTATTCTCATTTATTCGAGATAGTTAAATGTATTCCTTTCAGTCGAATTTATTGTACAAATTCGACAATAATTATTGATTATCTTTTAGTTGGTTCGTCTCTCGAATCAATAAATAAGAGTTATAAAAATTAGGATCGTTAGAGTTTTACTCGTTGATCAAGTGAAAAATATTCTGTTTAACGTTCATCAATTATGGGGATTATAAGTATTCGAGGAGTACTATTTGTACAGTACGACTCCAAATTATTTCATTTTAAGACTATCCTCAATATTTCGAGATGGTTGACTTTATTGTCGAGGGTTGGCATCTTGTTCGTGTCAACCAATAAAATATTATTATTGAGAATTTACCTCAGTCCATTGATCGGATTGGTGTAACAATTGAGTCGGTCTGGCAGTCCGCCAGATTTGTAAATGTTTTCATGGAAGAATTATTTCGAGTTATCTGTTCATCAAATATTCGGGAATTCTGTATTCTACTGGTCAAATTTTGGGAAAGAGGCCCATTTTAGAGAAAGAGAGACTTGTGTACCGTTATGCGGACACGAGATATATTGGCACTATGATGCCAGGATTTAATTAATAACCCCCATGATGCTAGCATTCATATTTTTATATTATATTGTTGATAGCGTATTGTAGCCGTGATCGGGCGAAGTGCGATATCATTGGAGGACGGTATTCCCGGTCGGTTAGTTGATCGCCCCACCGAGATACCGAGAGGTGGAAGACCAGTTTATTCTTAAATCATGAGTCAACAGAGTTATATCAATTGAGTCTTTCGAGTATTCTGTTTTGAGATGAGTAATGAGTTTTTCGAGTATTCTGCTTTCAAGTTGAGTACTGAGTCTGTAATAACCCTAACGTTAAAAAGGCTACAGTGCCCAAATGAATAGTGACCTTGAAGAATTCAGGGGAAGGGTGTGTAGGTACTCTATATTAGGGATGGAAAATGGGTAAACAGAAACCATATTAGTGTCGTACATTGAAAATAAGTGACTCGAAATGACGATGGATTTTAGAAATTCCTGAATTTTGATTTTTGAGGATTTTGATTTCGAATAAGCTTCTATTGGACATTAAGGAGCATGGAAACATTATAAGAATTATATATTGAGGGATTAGTGAATTTAGATTTGAGCCAGGGGATTATTAAGTTAAGAGAATACCAATGGAATTTGGATTGTTAAATGATTTCAAAATCACTGAGATAATGAGGTACATTCGAAACGAACCACATTTAGACGAATATGGAGATTAAGCAACCAAGATTTATAAAATAACCAGGATACATACCCCATTATAATTACCAAGAGTACTAGCATTATAATTAGAAAAGAAATCAAGAAAAAAGAGAATTATGAAATCATGTTAATGATGTCATCTTCCACTAAACCAAATTAAGGGTAGATTAGTCTTTTAACACCTAGATTTTTTACCAAGCTTCCAAGACAAGCTAGATTAACAAGATTAAGATGAGATAATATCAAAACAAGCAAAAGAAACCTCTCCCCCAACCTCTTCATTTCATTCGGCCCTTTGAAGAAAAAAGGAGAAAAGAAAAAAAAATAAAATCCAAAACCCTAATTCTCTTCAAGATTAAACCAAGAGAAAAATCATGGAGCATCTTGGAGGATAGAACAAGACTAGCACAAAGTTTCATAGCCATCCACCATCATTTAGCAAGGTAATAAAATCATAGAAGTTGAAGATGAATAGTGGTGAATAGTGTTTTTCAAGTTTTAATCTTTGTTTTAATGGTTCCTTTAGTTAATCCAAGCTAATTCAAGGTTGTTCAAGGTGTGTCCAAGGATTATTAAGGATTATTAAGTGTTCTTCAAGCTTCAAAGAGGTATAACAACCCTTGCCCTTTTGTATTTATGGTAGATATTGAAGTGATTAGTAGTTAAGTGTTGTTAATGTAAAGTTTATAATGAGTATGTGTTATAAGTGGATTGTTTTGATGTGAAAATTGTGTGTTGTGGACTTGTAACCATGGCTGGTGAAGAATACCACATGGTGTAGGTGATGATTTTGGTGTTTGATAATTGATTTGGAGGAGTTGGATTTATGGAAAGTACGAAATTATAGCCGTTATAATGCCCGATTTTCGTTAGGATGTAAGTTGCCCTGTTTTGGACCCCCTGCATCCGTATGGTACCCTACTGTCCAGGTTCCTAATTAACTATGAAATGATAGAGCTTAGTTCATAGATCGTTTTGATATAAGGTGCGTTAAAATCTGATGAACGGTTTAGGAGAAAAGTCAGTTTTAGTGAAAGCGGTTCAGAAACCGAGAAGCTGTAAATGTATCAAACTTGAGTTTACAATTACCATACCTTAACATTGTTAAAAGTCACGAAATTTTGGGAGATGATAGTAGTGTGGTCAAAGAACTATTTCCAGTTGACCTTACATTAAAATTCGAAATTTAAAAATTATAAGAAATTCTACAGTCGAGTGTGGTCGTTAAGGGAAATGGTGAAAAACCCTGAAACTTCGATTTAGGTTATAAATGGTTAAGTTCTTGAACCTTTGGGGTAATAGGAATACGTTAAACATATATTAAAGTTTCAAAAGGTAATGTTATACAAGAGTGTAGTGAGTAAGAGATGTGGTTCTAACGACGGTCCTTTTGTGTTTATAGAAACTCCGGAAGAGGGACGAGCCATACCGTCAGGATATCGAAACCGAGGCAAGATTTCTTCTATCCCTATTTGTAAAACTACTTATCTTCACAAAGAAACTTGATTTTGTGAAATACATATGTGATGCTATTATTACTATATTGTGAAGAAATTGTCTTCCTTGAGTATTAATATTGAAAAGAAAGATATACGAAGATGTATATGAATATGGATATGAGTATAAGATGTATATGAATATGAATGAGAGTATGAGATGGATATGTATAGAGATGATTATGCATGAATTGAACATGCCTCATGATTAAGAGAATAAGAGAGAATGGTATCAGTTGTTATCGAGGGTTATATGGTTATAATATTATATTAAAAATGTTCTTATTGAGTATCAGTGGTTTAATAAACATTATTTGATTAACATGCATTACTCTTAAAATAGATGGAATATTTTACGAATATAAAAGTATATTTGATTTCTGAATTTGAAAGAGAGGTCTGAATCATAATCAAAGCCTTATGATATATATATATTTTATAGAAGTAATGTGCGAGAATGGAAATGATATGAGAGAATGATATGTGAAAATGAAAGTGAGAAAATGGAAATGTGGAATGATATTTTAAAAAGAGAATAATGATGTGATAAAGAGGGGGATTGCAACAGACTTGCGTAAGTGGCTGTGTCAGGGCTGTGTGCGACACAGTCCAGCATTTATTATTTCTATTACGGCACGAAGATGCCAAGGGAGGATGTTAGCAGGTGGCCTTCCTCCAGGGATGATTTTCATTCCTTCTACCGGTAGTAAAAAGAGAGCAGATACGATTAGGCGACTGATCATCGTCCTAACGTATCAGGCGACAGCAGATATCCCCAATGTTTTGAAAAGAAAGTGTAGACAATGGTTTTCAGATTTCTATACTGAAAACAGAACAATGATATGAGATGATGGAATGATAGTTACAGATGAAGAAAAACTGATATTATATTATTTTAGATTTCAATACTGAAAACAGAATAATGATATGAGATGATGGTATTATGGTTGCAGATGAAGAAAAACTGATATTATATTAATATAGATTTCTTTCTTATAATAGTGAGTGGATGATGTATTATTAAATAAGAGCTTTACTCTTCCTTAAGGATTTTAATTGTTTCCTGCTATTACATATGCATATACATATATGTATACTTGTTCACATTTTAAATTTTAGTTACAGTATGATCTTGCTGAGCTATTATAGCTCACTCTTGCTACTTATGTATATAGCAGCTAGGTCCCATGCCGATACTACGTACTACACCCCGCAAGAGGGTAAGGGAAAGGCGACCTTTTGAGCGTGTGCTGGCGACCATCCCCGAGGTAGTGACAAGCGAAGGGGCTTAGTATACTTATGTAAATTAAGTGTGTAAATTGTAATAAACTTTAGTTGTTGAAGTGCTTCCTGTAGAAGCTTTGTTCAACAATGTACTTAGTAAATTCTGGGCTTGTAATAACTGTTAACTTTAAAACTTTTAAATATTGTGGTTATTGTTCTATGAGCATATGACTGGTGTGTGTGTGTGTATTAGTGTGGGGTCAACTGCTTATTTATTTAATTATTTATTTATAAAAAAAAAACTACAGAGATATTGATATGGATCGGAAATTGGACCTTGACGGCCCGGATCCTTGACCCCGGATCCCGGGGCGTCACAGATGGTATCAGAGCTAAGAGTCATAATGCTCAAGAACAAAAGTGATAATAATAAATGTATCAGTTATAATATAAATTGTGAACTTCCATCAAGTTCAGGGGTGGTATATCGCAGGTAGTATTTACTTTAAGCATATATTATAATTTATTAGACTGTTACTAATAGAATTTTATGTTTTATTATAGGGAGCGGAGATGGGTGAGCCGAGTCAGGACCCCCAGTGGCTAGGGATGTCAGAGCAGGAGCTATTAGATCTTCAGCTGGCCGGGGTAGAGGTCCCCGAGTATGCAGTTGAGGACCTCAGGGAGAGACGCCGGGCGGCGGCTAGAGAGCGATTAGAGAGAGAGGAGGCAGAGGAGCAGAGACGGAGAGATGCTGTGGCCCTAGTGCCATATATGGGTAGACCTTCTACAGAATCTGACGAGGCAGGTCCTTCCAGAGTGAGATCGGAGATCCCTGAGGAGGAGAGGCCACTGCGTAAGAGGCCTAGGTTGTCAGTTATACCTGAGGAGCCGATTGAGTGGAGGGATATTCAGATGGTTCCCACTCCTGTCCGACCCATCCCAGTGCCGTCACCAGTTCCATCCCCTCTACCTAGTCCTGACCCTATAGATGATCCTTTTGAGCAGTTTACCCCTCCAGGGCATTTCGGTTTTTTTGAGGAGGAGGAGGATCCTTCAGAGGATGCTGAGACAGAGTCGGTTCCTCCATCCCCACCCTTTGCACCTCCACCACCTCCACCTGTGGATGCACCTCCCCTAGCTGTACCCCCTCAGGAGGCACCTTTACCGGCGGGTGACTCACTTTCAGCTACCTTATTGACCGAGTACTTTGCCCTTCAGGGACAGTTGGAGGAGTCCCGCAGGACTATAGACACCCTTCTACAGAGGTTAGAGAGAGGGAGAGGAGGGGTTATCCCGGATGGGATGTCTCTGGGGATGATCAGTATTGAGCTACGAGCATTAGGAGATATTAGGAGGTTGTTGGGTGATAGAGGAGACCCGGCATGGAGGGCCCAGATAGTTGATACGGTTACTACCATGGTAGTCCAGATACGGGATGTTGTCAGGGCAGGGGTGTGAGCCGGGATAGTAGTTCGTCACTAATCAGACTAGTCATCTTGTTGATGTCATTTTGGGGATTAGTTTAGTTGTTCACTGTTTTAATCCCAGTCTGATTAGAGGACAGCTAGTAGTACTTTTGGTGATATCGGATTAGTATGTACGACTATGTTTTGGGTTTCGAACCTTGTATTAGATGATGTATATTATTAGCGGTAAAAGATGTTGTACCCAAATTGTAAAATATTTATGTACATTAATGAAGTTTGTGCATTTCTATCTAAATTTTTGCTGCATTTTTTTTATATATATAATAAATGTTGAGACTCAGAAATGTTGAGGTATAAAAGGTGATTGACTTAATGAAAAGGCTATCGTGTTAAGGGCGATACACTTACCTACTAAAGTTATGGTATAACTAGATGTAAATCGCATGATAAAGATATTGTGATATGCAAATGAGCTAATTAATGATATAATTGTGTATATAGAAATGATGTATATAGTAACCCAAATTCGGGTAATTAATAAGGACTATTGTTATGAACAGAACTATGCCGCCTAGACGCGACAGTAGAGCGAATGCAAGGGAAAATGAGAGAGACGAAAGAAGTCGAAATATCGAAGGAACTAGACTGAACGAAAATGCTCATAATGAAGAAAATCATGAAGAAGGAGAAGAGGAATCAACTGGCCAACAAAGGAATCCGGGAGGTGATCCCTTTGCCCAATTCATGGACTTATTAAGGCAGAATTTAGCAAATCCACAGAATCCTCAACCACCACCTGTTCTCCCCAACCAGGTAGCTAGTTCCTTTCGTGCCTTTAAGTCATTAAAGCCCCCAGAATTCGAGGGAACCACTAACCCAGTAGTAGCCAGGGCATGGCTAAAAGAAATGGAGAAAGCTTTCGAAATACTGAGGATAGAGGAAGATCAGAAAACAGTTTTTGCAGCCTATCTCCTAAAGGGAGAGGCGAATTACTGGTGGGAAGCTAGGAAGAACCTAGAGGAAGCGGGAGTGATAACCTGGGAGCGTTTCACTAGGGTGTTCCTAGAAAAGTATTCTCCTAGGTATTTAGAAAACCAAATGGAATTAAAGTTTCTGGAGTTAAAACAGGATAACCTAACAGTAGCAGAGTATGAAAATAAATTTACAGAACTGTCGAGGTTTGTTCCCGAGTTTGTGCGTACTGAAGAACAACGTGCAAAAAGGTTTCAACAAGGGTTGAAACCCTGGTTACGAACGAGAGTGGCCCCATTTGAGTTGACTGATTATGCTGCAGTGGTTCAAAAGGCATCAATTATAGAGGCCGAGAGTGAGCAGGCTCAAATAGGTCGAGAGAATAAGAAAAGAAGATTTGAGGGCCCAAAAGGAGGTTTAAGTGAGGGAAGCTACTTTAACAAAGGAGGTAAAGGACAAAAATCTCAATTTGTGGGAAAGTCGGGGGGTAACAAGACTACTAGTGAGACGGTGAGTCAGGGTGGAAAATCTTCGGGAACATTTCAGTCCAATCAATCACGACCACCATTACCAGATTGTGAGACGTGTGGTAAGAAGCATATAGGAGTCTGTAGAGTGCTGGGAGTAACTTGTTTTAAGTGTGGACAAAAAGGACACTACCTTAACCAGTGCCCATCAACTGATGCAAACCCTAAAAGAGATGTTAAGTGTTACCAGTGTGGGAAACTAGGACACATTGCTAGAGATTGCCGTTCAGGTGGGTCATACGCGTCAGGACAGAGTGGGGCTGCTTCAAATAGGCCTACTGCTAGAGTGTACAACATGACCTTAGGGGAAGCGTTGACGAAACCAGATGCGGATACAGGTACTTGTTTTTTCGATTTAAATTTTGTGTGTAAGTCTTTGGTTAAGGATCGACTTAATCAATTAATGGAATAAATAAGTTAATAAAATAGATAAGGAAAATCAGTATCTGTTAAGGGCTAGGAAACGTTATGAAAAGAAAAGTAGGAGTGTTTTGGGAAAACACAAGCTCGTTGAGACGAACAGGAAATATATATTATAGGTAGTATTTTCTTACAATTGTTTTAAAGAATATTATTAGAGCTTATTTTCTGGAAAATTTTACAGAGAGGAGCTATAGGAATATTGAGGAATTAATATTTATGTCATGATAGAGATCAGAAGATGGTCAAACCATAAGTGAGATACACTACCATTCAGAAAAGGTCAATGTAGTGGCGGATATCTTCGTCAAAAGAGGAAGGAGAGACGAGATAACCTGGAATGACTTGAAATAGGAGGAAATTTTTGAGGAAAAGACAGTAAAAGGACTGCTATTGATAAACTAAATGGCATGTTGATGAATGACAAGGAAGTTATGTTGGTGTATTTCTGCGCAAACAAGATAGAGATATTATGAAAGGAAAAGGATACAGGAAGTAGTGTGGAAGTTAGAAGGTGTGAATGAAAAAGATACCTATGGACATTTCCAACCTGATTCCAGGACGGAATCCTTTTAAGGGGGGAAGACTGTAATAACCCTAACGTTAAAAAGGCTACAGTGCCCAAATGAATAGTGACCTTGAAGAATTCATGGAAAGGGTGTGTAGGTACTCTATATTAGGGATGGAAAATGGGTAAACAGAAACCATATTAGTGTCGTACATTGAAAATAAGTGACTCGAAATGACGATGGATTTTAGAAATTCCTGAATTTTGATTTTTGAGGATTTTGATTTCGAATAAGCTTCTATTGGACATTAAGGAGCATGGAAACATTATAAGAATTATATATTGAGGGATTAGTGAATTTAGATTTGAGCCAGGGGATTATTAAGTTAAGAGAATACCAATGGAATTTGGATTGTTAAATGATTTCAAAATCACTGAGATAATGAGGTACATTCGAAACGAACCACATTTAGACGAATATGGAGATTAAGCAACCAAGATTTATAAAATAACCAGGATACATACCCCATTATAATTACCAAGAGTACTAGCATTATAATTAGAAAAGAAATCAAGAAAAAAGAGAATTATGAAATCATGTTAATGATGTCATCTTCCACTAAACCAAATTAAGGGTAGATTAGTCTTTTAACACCTAGATTTTTTACCAAGCTTCCAAGACAAGCTAGATTAACAAGATTAAGATGAGATAATATCAAAACAAGCAAAAGAAACCTCTCCCCCAACCTCTTCATTTCATTCGGCCCTTTGAAGAAAAAAGGAGAAAAGAAAAAAAAATAAAATCCAAAACCCTAATTCTCTTCAAGATTAAACCAAGAGAAAAATCATGGAGCATCTTGGAGGATAGAACAAGACTAGCACAAAGTTTCATAGCCATCCACCATCATTTAGCAAGGTAATAAAATCATAGAAGTTGAAGATGAATAGTGGTGAATAGTGTTTTTCAAGTTTTAATCTTTGTTTTAATGGTTCCTTTAGTTAATCCAAGCTAATTCAAGGTTGTTCAAGGTGTGTCCAAGGATTATTAAGGATTATTAAGTGTTCTTCAAGCTTCAAAGAGGTATAACAACCCTTGCCCTTTTGTATTTATGGTAGATATTGAAGTGATTAGTAGTTAAGTGTTGTTAATGTAAAGTTTATAATGAGTATGTGTTATAAGTGGATTGTTTTGATGTGAAAATTGTGTGTTGTGGACTTGTAACCATGGCTGGTGAAGAATACCACATGGTGTAGGTGATGATTATGGTGTTTGATAATTGATTTGGAGGAGTTGGATTTATGGAAAGTACGAAATTATAGCCGTTATAATGCCCGATTTTCGTTAGGATGTAAGTTGCCCTGTTTTGGACCCCCTGCATCCGTATGGTACCCTACTGTCCAGGTTCCTAATTAACTATGAAATGATAGAGCTTAGTTCATAGATCGTTTTGATATAAGGTGCGTTAAAATCTGATGAACGGTTTAGGAGAAAAGTCAGTTTTAGTGAAAGCGGTTCAGAAACCGAGAAGCTGTAAATGTATCAAACTTGAGTTTACAATTACCATACCTTAACATTGTTAAAAGTCACGAAATTTTGGGAGATGATAGTAGTGTGGTCAAAGAACTATTTCCAGTTGACCTTACATTAAAATTCGAAATTTAAAAATTATAAGAAATTCTACAGTCGAGTGTGGTCGTTAAGGGAAATGGTGAAAAACCCTGAAACTTCGATTTAGGTTATAAATGGTTAAGTTCTTGAACCTTTGGGGTAATAGGAATACGTTAAACATATATTAAAGTTTCAAAAGGTAATGTTATACAAGAGTGTAGTGAGTAAGAGATGTGGTTCTAACGACGGTCCTTTTGTGTTTATAGAAACTCCGGAAGAGGGACGGGCCATACCGTCAGGATATCGAAACCGAGGCAAGATTTCTTCTATCCCTATTTGTAAAACTACTTATCTTCACAAAGAAACTTGATTTTGTGAAATACATATGTGATGCTATTATTACTATATTGTGAAGAAATTGTCTTCCTTGAGTATTAATATTGAAAAGAAAGATATACGAAGATGTATATGAATATGGATATGAGTATAAGATGTATATGAATATGAATGAGAGTATGAGATGGATATGTATAGAGATGATTATGCATGAATTGAACATGCCTCATGATTAAGAGAATAAGAGAGAATGGTATCAGTTGTTATCGAGGGTTATATGGTTATAATATTATATTAAAAATGTTCTTATTGAGTATCAGTGGTTTAATAAACATTATTTGATTAACATGCATTACTCTTAAAATAGATGGAATATTTTACGAATATAAAAGTATATTTGATTTCTGAATTTGAAAGAGAGGTCTGAATCATAATCAAAGCCTTATGATATATATATATTTTATAGAAGTAATGTGCGAGAATGGAAATGATATGAGAGAATGATATGTGAAAATGAAAGTGAGAAAATGGAAATGTGGAATGATATTTTAAAAAGAGAATAATGATGTGATAAAGAGGGGGATTGCAACAGACTTGCGTAAGTGGCTGTGTCAGGGCTGTGTGCGACACAGTCCAGCATTTATTATTTCTATTACGGCACGAAGATGCCAAGGGAGGATGTTAGCAGGTGGCCTTCCTCCAGGGATGATTTTCATTCCTTCTACCGGTAGTAAAAAGAGAGCAGATACGATTAGGCGACTGATCATCGTCCTAACGTATCAGGCGACAGCAGATATCCCCAATGTTTTGAAAAGAAAGTGTAGACAATGGTTTTCAGATTTCTATACTGAAAACAGAACAATGATATGAGATGATGGAATGATAGTTACAGATGAAGAAAAACTGATATTATATTATTTTAGATTTCAATACTGAAAACAGAATAATGATATGAGATGATGGTATTATGGTTGCAGATGAAGAAAAACTGATATTATATTAATATAGATTTCTTTCTTATAATAGTGAGTGGATGATGTATTATTAAATAAGAGCTTTACTCTTCCTTAAGGATTTTAATTGTTTCCTGCTATTACATATGCATATACATATATGTATACTTGTTCACATTTTAAATTTTAGTTACAGTATGATCTTGCTGAGCTATTATAGCTCACTCTTGCTACTTATGTATATAGCAGCTAGGTCCCATGCCGATACTACGTACTACACCCCGCAAGAGGGTAAGGGAAAGGCGACCTTTTGAGCGTGTGCTGGCGACCATCCCCGAGGTAGTGACAAGCGAAGGGGCTTAGTATACTTATGTAAATTAAGTGTGTAAATTGTAATAAACTTTAGTTGTTGAAGTGCTTCCTGTAGAAGCTTTGTTCAACAATGTACTTAGTAAATTCTGGGCTTGTAATAACTGTTAACTTTAAAACTTTTAAATATTGTGGTTGTTGTTCTATGAGCATATGACTGGTGTGTGTGTGTGTATTAGTGTGGGGTCAACTGCTTATTTATTTAATTATTTATTTATATAAAAAAAAAACTACAGAGATATTGATATGGATCGGAAATTGGACCTTGACGGCCCGGATCCTTGACCCCGGATCCCGGGGCGTCACAGAGTCAAAATCCAGATTTGTGATATTCTATTAATTTTGGGAAATCTTATTATATTTATATACCGAGTAAGAAGAGAACTTGCTGAGCACTCTAGTTGCTCATTCTTGCTTTACAACATTTTTATTCAGCTATCAAGAGGGAAAGAGGCGAGACGTCCAACCAGGGATCCAAGGGAAAGGAGAAAGCTCCAGGCTATGCTGACGAGAACTAGAATGTCTAGCTGGAATCCTTATCTACCTACTTTTGTAACATATGTAAAATATTATCCCGAGATGTATTATGTCGTATGATAACAATGTGTGAGACTGATCTTGGATTTGCGGAGTGGGACACTAATGCTCCGTTGTATTATATATTTTGCCTTATTACTGTGTAACTTATGCTACAGGATATTGAGACAATGTGACGACCCGGATCTCCGGTCAGGGTGGATCTGGGGGCGTCACAAAGTTGGTATCAGAGCATTAGTTATATTTTTAGGAATCGTACGAGCCTTAGAGTATAACCGGATGCGAGAATTTAGAGATGTAATACGAGCCTAGAACTATAACGCGACGTGAGAATTTAGAGATATATTATACGATGTTGAGATTTTGGCACTAAGCGCCTTACGCCTTTTTATATATATATTTATAGGCATATCTAGTCGATTGGAAACCTGACCGAGGTTTTTCATACTTTTGTAGATGTCTACTTCCAGACCAATTGACTTTCGTTCTACTCGAGATAGACTTCCTACACCTTATTCACATAGACCCCTAGTTCCCAATTAATTTAAGATAGGATGTCTAATTTCCCATTATAAATGAGATCGGATGATACCTTACAGAGTTTCCACATTTTGTAAATGTTGTCAATACCTTTACCGGAGTCTACGAGTGTCACTTTTATTCGAAAATCGATAGTCGATCCTAAGAGCTTATTGTGTGCTAGGAAATCGCTCCTTAAGTAACTTCCTTAACAATGATTATCGGTGATTTTTATCATTCGAATTTACTCAGGCAATATCTATTCTATTTGAAAAGACCTATATTGTTCAAAGGTTCATTTTCAGAGCGTCATGTACTTCTCTAAATATAAAACTCTTTCATATCCCTTCCTATATTTGTCACCCTTTGTAATACTGAGATGAACAACCCTACTTATACAGGGGAAGACCGTCTGTCTCTATGATAGAAGTCTGGTGGGACGCCACCATTTGTATTGTTGTTTGTTAATTAGAGTACTAAAGGCTGGCCACCTTGTGTACTATGACGGTTGTCCTAATGATACATGCAACAAAACAAATGTTCGATGATCATAATGATCTCTCAGCTAATCCTTTCATAAAAGATTCTCACCATCAAGAATTGAATGTGCACATGTGTTGTTTAACATCTATTCCTTATGAGTTATCTCTATTCAATGTTCTTATGGATCCTATAATGATTGGGGCCTAAGAAATTCTACAAGTGGTATACAAAAATTTGAAAGTGAGGAAACTTCTCTTCCAGAAATGGAAATGTCAACAACTCAAGTCGGAGTGACAATTTCTAAATAGAAATAGACCTGATGCCCAGCTTGTTGGGTAGTAACCTTTATTATCTCTACTAGAATAGTATGTTGGTTAGATACTTTTACGATGTACTTATTATCAGCGACCAGTTGTATTCAGTACCATGACCTGGACTTTACCAGTATGGAACCTTATCAGTATTATATTGTGATCTGCTATAGTACCATTGTCTCATTTTGTTTATTATAGATCTGTGTTATATTAGAATAGCATGTTAGAATAATTTCCATATTACCCCTGAATTAGTTAACAATTTCTTTTCCGATACTACGGCTTAAAAAGAGTTTTCGAGAACCAGAGATTTATGATGATTGAATTTTTGAGAACCGCCATTTAAATTGAGATAAATCTTCACGAGTATCTAAAATCTTTGTATATCGAGAAATAAGAGTAACTGCTTATAAGAGACAAGAGAGAGTTGTGATTTTGAGTATTGTGAGGAACCATAAATTTTGACCGAGTGGATATTTATGAATACCAATTTCAATTGTGCCAGCAATGGTGTTTGAGGATTGCATATCCGAAATATAACATACCTTATTGTTTTCACTCTTATAGAAAAAGATGCCACCCAAGAGAGGAAGACCCGCAAGAAATCCTCGTCCTCAACCCGAGGTGAATCCAGGGAATGAGGTTCCACCTCAGAACCAAGTTCCAAACCCGGAACCACAACTCGCTCGAGATCCCAACCAAGAAAATAACCCGATGAGTCTACTTATGAACTTTCTTATTCAGCATACCCAGAACCCTCAGCCTCAGCCGTACCAAAATGTAGGAGGGAATCCACCTCCAGCTCAACTGACCCAAACTACTGTGAGTTTCAAATCATTCAAATCCTTGAGTCCACCTGAGTTTAAAGGTACCACTAACCCAGTGAAAGCTAGAATCTGGTTACGTGAAATAGAGAAGACCTTTGAGATAGTGGGAGTGGAAGAGGATAAGAAGACGGTATTTGCAGCTTATATGTTGAAAGGTGAAGCTAATTATTGGTGGGAAGCGAAGAGAGCCATGGAAGGTGATACGATTATACCGTGGGCTAGATTTACAATGTTGTTTCTAGAGAGGTATTTCCCCAAATATCTGGAGAACCAGATGGAGATAAAGTTTTTAGAGCTCAAGCAAGGAACGATGACTGTAGCAGACTACGAGGCCAAGTTTACAGAACTCTCGAGGTTTGTACCCTATCATGTAGACACTGAAGAGAAGAGAGCAAAACGCTTTCAACAAGGATTGAAACCATGGATACAAAATCGCGTTGCAGTGTTTGAGATCACCAATTATGCAACTTTAGTTCAGAAAGCGGCGATAGTGGAAAGTGGAAGTGAACTATACCCGAAAGATGGAAATAAGAGGAAGTTTCAGAGCAGTGGAAGTAACTTTGCGAGGAGATTTGATGATCGGAGTGATAAGAAACCGTTTGTGAAAAGGGAAGATAAGAGTGCTGATACAAGAAGGTTTGGGAACTTTGACACTAGAGGAAGCAATCAGAGGATCAGACAGCCACAGACAGTTAATGTGATGCAAGAAAGACCACCTTTGCCAGAATGCAAGACATGTGGGAAGAAACACCCCGGACCCTGTCATTTAGCGACCGTAAATTGTTATAACTGTGGACAGAAGGGTCATTATGCTTCTAGTTGCAAGGATAAGTTTGTCACCTGCTTCAACTTTGGAAGGAAAGGTCACGTGTCCCGGGACTGCCGACAACCTGCGAAGGAAAATCCGGTGCCTCGACTCACAGCACCTCCCAGCAACAAGCCAACCGCGAGAACCTTCAACATGACAGTAAGAGATGCCATTGATAACAACAATGTGATCGCAGGTACGCTTCTAGTAAATTCTGAGGATGCGTGTGTTCTAGTTGATTCTGGAGCTACCAAATCTTTTATTTCTGATAACTTCATGAATAAGTTGAATCTTGAGTCTGTGCCCTTAGAGGGAATTCTGAATATAGAAGTAGCTAATCAGGAGTTTATACCGGTGAACCGATTGTGTCCGAATTGTTCCATAGAGATACATGGGCAACGTTTTAATGCAGACCTCATTCCTTTTAAGTTAGGGGAATTTGACTTAATTCTAGGGATGGATTGGTTATCACGTTATGATGCTCTAATAGATTGTCGCCGTAAGAAGGTCAGCTTAAGTGGACCTAACGGTATAAGTATTTCGTTTCGCGGACGGAAATCGACTAAGGATTTCCTGTCAATTATTCAAGCTAAAAGATTACTTCGGCAAGGATGTCAAGCCTATCTAGCTTATGTGATAGATACCGAGAAACGTACCCCTATGATCGAGGAGGTCCCTGTAGTTAACCAGTTTAGAGACGTTTTTCCCGACGAGTTACCTGGAATTCCACCAGATCGAGAGATAGAGTTTACGATTGATCTGGAACCAGGAACCGCACCAATCTCAAAGGCGCCGTGCAGAATGGCACCAATAGAAATGAAGGAATTGGCAACACAGCTGCAAGAGTTACTTGACAAAGGTGTAATTAGACCAAGTGTATCCCCGTGGGGAGCTCCAGTGCTGTTCGTGAAGAAGAAGGACAGAACTGTGCGATTATGTATTGATTATCGTGAGTTGACCAAGATGACCATCAAGAATAGGTACCCTCTACCTCGGATCGACGATTTGTTTGACCAACTTAAGGGAGCTATATATTTTTCGAAGATCGATTTGAGATCCGGCTATCATCAACTAAAGATCAAGCCTGAGGATATTCCTAAGACTGCTTTTAGGACCCGATATGGACATTACGAATTCTTAGTCATGTCTTTTGGATTGACGAATGCGCCAGCTGCTTTTATGGACTTGATGAATCGTGTGTTCAAGAGGTACTTGGACAAGTTCGTGATTGTATTTATTGATGACATCCTGATATACTCGAAGTCTCCTGAGGAACATGCTGAACACCTCCGTTTAGTTCTGGAAACGCTGAGGAAGGAAAAGTTATATGCGAAATTCTCAAAGTGTGAATTCTGGCTAGAAGAAGTTCAATTTTTAGGACACATTGTAAGTGGCGAAGGGATTTCTGTAGACCCCGCAAAGATAGAAGCCGTAGCAGATTGGGAGAGACCCAAGACTCCAACCGAAGTTAGAAGTTTCCTTGGATTGGCCGGATACTACCGTAGATTCGTGAAGGATTTCTCAAAGATAGCAACGCCACTGACTCGACTTACCAGAAAGAGTGAAAAGTTTGAATGGACCCCCAAATGCGAAGAAAGCTTTCAAGAATTGAAGAAGAGATTGACTACTGCCCCGGTGTTGACCTTACCCGATGAGAAAGGCGATTTCGTAATTTTCAGCGACGCCTCTCACAAGGGTTTAGGATGTGTTTTTATGCAACACGGAAAAGTAATAGCTTATGCCTCTCGGCAACTGAAGGAGTATGAGTCCCGTTACCCTACTCACGATTTGGAACTTGCTGCTATTGTTTTCGCACTCAAGATTTGGAGACATTACCTTTACGGAGAGAAATGCGAGATTTACACGGATCACAAGAGCTTAAAGTATATATTCACGCAGAAGGAATTAAACATGAGACAAAGAAGATGGTTAGAATTGATCAAGGATTATGACTGCTCGATAAACTACCACCCAGGGAAGGCTAATGTTGTAGCTGATGCATTAAGTAGAAAGGAGAGACTAAACCTATTGACAACCTCAGAAGAATTGGTTAGAGAATTTGAGAAGATGGAATTAGAAGTCAAGGTCCCAGTCCAAAACAATGAAAGAGTTTACAGCATTCAGTTTCAACCAGAGTTACTCGAGAAGATTCGACGTTGTCAAGAGCAAGTGATGGAAGAAAGAAGATCAGAGTTGACCGGAGAAGAATTTCTAAGTGCAAAAGATGAAAAGGGAATTAAGCGATTTGCATCGAGAATATGGATTCCTAATGTTACAGAGTTGAAGGAGGAAATTATGAGCGAAGCGCATAACTCGAGATATTCCATTCACCCAGGGAGCACAAAAATGTATCAAGACATCAAATTGAATTATTGGTGGCCCAACATGAAGAGGGAGATTGCAGAATGGGTAAGCAAGTGCTTGACCTGTCAGAAAGTGAAAGCCGAACATCAACGACCAAGTGGATTTCTACAACCTTTAGAGATACCAGAGTGGAAATGGGAGCATATTACCATGGATTTTGTCGTAGGATTGCCCCGAACTAGAGCCAGTCATGATGCGATTTGGGTTATCGTCGATCGACTCACTAAATCTGCGCATTTCCTACCAATTAGTGATAAGTATTCCGTTGAGAGATTGGTAAACATATACCTAAAGGAGATTGTAGTTCGTCACGGAGTACCTGTTTCAATTGTATCTGATAGAGATGCCCGTTTTACTTCTCGGTTTTGGAAAAGTTTTCAAGAATGTCTTGGCACGAAGTTAAATCTGAGCACTGCATATCATCCACAGACCGACAGACAAAGTGAAAGGACGATTCAAACAGTTGAAGATATGTTAAGAGCCTGTGCACTTGATTTTAAAGGAAGTTGGGATGAACATTTGCCCCTAATCGAGTTTGCTTACAACAATAGTTACCATTCGAGCATATGTATGGCACCTTATGAAGCTTTGTACGGAAGGAAGTGTAGATCACCGTTATATTGGGATGAAGTAGGAGAAAGAAAGATACTAGGACCAGAATTACTTCAACAAACTAAGCAAGCAACCGAGGTTATTCGAAAAAGGTTAGTTGCAGCTCAAGATCGACAGAGGAAGTATGCAAATCAAAAGAGGAAAGACAAAGCGTTTGAAGTGGGAGATAAAGTGATGCTAAAAGTTTCACCTTGGAAAGGAGTAATGAGATTCGGAAAGAAAGGCAAGTTAAGCCCCAGATATATAGGACCTTTTGAGATTCTTAAGAAGATAGGATCACTAGCTTATCAGTTAGCCCTACCTCCAGACCTTCAGCATATCCACGATGTGTTTCATGTTTCTGCGTTAAGAGAGTACCATTCTGATTTCAGGCACGTTATAACTTACGAACCAGTGGAAATTCGTCCAGATTTGACCTACGAAGAAAAGCCAGTAGAGATCCTAGATTACAAAGTGCAAGAGTTAAGAACTAAGAAAGTGAATTTAGTGAAACTACTTTGGAGAAACCACCAAGTTGAGGAAGCCACGTGGGAATTAGAAAACGAGATGCGGAATAAATATCCTGGATTGTTTAGTGCATAGTTTTGATTCCGAGGACGGAATCCTATAAGGGGGGAAGACTGTAATAACCACGAATTTTCGAAATAGATTTTTATTTTTATTTTTAATTTTTAGCCGAATTTTTTTGAGTCTCGTTTTAATTAACTATCTGGGAAGAAATCGTTATTATTGCTGATTGAGACAGCAGCCATTACCATAAAAATCGGCTGAAAACAAGGCCCTTGTTTTCAGGGCATTACTTTTGACTCCACATTTTAGTTTCTTAACATGTGTTAAACACAAAATACACACAACCACCTTTCTTTTTTTAACTACACTACCATAACACTTGCCCCTTTTAAAAACAGAAAAACCGTGACTTTTATTTTTCAACCAGCACACTTGTTTTTCTCTTTCATTTGGGAACCAAAACACTCTGCCTTATTATTCCTAACCGAGCAAAACACAGGTCTGTCTCTTTGAAACGAAAACAAACAAAACCGGAACTTAGTTTCTTTTTCAACAATCTCATTCCTATATTCGCATAATCGCAGCTATAAACAGGGTAGGGGATTCATTTTCTTCCTGTTAATTTCTTTGTTTCCTTTTCGATCTTGTTTGTTTTATTTTCGTGATTGATATCCGGTCGGCTTGATTGGTGTTGTAAACTCGATTGTTGTGTTAATCGTTTTGGTCGACTACTAGTATTACTTGTATTGATTCGAATGATTCTTGAATTGGTTTCTTGTTTCCGGTAGCCTAGGACTGTTATTGTTCGGAGTTGGGTGGCTTCGTTTATGGTATGGTTTGTGTTGTGATTGGTGGAATTGGTGTTTGTAGGTGATGATGGAAAGCAACGGAGAGAGGTTGAGGGTGAGAGTGTGCCGTGTGTAATTGTTGTGGTCTGTTGGTGGGTGGTTTCGACGGGGAGAGTGAGTGGAGATATAAGGAAATAAGAGAGTCGAGGGGGAGAATGAGAGGTAGAGAGAATTGATGGGATTGTTGTTTTCGGTTGGAAGTGGTGGTGTGGTGTTTGGTAACCGGAAAAACAGAGAGGTCCGACGGGGAGGGGGAAAGGCTAATCGGGAGAGGGGAGATTGGGAGAGAAGAGAGAGTTAGGGGGCAGAGAGGTGAGAAGAAAGAGAGAGAGAGAGAGAGAGAGAGAGAGAGAGAGAGAGAGATGGTAGAGAGAATGAGAAAAACGCAGGAGAGATTGTTGTCTGTATGAAACGCAGGGGAGGGGGAGAGACTCTGGTGGGACCCGTTCGGGTGGAACCCACGTTAGTAAAAATACAAATAAAATAATTTTATAAAACGATACGGTTCTGATAAATTAGCGATTAAATGTTAGAATTAGAATTTATTGATTTGGATTGCTAATAAAATTGTGAGAAATAAATAGTTTTTAAAATGGTTTAGTTAATTAATTAATTAAATAAGATTTTAGATGTAATTTAGAATTTATTATTTATTAATTAAATAAGTGTTGTTATGTGATTTTGAAAACAAATTAGATATTTATTAATTTGCAATAAAAAGGGTTTAATAAAATGGATTATTTATTTGTTTGTTAAAAAGAGTTATTTTGTGATTTTTGGACGAAAATTAGAAATTTAATAATTTGTTGATAAAAAGAAGAATATTTGTGAAATAAATAGAATAAAATATGTTTTATTTTGGAAAAGCTGTTTTTATTATTTTCCGGTTTATTTTAATTGACCGGATCGAGTCAGATTTAATTTAGAGATTTAAAATTTGTTTTATATTATTAATGAGTTTAGTAAATTAGAATTTGTGAGATTTCTTAAAAATTAGAATTCTTTGATAATTAGTTTAAAAATGAGAATAATAAATATGGATTTAAATTGAATAAAAAGGGATGTTTGAATTTTTCATTTTGAGTAAGAATTTAGATTTCCAGATATTAAAATAGGATTTATTTTCGAGATTTGATTCCTGAGATCGAAGAGAGATTTATTTAACCGGGGATTAGTTTCTGTTAATTCCTCGAGAGATATTTTATTATTATATTATTATTATTTAGATTATCGGATCGGGAGTATTTTATTCTGAAGAATCGCTCACGTATTTCTGGTTGCCATTTTTAGAGAATAATTCTCGAGACGTAGATCGACGCCAAGTTCACGGGTAGAGTATATATTTTAGCTTCATTCATTCGTACTTCGAGATCGAGGCAAGTTCATTCCTACCCTAACTCTTAGAGATTTGAATTTCTGTTCGTATTATTTCATTCCTTATTTAATTTCGAGCTGTCAATTATGAGATTTAATTATCCTTTTGAGCATTATTTTCTCGTTGCGATATTTTGTTACTGTTAAAACTAGTGAATTATATTCCTTATAAGCGTGGAATTAATTTCGTTGCTATCAGGTCGATCTCATTAATTCGAGACGACTATTATTATGATTCAGTGAAACTATTCTCATTTATTCGAGATAGTTAAATTTATTCCTTTCAGTCGAATTTATTGTACAAATTCGACAATAATTATTGATTATCTTTTAGTTGGTTCGTCTCTCGAATCAATAAATAAGAGTTATAAAAATTAGGATCGTTAGAGTTTTACTCGTTGATCAAGTGAAAAATATTCTGTTTAACGTTCATCAATTATGGGTATTATAAGTATTCGAGGAGTACTATTTGTACAGTACGACTCCAAATTATTTCATTTTAAGACTATCCTCAATATTTCGAGATGGTTGACTTTATTGTCGAGGGTTGGCATCTTGTTCGTGTCAACCAATAAAATATTATTATTGAGAATTTACCTCAGTCCATTGATCGGATTGGTGTAACAATTGAGTCGGTCTGGCAGTCCGCCAGATTTGTAAATGTTTTCATGGAAGAATTATTTCGAGTTATCTGTTCATCAAATATTCGGGAATTCTGTATTCTACTGGTCAAATTTTGGGAAAGAGGCCCATTTTAGAGAAAGAGAGACTTGTGTACCGTTATGCGGACACGAGATATATTGGCACTATGATGCCAGGGTTTAATTAATAACCCCTATGATGCTAGCATTCATATTTTTATATTATATTGTTGATAGCGTATTGTAGCCGTGATCGGGCGAAGTGCGATATCATTGGAGGACGGTATTCCCGGTCGGTTAGTTGATCGCCCCACCGAGATACCGAGAGGTGGAAGACCAGTTTATTCTTAAATCATGAGTCAACAGAGTTATATCAATTGAGTCTTTCGAGTATTCTGTTTTGAGATGAGTAATGAGTTTTTCGAGTATTCTGCTTTCAAGTTGAGTATTGAGTCAAAATCCAGATTTGTGATATTCTATTAATTTTGGGAAATCTTATTATATTTATATACCGAGTAAGAAGAGAACTTGCTGAGCACTCTAGTTGCTCATTCTTGCTTTACAACATTTTTATTCAGCTATCAAGAGGGAAAGAGGCGAGACGTCCAACCAGGGATCCAAGGGAAAGGAGAAAGCTCCAGGCTATGTTGACGAGAACTAGAATGTCTAGCTGGAATCCTTATCTACCTACTTTTGTAACATATGTAAAATATTATCCCGAGATGTATTATGTCGTATGATAACAATGTGTGAGACTGATCTTGGATTTGCGGAGTGGGACACTTATGCTCCGTTGTATTATATATTTTGCTTTATTACTGTGTAACTTATGCTACAGGATATTGAGACAATGTGACGACCCGGATCTCCGGTCAGGGTGGATCTGGGGGCGTCACAATTAAATTCACATTTTCTAAAAATATTTCGTGCAATTGTATTTAGTAAATAAGGTAATTAATTTATAATTGCTATAAACTTATCAATTATATTTTTCACCTATAACATGTTTCCTTTTTAATTTTATCTAACTAAATCCTATATTTTTCTAATCATAACACATGCATTATATTTAATAAAAATAATAATTTTATAATTACCAATAATTAATCCATTACCTTTTTCAACTAAAACCTATCATCTTTTCTATATTTTCTAACTAAAATCCTTCCATTTCTAGAAATATCACGGATAACATTTGTATAATTATTATCAAATCATCTGATATAATAATGTAAGCCTCCAAAATTAATCTTTTAAAAAATTAATTTAAATAAATGAAAAAATTTACATAATATTAAAATTAAAAAAATCCGTGCATCGCACGGACTTTAAGCTAGTTCTTATAAGTTTCTCTTGTAGATATTGTTGGATATTCGATTTCTGTAACAGTGAAGGGTAAATTGCAAATAAAAAAGAAAAATCTACACGTTATCAAATTTTTACGATAAATCTCTTTCTATGTATAATAAAGTAACAAGGGATGATTGTGAGCCAATAAACCCCCTGTGAAATTACAGTTATACCCTTACAATTTATAAAATTACATGAAATGCCACTCTTTTATTTAAATGGGAAAAAATGAGTTTTTGTGGTGAATCGAACCTAGAACCTCCTCTACACAAGTTATCCTACCAACCACTGTGCTACATGAACTTTTTTGTTTTGAGTTAAAAAATCTTTTACATTAACCCGACCTCGCCATTATTTTATTATTACTATTATTTTAAAAATATTATATTTTAACTTTCACAATATGGTACACATCCATTCATTCTTTCTACATATAATAAGAGAACAAGGGAATTTTTAGGGATTTTTTGAGCCAATAAATCTTCTATGAAATTACGATTATACCCTTATAAGTTATAAAATTACATGAAATTTCACTCTCTTATTTAAATGAAAAAAATTATTAAATTTTATTTTTATGGTGAATCGTACCTAGAACCTCCTCTACACAATTTATCCTACTAACCTTTGTGTTGCATGGACTTTATTATTTTGAATTAATAAACCTTTTACACAAACCCGACCTCTCCATTATCTTATTTTTACTATTATTTCAATTTTTTAATAAAAATAATGGTGACTCATATTATTTTAAAAATATTATATTTTAGGTTTCACAATATGGTACACAATCTATCTATTACTGTAAATTAAACAACAACACAAGTACAAAAAGTGTCATTTTAATGGTTGTGAACTTGTGATAATATTTCTATATGTTTAAAAATTACAAAAGCACCATCCCTTTAATATTTATGCAAACAATATATGAAATTATGTTGGTATTAGGAATCAGCCCTCTCGTAATTTCGGATTATAATTCTATGCGACTTATATATCTTGATGAGATATTTAAAGAAATAAATATTAAGGAGCGTACTAATTTTATCAGGAAGTATTGTATGATGAGTATTATTCACATTGATGATATGTCTTTTTATCATTATTCTAAAAGAAATTGTGTTATAACCTATATAATATATTTATATTCTATAAAACATCCTTTTTTATGCTCATATGATCTATACATAAATAAAGTAATACATAAATTAAAATACTGATATTATAATATGTATGAACATAAAAGGTGTAATTATATTAAAAAATATTCTTAAATCGTAAAATTATACAGAATTTATAGCAATTGCTAGAGGATGACCCGTGCCTCGCACCTAAATATTAAAAAAGAAAAGTAAATAAAAGGAATTGAAAAAAAGAAGGAAAATTGGGGGTAAAAGTAAAACTAGAAGGAAGAGAGAAGAGAGAGAGAGAGATTAGGGTTTGAGCGAGAATGAAAACGAATTTGAAAGCTTACAATAAATGGAAATTAAAGCGCAAATTAGAGACTGATGAGGACGAGGAACATACCACCGGTGGTTACTTTGAAGACCTGAGGAGGAGCGAAGTAAGTGAATTCATCATCATCCCTCAATCGTTAATTTTGTCTTGTATAACATTCTCTCTCTCTCTCTCTCTATATATATATATATATGTGCTAATTGTGTGTTGTATGTATGTATAATTCTTTAAAAATAATAATAATAGTGTATGGTGTTGTAGAATTTTGAGGTGGGAGACTATACTCCACCTTGGATATGCCCTCCACGCTTTCCTGGTGATCGCTTACAGTTTGTGGTTGGTGGTCCATGTAATATCGCTAAAATTTACGATGTAGCACGCGATCGGGATCGTCAAGGCGGCATCAAACTTGACCGCCTACTTTGTTTCTCTAGGTTGGCTATGACCTTTTATAACATGAAAATGGTAAGTAGAATGTCTTATGTTTGACTGCTTAATTGGGATCATGTACTATATTCACCACTATGTATGTAAATTTCTATTAATTGACTTAATTCGAATGTAAGCTACGGCCAACATTTTGTAATTTACTCTTATTTTTATATCGTACTACTTTTCCATATCATCTAATTTCTTTTATGCAATTCCTTGTTAGCTACTCATTTTACCACTATGCATACATACAGGGTACATACTTTCGCGTTGTCAAAGTCCTCATGGCAACCACAGAAAAATCACCGACTTACACTCACAATATTACTTTTGAAGCTGAAACGAATACAGGGGGCTCCGTAACCTTCCAGACAAAAATACATGTTCTTATGCGCCCATGTCCAAAATTTCTGATTTTGTTTGTTAGGATCAAACCTGATCACAACAAGTCGAAGAACTCCCAGCCTTCTGAAGTCGTTGAAGACCACACCCTCCTCTCTCAAGTCATCAATACATATACCATCGTATGTTTACGTGTTCCTTACTTCCTTTTACCCTTGGCTTTACTATTCCTTTTTATTTGTTCGTATATATATGAAGCATATATATGAATGTTTGATCACTGCAGGACTCAAGATTGGATTCTAAATACAGTTTAGCCCTTTATCTCTCCCAGTATGCTCTTGTTTTCTATAACAACCACGTGGTCCGTCTTTAATTCTCTACTGTACCTAAATAAATCTTTTTCTTTTTAATTAAAAAGCCCATTAATTGTTATTATCTGAACTATCTTTTTGAAATTACTTATACAGTTGAAACTATATGTCGTTGCAAAGCATGACATTGAGTCGGTCAATGTTCTCAAGTTAGTAAAACCTGATTCCGAGGTTCCAACTTACATTATCACTTTTGAAGCTTCCATGCATGCTGAGACTGAGAGGAAGAGTGTTCAAACCTTCGAGACAAAAATATGCTTGCCTACCCTCTTCCCGACTACAACTATAGAGTTGAGGTCAGAGGCGCAAGTGATTACAGGTAACTGCCTTCTGTAATCAATCTAATCTTTCAATTTATCATGGTGTGTTTTTGTAGTTCTTGTTTCCTCACTTGAGTTCTGTGTAGACTTTGAAACTACGGAAATCAAGGATTTGGCTGTTCATGTGAAATGTGAATATTTTGTTGGATTTGACCTTTTGCTTATAAATAAAATGTCTTGTTAAACCCCCTCCCTTCTCACTACCGGTATTTTGTTTGCTTGTCTCTGGCTTGAGTCTCAGTCTTGTACTACATACATGAGTACTGCTTTGTATTATAGTTATAATTTGACAAAAAATCTTGGAACAGAGCTTGTATTATGAAGTTTATCGCGGAAAAGTTGGGAACTTGAATATTTTAAGATTGCTATATTTTTTGGCTTATAAGATATATTTGTAGCTGTGTGTGTACATGCACGCATGTGTACATTTAGTATAATACCCCCAATATTTTAGTTAATTATTTAATTATGAATATATGTAAAATATGTGTTAAAATATATTTGTTTATATTTTTATTCTAGAAGTATCTAGAATTCAGTAACAAGGTTTTATTCAAACTCTTGAAAATTTGTGATAAGTCAAAAGTTGTTTTAAGAGATATACTTTTAATTTACCTACAATTAGATGATAACTATCATAGCACTACTATAAGTATAAGATAGCGTCAATAGTTTGAGGTGCACAGCTGCCGCGTGTAGAGAAACGAGAGCTCAGGTATAGAGTCAAGAATTGTTTACTTACATATAGAATCAATATGCCCGATTCATAAATACAATATAATATTTTAAATTGTTTAGGTGGAGGAGCGGTGAAGTCCTGAGATATAATTTTGTATATTCGCTCGGTGTAGAGAACAAAGGTACCTAGCTATCCTATCCTACTAGGTAATATTATATTAGATGATGACTATATTATATTAATTTATATATTAATATTAATCTTTTGTTTATAGATTTCGGCGCTTCATCCTTCCGATCCAAACATTGTAGTTGGGGCCTACATCTCACATCAAATCATTGTAAGCTACAAACTATTCTTTTTTAGCTTCTGTTTATGAAATTATAAAGTGTACAAATGTAATATGTAGAACTTTGGGTTAATTTTATTTTAATATTAAATTGATACTTGTACGCATGCATGTTTCTTGATTTTTGTGTTTGTAATTTTGATCAGATGTGTTTTGATGTATGACCCGTTTATGATTAAATTATTATTAATTTTGATCTTGTTATATATACGGTAATTTGTCGTTTTAATTATAATTATTCCTAACGTGCTAGTTGTCTCTGTTTTGAAAAATATTAAAAAGATATGATCTTTAATTATATTTCAAATTTTGATAATTAGTATTGTTGCTTCTGTTTTCTTTATAGCCTACTTAATATGTTGCTTTATCTAGTTTTGCATGCAAATACTATATTATTAATTTAATTGTAATTTGTCACTTTTGAGTTCATGATTTGTTCTGATTTGATGGACATGTGTATTCTACTATTTGCTTAGTTAACATGTAGTCTTGCAAAAGAACAAAGCCTTGCTGCACTAGCCTTTATAAACAAATCGATTACATTTTATTTGGTTTACATTTGTTTTTATGTTTAATATACTATTTTTAGAGATTTTGTTTTTTTTATATAAAATTATGTACACGTTATTAAATGTGAATTTGGCCTACTCCATTGATATGTTTGGTTATTATTATTATTATTATTATTATTATTATTATTATTATTATTATTATTATTATTATTATTATTATTATTATTATTATTATTATTATTATTATTATTATTATTATTTCCTTTATTTGGCACAATCAGGGAAGCATTTGGCCATCATTTGTATTAACATGTTTATTTCGACTTTTATATTCGGTTGCTTGACAAGTGAAGCGAGATTGTTCTAGTTGTTAATTGTTTATAAATTATTTTTGCTAACTAATGATTATTTATTCTTTAGTAATTATTTTATTATTTATGTATCGTATTCAATTTTATTCTTGGATTTCAGAGGCTTGAGATCTATATTACTATTTAAAGTTGAGTGCCCAGTTAGTGGATTGATCTAGTACCTTATTTTCTTA
Organism: Saposhnikovia divaricata; assembly: GCA_036435485.1. Classification (NCBI taxonomy): domain Eukaryota; kingdom Viridiplantae; phylum Streptophyta; class Magnoliopsida; order Apiales; family Apiaceae; genus Saposhnikovia; species Saposhnikovia divaricata. The sequence goes on along the minus strand of CM071601.1, from coordinate 204,258,223 downwards.
ATGTATCTAAGGACATTAACTTATGGAGTAATTATTTATTACTATATGTACAATAGCGCGTTGATTTGTATTTAATTATTTAATATATAAAAGTATGCTTTTATACTAATACAGGGGTGTACGATTAATTCATTTTTAGGTTTAAATAAGGAGTACTGATTCGGATATTTTAGTGCTAACTTAATATTTATATCAGGTACGAATTCTTGATTCTTTCTTTTCAATTAATAAATATTCGTTAAATTTATTGAGGATTCGTTTTCTAAAGTTGTGACCTTGTTGTACTCCATGTGTACCTACTAGTACGCATCTTCAGTTTTGTTTCAAATTCCTTATTTTTGAATTTATTGTTGCCTTGACTCGTACATATTGTTTTATTCGCATTTTCTTGCGACATTGTTTATTTTGTTTCGTTTCGTGTAACGAGTCAAGAAACCTTTGTAACCTATTTGTTGGGCTCTTAGACCGATCTGTGTGGGTTAATCACAGACAATGTTCACATGGAGTTCGGAGTAAAGGTGAACTAGGCACCTACTCGTATCGGTGGTTGAGTATACGAGCGCGTCTCTGGGGTATGAGCTGTGACTAGATCATGATCGCTATTGTATTGTTGGGATGTTTTATACATTCCTTATTTCTTCTTCTGGATTACCGAAGGAGAAACCATTGTTCTGTACTTCGCTGGTGATTGGAGTTAGCGAGTATAGTTTTGTGTAAGAGACCCATATTGTACCCACCTTACTTGCTATTCGGCCTTATTTTCAGTTTCATTGTTAACCTAATTGTTTTAAATTATTATCCTACTGATTCGTTTAACATCAATAATTGTTTCAAAAATATATTGTTGATCTCTATATCATCTTTCGTTGTATCTTTGTGTTGGTAAGACACAATCCACTCATATTTAGACTTCATGTTTTATTTAGATTATATTCGTACAGAGCATTTGGCTCACTCTTTATTGTTTCCTTTCCGCAGGTAAATAGGGTTAAAGCGGGAAGAGTGATGAGTGACACCCAATCTTTAGTAGAGCTTTGGCTTAGTGGTTTATTGATTATGAGAACTTTCTTCATCAGTTTCGAACATTTCTAGTATCGTTGCTTTGGATATTTAGACCACGTATTTTCATTTGTATTATTGACATTGGTTTATTGCAGCTTATTATGATTTGGAATCGTTTAATTTATATAGCCTTATTGTTATATTAGTAGGGTGTGACATTTAGTGTACGTATATGATAGGGAAATTGGTCTGCTATCTTAATTTATAATTATGAGTTTATTTTATTTTGATATGTGATTAAGTATGTCAAGAAAAATGGCTAAGTTACTATTTTTATAATAATATCAGAGTATTAATTTATGTTTACCCCTTAGAATAAAAACAATTAAATGTACATAATTGAAAACTTCAAATATTTATATATGTATTATACATTGCAATACACACACACATATTGATGAATCTTGTCATTTGTTTTTTTTAAATAGTTTTTTAATCACACAATTGGAATTAAACGAAAAAATTGCTTTGCATGTTTTATATATTAAGTTTGAGTTAAGAAAATAAGCGAAAACTATGAAACATATCTCTTTTCGAGATAGTGGTATAAAATAGTAAGTTGATGTATGATATGCATGCTTGTCTTTATTATTGTGTAGACTAATACATCCAAAGAAAACATACTTCTGTGTAGAGATTCGTGTAAAGATAAATGCACAAAGAGAAGAAAATGTTAGATACTTGTAGAATACATACACAAACAAAAAAGAAAACGTTGAATAGTTGCGTTGTAGTTTAAAATTTTAAAAGAAAGGAATTTCTAAGTTGGGGATAAGAAGAAATCTTGACTTGGTCATAAAATTCAAAAACATATTATCGTAATATTTTATCGAAATTGATAATTTCTTACGTTGACCCGAGTCTGGACCTGCGAAATATATTATTTCATGAAGGTTATTGATTTATTGAGTATTAATTTTATGGAGTATCAAATAGTACGTATAAATGACGAGTCTTGGTAGAGAACTTCAAATTTTGTGTATCAAATTTTAGCTTGTTATGGAGTACCCAAATTGATCAATATTGATGTTTTTAGTTCCTTAAAGCCCCGGATTCGTTTTATTTCAACGTATATATAGATACTTTCTTTCATGCCTGGATTCATGTCAGCAAAGCAGCGTATGTGGTTACCTTTTCATGTCCTAACAATACAGAGCAGCAAAGCAGTTCTAGCATGATGTGTTATGTTTTAAACTCCAAGTCATCTCAGTGCAATATTCAATTTTAATGTTTCCCCGCCTTATGAAAACTCTGTAGCAATCTAGTACCTTGGTATAACAAGTACAAATACTGTTCTAAGTGTTGGTTAGCTAATGATTTGTACATTGGTCTTGTAGTATGTAGTAACAAACCTGGCTCCCATAAATTAATATCATGATATCTAAAATCGTAACTATAAAGGTATCAAGATTCTTAGCTGATAATTGTGTTTATTTTTGTATAGAATCATGGTTGAATTGAGATTCCTAAGATTAATTGCATCTATATAGTTTCATTTATGTATTTTGTAAATCTGACTAAACAGGACATTGAAAAACCAGTTAGTTATATTACCTCTTCTGGACATTTTTTACTTTTAGGTATTGTTGACTACTGATGAGTACTTATCAACATTATTTCAGAAGAGCTTATTGTATCAGTTGAGTAGTTCTGATTGCTTCTTGTAATTATGTAATTAATGAATGTAGCATGTCATACATTACCGGTCAATAGAATACTGGATACATATATTCTTCTTTTTCTTGTTATGTAACACATACAGATGTAATCTATACACTGGCTGTGTTATTGTTGACCATTGATGAATACTTCTGGATATTATTTCGAAAGAGATTACTGTATTGACTGAGGTTTTCCAATTGTTTCCTCCATAAATTATGTAACTAACTATTGTAGCATGTCGTATGTTACTTGTCATTCCTTTATCTCTCCCGGTTTAGCCCTTTATCTCTCCCAGAATGCTCTCGTTAGCCATAACCTCTACGTGGTCCGTCTTTAAATATGAAAACCAAACGTATCCCGTGTATCTTGCTTAAATACTTTAATCTACTCTTTATAATAATAATTATGAGTAAATCATCCTGCCGAACCCTTTATCAGTACGTGAGACTATAAATCTGTTCCAAAATAGTACTTACTTTAGGCCAGCTACTCCCTAGCAACCATAATCTTCACACTGGTGCTGCTTAAATCAAGTCAGTGTTGTTCTTACACGACCATAATCTATTGAACTGTTAAAGTAGAACATATCATTTTAAAATATTTACAAAAACAACCGACTCAATTTTAATGCAAGATCTTAAAAATTACAACTGGGGAAATTACATGCAGGTATCCTTGTGCCATCGAAACACCAGTACTGGTGTGCGGTTGGAATATATCAAGTGAGGTTGGTCGGTTTTGATGTGGACTTGGACTTCCATCAAAGATCGGTCATTTAAGTAGTGTCCACTTCTCTTTACAGTCTATTTTAATAATCGAATTTAGTTTTAATCCGGCCGAATCAGAAAATATAGCAGTCGGCAGTTTCTGACCACATCCTACTACTGACCGGCAATTGATGTTGAAGGCACTCAGAACGGCAGTAGTCGAAAAAGAATTATTTTCTTGTAGTGAAAATTCCATACATGCTGCTACATACGAAGTTATTCGACGATATTAATTAAACTTTATGTGTGTTTATAAGTAGGTGGATTCAAATTATACATAAATTAGGAATATGTTACAAGGAGCACGTTATACACGTAGTATAGTAGTTTAGAAAACAAATGGTTTAAAGATATGAGGTGCATCTTTTTCAATGGAATCTAGGTGTTTAGGGGAAAGATGCATGAAGACGATCCAATCACCATCATTTGTAGCACTGGGCATTGGCATAACATATCCGGTAGAGCCACCCCAAGGAAAATAATAGGACCCGAAAGACGGGCGCCCCCATCCAAAGTCCATTTGGGTGGCAGGAAAACGCTGGCCTGATGAGACAACAACGGCTGCCTCCTCTGTCTCGCTAGGGTTAACTGAATAAACCTTACACATGGCTGGCTGGGGACGCTGATTCTCAACCCAATCTACTAGTCCCCTAAAATGCTCTTCATTTGCGCCACTATCCACACATGCATGCACCCTATTCGCGATTTCACAAAGTGGCAATGACTTCAGTTCACCCACACTAGCTTCACTATATGGAACCGACAATACGTTTCCAAAGTAATTATCGAATGATATCTTCTTGTTCATAAATGAAGATTTGGTCAAGCACTTTCGACCATACACTACGATTCCCAATTTGCATCTTTTTTTGTCTTCTTTTGCGGCTTTGGCAAGTAACTTCCACAGCAACGCACTGAAGGACTCGAATTTGCTTCTTTTTGGTTCAGCTAACGACTGGAGTCGCTGTATTTGGTAGGCGCTGATTTGATATATGCGGCTCTGGAGATGGAATAGCGGGGGAGCTGCATTAGATGCTAAAGTTTTGCAGAGGATGTACATGTCGTCGATGGTGCTGTCATGGTGGCCGGGCTTTCGGGGATTTAGTAATGAGCGGCGGATACATGGTATATATTTATCTACCATGTCGTCACCAGGGAAGTATAATGTTGAGATGTTGTGTACAGGGTAGTTGGATTTTGTTATATCTGCCCATGCAACTAAAAACTTGTTGATTGAGTGTGCATCGGCTACTCTATGATCGAAGGTGCACCCTATCACCAACCCACCACACTTCATCTCTGTCACCTAATCAATTTGTTGTGGAAAATCATACAAGTTCAGAAGGACTGGAAGAAGTATATAAACCAAGCTCCAAGAATGTCGAAGAACGGTCCCTGACTATACAAGCACATTTGTTTTGAGTTTAAATGGACACTGAGAAATACTGAAATCTGCAAAAGCTGATACAAAAACCTGACCAGGAAAATATCAAAAACCTGCGGCATTCAACCAAAAAAAAATTGCAACTAATGCAAAAATCTGCAGAATAAAAAACTGCATTCTACTGTAGAATTGCTGCATAAGATCAGAATCTGCAAATTTGTGTGTTTTATTGATTTTCACTTTTCTGCGCTTTGCATATATTTAAATTTTTGCAATTTTGGATTTTCTGAACATTCATGAATCTGACCCAAGTTTAAATTGCTAAATTCAGTTAATGTTGAAAATATTCAAATTCAAATTTTGAATTTTTATCAGATTTAAATATTTTTCAGGCACATTCCTTAGTACTATTAAAGAGACTAGTTGATAAAGCCGCGCTTCGCGGCGGCGTTACAATATTTTTAAAAAAATTAAATACATTACGTTAGATTATAATATTAATATTAAATTTTAATAATTAAATAATCTTCTCTAATAAATCAATTTTTTGTTAAATACAATTCTTTCGATTGAGCCGCTCTCTCGTTAAAACCGAAATCCCAACTTTTTAACATATATTATAAAGACTGCATGAGATTGTTCTTTTACTCATTGTTCTTTTATTATGTTAAGACATCAATTCTTTTCTTTTTAAATACGGTGACTTTTTTCATGACAATAGTATTTGATTTATGAATAAATTTTCCTAATATAAGTACAATTAACTTATATAAAAAATACATAATTTAAGAAGATCGTACTTTCTATAAAATATTTAATTATATGCCTGCTCTATATATTCAAACACCTATTCTAGTTCTAGTAGAACTTTTATTTATATATTTTTTCTATAAATTCAAACTCTTATTCTCTATAAATTCGAACTCCTATTCCGCTTCCAATAGAACTTTTAATGGTATGCCTTATAAATACTTATTATACTTCCAATAGAACTTCTAATCATAAGTCTTCGCTATAAATTCGAACTCTTCTCCTTTATAAATTCGAACACCTATTCTACTTCTAATATGCTAATTGATATTAGAGCGCCACCTAAACTCCCGCTATCCTCCTTTATATATATACTAGTTGATAAAGCCGCGCTTCGCGGCGGCGTTACAATATTTTTAAAAAAATTCAATACATTTACGTTATATTATAATATCAATATTAAATTTTAGTAATTAAATAATCTTCTCTAATGAATCAATTTCTTGTTAAATACGATTCTTTCGATTGAGCCGCTCTCTCGTTAAAACTGAAATCCCAACTTTTTAACATATATTATAAATACTTATATAATATTTTTTATCTATAAAATCGAACCGTAAAAATAAAAAAAAATTATGACTTCAGTATCAAATTCTAATAGCTAATACAATCTTTTCTAGCGAGCCGTCTTCCCGTTAAATACGTTTCGAGCCACTCTTATTTGAAACTGAAATTTTAACTTCATTATATAAAGAGAGTAAATTCCAATTCTTATATTCTTTAAACTTTCTAATATTTATGGAGTTTTAAAAGATGAAAATACATGTTATATTTTCTGTATATTATAGATATTCTTGTATTTATTTACAGTTTCCGCATTGGAATGTCTTTCTGTTATGTTAACATATCAAAAAAAAAAATTAAAATACGAAGACTTTTCGTTACGGAAATAATATTGCATTTATGAATATATTTTTGTAATGCAAGTATAATTAACTTGTATAAAAAAGTTAAAATAAAGGATTTCTAGGAAAAAAGATGTACAGTTTTAAAAAATCGTATAAGACGTCTCCACCGTCCTCGTATTCTACTTCAAATAAAACATTTTATTTTATGTATTAATTATATATTTAATCATCTTTTATACGGTCTTATCTAATGAACCGCTTTCTTGTTAAACACAGTTTTTACTATTGATTCGCTCTCTCGTTAAGACAAAAAACCTAACTTTTACATATATTACTTGTATAATAATGTTTATCCATAAAAATCAAATCCTAAAAATAAAATAAAATTTATAACATCATATGATATTTTAATAGCTAGTATAATCTTTTATAGTGAGCCGTCTTCATGTTAAACACATTTCGAGCCACTCTCGTTTGGGATCGAAATTCTAACTTCATTACATATTATTGATGATACTTATCTTACACAACAATTTTTTTTCTTGAAATCAAAACTTAAAAAATAGAGTGAATTCCAATTTATACTTTTTCTAGATTTTCTAAATTTTTTGGAGTTTTTAGAAAATGAAAACACATCTTATTTTCTCTTTATATTATAGATATTCATGTATTTATTTAGGATTCCTGCATGAGATTGTTCTTTTATTATGTTAATACATTAATTCTTTTCTTTTTAAATACGATGACTTTTTTTGTAATAACCGCGAATTTTCGAATAATATTTTAATTTTGAGCCGAATTTTAGAGTCTCGTTTTAATTAGTCAGCGGGAGAAAAAAAACGAAATCTTTTTACTAAATATTTATATTAAATATTTTCATCATTATATTTGTCCCCCATTTTTATTTCTTTTAATTTAATAATTACCCACCTATTAAATAAAAAAAAAATTTATTATGATTACACCACTACATGTTTTACAATGATTTTGTCTCCATGTTTTAGTCTTTTAATTTTTTATCACAACCATTATCAATATCATGATTAATAACAGTACCTAATTTTTGTTATAAAACGGGTTGGTCACTGCATTAACAGACACAACACCAACCATACCAGTCTCTTTTATTCACTAAACAAACCCATTCGTAGACATACAAAATAGAGTACACAGGTAGTTGTTTTATTTTTCTCATTATTTTCTTTCTTTCCTTTTCGTTTTCTTGTACTGATTTTTTTGTTCGAGTTGTTGTGGTGTTGCCGGAAATCGGGGAGAGGGAATAGAGAAGAGATTGAGAGAGATTGTTGTGATTGTGGGGGAGAGAAGGCGACCATTGGTGGTGGTGTTGGTTTTGTTCGGTGATGGAGAAGACGAGGAAGATGGTGAGATTGAGAGATAGGAGGAGGGAGAGATAAGAGAAGAGTGAGAGAGAGGTAGATTGTTGTGATTGTGGTTGAAGTGGAGTGATAAGGGGACGACCACCACCGTTGCGGTGGTGGTGTTTGTGATTGTTGTACTGTTGGTGGTTGAAACTGGTGGTGCTTCGTGTATGCAGGGAGAGAGACGGGGAGTTAGTCGGAGAGAGAGATTGGCGGGGGTGGAAGAGGACGACCGCCACCACAGCGGTGGTGGTGTGGTGTTTTGTAATCAGAAAAAGAGAGGTCCGACCGGGGGGGAAGCTAATCGGGAGAGAGATTTAGAGGGAGAGAGGAGATTGAGAGAGAAGAGAGAGATAGAGGGCAGAGAGATGAGGAAGAGAGAGAGAGAGAGAGAGGTACGGGAGAGAAAACAGGGGAGGCGGCGGCGGGCGGTGGTGGCGCGTGAGCCCCACGCGCCGTCGCGTAAATTATTTTCTGTACAATTTTTTTTAAAAAAATAGAGGGATAGGAAACAAATAATAATAATAAACAGATAATAATAAAAGAGGTTGAATATTCTTTTAAAATTTGGTTTTAATAAATTGAGTTAATATTATTAAAAATTTTAGAAATAAAAAGAGTTTAATAAAAATGGATTAATTATTAATTGTTTAAAAAGAATTATTTTGTGATTTTTTGGACGAAAATTAGAGATTTATATATTTGTCGATAAAAGAGGAATAATTGTGAATAAATAGGATTAAAAAGCGATATAATTTTAGAAGATTTATAATTGCATTTTCGGACTATTTTAATTAATCGGATCGAGTTAAATTATTTTAGAGATTATTGTTGGAGTAATATTTAATTAATTACGAGAATAAAAGTGGATTGTTGAATTATTTTGTTTTGAGAATAAATAGAGGTTAATATTATTAATGAGGTTTAAAAATGGAGTAATGTCATTAATTGCCGTAACCCTCTTTTCGTTTAAAGTCGGATTTACGGATATTAAAAATAGGATTTATTTTCGAGATTTAATTCCTGAGTTCGGAGAGAGATTTATTTATCCGTGAATTATTTTCCGTTAATTATCGTAGAGATTTTTGAGAGATATTTTATTTAAATATTATATTATCGGTTGAGAAATATTCTATTATTGACGAAGCGCTCACGTATTTTTGGTTTCCATTTTTAGAGAATAAATTACGAGCCGTAGACTGAAGCCGAGTTCACGTGTAGAGTACAAATTTTATCTACACTTATTTGCACTTCGAGATCGAGGCAAGTTCATTCCTACCCTAACTTTTGGAAACTGTGAATTTCTGTTCGTATTATTTAATTCCTTAATTATTTTCGAGATATTATATGTTGAGATTTATCTGCTGCTTCGTATGATGAAATAATTTCTTTTGAGCATTATTTCTCGTTAAATATTATTATGCTGTTAATTTAATTTATTGAGAATTATAATCCCTATAAGCGTAGAAATAATTTAGTTGCTATCGGGTCGATCTCATTAATTCGAGACGACTATTATTTTGATTCAGTGAAACTAATCTCATTCGTCTAAGATAGTTAAATTTATTCTTTTCGATTGAATTTATTGTACAAATCCAATCGTTATTTATTGATTATCTTTTAGTTAGTTCCTCGTTTGAACTAACCGATAGAAGTTTAAAAATTATAATTATTAGAGATTCTTACTCGTCGATCAAGTGAAAAAAAAAATATTCTATTTAAACGTTCATCAATGTTGAGTATTATAAATATTGAGAAGTACTATTTGTTCAGTACGACTCCCAATTACTTCATTTTAAGACTATTCTCATAATTTCGAGATAGTTGAGTTTATTGTCAAGGTTTGACATTTTGTTCGTGTCAACCGATAAATTATTATTATTGAGAATTTACATCAGTCCATTGTTCGGATTGGTGGAAAAATTGAGTCAGACTGGCAGTCCGCCAGATTTGTAAATATTTTCTGGAAGAATTATCTCAAGTTATCTGTACCCAAATATTCGGGAATTCTGTATTCTACTGGTCAATTTTGGGCAAGAGGCCCATTATAGAGAAAGAGAGACTCGTGTACCGTTTTACGGACCCGAGAATAATTAGGCACTTTGTTGCCTTGGTTGAATTGATAACCATTATGATGCTAGCATTCATACATATATATATTATTGTTGATATCGTATTGTAGCTGTGATCGGGCGAAGTGCGGTGTCATTGGAGGCCGGTATTCTTGGTTGGTTAGTTGATCGCCCCACCGAGATACGGAGAGGTGGAAGACCAGTTCATTCTTAAATCATGAGTTATCAGAGTTATATCAAATGAGTTATCGAGTATTCTGTTTCGAGATGAGTAATGAGTCTTAGAGTATTCTGTTTTGAGATGAGTTTTGAGCCTTACGAGTATGATATTTTCAAGATGAATTTGAGCCAAATCATATTGTGATATTCGATATTAAAATTTTGAGTATTTATTTCGGTAAACCTTATTATATTTATATATCGAGCGAGAAGAGAACTTGCTGAGCACTATAGTTGCTCATTCTTGCTTTACAACATTTTGTTCAGCTGTCAAGACGGAAAGAGGCGAGACGTCCAGCCAGGGCTATAAAGGCAAGGGGAAAGCGCAAGGCTATGGCGACAATAATTAGAAGATCCAGATGGAATCTTTATATTTCTACTGTTGTGAACTTTTGTAACATATTATTTCGAGATGTATCAAGTTGGATTGTACTATGTTGTGAAGACGATCTTGGACCTGCGGAGTGGGACATTTTATGCTCCGTTGTAATAAAATTTGGTATTGTTATTGCGTTATCATATTGAGACAATGTGACGACCCGAGTCCCCGGTCGGGGTGGATTTGGGGGCGTTACAGTTTTGGTATCAGAGCCTTAGTTATATTTTAGGAATCGTACGAGCCTAGAATTATAACACGACATGAGAATATAGAGGTATTATACAGCGTGGAGATTTTAGCACCAAGGGCCTTACACCCTTATATATTTATATGCGTTTATAGTCGACTAGAACCTGTTTGTGACCGAAACTTTTTGCTTTTGTAGATCTCTTCTTCAGGATCTACCGGTTTCTTTCCTACTGGAGACAGATCCCCTACCCCATACCCACTAGGACCTCTAGATCCTAGCTCAGGGACGGATAGTGACCCATCAGAGGAGTACATAGTGATCAGTAGCGACTCGGAGGATTCTTCTGTCCAAATACTTACACCTTCACCTCCACATGTGATTGACTTAGATACACCTCCACATGAGGTTCAGATAGAGACTGAGCAGATAGAGCAGACTACCTCACTGTTTACCCCCGAGATGTTTAGAGCTGAGACCCCAGAGCCAGAGATTGCTGATCAGGTTGATGAGAGGCTGCATTCACCTGTCCACACTGACGTAGTGCCTAGTTCAGCTGCCCCAGAGTCTAGAGTTGATACACCCACCAGAGTGGCAGCTTTTGCTGACTGGTTTACTTCCCAGGTTCCAGTATATGTTTCGGCTCCGTCAGTCCCTACCATACCAAACTACATGTTTCCACAGGCCGGTGATACTCCTGCTTGTGATACTGCCCCATCGGCACCTACTATACCTGTTCGTGCTCCAACTCAGCCCACTACGGCCCCTGTTACTACTACTGCAATGCCACCTGTTCACCCGGAGTATGAGGGAGCGGCAGGAGAGATGGTCCCTTGGCACGTTCACCATTCCCTCTTCCAGGATTATCGATGGTTATGGTCTCGTTATGAGGAGATCTTTGCTACTAGGGATGGTATCCTTAGACTGTTGGCTATTCCTGATCCTTTTGTTGTGCATCACGGAAGGAGTTTATTGGTGAGAGACGTCCCAATGGAGATTGTGCATCAGATTGCTCTTACCGTTTTGATGGGACTACAGACTGACTTTGCTGCCTTGCCGTCATCGAGTACCGGGCAGATTGATCATGCCAGAGTTGCCACCATGATTGCAGATATCGTAGCAGAGTTCCATAGGAGGGTCGGTGAGATGTTCCCATGTTGATGACCTATTTGCACGTTTGAGCATCCTCATCGTTTGGCTAGAGTAGCTAGCGGTGAACCAGTTTCTGGATGGCATCACATTAGATCTTTCTGTATTGGGATGTACATAGTTTCTTGTTATATGTATTTGATATAGCTGAGATGTATTATATTCAGTGTTATGACATGTACCGTACCAGTAGTTGTACCTTTTCATTATTGTATATTCCGATCTGTTAACTGCTATCTTGCTTTATTTATTGGAAAATTGTGTTACAGTACAGTATCATGTGATATTGTATCCTCATGCTACCCTGATATAGATAACAACTTATTTGCAAAAGTTACGATTTAAAATGAGTTTAACCAAAATTCGAGAACCAGAGATTAATAACGATTGAATTTTAGAACTTATAAGGTTTCCCGAGAACTGCTAGTTATACTAAGAATAAGAGTAATTGTTTATAAAGAGACCAGAGAGAATCACGATTTTGGGTATGATTTATTTCGAGGAACCGAGAATTTGACCGAGTATTTATTTATGAATGCCTATCATAACTGTGCCAACAATGGTGTCGTATAATTGCAAACCTGAGTTATAACATACCTTATTGTTTTCGCTCTTATAGAAAAAGATGCCACCTAAGAGAGGAAGACCCGCAAGAAATCCTCGTCCTCAACCCGTGGTGAATCCAGAGAATGAGGTTCCACCTCAGAACCAAGTTCCAAACCCGGAACCACAACTCGCTCGAGATCCTAACAAGGAAATAACCCGATGAGTCTACTTATGAACTTTCTTATTCAGCATACCCAGAACCTTCAGCCCCAACAGAACCAACATCCAGTGGGAGGAAATCTACCTCCAGCTCAACTGACACAGGCTATCGTTAGTTTCAAATCATTTAAATCTCTGAATCCCCCTGAGTTTAAGGGTACTACCGATCCTGTTGAAGCAAGAATATGGTTAAGTGAGATAGAAAAGACCTTTGAGATCGTAGGGGTAGAAGAAGAGAAGAAAACCATCTTTGCAGCCTACATGTTAAAAGGTGAAGCGAATTATTGGTGGGAATCAAAGAGAGCAATGGAAGGGAACGTAGTCATACCCTGGACCAGGTTCACGCAGCTATTTTTAGAGAAATATTTTCCTAAATACTTGGAGAGTCAAATGGAGGTCAAGTTTCTGGAACTCAAGCAAGGCAACATGACTGTAGCTGAATATGAAGCCAAGTTTTCTGAACTCTCTAGGTTTGTGCCTTACCATGTGGATACTGACGAAAAGAGAGCTAAACTTTTTCAACTAGGGCTGAAGCCTTGGATCCAGAATCGAGTTGCGGTCCTAGAAATCACCAACTATGCTACTGTGGTTCAAAAAGCATCTATTGTGGAAAGTGGATCTGAGTTGTACTCAAAGGACAAGGATATGAAGAAAAGGAAGTTTCAGAATCGTGGAAATAATTTTGAGAGGAAGCCGAACGATCGGAATGGAAAGAGACCTTTTGTGAAGCGGGAAGACAGAAGCAATGATACAAAGAGAACCGAGAATCAAGACACTAGTGGAAAGAACCAAAAGTCCAGACCCACTCAGGCAGACAATCTAATTCAAGGAAGGCCACCGCTACCCGAATGCAAAACGTGTGGAAGGAAGCACCCAGGACCCTGTAATCTTGCCAGCATTGTTTGTTACAACTGTGGACAAAAAGGGCACTATTCTTCTCACTGCAAGGATAAGGCCATTACTTGTTTCAATTGCGGAAAGAAAGGACATATTGCACGAGATTGCAAGTCACCACCAAAGGAGACAACTGCACCTAGACTCATGGCACCTCCTAGCAACAAGCCAACTGCTCGTACTTTCAACATGACGGTGAAGGATGCTATTGTTGATAGTGATGTAATTGCAGGTATGCTTTTAGTCAATTCTGTAGATGCATGTGTTTTGTTTGATTCGGGAGCAACAAAATCTTTCATATCGGAGAATTTTAGGAATAAATTCGATATTCAGTCTGTACCATTAGGGGAGACATTGATTATAGAAGTAGCAAATCAGGAAAAAGTCCCTGTAGATCAGATATGTCCAGATTGTGGAATCGAAATCCAAGGACAACGTTTCGAAGCGGACCTTCTTTCTTTTAATTTAGGGGAGTTTGATATAATTCTGGGAATGGATTGGTTGACACGTTATGATGCTCAAATCAATTGTCGGCGTAAGTGGGTTAGTTTAAAGGGACCCAACGGCAAAAGAATACAATTTCGTGGAAGGAAACCTACCAGTAATTTTTTGACTATGATTCAAGTGAAGAAACTACTAAGGAGTGGGTGTCAAGCCTACTTAGCTTATGTGGTTGACAACGAGAAGCAAGCCCCTGCCATTGATGAAATCCCTATAGTGAATCAATTCGAAGATGTTTTTCCTGAAGAGTTACCTGGATTGCCGCCCGACAGAGAAATAGAATTCAATATCGATCTTGCCCCGGGAACTGCACCAATTTCCAAAGCACCATACCGAATGGCTCCAGTTGAGATGAAGGAGTTGGCTACCCAACTGCAAGAATTACTTGACAAAGGCGTAATCAGACCAGTGTATCCCCGTGGGGAGCTCCAGTGCTGTTCGTGAAGAAGAAGGACGGATCTATGCGACTATGTATTGATTATCGTGAGTTGAACAAGATGACCATCAAGAATAAGTACCCTCTACCCCGAATCGACGATCTGTTTGACCAACTTAAGGGAGCTAGATGTGTTTCAAAGATTGATTTGAGATCCGGCTATCATCAACTAAAGATCAAGCCAGAAGATATTCCTAAGACTGCCTTTAGGACCCGATATGGACATTACGAATTCTTAGTCATGTCTTTTGGATTGACGAATGCGCCAGCTGCTTTTATGGATTTGATGAATCGTGTGTTCAAGAGGTACTTGGACAAATTCGTGATTGTATTTATTGATGACATCCTGATATACTCGAAGTCTCCTGAGGAACATGCTGAACACCTTTGTTTAGTTCTGGAAACGCTGAGAAAGGAAAAGTTATATGCGAAATTTTCAAAGTGTGAATTCTGGCTAAAAGAAGTTCAATTTTTGGGACACATTGTAAGCGGCGAAGGGATTTCTGTAGACCCCGCAAAGATAGAAGCCGTAGCAGATTGGGAGAGACCCAAGACTCCAACCGAAGTTAGAAGTTTCCTTGGATTGGCCGGATACTATCGTAGATTCGTGAAGGATTTCTCAAAGATAGCTACGCCACTGACTCGACTTTCCAGAAAGAGTGAAAAGTTTGAATGGACCCCCAAATGCGAAGATAGTTTTCAAGAATTGAAGAAGAGATTGACTACTGCCCCGGTGTTGACCTTACCCGATGAAAAAGGCGATTTCGTAATTTTCAGCGACGCTTCTCACAAGGGTTTAGGATGTGTTTTGATGCAACACGGAAAAGTAATAGCTTACGCCTCTCGGCAACTAAAGGAGTATGAGTCCCGTTACCCTACTCACGATTTGGAACTTGCTGCTATTGTTTTTGCACTCAAGATTTGGAGACATTACCTTTATGGAGAGAAATGCGAGATTTACACGGATCACAAGAGCTTAAAGTATATATTCACGCAGAAGGAATTAAACATGAGACAAAGAAGATGGTTGGAGTTGATCAAAGACTATGATTGCTCGATAAACTATCACCCAGGGAAGGCTAATGTTGTAGCTGATGCATTAAGTAGAAAAGAGAGACTAAACCTGTTGACAACCTCAGAAGAATTGGTCAGAGAATTTGAGAAAATGGAATTAGAAGTCAAGGTCCCAGTCCAAAACAATGAAAGAGTTTACAGCATTCAGTTTCAACCAGAGTTACTCGAGAAGATTCGACGTTGTCAAGAACAAGTAATGGAAGAAAGAAGATCAGAGTTGACCGGAGAAGAATTTCTAAGTTCAAAAGATGAAAAGGGAATTAAGCGATTTGCATCGAGAATATGGATTCCTAATGTTACAGAGTTGAAGGAAGAAATTATGAGCGAAGCGCATAACTCGAGATATTCCATTCACCCAGGGAGCACAAAAATGTATCAAGACATCAAGTTGAATTATTGGTGGCCCAACATGAAGAGGGAGATTGCAGAATGGGTAAGTAAGTGTTTGACATGTCAGAAAGTGAAGGCAGAACATCAACGACCAAGTGGACTTCTACAACCTTTAGAGATACCCGAGTGGAAATGGGAGCATATTACCATGGATTTTGTCGTAGGATTGCCCCGAACTAGAGCCAGCCACGATGCTATTTGGGTTATTGTCGACCGACTCACTAAATCTGCGCATTTCCTACCAATTAGTGATAAGTATTCCGTTGAGAGATTGGTGAACATATACCTAAAGGAGATTGTAGTTCGTCACGGAGTACCTGTTTCAATTGTATCTAATAGAGATGCCCGTTTTACTTCTCGATTTTGGAAAAGTTTTCAAGAATGTCTTGGCACGAAGTTAAATCTGAGCACTGCATATCATCCACAGACCGACGGACAAAGTGAAAGGACGATTCAAACAGTTGAAGATATGTTAAGAGCCTGTGCACTTGATTTTAAAGGAAGTTGGGATGAGCATTTGCCCCTAGTCGAGTTTGCGTACAACAATAGTTACCATTCGAGCATATGTATGGCACCTTATGAAGCTTTGTACGGAAGGAAGTGTAGATCACCGTTATATTGGGATAAAGTAGGAGAAAGAAAGATACTAGGACCGGAATTACTTCAACAAACTAAGCAAGCAACCGAGGTTATTCGAAAAAGGTTAGTTGCAGCTCAAGATCGACAGAGGAAGTATGCAAATCAAAAGAGGAAAGACAAAGCATTTGAAGTGGGAGATAAGGTGATGTTGAAAGTTTCACCATGGAAAGGAGTAATGAGATTCGGAAAGAAAGGCAAGTTAAGCCCCAGATATATAGGACCTTTTGAGATTCTTAAGAAGATAGGACCACTAGCTTATCAGTTGGCCCTACCCCCAGACCTTCAGTATATCCACGATGTGTTTCATGTTTCTGCGTTAAGAGAATACCATTCTGATTTCAGACATGTTATAACCTACGAGCCAGTGGAGATACGTCCTGATTTATCGTACGAAGAAAAGCCAGTAGAAATCCTAGATTACAAAGTGCAAGAGTTAAGAACTAAGAAAGTAAATTTAGTGAAAGTACTTTGGAGAAACCACCAAGTTGAGGAAGCTACGTGGGAATTAGAAAGCGAAATGAGGAACAAATATCCGGAATTGTTTAGTGCATAGTTTTGATTCCGAGGACGGAATCCTATAAGGGGGAAGACTGTAATAACCGCGAATTTTCGAATAATATTTTAATTTTGAGCCGAATTTTAGAGTCTCATTTTAATTAGTCAGCGGGAGAAAAAAAACGAAATCTTTTTACTAAATATTTATATTAAATATTTTCATCATTATATTTGTCCCCCATTTTTATTTCTTTTAATTTAATAATTACCCACCTATTAAATAAAAAAAAATTTATTATGATTACACCACTACATGTTTTACAATGATTTTGTCTCCATGTTTTAGTCTTTTAATTTTTTTATCACAACCATTATCAATATCATGATTAATAACAGTACCTAATTTTTGTTATAAAACGGGTTGGTCACTGCATTAACAGACACAACACCAACCATACCAGTCTCTTTTATTCACCAAACAAACCCATTCGTAGACATACAAAATAGAGTACACAGGTAGTTGTTTTATTTTTCTCATTATTTTCTTTCTTTCCTTTTCGTTTTCTTGTACTGATTTTTTTGTTCGAGTTGTTGTGGTGTTGCCGGAAATCGGGGAGAGGGAATAGAGTAGAGATTGAGAGAGATTGTTGTGATTGTGGGGGAGAGAAGGCGACCATTGGTGGTGGTGTTGGTTTTGTTCGGTGATGGAGAAGACGAGGAAGAGAGTGAGATTGAGAGATAGGAGGAGGGAGAGATGAGAGAAGAGTGAGAGAGAGGTAGATTGTTGTGATTGTGGTTGAAGTGGAGTGATAAGGGGACGACCACCACCGTTGCGGTGGTGGTGTTTGTGATTGTTGTACTGTTGGTGGTTGAAACTGGTGGTGCTTCGTGTATGCAGGGAGAGAGACGGGGAGTTAGTCAGAGAGAGAGATTGGCGGGGGTGGAAGAGGACGACCGCCACCACAGCGGTGGTGGTGTGGTGTTTTGTAATCGGAAAAAGAGAGGTCCGACCGGGGGGGGAAGCTAATCGGGAGAGAGATTTAGAGGGAGAGAGGAGATTGAGAGAGAAGAGAGAGATAAAGGGCAGAGAGATGAGGAAGAGAGAGAGAGAGAGAGAGAGAGAGAGAGAGATAGAGAGAGAGAGAGGTACGGGAGAGAAAACAGGGGAGGCGGCGGCGGGCGGTGGTGGCGCGTGAGCCCCACGCGCCGTCGCGTAAATTATTTTCTGTACAATTTTTTTTTAAAAATAGAGGGATAGGAAACAAATAATAATAATAAAGAGATAATAATAAAAGAGGTTGAATATTCTTTTAAAATTTGGTTTTAATAAATTGAGTTAATATTATTAAAAATTTTAGAAATAAAAAGAGTTTAATAAAAATGGATTAATTATTAATTGTTTAAAAAGAATTATTTTGTGATTTTTTGGAGGAAAATTAGAGATTTATATATTTGTCGATAATAAAGGAATAATTGTGAATAAATAGGATTAAAAAGCGATATAATTTTAGAAGATTTATAATTGCATTTTCGGACTATTTTAATTAATCGGATCGAGTTAAATTATTTTAGAGATTATTGTTGGAGTAATATTTAATTAATTACGAGAATAAAAGTGGATTGTTGAATTACTTTGTTTTGAGAATAAATAGAGGTTAATATTATTAATGAGATTTAAAAATGGTGTAATGTCATTAATTGCCGTAACCCTCTTTTCGTTTAAAGTCGATTTACGGATATTAAAAATAGGATTTATTTTCGAGATTTAATTCCTGAGTTCGGAGAGAGATTTATTTATCCGGGAATTATTTTCCGTTAATTATCGTAGAGATTTTTGAGAGATATTTTATTTAAATATTATATTATCGGTTGAGAAATATTCTATTATTGACGAAGCGCTCACGTATTTTTGGTTGCCATTTTTAGAGAATAAATTACGAGCCGTAGACTGAAGCCGAGTTCACGGGTAGAGTACAAATTTTATCTACACTTATTTGCACTTCGAGATCGAGGCAAGTTCATTCCTACCCTAACTTTTGGAAACTATGAATTTCTGTTCGTATTATTTAATTCCTTAATTATTTTCGAGATATTATATGTTGAGATTTATCTGTTGCTTCGTATGATGAAATAATTTCTTTTGAGCATTATTTCTCGTTAAATATTATTATGCTGTTAATTTAGTTTATTGAGAATTATAATCCCTATAAGCGTAGAAATAATTTAGTTGCTATCGGGTCGATCTCATTAATTCGAGACGACTATTATTTTGATTCAGTGAAACTAATCTCATTCGTCTGAGATAGTTAAATTTATTCTTTTCGATTGAATTTATTGTACAAATCCAATCGTTATTTATTGATTATCTTTTAGTTAGTTCCTCGTTTGAACTAACCGATAGAAGTTTAAAAATTATAATTATTAGAGATTCTTACTCGTCGATCAAGTGAAAAAAAAAATATTCTATTTAAACGTTCATCAATGTTGAGTATTATAAATATTGAGAAGTAGTATTTGTTCAGTACGACTCCCAATTACTTCATTTTAAGACTATTCTCATAATTTCGAGATAATTGAGTTTATTGTCAAGGTTTGACATGTTGTTCGTGTCAACCGATAAATTATTATTATTGAGAATTTACATCAGTCCATTGTTCGGATTGGTGGAAAAATTGAGTCAGACTGGCAGTCCGCCAGATTTGTAAATATTTTCTGGAAGAATTATCTCAAGTTATCTGTACCGAAATATTCGGGAATTCTGTATTCTACTGGTCAATTTTGGGCAAGAGGCCCATTATAGAGAAAGAGAGACTCGTGTACCGTTTTACGGACCCGAGAATAATTAGGCACTTTGTTGCCTTGGTTGAATTGATAACCATTATGATGCTAGCATTCATACATATATATATATATATATATATATATATATATATATATATATATATATATATATATATATTATTGTTGATATCGTATTGTAGCCGTGATCGGGCGAAGTGCGGTGTCATTGGAGGCCGGTATTCTTGGTTGGTTAGTTGATCGCCCCACCGAGATACGGGGAGGTGGAAGACCAGTTCATTCTTAAATCATGAGTTATCAGAGTTATATCAAATGAGTTATCGAGTATTCTGTTTCGAGATGAGTAATGAGTCTTAGAGTATTCTGTTTTGAGATGAGTTTTGAGTCTTTCGAGTATGATATTTTCAAGATGAATTTGAGCCAAATCATATTGTGATATTCGATATTAAAATTTTGAGTATTTATTTCGGTAAACCTTATTATATTTATATATCGAGCGAGAAGAGAACTTGCTGAGCACTATAGTTGCTCATTCTTGCTTTACAACATTTTGTTCAGCTGTCAAGACGGAAAGAGGCGAGACGTCCATCCAGGGCTATAAAGGCAAGGGGAAAGCGCAAGGCTATGGCGACAATAATTAGAAGATCCAGATGGAATCTTTATATTTCTACTGTTATGAACTTTTGTAACATATTATTTCGAGATGTATCAAGTTAGATTGTACTATGTTGTGAAGACGATCTTGGACCTGCGGAGTGGGACATTTTATGCTCCGTTGTAATAAAATTTTGTATTGTTATTGCGTTATCATATTGAGACAATGTGACGACCCGAGTCCCCGGTCGGGGTGGATTTGGGGGCGTTACATTTTTCATGACAATAGTATTGGATTGCATGAGATTGTTCTTTTACTCATTGTTCTTTTATTATGTTAATACATTAATTCTTTTCTTTTTAAATACGATGACTTTTTTCATGACAATAGTTTTGGATTTATTTTGAATATATAGAACAGACATATAATTAAATATTTTATAGAAGTACGATCTTCTTAAATTATACTTTTTTATATAAGTTAATTATACTTCTATTAGAAAAATTTATTCATAAATTCAATACTATTATTATAAAAAAAGTCATCGTATTTAAAAAGAAAAGAATTGATGTGTTAACATAATAAAATAACATTCTTATGCAGGAATCCTAAATAAATATAGAAGTATCTATAATATAAAGAGAAAATAGGATGTGTTTTCATTTTCTAAATCTCCATAAATTTTAGAAAGTCTAGAAAAAATATAAATTGGAATTTACTCTATTTTTAGGTTTTGATTTTAAGGAATATCAATTTATATATATATAAAGGAGGATACGCGGGAGTTTAGGTGCCGCTCTAAGATCGTCTCAATCTATTTTTCTAATTTTCTAGAATTTAGAATTTAAACACTAATAAATATAAAAATTTCATTTAACATATTAGAAGTAGAATAGGTGTTCGAATTTATAGAGGAAAATAGTTCGAATTTATAGGAAAGACATATGATTAGAAGTTCTATTGGAAGTAGAATAAGTATTTATAAGGCATATGATTAAAAATTTTATTGGAAGT
Source organism: Saposhnikovia divaricata (assembly GCA_036435485.1). NCBI lineage: Eukaryota > Viridiplantae > Streptophyta > Magnoliopsida > Apiales > Apiaceae > Saposhnikovia > Saposhnikovia divaricata. Next base: position 204,236,703 of record CM071601.1, on the reverse strand, counting down.
AGAATGGAAGTTCGAATTTATAGAGAATAAGAGTTCACATTTATAGAAAAAACATATAAATAAAAGTTCTATTAGAAGTAGAATAGATGTTTGAATATATAGGGCAGACATATAATTAAATATTTTATAGAAAGTACGATCTTCTTAAATTATACTTTTTTATATAAGTTAATTATACTTCTATTAGAAAAATTTATTCATAAATTCAATACTATTATTATAAAAAAAGTCATCGTATTTAAAAAGAAAATAATTGATGTGTTAACATAATAAAATAACATTCTTATGCAGGAATCCTAAATAAATATAAAAGTATCTATAATATAAAGAGAAAATAAGATGTGCTTTCATTTTCTAAATCTCCATAAATTTTAGAAAGTCTAGAAAAAGTATAAATTGGAATTCACTCTATTTTTAGGTTTTGATTTTAAGGAAAAATATTGTTGTGTAAGATATGTATCATCAATAATATGTAATGAAGTTGGAATTTCGATTCCAAACGAGAGCGGCTCGAAACGTGTTTAACGGGGAGACGGCTCACTATAAAAGATTGTATTAGCTATTAAAATAACACTTAGATGTTATAAATTTTATTTTATTTTATTTAATATATTAGAAGTAGAATAGGTATTCGAATTTATGGAGGAGAAGAGTTCGAATTTATAGGGAAGACATGTGATTAGGAGTTTTATTGAAAGTAGAATAAGTATTTATAAGGCATAATGGAAGTAGAATAGGAGTTCGAATTTATGAAGAATAAGAGTTTAAATTTATAGAAAAAACATATAAATAAAAGTTTTATTAGAAGTATATTAGGTGTTTGAATATATAGAGAGACATATAATTCAATATTTCATAGAAAGTACGATCTTCTTAAATTATACTTTTTTATATAAGTTAATTATACTTCTATTATGAAAATTTATTCATAAATCCAATACTATTGTCATAAAAAAAGTCACCGTATTTAAAAAAAAGGAATTGATGTGTTAACATAATAAAAGAACATTCTCATGCAGGAATCCTAAATAAATATAGGAGTATCTATAATATAAAGAGAAAATAAGATGTGTTTTCATTTTCTAGATCTCCATAAATTTTAGAAAGTCTAGAGAAAGTATAAATTGAAATTCACTCTATTTTTAGGTTTTGATTATTAGAAAAAAAGTTGTTACGTAAGATAAGTATCATCAATAATATGTAATGAAGTTGGAATTTCGATCCCAAACGAGAGCGGCTCGAAACGTGTTTAACAGGAAAATGACTCACTATAAACGATTGTATTAGCTATTAAAATATCATATTGAAGTTATAAATTTTATTTTATTTTTAGGATTTGATTTTTATGGATAAACATTATCATACAAGTGATATATGTAAAAGTTAGGTTTTTAGTTTTAACGATAGAGTGGATCAATAGTAATAACTGTGTTTAACGAGAAAGTGGCTTATTATAGAAGACCATATAAAAGATGTTTGAATATATAAAAAATACATAAAATAAAATGTTTTATTGGAAGTAGAATATGAGGATCGTGGAGACGTCTTATACGATTTTTTAAAACTACATATCTTTTTTCCTAGAAATCCTTTATTTTAATTTTTTTATACAAGTTAATTATACTTGCATTAGAAAAATATATCCATAAATTTAATATTATTCCCATAATGAAAAATCTTCGTATTTTGATTTTTTTGATATATTAACATAACAGAAAGACATTCCCATGCGGAAGCTGTAAATAAATACATGAATATCTATAATATGCAGAAAAAATAAGATGAATTTTCATCTTTTAAAACTCCATAAATATTAGAAAGTTTAAAGAATATAAAAATTGGAATTTACTCTCTTTATATAATGAAGTTAAAATTTCGGTTCCAAATAAGAGCGGCTCGAAAAGTATTTAATGGGAAGATGACTCATTAGAAAAGATTGTATTAGCTATTAGAATTTGATACTTATGTCATAATTTTTTTTTAATTTTTACGGTTCGATTTTATGGATAAAAATTATTATATAAGTCTTTATAATATAAATAATATGTTAAAGTTAGAATTTCCGTTTTAACGAGAGAGCGGTTCAATCGAAAAAATCGTGTTTAACAAGAAATTTTTCTTGATTCATTAGAAAATATTATTTAATTATTAAACTTTAATATTAATATTATAATATAACATAAATATATTGAATTTTTTTAAAAATGTTGTAACGCCGCCGCGAAGCGCGGCTTTATCGACTAGTTTATTCATAAAGAAGCCGGAAGCTAATTACCAAATTTGTAATGTACTGAATTTTACAATAAAAAGATCAAGTAAAAAACCAAAAACCTCCAAAATGACACGGACAGGAAGATTTCGACAAAAACATATCACAGAACTTAAAAGGGGATCCAACTTTGAAACTTCAAAAAGATTGAACTAGAAAAACCAAACACGTAGCTGCAAACCATATACAGCTTTTGTTATAGGGAGAATATTGTATAACAATATTTTGGAGGTTTGTTGGATTATCGGAGCAAAATACGGATATTTTGCTAATAAAAGAAGAACAAAGGATTAGGGTTTGTGTGTTTGAATGTGGCTGAGCTTGATAGGTGTTTTTCAGGTAAACTGTTTCTCATCCGTATCAAGGTGCCTACGTACCCTATTTATAGGGATCAAGCCTGACGTAGTTCTTGGGCCACAAGTTACCTAGGCGGGCTAGGGTTTTATGAGATAAGCCAAAGTCCAAGCCCACTTGTTTAGGGCTAACGTGGCAGTAAGTCATCAAATCTAACCATGATCCATGATCCAGCTGTAGAAGCCCATAATCTCGAATGGATAGATTCGGAATGAAAGATCCATCAGGGCCCTTGCATGCGACCTTGAGAGGCCTGGCCATGCGAAGCGATCCCTGTGCCTAGCTACTCATGCGACCTTAAGTCTGGCCATGAGCCTTCCAGAGAAGAGGAGATAATGATCTCACTATAAGTTATAGATGTGATGCAAAAGCGAAGCGACCCCCTGTCAAGCATCGCTAGCGAGGCGCTGTATAGCGAGGCGCTCCTGTAATAGAGGTATTATTGCCAAGGCATGCTGGGCTGATTCCAATAGTGGGCTTTAGTGACCCAATCTTCATCTTCTAGGCCCATCATGGATTACGAACCATCAATTTAGCTAATCCAATCAATCTAGCCATTATGCCAGATTTGGGCATAACAACTTTATATCCTTCAAAATGCTAAGCTCCCACCAGTTTACGATCGTGAAGCAAACTAAGCTAGGTTTTACCGAATCGGATTACAATAAGCAACAAAATTTAAAGACTTGCCAGAAATCCTTTTTATGACTACCACAGAGGCCTCCTGAGACCATCTATGTCTGTTGCGGATCGAGCTCAAGACCTTACCAGGTGGTGGGTGATCAAATTTGCATGTAGCACCATATTTGCATGCACTGGTCTTCATGTAATAGGGGCAGTGAACAGCACCCTGTCAACAACATCCAATACATTTGTAGTCAGCTTCATTGTTAGTTTGTCTTCAATTTCTACGAAAAATGTTTGTGTATATGTACAGTTCTATTTAGTTAACTCGAAAGAACAACCTGCAAGAGCGAGCTTCACATTTTCTTGTTGGGATTCCTTCGCCAACTGTGTGTGAGCAAATCGATTGATGGGATGATGGAATTTGCACCTCTCTCCAAACTTGCATTCTCCACTTTTCATATAGAACTGACAGAACATTGCAGACTGATTAATAAGTGATTATTCGAGCTTCTTATGGATTTTTGTAAAAAATAAAATATAGCAAGATGCTATAATTTTTATTAATAAATATTTTTTAATGGTATTTTGTAAGAAATTTGTTCCCTATCATATTTTGGTTTCTTCTTTAGAATTCTTTTTTCTCTATAATTTTATATTAATTTTTTTTAAAAGATAATAAAATAAAATTTTTATTATAATTATAATTTTTTGTTTATAATACTTTTATTACAACTTGGGATAAAAAAACCTATGATCAATTCTCAAAAAATTTATCAATTAAGGATAATGAAAACGTGTTTTCACACACTATTTTATACAATCTAAAGTTAACAAATTTATACCGAAATAATATATGTCATTTGCAAGTATATGTGAAGGGTAAACTGCATATAAACAAGGACAAATCTACGCTTAATCGAATCTCAAAGTGTAACATATATTAATTGACTTTTTTTTTTGACGAAATGCAGAAAATTATATTATTGAATCAAACCAATTCCAAATAAAACAGCGGGACAAACCCCCGATTGTCGATACAACAAGGTTGAAAAACAAATAAATTGTTTCCTGATCGTTTAACACAATGAACTTAATAGTTCTTGAAGCTAAAAACGAATTCGAAGACCTCTTAAGCGATCCAAATTGCGCCAACATCCCTGAAAGCAGCGGTATCACAATTGACCACATCACATAAGAGCCATTGATACCCCAGTGTTCAGAAGCCTCAATTGCATAAACATAAAATGAGGTTAGTGGAACAACACTCCAGCTATCTACATGCCGGATACCAGCTATAAACATGCCGAATATAGGAACCCCAAAAGGATGAGTAATACCCCAGCTATCTACATGCCGGATACCAGCTATAGACATGCCGAAAGTTAAAACCCCCAAAATATGATGAACAATCTTTGGTTGTGAGTGGTGAGCTCTTGCAATAATCGTCAGCGTCCCAGCTTCGATGCAGACTTTCCAGATCCCTAAGTCATCAGCAAAATCATTCTCAGCAGATCCAACACCAAACATAAACATACATAATTAATCAAAAACATAAAAAAAACACTCCAAAAGGAGAGACAAACAACCACTCCAAAAGGAGAGACACACAAGCGCCCAGCAAAATTGGGTTTTATTGAGATAAAAATAAGAAAGAGGGCCTCCGGCCAGTGGATAAACCACCACCGGAGGGGAAGAAACTCCGAGTAGACGAAACAAGAAGAAGATGCAGAGAGAAAATTTTGTTGTTAACTTTCGGTGGAAAGCTAGTTGTTAAGATACATACTCTACTTGATACATATATTAATTGATTGAATGTCAATAAAATCATAAATTTGAGCTTGATTTGAAGAAGATACCATATTTTTAAGGGAATAAAAGTCTAGGAAATATAATACTCCATTCGTCCCATTTTTCTTGTCCATCAATCAAAACCCACATTTTATTCAATCATAATAAATAAGTTGATAGTTACCAAATAACTACATAATTTTTCATATGAATTAACAAAATTAGCACATAATTTACCATATTAACTAAACGTGGATAATTACTTTGGGACAAAGGAAATAAGAAATAGTGGACAACAAAAGTGGGACGGAGGGAGTAATATTTAGACCCGTTAAGGATTCATATTTGTATTGGATCATTATATATTTAGACCCATAGTCCACCATTAGTGATCTCCTATTATGCATAAAAGTGACACCAAAGATCAAGTGCTCATAGATTTCTTGTATTCTCTAATTTCCCCAAACAAACAACTATCATGGTGCATTAAGCATTGAATTAAAATTACTTATTCCGTAAACTGCAGTAACTACATCACCTCTACTATTTTCAAGATAAACTTCTAAAATAAAAAACTAAAAGGATTGGAAACAGAGTGCATCTTTCTCAATGCTCCTGAAATTTTTATCGATTAATGTACATTTTGTTTAGGGCCGGAGCAATTGCAGAAGTAATGGCTTGATTCATGTGCAATAATATAGCCGCAATACAAACAAATCTCATTAACACTTTTATTGCATTAACTTACAATGTTATTCAACTAGTAAGACTCTGCACACTATAACGGTTATTGCTCCAAATTCTATCAAACGCTGCAACCTTAAAGATTCTATCATAGACTACACAAGAATAACATATAATCTATTACACAGTAATGCAAAATAGTGACAACTAACATAGAATCTATCATAGAATCAAATTTACTCAAATAAGTATCGAGTTAAATATTGTCGTCATCATCTGTTAGAAGGCCCCGTAGGGGCATTAACCAAATACACTTGTCCCCATACAATCAAAACAATCAACTGTAGCATACAATATGTAATGTATGCTCTCTTTTCACAAAATAACATACTACACTTGTCCCCATAACTACACCTGTAAACTTTGTTACGGAAACTATTAAAGAATCAAACAGAGAATTATCATCAAGTTTTGGCTTAACTTTTTAGAAACTAATTTAATCAAGTGTAGAATCGAGCATAGAATCGAGCAGAAAGTAGTATTTTATTTAAAATATTATATAGAATCGAGCATAGAATCAGTTTCCGCTCTCTTAAATAAACATTACATAACTAAATATATAATTATAATTTGTTGAATCAAACATATAATGTAACACCCCCAGATCCGGGGTCGGGGATCCGGTCGTTACGGACTCAATTTCCATCCACAAAACCAACATAACTTAAATTACAACCTTGTGACCCAAAACAACAACATAAAAACACACCAGTTATAGTCCCAGAGTTGAAATCAGAGTAACTATCAAATGTTATTAATCACGAGTTCTAGTTATTACAACCCAAAAGAAATTTAACTTACATACCCTTTGCCATCCATTTACATAAGTTATATGGATAAATATATCCGATGCTTAAAAGCGGAAAACTAGCCTACCAATAGCTTCTTCCTCAGCAAGGGTAGCTACATCAGCGGGTAACTCTCTGACGGCTCCCACGCTCTTGCGCCAAGTGTTCCTTGGATGGCTATCTTCTCTAGCTATTGTTGTGATATAATAAAATAAAGCAAAGATGAGCAATAGCCCACCAACAATAACGTATACTGAACCATATGCCATGCATATGCCATAAAATAAAGTATTTTTGAAATCATATGCCATGCATTAACGAACATAGTGCCTATATAATATAAACGATGAAGTTACAAGGTAACTCAAAACATATATTCTGTAGAAATATCTACTGTGTAAGGTAAAATCAAGACATCATCATATGTCATAAAAGAAGGAAATTGCAGGAAAATATTGCAATCCCAGTTTTGAACATTTTTCAAACTCCTGCCAACCTGAAAGAAGTCTCTTCGATACGTGTTGCGGGGGATGCTCGTCAACCTGAAAGACGTCTCTTCGACACGTGTTGCAGGAAATTCCCAATTTGGGAGATGAACTAATACTGGAGTTATCACGCGCCAGCTATCCCACTCCCCGATCATCAGTCGAAGATGGTACAGCCCAATATAGTTTACTACTGGTAGAAGGAAGAACTGACGGATTTAGTTGACTACCGCCCTTTTTAATAACTCCCTGGCCAACGGTTGGGCCTTGTGATGGACCGCGCGACTCGGCCTCTTACACACGACTCCTAGTTCGAATAAATCCATGACTCTGAAACGTAAAGTTCGTCCTCCTTTCCCCAAGTGTAATACTCGTTGATAGGACTCTATAAAGTAGTCGTATCTAATTAGAAAAGAAGATTCACCAATATTTTCCAAGTTGGTTCTTGTTAATGGATATAAACTTGTCCCAACACTCTTACCCCTCGAATGATGAGGAAGTAATAAAAGATACAATCGATGAATAGCAACCAAGTTGCGAGTACAAGGAATACTTTTAAAAGATTTATGATCGCGGGGAAGTCAAACAAAATAAATAACAGCCTTCAGGTAAGGTTCCCTTATAATTTGGAAGATAGAATCGAATGAAGAATGGAGTTTTGGGAACCTCCCTTGATAAAAATAATAATAATAAGACTCAAAAATAATTTACATAGTATTTGAAGGTCAAGGATAATTTTTGAATAAAATAATATATTTTAAAACTAGTTAAAAGAATTATACAAAAATAATAAAATAATATTTATTAACTCATAAATATTTAAAGAATATTTTTAATATGCAATATTGCTCAAAGTAATCCTCGAATAACATATGAGAATATTCATTAAATAAATAATTTCTCGAATAAATATTCAAATAATATTCGATAATTTAATAAACCTTAAATGAATATTCAAGATAATATTCATTAAAGAGATAAGGCTCAAATGAATATTCAAAATAATATCCATTAAATAAATAAACTCGAATGCATAGTCCAAAATAATATTCATCCATATCAATATCCTCAAATGAATATTCAAATGAATATTCATTAAATAAATAATCTCGAATGAGTATTCAAATAACATTCCTCGAATAATTTCCAAGTACTTAATACTTATGGAAATATAAATAATGTTCGTAAATAACATCCTTCAAATAATCTGTCACTGGAATCCCTCCGGGTTTCCATGACTATCTCTATATTACAAAATACCGACTCCCGATCTTTATTAAAAGAATGAGATCATATGCCCTTCACTAAGGGTCTTAGCAATATCCGGCTTATAACCGATATACTATCTATCTAGCTTATAAGCCAACATTAAATCAGGGAACAAGGATCACAGTATAACTTGAAAGTAGGCGGTGATCTATAAAAAATCAAAGTATTCGAGATTAATCACTTAACGCTTTTCAAAGGCTAAGTATATATTTAACTTGGGTTAAGGCACGTTTTCAAGTTATCTCGTTATACACTCTCTAGTGTAACTCTTATTAACACCGTTATGACCCGACATTGGTTCGCTAGTAAGGCATGTCATTACAATTACACTTAGTAGGTACTTAAGCCATATAAGTTCTAAGGTCGAAAGATTATACCTCGAGATTTATCTATCGTTATCTAAGTGATTTTACAAAGTTATAACCAAGTATCCTTTTTAGGGGTTCGTTCGCACTTAACCTTGATTCGAACATTTTTATAAAATCGAAAAACGATCTTTTTAACATGAGGTCTTCTTTCACACCTTGATTATGATCTCTAATATTTAATTACCAAGATTCGTCACTGAATTACTCGAGTTAAGGGGGTTCAATTTCAATTACGAACTCGTATTTACGGTTTCGAACCACTTTTAGTAAATCAGCCATAATTCCTAAACCGTAAGTCCGTTTGCTTCGATTCTTTCGCCAAAACGATCTATGACTCGAGATCTATAAGCGTGGGTCAACTATTCATCAAGATCAGAAAATTATACCAACTGTTATGAACAAATTTTAATGGTTAGCGAAATTTTGGCATTACGACGGCTATAAATCGAGCGTTTCCAAATTGTTACATCAATCACCAAGCCACACCGGGCATACAAACATCTTACACACATGATTTTCATCTTAAAGAACCCAAGAACATCTTACTTAACCAACATGATCATCATATCTCTTAAATCAAACAATCAACTACATAATCATGCTTATAACATCACCATAATCATACTAACCTAAAACCATCAAGAACATACTTAAAACTCAAAACAAGATCTAGGATTTCAAGTGGTATACCTTCCTAGGAGTATGTACTAGCCTTACTAAGCTTGATCTAGTCCTTGTATGGCCTTAAGCTAGCTTAGATCAACCAAAGAAAACAAGAAATCAAAGATTAGTTCTTGAAAGTACTATTCATCATCAATCAAACTTGTAAAATTCATAACAAATCGAAAAATAAGAGTTTGGCTCTCAAATTTTTACTACATCTTGGCCTCTTCATAAGATTTGTTTTAAGTCCTAGCTCATCAAATTTGAAGCTTCCTAGCTAGGGTTTTGAGCCCCCTTTTTCCGCTGGACAGAAACTGTCAAGAACATGGCAGTTTGGCTTCTTCAAATTGGGGGAAGTATTTGACTAGGCTACACTCCTTTGTTGGCCATGAAATTTTGAAAGAACCTTACCCATGGAGTGGAGAAGCTATGGTTAAAATTTGGTTATTTTTAGAGCTCTATATTGGGAGATATGAATTTTTCTTTGAGTGGTGTTTCTGCTAGGCAGTTTTGGGAGAGATGAAGTTTGCTTGCTTTTCTCTTGCTCTTTTGCTCTCATCTCATCTACTTTAGTATATTATTGCTTGCCTTGAAAAATATCTTGGCCAAAAGCTACTTTAATAAAGGTAGTATGTCATGGATGACGAAATCAAGTGGACAAGTGTTGGCTTCTCTTGGTTTGTAAGCTAAGTACTTAGTTTGTTGCTAAGTATGCTAGTTTTTCTTGTAACTAAATTGGTTACTTGCTCTTATCCACTAGCACATGCATGCACCTTGATTCCTGCTTGCTATTTTGTCCGGTTATTACTCAATTTCATTGATCGTTCGGAGGAATAACTCAAGCATTTCTAGTTAGGGTTTTACCGGAAACCATCTTAATATTTTTGCTCACATCTTTAATCCTCCTTTATAATTCTTGAATTTAAATCCCTTAAATCTTTATATTAAATCCTTAAGTCCTTCAGTGTCCAGGAAAATCTCGGAGAAAATAAATACTATTTTTCAGAATCTGATAACTTTTACATACACTCTTTTTCCCCTTGGATCATTAATACGAACTCAGAAATCCGTTCGGGGTACTTCTATATAGTGTCGTCTAATAATATTCCTATTTCCACCAAAAACACTATTCATCACTTATTCTCTCTTTATTCCTTAAAATTAGAGAAATGTTCTTGCGCTTTCCTGAGCGTTCCTTAACCCTTTTACGGAACCACTGGACTTATAACAGATATCGATTTGGATGATATGAGAATAACCTTCCTCTTTGGAATTTACCATATCTTACTTATCTAGGAGATAGATTATTCTTATCTAAGTTGTCAACCAATTGCATTGTTCTTGGCATATAAACCTTTGAATCCAAATCCATTACATAATAAAAGTTTTAATTCTTACCAAAAATCTGGGTTCTTACATAGAATCACTAATTACAATCAACAATAAATGAATAAATAACAAACTAAAAAACTAATATATACTATAGAATCATAAATTTGAGTTCTTCAAAGCATTACCTTAATCAATTAGAGCGATTAGCTTCGATTTTTCAATTTGTGCTTTTATTCTTCGATAATGAGCTTAAATGCTTCAATAATGAGATTTGATTATTCGATTATGAGCTTCAATTCTTCAGTTTCTGCACCGATTCTTCGATTATGAGATTATTCAACGATTTTTCAACAAACTTACAAACCCTAAGTTTTTTTTCAACTATGATTTGTGCGTCGTGCATAACAGCGTGATTTGTGCGTCGTGTATAACAGAGTGAGTTGTATCGTGAAAAGCCCTGAGTCTTGGTCAAATTACCGGAGTGTTATAGAGTGTACTCATATCATTGAGTGTGATTAAATTATCTGATAAAAATTGTAAACTTTTAACTATTGTTTTGTAGATTTATGTGAATGTAAAATTTTAAAATACTTTATTATTGAAACAAAACAATGAAAATCGAATAATTTATTTATAAATAAATAATTTCGTTAAATGAATGTAATTTTTGTTCTAAACAGAGAGAGAGGGAGAGAGAGAGAGGGAGAGAGAGATTAGGGTTTGAGCGAGGGATGAAAACGAATTTGAAAGCTTACAATAAATGGAAATCAAAGCGCAAATTAGAGGCAGATGATCAGGACGAGGAACATACCGGTGGTTACTTTGAAGACCTGAGGAAGAGCGAAGTAAGTGAATTCATCATCATCCCCCAATCGTTAATTTTGTCTTGTATAACTTTTCTAATTGTGCTAATTAGAACAGAATGTATATCTGTGCTAATTGTGTGTTGTATGTATGTATAATTCTTCATTTGGCTATCTATAATCTATAATAATAATGTATGGTGTTGTAGAACTTTGAGGTGGGAGACTATCCTCCACCTTGGATATGCCGTCCACGCTTTCCTGGTGATCGCTACAGTTTTTCACTGGTGGTCCATGCACTATTGCTAAAATTTACGATTTAGCACGCGATCGCGATCGTCAAGGCGGCATCAAACTTGACCACCTGCTTTGTTTCTCTAGGCTGGCTATGGCCTTTTATAACAGAAAGATGGTAAGTATGTCTTATGTTTGATTCACTTAATTGGATGATGGATCATGTACTATATTCACCAATATGTATGTAAATTTCTCTCTTTTCGATATTATGTTAGATTGGTGCACTCTAAAACATTTTTTGAGATTCGTCTCTTTGGTCTGTATACATTTTAGGATGAACGTATATTATTCTATGTAAATATATTATGAAAACAAGTTACAAGTCGAAAGTGAGTAATTTCACGGGACCCCTTTATTTCAAAGGGTGAACAAAACTCTGGCTATTTTTGTGTGTGCAAATCCAGTAAACGTTTTGCAATCGAATGTAAGCTACGGCTATACTTTTATTTTATATCATACTACTTTTCCATACCATCTAATTTCTTTAATACAGTTCCTTGTTAGCTACTCATTTTACTACTATGTATACATACAGGGTACATACTTTCGCGTTGTCAAAGTCCTCATGGCAACTGCAGATAAATCAACGACTCACACTCACTATATTACTTTTGAAGCTGAAAGGAATACAGGGGGTTCCGTAACCTTCCAGACAAAAATATATGAGTTTTACCACCCATGTCCAAAGTTTCAAATTTTGTTTGTTAGGATCAAACCTGATCACAACAAGTCGAAGAACTCCCAGCCTTCTGAATCTGATCACATTGCTCAAGTCGTTGAAGACCGCTCTCAAGTCATCAATACATATACCATCGTATGTTTTCGTGTTCCTTTTACCCTTGGCTGTACTATTCCTTTTTATTTGTTCGTATATATATGAATCATATATATGAATGTCTGATCACTGCAGGACTTGAGATTGGATTCTAAATACAGTTTAGAAGCACTTGAGATTGCCATTTTACTCTCCCAGTATGCTCTTGTTTGCTATAACCTCGACGTGGTCTGTCTTTAATTCTCTACTGTACCTAAATAGATCTTTTTCTTTTTAATTAAAAAGCCCATTAATTGTTATTATCTGAACAATCTTTTTGAAATTACACATACAGTTGAAAGTTGAAACTATTTGTCGTTGCAAAGCATAACATTGAGTCGGTCAACGTTCTCAAGGTTCTCAAGTTAGTAAAACCTGATTCCGAGGTTCCAACTTACCTTATCACTTTTGAAGCTTCCATGCATGCTGAGACTGAGAGGAAGAGTGTTCAAACCTTCGAGACAAAAATATGCATGCCTACCCTCTTCCCGACTACAACTATAGAGTTGAGGTCAGAAGCGCGAGTGATTACAGGTAACTGCCTCCTGTAATCAATCTAATCTTTCAATTTATCATAGTGTGTTTTTGTAGTTCTTGTTTCCTCTGTATAGACTTTGAAACTACGGAAATCAAGGATTTGGCTGTTCATGTGAAATGTGAATATTTTGTTGGATTTTGACCTTTTGCTTAAGTAAAATGTCTTGTTAAAAAACCCCCTCCCTACTCACTACTGGTATTTTGTTTGCTTGTCCCTGGCTTGAGTCTCAGTCTTGTACTACATGCATGAGTACTGCTTTGTAATATAGTTATAATTTGACAAAAAATCTTGGAACAGAGCTTATATTTATAGGAGTGTGTGTACACGCGCACATGTGTACATTTAGTGGTACCTATATGATAGGGAAATTGGGTCTGCTATCTTAATTTATAATTATGAGTTTATTTTATTTTGATATGTGATTTAAGTATATCAAGGAAAATGGCCAAGTTACTATTTTTATCATAATGTCAGAGTATTAATTTATGTTTACCCCTTAGAACTATAAAAACAGTTAAATAACTTAAATGTACATAATTAAAAACTTCAAATATTTATATGTTTATTATACGTTGCAATACGCACACGCACATATTGATGAATCTTGTCATTTGTTTTTTTTTTTTTAATAATTTTTTAATCACCCAATTGAAATTAAACCAAAAATTTGGTTTGCATGTTTTATATATTAAGTTTGAGTTAAGTTAAGAAAATAAGCGAAAACTATGAAACATATCTCTTTTCGAGATAGTGGTATAAAATAGTAAGTTGATGTATGATATGCATGCTTGCCTTTATTATTGTGTAGACTAATACATCCAAAGAAAACATACTTCCGTTTAGAGATTTTTGTAGTGATAAATGCACAAAGAGAAGAAAATGTTAGATACTTGTAGAAATATATACACAAACAAAAAAGAGAACGTTGAATAGTTGCGTTGTAGTTTAAAATTTTAAAAGAAAGGAATTTCTAAGTTGAGGATAAGAAGAATCTTGACTGGGTTCGAAAACATATTATTGTAATATTTTTTCGAAATTGATAATTTCTTACATTGACCCGAGTCTGGACCTGAGAAATATATTATTTCATGAAGGTTATTGATTTATTGAGTATTAATTTTATGGAGTATTAAACAGTACGTATAAATGACGAGTCTTGGTAGAGAACTTCAAATTGTGTATCAAATTTTAGCTTGTTATGGAGTACCCAAATTGATCAATATTGATGTTTTTAGTTCCTTAAGCCCCGGATTCGTTTTATTTCAACGTATATGTAGATACTTTCTTTCATGCCTGGATTCATGTCAGCAAAAAGCAGCATATGTGGTTACCTTTTCATGTCCTAACAATACGTTATCACACTCTCTTCCTTCCAAAGGTGCCTAGAGGACGGGCCAGACGCAGCAGAGCGACGACCCGGGAGCGGATTCCCCACCGGCAGGGGGACAGGAGACGGCCATCTCAAGGCACATCAACAGAGCCGCAAAGCAGTTCTAGCATGATGTGTTTTAAATTCCAAGTCATCTCAGCAATATTCAATTTTAATGTTTTCCCGCCTAATGAAAACTCTGTAGTAATCTAGTACCTTGGTATAACTTGTACAAATACTGTTTTAAGTGTTGGTTAGCTAATGATTTGTACATTGGTCTTGTAGTATGTAGTAACAAACCTGGCCCCCATAAATTAATATCATGATATATAAAATCGTAACTACAAGGGCATCCAGATTCTTAGCTGATAATTATGTTTATTTTTGTATAGAATCATGGTTGAATTGAGATTCTTAGGATTAATTGCATCTATATAGTTTCATTTATGTATTTTGAAAATCTGACCCAACAGGACATTGAAAAATCAGTTAGTTATATTATATTACCTCTTCTGGAGTTACTTTTAGGTATTGTTGACTATTGATGAGTACTTATTGACATTATTTCAATAAGTTATCGTATCAGTTGAGTTCTTCTGATTGCTTCTTGTATTTATGTAATTAATGTAGCATGTCATACATTACTGGTCAATAGAATACTGGATACATATATTCTCCTTTTTCTTGTTGGTTGGCGGTCAACAACAAACATTTGTTTGTAGCAAACTGTATTGTAAAAATTTCTACAGTACGGTACGTAAAAAGATTGTGTTCCCCTATTTTTACACCAAAAATCCTACTGTACACGTAGCGCAACAACCGTTTACCAAAGAACAGACCGTTTCTTATTATGCAACACATACAGATGTAATCTATACACTGGCTGTGTTATTGTTGACCATTGATGAATACTTCTGGATATTATTTCAAAAGAGATTACTGTATTGACCGAGGTTTTCCAATTGTTTCCTCCATAAATTATGTAACTAACCATCGTAGCATGTCGTATATTACTTGTCATTCCGTTATCTCTCCCAGTTTAGCCCTTTATCTCTCCCAGTATGCCCTTGTTAGCCATAACCTCTACGAGGTCCGTCTTTAATTCTCTACTGTACCTAAATAAATCTTTTTCTTTTTAATTAAAAAATCCCATTAATTGTTAATACCTGAACAGTCATTTTGAAATTACACATACAGTTGAAACTATGTGTTGTTGCAAAGCATGACATTGAGTCGGTCAACGTCCTCAAGTTCGTAAAGCCTGATTCCGAGGTTCCAACTTACCTTATCACTTGGGAAGCTTCCATGCATGCTGAGACTGAGAGGAAGAGTGTTGAAACCTTCGAGACAAAAATATGCCTGCCTACCCTCTTTTCGACTACAACTATAGAGTTGAGGTCAGAGGCGCAAGTGATTACAGGTAACTGCCTTCTGTAATCAATCTAATTTTTCAATTTATCATGGTGTATTTTTGTAATTCTTGTTTCCTCACTTGGGTTCTGTATAGACTTTGAAATTTTACACCTGTGAAATGTTAAATTTTCTGCTTTTACTGGTGTATAAATAAATTAGAAGATACTACGGAAATCAAGGATATGGCTTAAAAAAAGAATAGTGTTTATCTTACAGAGTATAGTATTTCATAAAAACAAATTTTAACATCTAACAACAGTAATTCAATTTTTTAAAAGATTCAAACATGTATATCTTCCACTGGTATACTAGAAAACACATGCAAGAAGCCTGTGCTGAAATGCATTTTTAATTCCTGTAAGATTGTATAAGTATTTCTCTGGCATGATGTAAGCTGGATAAATATTACAATCCTTCCGAGTTATCAGTCCTTTCTTTCTTTATTTCCAGAAATCAATATCATATCTACATATCCCATAAATTCATATAGGCCCGGTCCTGGTATATAATCCAGGCAGGCTAGCGTGTCCTGAACAACACGTTTTGATCAATAACAGCTACACGTGTAAATATATTCCAAATGATCCCATCTGGAAATGCGAAGATGGCCTCAAATAGCATTCGGAAATGCAGGATTCTTTTCGGAGTGAGTTGGTGTATGTCATGAAAATTAACATCCTTCATGACTGCGAGGGAGATGCTGAAAGAGGCAAGCATCTCAGAAATAAACCTGGATAGGTGCATTCTCTGATCAGCTCCATCGACTCCATTTCTTTAAAATGATCCCATTTGCAGTACTGAATTATAAACAGAGAAAAAGTTCAGTAAAATGAAAATCATACAAGTTCAGAATGACTGGAAGAAGTATATAAACCAAGCTCCAAGAATGGCAAAGAACGGTTCCTGACTATACAAGCACATTGAAATCTGCAAAAGCTGATACAAAAACCTGACCAGAAAAATATCAAAAACCTACGGCAATTGCAACAAACTAATGCAAAAATCTGCAGAAAAAATGAATCTGCATTCTATTGTAGAACTGCTGCATAAAACCAGAATCTGCAAATTTGTGTGTTGCAGATTTTCAGCGCTTCGCCTATATTTAAATTTTTGCAATTTTGGATTTTCTGAACATCCATGAATCTGACCCAAGTTCTATTAATGTGGAAAATATTCAAATTCAAATATTGAATTCTTATCGGAATTAAATATTTTTCGGCCACATTTAGCAATACTATTAAAGAGATGGTATTTCTGGCTGCATAACACAAGCCTATTTATTCATAAAGAAGCCGGAAGCTAATTACCAAATTTGTAATGTACTGAATTTTACAATTAAAGGATCAAGTAAAAAACCAAAAACCTCCAACATGACACGGACAGGAAGATTTCGACAAAAACAGATCATAGAATTTAAAGAGGGATCCAACTTTGAAACTTCAAAAAGATTTAACTAGAAAAACCAAACATGTAGCTGCAAACCATATACAGCTTTATATCCTTCAAAATGCTAAGCTCCCACCAGTTTATGATCTCGTTAAGCAAACTAAGCTAGGTTTTACCAAATCGGATTACAATAAGCAACAAACTTTAAAGACTTGATTTTAGCAACAAAAAAAAAAAACTTTAAAGACTTGGCGGAAATCCTTTTTATGACTACCACAGAGACCTCCTGAGACCATCTATGTCTGTTGTTCTTGTTTAGTTTCCGCCTCTTTCCCTTGAACCCCTGCAGCAGATGCTCCTGTTGTTGCGGAGCTCAAGACCTCACCAGGTGGTGGGTGATCAAATTTGCATGTAGCACCATATTTGCATGCACCGGTCTTCATGTAATAGGGGCAGTGAACAGCACCCTGTCAACAACATCCAATACATTTGTAGTCGGAAAATGTGAGATCATGCACAACACTAAAAGCACAATCAAAAATTCAGGCAATAAGTTTAGGTCCTCGGTCACTAGAACTTAACATGCTTCATTGTCGTAATAAGAAATATTCATTGTTAGTTTGTCTTCAATTGCTACAAAAAATGTTTGTGTATATATGTACAGTTCTATTTAGTTACAGGATAAAACATGAAAGAACATACCTCCCTCCTAGGGAGACCTGCAAGAGTGAGCTTCACATTTTCTTGTTGCGATTCCTTCGCCAACTGTGTGTGAGCAAATCGATTAATGGGATGATGGAATTTGCACCTCTCTCCAAACTTGCATTCTCCACTTTTCATATAGAACTGACAGAGAACATTGCAGACTGATTAATGAAGGTTTAGAAAGGGACATTAATAGAGAGATACGTGAAAACAAGCAACATACATCACATTCAATCTGTCCAGGCCGTTGAGGATAGATAGCTGGGCCCAAACCTAGCTGCATCAAAGAACAGAATAATTGATTTGTCAATTATAACTTCCAAGTAAATACTAAATAACATACAATTCGAATGTTATGTTGGCTGCATGGATTGCAACACATCTGTCTTGTCAGTATATCCAAATGCCTGTTAAACATTTCATATCTGAACCCCAATCAACTTCGTCTCTTCATGTTAGCTTTTAGTCCCAAAGCGTTGCGGACACACATATTGACAATTTTAGGTTTACATAATTATACAATTTAAATATTTACAATTACATATAATACACTAAAAGGTTAAACCTTATGTAATTAGTCATCAAATCTTTTGTGAAAAAATAAAGCTTCATTACGCTATTAAAGGATCCTTCTGAAAAATTCTAACAGACATGCTCTAAAGGCCGAAAGTTACTAATAAAATAATCTCAAGAGTCAAGTCCCTCGAAATAAGTAGCTAACCCAGTTCAAATCACTAGTTTTACATTAAAAACAATGCACGCCAGAATATAGAGTCACATGCATCAAATATAAAAAAAGCTTCGAAAAAATTTTAAACTATTAATAAATGTATGCATTAGCTGTTTCAAGTTACCGTTGACTGATTCAACCTAGGGTCAATACTTTGAATCATAGACGCCGCTGGGTTGACAACACCAAAGTTTAAATGAGCAGCAGGAGTGGTTGCAAAAGCTGCAGCGCCAGCAGGTTGATTGGTAGCTGCAAAAGACATTACGAGGGAGCTTCAAAATAGGAAACCATATGAAGAAGGATATGTAGACTGCCAGTAATATTCATGCATACCATATATGTCTGGATGATTATAGCGACAAGTGGCACCATACTTGCAACTGAAATACAAATTTTACAAAAGCAAATTGTGTTAATGCAGTTACTCATCATGTAAAATAAAAAGAAACAGTAATATACTTCCAAGTCTTCTTAAAAAGTGAGGTTGTAATACCTTCCAGTTTTCAAGTAGAATGGGCAATCCACTTCACCCTGTTGCAAGGAAATTTCAGATAAGAATGGCAGGGTAAATTGTAACCAAACACTTTGTTAAAAGAACAGTATAAGATTATACCCAAACTAAAAAAAATCAAAAATCAAAAAGGAGAAGTGTATACATGATAACATGTACAATCCCATTGAGATGGGAAAACGACAGATTGTTATACATGTAATTTACATTATGTTCCAGAAATTTTTTTTTCAAAGAAAAGAAAAGAAAGTTGAAGATTTGATTTCTTCAGCTTGTTCCTCTGAGATTTTTGTAGGAAGAAAAGAAAATATTTTCAAAAATTTGGAAAGAAAATCTTTATTTATTTGTTTTCAAAATCTTCTTCCCACTTTTGAAAAGATTGAGAGAAAAGAAATTAACCCATTTTCTATTCTTTTCTTTTCTTTCATTGATTCGGGAATATAGATTAGTCCAAATCACAGATGTCCCAATGGGAAAACGCCAGATTGTTATACATGTAATTTAGTCCAAATCACAGATGTCTACACAGCCACATTAATGGACTTAATAGTTAATACACATCTTTACAAGAAAATTTAAAATTCCCTCCACAGATGTTATGCAAACAAGTTCTGATCGACAAATAATTATCATACTAAGGTGGACCTTCTAATAGGAGTTAAAAACAATGGAAACCTGGACAAGTCGGCTGGATATATATGCATAAATAGCATGGCCTAATAAGGAAGGAAAAGCAAGCAAGTGGCAGCATGGTTACCTACATATTCTAAATTTCTAATAGAATAACACAAAAGAAAATGTGTTTCATTTTAAGATTATATTAGCTATTCATATGCATTACCGGTCTGACAGGAAGACCCTTCGAGTTGTGCAATGACGCAGGGGCTGCTATTGGCTGCACTGGCATCACGCTTTCATTCTTAAAAGCTTCTTCATTTCCCGTGCCATTTACTTGACCAGATAAAGGAATCACAATGTCTTTTGGGTGATGAAATTTACAACTTGCACCAAATTTACAATTACCAGTCTTTGTATAGAACTGCACAAACATTATCCACTCGAGGATCAGAAAAGTAAGAACAAAAAGCCATCCCAGTAGTACTTCTGAGAAAAGAGAAAATATAATTAAAAATTTCATACTGCGCATGGGGGTTCAGATGGCCTCTGAGGTAATTGCGAAGGATCAGCATTCTCTGCAACACCCTAAATCAAGTCGAGTAAACTATTAGTGTCGTACATGTATCAAACAGGCTCGGTTTTCTGTGGAAGTAAATAACAACATATGATTAAGGATCCCAATTGAGAATGTGCCTACCAAAGTTCTTTCTTTCGGGTGATTGAATTTACATCTCGGACCAAACTTGCATTTCTGAGTCTTTATGAAATACTGCAGCACATTATATGTCAGTGGAAAACAAGATGAAATGCAATACAGCAAAACCAACATGGTAAAAAACCAATTCATTCAGAACTTTGCTTACAGGACAATCTGGTTCTCCCGGTCTCTCCGGAGGCGCTTCACTAGTAACAGCAAGCGGTACCTACAATACATAATGAGTAATAAAACAGAAGTTAAAGATGCATTGGGTACAATAGGGTTATAGCAGCCACTGTTAGGCAGTTAGGTGTTATTCAGATGCAAAAAGGCAAGCCTAACACCCAAAGTTCAAATAGTTTAGATAAGCTTGTCTGATTAACTTGTCGACAGGTTGCTGCACCTCTAGATGTCTACTTTTGACAATCTAACATTAAAATCAAGACATACAGACAATAACAAAGACAGTTTTACAAATGCATATGGTAATATTATGGCAGCAATGATGCTATCAATACCAAGTTTAGTAAGAACGTAATATCTGAATAGTTGGGTACAAAGAGACCGTAAGTTTTCCGATATAAAAATAGTTCTAAAAAGACCAATTATAATCCAAATAGGTACCCATGACAAAACATGTATGATTTCCATATTCAGACCACATTTTATTTTTTCATGGAAACTGCCAAGGTTGGATGGAGTATATACTAGTACCCGATATCCTAATATTTCTACCTAGACCATACGTATATATATTTCAAACTCCAATCACATATTGTGTCTAAGAAGACTTCTTATGTGACACTAATATTGTATTACATATCATGTATTGTCTAAAGAATATAACATTGAGTAAGGTTTATTTAGCAGAAAAAAATAAAAAATTGGGGTAAAATTGATAATGAAAAGACAATTACTACCAAACTTGTATACATAATATATTCAACTTTAAAATATTCAACTTCAAGTCGGTGTACAGCAGAATTAGGCTTAGTACAATTACATACAGACCTCATCCAATAATATAATTTTTTACTATGTGCTCATATTATACTTATCAACTGTACCAGAACATAAGATTGTCTTCCAAAGCAAGATGCAAAATATTTTTACTATTACAAGTCAAAAAAAATAACTTAAATAAACTACATGTAACCGCCTAATATTTCTGTAGAACATTGAATATAACTGCCAAGGGGCTAAGCTAATCCTGTAAAAGCCTCACGCAAGAGAAAACTACCTACTCAATATATACATAACCTCGGAAAAATAACTCTAATTATTAGAAAGCTTAAAACCTCTTTTATAACAAAACTAACCTGATCTCCTAATCCAAATTAAAGTCGGCATATAATTACCATCCAGCAGATAATTACCAATTCAATTAACAAATCAGATAATTTTAAGGATTCTTTCTTAAATAAAAATTATATATATTCTCAATTATTTGGTTTCCAAAGTCTTTAACGTTGTTCCAAACGTTGAAGGATCTGTTTGTTATATATTAATAAATCCAAATGGTGCCTTAAAAATAACTTATTACAAATATGAAAATAATACTTGCAAGAAAAATGTATTTAAAATTAAGGCTGAGACAGAACAAACATAGCTCCATTATATCGTAAATTAGTAAATGTAAACAAATAATGAGTGTATACAATAATAATGATTTTAGATATTTCGTAGTTACATACATGGTCCAGCAAAATATAGAAGTAAAGATACTGTATTAGTAAGTTTATCATTGCTGGAAAAATGATTTCATAAATATATAATATGAGAAGATAGCAATGATCACCTCTTTCCAATCTGGAATTCCACCCTCCGGAACCCAAATAGGATGGTCAAACTTGCAGCTCTCGCCAAACTTACAGGTTCTTGTGAGCATATAATGGGCACAATCCTTCTCCCCTGGCCTCTGTGGATAAATAGGCAAATTGCTTCCAAATTCAAATCTAGGACGCTTGGCCAAAGCATTGGTAGCATACCAAGGGTCACTTTGACCGAGCGTACTATTGGTACCCAGAAGAGTCTGACGGTAAAGTGCTACAATAGATAGTAGACGCATATAGCAACCACAGCCAAATAAATGTTATTATTACGTAGGACTTGCTGATATTAATATTTAGAAATAAAAAATTAGTAGTAGGAAGTG
The DNA here is from genome assembly GCA_036435485.1 of Saposhnikovia divaricata. NCBI lineage: Eukaryota > Viridiplantae > Streptophyta > Magnoliopsida > Apiales > Apiaceae > Saposhnikovia > Saposhnikovia divaricata. Next base: position 204,213,980 of record CM071601.1, on the reverse strand, counting down.
GAGCAAATATTAGTCCATACATATACCGAATTAGATATACAGAACAAGTAAAAGGGCAGAAATTATAATAGACTATTCTGTAAACATAGATAATGTGTTCTTGTATAACAACTGGAATAACTTCCTATTGAAAATAGCTCAAATCATGTAAGTTTGTAAACCACCCCCCATGTAAGGAGACTTTAACATGCTTGAAAATACTTTCAGAATTAACATCCAACAAGAATATATGTAGTACATGCTGTTGTAAAAATAAAAATATGTAAAACTTGCAGATATCAAACTAAATGGCTATACTTTTATAGATAAACATAAAGATAGGAAATAATTTGCTACACTATTATATCCAACTTCAATAAAAGTTTAAAGTTGAACTACTAGGTAACAAGTAGTAACAAAATTCTTTATCATATCTATACTTAAAAAGCCAAGTACATAGTCTAGACATATAAGTAATAACAAGAAGCACTCCTCCGTCATAGTGGAAAGACTGATCCTTAATGAAAATAATACCAAATAACAACATCCTCAAATATTCTTAGTTCACCACCTCCTCTATCATTATTAAGCAAACATACTCTCTTATATATACAAAATAAACTTCAATCCAACATAGGAACCCAAGCATAAATGTTTCTCGCAGGTATCCAAAAAAATTACCTCACTCAGTAAACTCCACCAAGATAACTCAGTGCTGGCCAAAAGGCACTGGTGTTGCCATTCTCTTACAAATGCACTCATTACAAATGATACTACTTCACAAACATTCTCACTTATATCATATCCTTTGTTAATTCCATTTTTATCCATTCAGTCACCAATCATATCCCTCTTTTAGTTCCGATTTTATTTACTCAATTTCCAAACCTCTTTAACTTAAATTAAATCTCATTATTATACTTCCGTCATGTTAATCTCATTATCAGTGAACCTAATTGACTACTAAACAACAAATTAAATCTAGCATAGTATCATGCTCAACATATTATAAGCACAAATAACAATCAAAATTGATAACAAAGACAAAACAGGAAAAATCGAAGATAAAACACCATACCTTCAGCCGCAGACGGACGTTTATACCCCGCAAAAGCATCAACCGACGGAAAAGCCGATCCAGCCTCAACACCAGGCGGACCAGGCCACGCCGCTCTCGCCGCCGCCGAGTACCCGCCGGAGAGATAATCGGAGTACAACGAAGTCCTATCTGAGAGAGACGAGAACGACGAAGAGAACGCCGAAGAGTAAGGATCGGACGGCAAGTACCTCGCCGTCGTAGCACCGAGGAGAGACGTTGAATCGCCGGGATGATACTGATCGGCGGCGGAGGAGTAGAGACTGGAGAGATTAGATCCGGCGCCGCCGGCACCGCCGTAGCTGCTTGCGTTGTAGCCGCCGAAGAGAGGGTTCGCCATTGAATTGAATTAAAGAGGATAAGAGAAAAAGATGGAACCCTAGAAAATATAATGACTCAGTGGCAGGCCAGGGTATGTTAGTGTGATGATAGATAGATATAAAGTGTTGTATGTCGATGTTTTATATTTTGGGATTTTTTATTCTAAATATTTTAAAAATATTTGTAATTTTTTTGAATTTTTTTTCAAAATATCCAAGTTACAATTTTTAAAAAAAAATATGGTTGGAATATTTGCAATCTCATTTGCTACCGATTTTCGTTGAGTGTTAGTGTTGCAACTCATTTGCAATTTTAAGTAGTATTTTTGAAAATATCTTAAAAAAGTTTGTTATTTTTTAAATATTCATTTTTTTTGTTCAAATATATATGAAAAAAAATCGGTGAATATTAATTTAGAATAAGAATACTGAACTTGCATTTGTTTTAGAAATTATAATTGTTTCAAGGTGTTCTAAAGAAGAAGCATATCTACAATAATGTGATGTCTCTTTTTTTTTTTGACAAATAATGTGATGTTTTCGGTTTATGAATTGTATAATTTTAGAATTGATTTAAATATTTAATTTACAACTTACAAGTACTAGCTTAAAACCCATGCGATGCACGGATTTTTAAAAATATTATATGAATTTTTTTCATTAATTTAAATTATTTTTTGAAATATTAATTTTGGAGGATTAAATTTTTATATGAGATGATTTGATAATAGTTGTATAAATGTTATCCATGATATTTCTAAAATGGAGAGATTTTAGTCAAAAAATATAGAAAGATGATAGATTTTAGTTGAAAAAAATAATTGTTTAATTATTAGTAATTATAAAATAATTCTTTTATTTTATTAAATATAATGTTCGTGTAATGATTAGAATAAGAGATGATTTAGTTAAAGAAAATTAAAAAGGTAACTTGTTTTTGGTGAAAAAGGTAATTGATTAGTTTATAGTATTTATAATTTAATTACGTTATTTTACTAAATATAATTGCTCGTAATGTTTTTTGAAAAGAAGAAATTAATATTGTACGTGATATTTCTATTAAAAGAGGGATTTTAGTTAGAAAATATATAAAAGATGATACGTTTTAGCTGAAAAAGAAAATAAGTTAATTATTAATATTAGAATATTATTAGTTTATTGTATTAAATAGAACCGTCCGTGATATAATTGGAAAAAAAGATATTTTAGCTATAGAAATAGAAAGGCAACGTGAAAATTAAAAAGATTATACGATTTATGTGAAAAAGGTAATTGATTAGTTTATAATAATTATAATTTAATTAAGGCAATCGACTACTTACCATTATTTTAATTAATTAATTTTAATTTAATATAATTTAATATACTCATGTTTACGGATTATACTAATGTTTCCTTATTATAAACAACGTATACAAATTTTTAATATATTTTTATTAATAATTGAAAAATATGATGTAATATTTTCGGGTATATATTAATGATTATAAGATTAGTTTTAAATTAAAAAGGTAACATGTTTTAATTTGAAAGGAAATATTAATGATTGTAAAATATGATACGACTGATGTTTTTATAAACAACATATACAGATTTTTAATATATTTTATTAATAATTGAAAAATATGATGTGATATTTTCGGGTATATATTAATGATTGCAAGATTAGTAGGTGTTTATATAAGGTAATATCTTCAATTAAAAGTAAATGTGAAAAAAGGTAATCGACTACTTACCATTAATTATATTATGTTATTATTTATTTTAGGAGTTTTAATAGTATAGATAAAGGGTAAATAAATAAATTCACTTAGTAACAAAAAACAGGTACCAAAACTCTTTTATTATTTCAGCTTTTATATAATAGTATAGATATTTGTGATTGTAAGATTAATGGGTGTTTATAAAAGATAATATCTTCAATTAAAAGTAATTGTGAAAAATAGCAATCGACTACTTACCATTAATCATATTATGTTATTATTTAGAGTAAATTGCACCATGGTGGCCATATCAATTAATTTTTTGCATTTTGATGGCCAATGTTACAAATCTTGCATTATGAAGGCTCGAAATCGTTTTTTTGAACATTTAAATGACTTCCGTCTATTTACCCTAAACGGAGTTAGTTTTGACAGGGGTATTTTGGTCTTTAAAATTTTCTAATACATATCTAATTCATATTTTCATCTAATATATTTTCAACCTCCTTGGCCCTCCACCCCTTTCTCCTCTCCCCCTTTCTCCGTTAACCTAAACCTCCTCTCCTCCTCACTCCAATTATACACAAAATCAACATCTCTCTCCACTGATTTTAATAATGCTTTGAATAACAGTACTAAAGGAAAAATTAAGTGAATTTCTATGTTATCCTTGACTACAACTGATCAATCTTCTCCGAAGACTGATACTTGGGATACATTATGAGGAACTTTGAAAACGACTCGATAAAATCAGGAATTGAGTCTCTATTTTCGTACACCTGCTGTGCAGCAAGAGTTGTGGCTCTAAGAAACTCCTTCTGAGCATTCAACCTAGCAAGAGACCGCGATCGACCCAACTCCTGTTCTTGATTATCTACACCTTTTGAATCTATAACCTGAGACTTAACCAATGACCCCTTTTCAGAAGCTTCATCAAGCGCTTCTCGCAATTTATGCTCTTGCAATCTAATAAGAGCTGATGGGTTTCTCTTAATTCCCTCACTCGAATAATCGGAATCATCACTTCTTCTACCTTTTTTATCAAAAAAGATTGAAAAAGCACAGTGTGAAATTGGCTTCCACAACTATAATAACATGATCCATATAAACCCTCATAGCATTTTCTGATTATCATTACCTACCGAAAATCATTTTCATAAGTAAATCTGTGCTCGAAATCCATCAGAAACTCAGAAGTATTATTGTCCACTACAATTGATGAATCCGAAATGCTTGAATATTCTGGTGTAGTATTATTTCCTTTTTGTGTATAATTCACAACATTAACAATTGATGGCATTTCCTGAAAGAAGCCATGGTCTTGAATAGTCGTCGAAAACCCTGGTTTGTAATTAGCTTCGATGTAATTAGGAGTAGTAATTGATGATGTTGAAATTGAGCTTTGAGGAGTTTGATTGATGTCAGTAAAGCAGGAGTCCATTGTTGCTAGTAACTTCTTCTTTAGCTTAGTGTTCTAGTGATTCTTGACGTCATTGTCTGTTCTTCCAGGTAGTTTCGAAACTATAATTGACCATCTAAAATTTTGAAATTTAGGCTGATAGATAAACGAAACATAAGTAAATCAAGACAAAACGATATATACATAGACACCCTTCAAGAAAAGTGAGAGGTGGAAATTTTGGATATTTTGGAAATTTATTAGATATGAAAATTTTAAAGACTAAAATACCCCTGTCAAAACTAACTCCGTTTAGGGTAAATAGACGGAAGTCATTTAAATGTTCAAAAAAACAATTTCGAGTCATCGTAGTGCAAGATTTGTAATATTGGCCATCAAAGTGCAAAAAATTAATTGATATGGCCACCATGGTGCAATTTACTCTATTATTTATTTTAGGAATTTTAATAGTATAGATATCATATATATATATTTCTTTATAATGAAGGGTAAATAAGTAAATTCACTTAGTACCAAAAAATAGGTACCAAAACTTTCAATGTTTCGGAATTTATATAATAGTATAGATAAAGGATAAATAAATAAATTCACTTAGTAACAAAGAACAGGTACCAAAACTATTTTATTGTTTCGGCTTTTATATAATAGTATAGATATTTGTGATTGTAAGATTAGTGGGTGTTTATAAAAGATAATATCTTCAATTAAAATTAATTGTGAAAAAAAGCAATCGACTACTTACCTTTAATCATATTATGTTATTATTTATTTTAGAAATTTTAATAGTATAGATATCATATATATATATATATATCTTTATAATGAAGGGTAAATAAGTAAATTCACTTGGTACCACAAAACAGGTACCAAAACTTTTAATGTTTCAGAATTTATATAATATGATAGATAGAGAAACCAGTACCTCTGCAATTCTGTTTTATTTAAATAAATTCTTTTTAAAAAATTAATAAGCAAGTTTTGGAGTTTTTACTCGTAACGGTCTCAAATTATATTTGTACTATATAAATAATTAAAGCCTAGTCTTGACCAAAACGAGCCTAGCTTCAATTTTTTTTCTTAGCACACTCATTTACAGCTCTATAATATATCTGTACTAATTCTTAAATGTATCTTTATTTATATCTTGGCCTCTTGGGTCAATTTCCTATGCTATCTATATTTTCTGGTCCAAATTTGTTTTAGATTGATCATATTTTTTCAAGCAATTAACAATTTCCAAAAGATGGGACCAAACATGGATTTTACTGAAATCTCTACTTCTATGAAAATAAAGAATAACTACACGTAATCGATTTTGCTGTAGAAGAATGGTATATAGTGCTTTTGATAAAACTTTGATATTAAGAATCAAGTATAATCAAGTATGTGTGTAAACCTTTTTTTTACAAGGTTGGAACTTGTACGTTACATGCAGACACCTCTAGTATAACACTGCATATAAACTACCCCAAAAAAAATCATGTTGTATGAATAGCATTCATGTTGTATGAATAATTAAGCTAACTAAGAAACCTAGAATAGCACCTGCTACGACTTCTATCTCTGTGTGGCCTACTGAATCTTTAAGTGGAGCATAATAATGGACAGAATCTCCCGATCCTTCTTTTAACATCCGTCGCTAAATCAGATGGTGTCTTGACATAGTTTGATTTCTTCTGTCATCTATTTTACTCATGGCGGAACTGGGGTTACCCCGGCGCCAGCCCCGGTCGAACCAAAAAAATTAAGTAAAATTTTTTTTTTAGCCCGGGATAAATTTTGAAAATGACTATATATTTTTTAATAGCCTAGGTTAAATTTTGAAATTTAGACAAAAAAAAATCAAAATAGATTAAATTTTTTTTAACTTTTTAACAAAAACAAAAGCATACTTTTTTTAATTAACCAAAAAAAACATATTTTTAATAATAATAAAATGAAAAGAGGTAATAGGAGATAGTGACTACTCTAAATACAATTTTAATTATACAAAGAAACATACAGAGAGACGCACACCATCAGTCCATCGGGTTCTCCACTTCTCCTGGCGGCTGGCACAGCTCCTCTCCGGCAGGCGGCAGTCCGTCTTCTGAGTTCTCACTTCTCAATCCATATATTTCAATTGATTAATTGAGCAATGAAAGGGCAATCAAGGTAAAACCCTAAACACCTAAGTTATGTTATCCTTATTTTGAGAATTTTATTTTTTTATCTGTTCATCAAGATCAAGTTGTGTAATTGATTAATGGTAGATTGGTAGGAATCTTAATATTGTATTAGTTTCAATCAATATTGTGTTGATTAAGTGTATATATAATATATTTCAGGATGGATAAATTTGTGATTAAAACATCTAAGCCTGTTAATGTGGAATCTGAATTTGCAAAGGAGATGTCTGCAACTGCAAGTAAAAGGGCATGTGTTGAATTCAATCCAGAAAATCTTATTTCAGACCCGGGACGTAGAAAGCAAATTGAGGAATACAATGTAAATATTAGAGATCAAGTGCGAAGGGCGTATCTCGCTAAAGGCCCTTATCAGCCTCTAAATTATGAGTTCCGAAAGACCCAGTTCGGTAAAGAAAGAAGAACCTTTCAAAAAAAACTGGTTCAAAGAGTTTGACTGGTTGGAATACAGTGTTAAAAATGATAGTGCATATTGTTTGTGGTGTTACCTGTTTAAACCAAATAGACCAGAGAATTGTGGAAGGGATGTGTTTACCGTAACGGGATTTAGTAATTGGAAGAGGGCATTGGAAGTCTTTAGAGATCATATTGGTTCATTTGGTAGCTCCCATAGTGAAGCTACAAGAAAATGCCAGGCCTTAAAAAATCAGAAGCAAAGTGTCTCCCATATGTTATCTGCACATGGACTTGAAATAGAGATTGAGTATCGCAGGCGTTTAACTGCAATTTTAGGTGTTATTCGGTTGTTGTTGTAACTAGGCTTACCTTTTCGTGGTCATGATGAATCTTCAGATTCCATATACAAGGGAAACTTTCTTGAAGTTCTTGAATGGTATTGTCAAAGGGATGATCAAGTTGCAAAATCTATTGGTCGCAATGCTCCTGGTAACTGTCAACTTACTTCTCCAAAGGCACAAAAAGAATTAGTAAGTGCCTGTGCAATTGAGACAAGATCAGTCATATTTGCTGACATTGGTGACAAGTATTTTTCACTTATGGTCGATGAGTCTCGAGATATATCTTTGAAGGAGCAGATGACAGTTGTTTTAAGATACGTGGATAAACATGGTCAGGTTATTGAAAGATTCATCTCGATTGAACATGTGATGGATACCTCATCTCAATCATTAAAAAATGCAATAGATGTGCTATTTTCGAGATATGGATTGTCGTTATCTCGATTACGAGGCCAAGGTTATGATGGGGCATCCAACATGAGCGGTAAATTCAATGGTCTCAAATCACTCATATTGAAAGACAATCCATCTACATATTATGTTCACTGTTTTGCACATCAGTTACAGTTAGTCGTAGTTGCTATTAAGATGGTCAGGACTCATAGAAACACAACTTATCCTTTGGTTTACCGTCTTATTGAGTTAGCATTGGTTTTACCTGTCGCTACAGCTACGGTTGAAAGAGTGTTTTCTGCAATGAAAATTCTTAAGACTTATTTGCGCAACAGGATGAGGGATGAGTGGTTGAATGATAGTATGGTGGTTTACATCGAGAAGGCCATATTTAGAGACATAAACGATGAAGTTATTTTGCAACGTTATCAAAATATGCAAAGTCGTAGGATTCAGTTGTCATCCATTCCTTCCTCAAGAAAAGTTCGTAAAGATGTCTGATAATTAAGGTATGTATATGTAATTTTTAGCTTACTGAAAATTTAATGATGATCGTTTAGCCCGGGGTAAAATTTAATCCTAGTTCCGCCACTGATTTTACTTAGTGGAGACGTGTTATTTACCTGCTTTGTAGGACTTGGTTCTTGTAGATGTAGTGCGTCTGGTCTCTCCAAACTTAAAGACTTTCCTGACGAAGATTCAGACATGTGATAAGCATCATTTGAGGGACATGTGTAATTAACCCCGTATCTTCGGCGACAGCATGTGTTGGGCCATAGAATGGTAGAAGTAAAACACTCTCTTTTAAAGCCCATGAAGGCCCACTTGTAACTCCTATAAATAGTCTATCACTACCTCAATTGAAAGGGGATGAATAATTTCTCTACTAAAGAGTGTAACCTCTCATGAGCAATAAAATGATCTCCTATCTTCTACATATCTGGAATCATTTATTTTAGGCTCATCATTGGGCGCTAGAAGAAGGGCTTTTCCTTCGAGGATTATTCATCAAACTCTCGGATATTCATGACTACACTTTAATTTACTTTTATCATACTTAAGGCTTCCCTTCACTGATGTTACTTCATGTTTGTCACTAAAATTCGCAGGTAACACCACTGGAAAGGAGACAAATACGCCGAACTCGTTACAATATTGCTGAACGATGAGTAAAGATGCATGAACGAAAGAGGAATTGTAGGATAAAATAACATAGTTCAAAAAATGGAGATCTAAGTGCAGATGACATCTCCAGTGGCTATGTTAGTGGCTATGTTATCGATAAAGTGTTGGCATCACCACGACAACTCTCCTAATTTCCAGTGCCAAGTTCTCCAAGTGATCATATGACTTCAAAAATCTCACGAGGTTATCTCGAGAGGCTAAAATTCATGAGCTAAAACGCTATTGCCATTCCTTGAGGTCGTATAGCAAGTTTGAAGATGAGATAATGCGTTTTCGAGGTGACACGAGATTACCTCTACTCATGATGTTCTCGAAGAAAGAAGGAAATTCGTGAACGAAGATGTCATCGCTCCCAACAATTTCTTCGACGAGCAGCAAACACAAATATATAGGATATACACAAAACTGCTCCCATAAACGATCTCATGTACACAACCACCTGCCGAAATGGCAAACTCTGAACATCGAGGTATTGCTCCATCCAGAGAGACACAAGTCACGGTGAAAGAGGTCAGGAAAATCTCTGAAGACCTTCCTCCAGTCTAAGTCGCAAAATTTTCCGAGGTATCACAAGGCCAAGTTGCCACATAAAAAATCGTCGAGGTGTTTTAAGGCCAAGTCACCATATCAAGGCCATGTCGCCATTTCAAGGCCATGTCACCATTTCAAGGCCAAATCGTCATTTCAAGGCCAAGTCGCCAAATCGAGTGTGCTTATCGAACCAGCCATCTCTCCAAGCACCCTGACCTCGTTCTCCAGTCTGACGACGATCTCGATCTCCTATCCGACGTCATAAGTCTCCTTCCCTACACAACATCGATCATCTTCTCCTGTACAAAATAAATCAACAAAAACAAGCTTTATAACTCGCCAAATATAATCTCAAAAGCTTGAAAAGCGAGATGTTCTCCAATTCCACTAAACTCAAAAAACGAGGCGTAAATATAAGAGCCCTTCGTGCGAGGTCTGTTCGCTGATTTAAGCTAATGCAAGCTCATCCTGATCTCATTCTCAGAGATTGAGTGATAAAGCTCGGAGAAAATGATAGAATATGATAACACGAGAGCTGCATCTTTGTCACATAGTATATAGGGTGATTACTCATAATATCTCTTAGCAAATGCCAAGGACTCTCCGTATCCTTTTTAACTCTCCAGGCAACTTGAAGGTTTCCAAAAAAAAACTTGCAATGCAATGTCCAGATTCATGCCTTCAAAATCAAAAGTGCAGATGGACTCTTGAAGGATCTTAACAAAGAAAGGCAAACTGAAGCCTTGATTCCAGCAATCAGTTTTACTACCACTCTGAGGATCCTCGAAACGGTGCGAGGTCGAGCTATCAACTATGCACGAGGTCGAGGTTGAGTTGTCATCTATGCACGAGCTCGAAGTCGAGCTACGATCTATGCACGAGGTCGAGGTCGAGTTGTCATCCTTCAAAGTTATGACAAAATACACTACTCAAACTCCGGTTGACGAGTTGGTTCAAGATCAAGATTGTTATATTTCCCAACATCGACTACATCAAAAATATACATACGCACAGGCTCCTTTCATTAAATATCATTAAATATTCATTAAATATCATTGTTCATACATTGCCCCAGAGCTCAGAAGAAAATCACCTCCATATGCATGGCTCCACGACCTCGACGCACACTAGATAAATGATATCACCAAATCGAATTTCCATGATCTGATTTGAAAGAAAAAATGAGCTCATGTTGATACCCAAAGAAAGGCAACAAACATCTCGACCTCTATGCTCAAGGTCGAGTTGTCATCTTCTACCATTCTATCACTGGTTGCGCCATCCCTCCAGCACCTCGACTTATTTCATTATTCAGACAACAGACACCACGACTATGATCTCCACATCCCACATTTCAACAGGCTTGCCAAAAATGAGATGAAAATTCAACAAGCTGGAATTTATAAGATTAACAAATACGAGCTAAAAATCCTGTAAAGGTCGACAAACGCTAACTATGACAAGACAAAAATATCAACAAAAAACAAAGATCTGAAGATCTTATAACAACTATGGAGGGACGAATGTTTAGAAATGTTATAATTTGAAAGGCCTGAGGTGTATTAATATCCATCGACATCTACTCGAAGACTTTTTGTTGAAGAATTATCAGTGAAAATTACGTTACCAACTCAAGGTTATGAGTCGTTTGCGTCATACTACAAACCGGAAGTGGACACAGCCTAGATATATATATATATATATATATATATATATATATATATATATATATATATATATATATATATATATATATAACAAGCTCCTCGTTGCAGCAATACTTTTTGAAAAAGTCAATGAGGCATACAATTTCAAAGAGAGACATAGCTCTAGTCACCACGATGTGGTTCCTAAAGGTTACTACTATTCTGAGAATCTCCATAACAGTTTGAGGTCGAAGAGTCTGCTGGGACAATCAGATCTTGGCACTGCGATTTTTGATACAATAAATTAACGAGTACGAATAGAAAAGTCACCTTGTTAACGGTTGATTCCACACTCCTCTATTGTATTCCCAAATTCCCTTGAGCGAAGTGTGGTCTTCGTCTTCTCAAGTTAACCTCTCTTCTTGCTCCTGGGTGGCTACAAAATTTCTTTTTTTCTTTCAACACTAGCAAGAAGAGAATAAGAATATATATATGGCTACAATAGGGATCATAGATAATTAGGTTAGGCCTCCCAATGACATTCCGAGCCCAGCCCAATGTCATTTAATATTAATTCAATCCACTGAAGAATTAATATTTGCACTACCTTTCCTAATACCGTAATTTAATTAATTAATTCGGTTCCAATATTATTTGCTTATTAAATTCCCCATGTTTAAAATATCGCATGTCCATTAATTAAATAAATTACTAATAATTCATTTAATTAATATCTTTTATCCTTGATCATCCACTCAACCTTTATTTAATTATGCCGGAATAAATCCACCTGCAGGGTTTCACATAATTAAATCTTTTTGAGCTTTCAAGGGGACATCATTAACCTGAATATTATCAGGACATGGATTCCTTCTATAAATAATATTCACCATATGTATTATTTCATCACCCAAAATATAATGAAATAAATCAAAAGAATTATTTCATATATAAATCAAAGCATGTAAATAATATAAACGTGTCAATTATTATATCTGGATTAAGAACCTAAGCATTAATAATAACATAGAATCTTAGTTCACCTTCTTAATCAGTATAAGGGAACAATTCTAAATTTGATCATGTTCAATATACACAAAGTATACTAGTATTATTTAATAGTCAATATAAACTATTCTAAATAATACTACAGCCATACCAGTGGATTGTCCAATACCACCTGTGCTGTGAACCTTATTATATTATATAAACCGTATTTAACAATCTAATATTCTGTATCCTATTTGATACTAGATTGTCCACAATATATAATATTAGACAACATGTAAACATTTAAATGATTCTCAATAAAACTGGGCCAGAAATAAATGTATATACTTTAAATAAATATTTTCAGTATACACCAACAATCTCCCACTTATACTCAAAATATTCTATGAGTATATCAGTGTTTATTTAATCCACTATTACACAAAAAACTATGTGTCCATCCATCTGACTCCTATCGCTTCCACATGCCTGTCAAAAACCTTGGCTGGCAAGCTCTTTGTGGAAGGATCTGCCCGGTTGTCTTCTGATGATATGTGAGCCACAACTATATCTCCTCGCTTTACAATTCCTCGTATGAGATGATACTTACGTTCAATATGTTTAGCTGCTTTGTGATCTCGCGGTTCCTTCGAATTTGCCACAGCACCAGTGTTATCACAATACACTGTCAAGCTCCTAGGCAAATTAGGTACCACATCCAAGTCCAAAAGGAAGTTCCTGAACCATACAGCCTCCTTTGCAGCCTCAGAGGCCGCCACGTACTCGGCTTCCATGGTAGAGTCTGCAATGCATTTCTGCTTTAACTCCTCCATATAACGGCTCCACCTCCCAAAGTAAAAACATATCTCGAGGTTGATTTCCTCTTATCCCTATCTGATTGAAAATCTGAATCAGTATATCCCAAAGGAAATAGATCTGAGGCCTTGTAAATTAACATATACTCCTTAGTCCTTCTCAGGTACTTGAGTATAGTTTTTACTGCACTCCAATGTTCCTAACCTGGGTTCGACTGATATCTACTAACCATGCCTACAGCAAAGCAGATGTCAGGCCTCGTACATAACATAGCATACATTAAGCTTCCACATGCCGAAGCATAAGGAACTGCTTTCATGCTCTCTATATCCTTAGGTGTCGAAGGACACTGCTCCTTGGATAGAGCCACTCCATGCTTAAAAGGTAGAAAACCTTTCTTAGAGTTTTGCATGTTAAAACGAGCTAATACTTCATCAATGTAGGGCTCTTGAGATAAAGCCAACATCCTTTTCTTGCGATCCCTTATTACTTTGATCCCAAGGATGTATGCCGCTTCACCTAAGTCCTTCATTTCAAATTGTTTGAACAACCATGCCTTTACTGATGACAACATCTTAACATTGTTTCCAATGAGTAAAATGTCATCCACATACAGTACTAGAAAAACCACTGCATTACCCTCACTTCTCTTATACACACATGATTCGCTTGGACTTTGATCAAATCCATATGACTGGACTGCCTGATCAAAACGAATATTCCAGTCCTTAGAAGCTTGTTTTAGTCCATAAATAGACCTCTTAAGCTTACAAACAAGATGCTCTTGGTCTTCCTTAATGAATCCTTTTGGTTGTTGCATATAGATGGTTTCCTCAGGACTTCCATTTAGGAACGCTGTCTTAACATCCATTTGTCAAATCTCATAATCGAGATGAGCTGCTATAGATGAAAGAATCCGGATCGACTTAAGCATAACAACCGGTGAAAAGGTTTCCTCATAATCGATCCCTGCTTTCTGAGTATACCCTTTCGGTAACAAGTCGTGCTTTCCAGGCTTTCACCTTTTTGTCAGATCCTCTTTTACATCCAATGGGTTTTACACCTTTGGGTGGTTCCACGAGCTCCCAAACTTGATTGGAATACATAGATTCCATCTCAGATTCCATTGCCTTTTGCCATAGATCTGCATCTTTATCTAGAATTGCCTCTTCGTATGTCCTGGGATCCTCATCATGTTCGCCAGAGACCAAGTCCGAGGACTCTCCCAAAAACATGAATCTATCTGGTTGTTGAACAACCCTCCCACTACGACGAGGCACTGGTGCAGTATTAGTGTTAAGTTGTGCATTTTCTTGTGGCTATTCTACTTGTACTATTGGCACTAGGGGATTATATGTCCCTCCCACTAGTTCCTCTAAAACGATACTACTCATGGGTTTATGGTTCATTATATAGTCTTCTTCTAAGAATCTAGCATTGGTGCTAACAATGATATCTCGATCCCTAGGACTATAAGATGAATAACCTTTCGTTCCCATGGGATAGCCTACAAACAGCCTTACTTCTGTACGAGATTCTAACTTAGTCGCGTTCTTGTTCAGCACATGTGCTGGACAACCCCAAATCCGAATATGTCTTAGACTTGGTTTGCTGCCAGTCCACAATTCTATTGGAGTCTTGGGAACCGACTTAGAAGGTACCAAGTTCAGAAGGTAAGCCGCTGTTTCTATAGCATATCCCCAAAACGACTTGGGTAAATCTGAATAACTCATCATCGATCTAACACTCTCTAAAAGAGTCCGATTCCTTCTCTCTGCTACACCATTCTGCTGAGGTGTGCCAGGTGCAGACAACTGGGATGTGATCCCATTTTCTGATAAATATTCCCTAAATTCTCCAAGCAAGTATTCGCCACCACGATCTGATCGTAGTGACTTGATACATTTTCCAAGATGTCGCTTCTCCGCACTTACTTTGTACTCTTTGAATTTTTCAAAGCACTCAGACTTACGGCGCAACAAATAAATGTACCCATATCTAGAATAATCGTCAATGAAAGTGACAAAATACTCATAACCTCCTCTTGCTTGGATACTCATAGGTCCACATAAATCAGTATGAACCAATTCTAACACTTCTTTGGCTCTATTCCCCTTTGCTTTAAAAGGCCTATTAGTCATCTTACCTTCCAGGCAGGATTCACAAACTGGAAATGGCTCCACTGCCAACGAGCCTAATGGCCCATCTACTACCAGTCTTTGAATCCTCCTCAAGTTAATATGACCTAATCTTAAATGCCAAAGATATGTTTGGTTCAATTTAGAAGGTGTCTTTCTTTTATTTGAGCTAGAAAGAATGTTATTAGTTTCCTTATGTTGCAGCATTGGTTGGATAGGATTAATAATATATAAATTGTCTTGCAATGTACCAGAACATATAACTCGTTTATTCATCATAATAGAAACATTACGATCCAAACAAACATTATAACCATCCATGGCAAGTTTAGAAACCGAAATTAAATTCCTTCTAAATGAAGGTACATAAAGACAATTGTTCAAAAGCAAAATCCTATTATCACCAAAAGATAATGTAATTATTCCAACTGCAACCACTGCTACTTTCGTAGCATCTCCCATGAACACATATATCTCGCCATCTCTAAGCATTTTGGATTGCTGGAACCCCTGCATAGAGTTACAAACATGGTCAGTGGCTCCTGTATCTACACACCAAGTGCTCGTAGATATAGCCGCTATATATGTTTCTGTAACTAGAGAAAGAGACATACCAGTATTGTTTGTCTTCTTATGAAGAGGACAATCCTGTTTCCAGTGACCTGACTGCTTGCACCTGAAGCACTTGCCCTTAGGCTTTTTCACAGCACCTTGAACTCCCACTGCATTAGCAACCTTTCCAGCTTTCTGTGTCTGAACCTTTTTCTTCTTCTTGCCTTTCGGCTTAAAGGAAGAAGCTTTCTCAGCCACATTCACTTGAACATTCTGCTTAAAGAGTCCTTCAGCTGCCTGAAGTTCTGTCAGAACTTCCGCGAGACTATACATCCTTTTGTTCATGGTGTAATTCAAGCGGAACTGCTCAAAACTTTTGGGCAGACTCATAAGGATGATATCGATCTGGGTTTCCCCATCAATATCAGCACCAAGGATCTCCATCTCATTCAGATGAGACATCATCCTGAGAACATGATCCCTTACAGGTGTTCCTTCAGCCATCTGAGTGTTCATTAAATCCTTCATTGCTACTTGCCTAGCAGCCTTATTCTGTTCTCCAAAAAGTTCCTTGAGATTAAAGAGCATATCTGAAGCAGTGGCCATAGCCTGATGTTGATGCTGTAAAACACCCGACATTGCTGCCAGAATGTAACATCGCGACATCTCATCAGCCTTAACCCACCGCTTATAATACTCCTTCTCACTTTCAGGAGCATCTTCAGCAGGCTGATCTGGCTTGGGTTCATAAGTACAAAATTTGTACTCCTCAGCAGTCAACACTATGTCCAAATTACGTTTCCATTCAATATAGTTCGGTCCAGTAAGTTTGTTATCCTTAAGTATGGTGAATAGTGGATTAAAGCCCATAATGATCTAATCCTGAGAATCATACATGTAACACATAATCAGAGAGTTGCACAAATCTTAAAACCTATTGGTTTCCTCTAACAATTAATTAAAATTAATGCACTAATATTTAAACACCATAAGTATCTGGTACGCCACGATGGGTGACATATAAAAAAAAACTTAGCTTACTCAGTTATAATACCACTCAAAGTGGTGTCTGAGGAGGGTAGCTGTACGCAGACCATGCCCCTATACAATAGGGAGGCTGTTTCCGAAGGACCCCCGGCCATTACAAATACAGAAAGGAAACCTAATACAAACTAAGAAACTCATGCACACGCAGGAGTCGAACCCCTGACCTCCTTCAAAGGAGGCCAATGGCTCAACCACTGCACCAACATGTTGTTGGCACGATGGGTGACATATATACCACTTAAATTCGTTTAAATATTACTTCGGTCCTATTACTAAATAATACGCCACGTTAGGGTGGACTATATATTATTTTTCATAGCTAAGTGTATACCATTATTAAATCTTAAATTACTTAAACCGAATACATCCGTTTGATATATTAATGGATAATTCCCAGGTCTCGGAGGAGTCACAACGGCCTCGCTTAATACCCGATTCCTAGACAGAATTTTCCATAGTCAACATCAAAAGAGTATTCAATTTTCGTTATGAATTCTATGAAACTTGGTACGTCACGTTAGGGTGATCTATATACCTTTCAATATTCGTAATTTAATTTATGAATTTTGTTCTAGTAATTTCTACAACCTTTTAAAATACCGTAAATAGTACGCCACGTTAGGTGATCATATATACCATCTACATTATTTAAAAAGTTATATTACAAACAAAATAATGGAGACCGTGGGATTTAATTCCTAATTAATTCCCTCACCCACTTAGAATTTTTATTTAAAAAACTGAGGAATTTTAAAAATTAAATGGGACCTATGTCGTTACAATTATGTCTAGCATGCATTCAAAATACACATATAATTTAACAACATATAACATTTAATTAAAGCAATAAATAAAATATCTAGTCCATGTCGTCCTAATTATGTTAAACATGCAATTAAAAATTACACACATAATTAACAACACACATAATAATTATTTAAAACAATAATTAAAAAATAAATTGCGAAATTAAAATAAAAGAATTCCACTATTGTGGCCCCAAAGTTAATTAGCTCAGCGGCTGTTCGTCCAAAATTGATGATGGCCACTCCGAAGTAACGACCGCAGGAGGAGCTAATTTATTTTTTTTCTTTGATTTTAGGTTGCCACCACTTAATCAAAAGCATACGGAAAAAATTATTCCTTTTGTTAGTCTTCCACCGGGTGACTACTTTCAACGGGTGACTAGTACTCGCGTGGACCTAACAAAATATTCAACAACTAATCCTATATATTTTTTTTTAACTGTCCGTTCTCTGCCGCCTGCAACAGACTCGTAAGCAGCAAAAAAAATAATCACCACTTCACCAGAAGCTTGCGCAGCGGAATGCGGAAGTAATATCTCCGGATCCAATTTTTAGTCGTACATAATTGTTTCAGAATACCCGGATTTTTACAAAATCCATCAAACAATTACATAAAAAGTAGATCTAATACAAAACTAATTTTGTAAAATCTATTCTAACACGATCAATCCTCGTGTAAATTACAACCACGATAAACCACGTGGAAACCAATTGCATAAAAATTAACCACGATAAACCACGTGGGATCCAAACACATAATTAAAATATACATGGCCATAATAGTGGATAACAACCTGCAAAATAGAATAAACAAGCCTACCACTATATACATGCATATATAATTACGACATGGATATCGTATCAAAAATCGCAGAACCATTGAACCTAGCTCTTGATGCCAATTGTTGGGACAATCAGATCTTGGCACTGCGATTTTTGATACAATAAATTAACGAGTACAAATAGAAAAGTCACCTTGTTAACGGTTGATTCCACGCTCTTCTATTGTATTCCCAAATTCCCTTGAGCGAAGTGTGGCCTTCTTCTTCTCAAGTTAACCTCTCTTCTTGCTCCTGGGTGGCTACAAAATTTCTTTTTTTTTCAACCCTAGCAAGAAGAGAATAAGAATATATATAGGGCTACAATAGGGATCATGGATAATTAGGTTAGGCCTCCCAATGACATTCCGAGCCCAGCCCAATGTCATTTAATATTAATTCAATCCACTAAAGAATTAATATTTGCACTACCTTTCCTAATACCGTAATTTAATTAATTAATTCGGTTCCAATATTATTTGCTTATTAAATTCCCCATGTTTAAAATATCGCATGTCCATTAATTAAATAAATTACTAATAATTCATTTAATTAATATCTTTTATCCTTGATCATCCACTCAACCTTTATTTAATTATGCCGGAATAAATCCACCTGCAGGGTTTCACATAATTAAATCTTTTTGAGCTTTCAAGGGGACATTATTAACCTGAATATTATCAGGACATGGATTCCTTCTATAAATAATATTCACCATATGTATTATTTCATCACCCAAAATATAATGAAATAAATCAAAAGAATTATTTCATATATAAATCAAAGCATGTAAATAATATAAACGTGTCAATTATTATATCCGGATTAAAAACCTAAGCATTAATAATAACATAGAATCTTAGTTCACCTTCTTAATCAGTATAAGGGAACAATTCTAAATTTGATCCTGTTCAATATACACAAAGTATACTAGTATTATTTAATAGTCAATATAAACTATTCTAAATAATACTACAGCCATACCAGTGGATTGTCCAATACCACCTGTGCTGTGAACCTTATTATATTATATAAACCGTATTTAACAATCTAATATTCTGTATCCTATTTGATACTAGATTGTCCACAATATATAATATTAGACAGCATGTAAACATTTAAATGATTCTCAATAAAACTGGGCCAGAAATAAATGTATATACTTTAAATAAATATTTTCAGTATACACCAATAGTGTCATCCAAAGTTTTAAATAAGCTCCAAAGCTCTCTAAATTCTAGTTCGACATATCACGAGCTCGACATATAAATAATAGACTTATAGGACGTCAAGCAAGAAGCTCGAACATATATGGGCTCGACCCCGCAAAGTTGATCCTCTAATTTTGACAAAAACAAGTTGGAAAGCCCGACAAGTTTGAGTTTAAAATCTCGAGTATAAGCTCGAAATCATGTAATGCTCGATAAAAATGATCCCAAAGATCATTTAAGTTCAACAAGTACAAATCCAAAAAATTGCCCAGAGTTGCAAGAGCTGGAAAGAGCTGCTGGAAAACCTCGAGGGCTGAATTCAAGCAAACCTGTAAGCTTGACGAAACTTGTCCCATATTCTTCACACACACTAAAACTTGTCGCTAAACTCGACAACATCCCGCCATGAGAACTCATTCAATCTCCAAACCTGGCCACATAGAACCTCCACGATCTACAAAAAAGGGGGATATATATACACACACAATGTATGTACAAAACTGCTCCTCTACATACACAAAAATACTGGCCTATATGGTAAACATCAAGATATAAAAAATGCCTCAAAATCTCATTTCGAGATCGACCTGTATAATTTCCCAAGATCTACAACCAGGAAAGTTAAGGTCAACGGCTCCCAAGGTAGTACAGGAAGAACTCGCCACCTCTTCGTCACTTTGACAAAGTTCATCCTCAAACAAAACACGTCATGAACTCCATCTCCATGCCCCCTCGACTTTGCCTCCATTATTCTAAAGGTCACAAAAATTATGGTCACACGACAATATAACAAGGCAAGATCGCCATCATAGAAATCAACAGTGTATTTCGACAAAATCGAAATGGGGGCAATTGTGTATAAATACACATTTCCTTAAAAGGTGGCAAAAGAAGCTCAACAATAGAAGCTCAGAAGCCCCCAAATCTTGACAGAATCATTATTAAAGGGTCACGAATTACCACAAAACTCGCGATAAAGTACAAGGAAAAGCAGAAATACAAGTCATTATTTTCACATATACTTTCTAATCGCTCTTTGAGAAATGGTACTAAATGTATTCATGTAACTGCCGACGAACCTCGACAAATTCCTTCTAACCTCATTACCAACTTTTTCAATCACGAGAGCCGTCATTAAAAAGATGGAGCCAATTCTCCTCGGTTGACAAAGCATAACACAAACAAAGACAAGAAAAAGATGTTGAAGATCTTTAAAGAAGCCTCCTCAATACCATATGTCACGAAATTCAGGAAACATCACACGAGTTAAAATTGATTAGACTTGCTTGAGGATTGAGCTTTCTTCGGTCCAAATTAAAATTCTATGCAGCACTTATCTGGCATACAAGATGGATCCCAACTGAAAGGATTTTCTTGATGGAATTAAAGACAACCATGTATAAAGTCCAGTCGTTCATGAAATTCCCGGTCTTTTGAAATATTGAGAAGACATCCATCCAAACAATCTATATACCAATTCAAAGTTAACTGCTATACATCTACTATAATTCAAACTTTGCTGCCACCTAAAGGCTAAGTTATAAAGTTCAGGGGACAAAGACCTCCGCAAAATTAAGAGTACTACAATTCCATCGCTGACACACGAATGCCATCAATAGGAGATGCAGGTGTCGGCACATCAGCTCTTACATCATCAATCTATTGAAGCTCTATTAAAGCTCTCAATTGACCTTCCTGGTCTTCCATCATACACCATCAAATTCACCTGGAGAATCAATCTTGTTAAAGCAACATATACTTTCAAGACAAAAGAAGATCTAAAGATCTCTTAACAATTGCAGGGGGACAAATGTTGGGCCATAGAATGGTAGAAGTAAAACACTCTCTTTTAAAGCCCATGAAGGCCCACTTGTAACTCCTATAAATAGTTTATCACTACCTCACTTGAAAGGGGATGAATAATTTCTCTACTAAAGAGTGTACCCTCTCATGAGCAATAAAATGATCTCCTATCTTCTACATATCTGGAATCGTTTATTTTAGGCTCATCAGCATGCTAATTACTTTTGCTTTATTTCCCACTTCCCTCCTAACTCCTTGCGACATTTCAAGATTTAAGAACATGAGATTTTTTGCCTTTTAGGGTTAAAAACATATTACTACCTTCATAATTAGTTTCCAAAAAAATGTTGTTTACCCTAGTTTCTAGTATAACTGCCCTATTGGCAAGCAATATGCATGAGGTCCAAGTAAAGCATACAATTTGTACTTCAAACATAAACTATTTTATAATTTAAATGGAGCACCTGAAATTCAAAGTAGAATCAGAGAAGTACAATAGAACCCCTCTTATTTTATTTATGGGGTATTAATTAGGGGCCAGAAATTATTTATGGGGTATTAATTTTAGAATACATAAATAATTTAGTTGATTATTTTGTTTTACCATTATCCTAAACTAAAACTACTCGTGTACCACCCACCCACCCCCACCCCTACCCCTTTTTCTCTTGTGCGTACACCACCGCCCACGTTGTCTCTCTCCTCTCTCTAGTTCATCTTTTATTTCTTTGAAGATTAAAGACAAGTTTCACCATGATTTTGAAGCCCAAATCCGGAGTGCAAATAATCAAAATTCTCTTCCCTTCCTTCTCTATCCAGCCATGCTTTCAAAGCTCGGTTTGGTAAATTTTAATTTTTTGATTTAACCATTTGATTTCGTTTTTGATGATCTTAGATCCATATACGCATAGATCGGTGTATATATAGCCACATATAAATTTTTTTATATAATTTTCTGGATAGTTTTCTAATCGTCGATTTTGTTTTGTTGCCGGATTTTGATCGGAACTCCGTGGGTGTGCCTTGTTTGGAGTTTGGCTTGTATATTATATAGATCCTTGTAGTTGGAATGATATATAATTTTGTGGTAATTTTCTGGGCATTTTTGTTTTTCGCCGGAAATCGTTGGTTTTGCCGGATTCTTGTTTGCATGGTTCGTTTTTCTTGATATAAGTCGAGTTGATTAAAGTTAGATGTTATAGTTTAAAATAGGAGTATATTGTGTTGGTTTTAAGACCTTCTGGGTTGTTTTAATAGTGGCCGAATTTTGGAATTGTGGCCGGAATTTTACCAGATTCCGGCGACATTCTTGAATTTTCTGGAGACATTCTTGAGCTGTTTGTATTTGATCTTCAAACCCTAAAGTTCTTTTGTAAAAACTGTTTTTGATTTATTAATTTCAAAAATTCTAAATTCTTTTACAAAATACTTTATTAATAATAAAAAATTCACTTAATTAATCATTTTGGTTAATTAATTAATTGATTTATTTTAAATGGTGATTAAAAATTCGATTAATTTAATTATTAATTGAATTATTCTTATTAATTGCATATTAATTAAACTGCTTGTCCGTTTTTAACGAGAAAAGTATTTCTGGAATCAGATAAATGACCCGGTTATTATAAAAATGATTTTAAGTTAAAATTCAACTTTTAAATTCGGGTCGACTTTTTACCGAACCTTTTTAATGAGTTGGTTATATCCGGTAATTAGGATTTTGACCCGTTTTCTGTTTTAAAAACACCGAATAAAATCTTTTCATGATCTGATCTACGAGCTATGTGTATTATATTCTTATGTGCTGCATGTCTGGGCAGATCATTTCCTTAATTGTTTAGGTGCTGCAAGTCTGGGCAGATCATTTCCTTAATTGTTTGCTGCAAGTTGAGGAAGCTTTATTTTCGTAGTGTATATACAGTTGAATTGTGAAATTGAAAAACAGGTGGATAGTCCTATTTATGAATATTTCATGCCAAAATTTTCTAAAAATCCCCTGTACCTAAACCTATTCGACTTATTTAATTGTAATGATATGCAAGCATGCTATGATTATTAATAGTTTATGTGTATATGTGACTAAGTTAGTGTTTGACTATGAAGTGCTATTCGAGCTATGTGTTGATTGGTTACGTGACAAGTATATATGTATTTAATTCGAGGATTAATGATTTATCTCTAGGGTTAATTATTGTCTTGAGGATTAATGACTTATTTCGAGGATTAATTGGTTATTTACGTTCTCTTTCGGGTAATAAGGTATCCGTTTTGAGGATTATTTATTTCACTCAAGGATTTATTTGTTTAATTCGAGGATTAATTGGTGAATATTGACTTAGGAATGTCAGCGGAGTTAAGTTGGTATGAGACGAAGAAGGTTGGAGATGGATGCAAGAATGTTTGTGGTTGTTAGATTTATTGTGAGGTGTCTTAACACAGGGAAAACGTCTATATTCAAAGAGGATATTTCCAATTATTTTCTTCCGACGGACATATTGTAGACGTGTGGGCTCGATGTCGACAGATCAGACTCGTGGCAACCGCTAAAGCGTAAATGAACGAATGATTACAACAGAGGATGTGATGACGTAAGATAGAAGAAGAAGAAGAAGAAGAAGAAGAAGAAGAAGAAGAAGAAGAAGAAGAAGAAGAAGAAGAAGAAGAAGAAGAAAATCAAATTACTTCAACGTTAGGTAATAGCTAAGGACCAGGGGCAAGTATTTTTCCCCTTGATCATCTAAACACTGTTTATTTTATGTTTCATTGATTCATATCATGACGAATAGCTATTGTTCAAAGCTATTTGTGATTCTTAAATATTTTTGTGCGAACACAGTTACTTGATATTGGTACCCTTGATGTGGGGAGTTGTTTAAGATAAACTCTTCATATCCTTATTATCATAGTAAATAATAGGGGTGTGACTTGTATTTAAAACTAAGCAATTCCTGTTGCATTCGGAAATTGCTTTATTGGATGGGAAAATGGTAAAGCGTAAGAGGCCACGTTGAATAGTTGGTCCAGCTATATTTAAGGAGGATATGGTAACCATTTCATCTTCCTATAAGATAACATTACTTGCCTATTTTGGTACCCTCATGAAATCTGGGTTATACACATGGGTATAGAAATATACCGGTGGGTATAATGGGTCCCATTGCTTTTGAACCTGATCAGGGAGCAATGGTGGTTTGTCTTTCTTTTTATATATCCAATCCATATAGCCAGTATGGCTATTATATATTGTGAGTTGGCAGATGATTCATTTTTATGACATGCCAAATGATTTCAGTTATGGTCTGAATTATATCACGGTTGTTGATTCAGTTTTCTCTATGAATTATTTTACATTTCAGTTGATTTTATGCCCCACTTATCCTGGTTTTATAACAAAATTTTTATACGCTTGCTGAGCATTTCTTTCAATCATACTTGCTATTGTAAATTCTAACATTTCAGTAAGATAGTTTGGCGAGACTTATTCGCACAGTTCAGAAAGAGAAGAAGCGTGATGCTATTTCGAAGATGACTTGGCTCAGGATGTCCAGATTTAGTGTAAGATCTATTTTATATAATTGAGTTATAATATTTATTATTATTATTATTATTATTATTATTATTATTATTATTATTATTATTATTATTATTATTATTATGTAATAGTCTAGTTGGCCTGGTGTACTTCTTATCGAAGTTACACCAATGGTTTAAGATTTGATCAAAGAGAATGTTGTAAAGAAAGAATACTTTTTATTTAATGGAATTTGGATTCTTATTTCTAGCCCTATAAGCTTAAAGATCTTGGTATGTTTGGGGTCACAGATGTTATATTTACAGTGTTTGACAAACACAAGTGAATGATTATTATTAAACAGATGTTTTATTTTGAGGATTTTCGCGTGATGACCAAATCTTCAAACCCCGGATTTGGGGGGTGTTACAACAGGTCATTAACTTGTATTAATTGTACAGTACATTAATTTGTCTCAATTTTTTAGACGGAATTTTATGACCTGGTACACATTTTATCTACGTGGTTAACGTCTGTATAGAGATCTACTACGTGGCTAACGTCTGTAGATAGAATGTGTACCAGGTCAGCAAATTCCGTCTAAAAAATTGAGACAAATTAATGGATTGTACAATTGATACAAGTTAATGACCTGCTTGAGTCGAATTTCAGTTCAGTGACCATCTTGATACATTAGGCTGAGTTCAGTGACCATCAAGATAATTAACCCCCAAATTATCCATGTTCCACAAAAGACCCTTGGTATAGGCTTTACAGAAAAGCATATCTATACTATACTATAATAAGCGAAAGGGGTATAATTTGTAGTTTGGTTAACCCCCTATTTTTGGTTATCCCCATTCACAACCGTTAGATATTCAACTCAAATAGATCATGACCATTAGATACAACAACACTAAAAGTTGTTATATACAGAGGTCCAACGTTCGATTCCCGCCAACAACATAGTAATTTATAATTAATACTAAAAATTATTATATACAAAGATGTAAGGTTCGAATTATTCAAATAACATATTAAAATTATTATTTATAATATTATTATACTAAACTATAAACAAATTATAAAAAATTAAAAGTAACATGTGCTTTGCACGGACTATAAACTAGTATAATTAATCATTGCTTGCTGAGAAAGAGAGAGATATATATATTGGAGGCTAGAATATTTTTTTTTTTGAAACAAATCGTACTTGCATTACTTAGAAATTATCACTTTCGAGTACATGATTAATAAATACAGGAGGAGTGACAGACCACTGTCCATAGCTTGACATAGAATTTGTGCAGCATTTGCAAGCAAAAGAACCACACGATTCGCAGACCGATAATCGAACTACTAGCACTTGATCAATGCGCTTTAGTGATTTTATCCAAGAAATGGCTTCTCGAAGGCTAATGGCTTCAACTTCTCGTGATTGCCAATTACCTTCTGTCTGACAAGCTCCAACCTGATCTTCTCTCCAAACCTGGAGCAAATTCTGAACTGCAGCCAACACACCAAAACAGACAGCAAATAGAAAACACAACCAAAACATAAACCCCAAAAATTGGGGATAAATCAATAACCCCAAAAAATTGGGGACAATCAACAACCCAAAAAGATGGGTACGACAAAAATATCTCACCAAAAAAGGATTGGATCTCGATTTTATTAAAAAACTAAAAAAATAGAAATTAAAGATTCAGAAATGGAGGAAACGAGATGAGAGGATGGGTGGGATGGGTGTGGGTTTGATGGAAGGATGGGGCGGTGAAGGATGGGTGAAGGATGAGTGGAGGCGGCCGACTCTCAAAACGAGGCAGAGGATTGGAGGCTAGAATATAATTGAACACCAATTATCAAGTTTTGTGTTGTTTGTGTAATGTAGCACCATAACCCTATATGTACCTTGTCTCGTGCATATTACCATATAAACTTAGCTATAAACGATATGGTTGACATTGTTTATATTTTTTTTAAGGAAAAACCTATTATGTACCTTATCTCGTGCATATTACCATATAAACTTAGCTATAAATGATATGGTTGACATTGTTTATATTTTTTTTAAGGAAAAGACGACTGATTTGATGTGGAACGCGTAGCTAAACGCCTATACCCCTCCATTCGTTCATATCTTATGTCTCTCAATGGATCGGGTTTGGATTGGATCAGTCTGAATCCATATTCAAATTTATTTAAATTTTTGGATCAAATCGAACTAAATGTTGAATTTTTTTAAGACCAATCCATATCCGCTCCACTAGAATTATGGATAATCGGATCCAATCAATATTTTTTAATAATAAAATTTATATTAATTTTAAAATCTATTAAAATCTAAAATAATAATATAAAGAGATTAGTTTTCTGAGATTAACTCACATGAATTTCCTGAGGTTAAAAAAAATTTCCATATAAATACACGAGGGTATTATTGTAATTACAAAAAATTAAAAATATAGTAGATTTCAATCGATGTAAAAGATTTCTTTCTTTTATGATTTAATTTGAATGCAAATTATGTTATTTTACATATATAAAAGATATCATATTTTTAGAGTTCTCATCTTTTCAACATAATGTTTCAACATAATGTCAGTTATTTTTCGTATATATTTAAATATTTATGTTTTTAGACCAATCATATATTTAAATCGTTGAAAGTATAAATACTTGATCGACCAAAACCCTCTAATAAGACCCACATGTTTAAAACTTTATTTACCTAAAAGTCATGTGATGCAATTATTAATTATGTATGATTTGTTAACTAAATTTTACATATTTTTTAAAACCAAATCTTATTTTTCATTTCAATAATTTAATATTATGGAGACGCATGTAATAAATATTTGTTTTAAACTCGGTAACATTATGTATAATCTAAAATTTATTTTTCCTATCAATTACTTAAAATGACAAAATAGAATTGTAGAGTATACTCAATCGATTAGAATAATTTTTATAATTTTATATATCCAATATTCTAGAAATTATATAAACCAGTTTAAGCAAAAATAAAAATAAAAGAGGATGAGATAATAAGAGAAGATGTGGTTTATTTTATAGAATTTTTAAACGAAGTTCAAAATTAAGTGTAGCACAGTTGTTTATGACATAAGTTATATAGGAGAAGGTTAGTTGTTCGATTACCAACATTAACATTATTTTACCATTTTTACATAATCATTTACCATTTTTTACATAATCATTAAAAGATGACATTTATGTAATTTTTAAAAATACAAGGTTAAAATCGTAGATTCACGGTCATTAAAATGACAATCTTTACTCTTTTATTGACTTTTTCTAGAGCTATTAAAATGATAATTTTTATCCTTGTATTGAATTTTAATACATAGTAATAGATGGATAAATTGGATTCCTTTTTTTCTAAAACTGATATTGAATTATCCTGATTTTTTTCAAAATTTTTATGTTGGATGTTTTTTGGGCAGGTTAGAAATTACTCCATCGAGCTACTCCAATCTATAACCTTTATTAATAAGCGAAATCCTCTTTTAATAGAACCTAAAATTTGGTTCGTACTATATTTTGATTTCACCCCCTAAAATTTGGTTCGCACTATATTTTGATTTCACCCCTAAAATCCTATTTTCCCTAGATCTATGTTATTTTTTAAAAAATAGAATAAAAATAGAAATCCTATTAAAATTATAATTAATTTTTTTTAATTTTTTTAATAGAAACACATTTTCCCTAGAATACTATATTCCTTTAAAAAGAATTAAAAATAGAATCAATATATTCTTAATGAACACTAGTGAAGGCTCCCTCATATTTACATAGAAAAGGGTAGAAAAGTAATTTTCTTTTTGAAAAAACACCAAATTAATAATTATTTTAGGAATTTTCTCACCTATATTTCTACAATTAACAATATATTAATTAATATTTCAAAATTTATCATTCCCACATGCCAAGCACGTAGATGACAATCTTTCCAAAAATACCAATTTCAAGATTTTACTCACTCGTATTTCTATAATTAAAAATTTAACAATTATTAAAAAAAATTATATTGAGTAATTGCGATAGCACAATACTACTCCCTCTGTCCATATTTCTTTTCCTACTTACTTTTTAAGGATATTTAAAATACTTTTCCTCTTACTATTTTTGTCCATAAAAATAATATTCAATACCCACTACTCCACCCACTACTTTTTAAAAATAATATTCAATGCTCACTACTCCATCCACTAATCATTACAAATAATATTTAATACCCACTACTTCTTAAAAATAATATTCAATACTCACTACTCCACCAACTACTTCTTAAAAATAATATTCAATACCCACTACTCCAAAAAAACAATATTCAATAGTCACTACTCCTTAAAAACAATATTCAATATCCACTACTCCATAAAAAAACAATATTCTTTCTCCACTATCTTAAAACCCGTGAAATTCAGCAAACAAGAAAAGAAAAAAGGTACAGAGGGAGTAACAAACTTTCCAAAATTATTGAGATTTGGTACCACTAAGTACTTCAAAGTTATTTTTTTTC
The DNA here is from genome assembly GCA_036435485.1 of Saposhnikovia divaricata. NCBI lineage: Eukaryota > Viridiplantae > Streptophyta > Magnoliopsida > Apiales > Apiaceae > Saposhnikovia > Saposhnikovia divaricata. The sequence continues at coordinate 204,184,549 of CM071601.1, read as the reverse complement.
AACTGGGTTGCCTTAATATGTATGGATGTACATTAATATGTACCAATTAGAGATCTCAATCAGAGATCCCAATTTCAGGTTATCATTCACCGATTCAAAATTTCATTACAAAATAATTAGGTTATTCTATTTCGGCATCCGGATTTAAGGTCTTTCAATTCTACGAATTTTCATCATATTATCTTCTTTTTATTTTTGTTTTCTCTTACCATTAATCCATGTTTATGTGTGTGTATATGTATATATTTTGTAATGTTTGATATTAATTGATGTTGATTCTTTATTTTTAAAGTGAAATCGATATCGAAAGATTCCTCATCAAGAGTTTTGTGTTTTGTATTATACATACATGTTTTTGTATATGTTCGTGTGTATATTTGATTCTTATGCAGATGAATCAGTGATGGATATTAGGATTTGAAGTACGGAGAATTGTGTTAATATCGCGGCTCCACTTTCACTTTCATTGACAGAATCATTGTAAGTCTACGATCATTTCTATCTCATTGTTCATTTTTGAGAAACGAAATCCACAAATTTGCATTGCCTTCTCATTTCCCAAATTTTTTCACTGCAAATTCATCCATGGCGTGTATATATGTATAATGCTTTGTTCACTCTACGACTTAACCTGTATATGTGTATATGCTTTGTTCTCTCTCTCTCTATGAATTGATATATTCTTTCGTTGATTGTCTTCTCCATTCCTCCTTTTATTTTCGTTTGTATTTTATATGTGTAATCTTTTTTGTTTTATAATCATATATGTTACTTGGATATAGAATATAGATTAATATTTCATGTTTTATCCTTATCAGATTGATACCAGCGAAGATGAATAACAACACAATTATATCATCAAGGATCATTACGAGTAAATCCCGATAAATATTTGAATTTTTCAATATATTTTTATCATTGTATCTTCAGTAAGATTCCGGTGGAATTAAAAGTACGTGTATTAGTACTGCTCTCATGCTTTACCTATATATTCTTTGTCTTAACCATTCTAAGTTGAATAAAGAAGTCAAAATAATGAATTTGAGTAGTATAAGGTATGTTATTAAAGGAATGCTTTCATTATCATTGATAGTACAAATCAAACAAGTATGTAATATCCATGTTCGCCATCACATAAGGAGAATGAAACATGTATGTAGACATAATCTCCATGTTCTTAACTCTTATTATGCTGATGTTTCATATTTTTTCCCTAATATATTGATAAATGAGTCCTTAAGATTGTCTCATATACACAACTTATTACGTAGAAGTTATCCGAACTAGTAATTTATTACGGAACTTTAGCTCTAAAAGGTGGAGCAAAGTTAGGAACTGTTGTAGAATACTTTAGTGCTACTATAATATTGAATAGCTAAATTATCTTTAAAAAATTATCCAAAAAGATCTGACCCTTTAAAGAAAAGACAAATCTCAGATAGGTGAACAGCTTAATCAAACGAAGGCTGAGAGAAAATAGAACAAAGGCTTGCAAAAGCAGCTTCGCCTTCAGACATGTCTAAAGTTTTTTCCTAGATTTCATTTTTACTATGGACAAATGGATTTCATGATAGATTCCAAGGCTTAAAAAGGTTGAAAATGATGATGATCCATTTCTGGACCTGTTGCGCATTGATAGTGGTTGGAGGGAACCATGACAAGTTCCATATTACAAGTGCATTCCAAGCTAAATATTTAATTATATAGCTAAAAAAAATTAGAGGCTGATACTTCTGAATTGGCTTTGTTCAGTCCTCATACCTGAAACTAACCCTTGTTTAGATTCTGAAATAGCCCAGAGGATTGTATGGTTGTTTATTAGATCAAAAGATGTTTGATTCTTTTCTAATTACATAGGCATATACCTAAATTATGTGTTCCTTAATTCAAATTTGTCAACATCCATTTCTTCAATATAAATTATTATCATGATAGTATCCCAGACATCTCAACTCTATCCAGCCATCTTTAAAATCTTATAGTATCTATGCATGTGGTCTCAAGCTCATAGTCATGATAATTCCTCTTCGTTTATCATATGCTCAACATTTATACGTTTGAAACAAAGTACATTGAAAAGATGCAGCTCATTTGATTTGTTGATCTATCCATACCCTAAATATTAAAAGTTAAATGGTAACTACCACACAGTAGCTATCAGTCCAGCAGGCCAGGTATAGTCATATTCTGTTATATAACCTATGAGTAGTTGTATCCCAATGATGATTACATTCTTAATTCTTATATCAAGTATATATGAAGTAATTATGCAATAACTGGCATGCTAATATTATTATACAGAATAATGTTTTTCATGTCTTGCCATCTCTCACCATTATTCCAAATGAAAACAATGGGTTAGTCTTTTGTTTTTCGTTAAGCTGGATTCACATGAAAATATATTATGCATTCTGATTATGTCATGTATCAGAAGTAAAGATATTTATTTTCTGTTTTGGTTAGATGTATTACAAGAAATATTCATGTAAACTAGCTAAGCAAATATTCCTTTTTAAGTGGAAATATGACTAGCTAAATAATATGAGTAACTTATTACACTCTATTTTCAGTTGAAGGAAAAAAGATCTCTACCCCAATTCAAGAGATTGTCAATCAAGGTTGAGAGGTAAACAGAGAATCAAGATATAGATAGTAAGACTGACAAGCATGAAGTTGATCAGGACGGAACAGAGACAAAAAGTGAGACCGGAGCACACAAAGGTGGAGAATGATAAAGAAAGGAAGACTGGAGCACCCAAAGGTGGAGACTGATGAAAGCAAAGATAGAGATCAAAAATTAGGAAAACAGAGATACCTGGTAGTTTCTTACATGATTTTTCGCTGGACATGTTTGCATTTACATAATCTTTTAATATATAACACTAGGTTATTTTCTGGTGAGGCGACCAATTTTCTTAGAGTCAAAATGGGTAGCTAATGTTTCTAAAAATCTTAGAAAATTAGTTCTAGACTTAAATGCCACACTCAAGCAAAATTAGTTCTAGAGTCAAAATGGAGTACTTTCTGTAAAGCAAGATGTAATGTAATATGTAATAGAGGACATATATAACTCAACTAGGATAAAAGATAAATAATATTAACTCTATACAGGGATCGTTAAATTTGAAGAACAGGCATCAATAAGGATCAAGTCGCTGAAAGAAGTTCATTAACATGATCAAGCCTCAGTGACAAAATAAGATGTACAGATGATTCAGATTGAAGGGCCAAAAGATTCCAGTGATAAAATTTGTATGGTTGCACAATTCTTAGCAGTATTCTTAAAGACATGATACGAAGACCATGAGTGAATGTTAGTCGTCTGTGAACCAAACCAGTTGCACTAGGCGTCAACACGTCACAAAGGAATCAAGGTATCTAACTCAGAAAAACTGTTAAGAGGTATGATTGAGTTTAGAGCAGTATTGATATCCTCCATTTTGGAAGCTACATATTTAAGGATGTCAAATTAAGAGGAAAAATGAATAGTATCAAAAATCACTATTCATATAAATAGTAACCGAAATCAATCACTATTCACATGAATAGTAATATTCATATGAATAGTAACCGAAATTACTATTCATAAATAGTACCCAAAAGTACTATTCAATCAGGTGGGGCCCACACAAATATAAAATTCAATTTGTTGAATTTTAAGGTTTGAAAGATTCAGAATGTTTTGAAGCTGGAAAGTCATCAGGCGCGGCTGGAAAAAAATAACGTCATCAGTTACGTTATATTAAGCAGCATAGTAACTTTATAAAGTCTATAAATAGGCCTGTTTTATTTCATTTCAAAACACACCTCAACACACAACTCTCTCTTCTCTCTCATATATTTTCTGTGTAAGCTGCTAGACAGTTCATCTAGTAGGAAAGTCGGCTTAGCCCACTTTCAGGAAGTGTCGGGTAGAAGGTCCTCGTGCCTAAACTATCCTTAGGAGTGTTTGATTTTGTAGCTAATCCATAGGATTAAATTGTGTAGCAAACCTCCGGGTTTTATATATTAAAAGATATTTCCTAATCATTTGTGTTATTTCGATTCAGTATTTTTGATCTCATATCCACATAAAAAATCGAAATATTTTTTAAATAACGTATTCAACCCCCCTTCTACGTTATTCCGGACCTAACAATTGGCATCAGAGCCACTCTGTTATTATACAACAGTTAAGATCCAAAAAGCTATACAATCATGACAGAGAAAACACAAACTCCAACAACAAGCAGATATGAATCAATCAGAGTTCCAACACTCAGGGCATCAGAATATCCCACATGGAAGGTGAAGATGGAAATGTTTCTGGAGGCTACAGATCCAGAGTACTTAGACAGAATCCATGATGGTCCACATAAGCCTACCAAACTTTCTGTTGTAGTTATTGGGGAGGAACAGAAAACGATTCCAAATGAGAAGAAAGACTACACTCCTGATGATATCTCCTCTATTAGCAAAGATGCCAAGGTAAGGCATTTATTACATAGCACTCTTGACAATGTTATGTCTAACAGAGTCATTGGATGCAAAACTGCTAAAGAGATTTGGGATGCTTTGGAAGTCAGATGTCAAGGAACCAAAGCCATCAAGAAAAATAGGAGAACAATACTCACACAGGAGTACGAGCACTTTGACTCAAAGTCTGATGAGTCATTAACAGATCTATATGACAGATTCCTGAAATTGCTGAATGATTTGTCACTGGTAGATAAGGAGTATGATCTTGAAGACTCCAATCTGAAATTCTTGTTGGCTCTTCCTGAGAAGTGGGATTTAAAGTCCACTACCATCAGAGACAATTATGATCTGGAAGACATGTCTCTTGATGAAATCTATGGAATGCTCAAAACTCATGAGCTTGAGATGGAACAAAGAAGCAAGAGGCATGGAGGCAAGTCCAAATCAATTGCTCTTAAAGCTGAGGAGAAAGCTTCTAAAGAAGTTACTGTGAAAAAGAGTCAATCTAATGGAAAGGCTCTTATTACAAAGTCTGATACTGAGTCATCAAACTCTGATGATGACTCAAACTCTGACAATCTCATGGACCCTGATGATGATGGCAGTGATGCGGAGATGATACAACTTGCAGCCCTGATGGTAAAAAGCTTCAAGAAAATGGCTTACAAGAACTTCAGAAAGGGAAGGAAGTTCACACGAAGAGATTCAAACTTCGAAAAGAAGAATTTCAGAGATGCTGAGAAAAATGAAGGCAGGTCTGGGAAAGTGGACAAGTCCAAGATCAGATGCTATAATTGTGGTGAGAAAGGACATTTTGCACCTGAGTGCAAGAAAGCCAAAGCTGATAAAAGTCAAGCTTACATCACAAAGAAGAAGGACTGGGCTGACACTTCAGATTCTGAAGATGAGGTGAACTATGCCTTGATGGCAAATGTTGATAGTATCACTGAAGCTACTGAGACCAAGGTACCTCACTCTACTCTAGCTTTTGATACTACTGATATATCTGAGTTAAGACTCTTTCTTAAAAACTTGCATGTTAGCTACAGAGATCAGACTTTAGAAAATGAAAGAATAAACTCTGAAAGTCTAGACCTTAGAAAGAGAAATGATTATCTAGAATTAGAATTAGTCCAAATGTTAACAATTCAGGAAGAGAGAGATGATTCTATTATTATTAAAACTGAATTATTGAAAAAGCATGCTTATCTTGAATCTGAACTTGTTAAAGAAAGAAACATTATTAAAAATTGGACTAACTCTGGTAAAACTACTCAGATTATCATAGAGAATGATTGTTGGAAAGAAGGTCTAGGTTACACTGATAAAAAGAAAACTGTCAACCTAGAAACTAAGACCTCTGAACCTGTATTTACTGAAAAGGCTGAAAAACCCAAACTTAATCACATGAGGTTTGTACCAAAATCTGACAAACCAAAACAGGATGAAGTCAAATCAGTAAATATTAGTTTAATGTCTCAGAAACAGCTTAAACATAAGCTGAAGGAGTTAAAAAGAGTGAACAAGGTAAAAGAACCTAGGAAAAACAAAAATGGAAAGGTAGACATCAGTAAAAGCAATAACTATATGCCTATTCCCAATGCTCCTAGGAAGAAATGTCATAACTGTGGAAATCCTAACCATCTTGCTACTTTTTGCAGGAAGAATAAAAATATAAACTCTATACCTCTTAAGTCAAGAGTTAAGAGTGGTTCGGTTAGGTTTAAGCCACAGAATCCTTGTTTTCACTGTGGCAGTATTTGGCATTCTATTTATACATGCAAAGAGTATCATAATTTGTATTATGATTATTATGAACTTAAACCCTCTTTGAATAAATTCAAGATTGATTCTACATGTATAAATTCTGATAAAAAGAATGTTAGCACAAACTCTGATAAGACTTCTGCTGCAAAAGCTAACAGACTTAATAAGGCCAAAGGATCCAAGCAAGTCTGGGTCCTTAAAACTAATCATTAGTGGTTTTTGTGATTGCAGGGTAACAGGAAAAATATCCTTGTTCTGGACAGTGGATGCTCAGGACACATGACTGGAAATAAAGCCCTGCTATCAGAATTTGTGGAGAAAGCTGGCCCAAGTGTTTCTTATGGAGATGGCAACATAGGAAGGACTCTGGGATATGGCAATATCAATCTTGGGAATGTCATCATTGAAACTGTAGCTCTAGTCTCAGTACTCAAACATAATCTACTAAGTGTGAGTCAAATCTGTGACAGAGGTTATCATGTGGATTTCTTTGAAGAACACGGTGAAGTTGTAAGCAAATCTACAGGAAAATTTGTTCTGAAGGGATACAGGCATGGTAACATTTATGAAGCCAAGCTTTCAACAAACTCTGATGGCTCTGCAATCTGTCTACTGAGTAGAGCATCAATTGAAGAAAGCTGGGATTGGCACAAGAGACTTTCTCATCTGAATTTCAACAGCATTAATGAGCTAGTGAAGAAAGATCTTGTGAGAGGATTGCCCAAATCAGTTTTTACTCCAGATGGCCTATGTGACTCATGTCAAAAGGCAAAACAAAGGAAAACTTCATTCAAAAGTAAGACTGAATCCTCAATTCTTGAGCCATATCACTTATTGCATGTTGATTTATTTGGTCCAGTAAATATAATGTCTATTGGAAAGAAAAGATATGCTTTGGTTATTGTTGATGAATACATCAGATATACATGGGTATATTTCATGCACAAGAAAGAAGAAACTGCATCAATCTTAACAGAGCATGTCAGACAACTGGACAAAGGATCTAAGCATACAGTGAAAATCATAAGGAGTGATAATGGCACTGAGTTCAAGAATGCAGTCATGGAAGAGTTTTGTAAAAAAAATGGAATAAAGCAAGAATTCTCTGCACCTGGAACTCCACAACAAAATGGAGTAGTAGAGAGAAAGAACAGGACTCTCATAGAAGCTGCAAGGACCATGCTTGATGAAGCAAAGCTGCCAACTTACTTCTGGGCTGAAGCTGTGCAAGCTGCTTGTTTCACATAGAATGCTACACTCATAAACAAGCATGGTAAAACACCATATGAGATGGTGAAAAATAAGAAGCCGAACCTGAAGTACTTTCATATGTTTGGATGTAAGTGTTTTGTTCTTAAGACTCATCCACAACAACTTTCCAAATTTGATTTAAAAGCTGATGAAGGAATCTGTGTTGGATACCCACTATCCACAAAAGCATTCAGAGTCTACAATCTGAGAACAAAAGTGGTCATGGAATCTATCCATGTGTCTTTTGATGATAAGAAGATAACAGGACTTGAAGATTTTGATGAACATGACCAGCTGAGATTTGAGAATGAAGAAATAAATGCTGATCTACAAAATTCTGATACTCTTTCAGACTCTATTGTTCAATCTATACCAGTAGATCAGACAACAGCACATGTTGAGGGGGAGCAAGTGAACGATGAACCCCAATCAAGTGAAGAAATATCTGCTACTAATGATTCTTTAAACTCTGAAAGCAACAGCTCAGGGGGAGCAACAATGATTTTGGATCTACTAGTCACCACACTCAACACAATCATGAACTTGGGGAATCATCAAGATCAGATCTACCAAGACAAAGGATATGGAGTAGAGCGCATCCCTTTGAACAGATCATTGGTGAACCGGACACGGGTGTACAGACTAGAAGAGCAACACAAAATGAGTGTAATTTCGCAGGATTTTTATCTCAAATTGAACCTAAAAAGATTGATGAAGCTCTTGATGATCCAGATTGGGTAACTGCAATGCAGGAAGAACTCAATCAGTTCGAAAGGCAGAAAGTTTGGAAGCTGGTGCCAAGACCAAAAGATAAATCTGTAATTGCACTAGATGGGTGTTTAGGAATAAACTGGATGAAAATGGTATTGTTACGAGGAACAAGGCTCGATTGGTAGCAAAGGGTTACTCTCAAGAAGAGGGAATTGATTATGATGAAACTTATGCTCCAGTTGCAAGGCTTGAAGCAATCAGGATGTTCTTAGCATTTGCTGCACACTCCAACTTTAAGGTTTTTCAGATGGATGTGAAGAGTGCATTTTTGAACGGAGATCTAGAAGAAGAAGTCTATGTTGAACAACCCCCTGGGTTCGAAGACAAGGACTTTGAAGGTTTTGTGTACTTTCTCTTTAAAGCTCTCTATGGTCTCAAGCAAGCCCCTCGAACATGGTATGATACTCTCTCCAAGTTCTTACTTGAAAATGGTTTTACAAGAGGTATCATCGACAAAACTCTCTTTCATAAAAAGCATAAAAATGATATAATTCTGGTGCAAGTATATGTGGATGATATAATATTTGGTTCTACTAATGATTTGTTATGCAAGAGATTTGCTAAGTTAATGCAGAGTAAGTACGAGATGAGCATGATGGGTGAGTTGTCCTTCTTCCTTGGACTTCAAGTTTTTCAGAAGCCTGATGGTATTTTCATATGCCAATCAAAATACATAAAGGATCTTCTGAAGAAGTATGGGATGGAAGAAGCAGCTACTGCCAAGACCCCGATGCCAACTGCTGTGAAGCTTGATCAAGACAAATCTGGTAAGTCAGTTGACATCACGAAGTATCGAGGTATGATCGGCTCTCTCTTATACTTAACTGCTAGTCGACCAGATATTATGTTCGCAACTTGTTTATGTGCTAGATTCCAGGCTGACCCTAAAGAGTCACATCTTATAGTTGTTAAACGTATTTTCAGATACCTTAAGGGAACCCCCAATCTTGGGATTTGGTACCCTAAAGGAACAGGTTCTGACTTCGCAGGCTGTAAGATTGATCGGAAAAGTACTTCTGGAAGCTGTCAGTTTCTAGGAAGAAGGTTGGTATCTTGGTACAGCAAGAAGCAACACTCAGTATCTACCTCGACAGCCGAAGCAGAATACATTGCGACAGGTAGTTGTTGTGCTCAGATCCTGTGGATGAGGAATCAACTTCAGGATTATGGACTCATGTTGGTCAAAATTCCAATTCTATGCGACAACACAAGTGCCATTGCCATTGCCAACAATCCAGTTCAACATACCAGGACTAAGCACATTGATATCAGGTATCATTTCTTACGAGAGCATGTCATGAATGGAACTGGTATTATATTTTGTTCCCACAGATCAACAAATTGCAGACATCTTTACTAAACCACTGGATGAATCCACATTCTCCAGGTTAGTTGGTGAACTTGGGATGTTAAATCTGTCTAATTAATTTTGGATAATCAATAACTGCAATTTGTTATAAATTCACAGGTATTTTAAATGTCCATATTTTTAGGACTTGTGAATTTACTTTGCATCCAGTCCTCATCTTACAGTTATCTCTATATTAATTGCCATGCTTATAAATGCTATCTTTTATGGTAATTAGTTAGTGAATAATTTTGTTAATTGTAGCATAATTAAATAAATATTTTATTGACATATATCAATTAATGATATTTTGTTAATTTTATGTCTATTTAATTGTGAGTTTATCTGATTATTATGGATTAATTCTTGATTTACAGCGTGATTATTTTTAAATCCATAATAATTAGAAGTATTGTATGTGTGTGTGTATATAGGCTGATAGATTTCGGTGATAAGATGTTTTTCGGCTGACAGGTTTCGGTGATAAGATGTTTTTCGACTAATTGATTGATTAGGTGAGAAATTATTGGTTGATTAGGTGAGAAATTATTAAGCGGTGTTATTCAACATATCCTGTCAATATCTCACCTAACCCACTAGTCCTTGAAACCTTATAAATGATGAGTTTTTGTTTGTGTTTAACATCATCATTTTTCAGATATACAGAGCATATACACACAATTTGTTTATATTCTTGCTTTATACATCATCCTTTATAAAAACTAACCCTTGTTTTTGAATTTCCTCGAAGTTTTGAAAATGGCATTGCAGGGAAGCTTTTTAATTGCTAAAGTTAATCCTATTTCCATTCAGCAAATCGAAACCATTCAGGATGAGCAATTTCGGGCTTGGACACAATTTTTGAATGAACATTCATTAATTCGCTATGCTTTAGTTACACCAGTGCAGCTTAACCATGATGCATCGCGTGAACTATATTGCAGTGCGGTTAACACTTCTGGACAGGACGGGTGTGCATTCACATATCGACTATTTGGTAGGTCGATTAGGGTCACTGAACGAGACGTTAATCGAATTCTTCATTTTCCTATGGAAAATCTCGTTTCTGATCCTACACCTGAACAGATTGAAATGTTCTTTCGTTTTATAAGGTACCAAGATGGCAATTTCAATACTGGTAATCTTTATAGAACGTTTCTAACCAAGTATTGGAATTTCTTCTTTCACACTCTTAACCATGTTTTTTCCTCAGATAGAACAAATCAAGATCGAATACCTAAATATATTCAGAAAATAGGGTATGCGGTCGCCAATAATTTGAGGATTAATTTTGGAAAAATAGTGCTTGGTCAAATCATTTTAAAGATGAAACACTTAGGAACAAGAGATGTTCAGACTCAAAATGTCAAATGTCTATATCCAAGGTTTCTACAGCTAATACTAAATGATTTTTTGAATGATGAAGACAGGGTACGCTTGGAAAATGGTCAAAAGGTGGAATGTTCTTCCATAAAGACGAATGTAATTAATTACATAAGCAAAAAGAATTATACGGATGTGCCTACAGTCCTAACTGGATATCTAAAGACTGTCCCACTTCCGTTGTTACCAAGACCATTGAGAGCAGGTATACGACAAGGTAATATTTTAATCCCTGCTATTCCAACCTCTGTATTCCCTGTTGGGTCACAGGAAATATAGTTTCTACAGCCCCCAGTGGCCATCTTACCGGACCAAGAGAAGGAAATCCCACCGACTCTAACACAGGTCGAAGAGGCCATTCTACAAATGCAAACACAAACACAACAAACTCCTACACCTCAATTGTCACTTAAACGACCAGTCATCAACATTTTTGAGGGAGATAGTGCCTCAGCAGCACCACATAAGGAGTTAGTTATATCAGCAGCTCTACCTCATTCTAAAAGAAGTAAACCAAATGAACCTGAGGTAACTGTAACTGTTAGTGAAACAATTCTTCCTTTTCAAATGAGTGAAAATGTAAATGAGGATGAATTGACGGGAGCAACTATCTTGAGTTCCATTTCACGGAACATAAGAATGGTTGATGATCTTTCTAAAGATCAAATGCCTTCACAGGCATCCGAGGTGGAATTACCTACCTCAATAACTGCTGGTGAATCTTCCATTTTACGGAAAGATCCATCGGTAGGTGGTTCTTTTATGAACCAAGTGTCTTCACAGACATACGAGGCAAACTTGGGTTTTGTGCCATTTAATCGATTCAAGTTTAACCTCCCGGAGGAAAAATCTCTGGATCTCTTTCGAGATTTACCACTATTTACCAGTGGTCGGCAACTCGCTTCACGCGAGGATGGAAGCTCACGAACTTTCATTGCACCATCCGTGACCTCTGAAAAAGGGGCTAGGATGGTTTCATTTGCAGGTACACATATCGGTGGAAGCTCTAGAGGAGAGTTGAGGGAAACACGAACAGAACATGTAAGTGTCACCCAAACCACTAAACCGAGTGAATATAGAGTGTTGAGTGAAACACCTGCAGAACATACGAGTGAGCAACCTACTCAACCACATGCACCTGTAACCAGAAAGGAATACAGCAGACTCCTTACACGGGTCCAAACAATGGAGAAAGAGTTATCAAATATCTGTAAGTCCATTACAGAAATAAAAAATTTGCAACTTATTCAACAGAATGTATTCCAGGTTCAATTGAACACCATGGCAACCCAGTTTAGTCATGCAATCAACTCCTTGGTAAAGCCATCTTCGTCTAATTTACCAACTCCACATCCCACTACTCTGGAGGATAATCCAACTGAGGGGGAGAAGGAGGATGATCAAGAAAAATCAACTAGGCGTAAGGGCAAGGAAAAGGTTGTTGACACAGAATTAACTTTATTTTGGGAAAGGAAAAGCTAATGGGAGTATTAGTGGAAAGAAAGCAAGACATCTGTCTAGAGGAACAATTGTCTTGCACTTGTTCAACTTTTAGAAATCTGGAAAATGTATATATGATCCAGAATGCGCTTTATTATTATTTATCTTTGTATTTTATTTGTATCAGTTGAGTTATCCTCTAGGAATTTGCTTGTCAAACCCTAACAATCAAATAGGGGGAGATTGTAAAGCAAGATGTAATGTAATATGTAATAGAGGACATATATAACTCAACTAGAATAAAAGATAAATAATATTAACTATATACAGGGATCGTGAAATTTGAAGAACAGGCATCAACAAGGATCAAGTCGCTGAAAGAAGTTCATTAACATGATCAAGCCTCAGTGACAAAATAAGATGTACAGATGATTCAGATTGAAGGGCCAAAAGATTCCAGTGATAAAGTTTGTATGGTTGCACTATTCTTAGCAGTATTCTTAAAGACATGATACGAAGACCATGAGTGAATGTTAGTCGTCTGTGAACCAGACCAGTTGCACTAGGCGTCAACACGTCACAAAGGAATCAAGGTATCTAACTCAGAAAAACTGTTAAGAGGTATGATTGAGTTTAGAGCAGTATTGATATCCTCCATTTTGGAAGCTGCATATTTAAGGATGTCAAATTAAGAGGAAAAATGAATAGTATCAAAAATCATTATGAATAGTAACCGAAATCACTATTCACATGAATAGTAACCGAAATCACTATTCACATGAATAGTGCTATTCATATAAATAGTAACCGAAATTAATATTCATGAATAGTACCCAAAAGTACTATTCAATCAGTTGGGGCCCACACAAATAATAAATTCAATTTGTTGAATTTTAAGGTTTGAAAGATTCAGAATGTTTTGAAGCTGGAAAGTCATCAGGCGCGGCTGAAGAAAAAAAAAATAACGTCATCAGTTACGTTATATTAAGCAGCATAGTAACTTTCTAAAGTCTATAAATATGCCTGTTGTATTTCATTTCAAAACACACCTCAACACACAACTCTCTCTTCTCTCTCATATATTTTCTGTGTAAGCTGCTAGACAGTCCATCTAATAGGAAAGTCGGCTTAGCCCACTTTCAGGAAATGTCGGGTAGAAGGTCCTCGTGCCTAAACTATCGTTAGGAGTGTTTGATTTTGTAGCTAATCCATAGGATTAAATTGTGTAGCAAACCTCCGGGTTTTATCTATTAAAAGATATTTCATAAACATTTGTGTTATTTCGATTCAGTATTTTTGATCTCATATCCACATCAAAAATCGAAATATTTTTTAAATAACGTATTCAATCCCCTTCTACATTATTCTGGACCTAACACTTTTAATTGATAAAATTCTAGAAGTTGCTCTACAGAAACATCTAATCTTTTGATCATTCAATTGGCACTGAATAGTCAAAGGTGAATGTAAAGCTACTACGGAAGTAAGCAAACTGGAGGAACAGGAGAAAGGAAACTAGCTTCAAGTGTTGTCATAAGTTTAGAATTTTATAGTTTGGTTGTCTCCTTTATATATGCTTTATGCTTACTACTGTAGCTCAAAGCATATGATTATTGGCATGTTTGGGAAAACTTAAAATAAGTCCTTTTAGACTTATTTTCGGGGTAAAAATTTCATATTTTGATAATTTTTTTTATACAAGTATTTAATGTATATTTGAGATTCTATAAGCTGCAAAAAGAAGTTAACTTTTTTTTTTTAAAAGTTAGAAATCTCTAACTTTGTCTTAAAATAAGTTGACTTATTCTGAAAATAAGTTTCCCCAAACATCCCCTATATATGTATTTGCTAAGTTTCTCAGTGTAGGTTGTTTTGTTTATCTATTGGTTTAATAATATCTATCTATTTATATTATTAAAGCCGAAATATTGAAAATTTTGGTTTTCGGTTTGGTTATCCTAAGTTTTTCGGTTTGGTTAATCCAATTATTAAAATAAATAATTAAATTACAAAAACAACTCAAAAAACTAATTACTAATGTTAACGTAATTATATTCTGATTAAAATTCCTTCATCCACTTCTACTTGGACTCTTTTTTCTGCTCCAACAACTCAATTATTCATTTTTTCTAAAGATTTTACTTCTAATTAAAACCCTTTACCATTTAATTTAAAACTAATATTACAATAATTAATATATATCCAAAATATCTATCTGTACTATTATATTAAAGCTCAAACATTGAAAGTTTTGGTTTTCGGTTTGGTTATCCTATTTATTAAAACAAATAATAATATAATATAACTAATGGTAAGTAACCGATTGCCTTTTTCACATTTACTTTTAGTTGAATATATTGTCTTTTATATACACCTAAAAAATTAATCGTATCATATCTTTTAATCATAATTAATATTTCTTTCTAATTAAATCATGTTACGATTTTGATTTAAAACTAATCTTATAATCATTAATATATATCCGAAAATATCACACCATATTTTTTAATTATTAATAAAATATATTAAAAATCCGTATACATTGTTTATAATAGGGAAATCTATACTATTATATAAAATCCGAAATATTGAAAGTTTTGGTACCAGTTTTTTGGTACTGAGTGAATTTACTTATTTACCCTTCATTATAAAGGAAAATAAATACACCTAAAATAAATAATAACATAATATAATTAATAGTAATTAGTCGAGATATTAGCTTTTATAAACACCTAAAAACATCAATCGTATCATATCTTTCCATCATTAGTATTTCCTTTCGAATTAAAACACGTTATAATTAATGGTATTAGTCGATTGCCTTTTTCACATTTAATTTTAGTTGAAGATATTACCTTTTATAAACACATAAAAAGATCAATCGTATCATATCTTTCAATCATTAATATTTTCTTTATAATTAAAACACGTTACCTTTTTAATTTACAACGAATCTTACAATAATTAATATATACCCGAAAATATCACAGCATATTCTCAATTATTAATAAAATATATTAAAAATCGTATACGTTGTTTATAATAATTAAGGAAACATTAGTATAATTTATAAACATGAGCATGTTAAATTATATTAAATTAAAATTAAAAGGTTATTAAAATAATGATTATATAAAAACTTAATTATAATATTAAATAAAATTTATAATATAATATAATAAACCCGTGCATTGCACGGGTTATAATTATCTTTCCGTAATTATTTTTAGTAGTAATTTTTGTAATTAAAACATGGGGTACTTTTTAATTTAAAATTAATCTTGCGATCACTAATATACACCCAAAAATATCTCACCATATATACAAATCATTATTCTTATTAATAAATAACAATCGTTAGATCTAATAATAAGATATATTATATGATTAAATTAATTTACTAAAAATTCAAAGTTCGAACCCGTGAACGACATTTTTAATTTAGAATTTTACAAAATAAAATTTAAACCATGCATTTCATTATATAAATTTATATTAAATTAAAATTAAAAAATTATTAAAAATAAGGATTATATAAAAACATAATTATAATGTTAAATAAATTTTATAACCTATCAAAAGAAACTCGTGCTTCGCACGGGTTATAAGCTAGTACTATTATATAATAAGCAAATAGGGGTATAATTTGGTTGTTTGGTTCAACTTGGTTCAATCATCTAAAAGAATAGTGACCGTTAGATATTTAGTAAATAGAGTATAGCCGTTAAATCTAATAATAAAGAATATTCTATATTTAAATCCCTCTTCTAAAGATCCAAGGTTCGAATCCCGTCAACAACAAATTTAAATTAAGATTTTATATTATTAGTTCTAATCAATACATATCATTTATTAAATAACTATTATTATTACTAATAATTTTATTAATTAATTACAAAGTTAAATTATATCCATAATAAATTATTATACTCTATTTTATTTGATAATATAATTTTAAAAGTATTTAAAAGTAACCCGTGTTTTGCACGGGTTATAAGCTAGTAAATATAATACGTAAAGATCTATATACTAAATCACTTCTCTCTCATGGGTTTAGGTTTATAGAATTTAGAATCACATTGACTATTATTTAATAAGTAATGAGATTAGGGAGCCTGATGAAATTTATACACAAATCATAAATTTTATGCGATGGACATTTTTGTAAACTTAAAAATTTTTAATTAGTCTTGCGAGCCCAATCAGATTTAAAGTATATTTTTTAAGTATCTCAGAAAAAGTTCCTTGAGATCAATCTCAGGATCCTTTTTCTCGTAAGTAATTAAGTAATGTTGATTATAAAACATTTGTAAATACTATCATGCCATATTTACAATTGTGAACATTATCATGCAATGTTTGTCTGATTGTTAAAGTGTATATCCTTCAATTATACCAAAACCGTAGTGGTGGAGAGAAAAAACAAAAAAAAATTCTTTAAATTCAATTAATTTTTGAAAAATGAGCATGGTAATTTTTTTTGGTGCACAATATTTAATAAAAATGAGCATGATATTATTTGACACAAATTCTATCGAAAATAATTAGGTCACAAAATTAAAAGATAAGAATTGTAATCAAACAAAAAATTATTAGTTCAACTCGTTCGTGAAAAACTGGATTTTCGATTTTCAACGATGCTATCTTATGCTCATTTAATAATTCAAGATTATTAAAAAAAAAGATATAGTATTGGTACACAATTTAGTGTTTTATACTCAATGATCACATGATCAAATTTAAAATGCAAGGTGAGCAATAATAATCTTTTTTATATTTAATTAAATGCGAGATGAAACCTCCGAAGCGACGTCGAATAAAATTTTACTATATACAGTATCTAGATAGTGGTAACAAAGTAAAAAAATTAAAAAATATAAATATTATATTTTAATATTTTAGATTGCATTTTATTCAAAATTTAAATAAATAAATCAAGTAAACAAATTTTACTATATACCTAAATAGTGTAATAATATGATTATTAATTTTAAAAAAAAATTCTTATCCAAAAATTAATTGTTTTCAATAATAATATTTTTATATTTAATCAATTGTGAGACGGCGTAGCGAGGCAGTAAAGTAAAATTTTACTATATAATTATATAAAAATGAAAGAAGTAAAAAGTTAAAATATTATACATATTTTATTTTACTATTTTGGATTGCATATTATTCAAAATTTATATAACAAAATCAAGGACGCATAATTTTATATGTAATGCATTTCATGAAAATTACTTTAAAAAAATAAAATTAAAATTTAATAAAAATTATGATCAAATTATTTTTTTCTTAAAGTTATTTCTAAATGATTTAATTTTTGTTCATAATTTAAAAATTTCCCAATGATAATAGACATAATAAGCATGACATCAAATATTATTTGAGTCAAAAATTAAAAAATTATAAGAATCATACTTTATAGTAACTTTTTGGATTTTCTTTTGTTAAAAAATTGAATAACTAAATAAAGTACATAAATATTTATTTGTATAAAATTTTTGGGAAATTATCAAATATACCCAAATATAAGCATGGTAATTTTTCTTGGTGCACAATATTTAATAAAAATAAGCACGATATTATTTGCCACAAATTCTATCGAAATAACTAGGTCACAAAATTAAAAGATGAGAATTATAATCACACAAAAATTTATTAGTTCAACTCGATTGTGAAAAACTGGATTTTCGATTTTCAACGATGCTATTTTTTAAGTAAATTATTATATATTTTTATTTAATTTATTGTATTTGTATACATATCATTTTTGAAACTTTTTTTAAGGTACAAAGAAAAAGTGTTAGAGTTTTTTGATTTAAACTCCATAATTTAATATATATATTTTTATCAATCTTAATTACTCGCAATGATAAGTCGTGCAGAAAATTATAGAGTTAGAAACATAATCAATTTTATCTTATGTTCATTTAATAATTCAAGATTATTAAAAAAAGGGGATATACTATTGGTACAGTACTATTTAGCATTTTATACTCATTGATCGCAAGATCAAATTTAAAATGCAAAAAGGTACAATTAGTCAATTATACGATGAGCAACAACAACCTTTTATATATTTAATGGATGGAGGTGCCGAAACGACGTCGAGTATAATAGTATAGATATCTAGATGGAGGAAACAAAGTAAAAAAATTAAAAATTTTAAAGATTATATTTTACTATTTTGGATTGCATTTTATTCAAAATTTAAATAAATAAATCAAGTAAACAAATTTTACTATATAACTAAATAGAGTAAATAGAGTAAAACATTAATACTAAAAATAACAATACAACAATACTAAAAAGTTGTTATATACAGAGGTCTAACGTTCGATTCCCGTCGAATTATCCCAATAACATATTAAAATTAATATTTATAATATTATTATACTAAACTATAAACAAATTATAAACAATTAAAAATAACTCGTACTTTATACGGACTATAAACTAGTATAATTAATTGTTGCTTGCAGAGAGAGATAATGTAGGCTAGAATATAATAGAACCCCAATTATCAAGTTTTGTGTTGTTTGTGTAATGTAGCACCATAACCCTGTATGTATCTTGTCTTGTGCATATTACCGTATAAACTTAGCTATAAACGATATGGTTGACATTGTTTATATATTTTTCTAAGGAAAAGTCTATATGTACCTTGTCTCGTGCATATTACCATATAAACTTAGCTATAAATGATATGGTTGACATTGTTTATATTTTTTTTTTATGGAAAAGATGACTGATTTGACGCGAAACGCGTAGCTAAACGCCTATACCCCTCCATTTGTTCATATCTTATGTCTCTCAATAGATCGGGTTTGAATTGGATCAGTCTTAATCCATACTCAAATCTATTTTAATTTTTGGATCGAATCGAACTAAATATTGAATTTTTTAACACCAATCCATATCCGCTCCACTAGAATCATGGATAATCGGGTCCAATCATTATTTTTTAAAAATAAAATTTATATTAATTTTAAAATCTAAAATAATAATATAAAGAGATTAGTTTTCGTGAGATAAACTCACATAAATTTCCTGAGGTTAAAAAAATTTCCCATAGAAATACACGAGGGTATTACTGTAATTACAAAAAATTATATACATTTACAAAAATACCATTACTATTCATTTGATTGTATATTCAAAAAAATTCCCATAAAAATACAGAAGGGTATTATTGTATATTTTTAACATATACATTTATACGTTTTTAAATTCAAATGTTTAATTTTAATCAAATATTTATTACACAATAACAAAGTTCAATTAAAAATAGGGTAAATTGAAATATTTTATATTATAATTTTGAATTATTTTTTAACCTATAATTTTAGATTTCAATCGATGTTTTAAATTATAAATTTTTATATTGTAATTTTAGATTTCAATCGATGTAAAAGATTTCCTTCTTTTATGATTTAATTTGAATGCAAATTATGTTCTTTTTTATATATAACATATATCATATTTTTAGAGTTCTCATCTTTTCAACATAATGTCAGTTATTTTTTTAATATATTTAAATATTTATGTTTTTAGACCAATCATATATTTGAATCGTTGAAAGTATTAATTGTTGGTTTGATAAGACCCACATGTTTAAAATTTTATTTACCTAAAAGTTATGTGATGCAATTATTAATTATGTATGATTTGATAACTACATTTTATATATTTTTTAAAACCAAATCTTATATATATATATATATATATATATATATATATATGGAGACACATGTAATAATATTTGTTTTGAACTCGGTAACATTATGTATAATCTAAAATTTATTTTTCATATCAATTATTTAAAATGGCAAAATAGAATTGTAGAGTATACTCAATCGATTAGAATAAATTTTATAATTTTATCTATCCAATATTCAGAAATTATATAAACCAATTTATGCATAAATAAAAATAAAAGAGGATGAGATAATAAGAGAAGATGTGGTTTATTTTATAGGATTTTTAAACGAAGCTCAAAATTAAGTGTGGCACACTTGTTTATGACATAAGTTATATAGGAGAATGTTAATTGTTCGATTACCAACAATAACATTATTTTACCATTTTTACATAATCATTTACCATTTTTATATAATCATTAAATAATGACATTTTTGTAATTTTTAAAAATACAGGGTTAAAATCATAGTTTCAATGTCATTGAAATAGTAATCTTAACTCTTTTATTGACTTTTTCCAGAGCTATTAAAATGATAATTGTTATCCTTGTATTGAAATTTAATATGTAGTAATAGATGGATAAATTGGATTCATTTGTTGCTAAAATTGATATTGAATTATCCTGATTTTTTTTAAAAAAAATTCATGTTGGATTTTATTTGGGCAGGTTAGAAATTACTCCATCAAGCTTACTCCAATCTATAATTCTTTATTAATATGTGAAATCCTCTTTTAATGGAACCTAAAATTTGGTTCGTAATATATTTTGGTTTCACCCCTAAAATTGGGTTCACATTATATTTTGGTTTCACCCCTAAAATCCTATTTTCCCTAGAATTCTATGTTGTTTTTTAAAAAATAGAAAACCATTATAATTATTTTATTTGTAATTTTTTTAATAGAAACATATTTCCCCTAGAATACTATATTCCTTTGAAAAGAATTAAAAATAGAATTCTTATGATAATTATAATTCTTTTGTTTATAATTTTTTATACTAGAAAAAGACAACGATCAAAAACCATTAACAAATATAGGGTAAAACACCAACGAATACAGTATACTGATAGTGTTAGTGCCCTAGATACAATGTAATTGTGCTTCTAGGAAAGACTATTTTGTTATTTAAGGATTATGTTCCGTCGATTATTCTAAGTTGATTTATTATATCTTTTTTTACTGCGAAATAAATGTTAGAATAATAAATGTCATTGGAATATGAAACATGTGTTCTATATCTTTAAGTATGTGACTTAAAAATGAGATTATATGAATACTGTTAATATTTCTAAATTTCCCTAATCGAGCATTAATAATATGGAGCAATTAATGCATAAAGATTAGTATGTTTGTTGATTGATGACCACATCTCATTGGTCATAGGTATAGTGATACTAAAGTCAAGAACATAGGTGCATGTAATATTCTACATGGCACTTGATAGACCCACAGTGAGATTCTATATGTTAATAATGTCATTAAAAAGACTCACAATGATAATGGTGTAATGATCCTTAGACTTGAGATCATCATATTTTTATACGAGGATTGATATACTTTGACTACATTAAAAGTTACCTTTGACTGAGTGATGATAAAAGTGGACACCGGGTATATTATGAGACGTAGGAAAAATATGAATGATAGATAAAGGATTTAACCCTCCGATTATTAGGAGAGATATTATTGGCCTCTTGATTGAGTGAGATTATAAAAATGCATGACCACGCTCAAATATTGATTTGTTTTTAATAGTCTACTCATTGATCAAGTAAACCCGGATTAAACGTTGAAGAGGATGACTAATTACATGCCTCTATTTTAATCTATAATATTTGGTTAAAGAGATTATATTACACAGAAACATTTATCACGAAAGGTTTAAATGGATCACCAATTATTATTATTACTTGGGTAGCAATGATGTATTACTAGATGCCGCTCATTGTTTATAATTTTATTATTAAATATTAAAATTATTGCCAACGCAATAATAACCTACAGGGTTACACGCAAAGAACGTTTTAAACGGAGCCTTATTTAAATTACGAATTTAAATAAATTATTATTATTATTTCGAATTATAGAATTGATTAAGTATGACTTGATTAATTACAATATAATTCGAATTAATATTAAAACAAAAATCAGATTGGGTCTTAGGAAGCCCAAAACGGATTAGGGTTTTAAGCCCAAACTCTTTCTCTTTAAATACATGAGGATGTATTGTTTTAGGGTTAATCTTTGCAAAATTGTTTTTAGCAAAACCCTAGCAGCTCTACATCAAGAGAGGCTAGAGAGAGAGAGATCGAGGGCAGTTTTCGGCTAGTAACGACTCAGGTGATTGTTGGATAATTGGGCGTTCGTGTGGACTGATTAGAGACGCAGATCTTGCATCAAGGGCTCCGTGGTGATTGCATCTTGGACCTCCATCTTTCAGAATTCATAAAGCTCTTTAAAAGGTACGATTTCGTTTCTCCATAATCAGCCATGTCTTGTACACGGATCCTAGGGTTAGGGTTTCGATTTTTAATTGTTTTTTGAAAGGCATATGACTCAGCCTATTTGTATTTCGAGGATACAACTCAACTTAAATTAGATTGTAATAAGTAATTAATGGTAACTGTCACAGGAATCTCAGATAGTGATATCTGTCAGAAGAAAGAAGAATGTCAATCTATAGTTTTGATGTTTTACACCGAAAGAAGATTCAGACAACTGATCAAGCCTTGGTGTAGCATTGATGCAATTGGATTTTATTTGCAGTGACAAGAGATTTCAATAGTGACAGAGGCAGTACAAGAGGAATTAAAGTGTGTTGAGAAAGTACATGGATCACAACTGAGAGTCAAAGTGAAGAATAGAAATTGGAGTTAGTCGTTCATGAACCAGACAGTACATCGAACGTCAACAATTATCCAGTGGAAATTATTCATTACTAACAGTGGTTCATTGAGGTAAATTAAGTATTTATTGATTTTAATTAGTTCACCTTTAATTGATATAAATCCTTATAGTTTATTTAATTAATGAATTAATTCTAAAAGAATTAATTTATTTATTAAATTACTTATTATGTCAATTTAGTCTGAATTAATTAATTAATCATTAAATAATTAATAAGGTTTCTATGACATAAAAGAATAAATGTGAAAAGCTGAGATTATGTCCCTCATTAGCCTGTGAAGGCTCCTCTACCGTGACTATGGTAGGCACTGTTTCAGTTCCTATGTGCTCTCTTCGCTGAGTGTCCCTATCTTCATTCATTTCTACATGTTCTCCCATTGTTAGTAATAACAGTGGGGTTGTGCTTGACACTTTACAGGATGCCATGGCCGACTGGCGAAATTCAATGGACTCATCCTGTTGAGAGAATGGTTCCAGTAAATGTTCATTAGCCATATCAAAGTTCATATCCTGTTGGGAGGATATGAATGAGCTTACAGTTGCCTCAGGTTCATTTCTACTCTTCTTTAGTAGAGGCAGAGCTGTGGGTTCACTCACTTCATCACTACTTCTTGCACTTCTTTTTGGCTGCAATTTCCTTCTGTATTGGTAGAATTTAGTTGTTTTTGACTCAGTGTTTGGCTCTTTGACCTGGGATAGAGATTGTGGTGCTACAATCCCTTGGTCAGTCCTAACAACCACTTGGGTTTCAGAAGTAGATTGAGATACAGAAGTAGTTTCAGAGTTAAGAGGCAATACCTGGTCAGCAGATGGAGGTTGAAGTTCTGGTTCAGCTTGTTCTTGAACAACTGGTTCTTGTTCAGGTACTGGTTCAGTTGGCTCAGGAACTTGTTCTTCAAGAGGAGGTGCAAGTTGTTCAACTATTTGAGGTACTTGTTCAATTGCTGCTTCAGGTTGATCAGGAACTGGAGCAAGTACATTCTGAATGATAGGAAGTTGAATGTAGGTGGACATGTATTGAGTAACAGCCACTTGCACATTTGGAAACTTTACTTCAGCACCGTATCCTGTGAATAGTTTGGTTGAAGGTTTACCAGACACCTTAGATTGACAATTCAGGAATGGAGCATGAAGTTCAATAGGAACCAAGTGGTTAAAAATCAATGTAAAGAATCTAGGGTAATAGAATAAGACTTTTTCACCCTTATCAATGTTCTTCTTAGCATTGATAATTCTTCGGGTTAAATGGCAGTTAGGTCACTCAACTGACTGAAAACTTTCAGTTGGGTCATCCAACTCAAAAAACTTTCATCCAGGTCACTTAACAAATAAAAACTTTCAATCAGGTCATAAAACATGTTAAATGACCTGATTTTGACGTGTTTAATGACATGATTTTAACGTGTTTAATGACCTGATTGAAAGTTTTTAACGTGCTTAATGACTTGATTGAAAGGTTTTATTTGTTAAGTGACCTGATTGAAAGTTTTTTGAGTTGGATGACTCAACTGAAAGTTTTGAGTCAGTTGAGTGACTTAACTGCCATTTAACCCATAATTCTTTGAACCATAGGAACACAAAGAAGTCTTCCAATATTGATGCTTCGATTATGAGCAATTGCAAATCCAATATGTTGCAAAAAAGAAGTTATTACATTGAAGTTTCTTCTTGTAGTATTTGCAAACACCTTTGCCAGCGTGTCAAATAGATAATCCCATTCTTGAACAAGATACTTTTTATTCAGAGAAGAGAGATCTATTTCATGTTGATAATTAATTCCAGTGAAAAAATTAATCAACTCTTGATTGGACGGAAGATCTTGAAAATTTTCATTGGGAAAGCCCAGAACAGTGTTAATAACAGATTCATTCACTGTGTACTGATTCGGTCCAACGGTGAAAATAAAAGATCGATTATCCCTTGAAGCAACAGCAGTTGTACACATTATTTGTAAGGGTTCAATCTTCAAAGGAGCATCCAGTCTTAATGCAGTGCTAACCAGTGAATGATTATTCAAGAAATTAATCCAAGGTCGAAACCGTTCGATGGAACACCTTTCGGGATCAAAATATCCGACCAAATTATGATTTATTAGCTCAAAATGTTCATCAATATAATTAGCCATTTTTTAAACAATTTTTGCCCTTTTAAAAATCCAGATTTTAACAAAATAAACAATTAAACTGAATTATTTCGAATTAATAATTAATTAAAAATTCGAAATTTTTCAAAGTTCTTCAAAAATTCTGGAAAAATCACACTATGATCTAGAATCAACCACGAGTACTCAGGTATTTTTAGATTTCACAGAATCAACATCAAAAGTCTCAAAATTCAGATCGAAAATTCGAGTTTTCGAAACCAAGAAATGCAAAAACTCGACTAAAACTCTCGATTTAACCGTCAATTGGATGTTTAATCGATGTAATGAACTCAGATAGAGCAAATCAGTGTTTAATCGGGAAGAAAATTGAGTAGAATTTCGACTTATTGATGTATGTATATGTGTGTATCGATGGATAGCCTCTGTGACTTAACACGAGAGGTTTATGACAAAACACAGGATATGACAAAACACATACACTCTACTGTTATATATACTAAGCCCTGAATATGACATAATCCTTACTACTACCCGAATATGACATAAATCTAATACTAATGTGAATATGACATAATTCTTACCATAATGCAAATATGACATAATTCTAACTAAATGCCCGAATATGACATAATTTACATTATCATACGATTATGACATTATTACACTAACACACGATTATGACCTTATTTATACTAACACATGATTATGACATACTGTACACTATACCAGGTATGACAAAATTTATACTACAGTCGAATATGACATAAAACTCGATTATGACAAAATTCTGACTAAGACTGTATTATGACATAATTCTATTATGACTTAAAATAAACAGAAATTAATATACAAACAAACTACTACAATAAAAATAAAATAATAATTTACAGAAAATTAGAAATATTAATAAAATAATAATTTACAACAAATTAATTATTTACAACACAGAAATAAACATAGGTTAGTCTTTTTACGAAATCAAACAATAATAATAAAAGGACAAACACTACAAATCAAATCAAATCAAATAAAATAACATATTAAATATTTACATAATTATTTCTGATGAATTAATAAATCTATAAATTTTCTAATAAAATAATTTCCATATAGAAAATTATTCAAAAAGAAACTATGATTTATTTAAACAACAAAAATAATTAAACTGAATTTAAGATAATAACATTTTCAAGAAAAATAGATTTCTCATAAATTACAACTTGTAAAATTCGAGAAAAATATTTTTAAAGAAAATGAATTAATTTAAAAACACAAGAAGTAATTACAAAAAAAAAATAGAGAAGATAATAACAATGATTTAAGAAGAAACAAGCAAGATTATAAGTTGATAAAATAATTATACAAGTGATTTAAATAACAAATATTAACACACCAATCACTTGTAAATTATTAAAGATCAAACCTCAGATATTAACCAGTTTAATTACTAAGACTATTTAACATACCCAATTCACCAACAATTCCGGTAAATGTGGATTCGTCAAGAGACTTAGTAAAAATATCTGATGTTTGTTCTTCCGTAGGTACAAAAAATAACTCCACGGTACCATTCATGACATGCTCTCGAATAAAATAATACATGATGTCAATATGCTTTGTCCTTGTGTGCTGCACAGGATTGTTAGAGATTGCTATGGCACTTGTATTGTCACATAAAATAGGAATTTTATCAAGTACAAACCCATAGTCTCTCAACTGATTCCTGATCCACAAAATCTGTGCGCAACAGCTTCCAGAAGCTATATATTCAGCTTCAGCTGTTGAGTTGGAAACTGTTTGTTGTTTCTTGCTGTACCAGGAAACTAGTCTACCACCTAGAAATTGACAACTCCCAGATGTGCTTTTTCTATCCACAACACTTCCTGCATAGTCTGAATCTGTATATCCAACAAGATTAAAACCAGAATCTTTAGGGTACCAGTTGCCTAAGTTAGGCGTACCCTTAAGATATCTCAGAATTCGTTTAACAGCAATGAGATGAACATCTCTAGGATCCGATTGGAACCTTGCACACAAACACGTAGCATGCATAATATCAGGTCTACTCGCAGTAAGGTAAAGTAATGAGCCTATCATACCTCTATAGCTTGTGATATCTACCTTGGCAGAATTTTCACATGCTCCAAATTTGACAGCAGTAGATGATGGTGTTCTTGCTGAAGATGAGTCCTCCATTTGATACTTCTTGAGAAGCTCTTTGACATACTTGGATTGACAGATAAATATTCCATCTGTCCTTTGATTTATTTACAATCCAAGAAAGAACTTCAGCTCACCCATCATGCTCATTTCAAATTTACCCTGCATTAACTTTGCAAATTTCTTGCACAAAAGATCATTAGTAGACCCGAATATTATATCGTCCACATAGACTTGGACTATAATTGTATCATTCTTATGTTTCTTTGTGAAGAGAGTTTTGTCTATGACACCTCTAACAAAATCATTTTCAAGTAAAAATTCAGAGAGAGTGTCATACCATTTCCTTGGTGCTTGCTTAAGACCATAGACAGCCTTGAAAAGGAAGTAGACATAGTCAACTAGATCTGGATCTTCAAAGCCAGGGGGATGTTCTACATAAACCTCTTCATCTAGCTTGCCATTCAAGAAAGCACTCTTGACATCCATTTGATAAACTTTAAAGTTTGAAAATGCTGCGAATGCCAAGAATATTCTAATGGCCTCAAGTCTAGCCACTGGAGCATAGGTCTCATCATAATCAATGTCTTCAGATTGGGAGTAACCCTTTGCTACCAGTCTTGCTTTATTTCTCGTCACTGTGCCATCTTCATCAAGTTTGTTTCTGAATACCCACCTTGTGCCAACTACTGGTCTGTCTGTAGGTCTGGGTACCAGCTTCCAAACTTCTTGTTGTTTAAATTGATTGAGTTCATCTTGCATAGCAATCACCCAATCAGGATCAGAAAGAGCTTCTTCAGTTTTCTTAGGTTCCATTTCAGACAGAAACCCTGAATAATTGCATTGATTCTGAAAAGATCTTCTAGTCTTTACACCAATAACTGGATCACCAATAATTAGCTCAAAAGGATGAGCTCTATTCCAAACAGTCTGTCTGGGAAGATTAGATCTTGATGATTCACCTTGTTCTTCATTGTGATGTTGTGTGTGTCCAGTTGACCCTTCATTGTCTCCCCCTGAGTTGTTTCCAGGTTGACTAGATGATGATTGTTTAGAAGAGTCAGGGGAATTTTGACTATTATCATTGCTTTCATCACCATTACCCTGATCATCATTGTTGTCATTAGCATCAGCAAAAATCTCAGGTGCATTGTCATCATCTGAATCTGTATCTGTCATGTCATCGAAAGATAGCTTCTCAGATGGATTCTCAATTTGGATACTAGGGAGTTTAGTGTCATCAAATGTTACATTGACACTTTCCATCATCTTCTGTTCATCAATCACATACACCCTGTATGCTCTCATTGAATAACCAATATCAGCCATAATTTCATAGGGTGTCTTCATTTGATCTTTATTGATTAGAGTTCGATTCTGGGTATAGCACGCAGTATTGATAGCTTCAGCCCAAAAGTACAATGGAAGCCTTGATTCACTTAACATAGTACGTGCAGCTTCAATCAAGGTTCTATTCTTTCTTTCCACTACCCCATTTTGCTGAGGAGTTCTTGGAGCTGAGTATTGTCTGGTTATACCATTCTCAGTGCAGAAGTCATTTAAAACTGCATTCTTGAATTCAGTTCCATTGTCTGATCTTATAGCTCTCACTAGATACGTAGAATCTCGCTCAATTAATTTGATGTGATCAATCACCAGTTGTGGAGTCTCAACTTTAGAATTCAAAAACAGGACACATGTGTATTTTGAAAAATCATCAACAATCACTAGAGCATATCTCTTTCTTGACATAGACATCACATTAACTGGACCAAACAAATCCATATGAAGTAATTGTAATGGTTCAGTTATTGAAGATGTGTCAGTGCTCCTGTGACTTGCCCTTTTTAGCTTGTCTTTTTTACATGCATCACAAAGTCCTTCTTGAGTGAATTCCATTGAAGGCAAACCTATCACCAACTCTCTTTTAACCAGAGAATTCATTGTCTTAAAATTAAGATGAGAAAGTTTCTTGTGCCATAGCCAACTCTCAACATTAGATGCTTTAGTGTAGAAGCAAGTGATTTCTTCAGTGCTTCCTGAGTTCATATTGGCTACGTACAGATTGCCTTTTCTAACCCCTGTCAGTTGTGGCTTTTCATGTCTCTTGTGTGAAATTAGACAATTCTTCTTGTTGAAATGAACTTCATAACCTTTGTCACAGAATTGACTGACACTGAGCAAATTGTGCTCAAGTCCTTTCACAAAAGAGACTTCATCAATGATAACATTTCCAGCTTCAAGTCTGCCATATCCATAAGTTCTACCTTTGCTGTTATCTCCAAAGGTAACTACTGGGCCGGCCTTCTCCACCACATTTGTCAGCAGGGTTCTGTCACCAGTCATGTGCCTTGAACAACCATTGTCCAAGATCCAGGTCACTCGTTCAACCTGCTCAACACCCAGCAATGACAAACGGATTAAACCTTCTTCGGAACCCAAATTTGATTGGGTCCAGAGTACTTAAAGAATTGGCCTTTGTCAGGCAAAACAACATTCTTTACTTTAACAACAGCTTTACCATTATTCAACAAACATTTCACTTTATAAACAGATTTGACAAACTTCTGTTTTATTCTAGGTATCCATGTTTCTTTAGCAGCAATAACACTTGTTTCATTGACTGGACATTTGACCTTGTAAACAACCTTAGTAGAACTTTGTTTAGGCTTAGGTACAAATGTTTCTCTCCTAACATAAGGAGGACTAGCAGTCATTGATCTGACATTTTTGTTTCTGCTCATATGTTGTCTAGGGGCAGTCTTATCAGCACATGCATGATTACCAGAAAAGTAAGCAGACATGATATTAAAAGCACAAGACATACAATTGACAACACCACATGCTTTATGAGAATAATCAATAATAGGCATAGCATGCATGTCAGACTTGTTATTGTTCTTTTTCAACTTGTTGTCACTTTACCCAATTTGAGAAGAACTAGTTAACTCAACAACCTTAACTTGTTCCTTAGCAGATTTGTCATTATCAAGGACTATGCCATTAGCACTGTCCTCATTTTTCATTTCTTCCTGAATGACAATAGAAAGCATATTGGGTGGTTCAGCAACAGATTTTTTAAACATTGGTTTTTCAACATTCTTGAGAATGTGTGGTATACCTCTTTCTTTAGCTGAAATAGGATTAGGAGAATGATTGCTCAAAGAACCAACAGCTTGATTGTAATCAAACCCTATTCCTACAGTTCGTTCTACTGCTTGTTTGTTGAAGAACTCTTTAGAAACTTTAACAGTATTATAACAAGCTCTAATATGTGTTTCAAGTTCTTTAATCCTGATGTCTTGTTCAGCAATCCTATCAACTTGTTTTACCATGTATTCTCCTAGCGACTTATCTCTGCAGTTAAGTCTAGCTATTTCTTCTATATTCTTATCTTGATTAATCTGCACCTTTTTTAAGTCTAACATTTCATTTTCAAGTTTAGTGTTTACAAGACTTATTCTATCGTATCCTTTTTGTGCATTAGTCAAGCAATTACGTAAACTATGAATTAACTCATCATCAGTAAAAGTTACCGGTGTGGTGTAATAAGTTGATGATTCAGCATTTGCCACCAGCGCAAAGTTTCCATATTCTTCATCTTCGCTATCTGTGTCATCCCAGCTTTTACCAGCAGCTACATAAGCTCTTCCACTCTTCTTCTTTTCAGAAGCATAATCTTTCTTCTGTGCTTGCTTGGGTTTCTGACACTCAGTAGCAAAGTGTCCCAACTCATTACAATTGAAACAACGGATCTTGCTTCTGTCAACAGTTCCAGTTTTGTAACCTCCCCTGTTACTAGAGGATGAAGAACCTCCTCTCTGAAATCTGTTATTTTGCTTAAACCTGAACTTTGGATTTCTTCTGAATCTGAAGTTACTAAATTGTCTCACCATCATCGCCATAGATTCATCTTCCAATTGATCCAGCTCTTCAAGTGAATAAAATTCTCCACCATCCTGAGTAGCTGGTGTTTGGCCATGTTCCACTTCAGTTTGTTCCTTGTTGAAGCTGTTAGGTTGAACAACTTTAGCTTCAAATTCCTTAGGAACCTCAACTACTAGAGCTGTAGAAGAATTTGCCATTCTGCCTTTGCCAGAGAATTCCTTCTGCTGTACTTGTTCTAATTCATATGTTTTCAGAACACCAAACAGCCTTTCAAGAGCAATCTTAGTTAAATCTCTAGATTCTCTGATGGCGGTGATTCTATGCTCTAAGTGAGTAGGCATAGTCAGTAAAAACTTCATGTTGATCTCCTTCTGGGTATATTGCTTGCCATGAACTTGCAAGTTGTTGATTATTTTGTTATACCTTTCGAACACTTCCTGAATGCCTTCATTAGGGCCAGCTCTAAAGTGTTCATATTCAGAGGTCAAAATTTGAAGTCTATTTTCCTTGACTTCATCAGTCCCTTCATTAATGATCTCAATAGTTTCCCAGATGTGCTTAGCAGTTTTACAATTCCTTACATGGCTATACATTACAGCATCTAGGGAATCTAATAAAATGAGTCTCAAATTTTTATCCAATCCAGCTTCCTCTTTTTCTTCAGCGGTAAAGTTCTTAGGGTCCTTTGGATAGGATTTTGCAGGTATTGTCACAACTCCATTTGTAACAGTTTCAGCATCATGTTGGATAGGAATTACTGGTCCATTTTTCAAAACCCATAAGAATCTTGGATTTGCTACATCAAGAAATAACTCCATTTTGTTTTTCCACATGTCATAGTTATCTTTATTAAAGATAGGAATTTTAACATTGCCTTTGGCTGACATGATGAATTTTTAAGAGAGTTAAAAATTCGAGCTTGATTTTTGATTGAGTAAAATTAGGATCTTGATTTGTGTATCAATCAATAGGCTCTGATACCAATTGTTAGGTCCAATAAGATTGTAGAAGGGGGGGTTGAATACAATCTATATCATTTTCTCCAAATTTATTCGTTAAACAATTTTCACTTAAACGAATATTTTATGCGGAATAATATAACACAAATTTCAAGTTGAATATAACAATATATTAACTTGATGGGTGTTACAAAATCAGTACAAGTGATTATCAAGAAATTAATAACTAATTAGAAAATTCGACATGAACTTTTCTAATTTAGTTAATAAAAATCAAGATATCAAGTCAAGAACTAGGAAACTTAATTCGCTAGTAATACACAAGTCACAAATAATCAAGTTCCAATGGATACAATTTTTGTTACAAGGAACTCAAGAATTTATGGCAATTTAATTGAGCTTGAAAGATGAGAGAGAGATATAATAAGTTGGCTTTTCTTTCTTCTTGTTTTTCTGCCCGTGTATGTCTGTGTCTTTTTGCTTCTGTTGGTTTCTGTCCATTTTATAGCAATGTTAGATATTTGCTGCCACCATGACATAATTTGTTCCATGACATAACCTGTATATTTCGGTATGACAAAAACCTTGTCATGACATAACTTGAGTAGTCGGTATGACAAAAACCTTGTCATGACATAACTTCATAATTCGGTATGACATAATATGTGTTATGACATACTCTCAGAATTCGGTATGACATAATCTGATCATGACATAATCTGATCTTCAGCTCAGAATGACATAAACCTCACGTTTTCTGTCAACATGACATAATCTGTGCAGCTCTATTCCTGGCTCCCTCATGGGATTTTCCACTCGCAGTTTCACCTGGAGAAGGTGGAAGACAACTCAGTCTTTCTGTCACTGAAGCAATTCAGACCTCAATTCCAACTGACATGACAGAAATGACTGTGGTTAGGGATTTGCGAACTCCCGTTGCACCACCACTGACCTTCCAAGAGAAGGCTAGGGTGATTTTACCTGCAGGTACAATGGAAGCAGCTTTGGAACATGAGAGGAGTGATGTGAGGATCACCTCTAAACTGAGTGAAACACATGCACGTGAGATGAGTGATACTCAGAGAGATAGTGAGGTGAGCGCACACAATGACACAAACACTCTTTCTCTCATGGCAGAATTGAATCAAATGAAAGAAAATCTTGCTCAAGCTGAAGAAGACAATAAAAACTTAAGGTTTGACATGGATAACATGAGAACTATCTTCAACAACAAGATCAATGCAATTAAACTCTCGCAGCAACAAGCGATCGAAGATTCTGGAGATGTCACAGTGGCTCAAGATCTCATTATCACTTCTATATCAAGTAAAATGGAAGATCTGCAGAAAGAAGTAAATGAGAATCATTTATCCACTGGTCATCGAGTAAGTCAAATTGAAAGGCAAACTGTTTATCAAGCTAAAGGGTTAAGACACTTGTATAACATCATCAGCAGAACTCACTCTACTACACCAGAAGAGGTGAGGTTCTTTGAAGGTGATGGTGAAGATGACCCAAGCCACAGAACTGTAGAGGATTCCTCAACTAAGGGGGAGAAATCTAGAGGGGGAGCAAGTGCAAGTAAATCAAAATCAAAATCTGATAAACAAGTTGAAGATACAAGTGACAAGGGAAAGAAAGCTCAAACAACACAGGAGGATGACAGTACAGAAGGTTATTACTACTCAGGTGAACCTGATAACCTTGATATTTTTGCTGATTTGGACTTTTCAGATGATGGTGAAGAGTTTGGTCAACCAGATCTCAGTTTTTGGGATGATGAAGAGATTCCAGTTCCTGATCCTGCTGAACTTCAAAGAATGGATTTTGAAGCCAATCAAGAACTTGAACAGAATGAAGCTAATCTGTCTATGAGAGATGAAAGACTCAAAAAGACACTAGAACAGATAGCTCATAATGAAAGGCTTCAAAAGGCTGAAAAGGAAGCTCTTCAAATGCAACATGCTCAGAAGCTTGAAGCAAGAAAGATGTATATCAGACTCAAGAGTGGAGACAAATGGGAACGTGCTCAAAAAGCAATTGATTCACCTCAGAGTTCTGATTATGAAGATCGTCGTCTTGGAGAAATTCTCGAGGAATTTAAATTGGCAAATCCAATTCATGATATGTATATAAGGGCCTTAAAGGTAGAAGTCATCAGGATAACTACTGCATTTGATCCCAAATCTGATGAGCTGGTAATATTTGTGGATTGTCATAATGTTGGAACTTTCAGAGTATCTATTCAGTTCTTTTATGATAGATCGCTGACAGAGATTTAGGTACTTAGGCCTAAAGTGAGAACATCGTCTGAGCTAGGTGTTTTGCTACATGAAAAGTTCAAAGAATTTGCTGAAAGAGCTGGACCAGAAGTGATTAAGAATCCTCCACAAGTAAAATTTCTTAAGGGAGAGATACTTCATTCAATCAATCTTCAGACAGATGAGTTATATGAACATCATGCAAAACACTTGGTATATGCTGAATATGCTCTCAGAAATCATGGATTCTTGACTGAAGAAAAGGTAATAGCTGCTAATCACATTCGATCCTATGCACAAACGAATATAAAAGATTACAAGAAATTTCAAGGTGAACTGAGAAAGAAGCTTGGAATTCCTTTAATCTTACCTCAAGGATTGTCGTCAAGAAGAGAGCGTCTTGTTGATTCTGATTTGCACAAGAAACTTCAAGTCACAGATGAACCTGAAGAAGGAGAATTCAGAAGGGAAGACAGTCCGAAGTGAAGAACTGCTCTACATGTTATATCTTTAGAGCTTAAATAGAACAAGATAGGTTAATGTGAAATATGATCAGTCTAGAGGATCATCTATCTTGTATTTATCTTTTAAGTTTGAATCTGGAAATGTTAAATATAAACTAGAACCATTTTTCATTATTTACTTTGCAATTACAGTTTTATCTTTTACTAGTTTAAGTTGAGTTAGTTGAGTTATCCTCTAGGAATTTGTTTGTTAATTTTTAACAAACAAATAGGGGGAGATTGAAAGGCATATGACTCAGCCTATTTGTATTTCGAGGATACAACTCAACTTAAATTAGATTGTAATAAGTAATTAATGGTAACTGTCACAGGAATCTCAGATAGTGATATCTGTCAGAAGAAAGAAGAATGTCAATCTATAGTTTTGATGTTTTACACCGAAAGAAGATTCAGACAACTGATCAAGCCTTGGTGTAGCATTGATGCAATTGGATTTTATTTGCATTGACAAGAGATTTCAATAGTGACAGAGGCAGTACAAGAGGAATTAAAGTGTGTTGAGAAAGTACATGGATCACAACTGAGAGTCAAAGTGAAGAATAGAAATTGGAGTTAGTCGTTCATGAACCAGACAGTACATCGAACGTCAACAATTATCCAGTGGAAATTATTCATTACTAACAGTGGTTCATTGAGGTAAATTAAGTATTTATTGATTTTAATTAGTTCACCTTTAATTGATATAAATCCTTATAGTTTATTTAATTAATGAATTACTTCTAAAAGAATTAATTTATTTATTAAATTACTTATTATGTCAATTTAGTCTGAATTAATTAATTAATCATTAAATAATTAATAAGGTTTCTATGACATAAAAGAATAAATGTGAAAAGCTAAGATTATGTCATATTGGAATAGAGCTGCACAGATTATGTCATGTTGACAGAAAACGTGAGGTTTATGTCATTCTGAGCTGAAGATCAGATTATGTCATGATCAGATTATGTCATACCGAATTCTGAGAGTATGTCATAACACATATTATGTCATACCGAATTATGAAGTTATGTCATGACAAGGTTTTTGTCATACCGAGCTACTCAAGTTATGTCATGACAAGGTTTTTGTCATACCGAAATATACAGGTTATGTCATGGAACAAATTATGTCATGGTGGCAGCAAATATCTAACATTGCTATAAAATGGACAGAAACCAGCAGAAGCAAAAAGACACAGACATACACGGGCAGAAAAACAAGAAGAAAGAAAAGCCAACTTATTATATCTCTCTCTCATCTTTCAAGCTCAATTAAATTGCCATAAATTCTTGGGTTCCTTGTAACAAAAATTGTATCCATTGGAACTTGATTATTTGTGACTTGTGTATTACTAGCGAATTAAGTTTCCTAGTTCTTGACTTGATATCTTGATTTTTATTAACTAAATTAGAAAAGTTCATGTCGAATTTTCTAATTAGTTATTAATTTCTTGATAATCACTTTACTGATTTTGTAACACCCATCAAGTTAATATATTGTTATATTCAACTTGAAATTTGTGTTATATTATTCCGCACAAAATATTCGTTTAAGTGAAAATTGTTTAACGAATAAATTTGGAGAAAATGATATAGATTGTATTCAACCCCCCCTTTTACAATCTTATTGGACCTAACATTTTTATCGTTTATCGCTGTGTTTTATGCCTCGAAACCCAACATATAATGTGACAACCCGGGTCAAATCCCGAGCTTTTTTCGAAAATCGGGTTGAGTCCCGATATCGAATCCAAAATAAGCCAAAGCATATTGTCCCAATTGCAGCCAACATCGGTAGTCCACAAGCCCACCACAGGTCCCCAAAAGATCATGATTTGTTGGTGCACTTAGTAGTATTACTTTTTCTTATATATTGAACTAAAGTCCCATATTTCCTCGATGTGGGACTAGGGTGTTACATATACAATCTAGGGTTACTTTATATAAATTTTTGTTAAACACCAATGAATACGTAGTCTGATCGTATAACATTTTATAAAACACTAACGAATCTATAACCTTTATTAATAAATCCCTGTTTAATGGTACTTTTGTAACAAATTTGGTTCCACCCTTGTTTTGGTTTCATCATAGATTCCTACTCCCCTAAAATTCATATTATTTTCTAAAAAAAAATTGTTTGGAATTTTGTTATAATTATAATTCTTTTAGTATAATCTTACTGAATTGTACAAATAACGTATCTATTAGAACCAGGACCATGTATGTTATGTTTTCTTGATTGTTTAACATATAATCTTAAATAAATAAATAAAAAACTATATCTATAACCTTTGTTAATAAGCAAAATCCTTTTTTAATGTACTACTTTGTACCAAATTTGGTTCACATCATATTTTGGTTTCACCCGAAGACTTCAATTTCCCCTAGAATTCTATGTTATTTTATAAAATAAATAAAAAAATCCTAATTTTTTTATTACAATTTAATCAAAAAAAGACTACGAATACATATATTGATCTACGTTGACATACTTATCTATAAAAAACGAAATATATTTTTCCACCTCTAAGATTCCTATTTCTCCGAGAATTCTATATTATTTTTTAATAAAATAATAAAACTGTTAATACTATTATAATTGTAATTTGTTATTATAATTCTATTTGAAAGGCATATGACTCAGCCTATTTGTAGTTAGAGGATCCTAATCAACTTAAACCAAATTGTAATAAGTAAATATACATATGAACTGTCACAGGAATCTCAAGAAGTATTATCTGTCAGAAGAAAGAAGAAAAGTCAATCTATAGTTTTGATGTCGTACACCGGAAGACGATTCAGTTATCTGATCAAGCCCCAGTATAGCATTGAAGCGAATGAATTCATTTGAACAGTGATAGAGATTTTTCGAGTGATAGTTTGAATGTCAGTTACAGTACAAGAGAATTGAGAGAAGAAATAAACCACAACCTAAAGTCAAAAGTGAAGAAGCATCATTGAAGTTAGTCGTTCATGAACCAGACAGTACATCGAACGTCAACACAAGTCAGTGGTAATTCTTTACTACCTTCAGTGGTTTGTAAGAATTAAATTAATTATTTATTGATTTAATTAAATTCATTTATAATTGATATAAATCATTTAGTTGATTTAATTAAATGAATTAATTCTAGAAGAATTAATTTATTTATTAAATTAATTATTGTATCAATTAAATGTGAATTGGATAATCATTAATTAATTAAATGGATCAATATGACTTAAAAGGAAAAGGATTGGATTATGTCTTGGTGAAGACAAAATCGGTATGACCTAAATTATGTCATACCGAGAAGCTTCAACATTATGTCTTACCGAGCTAAGCTTCTGGATTATGTCATACCGACTGAAGATTGCAGTTTAGGTCATACCGAGCAATTTCAGATTATGTTATACCGAGCCAAAATATCCTGATTAAGTCATACCAACCACCTGCCAGCTGTTTTAGGTCATACCGAACTTTTATTAAGTCATACCGACCAGGTTTATGTCTTAATGGAGGTTTGTGTAAGTCTTAATGAAGAAAAATTAAGTCTTGGAAGCAGATTAAGTCATGCTGGAGCAGTTAAATATCCTACAAAAAGCTAGCAAGACTTGTTGCTGATATAAAAGAACCAAAGACAGCAGATTATGTCATAACTGAGAAACACAGCAGAATATAATTCCATCCAGCAGATTTTCTCTCAAGAAACTCAAGAACACCAAAGCCTAAACAATTCCTAGAAATTCAAGTTCTTCATCTTTGTAATATTCTATCCGATAGAACTTGATTACTTGTGATTCTTGTACTACTAGCGAATTAAGTTTCCTAGTTCTTATCTTGATCATTATTAACTAAATTAGAAAAGTTCATGTCGAATTTTCTAATTAGTTATTAACATCTTTATAAGTTGTTATACTGATTTTGTAACACCGTATCAAGTTAATATACAGTTATATTCAACTTGAAAAATTGTGTTAAGTAATTCCGCACAAATTTGTCTTTGCTAAAATATTATCTAACGGACAAATTTTGATAAAAAGGTTAAGATTGTATTCAACCCCCCCCTTCTACAATCTTATCGGACCTAACAATTGGTATCAGAGCCGATTGATTGATACACAAATCAAAGATCCCATTTTACTCGATTAAAAATCATCCCCGAATTTTTTAACTCTCTTAAAAAATTCATCATGTCTTCTAAAGTTGGAACTGTGAAAATTCCCATATATGACAAAAACAGTTATGATATGTGGAAGAACAAAATGTTAATGTTCCTCGAGGTTGCAAATCCTAAATACATGAAAGTCTTATCAGAAGGACCAATAATACCTTTTGGATTAATTCCTGAAGTTGTTACTGATGGAAAAGTTGTTGCCCCTGCAAGGTTTGTACACAAAGATTCTTCTGAATACACTCTTGTTGAAAGAGAGGAAGCTGGACTTGACATTAATTTAAGACTGATCTTAATAGATTCTCTAGACTCTGTAATGTACAGTCATGTGATTAACTGCAAGACTGCAAAGCACATGTGGGAAACCATTGAAACTGTGAATGAAGGAACAGAGGAAGTTAGGGAGAATCGTCTAGAAATTCTGACATCTGAGTATGAACACTTTCGATCAGCATCCAATGAAAGTATTCAAGATGTGTTTGAAAGATATTACAAACTTGTCAACAATTTACAGATGCATGGCAAGTACTACACTCAGAAAGAGATCAACAGAAAATTTCTACTGTCAATGCCTGTTCATCTAGAACATAGGATTACAGCTATCAGAGAGTCGAGGAATCTAAGTGAAATTACTGTAGAAAGACTCTTTGGCATTTTAAAAACCTATGAACTGGAACAATCTCAACAAAAGGAGATTTATGAAAAAGGAAGAGTTGCTAATACTTCTACAGCTCTTATTGTTGAGAACAAACAGGAAGTGGAAGATAAGGTTATTCAATCTTATAGTGTTGACAGTGGCAAGCTTGAAGTTGAAGTTGGTCAAACGAATGCTAGTCCAGATGAAGGAGACTTCTATTCGTTAGAAGAGCTAGATCAGTTGGAAGATGAGTCCATGGCTTTGTTGGTAAGGAAATTCAATAACTTCAGATTCAGGAAGAATCCCAAGTTCAGGTACAAATCTAACTATAACAGGTTCCAGAGAGGAGGTTCTTCATCCTCAAGTAACAGAGGAGGTTACAAAACTGGAACAGTTGAAAGAAGTAAAATTAGATGCTACAACTGTAATGAACTTGGACATTTCGCTACTGAATGTCAGAAGCCAAAACAAAACCAAAGAAAAGACTTTGGATCTGAAAAGAAGAAGACAGGTAAAGCCTATGTGGCTGCTGGAAAGAGTTGGGATGATACAGACTCTGAAGAAGAAGAGTATGGCAATCTTGCCCTGATGGCAAAATCTGATAACTCCAGTGGTACTTCATCTGAGGTATCATGTTCTGAAAGTCAATATATTTATCAACTTAGTGATTCACTAGGTTATGCTAATAGAGAGATTGAAAGGATCAATTTGTTAAATACAGATCTTAGAAATCAATTATCAGAATTACACGATGTACAAAATTGCCATGATAAACAAAAATCAGAAATAAAAATTCTAAAAGAACTTGAGAGGTCTCTAGCGTTGATAGTGGTTCAACAACGTGAGACAATAGCTGAACTAGAAATAAAGGTTAGTGCTACTTCTAATTCATGTAAAGTGGCTAAAGAGTTGTTTAACCAACAAGCTATTAATCAAACCGTAGGAATTGGGTTTGATTATAATGAAGCTATTGGACGAACAAGCATTATTACCCCTAATCGTGTCAGTGCTGTAGAAAGGGGTATACCAATAGTGCTTAAGGGTGTTAGTAACCCACTCTTTAAACATCCATAGCAGAACCTTTGGATACAACATCTTTAATCATTAAGGAAGAGATGCGCATTGAGGATGTAGCTAATGGCGTAGTCTTAGAAAGTAATCAAGTTGTTAAAAATGATGAAGATAGAAAGTCTGTGTTTAAGAAAACAGAAAGAGTTGATGAGTCTACTAGTTCCTTGAAAACTAGTAGTAGAAGTAACAACATGAATAAATGCAACAACATATCTACCATGCATGCTATTCCTGTTATTGATACTGCTCATAAGAAATGCAATGCTGTTAATTGCATGTCTTGTGCTTTTAATATAATGTCTGCTTACTTTAACGGTAATCATGCATGTGTTGATAAGAATGTTCCTAGACAGCATATGAGCAGAAATAATCATGTTAGATCCAGGACTGTAACACCACCTAATCCTAAGACTAGGACTCCAAGTCCTCCTAAGGATATGGTGAAGACATGGTTACCCAAGCTGAAACCAAAACAAGTTAAAGCTGTTTACAGGGTTAAATGTCCAGTACCCGAAGAAAATGTTGTTAAAATAAAAAGTGTTGCTTTGCCTGATAAAGGCCAATTCTTTAAGTACTCCGGACCCAATCAAATTTGGGTTCCAAAGAAAGTCTAACCAATTTGTCATTGCAGGGTTTAAAACAGGTTGAACGAGTCATGTGGATTCTAGACAGTGGATGTTCAAGGCATATGACCGGAGATACAGCCCTGCTGACAAATGTGGTGGAGAATGCCGGCCCAGTCGTTACCTTTGGAGATAACAGCAAAGGTAAAACTGATGGATATGGCAGATTAGAAGCTGGAAATGTTATCGTTGAAGATGTCTCTTTTGTGAACGGCCTTGAGCACAATTTGCTCAGTATTAGTCAATTCTGTGACAAAGGTTATGAAGTTCATTTCAACAAGAAGAATTGTCTAATATCACACAAGAGAAATGAAAGGCCGCAGTTGACTGGAGTAAGAAAAGGAAACTTGTACATAGCCAATATGAACTCTGGAAGCATAGAAGAAATTAGATGTTTTTATTCAAAGGCATCCACTGATGAAAGTTGGTTATGGCACAAGAAACTTTCTCACCTAAACTTCAAAACAATGAATTCTCTAGTGTTAGTCACAGAGGCATGCCTGAATACATCTAATAACAAGCCCAAGTGGTTCGTAATGCTATGCATTACCTACATGACCTCTTAACTGAGGGAACCTCTAGTTGTAGAGTTTCTACTTGTTTGTACTATGTAATAGGCATCAAATTCTATCTGTGTAACTGTACCTACTAAGTCAAGAATAAAGCTTGAAAGAAGTTCTAAGGTTCATGCCTCAAGCAAGGAAATGAAGACTGTCAAATAATCACAGTTGGGATTTGAAGAATTGAAGAAATGAAGAAATTGCCTAAGTACTAATTCGAGAAGTACATTTGTTTATTCGAGAAGTCTAGCATTCGAGAAGTCTGGAGTTCGATATCTCAGAAGACACTATTCGATATCTCTCGATATCTCATTCGATATCTCAGGGATTCGATATGTCTATTACACGGTTCGAGAACTCAAGGAGTCAACAGTTCGAGTTCTCAAAGGGTCAACAAGTCAATGCTACATTCGATATCTCAAAGACTCAATATGCTATTCGATATCTCAGGGATTCGATATGTCAAAATGCTCTATTCGATATCTCAAGGAGTCCCAGAGAAAAGAGCTATTCGAGAAGTGATTCGATATGTCAAGATAACACTATTCGAGAACTCAGAGTTATCGATCAAGTCAACTCCAGTTCTCGAATCACTCACTTAGTCACTTCTCGAATACATTCTTGAGGACAAAATACTGAAGAATTGTACAAGTCAGAAACCTGCAACAAGCCAGGATACTTTATTTGACTCTGTCCTATAAAGCATGCTGGAAAGCCTACAAAGAAGCTTGGAGAGATAAGACAAGGGACAAGGAGCTGAAGAAGTGGATCTAAACAGGCTTTTCAAAGTCAAATCTGTAGCCGTTTGGACTCTTACTAAAATGAGATAGACAGACTGGAAAGTGTTTTTGTTTTACCTACCTCATTTGTAGTAAGTGGGTGTATCCATGTCTATAAGGATACAGCCTCACTTCCTTAGCTGTTAAGGTGTTGAAGTTTCTCAAATACCCAGAAAATATCTCTCTGAGAAAAACGAAGCTGAGAATAC
The DNA here is from genome assembly GCA_036435485.1 of Saposhnikovia divaricata. Lineage (NCBI taxonomy): Eukaryota > Viridiplantae > Streptophyta > Magnoliopsida > Apiales > Apiaceae > Saposhnikovia > Saposhnikovia divaricata. The sequence continues at coordinate 204,141,607 of CM071601.1, read as the reverse complement.
TATCATTTGTATTCACAGATTGTAGCAAAATCTTTATCTAATAAGATATTAGATTAAAGTGATATTGTGTTGTGTTTGTCTTTAATTATCCGCATCTTCATATCTCACACACTCATCACTTATCTTGCTGCAAAGATTCAAGAACGAAGAAAAGTTCAAGAATCCATTCACCCCCCCTCTGTATTCTTTTACTGTATTCAATACTCAACAAGTGGTATCAGAGCAGGCTGTTTAATCTAAACAGAAAACGATCATGAGTTCGAATACACCAAAGACTACAGGTACGGTAAAGGTCCCTAAGTTCGACAAAGAGAATTACAACCTCTGGAAAATAAAAATGCTGTTGTTCATCAAAGCTGCCAATCCTCTCTACCCTGACATTCTCAAGAATGGTCCATTCATACCACAACAAGAAGTTGCTGAATCCACAGTGGGCGCAGTAGTCATTCCTAGATCATACGTTCCAAAAGAGCCATCCAAATGGACGGACTCAGAGAAGGAAAAGATTGCCCTAGACAGCCACCTCATGTTGTTAATCATAGACTCCATGGATATGTCGATGTTTGCCAACATAGCATCATGCAAATCAGCCAAGGACATGTGGAATCACATCGAGGTGTTATGTGAAGGGACAGAGGAGGTAAGAGAAAATAAGAAACAGATACTGGTCACACAGTATGAGGCGTTCATGGCACAGTCCAAGGAAAGTATCACTGATATGTTTGAAAGATTTCACAAGCTGGTGACTGAGCTCCAAATGAATGGGAAGGTTTACAGCACTAAGGAATTAAATATGAAGTTTCTACTATCGTCACCAAACCATCTAGAGCAAAGGGTCATATCCCTAAGAGAAAGAGATTTGAACAAAGTCACGTATGATGTGCTCTATGGGGTTTTAAAGACACACGAGCTTGAGTTGCTTCAAAAGAGGGCTATCCAAGCTAACCAAGGCAGAATGATAAACACATCCTGTGCCTTGATTGTCAACAAATCTATTCAAGACCTGGAAGCATCTGCAAGTCAGCTGAGAATAGAAGAGATAGTAGATGATGAAGAAACTGAGGAAGTAGTGACTGAACCTGCTGATGACAAGGAAGAAGATGAGTTCTACACTCTTGAAGAGCTGGATGGCATGGAAAATACATCATATGCTTTTATGGCTAGAAAATTCCCAAACATCAGATTCAAGAGGAATCAGCCCTTCAAGCCTAGACCTCAAAATCATTCATTCAACAAGAGCAAGGCACCTATGAAAACAAACAAGAACAGATTCAAAACCAGCTATGTGGATAGGTCATCTGTAAGATGTTATAGATGCAATGACCTAGGGCATTTTGCCAGTGAATGCAAGAAGCCTAAAAAGAAGGATAAGGAGTTTCTTGAGCTTGAAGCTAAGTATGAGGCCCTTCTAAAGAAGCAGACACCAGGTAAGGCTTACATAGCTGAAGGGAAGTGTTGGGATGATTCTGACAGTGATGGGGAAGAACAAGAATTCTGCAACTATGCCTTGATGGCCAATTCCAAGGAAGAACCATCTGCATCAGACTCACAGGTACCATCTCTCACTACCATAGACATGTCTGTTTCTGAATATAAATCTTTGGTTGAACAACTATCCGTTGAGATGTTTAACATTCATACTAGTATGACTGCTGCTAATGAAGAGATTGCTAAACTGTCTACTAGGAATGAACTGTTAAATAAGAGAAATGAGGAACTAGAGCTAACTACTGTGCAAATAGAAAATCTTAAACAAGAGATTGAGTATCTAAAGAATAAAGTTCTATGTGCTAGTCAAGTTGAGAAAGCTCTTAGGGATGAATTAGCTGAAAATGAATTTAAGTTGAAGACATTTAAGAATTCCTCTAGTCTATTGCAGTCTTATCATGAGAAAAATCTAGCTAGACCTAAGGCTGCCATTGGACTTGATTATGACACTCTTAAACAGAGGAAAGGCTATGCAGTCATTGAAGATGACCTTGTTGTTCAAGAGGAGGTGCCTCAGGTTTTGAAAAAGACTGAGAATCCAATATTTAAATCACCAACACTTGAGATTGATGAGGATGCCTTACTCATCAAGCAAATGTTGGAGGATGAAGATGAGGCACAATCAAATGAACAACAAGCATCCTCTGAGAGTAAGAATGTCAAAACCAAAGCCAAGGAGCCAGTAGAAGGTAGACCTAGACTTGAGAAATCTGTAAATTTTGTTTCAGCTGGAAATTATGAGACTAAGAAGAAAGTGACTAATAAGAGACCAAACAGGAATGGCAAATTAGGGATTAACAAAGATAACAACTATGCTTATGTGCCAAATGCCCCTAGGAAAGTTTGTCAAAACTGTTTTAGCTCTAATCATTTGACTCATGCTTGCAAGAAACCATCTGGTAGTGTTGATAAACCATTCTATGATTGCTCTGTGCCTTTAAGACATAGAGACTCTCCTTTCTGTGATAAACTTGATTGTATGCCATGTAACATGAATGTGATGACTAGTTGTTTTAATTTGAGAAGACAATTCATGGAGGGCTGTATCAATCATAATGTTCACACACACTACACAAGGACAAAGTCTTCAAGTCCTCCTAAAGTTAGGAAGGTACCTCTGTCACCTAAGTCTAAGAACCCTGATTCTAAGACTCCCAACAGTGACAAGAAGACCAGCATCAAGAAAACTGATAAGCATGCTGATTTTGATAAAACTGTCACTAAGTCACATGGACCCAAACTCGTTTGGGTACCAAAGGAGAAGTAATACTTTTGTGTTTGCAGGGCAAAGAAAGTAAAAAGAAGGTCATGTGGATTTTGGACAGTGGATGCTCAAATCATATGACTGGTGATATGGCCCTGCTATCACAGTATGAGGAAAAGGCTGGCCCAATGGTTGCTTTTGGAGATGACAACATTGGCAACACACTGGGATATGGCAAGTTGGAAATTGGAAATGTCATCATTGAGAATGTAGCACTGGTCAAGGGGCTCAAGCATAATCTACTGAGTGTTGGTCAATTCACTGACAGAGGCTTCAAAGTGAACTTTGACATAGATGAATGTTTGATCACCCACAAGAAGACTGGTGATTTTGCTCTGTCTGGAGTAAGGAAAGGAAGCCTGTTTGTAGCCAATATGGACTCTGCAAGCAAGGACACAATTTGTTGCTTCTACTCAAAAGCATCAAATGAAGACAGTTGGCTGTGGCACAAGAAGCTATCACACCTGAACTTCAAAGCCATTAATTCCCTAGTCAAAAGGGAGTTAGTGAGAGGCATGCCCACACTTGAATTCTGTCAAGAAGGAGTGTGTGAGGCGTGTCAAAAGGGAAAAATGAAAAGATCAAGCCACAAGTCAAAAACAGTGACATCTATAACCAAGCCCCTGCAACTGATTCATATGGATTTGTTTGGGCCTGTCAATATTATGTCACTAGGAAGGATGAAGTATGCTCTAGTGATGGTTGATGATTTTACAAGGTATACATGGGTAGAATTTCTGGCATCAAAGGATGAGGCTCCACAAGTAATCATTGAGCACATAAAGAAAGTTGACAAAGAAGCAAAGGCCATAAATGCAAGTGTGATTGCATTAAGAAGTGATAATGGGACAGAATTCAGAAATGCCATGCTTGGAGCATTCTGCAAAGAAAATGGTATTTCTCAACAATTCTCAGCTCCAAGGACCCCACAACAAAATGGAGTTGTTGAGAGAAAGAATAGGACTCTGATAGAGGCTGCTAGAACAATGCTACTTGATGCAAAGATGCCTACATGTTTTTGGGCTGAGGCTGTGAGCACTGCATGCTACATCCAAAACAGAACCCTCATCAACAAAAACACTGGAAAGACACCTTACAACTTGATGACTGGAAAGAAGCCTACTCTAAAGTATGTTCATACTTTTGGAAGCAAGTGCTTTGTGCTAAAAGATAATTCAGAATATGTTGGAAAGTTTGATGCAAAGGCATTTGAAGGAATCTTTCTTGGCTATTCTATGGAAAGAATTGCATACAAAGTTTATGTCATTTGTCAAAAGAAAGTAATGGAGAGCACAGATGTAACATTTGATGACAGCAAACTACCTGGATTAGAAGAAGCCAATGATGAAGATAAAGATCCCTTGAAGTTTGACAATCTAGATGATTCTGATGAGGAGATTGAAAGTGAATCTGAACTCATAATCCAACAAACTCAAGTGAATGAAGAACCTGTGTCAACCAACAATGAAGAAACAAGCATCCAAGATACACCTGTGAGGAGTGACAACTTCACAGGGGGAGGAAATGTAGATGATCATGATCTAAATGATGAAGCAACATCAAGGATGAGAAATCAATCTGAACATACAAGGAAATGGGATAGATCACACACTGCAGATCAGATAATTGGAAATCCAAATGCAGGAGTAAGGACAAGGAGAGCAACTATAAATGAATGTCTCTATGGCTGCTTTCTATCCCAAGTTGAGCCTAAGAAACTTGATGATGCATTGTTGGATCCTGACTGGATAATTGCTATGCAAGAGGAGCTAAATCAATTTGAAAGGAGCAAAGTATGGGAACTAGTGCCTGCACCAAAGGATAGAACCGTTGTTGGAACTAAATGGGTTCTAAGGAATAAGATGGATGAAAATGGTGTAGTCATAAGAAACAAAGCAAGGTTGGTTGCAAAAGGATACTCTCAACAGGAAGGTATTGACTATGATGAGACCTTTGCCCCTGTTGCTAGACTAGAAGCCATCAGAATTTTCTTGGCATTTGCTGCACATTCTAATTTCAAGGTCTATCAAATGGATGTCAAGAGTGCATTCCTGAATGGGGAGTTGGAAGAAGAAGTATATGTGCAACAACCACCTGGCTTTGAGGATCCACAGTTTCCCCACTTTGTCTACAGATTACTTAAAGCATTGTATGGACTCAAGCAAGCTCCTAGGGCATGGTATGACACACTATCACAATTTCTACTGGAGAATCAATTCACTAGAGGCACACTGGACAAGACACTGTTCTACAAGAAACATGGTGATGATATTATCCTAGTTCAAATCTATGTGGATGATATCATATTTGGCTCTACAAATGAGAAGCTGTGTGAAAAATTCTCTAAGCTCATGCAAAGCAGATATGAGATGAGTATGATGGGAGAATTAACATTCTTTCTTGGACTGCAAGTTAGTCAAAGGAAGGATGGCATTTTTATAAGTCAAACCAAATACATTAAAGATTTACTGAAGAAATTTGATTTGGAAGAATGTTCACCTGCGAAGACACCCATGGCCACTGCCACCAAGTTAGATGATGATGCTAAGGGCAAAAAGGTAAATATCTCAATCTACAGAGGCATGGTTGGTTCTCTACTCTACCTCACTGCTAGTAGGCCAGATATCATGTTTGCTACATGCTTATGTGCAAGGTTTCAATCAAACCCAAAGGAATCACACATGATAGCAATAAAAAGGATCTTCAAATATCTGAAAGGCACACCAAACTTGGGGTTATGGTATCCTAAGGACACAGGGTTCAATCTGGTTGGTTATTCTGATGCTGATTATGCTGGATGCAGAGTGGATAGGAAAAGCACATCAGGTAGCTGCCAGTTTCTTGGACAAAGGTTAGTCTCTTGGTACAGCAAGAAACAACAATCTGTGTCAACTTCCACAGCTGAAGCTGAATACATAGCTGCTGGAAGTTGCTGTGCTCAAGTGCTTTGGATTAGAAACCAACTTAGAGATTATGGACTTGTGTTGGAAAGAATTCCTATCATGTGTGACAACACAAGTGCAATCTCTATAGTTGCCAATCCTGTCAATCATTCTAGGACAAAGCACATTGACATCAGATATCATTTCATTAGAGAACATGCAACTAATGGAACCATTGAGTTGCATTATGTCTCTACAGATAAACAACTAGCTGACATATTCACTAAGCCATTAGATGAAGCCACCTTCACTAGGCTGGTCAGTGAGATTGGAATGCTGAATTCTTCGAATTCTGGCTAAGTGAATATATCAACTAGATTGTTGCAGCAGTAAATACTTACTTTATCAAATGCCTAATATTTCTGAAGTAAGTATTGGCTGGAGTATGATGTATAAATATTCCAATGCTGCACATGTTGAAAATCATACATATGTAGCTTGAAATTTCTGTAAAAATTTTGAGTAAACCACTATTTAATTTGGTAGAATATTCGTCAATGAATATTTCTAGTAAATTTTAAAGGATAGTGGAAATTGAATTTTATGAGTGAAAAATACAGTTCGATAAGTCAGACTTCTCGAATGGCTCATTGTTATGTCTTGGCTCGAGTTCTCGAATAGGCCTATCTAGAACCCTCTTGAGTTCTCGAATAGTGTCTTTAGAGAAATCGAATAGCACACTTTGAGTTCTCGAATAGAGTATTTTAGTTCTCTAATGATAGAGTTCTCGAATGCTGCATTTGAGTTATCGAATCATTTGAAAAGGCTGATTTTTCGCTGACACTTAATCGCTTTTTGGATTTATATTCAAACCTTCATTTCACTCATAAAAATATATTTTACTTAACTTTGAATTATTTTCTGAGTTAAATCACTGCCAGCTGTGAGTTAAAAACTGCCTGAGATATCGAATAAGCCTTTCTTGACTTCTCGAATAGTTGTTTCATACTTCTCGAATGACTTGTCACTACAGAACACTTATCTATCGACAACTCAAGACATTCATATATATATATACAACTTCACAACTATTCAATTCATTTCGTTCGATTTCTCAAGCATCTCAACTCCTGAAACCTCTGAAAAACCCTAACTGCGAATTTCTTCTTCAATCCTAATTCTCTTTTCTTCTCTACCCAAATGGCAAACACTCAACTCACCATACCATCCCAAACTAATTTCATCGCAATCACCAGTGATGTGGAAGCACCGAATGCCAATTTCAAGTGCTTTGTTCGGTGGTTGTCTGAATCATACATCAAGAGTGCGCTCTCAGCCAACCCAACTCTGTACATAGATCTATTGGAACAATTCTGGAGGACTGCTACTGTGGAGGTCATCGCTCTTGAGAATGCTATCACCTCTTATATTGTTCACTGCAAGATTCAAGGAGAGGATATCACTATCACCACTGCAGACATGAATCAAGCCTTGGATATGCAGCAAGAGACGTATGATGCTCTGGCCTCCAATGATGAGTTGGAAGAATTCTTTGACTTCATCAACTACTCTGATACTATCAAGCTGGGAAAGTTGAATAGGAAGTTCTTGAGGAAAGAATGGAGCTTTGTATTTGCTACACTCCTTCAAGTATTCACTGCACGGAAATCAAGCTTTGATCAGATTAGTACACCCGTGCAGCAGCTTGCCTATGCCTTGGCTCATGGGAGAAAGATAGATGTTGGACTTCTCATCCTACAGGAACTCTATGGGAGACTTGGTCAGACCACAGCCAAGAGAGGTAATGAAATTTTCTTTCCTCGCTTTATTCAATCAGTGCTTAACTTTAAAAATGCTTCATTGATTGAATTGCCTGGAGTAGATAAGAGTAAAATAGGCTATCCTAAGTCCATGACCAAACTCATTTTTGGTAATTTGGAGACTAGGAATGATGTGGATGTAAGACTTAGCATAACTCCCCACATGGAGGGTTTGTTTAGGTCTTACCCCCACAACATGCCAATATTTGATTCAAAATCACAGTTAGCACAGCCTAAGCAAGGAGAACAAAGTGCTAACCCAAGGCCTGCTAACCAACCCCCTCAGCCAAACACTCTATCCAGCAAAGAGCCAACTGCATCATCCTCTCAAAAGGGTGATGTTAGTAAAAAGAAGAGAAAACAGGCTGCTTCTGAACCTTTAGAAATCTTAACTGAAGCAGCCTTGGCTGTAGAACTAGGGTTAGAAAGTGAGACACCTGAGTCACCTATCATAAGCCTAAAGAAGAAGAAGAAGTCTAAAACCACCTCTTCAGTCACTCAAATGGCTGAAGTTGTAAAATCAGGGGCACACAGCTCACTAGATGTATCCTCTCAACAGGATGCATCTATAGAATCAAGCATCCTCCCCAATGCACCTATCTGTAAAGAGTCAGCACAAGGGAGTGATAAGGCTGGCACAACACTGAGTGGAGAGCACATCATAACTGAAACTCCCTCTATTTCTCAGGGGGAGTTGCCAAAATCTTGTCTACAACACACTTCTCTTTCAGAATCTACCACTCATATTTCTTTGAAGCCTGCAACTCAAGCAATTGAGGAGCAAGGCATTGATCATCAAGAATTCTTCTCCTTTGATGAGCCAATGAATTCAAGTGACTTGGTGCATGACACCTTGCTCACCACCCAGGTACCACATTTGGATGGTCAGGGAATGCATGCTGGGGCATATCCTAATGACACCATCACAAACACAGAGGATTCACTAGTTCTTACTAGAGACTCTGTGCATGTGTCAACTACTGTTGTAACTCATCCCACTTCTGTGGAGACAGCAGTAGTAGAGTCTGTTCATCCGGTTGCAGAAGTTGCATCTGTAACTGAGGAGCCTAGCAAGCCTAGCTCTAGCTCTAACTTTATGTCTCAATGGCTGAAGCCTGTGCAACATCACAGTGCTTCAGGATCAGGGTCTGTTCCACCACAATTGACGGTTGAAGCACTTCAAAGCTTAGTTGTGGATCAGATCCCTGAGTTCACAAAAATTGCTCAGCACCTTCTCACTGCAAACATGCCCAATCCAGACTATGAAGCTATTCTCCTATGTCACAAAGAGGATGTAGAGCTACAGAAGGAGAAGATCATAGATGAAACTGAGAGAGATGGGAATATCGATGCTTGGCTGCAAGGAACCAATTCAATCCCTCTCTCAGAAGGTCTCCAATACCTCAGAGAAGAGTACATCACTTCACTAGGGTCCAATGCCAAATCTCTCAACCCTACTGATGTGTTTGAAGCAGTGAATGATAGCTATAAAGGCATTCTCAAGGCTGCACACTATCTTGGTAAAGGCTTAAAGACAGAAATTAATGAAGTGTGTTCAGCTACAACCAAGGAGGTGCATGAGATCAAGAGGACTTTTGATGCTAAATTCCCTCAATTGGAGACTGTTCTCAAGGACATTCGAACCTGCAATGCTACTTGCACCAGGATGGACAATGGTTTGGCTATTCTCAAGGATGCTGTCACAGGTCTGGGGCACAAATTTCAATCCTTATCAGATCAGACAACTGATGCCAATGCCATGCTCAGGACCCTCTTTGCAAATCAATATGGAGACAAGCTGGTCACTGAGGTTCCTGTGCATGAGATGTCAAGGTTCGAAGTGCAGAGACTGAAGGATCAATCCCTATCTGGTTTTAAGGCCAATGAACTCTTCATTAAAGTGGATACTCTTGAAAAGGAGGTAGTCTCTCTCCACAAGTCCAATGCTCATCTTACAGACACTGTGACAACTCTGACTGAGCAGTTGAACACTCAAGCCACCACCACAGCTGATGTTCTTCTGCATCAACAATCAATGTTGTCTGCAATGATGAAGCACATGGGTCTCCCTCTACCTGATGAATCTTCAACTCCAAAGGTGCCTCCTACAGCCCCTGTGTCTGTCAACAAGCCTAAGGGGGAGAAGAGGATATCAAAGAACTCAAATCCAAAGGGGGAGAGACCACTAGAAAAGGGCATCAAGATCACTGAGGGTGGCCATCAGAGAACTTTGAAATCTACTACTCATGTGCCTGGAAAAGGAAAGGACAAAGTTGATGAGCCTCCCAAGCCTCCCACTTCTCTGCCAGTTGTCACTCTACCAACTGTGCACATCACTACTCCTGATGGTCAAAGGCAGTCTATCACAACCACAGTGGTTGCAGGGAGTATGCCATCTGACAAGCCTCAAATCTCAATATCTAAGAGTGCCAAGCCAGTAGAAGTGAAGGTGGTCACTGAGGCCAAGCTACAAGAAATTGCAAACTCAAATGTCTATCATGATGATGCATTCTTGGAGTTTCTGAAAGTCTCTAGAGAACAGGCTGGTGATGCTCTGCTATATCATGAGAGTTTGAAGAGTCAGATTGACTGTCTCACTGTAGTACCAAGGAGGCTTAATGATCTATGGCTCAAGGAGATATTGATGGTAGGAAAGAACAAGATATGGCACTTAACCATCAATACTCTACAGAGTCTAAAGCACTCAGAAGTGAATGTGCTCCTTGGACTAATTGAGAAGGGAAATGAGAACTACAAGAGTCTTCATGATGACTTGAGGAATGGTCAACCTTCAAGGCTACCTGAAGTTTTCACAGATCCTAGAACTATTATCTACCAGGCTGGAACAAGAATTGAAGATATCAAGCAGCTGGTCATTCCTAAGCATCTAACTCCTCAAAATAAAAATCTCATCATAGCCATCATTGAGAAACTGATCAAGAAGAAGGGATCAAGAACAGCAGAAGAATTAGAAGCTATATCTTATCTCAGGTCATATATTGTAACTGGCATTGTATCTGAGACTGCTAAGTTCAACCCAAGCAAAGATCAAGACAAGGATGAAGATAAAAGTGACGGAAGGGGAAGACATCACAGGAGTAATAAGGGTGATGAAGACAAGAAGAAGAAGAAGGATGATGAGAAGAGGAAGAATGATGATGATCAAGGTAAAGGCTCTGAGAGGAAAAGTGGAAGACAGCAAGCCTCAGGCATTGCTGACAGTAACCTCACCACAACGCAAGACTCTAAGTCTAGGGTGAATGCTGCCAGTAGTGACCTTTCAAAATTTGCATCTATGGCTTCTGCAACTGTCTTGCCACCTCAAGAAGAGAAGAAGATTCAAGTCAAGAAACCATCTGTATGTTTCAAAAAGCAAACTGCTAATGGAATACTACAATGGTCTACAAACAAAGGTCACATACTGCTGCCAAGTAATCATGTAAAAAGAATCAAGTTCAAGCAAGCTGCAAGGAAATCAAAGCCAACCATATCAAAAACCCTGACAATCTATCCAGGCCTAAAACTCCAACCACTAGATGAAGATTATGATGTAGACCAACTGCAATTTTTGCAAGCTCAAAGAATCTATCATGTTGCCATTGTTGATAATTGCCTTGAGATTAAATATTCTGATGGAAGGGAGGAGAAATTCAAACAAGGAGGATGTCAACACTGGGGCAAGCTATATGACATAGAGAGAATCATTGCACTGTTGAGCTCAGAAGATAAAGTGGAGAGAGTATGGAAGCTGGAGCTAATTGATTTTGTGAAAATGAAGAGAGATCATGAGGAAAAAGTCAGAAAAGGGTGTTTTGAGAAATGGCTGGCAAGAGAGAGAGAAATTGAGAGACTGGAAAGTGAAGCAGAAAAGCTGAGGAAAAAGGGTTTGTGTAGAGTTCAGTTCAACCCCTACATGGTAAAGTATAGGAGGAGAAATGGAAATCAAGTCAACATCAGAATGAATCTACTCAACCACTATCCTGCAAATATTCTGGAACCAGTACTTGAAGATTTCAAAGACTCAATTTTGCTTGAAGAATTGGATGCTATGGCAGAAATAATAAAAGCTATGGATGAGAATACAAGGAAGGAGAAAGAAAGAAGAGAGAAAGAATATGATGAATTTCAAGCCAAAGCTATGGAAAGGGAATCAAAAGACAATGGCTAGTTCTTCATCATAGGCTGTAAGATTACTCACTCTGTAGTTCTATCCAAATTGCTAATGGAAATTCATACCTGTACTGTCAAGTTTTATCTTTATGTATGTTAGGCTTGTTATCAGACATGAAATTGTGACTAAGGGTCTTACTCACAATTTGGGGGAGATTGTTAGTCACAGAGGCATGCCTGAATACATCTAATAACAAGCCCAAGTGGTTCGTAATGCTATGCATTACCTACATGACCTCTTAACTAATGGAACCTCTAGTTGTAGAGTTTCTACTTGTTTGTACTATGTAATAGGCATCAAATTCTATCTGTGTAACTGTACCTACTAAGTCAAGAATAAAGCTTGAAAGAAGTTCTAAGGTTCATGCCTCAAGCAAGGAAATGAAGACTGTCAAATAATCACAGTTGGGATTTGAAGAATTGAAGAAATGAAGAAATTGCCTAAGTACTAATTCGAGAAGTACATTTGTTTATTCGAGAAGTCTAGCATTCGAGAAGTCTGGAGTTCGATATCTCAGAAGACACTATTCGATATCTCTCGATATCTCATTCGATATCTCAGGGATTCGATATGTCTATTACACGGTTCGAGAACTCAAGGAGTCAACAGTTCGAGTTCTCAAAGGGTCAACAAGTCAATGCTACATTCGATATCTCAAAGACTCAATATGCTATTCGATATCTCAGGGATTCGATATGTCAAAATGCTCTATTCGATATCTCAAGGAGTCCCAGAGAAAAGAGCTATTCGAGAAGTGATTCGATATGTCAAGATAACACTATTCGAGAACTCAGAGTTATCGATCAAGTCAACTCCAGTTCTCGAATCACTCACTTAGTCACTTCTCGAATACATTCTTGAGGACAAAATACTGAAGAATTGTACAAGTCAGAAACCTGCAACAAGCCAGGATACTTTATTTGACTCTGTCCTATAAAGCATGCTGGAAAGCCTACAAAGAAGCTTGGAGAGATAAGACAAGGGACAAGGAGCTGAAGAAGTGGATCTAAACAGGCTTTTCAAAGTCAAATCTGTAGCCGTTTGGACTCTTACTAAAATGAGATAGACAGACTGGAAAGTGTTTTTGTTTTACCTACCTCATTTGTAGTAAGTGGGTGTATCCATGTCTATAAGGATACAGCCTCACTTCCTTAGCTGTTAAGGTGTTGAAGTTTCTCAAATACCCAGAAAATATCTCTTTGAGAAAAACGAAGCTGAGAATACTATCATTTGTATTCACAGATTGTAGCAAAATCTTTATCTAATAAGATATTAGATTAAAGTGATATTGTGTTGTGTTTGTCTTTAATTATCCGCATCTTCATATCTCACACACTCATCACTTATCTTGCTGCAAAGATTCAAGAACGAAGAAAAGTTCAAGAATCCATTCACCCCCCCCCTCTGTATTCTTTTACTGTATTCAATACTCAACATCTAGTTAAAAGAGAATTGGTGAGAGGTTTACCTTCGATTGAATTTACTCAGGAAGGCCTATGTGATGCATGTCAAAAAGGAAAGTTAAAAAGGGCAACTCACAGGAGCACTAACACATCATCAATAACTGAACCATTACAACTTCTCCATATGGATTTGTTTGGTCCAGTTAGTGTGATGTCCATGTCAAGAAAAAGATATGCTCTAGCGATTGTTGATGATTTCTCAAAATTCACATGGGTACTATTTCTGAACTCAAAAGATGAAACTCCACAACTGGTAGTTGATCACATTAAGTTAATTGAGCTGGACTCTAATCGTCCAGTAAGAGCTATAAGGTCAGACAACGGAACTGAATTCAAGAATGCAGTTCTGAATGACTTTTGCACTGAAAAGGGTATAACTAGACAGTACTCGGCTCCCAGAACTCCTCAGCAAAATGGGGTAGTTGAAAGAAAGAATAGAACCTTGATTGAAGCTGCACGTACTATGCTAAGTGAATCAAGGCTTCCATTGAGCTTTTGGGCTGAAGCTGTCAACACTGCATGCTATACCCAGAATCGAACACTTATCAATAAAGACTTAATGAAGACACCATATGAAGCTCTACATGACAAGAAACCAACTCTCAAGTACTTCCATGTATTTGGGACAAAATGCTTTGTGCTGAAAGAAGGAGATGATCAAGGTGGTAAATTTGAAGAAAAAGCACATGAAGCAATATTTATTGGTTATACCAGAAGAGCCTACAAGGTATATCTTATTGATCAACAGAAAACTATGGAAAGTGTCAATGTTACATTTGATGACACAAAACTCCCAAGTATCCAAAATGAAGATCCATCTGAAAAGCTTAAGTTTGATGACATGTCAGACTCAGATTCAGATGATGACAATCAACTTGACGTTGTTGCTGATAATAATAATCCAAATGTTGGTGGTAATGATCAAGGTGATGCTGGTGAAAACAATGATAATTTTCAAGACACAACTGATACTCTTGAACCATCAACAAGTCAAACTGGCAACAACTCAGGGGGAGATAATGAAGGGTCAACAAGTCATACTCAACATCATACTGAAGATCAAGGCGAATCATCAAGATCAATTCTTCCCAGACAAACTGTTTGGAATAGAGCTCATCCTTTTGAGCTGATCCTTGCTGATCCAGATGTTGGTGTGAAAACAAGAAGAGCTTATCAGAATCAATGTAATTATTCTGGGTTCCTGTCTGTCATGGAACCTAAGAAGGTAGAAGAAGCTCTATCTGATCCTGATTGGGTGATTGCTATGCAAGATGAACTCAATCAATTTAAGCAACTAGAAGTATGGAAGCTGGTACCCAAAACTAAAGATAGAAAAGTGGTGGACACAAGATGGGTATTCAGAAACAAACTAGATGAAGATGGCACTGTGATAAGAAACAAAGCAAGACTGGTAGCTAAAGGTTATTCTCAAGCTGAAGGCATTGATTATGACGAGACCTATGCTCCAGTGGCAAGACTTGAGGCCATCAGAATATTCTTGGCATTTGCATCCTATTCAAGATTCAAAGTTTATCAAATGGATGTCAAGAGTGCCTTTCTGAATGGTAAGCTTGATGAAGAAGTGTATGTAGAACAGCCCCCTGGTTTTGAAGATCAAGATCATCTGGACTATGTCTACTTTCTTTACAAAGCTATCTATGGTCTTAAGCAAGCCCCAAGAAAATGGTATGACACTCTCTCTGAATTTCTATTAGAAAATGGTTTTATAAGAGGTGTCATAGACAAAACGCTCTTCACTAAAAGACATAAGAATGATATAATACTAGTCCAAGTCTATGTGGACGATATTATATTTGGGTCTACTAATGAGCTTCTATGCAAGAAGTTTTCTAAGTTAATGCAGGGTAGGTTTGAAATGAGCATGATGGGAGAACTGAAATTCTTTCTTGGATTACAAATAAGTCAGAGACAAGATGGAATATTTATTTGTCAATCCAAGTACATCAAGGAGCTCCTCAAGAAATATCACATGGAGGAGTGCTCATCAGCAAAGACACCATCAACTATAGTTGTCAAAATTGGTTTATGTGAAAGTTCTGCCAAGGTAGATATCACAGGCTATAGAGGTATGATTGGCTCATTGCTTTACTTAACTGCTAGTAGACCAGATATAATGTTTACCATATGCTTGTGTGCAAGGTTCCAAGCGAACCCTAGAGAAATCCATCTCACTGCTGTCAAAAGAATCTTAAGATATCTAAAGGGTACGCCTAATTTAGGCATCTAGTACCCTAATGAATCTGGTTTTACTTTAATTGGATATACAGATTCTGACTATGCAGGAAGTGTTGTAGACAGGAAAAGTACATCTGGGAGTTGTCAATACCTAGGTGGAAGATTAGTTTCCTGGTTCAGTAAGAAACAGCAAACAGTTTCCAACTCTACAGCCGAAGCTGAATATATAGCTGCTGGAAGCTGTTGTGCTCAGATCTTATGGATTAGGAATCAATTAATGGACTATGGCATTGTATTGGAAAATATCCCTATTTTATGTGATAATACAAGTGCCATAGCAATCGCCAGCAATCCTGTGCAGCACTCAAGGACAAAGCACATTGACATAAGGTATCATTTTATAAGAGAGCATGTAATGAATGGTACAGTGCAACTACTATTTGTAGGCTCTGGAGATCAAACTGCAGATATTTTTACTAAGTCGCTTAATGAATCCTCATTCACTAATATTGTTAGTGAATTGGGTATGTTAAACAGTCCTAGTAATTAATACTGTTAATATCTGAAATTTGATCTTTAATAATTTTGCAAGTGATTATTCTGTGAATATTTGTTGTTTGAAATCACTTGTATAATTATTTTATCAACTAATTTTCTTGCTTGTTAATTTATTCATCACTCTGTTTTATTCATATTATTTAATACTCTATATTTCTGTATTTTTAGAATAATTGTATATATTTATTTCTATTTAAATATCTATGTAATTTAATGTTTTGTAGTGTTTGTCTTGTTAATAATGTTTTAATTCCATTAAAAGCATATTCTAGGATCGTATTATTATTTTTGTAAATTATTTTATTTTATTAAAGTAATTTTAGTGTGTTTTTAATGTTTGTTTAAAGTAAATATGACTTAAAATTAGGTAAAACTCTCAATATGACTTATAAGAAAATCGGTATGACTTAAACAGGTTAAGTCTTACCGAGTTTCTGTCAGATTAAGTCATATTCTCGAGTCTGTTAACATTAGGTCTTACCGAGGTTTTTTAAATTTAAGTCTTATTCGTTTTCTAATTTAAGTCTTAATCGTTTATTGAGTTCTTTTAGTTAAGTCATAATCGTAACAGTTTTTAAGTCTTGTTAACATTAAGTCATAATCGAGTATAATATGTATATATTAGTTATGATAGAATAAGTCATATTCAGTTTTAGTTTTATTTAAGTCATAATCGTAGGTATAAGTATATATATAACAGATAGAATGTGTTAAGTCTTATTATCAATTTAAGTCTTTCTCGTGTTAAGTCACAGAAAACACTCTCAGCGATACATACATATATACACGAACTACAGTCGAATTGCTGCCGATTTTCGACTCTTAAACTCAATCAAAATCACGATTCAAGAACCTAGAACGATTCTCTGTCTAATTATCTACAAATCGATAGTTTAATCGACTGATTTGGATCGATTTTTAGTGTTCTTATTTTCGAAAAATCGACTTTTCGATCTGAATTTCAGGGAGTTTGGTTTTGATTTTGCAAAAAATAAAAATATACATGTGTTCGCGTTGTAATCAAGATCATTGTGTGAAATTTTCACAATTTTTGAACAACTTTGATTATTTTCGAATTTTTAATTAATTATTAATTCGAAATAAATCAAATTAATTAATTATTTTATAAAATCTGAAATTTTCAAAGAAATTAAATCTTGATTAAAATGGCTGATCGATTTGAAATTATTAAACATAATTTAATCGGTTATTTTGATCCAGAAAAATGTTCACTTGAACGTTTTCGACCGTGGATTCGATTTTTAAACGATAATTCACTTGTTCGCAATGCTTTGAGCTTAGATGCTCCCTTAAAAATTGAACCTTTGCGAATCATGTGTACTACTGCTGTCATTTCCAATGACAATAGATCGTTTGTCTTCTCTGTCGGAGACAATCAGTACACGGTGGATGAAAATGTTATAAATACGGTCTTAAACTTTCCTAGTGACAATTTTGAAGAATTACCATTAGACCTGATCAAACTGTCTGGAATAAAAAGCACCTCGTTCAGGAATGTGACTATCTGTTTGACACCTTAGCTAAAGTCTTTGCCAATTCTACTAAAGGAAACTTCGGGGTATTACCGTCCTTCATGCAGCATATTGGATATGCAGTTACACACAACCGAAGAATTAATATTGGTAGACTACTGTGTGTTCCGATGGTTAGAAGAATCATTAATGCAAAGAGGAATTTTGATCATGGAGAAAAAGTATCATGCTATTATCCAAGATTCTTGTCATTCATTTTTAGTCATCTAGTGGAACTAGAAAACCAAGCCCAATTCCTGAATGGAGAATCACTGGCGTCAGGTAAACCTTCTACCAGATTGTTCACTGAGTACAGCAACAAGCCTAAATTCACAAATATACCTGTAGTTGTCACCCAATACATGTCAAACTATATACAACTACCTGTCATTGAACCTGTACCAGAACCTGAACAACCTGAACAAAACCCTGAACCACCAGTGGATAACATACTTGTTGAACATGAAGATCAAGGCAATCAACAAGTTGAACCTGCTCAGCAAATTGTTTCTCAGCCATCTGCACTTGTTGTTGAACATCCAGTGGAAGAAACTGCATCTGTCCCTGAACCTGAATTAAATCAACCAATCTTATCAGAGACTATCGCAGAATCAGCTGACCAGGTATTGTCTTTTGTTCCTCAAACTATTTCTAGTTCTCAATCTATTTCTGGAACCCAAGTGGTTGATAGGGCTGACCAAGGGATTGTAAGACCGCAATATCTAACCCCGGTCATAGAGCCAAACACTGAATCTACATCACTTAAAACCTTTCACTCCAGAAAGAAAATTCCCTTTCAAAGAGCAAAGAAAAGAAGAAATATAATGAGTGAACCCACAGCTCTGCCTCTACAAAAGAAAAGTAGAACTGATTCAGAGGCAACTGTAAGCCCATCCGTATCTTCCCAACAAGATATGGACGTTGATATGGCCATGCAACAGTTACTAGGATCATCCTCTCAACAGGATGATACTATTGAAATTCGCCATAGGGCCATGGCATCCTGTAATGTGTCAGGCACAACCCCTTTGTTATTACTAACAATGGGAGAACAGATAGATTATGATGTAAATAGGGACACATTGACAGGAGAGCACATTGAGTCTGAAACAGTGCCTACCATAGTTACGGTAGAAGAGTCTTCACAGACTTCTGAGGGAAATCTTGGTTCCTTGCCAACTTTAATGGAACCATCATCTCCCCTCCTAGGAGAAACATTCCTAGATCCCTCAAGGGAGTTTCCACTCGCAGTTTCGACTGAAGAAAGTGGAAGGCAACTTGATCAATCTACTACTGAAGAAATTCATATTACAAATCCAAATGTACAAGTGGAATTGATTGAGGACAGGGATTTGCGAACTCCCATTGCACCACCACTGACCTTCCCAGAGGAGGCTAGGGTGATTTTAACTGCAGGTACCGCTTCTGGAAAAGCTAAGGAAATTGAGAGGAATGATGTGAGGATTACCACAAAATTGAGTGATACACATGCACATTAGGTGAGTGAAATTCAGAGTGAAACTCAGGTGAGTGCACACACGGACACATACACTTTCTCATTGTTACAAAAAATACAAGATCTGGAAAGGGAACTAGAAGCAAGTAAAGCTGAAGCTAGATTACTTCGAGCACAAGTGGATAAACAGTCTTCTCCATCCACCTCTGTTGATAATCAGCTTACTTCGATAAAGGGTGACATCAACAACTTGAAGACATTCTTCACTAATAAAATCAAAACTCTCGAACTTTCTCATGAAAAAGCTCTTGATGATTCTGGTGAGGTCACGGTGGCACAAGACAAAATTATTGCTGAAATCTCCAACAAGGTTGACAATCTACGGGAAGAAGTGCATGAAAATCAGCGTTCTACTGATTTTCGACTAGATCAAATTGAGAAGCAAAATGCACATCAAGCTAAAGGATTAAGGCATTTATTTCATCTGATCAGTCAAAATCGTACACCAACTACTGAAGAAAGAGAATTCTTTGCAAGAACAGATGGTGATGATGATGAACGAGATCCTGAAGCTGGTGCAACTGATAAATCTGTAGAGGATTCCTCAACTAAGGGGGAGAAATCACAACAGGCACAGAAATCACAAGGTGGTGAGAAAGGACAAGGAGAGAAAGGAGGTAAAGGACAAGGAGAGAAAGGAGGTAAATCTGATAAATCTGATTTGGACAGTGAAGACAGGAGGAATAAGGGGAAGAAGAAAGTTGTTGCAGATGATCAAGTCATGGGTGAACCAGGTAATCTTGATGTTTTTGATGACTTTGATTTTTCTGATGAAGGTGAGAAATTACCTGAACCAGATTTAAGTCACTGGGAAGAAGAAGAACCAGTGATATCTGAATATGAAGCTCAACAAGCAGAGAAAGAATCTGAAGAATTATTTGCTCAGAGGGAAGCTAATTTGCTGATGAGAGAAGAAAAGCTTCAAAAGTCATTAGAGCAAATTGCACGAAATGAAGAACTTCAGAAAGCTGAACAGCAAGCATTACAACGATTACATGCTATAAATGTTGAGAAGAGAAAGACATATATCAGACTAAAGAGCGGTGACAAATGGGAACGTGCTCAAAAAGCAATTGATTCACCTCAGAGTTCTGATTATGAAGATCGTCGTCTTGGAGAAATTCTCGAGGAATTCAAACTGGCAAATCCAATTCATGATATGTATATAAAGGCCTTAAAGGTAGAAGTCATCAGGATAACTACTGCATTTGAACCCAAATCTGATGAGCTGGTAATATTTGTGGATTGTCATTGGAACTTTCAGAGTATCTATTCAGTTCTTTTATGACAGATCGCTGACAGAGATTTGGGTACTTAGGCCTAAGGTGAGAACATCTTCTGAGCTAGGTGTGTTGTTACATGAGAAGTTCAAAGAATTTGCTGAAAGAGCAGGACCAGAAGTGATTAAGGATCCTCCACAAGTAAAATTTCTTAAGGGAGAGTTACTTCATTCAATCAATCTTCAGACAGATGAGTTATATGAACATCATGCAAAACACTTGGTATATGCTGAATATGCTCTCAGAAATCATGGATTCTTGACTGAAGAAAAGGTAATAGCTGCAGATCACATTCGATCCTATGCACAAACGAATATAAAAGATTACAAGAAATTTCAAGGTGAACTGAGAAAGAAGCTTGGAATTCCTTTAGTCTTACCTCAAGGATTGTCATCAAGAAGAGAGCGTCTTGTTGATTCTGATTTACTCATGAAACTTCAAGTCGCAGATGAGCCAGAAGAAGGAGAATTTAGACGAGAAGACAGTAATTGAAGATCAGCTCTACGTGTATTATCTTTAGAGCTAGATAGGTCAAGATAGGAATATGTTAAATATGATCAGGCTAAAGGATCATCTATCTTGTATTTATCATTTTGTTTGAATCTGGAAATGTTTAATATAAACCAGACCTTTTTTTCATATTTACTTCGTATTTAAAGTTTTATCTTTCATTTGGTTAAGTTGGATTAGTTGAGGTATCCTCTAGGAATTTGCTTGTTATTGTCTAACAAACAAATAGGGGGAGATTGAAAGGCATATGACTCAGCCTATTTGTAGTTAGAGGATCCTAATCAACTTAAACCAAATTGTAATAAGTAAATATACATATGAACTGTCACAGGAATCTCAAGAAGTATTATCTGTCAGAAGAAAGAAGAAAAGTCAATCTATAGTTTTGATGTCGTACACTGGAAGACGATTCAGTTATCTGATCAAGCCCCAGTATAGCATTGAAGCGAATGGATTCATTTGAACAGTGACAGAGATTTTTCGAGTGATAGTTTGAATGTCAGTTACAGTACAAGAGAATTGAGAGAAGAAATAAACCACAACCTAAAGTCAAAAGTGAAGAAGCATCATTGAAGTTAGTCGTTCATGAACCAGACAGTACATCGAACGTCAACACAAGTCAGTGGTAATTCTTTACTACCTTCAGTGGTTTGTAAGAATTAAATTAATTATTTATTGATTTAATTAAATTCATTTATAATTGATATAAATCATTTAGTTGATTTAATTAAATGAATTAATTCTAGAAGAATTAATTAATTTATTAAATTAATTATTGTATCAATTAAATGTGAATTGGATAATCATTAATTAATTAAATGGATCAATATGACTTAAAAGGAAAAGGATTGGATTATGTCTTGGTGAAGACAAAATCGGTATGACCTAAATTATGTCATACCGAGAAGCTTCAACATTATGTCTTACCGAGCTAAGCTTCTGGATTATGTCATACCGACTGAAGATTGCAGTTTAGGTCATACCGATCAATTTCAGATTATGTCATACCGAGCCAAAATATCCTGATTAAGTCATACCGACCACCTGCCAGCTGTTTTAGGTCATACCGAACTTTTATTAAGTCATACCGACCAGGTTTATGTCTTAACGGAGGTTTGTGTAAGTCTTAATGAAGAAAAATTAAGTCTTGGAAGCAGATTAAGTCATGTTGGAGCAGTTAAATATCCTACAAAAAGCTAGCAAGACTTGTTGCTGATATAAAAGAACCAAAGACAGCAGATTATGTCATAACTGAGAAACACAGCAGAATATAATTCCATCCAGCAGATTTTCTCTCAAGAAACACAAGAACACCAAAGCCTAAACAATTCCTAGAAATTCAAGTTCTTCATCTTTGTAATATTCTATCCGATAGAACTTGATTACTTGTGATTCTTGTATAACTAGCGAATTAAGTTTCCTAGTTCTTATCTTGATCATTATTAACTAAATTAGAAAAGTTCATGTCGAATTTTCTAATTAGTTATTAACATCTTTATAAGTTGTTATACTGATTTTGTAACACCGCATCGAGTTAATATACAGTTATATTCAACTTGAAAAATTGTGTTAAGTAATTCCGCACAAATTTGTCTTTGCTAAAATATTATCTAACGGACAAATTTCGATAAAAAGGTTAAGATTGTATTCAACCCCCCCTTCTACAATCTTATCGGACCTAACACTATTCATTTCACAAATAACGTATTTATCATAATCATTTACATTTTTACGTATATATCGGAATCATTTAGTTTTTTTTTTCTCGATTTTCTTAAATAAACTTAAATAAATAATATATAAAATGACCTTTATTAATAATCAAATTCTTTGTAAATAACGTAATTTTTTATGATAAACTAATGATCAATTTAATTAAATTTTCTCGGGTCCTTATCATATAATATCTTATAATAATTGAAATCCCGTTTTAATGGTAATTTCATCTAGATTCGTTTCTTCTATAATTATTGGAATTTTGATGTAATTACAATTCTTTTATTATAAACTACTGAATTGTGTAAATAACGTAATTTTCTTTTGTACTTTTATAATTTTTTAAAGTATATTTTTGTAATAAATAAAATAATTCTTATAAAAATTTAATAAAATAACCAATTTAAATAAATTATCTCGATCCATGCCTCACACGGGTTATCATCTAGTATTAAGTTATTAACTAATGACAATTAATAATGCTAATTTGTACACATTTATAGTAGATCTAGTTATTATTTTAAAATAATATATCACTCTCGGACTTGTTTCAAACTTGAGAAAAACCGTCATTAAAAAAGAGTTAATTGCATTTTGTATCCCCACAGCGTTACTCTAATTTCAATTATGTATACTAGCTTATAGCCCGCGCAATGCATGAATCATTTTTTGAAATTTATAATTATATTAATTTATGATTTTTTTTTTAATATTTATAAGTTTTCTAACTTTAAATATTTTTAATTAAAACTATATAAACATTAAATTTTAATATATGTTATTGATAGAGTTTTGCAATTCTGAGAAAGTAATTACTTATTAATATATATTACATTTCCTTATATTTAAAAAATAATTAAATTAGAGCTAAAACACATTAAAAAAGTAATATTTATAAGATTTTAGTTCCTCACATGTCTCATTTGGCACAATCTTTAGTTATAAAAATCGTATTTGAACGATATTATAATTTACGTGAAACTTATAAAGTAATCTTTAGCTTAGTGATGATTTAACGAATATTATACAATTCGAACTATCCACCAATCGAAGAAAAAAGAAAGTTATGATATATTATATTAATAAGTTTTTTTATTAATTTACAAAATTTACTTATATTTTATTTTAATTATTAAAACACAATTTTTAATATTTATATATGATTCAACTAACGATCTACTACACTTTTTGGTATTAAATCCGATAATTCTCATTTATTCATCTTAAAACTAAACTATCCTTTTAGTTTTGAGATGTAAAAGGTTTCTTGATTCCAAATCATGATTCAACATAATTAAAAAAAATCTCTTTATTAATAGATCTGATGACTAATTATTTAGTTATATATCTAATAATTATTATTTTTTAATATGATTGACGACCAAAATAGGGAGGACTAAAAATTTGAATAAAATCTTCTTACGATTATTATATATAAGAATATTATTTAAAAAATAATTGAACTGGAGTTAAATAAACAAAAACCTAATATTAAAATATTTTAGACGTTGGTTATTAAAAAAGTTGAAAAGTAGCATGTTTATGATGTTTGAGTTATTAAAATACATAAAATCCGACCAAAAATAAAGGTAACATATTATTTCAATATTCAATTTTTAATATAATAATATAAATTTAATTAAGAGGTTTGTGAGTAGTTTTTTTTAAGTTAAAATTTAATTTTTGATCCAATCAAAATTAATGTTACAGTGTTTGAGTTATTAAAATATACTAAGTTCGATCCAAATAACATCTATCACCCCACTATCAAAATTTTAATGTTTCGAGTACCTGCACAGTGCACACTGCACATAAACACTTTTTTGAGTTTCTCTCTCAAAACAATTTGCATAATAGTTTAATTATGTATTAGGATATTTAATCAATTCAGATTTTCAAATATTTTAACGGATTGAAAATAATCGATAAATTTTTAAAGATTGTTGCTGATTTAATTTCTACACAAAGTTTGTAGATGTAAAATCCCGAAGAATTTATGTAGAGTCTGATTTTAGTAGAAACCTTCAAAATTCGATTGAATTTGGTCGGATTTCAAAATATATAAAAAATACTACGAAATCCATCAAAACCTACCACTTTTAGAATCTAAAAAAAATCCATAACTTTTTGAATAGACTGGATTAATCTGCGATTGTATCTTTTTACGATTTGTTCGATTCAATTATTTTTGTAGATGTCGTATGGTTTTTTATTGATGAATTAAATCATTTATTAAAAAAAAAATCTTAAGTGAACATCACCAAATTTTAAACTAAATTTAAAATTCCGATTGAATATCCTAAAATTTTAATGGACTTTATAAAATCTTAAATGAATATCTTAAAATTTTAATGAATTCTTTAAAAGCCAAATTAAACACATCTTGCTTTTTAAATCCAAAAAAAGTCTTCAAAATCCTGATCGAATACATCCTAAATTTTTGTAATTGAATGATTTAATCAAACAATTTTCTAAACTTGCAATTTTAAACTTATTACCTCCGTCAGCTAAATTTTCTCATCATCCACTTGTGGGGTTTAGTATCTATACTATACTATTATAAGCAAAACATTGGTTGGTTGGTCGGTTGGTTAACACCTTCTAAAAATTTTGCTAACACCTTCCAAAAATTAAAAAATAAATTAAAATACATATAAAATGTAATTTTACAAAAGATAAACAACATATTTAACTTAATAACAAACTCTTTTAATTACACTCCAATTAATATTCAGTTACATACTCTTTTGGTTATATTTGAGTAAAAATTAATCAGCTACACCCAACTTTTTTAATTACCTGAAAACCAAATATTTTCAAAATCATTTTTAATAATTTTAATATCACATATTTATTAACAAATTTACAACAAATTATAAATCAACGAAGCGGAAACAAACTAAAACTATATAATAAACAATAAAATTTTTACACAATTACAAATTAATATTAAATTCTATTTTAAACAAATACGGAGTATTACATTATGCATTATTATGCAATCATAATTTGAATATTATAATATCAACAAAAGTTTGAATGTAAGTATATACGATACTTCCATTTATATTTATATTATTAAGACAAAATTTAGTCATAATTCGAATAATATATCATATAATTAAACCATTATTATTTAATAATATATATTATGCCAATATTATATTAAGTAATATATATATATATAAGATAAATAATTATTAAAACATAAATAAAAAATTATTTAATTTTAAGAAAACTGTGCATCGCACGGGTTATAGGCTAATCTATACTATTATATAAAAGCTGAAACATTAAAAGTTTGGTTAGTCGGTCGGTCGGTCGGTTGGTCGGTACGGTACCTGTTGATTTTACTTATTTACCCTTACTCAATTTCAGATGTACTAACTAATCAATTTCCTTCTTGAGTTTAAACATATTATCTTTTTTATTTTTAAGAACTAAATAATTTCCTCAATTAGAGATCTACTAACTAATCAATTTCCTTCTTCTATTATATAAAAGCTGAAACATTAAAAGTTTGGTTAGTCGGTCGGTCGGTCGGTCGGTTGGTCGGTACGGTACCTGTTGATTTTACTTATTTACCCTTACTCAATTTCAGATGTACTAACAAATCAATTTCCTTCTTGAGTTTAAACATATTATCTTTTTTATTTTTAAGAACTAAATAATTTCCTCAATTACAGATCTACTAACTAATCAATTTCCTTCTTGAGGTTAAACGTATAATCTTGAACTAAATAATTTCCTTTTTTCAGGTAAAATACAATATCATTTTATATTTTATCTTGCTAAAATTTTTCCTTTATTAATCAATTTCCTTTTTCAGGTTAAACATATTACCTTTTCTATTTTTCAATAACTAAATAATTTCCTTTTTCAGGTAAAATTACTTGTTGATTTTACTTATTTACCTTTACTCAATTACATATCTACTTCCTTCTTGAGGTAAAACATATTATATTTTCTATTTTTCAAGAACTAAATAATTTCCTTTTTAGGTAAAATACAATATCCTTTTATATTTTATCTAACTAAAATTTCTCTTTTTTTAATCAATTTCATTTTTCAGGTTAAACATATTACCTTTTCTATTTTTCAATAACTAAATAATTTTCTTTTTCAGGTAAAATAGAATATCCTTTACATTTTCTATTTTTCAATACCTAAATAATTTCCCTTTTCAGGAAAAATACAATATCCTTTTATATTTTATCTAACTAAAATTTCTCCTTTATTAATCAAATTTTTTCAGGTTAAACATATTACCTTTTCTATTTTTCAATAACTAAATAATTTCCTTTTTCAGGTAAAATATAATATCCTTTACATTTTATTTAACTAAAATTTCTCTTTTTTTAAAAATAGTACGAGTAGTTTTGTTTAATAAATAACATAATTATATTATAATTACTATTAACTAATCAATTACCCATTTCACCCAAAACACGTTACCTTTTCTTCGTTCTCTAACTAACATCTCTTTTTTTCCAATTATATCATGGACGGTTACAATTTCAGCCAAAACACGTTACCTTTTTTCTTTTTTCTTACTAAAATCTCTCTTTTTCCAATTATATCCCAGACGTTTCTATCTAATAAAAATAAAATAATAATATTATAATACTAATAATTAACCGATTACATTTTCAGCTAAAACGTATCATATTTTATACTTTTTCTAATTAAATTCCCTTTTTTTTCTATAAATATTACTGGCAACATTAATTTCTCATTTTCTAAAAACTATGAGCAATTAGTAAAATGACATAATTAAATTATAATTATTATAATTACTATTAACTAATCAATTACCTTTTTCAGCCAACACACGTTACAAATTCTTTTTACTCTAACTATAATCTCTCTTTTTCCAATTATATCACGGGGGGTTCCATTTAATAAATATAAAATAATAATATTATAATACTAATTACTAACGAATTACCTTTTTCAGCTAAAACGTATCATCTTTTCTATATTTACTAATTAAACTAATCATTTACTTTTTTCAGTCAAAACATGTTACCATTTTTCTTTTCTCTAACTAACATCTCTTTTTCTCCAATTATATTACGAGCGATTCTATTTAATAAAAATAAAATATTAATATCATAGTACTAATAATTAACCGATTACCTTTTCAGCTAAAACGTATCATCTCCTCTATTCTGTCTAATTAAATTTCTTTTTTTTTCCTATAAATATCATGGTAAACATTAATTTCTCATTTTTTTGAAAACAATACGAGCAATTTTATTTAATATTAATGGTAATTAGTCTATTGCCTTTTTCACATTTACTTTTAGTTAAACATATTACCTTTTATAAATAACTAAAACCATCAATCGTATCATATCTTTCGATCATTAATATTTTTCTTTCGAATTAAAACACGTTACCTTTTTAATTTGAAACAAATCTTACAATCATTAATATATACCCGAAAATATCAAACCATAATTTTCAAAAAAAATATAACACCTAAAATAAATAATAACATAATATATATTTAATGGTAATTAGTCGATTTTCTTTTTCACATTTAATTTTAGTTGAAGATATTACCTTTTATATAAAAAGATCAATCGTATCATATCTTTCAATCATTAATATCTCATTTATAATTAAAACACGTTACCTTTTTAATTTACAACAAATCTTACAATAATTAATATATACCCGAAAATATCACAGCATATTTCTCAATTATTAATAAAATATATTTAAAATCATAATTAAACTATAATTACTATAAACTAATCAATTACCTTTTTCACCAAAAACATGTCACCTTTTTAATTTTCACGTTACCTTTTCTATTTTCTCTAACTAAAATCTCTTTTTTTTCCAATTATATCACAGGAGTTTCTATTTATTGAAATACAATAATAATAATATCGATTACCTTTTTTCAGTTAAAACGTATCATATTTTCTAACTAAATCCTTTTTGTTTCTAGAAATATCACGGACAACATTAATTTATCCTTTTCTAAAAACATTACAAGTAGTTTTATTTAGTAAAATAACATAATTAAATTATAATTACTATAAAGTAATCAATTAACTTTTTTACCTAAAACATGTTATCTTTTTATTTTTCTTTAACTAAAACCTCTCTTTTTTTCAATTATATCACGGACATTCTATTTAATAAAATAAAACAATAAATTTATAATTACTAATAATTAACCGATTACCTTTTAAACTAAAACCAATCATTTTTTCTATATTTTATAACTAAATTCCTCATTTTCTAGAATTATCACTAATAACATTTAAATAATTACTATAAAATCATCTCATTAAAAAATTTAAGCCTCCAAAACATGTTTAAAAAAAAATTATTCAAATTAATGAAAAAAATTCATATAATAAAAAAAATCCGTGCATCGCACGGGTTTTAGGCTTGTATTAGTAGTTAGAAAAATAATAGTTTTTTAGTTCTGTATGCGTTGCTCCGTTTAGTCTGGCTAGTCTGGCTTTTCTAATAAAAACATAATTCATGGGATAGTTGTTTTTTGAATAAAATTCATGAGATAGTTATTTTTTTTGATAAGCAACAATAAAATAAAATTAGCCGAACGGCACTTACGGGCAAAAACCACTGCAAACAACAAGACCTAAAAAGCTAAGAAGCTAGGAGACCAAAACAAGAACACACCTAAAAGACCACTGAAAAGAAAGTGCAAAAGTAAAGAGGCCACTGAAGAGGTGTTATTCCAACACAATTAATTTTGATAGCTCCTTATGCTCATTCCAAGTAGCCTCATGCCAAGTCCCGTTGGATGTAGAAGTACCCAAACTAGCAGGACCATGCAAGCCTAGAAAACGAGAGGTTTGGACCTCGGTCTCGACAGAAACACTCTTGCCATTATCCATGTTAGCCAGGGGGTGTGCTTCACCTGAGAGGAAACACCAGGAGCTCTGAGGTCCTTTGCAGCAAGAACGTCCCTGGAGAGGGAGTTGGCGACAACTGGAGAATTGTGCAAGAAAGATGGGGAGACTGTAAGACTCTGCAAGTGAGTGTGGGCAGCTGACTGATGAGAGACTTGATCCACTGCACCGAAATCCAAGCCAGGATGAATGTGAAAAGCTGGTAGATGAGGACCCAACCCAATATCCAAGTCCAGTATTTCTATCAGATTTCCAAAAGGCGCTTTCACTTCTACTAACCCTAAACAGTTTCGAAATGCATGCTCCGCCATGAAAGTTGCAGCCCTGTTTCTAGAAGAATAAACTGAGTATAACTTACAACTCTTTTGTTTTCGAGGATCCTCTCGAGCTTTGTTGTATTGAGAAAATAGTGCATTGATTTGTTGGACTGCTACCTTGAGGCCTTCTGCTTCTAACTCCATGTCGTTTTGGTCAACCAGCATTTCGAATGCTGTAATATTATCGCATTCTATGTAGACGTGAGGAAGATTGCTTACAAATGCCAATCTCATTGCCAAGTGAATCGCCCAAATCTGCGATTCCAATCCTTCCATGTCTCGAAGCGGACCCATTACACCCCATAGAAACGTACCATCATGATCTCTAGCAACAATACCGATGCCATTTGAGTTCCCGTTTGGCAATGGATGTTCATCTAAGACTCCATGCACGTTGATCTTGATGTAATTCTCAGGAGGGGGGAACCACATGATATCCATGCAAAGTAACAGAAGATGAGACAAGGAGGAAGAGGGGAAAGGAGATATGCGAATACTAACCCTTCCAAGTTCTATAAGTAGCTGCTGCAAGCACTGAGGCGTAGACCAAAGTGACAAAGCGTGCGTCTCGGAACAGACAGAAAGGATAGAAATCCAAAGTAAAGAATGAAGTTTAAGATCGAATCTTACTTTGAAGAAAATGCAAAGATACCTCTCAGCGTATGGGCCTATCTTAAAGAAAAGAAAAAGCAGCAATATTACACCTTTTAAAGCCATGAGACACTAAACTGTGGTAATTGTGAACCTCTTTTAGCCAACTTGTCTACCTCTTCATTATATTCCCTAGGAATATATGAAAATTTAAAATTGATAGAAGGTAGGAAGTTGTTGTGCATTTCTTCATGTATCCAGTTTTGTCTGAAACACTCTATAGCTTTACTAGAGTCTGAACATATCACAATCTTCAAATTTGCCTGCTGAAAATGCAAAAGATTTTGTAATACAAACCAGATAGCCACCATCTCAGTTTCTAGGACACTAGATGCTAGAATGGGACCTGAGAAGAGTAATCTGGCCACCTGCGATTTATCTTTGATGAAACCACCTATACCAGCCTTTAGACCTAGAAAAGAGTTGTTGCAGAAAGATCCATCGACCGCGCATATAACATCAAAGTCCCTGAATAATTGTTTCCAGAACAATGATGTCTTTTCCAACAAATGTAGGTGTAGTGCAGTAACAGGATTAGTGTCCCAAGCCACCGAGAATTTCTCACTGATCATATCCACCGCACCCATCCATTTAAAAGTCCTGATCTTTATAAGTTGGATTTATTAGTTTGATTTTTAAACTCATAATACAAATATTGTTTTGTAAATTGAATTGTATACTTAATAACTTTAATTTTGTTATATTTAATATGTTGTTTATAGTATTCGAACTGTTGACTTATGGTAGTACTCTGTTAATATCCCTCCTATTCTTATTATATACTAGCTTATAGCCCGTGCAAAGCACGGGTTACTTTTAAATACTTTTAAAATTATTTGATTAAATAAAATAGAGTATAATAATTTATTATGGGTATAACTTAACTTTGTAATTAATTAATAAAATTATTAATAATAATAATAGTTATTTAATAAATGATATGTATTGATTAGAAATAATAATATAAAATTTTAATGTAAATTTGTTGTTGACGGGATTCGAATCTTGGATTTTTAGAAGAGAGATTTAAATATAGAATAGTCTTTATTATTAGATCTAACGGCTATCATCTATTTACTAAATATCTAACGGTCATCGTTTTTTTAGATGATTGAACCAAGTTGAACCAAACAACCAAATTATACCCGTGTTTGCTTATTATATAATAGTACTACCTTATAACCCGTGCGAAGCACGGGTTTCTTTTGATAGGTTATAAAATTTATTTAACATTATAATTATGTTTTTATATAATCCTTATTTTTAATAATTTTTTAATTTTAATTTAATATAAATTTATATAATGATATGCATGGTTTGAAATTTATTTTGTAAAATTCAAAATTAAAAATGTCGTTGACGGGTTCTAACTTTGAATTTTTAGTAAATTAATTTAAACATAGAATATATCTTATTATTAGATCTAACGATTCTTATTTATTACTAAAAATAATGATTTGAATATATGGTGAGATATTTTTGGGTATATATTAGTTATCGCAAGATTAATTTTAAATTAAAAAGTAACTTGTTTTAATTACAAAAATTACTACTAAAATAATTACGGAAAGATATGGTATGATATTTTGGATATATATTAATTATTGTAATATTAGTTTTAAATTAAATGGTAAAGTGTTTCAATTAGAAGTAAAATCTTTAGAAAAAATGGGTAATTGAGTTGTTGGAGCTGAAAAAAGAGTCCAAGTAGAAGCTCAATATGGATAAAGGAATTTTAATCTGAATATAATGACGT
This sequence comes from Saposhnikovia divaricata, assembly GCA_036435485.1. Taxonomy (NCBI): domain Eukaryota; kingdom Viridiplantae; phylum Streptophyta; class Magnoliopsida; order Apiales; family Apiaceae; genus Saposhnikovia; species Saposhnikovia divaricata. The sequence goes on along the minus strand of CM071601.1, from coordinate 204,109,588 downwards.
TAACCTTAGTAATTAGATTTTTAAGTTATTTTTATAATTTAATTATCTGTGCATAGTGTCCGTGAAGGCAACGGAGGTTTTAATTAAGTTTAGCTGTATTAGTAAAGGTGTAAATATAAAATACTATTGTGTCTTTAGGACTATAGCCAATAACGGATTAAAATTGATTTATTTTATATTTAAAATTAGTTAAAAATTAAATTAACCAAACCGAAAACCAAAATAAATGGGATAACCAAACCGAAAACCAAAACTTTCAATGTTTCGGCTTTAATATAATAGTATAGATAAGAATATAATGTAGTTTCATAAATTGCATTTTCCATTCTCAAACTTTAAATCATAAGTTAAATCACAGCCCCTTAATGTTTTCTATAAAAAAAATTGCTTTTAACGAATAAATTGGCAAATACGATATATAATTATTGCAATGATGATATAAATTATAGATTTTAAACATCTAATTAATTTTACACTTTTAAAAATTTTAAATTATAATTTAATATTATTTTTTACCGTTAATCAATTATAATATGTTTGTAAAAATTGAACTAATATGTTTCCATTATATAAAATTGTGATTACAATGATATATATGATACATATAAATTTTTTTAAAATATATTTGTACCATCTTAAAATATAAATTATATAATCACTATACAATTTTATATCGCATTTGTCAATACAATCATTAAAAGTAATACTCCTATTATTTTTAATAGAAAACGTATAAGGAATTGTGATTCGACCTAAGATTTAAAGCTGGGGATGCAAAGTGCAATTTATAAAACTATATATACATAATTGAAATTGGAGTAAAGCAGGGGATGCAAAATGCAATTAATTCTTAAAAAAACCTAAGATAAAATGAACATGAGAATCCTAATAATATTTTTATAATGTCAGACTACTAATCCAAAGGAAAATAATATCACAGATAGTATTCCTTCAAAAAAAATAAACAAATAAAATCTCACCACCACTCCAAATTATTTAAATTTAAAGAGTTGAGTTGAAAACCACATTAGTTGCTGGCAGCCATGTACTTCCTTGTATAAAATTGTCCACACTAAATCTAGAGGCCTCCTCCGCAGTGAAGGGTATCCTGTATCCAGCCCATTTAACTCTGCCCTCGAGGGCCGCTCCAGGCCCAGTGTTTTCATACTCGGCATACAGAATAGTGCTAGGAGGCTCAACACCACTCACCCACTCGATCCAACCCAATGGGTTCACGAATTCTCCAATATTGGACTGCATGATAACAGTGGTGGAGAAGTCTTTCCAGGGCCGGCCCAGATACACTGAGGCATTCACCTTATCAAAGGCAGATATGGTACATTTTTGTATTGAAATGCCAGTGTTTTGATTTGGATCTTTTCTACCTTGGGCTGTTATTGTCACCAATTGTTTTTCCAGCGGTTGTCTAGGCTGGATGTTGCAGTTTTGGAAAACCACAGCAGCATTTCCGAATATGAAGTCGACGGTGCCGGTGATATCACATTCACGGTAGAATTGACGGTTGGAATGTGCATACAAAGTGTCTTGAAAAGCGTCAAAAGTGCAGCGATAAAAAACTGAGCAATCTGAGCCTGATCTAAATGCCACTGCCTGGTGCTTTTCTGCTCCTGCCGTGTTCTTGAATGCCATGTCTTTTGCAATGAATCCTTTTCCAACGGCAGCTAAACACGGATCAATAATCGTAGTTTTAATGAGTAGATGAAATCAAGTGAAACAAAATTTGAGCTAAGTTACAAATAGTCGCTGGTTAGACAGAGTACATATCACTAAGCATGTGCATGGGAGCAAGCTAAAGCAGTTAAATTTAATTTAAACACAAACAACTTAATTATATAACATAAAATCTTTACCGAAAGTAGCAGTGGAGAAAGTGGGAGTCCCGTCGATAAAATTCAAGCTGCCAGAAACAATGGTCTTATCCTTGCCGTCTCCATAAATCATAACATTCCACTTGGATTTATCCAGCATATTATTCTCAATGTACTCCCCTGCTTTCACGTAAATAACAAATCTATTAATACTTTTCGTTGGAATCCTCTCCACAGCCTCCCTAATTGTGGTACAATCACCAGTTCCATCCATGGCCACCGTCACATGTGGCGTAGGATTTGCCTGCTGTAGCAGCCTTCTGTCACCCGAAGATACCCATTCCGGAAACCCATGTCTGCCAGTGTTGCTCAACAATCTTCGGTGTACCGGAACGTCGAACTTGGCAAGTACTCCCAAGATCTTAGCAACAATGCTCAGACTATTGCTTGCATACTGAGTTGGTTTGTTCATGGAATCTCCTAGCAATGAAGTGGCGTTGAATTCGCCAAGAGCGTCCAAGCACGTCTCCTGATCTGTGATGGTGGTGCTCAGCCAAGTTTTCAGATCCTTAAGCTTAGTCGGAGACAATGTCTTGTTATTCTTCTGCCCCTGGGCTTCTTCTCCACTTGCAGCATCCATAGAAGAAAGAGAATCATTAAGTCTGTCCAAAGCATCGTCCAACACAACTTGGCAAACCTCAAGTGCCTTTTTGGCAGTGGTGGTTGTATTCTTCTTGGCTGCTGCTAAAGTCGTAGCGGACAGAGATTGGATAGAATCGATAACGACGCGCAGAGAAATCCTAAAAAGCTCTTCCGGATCAGTGGTGTTTTTGAGATTGAGTGCAGAGATGCTGGAGTAGCACGAATCCGGGTACTGTGTTTCTTTGCACACGGCCTTGAGCGCCGCAGCGGAACTAGTACTAGTCGATGGTGCTTTAGAGGATGATTTGTTGTTGTTGTTACCAAGTACAGTGCCCACGACTGCACCGACAATAATAAAAACAAGAACAAGGACGGAGACAAGGAGAATGATGAGACGCCTGCGTGATTTCTTACGGAACGCAGCTTCTTCCGCCGGATCTACTTTCCCATACCCGTCGAACGATTTCATTGTATCCATTGCCACTCGAATTGCGAATATATACTTGTCCCTTATGTCAAATTATTACTTACTTACTTACTATCAGAACGTATGTACTATTTGTTTGGTGAAAGCTGAGAGTGCTAACACCATATATAATTAATTGTTGCTTGCCGAGAGAGAGAGAGATATTGGAGGCTAGAATATAATAGAACTCCAATTATTAAGTTTTGTGTTGTTTGTGTAATGTAGCACCGTAACCCTATATGTACCTTGTCTCGTGCATATTACCGTATAAACTTAGCTATAAACGATATAGTTGACATTGTTTATATTTTCTTTAAAGAAAAGCCTATACGTACATTGTCTCATGCATATTACCATATAAACTTAGCTATAGTCTATAAATGATATATACCTTTAATATTTATTGAATATATATATATATATATATATATATATATATATATATATATATAACTTGTTATAATCACTATTAAATAATCAGTTACCTTTTTAATTAAAACACGTTACCTTTTATCTAAATAAAATATCTCTTTTTACAATTATATCACGGTCGGTTACCTTTTTCTACCAACACACGTTACCTTTTTTCTTTTATCTAACTAAAATCTCTCTTTTTCCAAATATCAAGGGCGGTTCTATTTAATAAAAATAAAATAATAATATTATAATACTAATAATTAACCGATTACCTTTTCAGCTAAAACGTATCCTCTTTTCTATTTTTTCTAATTAAATTCCTTTTTTTTCCTAGAAATATCATGGGCAACATTAATTTCTCATTTTCTAAAAACACTACGAGCAATTTAATAAGTAAAATAACATAAATAAATTATAATTACTATAAACTAATCAATTACCTTTTTCACATCATGTCACCTTTTTAATTTTCACGTTACCTTTTCTATTTTCTCTAACTAAAATCTCACTTTTTCCAATTATATCATGGACAGTTCAATTTAATACAATTAAATAATAATATTATAATCTATCTATACTATCTTATAAAAGGCGAAATATTATAAGTTTTAGAACCTGTTTTTTGGTTACTTACCTTATTTAATTTGTTTTACTTTATTACCCTTAATCATATTACTCTAACTATAAAAAAAATAGAACACAATTTTTTTTCAAAATATTACACAAAATTCTTCCCAATTACACTTCTCCTAAATAATAACCAACCAATTACCATTTTCAGCTATTACATTTTCTAATTTTCCTAACTAAATATCTTCTTTCCAAAAATATGATCGTTCTAATTAATGAAATAAATTAATAATATTATAATTACTAATAACTAACTGATTACTTTTTCCAAAAAGATAATCTCTTTTATATATTTTTTAACTAAAATATCTCATTTTTTCCTATATTACCAATTACCTTTTTCAGCTATTACATTTTCTAACTTTTCTAACTTAAATCATTTTTTTCCAAAAATATGGTCGTTCTAGTTAATGAAGTAATTAATAATATTATAATTAACTAATTACCTTTTTCAGCTAAAAGATAATTTATTTTCTATATTTTCTAACTAAAATATTTCTTTTTCTCCTAAATAATAACCAACCAATTACCTTTTTCGGTTATTATTTTTTCTAACTATTCTAACTAAAATATCTTCTTTCCAATATGGTCGTTCTAAATAATGAAATAAATTAAAAATATTATAATTAATAATAACTAACTGATTACCGTTTTCAGCATAAAAGCTAATCTCTTTTATATATATTTTCTAACTAAAATATCTCATTTTCTTTTAAATAATAACTAACCAATTACATTTTTCAGCTATTATCCTTTCTAACTAAAATATCTTCTTTCCAATAAATATGATCGTTCTAATTAATGAAATAAACTAATAATAACACTTATCCTAGGTAATAATTAACCATATTTTTTTCAGCTATTACTTTTTCTAACTTTTCAATATTAAATTTCTTCTTTCTAAAAATAAGATCTTCATAATTAATATTACACGCAGCTCTTCCCAACACTTCTCCTAAATAATAACTAATCGATTAACTTTTCTAACTAAAACCTCTTTTTCCAAAATTATGGTCGTTCTAATTAATAAAATAAACTAATAATATTATAATTACTAATGACTAACTGATTTTCTTTTCCATCTAAAAAGGTAATATCTTTTCTATAATTTCTATCTAAAATATCTTATTTTCAAACTTGATGTTTTTACTTAATTATCCGTACTTAAATATTTATTATAAGTAAAAATATGTAGTTCTATTTTATAAAATAAAATAATGATATTATAGTTCGTAATAATTAACCAATTAACTTTTTAAGGTAATACACATTATCTTTTCTAACTTTTCTATTTAATGAAATAAACTAATAAAATTATAATTACTAATAACTAATTGATTTTCTTTTTAAGCTAAAACATAATATCTTTTATATGTTTTTCAACTAAAACATCTCATTTTCAAACTTTCTTTTCTTACTTAATTTTCCTTACTTAAATATTTATTAATGGTAAAAACATGTTACCTGTTCAATTTTTTTAATAACTAATCAATTTCATTTTTAGGTAGAACACATTATCTTTTATATTATTAAATACTACGTGCAATTATATATAATAAAATAAAATAATATTATTATGATTAATAATAACTAAAAAATATATATTTTCAGCTAAAACACGTTACCTTTTTCTGTTTTCTTTTACTAAAACCTTTTTCCAATAATATTACGAATAATTGTATTCAATAAATAATACCATAATTAATAATTGACTTATTACTTTTTTCAGCTGAAACGTATCATCTTATCAATGTCTTATAACTAATTTTTTTTTACCTTTTTAGAAATAATATGGCTAATATATATATATATATATATATATATATATATATTATAATTATCAAATTATATCATTTAAAAATTTAACTCACAAAATTCATATCATAAAAAAATTTATTCAATTTATTGAAAAATCATATAATATTAAAGAAAATTCGTGCATCGCACGGAATTTAAGCTAGTAATGTTTAATTGACATAATAGACAAGAAATTGTATCATGAAAGTGGTTCTTCATTCAACGAACATGGACCTAAAATTTAAGATTTTACAGATTCCTAGCGGCTATCGGTTTGGTCAATGACATCTTAATTTTAGTCATCTTTGTTTAGATACTCAGGGATGTTTGGGGGAATTTTTTTCCAGAATAAATCAATTTATTTTAAGACAAAGTTAGAGATTCTTAACTTTTTTCTGAAAAAAGTTAATTTTTTTTTTTTTTTGCAATTTATAGAATCTCAAACATACATTAAATACTTGTATAAAAGAAAATTATCAAAATATGAAATATTTACCCGAAATAAGTCCATAAGGACTTAAAAAAAACTCAGCCAAACAGGCTGTTAGTTAGATTATTTGTTTTTTTGAGTCGGAAGATAAAATATTACTAGCGTAGCAACCTGTGCAAGGCGTTGTGACAACCCGGGTCAAATCCCGAGTCTTTTTCGAAAATCAGGTCAAATCCCGATTCTGAATCCGAAATAAGCCAAAGCAAACTCGCCTAAATGTAGCCAACTTGGGTAGTCCACAATCCCACCACAGACCCCCAAAATATCATGATTTTGTTGGTGTACTTAGTAGTAGTACTTTGTCTTATAAACTGAACTAAAGTCCCAAATCTCCTCGATGTGGGATTGGGGTGTTACAAACTCCCCCACTTAAACTCCTGACGTCCTCGTCAGGCCGAACGGAAATCCCATAGGTCCAAGATCGTTCCTCCATAGCCATTGTGGGATAATACCGGCTGGCTTCGTGTCCCCACCTCCGGACCTCTGTCCATTGTGGGATAATACCACCAGCCTTCGTGTCTCCACCTCCGGCAACTCGACGAATCAAGCTTTCGAGAGTCGGCTCTGATACCATATGTGACAACCCGGGTCAAATCCCGAGTCTTTTTCGAGAATCGGGTCAAATCCCGATTCCGAATCCGAAATAAGCCAAAGCAAACTCGTCTAAATGCAGCCAACTTGGGTAGTCCACAAGCCCACCACAGGCCCCCAAAATATCATGATTTTGTTGGTGCACTTAGTAGTAGTACTTTGTCTTATAAACTGAACTAAAGTCCCAAATCTCCTCGATGTGGGATTGGGGTGTTACAAGCGTGGATCTGTATATGAACGCTTCTAATTTTATTTTAAGGAAGATGCTGGTGGTTAGTTTGTTAATGTTTGTATTGTGCACTCGTAATTCTTAGATTGTAATATGAATAGCGATACATGTTGATATGAGAAGTAAAAAATCTTATTGTCGAGTAGTTGGAACCACGAATATATTAGCATCGAGTTTTATTTGTTGTTTATATCGAGTAGAAAAGAAAAAAATACACATAATTTTGATGGTTATTCATTTAGAGTAATAACAACTGAGAACTCATTGATTCAGGTTTGGTGTGAAACTCAACTGCAGCGTTACACATCTTGAGATTGCGATTAACAATCATGGACGTTGCATCGCGATTGTAGTAACGTGCATGCGTGGTAACCATTTTTTTTTAATTTGAGACGTCGCATATGTCAGTTAGAACATTAAAATATGCATCAACATGTCCAATAGTGTTTTAATTAAGTCAAATGTATTACAATCAATATAAGGTGATAGGGTTCATAAGGAAAAATCAACAACCACGACTTGAGCAGAATTTTTAGGAGTGTGATTATTGTTTGGAAATTTAGATATGAGACTACACATTTGCTGCATATATTGCAAATATTTATACGCCCTCGATCATATTGAATGTCTATTTTGGACTATGAAGCATGGGTGCGGGTGCGGGGGTGCGTGATACGGGAATTCGGCAATTCGGCAAAATAAAAAAAATGGGGATACGAGGGGTTACGGCAAAAAAAATAAAAAATAAAATATATATATATATATATATATATATATATATTAAATAAAAAGGAAGAGTAGCACTCAAATTAAACCAAAAAGTCAAAATGTCAAATACTTAAGTAGTTAAGTTTCATCATCCTTAGTTCCTTACTAAATAAAAGACATAATACATTGAATTTTCATCATCCTTAGTTGAAAGGCATATGACATAGCCTATTTTTATTTCGAGGATACAACTCAACTTAAACAAGAATGTAATAGTAAATAGTATATGTACTGTCACAGGGCTCTCAAATGTATAACTGTCAAGAGAAAGAAGACAAAGTCAATCTACTGTTTTGAGGTATACTACACTTGAAGAAGTTCATTGAGTTGATCAAGCATCAGTGGAGTAATCAAGACAGTGGGTTCTATTAATACTGACAAGAGGTTCCTACAGTGGCAGAATACAGATCATAAAGGTTTGAAAAAGAGTGAAGAAAAAGAAGACATGAACCACAACTTTAAAGTCAATATATGAAGAACAGTCATTGCGGTTAGTCACTCATGAACCAGACAGTACATCGAGTGTCAACATTAAACAGTGGTTGTTTATCATTAACTTCAGTGGTTCAAGCTGTCAAGACTGGTATGTTAAGAAAAGAAAGGAACCAAATCATAGAGTCAAAAATAAAGAAAAGCCGTTGGAGTTAGTCGCTCATGAACCAGACCGTGCATCGAGCGTCAACAAAAATTCGGTGGTAATTCTTTATTATTTTCAGTGGTTCAAGCTATCATGACTGGTATGGAAGAAATCATTGTGCAAGCAACAGATGTGCTAAATTAATTAACCACAATGGTTTTGCAATCAAGAGTTGCTAAGGAATAATCTTTGTGGAGGATCAAATTTATCATGACATAGAAGACCACAAGGGCTATGCTATCAAGGAGGTATATTAATTTTATCTTAATTAATTAAGTCATTTGAATTATTTATTCGATAAATTAATTCTATCCGAATTAATTTATTCAATAAATTATTTAAAAGATTAATTAAGTTAGAATTAATATAATTATCAAGCAAGGAGGTATATTAATTTTCACTTAATTAATTAAGTCATTTGATTTATTTATTTGATAAATTAATTCTATTCGAATTAATTTATTCAATAAATTAATTAAAAGATTAATTAAGTTGGAATTAATATAATTATAAAAAGACTTCATATTAATTCTCTTTTAATTAAATTAAATTAGTTGGCTAATTTATTTTATAAATTAATTCAATCAGAATTAATTTATTCTTTAAATTAATCAATTAATTAATTAAATCAGAATTAATATAAGTGTTTAAAGACTTAAAACAATTCTGCTCAGCGAATATGACTTAATGGGGGTCGGTATGACCTAAATTAGGTCATACCGACATGACTTAAATCTAAGTCATACTAAGCATAAGATTTAGGTCATACAGAGCAATTTCAGATTATGTCATACCGAGCCAAAATATCCTGATTAAGTCATACTGACCACCTGCCAGCTGTTTTAGGTCATACCGAACTTTTATTAAGTCATACCGACCAGGTTTATGTCTTAATGGAGGTTTGTGTAAGTCTTAATGAAGAAAATTATGTCTTGGAGCAAGTTTAAGTCATGCTGACAACTGATTTATTATGTCTTGAAGCAGTTTAAGTCATACCAGATCAGTACAAGACATAAATGGCTATAAATACAACAGCAGACACAGCAGAACAGAACTGGGAAATTCTTCACTTCTCCAGCAGAACACAGCAGAGAGAGACCAAGAGAAAAATAGTTCCTTGAACATCAAATAAATTCTTGTAAATTATTTCTAGCTTGTATTGATAAATCTAAACCACTAGAAATTGTTTACTTGCACTTGTGGAACTATCTAGCGGATTAAGTTCCCTAGAATCTCTCGATCTTTTTATTACAAATATAGAAAAGTTCATGTCGAATTTTCTATAGAATTTGTAATAATAAATTTCGATCTTTTTATTTACAAATATAGAAAAATTCATGTCGAATTTTCTATAGAATTTGTAATAATTAGTTTGGTCATCAAACTTTGTAATTTGTACCCGTGTATTTAGACACACCCCATCAAGTTAATATAAATTTTATATTCAACTTGAAATATCGGTATTCGTTTTATTCCGCATCAATTTGTTCTTGATTTAATATTTTAAAGAAAAGAGCAAATTCGATAAAACGGTATAGTTTGTATTCAACCCCCCCTTCTACAAACTATTTTGGACCTAACAATTGGTATCAGAGCCTTTTGATTGACGCACAAATCAAGATCCTTATTTTTGTGGTCCTCCAATTGGTTTTCAAGTTTGTTGACCCATACAGAAATTAAATCCGGTATTAGACCAAAGAGTCAACTCCTCTATTTTCGATTTTTTAACCTTCAAAAAATTCAATACTTGAGATTTTTGAACTTTAAATAATTTGAACTTATTTTTGGATTCTTTAACTTTCAAAATTTCCAATTTTGAGATTTTTGAATTTTAAATAATCTAAATTTATTTTCGGATTCTTTAACCTTTAAAAATTCTCAATTTATGATATTTTTGATTTTTAAACAATATGAGTTTATTTTCAATTGTTAATTAAATTGAATTTATTCTCAAATTGTTTAATCTTCAAAAATTTTCATTTTATGATATTTTTGATTGTTAAGTAATCTTAACTTATATTCGAATTTTTTTAATTCTTGAAATGATTAATTCTTGGAAATTTTGATTTTTAAACAACTTGAGTTTATTTTCAAATTGTTTAATTTTCAAAATTTTTAATTCTTGATAATTTCGAATTTTAATTAACTTGAATTTATTTTCGGATTCTTTAACTATAAAAAATTTCATTTCTTGAGATTTTTTGATTCTTAATTAATTTGACTCTAATTTCGAATTTTAATTAATTTGAACTTACTTTCAGATTTTTTATTTTTCAAAAAAAAATTTTGAGTCCTTGAAGTTTTTGAATTTTAAATATTTTGAATTTATTCTATGCTAATAGTTCTAAGAAGGTTGTTAGTTGAAGATTCCTACGAATTGTCAAAGATGATTTGAATCTTTTGAAGAAAATGCATTTTTCAATGAAATTAATTTCTACCTACTGAAGAAAATTTTTTGGAAGCTCCTCAAAATCATATCCATAGAATTCACTGGTTTTTCAGAAGCAGGAATGGAAGAGGTTTTAGTGGATAGAATTTTTCTCGAAGATTTGAATTAAGTCTATTGATTCTGTGATATACAACCACTAATTGGATTGCTCTAATGTAACATCTACTACACTTAGTGGATTGTACCAAGAAATATCTTTCAAGGAATCAATAGAGATTTTAGAAAAGTGGAATCAAGGAGGTTTGAGAATGAACTAGATAGTTAGACATCTCAGTCAGGAATTAATGATGGAACCTCAGAACATACATGAAGAGTTACTAATTTAGAAAGAGTACAAATGTTTAATCCAGGAATTAGGCCTATCTATTTCGAAGCAGAAACTCTTCAGGATATAGTTCAAGAAGTGGCTACAAGACTGAGTTGGTGGAAAGAACAAAACATGATAGTTGCAGTTATGAAAAGTTTTATATGATAAGTAACTATCAAGGTGTGCAACATGGTATAGATTTATGACAGACAAGGATGAATAGGGATTCATTAAATGAGATGAAACAGAAGCATCAGTGCAGAAGTTATCTTGCTGAAGAAAAGAGTTGGGATGGATCAGATGATGATGAGAAGAGCATAATTAATATCTTGCTTTCATAGCAATCTCTGAAGATGATTCACCTCACATGTCTCAGGTATCAATTTTTCGAACTAGTGTAATATGTAATTCTCAGAAATTCAAAGCATGTTAAGATCTTAGTTTTTAATTATTATATCTTTGGTTAGAAGATCTTATTATGTGTATGAATATTTGTTGAATTTAATTAATTTCAATAGTGAGTTAGAAGTGTTCCTTAGACAATATCTCTCAATTCTTAAATGATATATGTCAAGCATATATGACCTCTGCTTAAGCTAGTTTCAGGATCCCCAGCAGAACAAGATTTGCTTATTCATTCTGAATTGTTTGTTAAGGTTTAAAAAAAGTTTAAAATATGGAATAATTATCTAGGGTGTCAGTAGAACATCAAGTCATTTGTAAAACTGACTTAGGTAATAGAGATTATATAATATAATATAACAATAGGAAAGGATTGAATAGAATTAGTGATTAATTGTTAATTCTTCTATTCCATGCATGTTTAGAAAATTATTGAATATCTGTAAATCTACTTGCTACCTGTTACACTAGTGTACATAGGTTAAAGTAGATAGTACTGAATTTTTTAAAATGCATAACATGCCCAATTTGCATAATTCTTATCTGCATTGTTTTAATGCTGAATGTATGCAATGTATTCTTATTATCATGCCTGCTTATTTCAAATGTCATAAATGCATTTCCTAGTATTTGCATTGATCATAGAAAAAGCATGTTTAAGAATTACAATAAGGTACAGACTGCTAGTCCTCCTTATGTTAGGAAGGAACCATTATTCTCCTTGCTCAGTGAATATTTTTTCAATGACATTAAAAAGGAGAAATGGTCAGTCAAAGATAAGAATGAGCATGTTAAGGTTAAAACTGTTGTTAACTCTAATAAAAGAGAAATCTCTAATCCATCTGGACCCAATTAAACAATTTGGGTACCAAGAACTTTTTATCCATTTGTGAATGTAGGGCTTAACAGGTTAATCGATTATGCATTATTATTGATTTATTCAAAGCATATCATCGAAGAAAGAACCCTGCTATCAAATGTGAATGTGAAGACAGACCAAGTGGTTAATCCCTTGGAGACAACAGCAAGGGTATGACCTAGGGTCAAGGCTATTCAATAGCTAAGGAATGTTGTCAGTAATAAAGCATCTTTTACAAGATGAAGAGCCTACTGTTCGAGGATTAAGGAAAGAGAACTTATATGTAGCTGACATGGAATCTAAGTCAAAGGTGAAGTCAACAAGGTCAAATCTAAAGCTTCATCAGACAAGAGTTCAGCTATGACATAAGGAGCTCTCTCACCGGAATGTCATATCAAGAGATTCTTTCCTGGAAATCGAATCAGTAAAGGAGACTGCCTCATCTGGAATTAAAGCAAAATGAAATTACGAGACATGTCATAAAGGGAAGTCAAAGAAGCATCACACAGAAGTTCTACATCAAAGTAAAATATATTTTAGTAGTGATGACTGATGACTTCTCTCAACAAACAAGTTGTTGTTCAGACAATCTGAAGACAAGACACCACTGATGGTGATTGATCACATATTAAACCCTGAACTGTAAGAATTTTAGGAAGACCCCATAAGTATGAAGGAAATTGTTTTGAAATTTTAAATGGAAGTGAGCATCCTAGCAATCAGCTAATGCTCAAGAGGATAATTTCCTTTGTTACTCAATGGAGTCAACAGCCTACAGGGTGATTGTTATTAATCAACAGAAGGTGATTGAAAGTCTTAGTGATGTTCAATAACTTCTAGCTCCCAGCTGTCAATGGTTATGATGATTCAGATCCAAGTAATGTCAAACATGGAGAATCTTCATGTAAACCCAGCAATAGCTTAGGGGGAGCAACAGAAGGATCAACTAGTCAACTCAACACCACACTGAAAGTCAAAGGATACTATGAGAACATGTCTGTCAAGACAAAGAATGTTGACTCAATTAATTCTTTGTCCTAGTTCTTAGTGTTTCTAATGGTGGAAGTAAAAGACTAGCAGAGCTTCAAGTACTAATGATTATTTCTTTAGTTTTCTTTTAGAAGAAACTAAGAAAGCTACAAAAGCTCTGAAAGATTCAGATTGAGTGATTGCAATGCAAGATGATCTCAATCAGTACAAAAGGCAGATTGAAGGGAAGCTGGTATCTAGACCAAACAACAAGGCTGTATTTGGTACAAGGATAACCAGAAGTCTACCTGGATGATGTCAAGGCATTGTTATGAGGGACAAAGCCAAACTGGATGCTAGGTTACAATTTGATCAAACAATATATTTGACAAGAAGCACCAGTGACAAGACTTGAGGATATCAGGCACCTGCTGCACATTCAAGATTATAATGCACATCTAGACCTACAGAATCTAGATGATAGAGGAATGTGAACAAGTGCACTCCTGGTTAGTGAGATAATGAAAGATCTCTACAGGTTAGTATGAACTGGTATCGTCACTCAAGCAAGCATGAAAGACATGGTATGACACCCTACCTATAATTTAATATTTGGTATCAATCTTTAACAGTTGGTATTTTTTAACAATTGGTGTCATATTTATAGAACTCTCTACATCATTAGGCACAAACATAAATGATATATATGTGCAATGATATCTTGATTATATTATATGTTGGTCTACTAACTATAAATTGGGATCAAGATATTTGCTGTTTTGATGTTGGTAAAGTTGCAGTTCTTTTGAATTACTTCATGCAAGCCAATAGAAGAATCCTTTTAGGAGCTCAGGTAAGCCAAAAGAATAATTCTATTTGGAGCACAAGTAAGCCAAAAGAATGATGACAATAAAAGTAAGTCCAGGATCTTTTGTTTCTGTTCAGAAGATTCTAGACCTGTCAAGACTACATGCCAACACACCACTATAGCTGGCTTTTGACCTATTAGTTTGGACCTAATAAGTTGGTAATCAAAAATCTTAAGATGGATCCGGATCTGCGAAAATGGTACCCTAGAGATATTTGACCCAACAAGTTCAGGATCTACTAATTAGGACCTAATCAGGCTATAGAGGAATCATCAGCTCATTATCTTATTCAATTGATAATAGATCACTTACACACATATTTTATTCTCAATATGCAAATTTGCAAGGCCCCAAATGGATCCTAGAGAATCTATTCTTGTAGTTATTACACTTGATTTTCAGATGTCTTAAGTTGGACCCATCTCCGGAGATGGTACCCTAGAAACATCAGTTCTAACATGTTTTGCTGCATAGAGACAAATCAAATGAGTTGTAAGAAAGCAGGAGAACACAAGGAAACAACTTCATCTCCAACAACTCTGTGGAACACTCAAGGACTAAGCAACTTGCATAAGGTATCAATTCTTTCGAGAACATGTCTTTAGTCAAGAATAACTTGCAGATACGTTTACTAAATCACTTGATGAAATTAAATTTTCAAGATTGGTTTATAAACTTGGGATTTTATTAATGTTATATAATTTGTAAATCCCATATGTTAAGTAATTCTTAAGTAAGCTCACAAGTATTCAATTGTCTGTATCGAAAGGACTTGTGAACTTATTTACATCCAGACCCCACACTGAAAATTATCCGTTGAATGATTGCCATGTGTATAATTGTAATATATTTTAGTGGTGATTATTTAAGGATAATTCAAATACTTAAATGCTAAAATCTAACTCATAGAGATTTAGTATTTAATTATTTGATTATTTATTTTGATTTATATGGGTTACGGACTTGAAGCAATTCAATTTAGTATTTGCTCTGTACCTTATATTTATCAAAATAAATAAACAACATAACTAATTTGGACCTAATCTGTATTGGTCTTCAATCAGTTATGAGATGTTAATTCTAGTGAACTTTAATATCCCATTTTCAGAAATTCACTATAATTAATATCATGGTTCTAACAATTGGTTGTTTTGAAGTTTTGACTTATATCAGTTAATGATATTTAGTTAGAATTCTATTTACTAGCTAATTGTGAGATATATTGGTATGTGTGAAATTACTTAGAACTCCTCTAAGTAATCATTGTTATATCTTTTACAATTCACTCATATTACTATACAAGATGTGAAAATTATCTAAGTAGAACTATGGATATTGTAATATCTAAAGTTACCATTGTTCAGTTACTTGGAATAATTTTTGTGCTTATTTGCAAGTTTCTAATCACTTTGATAATGAATGTTGTATACAATGGATCAAGGTGTATTGGACTTAGAATATTATTTCTAAGATTGCAGACAAGACAGCTTTGGTAATCGAGTCTTATTTATAGAACCAAGGTTGTCTACCAGTAAACAGTTGTTAGGAGTTAACAATTGTTATTATCGAGGAGTTGCCTTGAAGTCATAAGTTTGAAATGTTATATCTTAAGAGCTTGTGTATTTCTTGTCAACTAGTTCCTCGTACTTATGAATATCAGTGAATGATATTCTTAAGTAGTTAGATACTAATATTCATTTTGTCAATTGGTACTCAATGTAACAATTCAATCTTCACTAAATTGAATTTATCTTACAATAGATTGAATTTATCAAACAATTGGTATCATTGAATATTTAGTATTTAGCAGTGATTATTTATATCCTAGTAAATTATGACGTGAAGCAATTCAATGGTTTATTTGCTCATAATTTAATTTTGGTAAAGTAATCATAAACACAATTATTTGCATTTTAAAGTATTTGATAAATACTAGCAGTTGGTATCAAATAGTAAAATATTTGTTTACTGACAATTGCTAGTTGTTCTGATACTTTATTGCAAACTAATTGTGATGTATATATTATCTCTGATGATATTACTTAGGATTTATTCTGAGTAAATGTGTCTTATCTATAAATCATTAGTGTTAGTATAAATTAAGGTGTTCAACTTTCTAAGTAAGTGAGACTTAAAATTACATTCGGTCTCCTATCATATTTTGAAGTGGTGAAGATTTTTCAAAATTAAATTCTCTAATTCTGGTTATACACCACTTTATACATATGATAGTTCTTAGAATATTTTACATCCATCAGTCAATTACTTAGTTTATGTTGTGCTAAGTAATGAAGTGCCAAAGGAGAGACATTGGTTATCTGTACTTATGTACTTGGTAATCTTTGTTACCTAAACGACATCAAGTGCTTGTATGAGTCTTTTCACTAACTTTTGTGTTAAAGTTCTCTATACATAATAAGCACTTAAAGAAAATCTTTCTTTCTAAATTACTGCGAAGTCAAGAGTTTGTGTCTTTTAAAAATAAAACGACCTAGTTTTCATTAAAAGACATTATAATACATTATTTTATGCATAAATACAAATTCTTGCACATTAACAGTTTTTAAAAGAAAAACTCAATTTTTCTACAGTTGTGATTGCTTATATTATAACACTTTTTGAAGTCACAATTGTACATCATTTCTCTCACTGGATATAATGCATATGTTTTTACACAATGTTATGGTATGATGTAAATGCATTCTATCTCTATATTGCTCTATTGTTATGTGATGCAGGTTCAACTCCTAGTGGAAGATTTCTCACATTGAAAGTCATGAGGTTGTAAACCCAACAACTTCTATCCCAGACTATAAATCCAAATCTAAACACATCCTAACTTACCCATGAAGTGGAAGTAACTTATTTGACTAGAGGTCATTAAGGGAGTAACTGCACTTGATGCAGCAAATAAGGATGTGAGGGATAGTAAACCCACAGCTCTACCTCTCAAGGAGAATAGATGTATATAACATGAGGTATCTGTAAGCTCGCCTGCATTCTCCCAAAAGGATGCAGAGCTGAAAATGGCACTAAAACAGTCTCTGGATTCATTCTCTCAACAGAATGAGTCTATTGAAATTCGCCTGTCAGCCAGGGCATCTGTTGGTAAGTCACTACCTCATACACAATTCTAAAATACTTCTTATGCACAAAGTGAGATTGCACACACTAAGGATGAATTGAAGGAAACGACTCATACTCCGACCATTTTACGGTTAGGATTGTAAGTTGAAGGTTCCTCAAAGAACCAAGAGTTTTCACAGACCTCGAGAGAAGGTATTGATCTCAATGCAAAATTCAACAAGATCATTATCTAACTCCCCAGAGGGAACATCTCTGGATCCTACGGGTATCGGATCCGACATAGGTGCGGATCGACAACTTGTTAACTATGATTCAGATTTTCCTGATGAGTTTAACAAGGTGATGTCTTCATAGACATTAGATGGAAACATGATTTTAATTCTAAGTTTTGATTTCATTGTTTACCTTCTCAGAATTCAAATCTGAAACCCATAAAAAGGGAAATTTTTTATCAACTTGTAGATTATGACTCAGATTCGTCTGACGAGTCTAACGAGGATCGGGGATTTGCGAAACCCCATTGCACTACCAGTGACCTCTCTAGAAGGGGCTATGGTGAATTTTCCTTGCAGGTACACATGGATGTTGGAGCTATGAGAGATAAGAGTGATACACTAGTGAGCCTGAGTGTAAACACTTGAGAGATGAGAAATTAGATCACTCATTTTAAGTGATATGAGTGGAGAGATGAGTTAAACACTTGTGAGGTACACGAAACAGAATCACACACTCACAGTGAGGAAGAAAGATAAACACCAAATCCCATTTCCTATTCCCCAAACAAAGTTTACTTACAAGATTTTGGAGATATAAGGAAATTGTCGGGAGATTTGGTTGTCAAGATGATCAATAGTGAAGCTATATTGAATATCTAAAGGGCAAAGTTGATCAGTCTACATACTTCTATTCTGGAAGTCTTCATGAAAATCCTTCAACACAAGAAAAGCTTCTTTTCTTTATTGCAACAGACAATGTTATATGTATGAAGAATCTGCTGTACTAAAGGTAAGAAGTGAGTTATAATTGAAAAAATTGTATCATCTAATTTACATTTGGATGTTTGCTATAATTGAATGCTTGGAGGATTACTCAACTAAGGGGGAGAGATATACTGAAGAAGATATACTCAAAGATTGCCTTAGTAAGAGATACTCAACTAAGGAGGAGAGTATAATCTTACCTTAGTGAAGGGGAGATTTTATATCTAAGGGGGAGAGATATGGAAGAAAAAGGATATACCTTAGAATGGGGGAGTATTCACCTTGTCAAGGGGAGATAGAAATATTCACCTTGTCAAGGGAGATGAGAAGTATTCACCGTTATAAGGAGGAGACATATCACCTTAGGTAGGGAGATATAAGGAAAGGGAGAAGTATGAAACGACAAAGAAGAATTCTTCAGTATGTGATTGACAAGTCATATTATTTACCACTGAAGAATTCCCAAGTATCTGCTGATAATGTTCAAATATTAGATGTAAAGGGTTATCAGGCAGATATGTCAAGAAATGAAGACGAGTTACTTAATTTATTGTCAGAGGAACAATCATTTATCATTTCATTTACTGAGATTCTGGAATTGTAATATCTAAACCAGAATTTTTTTTATGTATTATTTACTATAGCTCTTTAAAGCTTTATCTTCTTCTTGTTTGTAGTTGAGTTATCCTCTAGGAATTTGTATGTTAATGTTTAACAAACAAATAGGGGGAGATTGAAAGGCATATGACATAGCCTATTTGTATTTCGAGGATACAACTCAACTTAAACAAGAATGTAATAGTAAATAGTATATGTACTGTCACAGGGATCTCAAATGTATAACTGTCAAGAGAAAGAAGACAAAGTCAATCTACTGTTTTGAGGTATACTACACTTGAAGAAGTTCATTGAGTTGATCAAGCATCAGTGGAGTAATCATGACAGTGGGTTCTATTTATAGTGACAAGAGGTTCCTACAGTGGCAGAATACAAATTATAAAGGTTTGAAAAAGAGTGAAGAAAAAGAAGACATGAACCACAACTTTAAAGTCAATATATGAAGAACAGTCATTGCGGTTAGTCACTCATGAACCAGACAGTACATCGAGTGTCAACATTAAACAGTGGTTGTTTATCATTAACTTCAGTGGTTCAAGCTGTCAAGACTGGTATGTTAAGAAAAGAAAGGAACCAAATCATAGAGTCAAAAATAAAGAAAAGCCGTTGGAGTTAGTCGCTCATGAACCAGACCGTGCATCGAGCGTCAACAAAAATTCGGTGGTAATTCTTTATTATTTTCAGTGGTTCAAGCTATCATGACTGGTATGGAAGAAATCATTGTGCAAGCAACAGAGGTGCTAAATTAATTAACCACAATGGTTTTGCAATCAAGACTTGCTAAGGAATAATCTTTGTGGAGGATCAAATTTATCAAGACATAGAAGACCACAAGGGTTATGCTATCAAGGAGGTATATTAATTTTATCTTAATTAATTATGTCATTTGAATTATTTATTCGATAAATTAATTCTATCCGAATTAATTTATTCAATAAATTATTTAAAAGATTAATTAAGTTAGAATTAATATAATTATCAAGCAAGGAGGTATATTAATTTTCACTTAATTAATTAAGTCATTTGATTTATTTATTTGATAAATTAATTCTATTCGAATTAATTTATTCAATAAATTAATTAAAAGATTAATTAAGTTGGAATTAATATAATTATAAAAAGACTTCATATTAATTCTCTTTTAATTAAATTAGTTGGCTAATTTATTTTATAAATTAATTCAATCAGAATTAATTTATTCTTTAAATTAATCAATTAATTAATTAAATCAGAATTAATATAAGTGTTTAAAGACTTAAAACAATTCTGCTCAGCGAATATGACTTAATGGGGGTCGGTATGACCTAAATTAGGTCATACCGACATGACTTAAATCCAAGTCATACTAAGCATAAGATTTAGGTCATACCGAGCAATTTCAGATTATGTCATACCGAGCCAAAATATCCTGATTAAGTCATACCGACCACCTGCCAGCTGTTTTAGGTCATACCGAACTTTTATTAAGTCATACCGACCAGGTTTATGTCTTAATGGAGGTTTGTGTAAGTCTTAATGAAGAAAATTATGTCTTGGAGCAAGTTTAAGTCATGCTGACAGCTGATTTATTATGTCTTGAAGCAGTTTAAGTCATATTAGATCAGTACAAGACATAAATGGCTATAAATACAACAGCAGACACAGCAGAACAGAACTGGGAAATTCTTCACTTCTCCAGCAGAACACAGCAGAGAGAGACCAAGAGAAAAATAGTTCCTTGAACATCAAATAAATTCTTGTAAATTATTTCTAGCTTGTATTGATAAATCTAAACCACTAGAAATTTTTTACTTGCACTTGTGGAACTATCTAGCGGATTAAGTTCCCTAGAATCTCTCGATCTTTTTATTACAAATATAGAAAAGTTCATGTCGAATTTTCTATAGAATTTGTAATAATAAATTTCGATCTTTTTATTTACAAATATAGAAAAATTCATGTCGAATTTTCTATAGAATTTGTAATAATTAGTTTGGTCATCAAACTTTGTAATTTGTACCCGTGTATTTAGACACACCCCATCAAGTTAATATAAATTTTATATTCAACTTGAAATATCGGTATTCGTTTAATTCCGCATCAATTTGTTCTTGATTTAATATTTTAAAGAAAAGAGCAAATTCGATAAAACGGTATAGTTTGTATTCAACCCCCCCTTCTACAAACTATTTTGGACCTAACATTAGTTCCTTACTAAATCAAAAAATTAAATTAGAAAAAATATGAACACTGAACAATGCAGAAAAGCTACTGGGTAAAACATTGAATTTTCACATTTCATGTAAATTGTAATAAAAATGACCAATTATGCCCCTGCCGCACCCCCCATCCGCACCCCATACGTACCCCCATGTATCCCTTGACAGAAAAGCGGGGATACGCCACGTGCCGCACTCCGTGCGCACCCCCGCGCACCCCCGCGCACCCTCGCACTCCCGAAGTGGGGGATACGCGATTCTTCACCTAAGTGAAGAATCCCTGCTACATAGATTTAGGAGTATACTGGACATTATTTCATACAACTATAAATTTTACTTCAATTTTTTTATGTATTATCATCATTTTTACTTTATTACATTAATGTAAATGTATTTTAACTTGATAACGTATATGAATTTTTTATTACTCAAGTGATAATTGATATAAAGTTCAAAATTTAAATATCATATCATTCAATTCGATTATAAATTTTATTGACCTAAATATCTTTAAATTCACATAATTATATTAAAAAAACTCGTACAGGTAAAAAATTGTTGAGTATAGTAAGTTACATAGAAATTGGTACGATAGACGATGCAATTTGTAGTCTAATAGCATATAAATTTTGAGCATTATATACTAAATGTAAAGAAATAAATTTACAATATAAAAATATTAATGTAATCCTTTTTTTATTATGTAATCATGTTTTTAACTGACCAATTTTAATTTCATAATATTTTGTGTATCTGCTAATTCTTATGCAAGCTTTATTCAAATATAGTTAGATTTGCAAAAGAATCATTAAAAAAATGATTTTAAGGCACTTGTATAGATAAATTTTCTTACTTGCAAAGTAGATTTCACGAAGAGACCAAAATAGAATATAATGTGTGGAATATTTCCGTATATTGATAATGAATTTCATAATTTGATCAAATTGAGCATCTAGCATAGTGGTTGAGATTGTCAATTCTAAGTTTAAGGTCATGGGTTCAATTCCCAACACCCATTTTTTTTTAAAAAAAATAAAATTATATTGGCATCTTTGTAATTATGTGATAAATGAGGGTATGTTGATAATTTCACAGGCATTATTTTGGCAGTTTTTGCCCTTGTGTTGTCATTTAATATATAGTAATAGAAGTAATAGATGTTATGGGTAAAGAGAATCTATCTGACACGGTAGAAAAATTCTTTACCTCAGCTTAAAATCAAGTTATTATCAATTTTTTTGTAAATCTAACCGTACCGATGAAAATTTTATGCAAAAATAAGTAGGTAAGCAAACTTTAATTTTATGAATTTTGTCCTTGAAGAATACATTTAATTTAATATGGTATTTTATATATGGTTTACAATATGAATGTAACGACTCATATTTTATATCATTTTTGATTAAAAATTGCATCATATGCAAAATCAATTTCTATGTAATTTTGTGTACCCACTAATTTTTGCGTAATATTTTAATCTGTACGGTTGAATTTTCGTAAAACTATTGAAAATATGAATTTGAAGCCGCATAGGTAGAGAATTTTTCTACCAGGCAGATTTTCTTTACACTTATATTATATTAACAAGCTAGATTTATATTCTTATTGTAGCGAACAACCTTTTTTGTAACGCCCACAAATCCGGGTCAGGAGATTTGGTCGTTACCTGAGAATCCTCAAAATAAACGTCACCACTTTAATAAAACATTATTCCGTGTAATTGTCGAAAATTGAAATATAATCTCTGTGACCCAAACAATCCAAGATCTTTTAGGTTATAGTGCTAGAAACAAGAATCCAAATTCCATAAAATATCAACTTTCAGCTTTACCACATTCTCTTAAATCAAACCTAAATCACTGGTATAACTTCGACAAGAAGTATACCAGGCCAACAATACATAATAATAATTATTAGAGTTTAACTATATTAAATAGACCTTACTCTGGATCAGGACGTCCCATGTCAAGTTTTCTTCAAGATAGCGTCTGCTTCTTTTCTCTTCGAATTGTACGAATATGTCTCGCCAAACTACCTTACTGAAAAGTTAGGGTTTCGAAACAGACAAGTATGAGCGGAAGAAATGCTCAGCAAGTGTGTAGTAAAACAGGAATAATAATAATATCGTTGTTAATGAAAACATATGACATCTATCAAAACTCAAATCACAAGAGAAGTATTTCGAATCAAAAATCTATCAACACAGAATGGATTAAAATAAAGTATGAAATGGGTATTCGGACATGATAGGTTCAGTGCTCTACTAGTGGGATCCCGACTACCTAAACAATTGGTTTAGTTGTACTCCTAACAAGGAAGCATCATTAAGGATTAATAGTCTCAAAGGTTATCGACAAGTTCGATACAGTAAATGGGGTATAAATTGAATAAACAACAATGACAATAAATGTCGACAAGATCGACAATAAATGGAATAATACAATAATAAGCATATTTAAAAAATAATCTCACTTGAACAAGAAGTGAAGGGAAAACACTTGCCTCAATATACGAAGTCTTGGATTCACAAACGTCAATTCGTTACTCAACTTTCCGAATCTCTACTTCTATATGCGTTGGCCTTTACTCGGTCATACATTCGTCTTTCCTTTATCACTTGTCAGCCTCTACACGAATATACTCGTCAACTCCGATAATTATCTCATTCCTCGAGATTCCATCTACACGTACACTGGCTCTTACCCGGCCTCTTACTGGTACCTATATAAAGGTAAAGTACTACTTCAGTATGTGTATAACCGTAACCGTCTAACTCGTTCTACCCAAACGTGTCCTTTAACGCTTTACCACTTTATCACATACAACATGTATTAATTACCTTCTCAAAATAGTTATATATATATATATCCACATAAATTCCGTATTAATTCTAACAAAATTTAGACAACACCTCATTTATAATATCACACTACCTATCGTAATACAACTGGCTCAAACAATAAATCAAGCAATCCTTTATTCAATATTACTCAATACCACTAACAACTGTCATAAATCATTTCAATATAAACCACTTAAGAACTTCTAACAATCCACACACACTTAACACACAAATTAGCAATTAAGCACATAATTGAATTCGAATATCTTTTAATAAAATGATTCATCTTATAGACAATTAAAGCATCTCTTGGCAAAATTTTAAATTAATTGAGCAATTATATTAATTTGTAAATTGAAATTTATTATCTTAAATAAGATTTAAGAATCCAAATTTTTGAAAATGATCTAATTAAATAATTAAACAATTAATTAATTAATCAAATTGAGTAACTAGTTAATTAAATAATTATTCAATTAGGTTTTTGAAATATTTAAAAGAATTTCGAAAAGGATTTTGGAATTTAGAAAAAAATAAATAAATATTTTTCCAAAAAAAGAAAAAAAACGTAGCCATAAACACGTTTAACACAACACACAGTTCACAACAAAGAGACTCCGACCAATTCCTTTTTTTTTTTTTTTTTGCAGAACCCGGCGAGAGAACCCCGGATTCCGGTCGAGCCAAAAATCCTACTGTAAAATCATAACAAAAACCAGCAACACAAAACTCACAACAACTAATATATAATTTATTCATCAATTCAAAGTTCGACCAATACTTCTTACACAGCTCACTCCTTTTTCAACAATTTATCTGTTAACAACTTAACCATCACAGTAATACCAGCACACATACCCAAAAAGGACGTCTCTGTTCTATCCGAAAACCACAGCAAAAATCATGTTGAAACGTTTAATCGACTATATTGTTAACGTACAATACACATCCAATATCAATTCCTTTTAACAATCATCTTATCCTCATTAACGAAGAATTAAACAATTAACGATTAAACCAAAAACTCAACAACCCGATTAATCAGTATAAGGTTAACATAATAGTCATATATATATATATATATATATATATATATATATATATATACTTAATCAGTTGTAATAAACATAAACAGACACGAGAAAGGTCAAACAAAGGTCACCGGCTCACCGGAGTTCACCGCCGGTGACCGACGAGTCACGTGCAACCCCAAAACATAGGGCTTTGCACCGATTTCGCCTCTAAATTTCAATTCAACACCAAATTCGAACATCCAGCAAAAAAAAACGTATCAAAATCGAACTCTAGTTCAACCGCATATAATCGCGATTAAACACATACACACGCACACCGTCTCGCACACACACACACCCCTAATATATATACACATACCCATCGTATATATATGTATATAGGCGGTAGAGAGGTGAGATGGGGGAGAGACAAGAGAGATTCCGCCAGAGAGAAAAGTACAGAGAGATGGCGAGAGAGAGAGAGAGAGAGAGAGAGATTGAGAAAGAAGGAGATGGGAGAGATTTTGAGAAATCTCGAGAGAGTTCTCCAGACCCCATTCGTACTCAAGAAGCCCAAATACAAAAAGGGGCGGCTGGTGTATTGAGGAAGGATAAGGCAGGGGCAAAATGGTAAACTCACGTCGCTGAAATCCAATTAAAACAAATTACTCAGCCTTTTAAAATCAAAATCGAATGTAACATTGGTGAAAATTTAAATTTAAAATTTTGAAATGTAGAGTACAAAATTACGAACACACACATATTTTTAAAATAATTTTTGGATCAGAAATGAATTAAATATAAATTTTGCAAGTTTTGACCCCTTAAATGCAACATAGCTCTTAAAATCATTTTAAAATACTTAAACACCCAAAATAATTTACCCAATAATTTTAAAAATTAAATAATATCATAAAGATGATAACATACAAGATTTCGTGATTTTTATCAATTCTGTTGATTTTATAAAATTCTTAGAAAAATCAATAACGCATTATTTATATATATTTTAATCATCCATATTACGGATTAAAATACACGAACTCACATGTCACATATAAATCATCATATAAACACATAAACACAATATTTCACATATTCCACCTTCTCACAATATTCACATAATAAAATCCACATAACGAGAACCATAGTTTTTATTAAATAAATATGTAACCACCATATCACACAAAACATATAAATCACTATAGATCTACTAGACGACACCTCAAATTGGACAAAAACATCCACAATCTTATTCCTCCTTTTATGAAAAACCAATAAAGTATTTGAATGATAATAATAATAATAATTATAAAATTTCGGGTTGTTACAGTCTACCCCCCTTAAAAGGATTCCGTCCTCGGAATCTACTGAGAGAAATCACTAAGGTTCCTTTTGCCAACTTCTCAATTCTGAACTTTCTATGATTTTCTATATAGGACAATTCTGGACAACTCTGGTTGTACCAATATATGATCATGCTCTCTTATGAGCTTATTCTTTGAGATTAGTCATTCTCTCCTTTGAAACAAGAAATATAATACTCGTCCACACTTATCTTCTTTGACTAGTCAATTCCCCTCCAGTCAACTCATTCATATAAGTCATTAATACCAACACAATCACTTTATTCCTTATTCAAGGCTCCAATTCCTGATGAAATTCTTAGAAACAAACTGCTTAGCTCTACACTGCTTCTCTCAAGTTATCCCATTCTGTTCCTAAAACTTTTATATTTGACAATTGGTATCCGCATCCAAATTCTTATAATATTCCATCTACTATATCCACAATGAAATATATAATAAACAGGTGTCCATAGACAAAACTTCCTCAACAATAACAATCACATTCCTATTATATACGTTATCACTCTATTTTCGACTTTAACTGAATTAATAATCTCGTATTCTTGTTACGTGCTCCTTATCCATACCATATTCTACGAAGTATCAAATCTTATACATGTGTTGTCGGTCTAATTTGTAATCCTATTTGAAAAGCAGTCTCTATTTTAAAATCAATTCCGTAAACTTGATCAACCCCTTCTCTGTCGACGTGAAGGTATATTGGACCACTTAGAAGGTCATCATGTCTGTCTTTACTTCTTTCAATCACTGATAACTTTAGGAATCATAAGGGTTTATAACAAAACGAATCGTATGTGCAAAGCTCATCTTCAATTGAAGTATAATTGATCGTCAAATAAAATATGGTGCCAGCAAAACAAGGAAGAGCAAAATGAAAGTTAAATCTCCTTAGAAGATCTTACTCCCAATACATGCCAATAATCGTATTTCGTATCTTGTTTGTAGCCTTTTCGTACTCTCTATAATGCTCGTTAAATAGTTAAAATCGTAGAAGAAACTTCTAGAAGGTACATGCAGATATCTAGGTGGCGTCTTCCTAACTAGCAGCTCCAGTTGCCCAATTAGCTCATGCGGCTCCGAATCAGCTGGTTCGTCCATAGCAAAATCTTCGAATGCATCGACCTCCTACTCGCGCGACATGTCGGGATACCTAATAACACCACAACACTCGTCATCCGATCTAAACTCTTCTTCTGCACGACCTAAGTTTATCGATACCCTACATCGATGTCAACTCGTAATAATCTCTAAAGATTCCACAGTAGACATCTTCAACCGCGAGAAGTTCTGTCCAGTTCAGCCTAAACATCTCAAGTGAGCACGTCATCTCGACTCATAATAGTCTTTTCTTTAATTCCTCGAAACTTTCTTAGTCATCACGCATCCGTTCATATAAAGCTTTATTATACAATCACAGCCAAAACAAATACAACATTCTTCTTACCTCTATTCGAAAAACTCATTGATCTCACATTTCATTGTTAGAAACATTATAATAATAACCAATGGTGAGCACATAAAATGTTTGGCAAGTTCACTATCCCAAATCTTATATAAGAAATTTTTATAACTCGACGATAATGAAAGCTAATGCTAGAACAAAAAGGAAACTCATATAATTTTCAATCATGAAAGCCGTATAGGCAACTTCTCAAAATTTGTGGGAATATAGAAAAATTCTTTCAAAATCTCTAGTAACTCAAGGGATTCAAATCATCTCAACCACAAGATCATCAGAAACGAACTTCTCAACAATTTCAAGAATTTCAAGAAAATTATCAACTTATTTGGCAGCTCAGAATTTAAGAAAAGATTACTGGTCTTCCACCGCTCGGTACCCCCATGGTTCGATCAACTACCATGTCTCAAGGTACCGTCCTCCTGTGATACCCCACCCAACCTGATCAGGGCTATGATGTGGTACCACCAAATTTTCTCTTTGCTAGCATAAAATGGGTTGTTGTTTTCAACACTGGCAACATTAATGCCAAAATAATTATTCGCATTCACGATACCCCACAGCGTGATCAACCGCTGTGTCTCAAGTACCAATATATCTCTTTGCTAGCGAAAGTTGGTTGAAAGGTCAACCTGAAATATTTCTCTTTCGATACCACGAGTTTATTCCTCGTGTTGATCTAAAAGAAAACCCATGGGCCATCTCCCATGTTGACCAGTGGATTATAAGATTATTCCTCCGAATAAAAATTGATTGATTTGGATTCCTATTCGCTTCTGGCCAATCGCCAATCTAAACTTTGTATGAGACCGACCTGAACAGTAGGTCGTTGTGATATTTTCAAAAGAATTTAATTTATTATATTGACACGAACAATATGTCAATTCCAGACAATAAAGTAACAACCTTGAACAAGAAAGGTTCACTGATTAGAATAAATCCTTTGGAGTCGTCTTGAAATAATAAAAACGACTCGATTCAAAAAGAAAACTTCCAAATTCGCTAGAGTAGGTATTTTAGAGGGAATTCTGACAATAAGATGTTCTTCTGTTCTCTATTCTGAATGTATCTATTTTGATTCGAACAATGAGTCAAATTTAAATATTGACGCAAAACTTATTGGATCTAAACAAAAGGTCCGATTGAAGTCAATAAAATTTAAACTACCTCGATATATGAGCGTAGTTATATCTGAAATAATCTTTAAGGGTCATCTCGAACAAATAAGACACCCTAGATCTCAATCTAAGTACGTTCGCTGAATTTATCAAGATTTTGGGAAAGCAACTGAATAATCTTCAACGATTTTAGCAAAGTAGACACTTTAAGAAGTATAACTTGATTATCAAGGGATAAAATAAATAAATGTCACCACTTTAATAAATGATTTGAACTATGAACCATTGCCCAATGTCAAGAAAAGTAGTTGAATTTGAGAGATAAATTCAACTGGTAGAAATAAATATTTAGCTATCTCGAAACAATAAGACAAGTCTCAGCCGAATCAAATTAAAGAGTCATCCCGATCAATGAGACCGACTAATATTGTTAAATGTCATCTTCCGCGCAAAAAGGATTTATTTTTAATTCTTCGGTAAATATAATCAGTCCAACATTTGAAACAAATATTTGAGTAACTAACAATTTCACCAAAGATTTTCACCACAAGAATAAAATCTTTGAGAACGATAATGTTCACAAAAATCTCATCAATTCTTAGGAGATAAGGGATAGAATAAACTTGCCTCGATCTTGTGCTGGCTCAACCCACTTAAAACTTACTCTCTGAAATACGGTAATAAACATCTACAATAGCAACCAATTTAGCACAACCATCTTCTGTGAGCACTCAAATCTTAACTTACAAATTGGTACTATATCCAACAGTCCAACACGAACTCTATATGAGCTCTGACGTTCCTTACTTAGCTATACACACTCCTACACACTCTCGTTTCTAGTTTACTATAACCTCGCTCTGATACCATTCTGTAACGCCCCCAAATCCGGGTCAGGAGATTTGGTCGTTACCTGAGAATCCTCAAAATAAACGTCACCACTATAATAAAACATTATTCCGTGTAATTGTCAAAAATTGAAATATAATCTCTGTGACCCAAACAATCCAAGATCTTTTAGGTTATAGTGCTAGAAACAAAAATCCAAATTCCATAAAATATCAACTTTCAGCTTTACCACATTCTCTTAAATCAAACCTAAATCACTGGTATAACTTCGACAAGAAGTATACCAGGCCAACAATACATAATAATAATTATTAGAGTTTAACTATATTAAATAGACCTTACTCTGGATCAGGACGTCCCATGTCAAGTTTTCTTCAAGATAGCGTCTGCTTCTTCTCTCTTCGAATTGTACGAATATGTCTCGCCAAACTACCTTACTGAAAAGTTAGGGTTTCGAAGCAGACAAGTATGAGCGGAAGAAATGCTCAGCAAGTGTGTAGTAAAACAGGAATAATAATAATATCGTTGTTAATGAAAACATATGACATCTATCAAAACTCAAATCACAAGAGAAGTATTTCGAATCAAAAATCTATCAACACAGAATGGATTAAAATAAAGTATGAAATGGGTATTCGGACATGATAGGTTCAGTGCTCTACTAGTGGGATCCCGACTACCTAAACAATTGGTTTAGTTGTACTCCTAACAAGGAAGCATCATTAAGGATTAATAGTCTCAAAGGTTATCGACAAGTTCGATACAGTAAATGGGGTATAAATTGAATAAACAAGAATGACAATAAATGTCGACAAGATCGACAATAAATGGAATAATACAATATTAAGCATATTTAAAAAATAATCTCACTTGAACAAGAAGTGAAGGGAAAACACTTGCCTCAATATACGAAGTCTTGGATTCACAAACGTCAATTCGTTACTCAACTTTCCGAATCTCTACTTCTATATGCGTTGGCCTTTACTCGGTCATACATTCGTCTTTCCTTTATCACTTGTCAGCCTCTACACGAACATACTCGTCAACTCCGATAATTATCTCATTCCTCGAGATTCCATCTACACGTACACTGGCTCTTACCCGGCCTCTTACTGGTACCTATATAAAGGTAAAGTACTACTTCAGTATGTGTATAACCGTAACCGTCTAACTCGTTCTACCCAAACATGTCCTATAACGCTTTACCACTTTATCACATACAACATGTATTAATTACCTTCTCAAAATAGTTATATATATATATATCCACATAAATTCCGTATTAATTCTAACAAAATTTAGACAACACCTCATTTATAATATCACACTACCTATCGTAATACAACTGGCTCAAACAATAAATCAAGCAATCCTTTATTCAATATTACTCAATACCACTAACAACTGTCATAAATCATTTCAATATAAACCACTTAAGAACTTCTAACAATCCACACACACTTAACACACAAATTAGCAATTAAGCACATAATTGAATTCGAATATCTTTTAATAAAATGATTCATCTTATAGACAATTAAAGCATCTCTTGGCAAAATTTTAAATTAATTGAGCAATTATATTAATTTGTAAATTGAAATTTATTATCTTAAATAAGATTTAAGAATCCAAATTTTTGAAAATGATCTAATTAAATAATTAAACAATTAATTAATTAATCAAATTGAGTAACTAGTTAATTAAATAATTATTCAATTAGGTTTTTGAAATATATAAAAGAATTTCAAAAAAGATTTTGGAATTTAGAAAAAAATAAATAAATATTTTTCCAAAAAAAGAAAAAAACGTAGCCATAAACAAGTTTAACACAGCACACAGTTCACAACAAAGAGACTCCGACCAATTCCTTTTTTTTTTTTTGCAGAACCCGGCGAGAGAACCCCGGATTCCGGTCGAGCCAAAAGTCCTACTGTAAAATCATAACAAAAACCAGCAACACAAAACTCACAACAACTAATATATAATTTATTCATCAATTCAAAGTTCGACCCATACTTCTTACACAGCTCACTCCTTTTTCAACAATTTATCTGTTAACAACTTAACCATCACAGTAATACCAGCACACATACCCAAAAAGGACGTCTCTGTTCTATCCGAAAACCACAGCAAAAATCATGTTCAAACGTTTAATCGACTGTATTGTTAACGTACAATACACATCCAATATCAATTCCTTTTAACAATCATCTTATCCTCATTAACGAAGAATTAAACAGTTAACGATTAAACCAAAAACTCAACAACCCGATTAATCAGTATAAGGTTAACATAATAGTCATATATATATATATATATACATATACATACTTAATCAGTTGTAATAAACATAAACAGACACGAGAAAGGTTAAACGAAGGTCACCGGCTCACCGGAGTTCACCGCCGGTGACCGACGAGTCACGTGCAACCCCAAAACATAGGGCTTTGCACCGATTTCGCCTCTAAATTTCAATTCAACACCAAATTCGAACATCCAGCACAAAAAAAACGTATCAAAATCGAACTCTAGTTCAACCGCATATAATCGCGATTAAACAAATACACACGCACACCGTCTCGCACACACACACCCCTGATATATATACACATACCCATCGTATATATATGTATATAGGCGGTAGAGAGGTGAGATGGGGGAGAGACAAGAGAGATTCTGCCAGAGAGAAAAGTACAGAGAGATGGCGAGAGAGGGAGAGAGAGAGAGAGAGAGATTGAGAAAGAAGGAGATGGGAGAGATTTTGAGAAATCTCGAGAGAGTTCTCCAGACCCCATTCGTACTCAAGAAGCCCAAATACAAAAAGGGGCGGCTGGTGTATTGAGGAAGGATAAGGCAGGGGCAAAATGGAAAACTCACATCGCTGAAATCCAATTAAAACAAATTACTCAGCCTTTTAAAATCAAAATCGAATGTAACATTGGTGAAAATTTAAATTTAAAATTTTGAAATGTAGAGTACAAAATTACGAACACACACATATTTTTAAAATAATTTTTGGATCAGAAATGAATTAAATATAAATTTTGC
Source organism: Saposhnikovia divaricata (assembly GCA_036435485.1). Classification (NCBI taxonomy): domain Eukaryota; kingdom Viridiplantae; phylum Streptophyta; class Magnoliopsida; order Apiales; family Apiaceae; genus Saposhnikovia; species Saposhnikovia divaricata. The sequence goes on along the minus strand of CM071601.1, from coordinate 204,076,655 downwards.
AAGTTTTGACCCCTTAAATGCAACATAGCTCTTAAAATCATTTTAAAATACTTAAACACCCAAAATAATTTACCCAATAATTTTAAAAATTAAATAATATTATAAAGATGATAACATACAAGATTTCGTGATTTTTATCAATTCTTTTGATTTTATAAAATTCTTAGAAAAATCAATAACGCATTATTTATATATATTTTAATCATCCATATTACGGATTAAAATACACGAACTCACATGTCACATATAAATCATCATATAAACACATAAACACAATATTTCACATATTCCACCTTCTCACAATATTCACATAATAAAATCCACATAACGAGAACCATAGTTTTTATTAAATAAATATGTAACCACCATATCACACAACCTCAAATTGGACCAAAACATCCACAATCTTATTCCTCCTTTTATGAAAAACCAATAAAGTATTTGAATGATAATAATAATAATAATAATTATAAAATTTCGGGTTGTTACATTTTTAAGTCTATTTATACATTAGAATAACTAGCTTATATCCCGTGCAAAGCACGGGTTATTTTTAATTTTTAAAATTTGTTTATAGTATAATATAATATTATAAATATGTTATTGAAAAAACTCGAAACTTACATCTTTGTATATAATAATTTTTAGTATTAAATACAAATTATTATGTAGTTGGCAGAAATATCTTTATATATAACAACTTTTAGTATTGTTATATCTAACGGTCATGATCTATATGAGTTGAGGATATAACAGTTGTGAATGAGGGGATAACCAAAAATAAGGGGATAAAGTAAACTTCAAATTATACATCCTTTCGCTTATTATAGTATAGTACTGATTTTTATAAAAACATTATTTTCAATAATTTTTTTAATTTTAATTTAATATAATTTGATATATTCATGTTTAAGGATTATACTTATGTTTTCTTATTATAAGCAATGTATACTGATTTTAAATATATTTTATTAATAATTGAAATATATGGTGTGATATTTTTGGATATATATTAATGGTTGTAAGATTAGTTTTAAATTAAAATGTAACGTGTTTTAATTAGAAAAAAAAAATTTAATGATTGAAAGATATGTATGATTCATGTTTTAAGGTGTTTATTAATGGTTCAAAGATATGGTGCAATATTTTTGGATATATATATATATATATATATATATATATATATATATATACTATTATATAAAAGCAGAAACATTAAAAGTTTGGTTGGTCGGTCGGTTGGTCGGTCGGTCGGTCGGTACAGTATTTTACTTATTTACCCTTACACAATTACATATCTACTAACTAATCAATTTCCTTTTAAAGTTAAACCTATTATCTTTTCTATTTTTTCAAGAACTAAATAATTTTCTTTTTCAGGTAAAATACAATATCTTTTATATTTTATCCAACTAAAATTTCTCCTTTATCAATCAATTTCCTTTTTCAGGTTAAACATATTACCTTTTCTATTTTTCAATTACATATCTACTAACTAATCAATTTCCTTTTTAAGTTTAAACATATTATCTTTTCTATTTTTTCAAGAACTAAATAATTTTCTTTTTCAGGTAAAATACAATATCTTTTATATTTTATATAACTAAAATTTATCCTTTATGAATCAATTTCCTTTTTCAGGTTAAACATATTACCTTTTCTATTTTTTAATAATTAAATAATTTTCTTTTTCAAGTAAATTAGAATATCTTTTACATTTTATCCAACTAAAATTTACATTACCTAAACCTCATTTTTCCAATTATATCACGAGTGTTTCTATTCAATAAAAATAAATAATAGTATTATAATACTAATAATTAACCGATTACCTTTTCAACTAAAATTTATCATCTTTTTTATTTTTTCTAATTAAATTCCCTTTTTTAGAAATATAACGGGCAACATTAATTTCTCATTTTCTAAAAATTATGAGCAATTTTATTTAGTAAAATAACATAATTAAATTATAATTAGTATAAACTAATTAATTACCTTTTTCACCAAGAACATATTACCTTTTTATTTTCTCTATCTAAATCCTCTCTTTTTCTAATCATTTCACGGGCATTCTATTTAATAAAATGAAGTAATAAATTTATAATCCTTTATATATATTATATGCCAACATAGCCTTTTACCTATTTAGTAATTTACTTAAATACCCCTATAATCATGTTAATGTTAAAAAATTAGAAGTGGCATGGGCTCGAACCCATGACCTCTATGTATCAAAGTTTTTATGTTCACATGTATTACCACTACACTAGAACATTTAATGATACACTTCTTAAAATCAATAATTGCATACACATACTGTGATATCTCATTTTTTTTTTTGGTTCTATAAAATTATTAATATTTTGTTTAATATTTAAATATGGGATAATTTCTTTTTATAATTTATGAATATTTTTATATTTATTTTATACGTACGTAAAACTGGAAGTTTAGTTATAATGGAATTCTAGTAAAATGATTAGTACAACTAACTAGGGATTAACATTCACTTTACGTAACTCAATAGAAGTACTTCACATGCATCCTATATATATATTTACTTTTCCAGAGTCTCTAGGTAATAAAAACAAAAAGAAGCACTATCAAAAAGGTACGTTCTTATATTTTCATAATTCCTTCTGTGTGCACATTAGTTTATATATGCTCAATGTCATACATGTTTAAAAGGATAACGTATCATGCAGTCTTACTTCATAGCCTATTAAAATATTTTATTTAAATCATCAGGTTATGCATATCATTATCGTTTTATAGTTACCAGAATTATATTTTAATAAAATGCATGCAGGTGTGATGACATGTTAAACTACTATTATGCATGTAGGTATCTGGCTTGTTAACCAGAGAAAATTTTGTATTTCTTTTGTATTTCTTTTTGTTTTGTCATCAACATATAATTGATGGTTTTATGTTTAATTTAATAGATTATACATATACAAGTTTTGTCATATGTTTTGGCTGAGAGTAAATAAATCATTTGATTCTGATTTATGTGAGGTTCATGTTATTATATGTTTAATCTCAGGAATGATTTTTATTATTATATTATACCCGTTTTACGTTTTTAAAGGAATTGATTTAAATATCATTTTTTTTTCAAATTCATGTCTCATATACAAAATTATATCGTATATGTTTTCTTTTTAAAGTAGTTAATCGGACTATATTATAAGTTGCTGGCTCATGTTCTTAACTTTGTTATCATGATGCATTTTGTACTTCATATCATTAGTTAATATATTATATAATTACATGCATTGTGACAATCCGAATTTTCAAAATAAATTATTATTATTATTATTTAATTATGTTAATTAGTATTTAAAGGATGGAATTAGATTTGAGAATATCGTTGTGGAGTTCAACGATATTTAGTATCGAGTTTATATGAGTATATTTGGATTTATGTGTGCCAATGTGTGTCCCAATATTTTTATTTGTATTTTAGTGATTTAAAAGTATTTAAATCAAGTATTATTGATCTTCAAAAATCTTTATTAAATTATTAGAGTTGGATAAAATCACGAAATCTTTTGTGATATTATCTTTATGATATTATTTAGTTTTTAAAATTTATTGGAGAATTATTTTGGGTGTTTAAGTATTTTAGAATGATTTTAAGAGCTTTATTGTATTAAAGGATCAAAACTTTGAAAATTCGTATTTAATTCAATTTTGATCCTAAAAATATTTTAAAAATATGTGGGTGTTCATAATTTTACACTCTTTGTTTTAAAAATGAAAATCTTAATTTTCCTCCAATTTTCTATTGGATTCCAATTTTTAAAAGTGTGTAGTATTCAATTGTATTGCTTTGAATAGTATTGGGCTTGAGCCCATTAGGTTAAAAACACCCAGCACACATAGATATACACATAGATATACACACAAAACACACACCCATCAGATCTGGCGAGAAAGAATCGGGAAAAGAGAGAAAGAGGAGAAGAAAAGAAGGAGAGAAAAGAGAAGAGAGATTGGGAGGAGGAGATTAAATCAATATACATACATATATATATATATACGTGCTGTGTGTGTGTATCTGTGTGGGGGAGATTACAGGCGACGGACTGTGCAGCAGGAGCGGGGCGGTGCCCCACCGCGCGGTGGCGGCGGCCGGCGGTGGTGGTGGCCGTGGATCGTGGTGACAGCTGGGGGAGAGACTGCAGAGAGAGAGATTGCAGAGAGAGAGAGAGAGAGAGAGAGAGAGAAGGGAGAGAGATTATTTTTGGGGGAACTCGGAAAATCGGAAGAGGTATAAATTTTATACCTTATTTATTTATTTACTTCGTTTTATTTTTCCGATGTAAATTGTTAATTCCTCATTTAGATTAATTATTGTGATTGTAGTAATTTAATTAATAAATTAGTATGGTTACAATTTGATTAATTATGAAATTCGAGTATTGTTTAATTGGCATAATTGTAATTAGATATAAGTTGTGAGTTAAATATGTGGATTTTCGTAATTGAATTAAAGTGGAAAATTGTGGATATTACTATGTTATGTGAATTAAATTGGTAAATAAATTTGAGTATTACTACTATTTGTTAATTAATGGTAAGTTAAGTTGCTATTTATAATTATTTGGATTAATTGTGAGCCGGTTGTGTGCTCGGGGTTTTGTGATGGTTATTGGTCTACTATTGTCGGATTAATTGTTAATTGTCGTAGTTGGATGGTTTCTTGTAAATTATGAACATTGTTGTATTTTCGAATTTAATTCGGAAAGTATATTTACTAAGTGATGAATGTTTATGTGCTAAATATTATAAGTCGAGTTTGAGTAATTATCGAAATTTGTAATTGTCGAGTACTTGGTATTGATTAGTAGGTGGTTACTAATTTACCTTGATAATTGTTAGTTGCATAATGTGTGAGTTAGTAATTGTGAAATGTTAATTGTTATATGCTAATTGCTAAAGTGTAATGGAATTGGTTTGAGTTGTGGTCATTAGTGGGTAATTATCAGTTGCCGTATAATTTGTGGAGGTTATATGAGTTGCTAGTTGCATATGGTGATTGGTAGTGTATATGGGTTAAGTATGGTAAGTAAGTTATAAATGTTAGTTATTATCTTTCGGGAGTCCAAATTGGGATTTTTGGAGAATATTAGAGTATTAATAATTTGGATTATTGTTGGTTTAAATAACATGTTATGTGATTTACGTGTAATAAGTGTTAGTGAGTCATTAAGGTGACCAATTGATTTCTAAATTGAGCAAATGGTAAGTATGGGAATACGTGATACATGTTAAATGTTAGAATCTTATAATAATTAGAATTGTGCTAGGGGTTATGAGAAGATCACAAGTTTTTAAATGTCAATATTTAAAGGACTTGTGTAATTCTTTTCGACTAATCCCTAGGGCTTACGAATATCCATGATTAACTATCACGGGTATAATTCATATACTTGAGTGGTGTGATCATCGATATAGCGTAAGTAATAGTTAGTGCTAGGGGTTGTTCCCTAGGGCTTACGAACATCAATGATTGATTGTCACGTGTATCATTAAAATACGTGAGAAATACGATCATTGGTGTAGCGTAAGTAGTAGTGTAATGTAGATTATTATGTGCTATGTGCTGCATGTCTAGGCGGATACTTTTCCTTATGTGCTAGGTGCCGCATGTCTGGGCGGGTACTTTTCTTACTTGTTTACTTTTATGTTGCTGCAAGTTGAGGCAGCTTTATTTTTTAAAAAAAAAACAGGGTTAAATTGTTTATGATTGATATTGGGGGGCTGTGCCCATAGTCCGATAAACGAATAGGTCATGCCGAAATTTTCTGAAAATCTCCTGCATTTAAATTTATTTAACTTATTTGACTTTAATGGTCTAAAGGCATGTTTTGGGGTGCTAAATGTTTATGTATATGTGTCAAGGAATTCATTTCGAGGATTAATTGTGTCTTGGGGTTTAATTTGTCTATTTATGTATTAATTTGAGGATAATGGTTGTCTCGAGAATTTATGTGCTCTGTTGAAGATTAATTGTGATTTGAGGACTATCTATTAATTATTTTGTGTCATAGAATGTCAATGGCATTATAGTTGTATATGTTAAGTGGAATTGATTAAGTGTTATAATTGTTTGAGGTGATTAACACCAGGAATGTCCACTTTATAAAGGGGACCCTTCCATTTTGTTTTCTTTACTAAATGTGTTATGTGTACTAAGTGATAATAGAATAGTCAACTATAGGGAGGACACCTATAGTTTGACTTTATATGATTTAGTGACAATTCCAAGTTGTGTTTACTCGAGATACGAGGTAGGACTGACACGTCTCGTAACTATTTCAGTACCATTAGGGTATAGTCAAGTTGGAACGACGTGCATCAAAGAGGAAAGATCGAGGCGTCGTATGAAGAAAGGTAAGTTACCTCCATGGAATTGCTTGGACAAGGTGCGAAGGATTTATTCGCGGTTTTCTGCTTTATGCTCAGGACCAGAGGCAAGTTTATCTATACATACTCTATCGTTCAGAGTATTCGTATTTTGAAATATATGAAATGTGCGAACTAGATTTAAATCCATAATTGCAAATTATTTAATTTATGCTCTATCGTTCAGAGTATATCTTATATTGAAAGTATGATGCATGTATTACAAGTCTACTAACCATACTCTTTCATTCAGAGTATGCATGTTTTTAAAATATCTATGATGAATGCTCTAGTGTAATATTATGCTTTCTTAAAATTGAAATTCTGCAAATGCTTTATTTAATCTCGTAAATTCGCGAGAAATCGCTCAAGTCATTTACCAGTTTTATAATTGCTTTCAACTTATCGCAAGCATGTGATTCTATCCCTTGTGTTACAAAAGTTTACAATTGTTCTTCACCCTATAAGAACTGTTTTATATTCTGTCGTGATTATGACACTTCAATATCTGTTCGGAATGTGAATTCCCCTTTTTAAATATCCTTATCATATTGGAACGTTCTTTTGACTGAGGCGCCAGTCACCAATTTCTATATTTACGTCATCGGTAGCAGTGACGCCTGATGATGTATAAGCATTGGCTTGGGATCCCCTTTCATTTGAGAACCCGTATTGAGTGTACGGGATTGGAGCTCTGTCATGGGATGATCACCCTGCTTAGCTCGTAGCGTCTTATCGTAGTTCCAATCTTTAAGGGTTATTCCTTCTGAAAAATCATATTTTCATCGTTGAGAATCAAGCGTCAAATCTTTTTGATTTGTTCTAAATTAATTCGAGATTCAGATTGTCGTTGAAGCATTTGTTGCACAGTGACTGTTAAAAATCGAGAATGAATTGAGATCTTCTTATTTATTCATGAACTCATTATTGTCAGGCCGGTCTGGTAGCTAAGTATGCAAGTACTTAGTCGACAAGAGTAAGATTATGAATAATTGAGAATTTCTTGAATGTTTGTTTAATTGAGAGTTGATGTATCTTCGTGAATTTCTTAAATGTTGTCTCTTAGTAGCTGAAGCATCTGTTGGTCAGTTATTCAAAGTTTTTATCGGAAATCGCTATAAAGATTGTTGAGATAAATATCAAAATCGTTTATAAAGCTGTCGAGGTGAATTTCTAGTGAATTCTACAAACCTCTTTCCTATTGAAAAATTGTCGTTACGAATATTTCAGGAATGGTATCATCCTCAAAGTTGGATTTTAAAACCTTCAAAGTTTTCCAAAAGTATTTTAGTATGCTCTATTATATACTTGCTGAACGTCTCTTTCGCTCATTCTTGCTTTTGTTTAAATCTTATTTTACAGAGATAGATAGTGGATGCAGTTGACTTAGTTTAGCTCGAAGCAGGGCAAGTCACGGATCGAGTTGATGTTCGGCTCAGAGTGATTCTGTATTTTGAGTTTGTCTACCAGATGTTTAGTTAGACTGGTATGGTATTCATGTTCCTGAGTTATAATATTTGTTGTATTAGAATATTGTGGTTGTTGTATACCTTATGTCAAGGTGATACTAACAACATAAGACTGTATAAGAGAATTGTTGTACCAAGAGTTGTAAGTTAATAAAAGAAGTTATTATAAGTGTTTTCGGATTTCTTGTTTCCAAGTCTATAACCTGAAAAGATTCTTGGTAGTTAGGGGTCGGATGTCATGTTTTAGATTTAATATTGGCAGTTGATTGTTTGGTTGTTAAGGTTTTCCGCGGTAGCGACCCATATCCCTGACCCCGGATTTGGGGGCATTACAGAATGGTATCAGAGCAAGGGTTATAGAAACTAGAAACAAGTGAGAGCGTAGGACTATATATATAGTTATGTGAGGGTGTCTGAACTCACATAGAGTTCCTGTTGGATTATCGGATATATTCCATTGAGTAAGTCGAGATTAGGATTCTACCTTAGGATGATGGTTCCGAGCCGAGTAGAATTCCTTGCGATTGGAGATTGCGGCAGTAGAGTCTTTAGAGACTGCTATGAGTTGTTATCGATGTAGGGTATCGTGTATCTTAAGACGTTGCGAAGAGAGTTTAGAATTGATTGATCGTTCGTCAGAAGAGCCGACCGAGGATGCATCTGTGGAGATAGCGGCAATATTCTTTTTCATCTATAATTTATTTGATACTCCTTCACTGGAAGATTGTGTTAGAAGATATATTTCGTCTTCTAAGTTATAGTTCTTTTATACATTTGTATTCACCCGATTGTTGGGTTTCGATTGTGTCAGAGGCTGTCATGATACCTATTTTTCAGGTTTTTCTGAAGCCCTGATAGGTTTGTTCAAATTGAACTTCTGCCTTAATTTTTCTAATGGTGGATAAATTTTATTCGTGGTACAGCACTACTTGCTCGTCATGTGCTAGTATCCTCTCCCGTTAAATCTTTCTTTCGGGATTAACACCTTTGGAATTTGTTTAGTTTTGTCCAAGGTGTACGTTTGAAAGTTTCTTGCTATAAGATGCTATTTATTTGTTTAACCAGAAATTTCTTTCCAAAACTCCTTACTCTAGCTGAGACAAACAACCCTATTATATAGGGGACACAAGGACTATCTGTCTGTGTGATAGAAGTTGGATGGGACGCCATCACTTGTGTGTTGTGCAATACAAGAAGGCTAATTACCTTTAGTAATGTCTTAACTGAGACACGCAACGTTGAGTTTCTTGGATCATATTGATCTCTCAGTTATTCTTTTGTAACCTTTAATGGTTGCCTCAAGCTTTTAATCACGATCACATTGTGTGACATTCAAATTGATAAGGAATCTCTTTTATTCAAGGATTCCGTCACTTCAGTTGTTTTCATTATTCTTTTGTGTCTTAACAATGGTGACATGGTGTTCGTGTTCTAGCATTGTTGCTTGGTAAACAGTTGAATAAGGAATAAATCGAGATCTTCCGATTGTTAGGTTCCTCGATCAACATTGTACGTTGAAAGTGGAATCATGGCTATTAGGGATTTCTCGAAATTCTTTTCACGGTTTAACCCGAAGCACTATGGATATGAAGAATTGGAAATGTGTGTACCGAATCGTCTGAGTCGCGAGATAGCAAAGTTGCGGGGATTTCCGTAGGCCTTGGGAATTTCAGTCGAAAGGAAGCGGTGCGTCTTAGAATCCCGTTCTTTCTTCTGCGGATTCCGGGGACGGAATCCTGTTAAGGAGGGAAGACTGTGACAATCCGAATTTTCAAAATAAATTATTATTATTATTTAATTATGTTAATTAGTATTTAAAGGATGGAATTGGATTTGAGAATATCGTTGTGGAGTTCAACGATATTTAGTATCGAGTTTATATGAGTATATTTGGATTTATGTGTGCCAATGTGTGTCCCAATATTTTTATTTGTATTTTAGTGATTTAAAAGTATTTAAATAAAGTATTATTGATCTTCAAAAATCTTTATTAAATTATTAGAGTTGGATAAAATCACGAAATCTTTTGTGATATTATCTTTATGATATTATTTAGTTTTTAAAATTTATTGGAGAATTATTTTGGGTGTTTAAGTATTTTAGAATGATTTTAAGAGCTTTATTGTATTAAAGGATCAAAACTTTGAAAATTCGTATTTAATTCAATTTTGATCCTAAAAATATTTTAAAAATATGTGGGTGTTCATAATTTTACACTCTTTGTTTTAAAAATGAAAATCTTAATTTTCCACTAATTTTCTATTGGATTTCAATTTTTAAAAGTGTGTAGTATTTAATTGTATTGCTTTGAATAGTATTGGGCTTGAGCCCATTAGGTTAAAAACACCCAGCACACATAGATATACACATAGATATACACACAAAACACACACCCATCAGATCTGGCGAGAAAGAATCGGGAAAAGAGAGAAAGAGGAGAAGAAAAGAAGGAGAGAAAAGAGAAGAGAGATTGGGAGGAGGAGATTAAATCAATATACATACATATATATATATATATATACGTGCTGTGTATGTGTGTATCTGTGTGGGGGAGATTACAGGCGACGGACTGTGCAGCAGGAGCGGGGCGGCGCCCCACCGCGCGGTGGCGGCGGCCGGCGGTGGTGGTGGCCGTTGATCGTGGTGACAGCTGGGGGAGAGACTGCAGAGAGAGAGATTGCAGAGAGAGAGAGAGAGAGAGAGAGAGAGAGAGAGAGAGAGAGAGAGAGAGAGAGAGAGAGAGAGAGAGAAGGGAGAGAGATTATTTTTGGGGGAACTCGGAAAATCGGAAGAGGTATAAATTTTATACCTTATTTATTTATTTACTTCGTTTTATTTTTCCGATGTAAATTGTTAATTCCTCGTTTAGATTAATTATTGTGATTGTAGTAATTTAATTATTAAATTAGTTTGGTTACAATTTGATTAATTGTGAAATTCGAGTATTGTTTAATTGGCATAATTGTAATTAGATATAAGTTGTGAGTTAAATATGTGGATTTTCGTAATTGAATTAAAGTGGAAAATTGTGGATATTACTATGTTATGTGAATTAAATTGGTAAATAAAGTTGAGTATTACTACTATTTGTTAATTAATGTAAGTTAAGTTGCTATTTATAATTATTTGGATTAATTGTGAGCCGGTTGTGTGCTCGGGGTTTTGTGATGGTTATTGGTCTACTATTGTCGGATTAATTGTTAATTGTCGTAGTTGGATGGTTTCTGTAAATTATGAACATTGTTGTATTTTCGAATTTAATTCGGAAAGTATATTTACTAAGTGATGAATGTTTATGTGCTAAATATTATAAGTCGAGTTTGAGTAATTATCGAAATTTGTAATTGTCGAGTACTTGGTATTGATTAGTAGGTGGTTACTAATTTACCTTGATAATTGTTAGTTGCATAATGTGTGAGTTAGTAATTGTGAAATGTTAATTGTTATATGCTAATTGCTAAAGTGTAATGGAATTGGTTTGAGTTGTGGTCATTAGTGGGTAATTATCAGTTGCCGTATAATTTGTGGAGGTTATATGAGTTGCTAGTTGCATATGGTGATTGGTAGTGTATATGGGTTAAGTATGGTAAGTAAGTTATAAATGTTAGTTATTATCTTTCGGGAGTCCAAATTGGGATTTTTGGAGAATATTAGAGTATTAATAATTTGGATTATTGTTGGTTTAAATAACATGTTATGTGATTTACGTGTAATAAGTGTTAGTGAGTCATTAAGGTGACCAATTGATTTCTAAATTGAGCAAATGGTAAGTATGGGAATACGTGATACATGTTAAATGTTAGAATCTTATAATAATTAGAATTGTGCTAGGGGTTATGAGAAGATCACAAGTTTTTAAATGTCAATATTTAAAGGACTTGTGTAATTCTTTTCGACTAATCCCTAGGGCTTACGAATATCCATGATTAACTATCACGGGTATAATTCATATACTTGAGTGGTGTGATCATCGATATAGCGTAAGTAATAGTTAGTGCTAGGGGTTGTTCCCTAGGGCTTACGAACATCAATGATTGATTGTCACGTGTATCATTAAAATACGTGAGAAATACGATCATTGGTGTAGCGTAAGTAGTAGTGTAATGTAGATTATTATGTGCTATGTGCTGCATGTCTAGGCGGATACTTTTCCTTATGTGCTAGGTGCCGCATGTCTGGGCGGGTACTTTTCTTACTTGTTTACTTTTATGTTGCTGCAAGTTGAGGCAGCTTTATTTAAAAAAAAAAACAGGGTTAAATTGTTTATGATTGATATTGGGGGGCTGTGCCCATAGTCCGATAAACGAATAGGTCATGCCGAAATTTTCTGAAAATCTCCTGCATTTAAATTTATTTAACTTATTTGACTTTAATGGTCTAAAGGCATGTTTTGGGGTGCTAAATGTTTATGTATATGTGTCAAGGAATTCATTTCGAGGATTAATTGTGTCTTGGGGTTTAATTTGTCTATTTATGTATTAATTTGAGGATAATGGTTGTCTCGAGAATTTATGTGCTCTGTTGAAGATTAATTGTGATTTGAGGACTATCTATTAATTATTTTGTGTCATAGAATGTCAATGGCATTATAGTTGTATATGTTAAGTGGAATTGATTAAGTGTTATAATTGTTTGAGGTGATTAACACCAGGAATGTCCACTTTATAAAGGGGACCCTTCCATTTTGTTTTCTTTACTAAATGTGTTATGTGTACTAAGTGATAATAGAATAGTCAACTATAGGGAGGACACCTATAGTTTGACTTTATATGATTTAGTGACAATTCCAAGTTGTGTTTACTCGAGATACGAGGTAGGACTGACACGTCTCGTAACTATTTCAGTACCATTAGGGTATAGTCAAGTTGGAACGACGTGCATCAAAGAGGAAAGATCGAGGCGTCGTATGAAGAAAGGTAAGTTACCTCCATGGAATTGCTTGGACAAGGTGCGAAGGATTTATTCGCGGTTTTCTGCTTTATGCTCAGGACCAGAGGCAAGTTTATCTATACATACTCTATCGTTCAGAGTATTCGTATTTTGAAATATATGAAATGTGCGAACTAGATTTAAATCCATAATTGCAAATTATTTAATTTATGCTCTATCGTTCAGAGTATATCTTATATTGAAAGTATGATGCATGTATTGCAAGTCTACTAACCATACTCTTTCATTCAGAGTATGCATGTTTTTAAAATATCTATGATGAATGCTCTAGTGTAATATTATGCTTTCTTAAAAATGAAATTCTGCAAATGCTTTATTTAATCTCGTAAATTCGCGAGAAATCGCTCAAGTCATTTACCAGTTTTATAATTGCTTTCAACTTATCGCAAGCATGTGATTCTATCCCTTGTGTTACAAAAGTTTACAATTGTTCTTCACCCTATAAGAACTGTTTTATATTCTGTCGTGATTATGACACTTCAATATCTGTTCGGAATGTGAATTCCCCTTTTTAAATATCCTTATCATATTGGAACGTTCTTTTGACTGAGGCGCCACTCACCAATTTCTATATTTACGTCATCGGTAGCAGTGATGCCTGATGATGTATAAGCATTGGCTTGGGATCCCCTTTCATTTGAGAACCCGTATTGAGTGTACGGGATTGGAGCTCTATCATGGGCTGATCACCCTGCTTAGCTCGTAGCGTCTTATCGTAGTTCCAATCTTTAAGGGTTATTCCTTCTGAAAAATCATATTTTCATCGTTGAGAATCAAGCGTCAAATCTTTTTGATTTGTTCTAAATTAATTCGAGATTCAGATTGTCGTTGAAGCATTTGTTGCACAGTGATTGTTAAAAATCGAGAATGAATTGAGATCTTCTTATTTATTCATGAACTCATTATTGTCAGGCCGGTCTGGTAGCTAAGTATGCAAGTACTTAGTCGACAAGAGTGAGATTATGAATAATTGAGAATTTCTTGAATGTTTGTTTAATTGAGAGTTGATGTATCTTCGTGAATTTCTTAAATGTTGTCTCTTAGTAGCTGAAGCATCTGTTGCTCAGTTATTCAAAATTTTTATCGGAAATCGCTATAAAGATTGTTGAGATAAATATCAAAATCGTTTATAAAGCTGTCGAGGTGAATTTCTAGTGAATTCTGCAAACCTCTTTCCTATTGAAAAATTGTCGTTACGAATATTTCAAGAATGGTATCATCCTCAAAGTTGGATTTTAAAACCTTCAAAGTTTTCCAAAAGTATTTTAGTATGCTCTATTATATACTTGATGAGCGCCTCTTTCGCTCATTCTTGCTTTTGTTTAAATATTATTTTACAGAGATAGATAGTGGATGCAGTTGACTTAGTTTAGCTCGAAGCAGGGTAAGTCACGGATCGAGTTGATGTTCGGCTCAGAGTGATTCTGTATTTTGAGTTTGTCTACCAGATGTTTAGTTAGACTGGTATGGTATTCATGTTCCTGAGTTATAATATTTGTTGTATTAGAATATTGTGGTTGTTGTATACCTTATGTCAAGGTGATACTAACAACATAAGACTGTATAAGAGAATTGTTGTACCAAGAGTTGTAAGTTAATAAAAGAAGTTATTATAAGTGTTTTCGGATTTCTTGTTTCCAAGTCTATAACCTGAAAAGATTCTTGGTAGTTAGGGGTCGGATGTCATGTTTTAGATTTAATATTGGCAGTTGATTGTTTGGTTGTTAAGGTTTTCCGCGGTAGCGACCCATATCCCTGACCCCGGATTTAGGGGCGTTACATGCATGCATATGAGATGGACCTTTAGTTTAATAAATATTTGCTTTTGTACAACCGTGCATGACTTTTGAGGTTAGGGTAGCCATTAATTGATATGGTGTTTATTATCGTTAAATGTTTGTGTAGGATTCAATTGTGACGGGTAATTAAGTGATTATCGTTATTAAGGTAAGTTAACTTTTCGTGCTCTCCTATATATTTTAAAAATGTTTTAATATTTGAAATGCTTTTAAATGTTTTATATTTATAATATTTTTGTTATGAAAATTCGGATCGAGTATGATTTTTAGATATAAGAATTCCCAACTAGCTATGATTTATGAACCCGTTAGTAATTGCGTATAGTTCCGGAACTAGCCTATGATACCTTACTAGGGCGTGCTTTTTATGATGCCTTCGGGAGTGCACACTTTATGATACCTTAGTAAGGGGCGCATTATTGACACCTATGAACCTATGATACTGTGTCACCAGGTATTTGTGACCTTAGCGAACTGTGGAATTTATTATACGTTTTTGAATTTTGATTATGAAACTGTGATTTACGAACTATGAAATTGTGAACTTTGATTTATAAAAATTTGTAAAATATTTTTGTGAAACTTACTTGATCCATTGGTTAGTTCGATTAGTTTTCTTGCTGGGCTGTGTAGCTCATTATTTGTGAATTTTCAGGTACTAGCTGCGAGTATGGCATTTGGATTGGATTATAGTTGAACTAGTGTCATAATAATGTTCTAGTTTCTAGTTGTTTTATTTGAGGAGCTGCGTCTCTATGGATTTTGGTTTTACATTGGATTATTTCATTTAGTATCATTTCCAGATTTTAGAATATTTTTACGATATTTTGGGATTTTATTTTATGAGTTTATGGAATTTGAATTTTGTTATGGTTATTCGATCGAATGTTAATAGTCCGAAAAGTCGGGCTGTTACACATACCCCTACAATCATGTTAATGTTAAAAAATTTGGAACTTGCATGGGATGTACCAAAGTTTTTATGTTCACCTGTATTACCACTACACTAGAACATTTAATGATACATTTCTTAAAATCAATAATTGCATACACAGAAAATCCAATTGATATAAATTTTTTAATATTTATTTTCAAATTTATTCAGAATAAAATTAATTAAAACTTTAAGAACATGTAAATTGTTTTTAATTGAGTGAATAACTGACTGAATGAACGTGTATTTAATATAAAATTTTATATATATAATTCACATGGTAAACGAAATAACATAAATTCAAATTTTGATTTCTTGTACATGCATATTAATATTTTTGTAAAATCATAAATTATAAAATTTATTTATGTTTGTAATTACATGGTACATGTAAGAATGAGCATTTCACCCTATATACCCGATCCCGGTCAGATTCCTTCCTCGTTTGGGTTGGGGATTCGGGAAATTTTTCGGGTCAACATGAAATATTATTGAATACAAATTCAGGGAAAGGGAAACATGCTCGAGGATTAAGGTATCCCGGCTCGATCCCCGATTCCGTTCCCCAATTGATTATTATATTTAAAAAAAATACTTTTTTTAAATATATATTTATTAGATTATTAAAAAGACTGAAAGTGCGTGCATGTAATATAAAATTTTAAATATACAGGCCGCGAATTCACATGGTACACGGAATAACATAAATTCATATTTTGATTTCTGGTACATGTATATTAATTTTTTTTGTAAAGTTATAAATTATATTATTAATCTATGTTTGTTATGCTCATAACAAAATGAAACAATTCACATGAGACGCATATGGATGAGCATTTCATCCTACCTACACGACTTTGATCTGATCCCTTTCCTGTTTGTGTTAGGTATTCGGTAAACTTTTTAGGGCAACATGAAATATTAAAGAAAAAAAATCCGAGGAAGGAAAGAGCCTCGAGGATTAAGGTATCCCGACCCTATCCCCGATTTTGTTAACCGAATGATTTATCATTTTTAATCAAAATAATTTTTTAAAATATATGTTTATGAGATTATTAAAATAACTATAATTTAAAAATTCAATTTTTTTTAACTTAGAATTTCATATATAAAATTTAACAAAAATGAAATTTTATTCTGATAATATTTTTCCTCTTTTTTTATAAAAAAATTTATTCAAATCGCTATTCATAATATAATAATAATTTTATCTTGATTTATCAAATTAATTTTATTATCCGATATATTAGAGAATATAAATTAAAAAAAATAATTAAGAATCGCCAATTTTTCGCGGGGATCCTTTACCCTGTTCGGGGTAGGAATCATAAAGCAAATACAATCCTCATTAAAGAATCGATACGGGTTCAACGGTTATGTTCAAAATTTTGATGAAAAAAAATTAAAATCCACGATTTCTCGCGGGAACCCCATTTCCCGTTCGGGGCAAAGATCTAGGAACATAATGATCCTCGTTCGGAAACCAGGATGAGTTCAACGATTATGTTCGAATTCGGGGAGCGTGACGAGTATAACACTACCCGACCCTGAATTGACCAACATGATGCCCATCCCCAAGTATACATTCAACATGAATTCGTTTATTACTAAATTTGGACATCTAGATACGAAATACAATCAACTAAATACCAGGAAAAGAATAGGTACATCAATTTTTTATCAACTTAAAAACAAACGATAATACAACTAAATAATTGACAATAATATGTTAATCCTATCTATTGACAAATATTTAATGAGTTTAATTGAAATTCAAAAAATATGTCAACAAAATAATATTCGAAAAATGTATGCACTTTAATGTGTGAGTATGACAATTAACAATTTTATTATAATAATACATATTCAGCTCGTAAACACAATAATAATAATTTTATATAAATATGGAAATGCAGGTCGATGAGAGGTTGTCAAAGATTAAAGAGAGATGATCGGAGAGAGGAAGCATGAACAAACTTAAGGTTTTTAAAGACGAAAGAGAGGTAGTGAGGCAACATAAATGTGCAAATATGATGTGCTTGGAGGAATGAGCGGATCTTAGAAGTATAATGAGGTGGCTGGATAATGATCGGAAAGAGGTCGAAGTGAGAAGGTACATAATCAGTAATAAATTGGAGTAGATATGAGGTAGACATATGAATAGAAGACAAATAGATATTCAAAAAATATTGTGGCTAAGATCGAAAGTAATTATAAAACTATTATCATGGTGATTCTTTTAGGATTTTACTGAAAAATAAACTAAAGGACACTATATCATGGTAATACTTAATAGTTAAAGATTAACTCTTCTTATATACCACTTTTGTTGGTTATCCTTCTCACATTCAACAGGCACCACTATAATTATGATCCTCGAAATTTAGAGTGTGCTAATAATTTGAATTTAGAACGAATATTAATAACTGAATCTCGGTAAATCGTTGCACGTGAAAGGTAAAATACATTGACAATAGTATATAACAGACTTCATCGCAAATTTAAAAATATTATATGAACTAAAATGTGGCCCGTGCCTTGCACGGGCTATCATGCTAGTTACTAATAATTAATCAACCACCCTTTTCAACTAAAACCTATTTTCTTTTCTATATTTTCAAACTAAAATCCATCCTTTTCTAAAAATATCACGGATAACATTTATATAATTATTATCAAAGTAATTTAAATTGATGAATTTTTTTATAATATTAAAAAAAACCCGTGCATCGCACGGGTTTTAGGCTAGTATATATTAATGATTGTAAAAAGGTAACATGTTTTAGTTAGATAGAAGGTAACATGTTTTAATTAGATAGAAATATTAATGATTAAAAGATATGGTATGATTTATGTATTTAGTTATATATATTAATAAATGCAAGATTAGTTTTAAAGTAAAAGGTAACGTGTTTTAATTGGATAGAAGGTAACATGTTTTAATTAAATAGAAATATTACTGATTAAAAGATATGGTATGATTTATGTTTTTAGTTGTTTATAAAGGGTAATATTCTAAATTAAAAGTTAACGTTGAAAAGCCAGCCAACTTATTACCATTAATTATATTATGTTATTATTTATTTAATAAATAAGATAACCAAACCGAAAACCAAAACTTTCAAAACTTTATAAATATTAATTTTAATATGTTATTTAAAAAATTCGAACTTTTTGTATATAATAATCTTTAGTATTAAATATAAATTATTATGTAATTCGCAGGAATATCGTTATATATATAACAATTTTTAGTATTGTTATATCTAACGGTCATGATCCATTTGAGTTGAAGATATAACGGTTGTGAATGAGGGAATAACTAAAAATGAGGGGATAACAAAACTACAAATTATACCCCCTTTCGCTTATTATAGTATAGTATAGTATAGTATAGATAGTATAGATTTTTATATAAACATTATTTTCTATAATTTTTTTAATTTTAATTTAATATAATTTGATATATTCATATTTAAGGATTATACTTATGTTTTCTTATTATAAACAATGGTTATTGATTTTTAATATATTTTATTAATAATTGAAAGATATGATGTGATATTTTTGGATATATATTAATGGTTGCAAGATTAGTTTTAAAATAAAAGGTAACGTGTTTTAATTAGAAAAAAATTATTAATGATTGAAAGATATGTATGATTCATGTTTTTATGTGTTTATTAATGGTTGAAAGATATGGTGCAATATTTTTGGACACACACACACACACACACACACACATATATATATATATTAATGATTGTAAAAAGGTAACATGTTTTAATTAGATAGAAGGTAGCATGTTTTAATTAAATAGAAATATTAATTAAAAGATATTGTATGATTTATGTATTTATTTAGTTATATATATTAATGATTGCAATATTAGTTTTAATGTAAAAGGTAATATGTTTTAATTAGATAGAAGGTAATATTATATGATTTTTTCAGTAATTTTAATGAATTTTTATGATATATATATATATATATATATATATATATATATATATATATATATATGTCGTATGATGTCCAAAAAAAGGAAAATTTAGTTATGAGATAAATATAAGATGATGCGTTTTAGCTGAAAAATGTAATCAGCCAATTATTAATTATTATGATATTATTTTATTGAATACAATTATTCGTGATATTATTGGAAAAGAAGAGATTTTAGTAAGAGATGATATAAAAGATAACGTGTTTTAGCTTAAAATGTAATTTGTTAGTTATTAGTAATCATGATAAAATTATTTTATTTTATTAAATATGATTGCTCATAGTACTTTTAGAATATAAAAGGTAACATGTTTTACCGTAAAATGAAATTAGTTAGTTATTAAAAAATTAGAAAATGTAACATGTTTTTACCAATAATAAATATTTAAATAAGGATAATTAAGTAAAAATTTAGAAAATATATTACCTTTTAAGTGGAAAAAGAAATCAATTAGTTATTAGTAATTATAATATTATTAGTTTATTTCATTAATTAGAACACCATATTTTTGGAAAGAAGAGATTTTAGTTAGAAAATGTAATAACTGAAAAAGATAATTGATTAGTTATAATTTAGGAAAAATTGAGATATTTTTAGTTAGAAAATATAGAAAAAAGATTATCTTTTAGCTTGGAAAGATAATCAGTTAGTTATTAGTAATTATAATACTATTTCATTAATTAGAACGGCCATATTTTTGAAAAAAAAGAGATTTTCTTTAGAAAAGTTAGAAATGGTAATGGCTGAAAAAAGATAATTGGTATAATTAGTATTTATTGAATTTAAGGGTAATTATGTAAAATTAATAGGTACCATACAGACCTGACTGACCAAACTTTTAATGTTTCGGCTTTTATATAATAGTAATAGCTTAAAATCCGTGCGATGCACGGATTTTTTTAAATATTATATTAATTTTTTCATTAATTTAAATTAATTTTTTTAAAATAAGAATTTTGGAGGCTTAAATTTTTATATGAGATGATTTGATAATAATTATATAAATGTATCCGTTATATTTCTAGAAAAGGAGGGATTTTAGTTAGAAAATATAGAAAAGATGATAGGTTTTAGTTGAAAAAGGTAATCGATTAGTTGTTAGTAATTATAAAATTATTATTTTAATTTATTAAATAGAATGCCCCTGATGTAATTGAAAAAATATAGGATTTAGTTAGAAAAAATTAAAAAAGAAACATGGTTTAGTAAAAAAGGTAATTGATTAGTTTATTGTAATTATAATTTAATTACGTTATTTTAGTAAATACAATTGCTCGTAATGTTTTTAGAAAAAGAGAAATTAATATTGTCCGTGATATTTCTATTAAAAGAGGGATTTTAGTTAGAAAATATAGAAAAGATGATACGTTTTAGCTGAAAAAGGTAATCGGTTAATTATTAATATTATAATATTATTATTTTATTGTATTAAATAGAACCGCCCGTGATATAATTGAAAAAATAGAGATTTTAGTTAGAGAAAATAGGAAAGGTGACGTGAAAATTAAAAAGGTTATATGATTTATGTGAAAAAAAGTAAGTTGATTAGTTTATAGTAATTATAATTTTATTATGTTATTTTACTAACTAAAATTGCTCAAAGTGTTTTTAGAAAATGAGAAATTAATGTTGCCCGTTATGTTTTTAGAAAAAAGGATAATTTAATTAGAAAAATTAGAAAAGAAGATACGTTTAGCTGAAAAGGTAATCGGTTAATTATTAGTATGAAAATATTATCATTCTATTTTTATTAAATAGAAACGCCTGTGATATAATTGGAAAAAGAGAGGTTTTAGTAAGAGAAAAGAAAAAAAGTAACGTGCTTTGGCTGAAAAAGGTAACCGTCCATGATAAAATTGGAAAAAGAGAGATTTTAGTTGGAGAAAACAGAAAAGTCAGCGTGTTTTGGCTGAAAAAGGTAATTGATTAGTTAATATTAATTATAATATAATTATGTTATTTTATTAAACAAAATTGCTCGTAGAGTTTTAAAAAGGGAGAAATTTTAGGTAGATAAAATGTAAAAGATATTGTATTTTACTCAAAAAAGTAAATTATTTAGTTATTGAAAAATAGAAAAGGTAATATGTTTAACCTGAAAAAGGAAATTGATTAATAAATGAGAAATTTTAGTTAGATAAAATATAAAAAATATTGTATTTTACCTGAAAACGAAATTGTTAGTGTTTAAACTTGAAAAAGGAAATTGATTGGTTAGGAGAATGGATTTTATCCGTAATTGAGTAAGGGTAAATAAGTAAAATCAACAGTAAATAAGTAAAATCAACACTATCGATCAACCAAACTTTTAATGTTTCAACTTTTATATAATAGTATAAATTGATTTGTTTTTTACCATATTTATTTCACTATTATACTCAACTGTTGAATGCAATATTAGATATCATATCTTTATTCAAGCTTCAGAAGTAATCTGTTTTACCCAGAAAAGTTAGTGTTTTCCACTCTCAGAATATCCCTTTACTGAAATTTATAAAAAAGAGTTAAGGTCCCAAATACTAAACGGGATAAAAATGGAAGACTGAATTATGTCCAAGTACATGATAATTTTTCTAAAAAAAATGAAAGAATGAAGGGTAGTAAATAAATCACTAATTAAGCAAAACCTTTTCATACCCTTTATTCTTAGACCTTAGTTAATCAGTTGGATTACATTATGCAAAGCTCATCGCCTATGCAAAATCGATAGAGGCCCAAACTAAAGCTGAACACTTCAGAAACTTGAACTATCACCTTCAGCAACCTGAACAGAAATAACCTAACCACGTATTAAACTTATATTATATTAACCTGAACAAAAAATTCTGAGATGAATTAGGTGATAAACTGATCAAAGCTGTACAACAATCGATAAATTTTTGTCTGATATTAAGAATCAAGTATGTGTGTGAATAGAGTACCAAGACAATCTGTAAACCTTTTTTTAAAGGTTGTAACTTGTAAATTACATACAGACACCCCTAGTATAACACTGATATAAACTACAAAAAAAAAAAAAAAAAAAAAAAAAAAAACTCATGTTGTATGAATTATTAGGCTAACTAAGAAACCCAGAATAGCACCTGCTAGGACTTCTATCTCTGTGTGGCCTACTGACTCTTTAAGTGGAGCATAATAATGGACAAAATCTCCCGATCCTTCTTTAACATCCGTCGTTAGATTTGTTCTGTCATCTATTCTACTCAGTAGAGTAGTGTTATTTTTCGGCTTTGTAGGACTTGGTTCTTGTAGGTGTCTCTCCAAGCTTGAGGAGGACTGTTTCCCTGATGAAGATTCAGACACATAAGCATCATTTGAGGGACATGTGTTACCCCGTATCTTTGGCAACAGCTTGTTAATTACTTTTGCTTGATTTCCAACTTCCCTCCTGACTCCCTGCAGCATTTAAAGATTTAATTACATGAGATTTTTTGCCTTTTAGGCTAAAAAACATATTACTACCGTCAATATTTGTTTCCTAAAGAATCCTCTTTTACCCCAGTTTCTAGTACAATTGTCCTATGGAATTTACCCCAAAATAATATCAAACAAGCACTATGTACGAGGTCCAAGTAAGGTATGCAGTTTGTACTTCAAACATAAACTATTTCACAATTTAAATGGAGTACCTGAAATTCAAAAGTAGAATCAGAAAAGGACAGTAGAACCTAAAGTAAACAAGCAAATTTTTCAGAACTAAGTTGAACCAAATTTAAGATGGTTGCCGCCTGGCATGATAAAAACAAAAGGCAGACCCCTTTGCTTCGAAAAGGCCCAATTTATTCCCCTGGCCTGGTAAGTACCCTAGCCAGGCCTCTTTTCATTCCAACAAATCCTAGCTAAAATGGTTCAGAAGAACATAACATCAATACACCATTTCTTATTATTATTTCTTCATTTTTAATCTTTATGAATTTTCTATCTGCTTTTTGTATCCCCACGAAAACCTCAACACTCACATTTTCATAATTCTTTTATGATTCTGTCTTGATTAGCCCAAATTATCCATGTTCGAAAAAAGTCACTTTGTATGAGGACTTTACAGAAACGCATATAGTTTTTAATTGACAAAGTAGACAAGAAATTGTATCATGAAAGTGGTTCTTCATTCAACGAACATGGACCTAAAATGTTAGATTTTACAGCTTCATGGCGGCTATTTGTTTGGGGTCCACGACATCTTAATCTTAGTCAATTTTATTTAAATACTCAGTTAGATTATTTGTTTCTAAGTTGGAAGATAAATATTTATATTTTATCAAGAAGCCAGATCTATATTCTTATTGTAGCGAACAGCCTTTTAAGTCAATTTATACAATCAAGAAACCAGATCTATATTCTTATTGTAGAGAACAGCCTTTTAAGTCAATTTATACATTCGGATAATTTGTTTTTTCCCGTATTTATTTCACAATTATTCTCAACTGTTGGATACAATATTAGATATCATATCTTTATTCAAGCTTCATAGGTTTTCTGTTTTACCCAGAAAAGTTAGTGTTCGCCACTTTCAGAACATACCATCAGTGAAATTTAAAACAAAAGGTTAAGGTCCCCAATACTAAACGGGACAGAAATGGAAGATGAAATTATGTTGAAGTACATGATCAAATTTGTAAAAAAAAAAATGAAAGAATGAAGAGTAGTAAATAAATCACCATTTAAGCAAAACCCTTTCATATCCTTTATTCTTAGACCTTAGTTAATAAGTTGGATTACACAATGCACAAAGCTCATCGCCTATTCAGTAACATGAACTATCCACCTTCAGCAACCCGAACAGAAAATAAAATAACTACATATATTGTGTTTTTCCCCTTGTGAATGGAGTACAAGTGTACAACCTCGATGTATAAGTATATAATCTTGTCTATTAGCTCTATATGTTGTACAATACCATTAATGTTACCTTGGGAAAAAAATGATCTTATACCTGACTTCCAATGCATTGTTAGATTACTTGAATTATCAAACATCTATTACATTTATATGCATAAAATATGCTTACATATAGATATTTCCCTACAAAATATAGATATGGACTCACCCAAGAAGCATGAAAATCATACAGAAAAAGCAAAATACATAAACACATTAGACATCCAAAAAAATAAAGATCAAATCTATAATACACACACACAAAGACGACGCATATCAACTTTTGTGTATAGCAATTGAGACAAAAAATATGCAAACCTGAGCATCGTACATAACAATCCCAGCATAAACAACTGCCAAACCAAAAACTGAATCTGCAAACCCCCTGCAATTTCGTCAAACGAACTTAGTAACCGAAATTCTTCCTTAATCCTAAAATAACTAAATCACTTGTAAATGAAATAGTCATAGGTCCACAGTTAGTCGGTTACTAACATATATGTAGGGTCAAATTAAAACTCTACAAATTTTGCAAACAATATGAAATTTACTAAATAAACAAATGAGGATCACCACAATAATCCACAAACATAACATAGTTTATGATTTGCATAAATAGGATTCACTAAATTTACACACATTATTCATGAACAATACAAATACGAATCTGGTTTGTCGGATAAATTAATTCGTACACACACCTTTCAAGGCCTAGGGAAGTTGCAGTGGCCACTACAGCCTGCCAATAATTCCATTACAATTAATTCATCATTCCGCAGCAAAAATAAGTCTAAAACCAATGTTTAATCCGAAAAAATAAAATTCAAATGCATTGGAATTTGGAACTTACAGAGGAATGAGCAGAAGGAAAGCCACCGGAACGAGTAATCCAGCTCAAATTAAGCTCAAACTTATTACCATACAGTAAAACAGAAGTAAAAGGCTTCGAAACTTGTCCAATCACAGCAGATACAAATGCTCCAACTAAAACCTACATATTAACGAGCACAAATAATCTTCATAACAACTAAAAATTAAAACAATAAATCGAAACAAATATAATATGTATATGTAAGTATGTGACCTTGTTTTGTGCAATTTCAGCGACTGTGTCGGTGCTGATTTGGAGGCAAACACAGGGCGATATAGATGATGACGTCAGCTGTTTTTGAATTTTCCGGCGAGAGAGAAGAGAATTACGGCGGCGTGAGAATCGAGGAAACGTGAGAGCTCTGGGGGAGCTCAAGCTTTGATGTAATAACATGGTACGATAAAATTAAAATTATAGATACAGATGAATAGATAGATGTTTTGTTTTGTTAATTTTGCCGGCAAGTCAAACCGCCCAAAGCTCAATCTAAGTAGCATTTTCGAGAGTCTCTTAACTTACTCTTAAATATAATATAAAATATTGGTTCTTAGTAACTTAATGTACATTCATCTCCAACAATACTCTTTATATTCACTCCTTATTTAATTTTATATTATTAAAAGTAAGTGGAATACATAAAAAGACAAAAGAAAAGTGGGGAAGAGAGAGAATGTATCTTATAAATTTAGTATAAAATATTAGTTAGGAGTGAATATGAGCTCTTACAATTGAGGAGAGATTACATTTTTAGTGAATTTAGGAGTGACTAAGAGTCTCTTGGAGCTCATTTTTTTCTTCTCTCTCCTCAAATCTCAGTTAAGAGCCAAAATGAAGAGGCTCTTGGAGATGCTCTCGTTAGTTCATTTGCATGTCTGTTGTTTGTGTTGTTGGGTTGTTTTATTTAGAATTGTGTTGTAAGTCGGCCAGGACCAGGCCCTAGTCTGAGTAGAAGGTTGTGTTTTCTGGATCCAGTTGCATCTCCATATTTCTGTCTGGGCCCGATAAGGTCCAATCTTTTATTTGTCTTCACTTTCTTACTCTTTTTTTTTTTTTTAAATCTTCTTACTTCTTTTTTGCATGTAATCTTTCCAATACCAACAATTAAAATTTTTCAATATTTTTTTCCTTGTCAGGAACAATATTTTCTTTTAAAAATTATATCCTATTATACAGTATAAGAAGAGTAAGAGGGATAATAAACGAGTACTAGCATAGGTCAAGGGTTCGACTCTCATTAACAACATAATTAATTATATATTAAATTTGATATTAGTACATTTCAAAAATTTAGTTTACAAAGATAGCATTGAAAATTTATGAGTACATAAGCACGAAGCAGCTTTTATCTCTTTCGTCCTGGATTTCTGGAAACAATCCAAATCAAAACTGACTTTAACTACTAAATAGTTCCGGTTCAAATCAAAAATTCATGTTTGTCTTCTGTACTTCATATGTGCATATAATTTACGTTAATTTTGAATAATAAAAGAATCATGTAATAATAAGATGTAACAAAAAAAATCAAAAAATAACTTATTATTAGTTACATATATAAATTTTACAAAATAATTTATAATATAAAAATACATGTTAGCCAATAATTACATCCTTATTATATACTTATATATATAATAAGCGTAAAGGATGTCATATCCATAATTTTGGTCACCCTACTACCAAAATAATCTCAACCGTCGAATCTAATATTTTTAAAAATTGACAATCAACATTATATCATATTAAAAAAATTATATTCTAAAAAGAATATAATTAAAAATGGTATATTATAATTGAATTTTATAAAGGAAACTGTTTAGCAAAATTTTTTTTTTATAAAGGAAACTATAATATGAAAATGATATAATTAAAAAAGGGATACAATTGAATTTTATTTATTTTTTTCATTAATATTAAAAAAAAATTTACTATTTGTGCTCTATCTCGAGATCTAGAAATCAGATTTGGATGATTTTACAGCCCACTCGAAGCTCATAAAATTATCTTTAATTTATTGATAATTTAACAATTATTATCCAAAAGAAAACACTCAGAATCTCAAGAGAAAATATAATTACGCTGTTTTACATTAATCCAATTCAATGTACAAGACCTACATTGATAATATTATTCAATGTAGAAAACCAAATTATATATGATTTAAATCATTTGCATACACTTTTTCGTAATTCAATATAAATACACTTTTAGTTTACATGTTAAAAAATAAAATATTTTTTATGCTAGATCCAACGTTTTTCATTTATTTATTTTGTGATCTAACGGTTCTTATTTATTTTGTCATATTGAAAACCATGCCCATCTAACTACCAAAATTTTGGACAAAATCACTCTTACACTTAATATTAAAATCATATTAAAACCGTATTTGGTTGTTGGTAGAAATATTTTTAAATGATAAGAATGAGTTTCCTTTTACGAGGATGTTTTAAATACATTAGATATTAGATATCGATAACATGAATGAATGTGTGTCTATGAAGAATGATTTAATCTATAAACATGTCGTATTCAAACGTCTGAACGACAATCGTGGTATGAATCCTAGCGATGATGAATTACGAGATCCCGACTTTAAGTCTATCTTTGAGAGTTCTTGCTCCACATTCCTCTACAATAAAAAGAGTAGATCGAGTTGACAAAGAGAAGGGTAGGCTATTTTGATAATTAAAACAAAATATAAGTAGATTTTCTAAATCGAATAGAATATTCAATGTAAAAAATAGTCAATTTCTTCACTTTTGTTATAATATACTAGCTATAATAACAGTAACTGCTAGAGAAAAAGGGTAGAGAGATAAGAGAAGCAGTATAGAATTTATGGCTGCTTGGTACAAAAATTTCACTTACAAATGTAAGGTATTTATAGGAAACTAAGTGCTAGCCATATTTGACTAAAATGATAATCATGAATCAGGTTTTACAACACTCCCCTTTGATTGTCATTTAGTACAGATCATAGACTGCCTCGTTAAAACCTTATCAAAGAAAAACCCAGTGGGATAAAAACTTTGATGAAGGAAAAAGAGTACAATCTCCCCTTGGAAGAAATCAATCACTCACTCAAGTTTTGTTGCAACATATCTTTGAGTCGACGCATTCCAATGTTATGTCGTAGTTTCCCGAATGTTGAATTCGGTAATGATTTTGTGAATAAGTCTGCAAGGTTGTCAAATGATCGAATTTGTTGTACATCAATTTCACCATTCTTTTGTAGTTCATGAGTGTAAAAGAATTTTGGCAGGATGTGTTTCGTTCGATCTCCTTTGATATAGCCTTCCTTGAGTTGTTTAATACAAGCTGAGTTGTCTTCGAACATAACAGTAGGACTATCTGAAATACTTGATAAGCCACATGATTCTCGAATATGTTGAATGATAGATCGTAACCAAAAACATTCTCTGCTTGCTTCATGAATTGCAAGTAACTCTGCATGGTTAGATGAAGTTGCCGCCATAGTCTATTTTGTAGATTTCCAAGAAATAGCAGTGCCACAATATGTAAATAAATAACCAGTTTGTGATCGCCCAAAATGAGGATCTGACATGTACCCAGCATCCGCATATCCAATCAGCTGCGATTTTGAATTGTTTGGAAAGAATAGTCCAAGATCAATTGTTCCACGAAGATATCTGAATATATGTTTGATCCCATCCCAATGCCTTTTAGTTGGATCAGAACTGAATCTCGCCAACAGGTTCACAGCAACTGCAATATCGGGTCGTGTGTTATTTGCAAGATACATAAGAGCTCCAATTGCACTAAGATATGGAACTTCAGGTCCAAGTGCATCTTCATCTTCTTTTCTAGGACGGAAAGGATCCTTCTCAACTTCTAGTGACCGAACAACCATTGGTGTAGTTAGTGGATGAGCTTTGTCCATGTAGAACCGATCAAGAACTTTTTCTGTGTAGGTTGACTGATGAATAAATATGTCTGAAGATAAGTGTTCCACCTGTATACCTAAACAAAATCTTGTCTTTCCAAGATCTTTCATTTCAAACTCATTTTTCAAATAGGTAGCAGCGTTATTAATATCTTCAGAAGTACCTACAATATTCAAATCATCCACATATACTGCAATAATAACAAAACCAGATTGTGACCTTTTGATAAACACACATGGACACACTTGATTATTTATATACCCATCATTCAATAAATATTCACTAAGCCTGTTGTACCACATATGACCAGATTGTTTCAAACCATATAATGATCGTTGCAATTTAACTGAGTATAAATGTCGAGGCTTAGTTTCCTCCAATTTTAATCCTTCAGGGATTTTCATATAAATATCACTATCAAGTGATCCATAAAGGTAGGCTGTCACAACATCCATGAGGCGTGTTTCCAATCTTTCCATACAAGTCATACCCATCAGAAAACGAAAAGTAACTTCATCCATTACAGGAGAGTAAGTTTCCTGGTAATCAAAACCAGGCCTTTGAGAGAATCCCTGGGCTACCAGTCGGGCCTTATATCTTACAATTTCATTTCTCTCATTTCGTTTTCGTACAAACACCCATCTATTCCCGACGGGGATTATACCGGCTGGTGTTTGGACTGCAGGTCCAAAAACACTTCTCTTGCGCAAGGATTGCAATTATTCCTGGATTGCAATTTTCCATTTTGGCCAATCATCTCTTTGTCGACATTCTACCACACTTTGTGGTTCAGGATCGGAGTTCATAATAATATCACATGCCACGGAAAAAGCAATATATCATCAACCTCGGTACTCCCACGATCCAGTAATTTTCCATTATGTACATAACTCATTGAGATCTCACAATTTTCAGGTACCTTTGCTTCTATGGAAGCATGTGCCACTTCAGAGACAATATCCTCTTCTAGAGGTAATACCACTTCGGGTGGTTTTGTCACGGCCACTTCAGGGGCTTGAACCTCTTCAGGAGGTGATACCACTTCTGGGGTATTTGATGTAGTTACTTCAGGAACATTTGCCATTTCAGGGGCAGATCCATTCAATTTCCATTTTCGTGGTATAACATCTTTTGCACCAATTGGTCTACCACGCTTCTGGCGTGGTTTTGAATCACCAACCAATTCTTCAGGAATTGATTTATGAATAGGGATTTCAACCCTGGCCGGAGCATTAACGGCAGGTATATGCGATTTTATAATAAGTCTGGAACCATTAAAAGCATCCGACATTTGATTAGCAATATTTTGCATATGAATGATTCTTAAAACCTCATATTCACATTGTTTAGTACGTGGATCAAAAGCATTTAATCCTGATGCATTCCATGATAGTTCAGAATTTAATTTATGCAAAACATTATCTCCCCCTAATGGAGGAAACACAGACTCCTCAAAATGACAATCAGCATAACGAGCAGTAAACACATCACCGGTTAACGGTTCAAGATATCTTATGATAGATGGTGAGTCAAAACCAACATATATGCCTACTCTTCTTTGTGGACCCATTTTAGATCTCTGTGGGAGTGCAATGGGAACATATACAGCACAACCAAAAATCTTAAAGTGAGAAATATCAGGAACTTGACCAAGAACTAACTGTTGAGGGGATTGTTTGTGGTAAGCAGATGGTCTTATCCTAATTATATTTGCAGCATGGAGTATTGCGTGCCCCCAAATGGATGTAGATAATTTGGCTCTCAAAAGTAAAGGACGTGCGATAAGTTGAAGCCTTTTAATAAGGGATTCTGCTAAGCCATTTTGTGTATGTACGTGAGCTACAGAGTGTTCGACTGAAATTCCTACTGACATACAATAATCATTAAAAGTTGCAGATGTAAATTCAGCAGCATTATCAAGTCGAATTGATTTAATGGGATGATCAGGAAATTGGGCTCACAATTTAATTATTTGAGCAAGAAGTTTTGCAAAGGCTGTATTTCGTGTAGAGAGTAGACAGGCATGTGACCATCTAGTTGAGGCATCAATTAGAACCATGAAATATCTGAATGGACCGGATGACGGATGAATAGGACCACAAATGTCACCTTGGATTCTTTCTAAGAAATTTGGAGACTTGTTTTGAAGTTTTACTGGAGATGGTCGAACAATTAGTTTTCCTAAAGAACATGCTGAACAAGGAAGTTCATTGTATGGTATGACCTTTTGATCTTTAAGGGGATGTCCAACAGAATTTTCTATAATACGACGCATCATAGATACTCCTGGATGACTAAGTCTTTCATGCCAAAGGGTGAATGATTTTGGGTCTATGATTTTCGGAATGGTGATACTATGAGACTCAATGACTCTAATTTGGGTAGCATATAATCCAGAAGATATTGATTGTAATTTTTCTAAGGTTTTCTTTTGACCTGAAAAGGTTGAAGTGATAAGGAGACATTCTTTTTCATTCTCACTAGTAGTTTCTACGTGAAAACCATTAAGACGAATGTCTTTAAAACTTAAAAGATTTTTAGTGGATTTACTAGAATATAGAGCATTATGTATGTGAATTTGTGTCTCGTTTGGTAGGATAAAACTGGCTTTCCCAAAACCCTCTATTATATCTGATGTACCCGAAATCGTCCAAACAAGTGAGCTGGTTTTAGTAAACTGTGAGAAGTATTTCTGATTCTGTAGAATTGTGTGAGTGGTGGCGCAATCAGCAATGCATAAATCTCCCATATTTTATGCTGTGCACATATATCAGTGAACAATAATTTTATTAAAGCAAACCATATACTTAAAGCAAGAGCATAAAACAAGTATATAAAAACATGAAATTGAAGCAGATACATAAGGAACATAAATTCAAAGAGATACATATGAAAACTATTCATTTAGGCCATAATAAAGGTTAGCGCCAGTATCTAGTTCATTTGAGGTCTTGGTGATTGGTTCATCATTAAAGCTAGCCAAATTTGTTTCCACCCTTTGCCTATTCTGCTTTTGGGATGACTCGTAAAGATCTACAAGATGTCTGGGTGTGTGACAAGTACGAGTCCAATGTCCATGAGCCCCACACCTAAAGCATATATCTCTAGTGTCTCCTTCTTGTGGTGCCTTTCTTTTATTTGACACCTCATTTTGCCGCTTCTGGTGGCTAGAGTTGTTGTAGCCATCACGCTGCCACTTCAGGTGGCCAGAGTTATAATGATTTCTTTCGAAAATTTCCACGTCCACGATTTCGTCCATAATCTCGTCCTCCTCTATGCCCTTTCCCACGATCATTCTTCCGGAATGACGTGTTATGTACTTCAGGTAACTGGGCAGAGCCTGTGGGACGTATATGATGATTTTTAAGCAACAACTCATTGTTTTTCTCAGCTACAAGAAGGAGAGAAATCAGCTCACTATATTTCTGGAAATTGCGTTCCCTGTATTGTTGTGCCAAGATCATAGTGTTGGGGTGAAAGGTCGAAAGGGTCTTTTCAATCATCTCAGTATCAGTAATTTTCTCACCACACAAGATTAGCTTTGAGCTTATTTTGAACAAGGCAGAATTATATTCAGCAACAGATTTAAAATCTTGTAATCTTAAATTGATCCAGTCATAACGGGCATGTGGCAAATGGACAAGTTTTTGGTGGTCAAATCTGTCTTTGAGATTGGTCCAAAGGGTGAGTGGATTTTTAACTGTGAGGTATTCAGATTTTAAATTTTCGTGAATGTGGTGCCTAAGGAAAATAATTGCTTTGGCATTTTGTTCAACAGTTGGGGTTTTTCCTGTTTCTATGGTATCCTTTAGCCCGTTGGCACTAAGGTGTAATTCCGCATCTAGTACCCAAGACAGATAATTATCCCCGGACACATCCAAAGCAACAAAGTCTAATTTTGCAAGATTCGCCATTCTGAACGTAAAATAAATATTTAAAACATGGTATAGCAATATGACATATTAAGACATGAACAATTAATCATGTATCATATAATAAAAATTGTAGTATAGAATAATAGGTAACGTAATATAAATATTAAAATTACGTTAACATAATCAATTTTTGATTTAAACATAAATAAATTTATAAATATATTTAGGTAGAAAATCCTGCATAAGTTAGTTCGTGCACAAAGGTTATTTTACGATAATTAATAATTAATCAACAGCATAATAAAGCACATTTTGATAGTGGTATGGACATTTCTCTTTTAAGACCATTAAGTTCAGAGTTTCTTTCTTTTTCTTTTTTTTTTTGAAAGATTCCCGTAGGCGGATTAACCGACCATGTAAATAAAAATTCGGTATAGTAGGCGGATTAACCGACCATGTAAATAAAAATCCGGTATAGTAGGCGGATTAACCGACCATGTAAAAAAAATCCTGTATATTAGGCGGATTAACCGACCATATGAATTTAGATTTTATAGTAGGCGGTGCTCCGGCCATATATGTATAAAAATAAAATTATACCTTCTCAGTTCCGGCAGGGCTTCGTGCTGATAACGTGTTATAATATACTAGCTATAATAACAGTAACTGCTAGAGAAAAAGGGTAGAGAGATAAGAGAAGCAGTATAGAATTTATGGCTGTTTGGTACAAAAATTTCACTTACAAATGTAAGGTATTTATAGGAAACTAAGTGCTAGCCATATTTGACTAAAATGATAATCATGAATCACGTTTTACAACATCTTTTTTGTTTTCGCGTAATTTTAATTGAAAAATAATTATTAAACGATCACTAAATTAAAGATTATTTTATTAATTTCGTATGGGCTGTAAAATCGTCCAAATCAAATTTTAAGAATTCAAGATATAGCATGAATATTGAATTGAACGTGTAAAATCTAATATATATATCAATTTTTTAACAACAATTTAATATGTAAATTAATAACATATAAATATTAAAAAAATTAAAATATAATTATAAATATTAAAAAAAATCATGCTTGACATGAGTTATAAACTAGTGTATAATAAAGTTAAAAAAAGGCCACCTACTCACCAGGAGATGATAAGGGAGATTCCGTTAAGAAAAAGATAAGGGAGGTGACGTGCATGTGATGTCTTCCAAATTTTCTATAACTGATTTTTTATTTTAATAATTTTTCATTAATTTTTTATTTATTTTAATAATTTAATAAATGATTTAGAAGTTTTTTTTTTTGAAACTTAAATGATTTAGAAGTTAAAAATATATTAGAGTACGGTCTTGATTATAGGGTTAAAGATAGATACCAAAATTAAAATAGTGTACGAAGCATACATTCCTTTTAAATATGGTTCATTTGATTTTTGAATGGGTCAGTTTGGCACAAACTTAATGAACTTATTTTCGGGTAAAAATTTCATATTTTGATAAATTCTTTTATACAAGTATTTAATGTATGTTTGAGATTTTATAAATTAGAAAAAAAAGTTAACTATTTCAGAAAAAATTAGGAATCTCTAATTTTGTCTTAAAATAAGTTGACTTATTCTAAAAAATAAGTTCACCCAAACACTCTCAATAATAAATTTTTTTGTATTTTGATTGAAATTTATATATATCATATAATTAAAAATAATTATAAAATATATGTCATTGGAAAATATATTTAATTTACTTTAAAATGTATTTTTTGGATTTTAAAAATTACAAATATATAAATTTTAATTATTAGTCAAAATTGAATAAATTTGATATTGAAAAGTCAAAATAAGTGGGATAGAGGAAGTACTTTTAATGAGAAAAGTTTTAATCAAAATACCCCACAGAAAAAGTCTAAAGTTCCTGTCTGTCTTAATTTATACTTGAAATAAAAGAATCTTTTATTTTGAAGCATCAGCATTTCTACAAAAAAACAAAGCATGTGCTCGAGTAAATGAAGTATCAGTAGGGTTTTAGCTAGTATCAACAGGGTTTTAGAAAGAAAGAAAAAATGGCTGGAAGATACATATTCAGGGTTTTGTTCCGATCATACCTCGCACTGTCCGTGAAATCAGCTTCATCTCGTATCTTCTAAGTTCAAAGGTGTATATACTCTCTCTCTCTCTCTCTCTCTCTCTCTCTCTCTCTCTCTCTCTCCCTCCCTCCCTCCCTCCCTCCCTCCCTCCCTCCCTCTCAACTATTTTGCATTTTTCATTAGATTTTCTCGTTTTCCGAACATCCCAATGTCGTTATGGTGCTTCCTGACTGCTACATCAACAGTTCTACCAAGGATTATGGAGGTATCAAGTTGCTTTTTCCCTTTCCTTGTATCAAGTAATTAATGTACGAGTAATGACCTTAGCCAACACCTATATATGTATACTGGCAATCAGTTGCTCTGGTAGCCTAAAACCTTGCTAAATACTACGTATCATTTGCTTTTTCTTCATTATATTTATGATGATCAGGAAAAAACATAGAAGAATTAATATAATCTGCAATATATGTGTAATCTTTGGATTCAATTGTTTTTGGGAACTTATTAATCATTATTTGAACTCATGTCATTATCATGTTCATTTCCTTAATCTCCATATTCTCTGTGGGAATTTAAAAATCTTATAACAATGAATACAGTGAAAACAACAGAGAAATGATACAGTAAATATACCATGAGTCCATGACACAGACACACCATCAGGACTTCAGAGAAACACAAAATCAAACTAATATGCTGCCACTTAGCTAGTTTGGTTAGTCAGACCAGTTAACTCCTCACTTTGGTTGGTCAAGGTTACCTGGTGAATGTCTTGGGGTTTCAGCTCCTCTGGTAAAATTTATTAAATGATTTGATTAAACTAATCAGCCCCAACCCCTCTTAAAGCCTTTTATCAAGCAATTCCAACCCACATTTTAAAACTCGAAGGACCAGGCTACTTAAAGCCCGGAATAAGAAAATTTTATCTGCTAGCTATATGCTTCTGCCCTTCACCTCGTAGCCAGTAGGCGACCTAGGATGCTTTCAGCAACAACTTATTTATATGAATCGTTTGTAGTGGTGCTCTCTACTTTTTGGATGTGGGTACGTATTGCATTCTAATTAGTCGGTTCATGAAAGCACTTAACTAAACAGCAAGATGAAATGCTTATGAGTATGAAGAATGTGTCTAGAGTCTATTTACTCCTAGAAGCAGTGTACATGCATGTTACCCTCACGGCCTCACCTATCATACTACTTACAAGTGAGATATGCGATTTAGTAGTTTGGTTTAGGAGTTCAACCATCAACCTTTTTACATGCATGGTTGTAAGGAAATTTCTAGGATCCCATTAATTGGTCATTTTTTTTATACCTAAAGTCTTGATGTAGGAACATAATTAGTTTCACATTATTGTGTACTCTAGCTTTCGTAGTGAGCATTTTTGAATGTGGGAGACTGCATGTATGCATCGACTAACAAATCTTTACTTATTCTTGGGTTAGTTGAACTATTACACATGCATGTAGCATGTACGACTATCACCCCCCTCCATGTCAAATCTGTGCTACTAAAACGACAACACGGAATTTGCTATAAGTTGGTTCTTGTTATTATATTGACGTTAATCATTATTTCTCTTTTTTTCTAAATAGAGGTGACTTGATAAAAACCCAAAATGTAAAAACACAAATAGTTCATATACCCTCTATCAGAACAAGGTGAACAGCGACCTCCTATCATGGATGCAAGAGGCAGATCCAATACTCTGGAGAGGAAGAAGATACACCCGTAAGGGGAAGAAACCTAGAACCAGAGTTCAATCGTGCGTCGGACGACGTTTATCGAGAAGCATCGAAAGCAAGACATCGTGAAATTGTAAGGCTCCGTGATGAAGAAATCCAGAGAGGCTCCGTGATGAAGAAATCCAGAGGAGAATTAGAGAATTGGAAGATCGGGAAAACGAATTGGAGGCTCCGTGATGAAGAAATCCAGAGGAGAATTAGAGAATTGGAAGATCGGGAAAACGAACTGGCCGATGAACGATGTCGACTTCGAGAGAACCTAGGCGAAAGAACATCCCCACGTGGTCGATCACATAATCGACGATCTTCTACAGGTGACCGATCACCAAGGAGAAGAAGATCTAGATCAAGGGATTAGCATATATAGCACCTGGCGGCTCACCATCCCGTGGAGGCACTCCTCCAATGATGATTATGATCGTGGAAACAATGGTCGAAGGAACAATGGAAGTCATGGCAATAGACGTGGTAATAATGGTGGAAACCGAAAAAATAAGCATGTTGGTGGTTATAGAGGTGATGATGGTGACTACCATCGTCGATATAATGATTACAGTAGGAGGAATAATGATGACGAACATAATGGATACCATAACAACCAATTTGATGAAGCATCCCTTCTGCGAGAGCAAATGGCAGAGATGCAAAGAAGGTTCCGACAAACTTATACCGAACTAAGAAGCACCATACAAAATTTCGAGCATGCTACGTTGGGAAACTTGCAGAATGAAGACAATGACTATACATACTCGTCTAAGCTGATGAAGTACTATCAATAACTTATCATCGGCATCATCATTATCAGATAAGTTTAAATAAATTGATGTTGACAAGCTTATAATCTATCTGTTTCAATAAGACATATATTCTAATATTTATTTGGATTTTCTTCTTGTTAATAATGCTATATGAGATAGTTATTAATAAAATTTCAATTTCTTTCATAAATGTTGATATGCATTGGAAACAAAAATTCTTCTACATTGGAAACTGTTGGCATCATGACAACAGGAAGTATGAACCAATGCAAAGTTTCAAGTACATAATGAAATCTACGTTAGAAGTTTTGTTTCCATGGGACATTTACTACAACACCAAAAGTTCGAGAAAACAAAAAGTATGTTTAAAGTATATTATTTGTATCTTCTGACCGAGTACAATAAAACAGTAAAGTACAGCTAGGTAGTGAAGATATAAAGGTAAGCTGCAAAACAGAGAATTTGGAGAGAAAAAAGAGATTACAGATAGATGAGATAGAGATTTACAAGAGAGATAAGCAAAGAAAGATAGTAAAGAGAGATATCTTGGAGAGTAAGATAGACTAGAGAGTGGTAGAGAGATAAATTAAGAGGAAGAAGTTGGTCGAAATAATTACATTTTTATACAATTTGCATAATGAAAAGCTTACCGCTGCTAGTGCAATATAAAGTACTAGTAATGGCTGTCTTTCTTCTGATTTGACTAAAATACCCTCCTGACCCTTGGTACTAATAGAACTAATGTTGCATTACTTGAAAAATACTGTAATCCTGATTCCTGACACTTTGATTATTGAATTAACTTTCTTGTCAAGTGCTTAGATATTCTCATACTTCAAACTGCTTTACTATCTGCGTTCTACTGGAAGTCAATTTACTTTCCAAAGTACATTTGTAATAGGGGGGAGCAAACCCCGGTTCAGTTCGGTTTTCGGGTAAAACCGGAACCGGAACCGCATGTTCTCGGTTTTAAAAATCGAAAACCGGAACCGCAACCGAACCTTCGGTTTCGGTTTCGGTTTTAAAATCCCGGTTTCGGTTTTTATCGGTTAGGTTTCGGTTTTAAAACCGATTAAAATAAAAATAAGAAAGTATTACAAATTAATTAAAAAAGTAGTTCTACCATAAAAACATAAATCGTCAAAATGTATTCATTCAACAATTTTTAAAAAATATCCTTATGCTAGTTCACATTGCAAATACAGAGTTATGAGTGATTCCAAAGCCAACACAAATCACTACCAACACAAATCACTAGTCATTTTGCATGCGCAAATCACTCTGCAGCTAGTTTTTTAAATTGATTCATGTTTGTCAATATTCTCCTTATCTGATATAAATTTAGTAGTTTCCATGATTGTGTTATTCAGTTTTTATTTTCTCTGGAGTTTTGGACTAAAACTGAATGTCCAGAAGGACCTGAAATAAATAAATATTTATTTATATAAATAATCGGTTCGGTTTCGGTTTTTTTCGGTTCGGTTTCCACCTAAAACCGGAACCAAAATATTAGAACGGTTTGGTTTTCAATTTTCGGTTTCGGTTTCGGTTTTTTTCGGTTTCGTTTTTTTTCGGTTCGGTTTTTCCCGGTTTCGGTTCGGTTTCGGTTTTATTTCGGTTTTTTGCTCACCCCTAATTTGTAACATCCCGGATTTTCAGGATATTAAATCTAATTACTAAACTTAAATAAAATAAAAACTTTATTCAAATATTCCACAAAGTCAAAGCAGCGGTCTAATTCGATAATTCAAAATCATTAAATCGGAGACGCAGCTCCATAAATACAATATTCAATAATCACTGTCTAATAAAGTACTGACAATTTATTCAAATAATACGATAAAACTTTTCCAATAATTGCATCTAAAATAGCTAGCACGAAGGTCCACAAGATCACATCTTATTCTCAATAAGCTTTGAAGGTAGTGTTTTTCGAAGTTCGTTCACAGGGAAGGACTCTCAATATCGATTTCGAGTAGATTATCTCTTACAATCTAGTAGTGTGGAAAATGGGGGGTTTTTGATTTGGTTAAGGTGTTTTATCAAACACCTTGCATACAATAACTAAATTGCTACAAAAATACAACTAAGTTAATGGCAACTATCCAAATTTACCAACACAACAACACAATGAATAAATTAGCAAGATAAGAGATATTTGACCCAAGGATAATGCAACTCAAGCACTTCAACCCAACAACAAGCAAAATTATATCCAACTCTACCTAACCAAGATAATTGGTGAAGCACACAATCACTTATTTCTCTTCTATTATAAACACTAATTTAGTGAAGCACATAAATTAGTTCTCTTGATACTAGCAACCAATAGTGAAGCACTACCAATTTAACCAAATCAAGGAATCAATCAAAGAGAGGCTAGGACAAACCCAAGGATGAGGAGCTCAACCTAGGTATTTGCACTTGAATTTTGAGAATTTAGGTACACTAAACTTGTGCTACTATAATGAATGTACTAACAATTACGGATTAGCACAAACAATTAGCAATTGATATTACAAGAAGAGCAAATTGAAGCAACTTACAATTCTCCAAGCAAAATCATAAACAATACAACTCAAGAATTCAAGATAGAATGAAATAGATCTTACTTAAATTGAAATTGGTTTTTGTACAAGAATTCCTCCTTGAGCCAAATAAATGGAGTTAGTTACTCATAATCAATGCTAGATTATGAGTAATTGATGTATCTCTCTACTCTACTAACCCTAATTGAATGTTCTTGAAGAGGCTAGGTTAAGTTATGAAGATGTTAGATGTAGGTTAGAAGTTATGAAGATAAGAGATGTTTTGTTCTTTTAATACACAGCAGCTCTGTACGGCCTGTTGAACGGCCGTACAGCTGCCCGTACAGAAAATCTGCTCCTTTGAACGGCCTGTCGAACGGCCGTACATCAGCCCGTACGAGATAAAATCTTCAAGATAATACATTAAACATCTCCCGACATCGCGAACTTTCATCTTCTAACTTCCCTCTTGAATAATCTTCGCTTTCATGCCCAAATTAAGCCATCTTTTCAACAATTAAGCACGAGGCACTGAAAGATGAAAAACATAACAAATATTAATAAAACAACATTCGAAACTAACAAAAATGCAGAAGAATAAAAGACAAAATGTGTATAAAATACACGTTATCAAGCTTCCAAAAATCAAACCTGAAATATTAGAAGAGGGGTGAGCTACACAGCTCAGCAAGTACAAATTGACTAACAAATGTTCTGAAAATCAATGGGTGTTTTAATAAAATAATTTTTAAAATCAAATATAAGTTTGCAAAATCTTTGCGAAAATAAATCCAACCCAAAGTTTATATTTTCAAAAATCCAGAATTTAAAACAGAATCAAAAACAGAAACAAAACGAAAAATCAAAAATACCACAGTTGCTCTACGGCCACACTTTGCCAGTGACCGGCATCTTATTCTTATTCTTATTCTTTCGCCACACTTTGCCAGTGACCGGCATATAAAGTTCAATAATTACGCGCCCTTAATAGGTATCTAAAGTCGCACACTTGTGCGCCTACTAAGGGTATCTAAGGCTAGTTCCGGAACTATAACGTAAATTACGAACGGGTTCGAAACGTAGAGACTGAGGATTCTAAAATTCAAATACTTATATCTTATAAATTTTCGAAACAAAATTCTTATATCTTATACGAAAATCGAATGTTGCAGAATCAAAATATATTTTTCGAAAATTAAAAGTAAGTCAAAAAGTACTTACCTCGAAAGCGACCGAAAACCAAAATTAGTGATACGAACTGATCCTATAATTTAATTAATAAAATAGAAAACAATTAATTACTCATTCAACACATAATTCTATGCATGCATAATAGGTAAATACTTATTATTATCATGACAGGGTCGAAAACTAGAAGCATGTTTACTGTATTAACTAAAACAAACGGAAGCCCGTGAACATGACATTAGAGTAAGAAAACAATTGTAAATGCATGAGTAATAATATAATAACAAGACGACAGAACTTTAAAACTACTGCATGAATCTATGATCTTCCAACATAACACTTAAATGTACAAATTAATTAATAAAATATAATTAATTACAAAGTAACACAATAGACAACACATCACGGTTGTATAACATTAAAAATTGAAGTTGCCCACTTATTATTTAATTATGATGCTCCTAAAACATGATTATTGTACTATTAATTTCACAAAAATTGCTAAATATTTACTAACTAACAATAAAAGCAAAAACATGATATATAAAAGAATTAGACTAAAACTTATATCCGGAGGACCAAAAACTTCAAATTTTCATCTTGCTAATGTCAAATCAAATTTACTTACAAAATTTAATAATTACCATGCACAAAATAACTATGTCAAATTAATTTTAAATACTAGGTACATATGACTTTAAATCTGAAGTTGTATTAGTGGATCTTACGTTGACATACTTGTGACACAGTAGGTAGGAATCAAAATTACATGCCTTGGTTTTTCTACATATACTTTGACCAACAATTCCACACAATATCATGAACCACAAGTGCTATAATCATAATTCATTTAAATTGACGTGCATAACTTCACTAATCAGACTATCATGCAAGTCTAATCTATTATCGAGTCACGAAAACAAAATAATGACATTCAATTAACATAGCAGATAATTCAATTAAAATAGCAAGGCGAGAGGCATAAGCGCACGGACAATTAAAAATTAGATGGGAAACAAACATACCTTTTGATGAAAATTGTACAGCCCTTTTCAATCTTCTTACCAATTCTTATATAGCCATTCACAACCCTAAATTCTATTAAGGTAATCTTAAAACTTACCAATAGATGTTCTACGACCTCTCCAAGTAATATCTAAATTATAATATTTTATGACACACAAATTACTTAAATAAAAGATATCAATATTGTAAAAGATTTTCACACTTCTTTCCTCTAATAACAAATATCATCCTTATTCAAAATATCTTGCACAGAAAGAATTCTAAATAATACTAAATAACATAATTATCTAAATAAAAAAATGACTTAAAAATCTAATATCTAATAATAAAATAAAATTAAAATTAACGGGGTTTTACATTCTTCCCTCCTTAAAAAATTTGGTCCCCAAATTCACAATAATAAAATAAAATAAATCATGAAGAAAATAAATCATACCTTAATAGTTGGTGCGACTTCCAGTTAGCTGAAACACACGCCCAATGTCAATCTTCTTATCAGCTTCCTTCCTTGGTGGTGGGTTATGCGGGCACTCCGAAATCTTGTGTCATACTTCCCCGCAGTGAAAACAGGCACCGGTGTTCCATCGACAATCTTTATCTGGATGATTCTTGCCGCACCTTGAACACTTCTCTCGATCACCCTGGCCTCCCATCTGATCGTACACATGTGGCTTCTTAAAGGATCCCCTTTGAGACGAAAATCCACCAGTTGGAGCGAACCGCTTCTTGTTCCAGTTGCCTGTTGCCTTTTCAGATTCTGCCAGACCCCTCTCGATCACCAAAGCTTTGTTAAGAACAGCCTCGTACGTCTGAAGTTCAAACGATGCCACAGAATTCCTGATGTCACTTCGAAGTCCCTCTTCCAATCTTCTTGCTCGGCTAGTCTCATCAGCAACTAATGTCGGCGCATATTTTGCAAGCTTTGCGAATTCTGCTTCGTATTCCACAACGGACTATCCTCCCTGCTCAAGCCGAATAAAGTCTCTTTCCTTTTGAAGACGAATGGTTCTTGGAAAGTACTTGTCTTCTAGAGCCTTCTTGAACTTTGCCCATGTATACGGTTCAGGATCTCCCTCGGTGGTTGCAGTCTCGTTCTTTCTTTGTTCCATGAGCCACCAATCGTAAGCACTTCCTTGCAGTTGATACACAGCTAAAGTAACCTTATGTTCTTCATTGCTCCCTAGCAGTCCGAAAGCTTTCTCCATCTCTTGTATCCACATCTCGACTATGGCCGGATCCGTTGCCCCATCGAAAGTTGGTGGGTTCAAACGTTTGAACTGAGAGACAACGTTTTGCTGTTTGGGTTGCTGATTCACAAGCGTAGCTAGAGTCTCAGCTAGCTGGTCGAATACATTTCCACCATCACCATTGTTGTTGCCATTCTGATTATCGTTGCCCTGATTGTTATTGTTGTTGCCATTCTGATTATTGCCCTGATTGCCATTGTTGTTGCCTTCTCCGTCCATCTTTTCTAAAAACAACAAACTTTCAAACTTATAATTAATGATCAAAAAGCACAAAAGTCAAACATATCAAATAATCACACAAACAAGTGCCCTAGATTCAAAATAATTCACTAACTTAAATGTCAAAGCCTATATGATAGTCTATAGGATCGCATCCTAGGGAATGTACTAGTCCCATACCTAATACACTCCGAAAGACAACCTGGCTCTGATACCAACTGTAACATCCCGGATTTTCAGGATATTAAATCTAATTACGAAACTTAAATAAAATAAAAAC
Source organism: Saposhnikovia divaricata (assembly GCA_036435485.1). Classification (NCBI taxonomy): domain Eukaryota; kingdom Viridiplantae; phylum Streptophyta; class Magnoliopsida; order Apiales; family Apiaceae; genus Saposhnikovia; species Saposhnikovia divaricata. The sequence continues at coordinate 204,032,483 of CM071601.1, read as the reverse complement.
TTTATTCAAATATTCCACAAAGTCAAAGCAGCGGTCTAATTCGATAATTCAAAATCATTAAATCGGAGACGCAGCTCCATAAATACAATATTCAATAATCACTGTCTAATAAAGTACTGACAATTTATTCAAATAATACGATAAAACTTTTCCAATAATTGCATCTAAAATATCTAGCACGAAGGTCCACAAGATCACATCTTATTCTCAATAAGCTTCCAAAAATCAAACCTGAAATATTAGAAGAGGGGTGAGCTACACAGCTCAGCAAGTACAAATTGACTAACAGATGTTCTGAAAATCAATGGGTGTTTTAATAAAATAATTTTTAAAATCAAATATAAGTTTGCAAAATCTTTGCGAAAATAAATCCAACCCAAAGTTTATATTTTCAAAAATCCAAAATTTAAAACAGAAGCAGAAACAGAAACAAAACGAAAAATCAAAAATACCACAGTTGCTCTACGGCCACACTTTGCCAGTGACCGGCATCTTATTCTTATTCTTATTCTTTCGCCACACTTTGCCAGTGACCGGCATCTAAAGTTCAATAATTACGCGCCCTTAATAGGTATCTAAAGTCGCACACTTGTGCGCCTACTAAGGGTATCTAAGGCTAGTTCCGGAACTATAGCGTAAATTACGAACGGGTTCGAAACGTAGAGACTGAGGATTCTAAAATTCAAATACTTATATCTTATAAATTTTCGAAACAAAATTCTTATATCTTATACGAAAATCGAATGTTGCAGAATCAAAATATATTTTTCGAAAATTAAAAGTAAGTCAAAAAGTACTTACCTCGAAAGCGACCGAAAACCAAAATTAGTGATACGAACTGATCCTATAATTTAATTAATAAAATAGAAAACAATTAATTACTCATTCAACACATAATTCTATGCATGCATAATAGGTAAATACTTATTATTATCATGACAGGGTCGAAAACTAGAAGCATGTTTACTGTATTAACTAAAACAAACGGAAGCCCGTGAACATGACATTAGAGTAAGAAAACAATTGTAAATGCATGAGTAATATAATAACAAGGCGACAGAACTTTAAAACTACTGCATGAATCTATGATCTTCCAACATAACACTTAAATGTACAAATTAATTAATAAAATATAATTAATTACAAAGTAACACAATAGACAGCACATCACGGTTGTATAACATTAAAAATTGAAGTTGCCCACTTATTATTTAATTATGATGCTCCTAAAACATGATTATTGTACTATTAATTTCACAAAAATTGCTAAATATTTACTAACTAACAATAAAAGCAAAAACATGATATATAAAAGAATTAGACTAAAACTTATATCCGGAGGACCAAAAACATCAAATTTTCATCTTGCTAGTGTCAAATCAAATTTACTTACAAAATTTAATAATTACCATGCACAAAATAACTATGTCAAATTAATTTTAAATACTAGGTACATATGACTTTAAATCTTAAGTTGTATTAGTGGATTTACGTTGACATACTTGTGACACAGTAGGTAGGAATCAAAATTACATGCCTTGGTTTTTCTACATATACTTTGACCAACAATTCCACACAATATCATGAACCACAAGTGCTATAATCATAATTCATTTAAATTGACGTGCATAACTTCACTAATCAGACTATCATGCAAGTCTAATCTATTAACGAGTCACGAAAACAAAATAATGACATTCAATTAACATAGCAGATAATTCAATTAAAATAGCAAGGCGAGAGGCATAAGCGCACGGACAATTAAAAATTAGATGGGAAACAAACATACCTTTTGTGATGAAAATTGTACAGCCCTTTTCAATCTTCTTACCAATTCTTATATAGCCATTCACAACCCTAAATTCTATTAAGGTAATCTTAAACTTACCAATAGATGTTCTACGACCTCTCCAAGTAATATCTAAATTATAATATTTTATGACACACAAATTACTTAAATAAAAGATATCAATATTGTAAAAGATTTTCACACTTCTTTCCTCTAATAACAAATATCATCCTTATTCAAAATATCTTGCACAGAAAGAATTCTAAATAATACTAAATAACATAATTATCTAAATAAAAAAAATGACTTAAAAATCTAATATCTAATAATAAAATAAAATTAAAATTAACGGGGTTTTACAACATTGTTGTCATTTAAAATAAAAACTAGCATTAAAACCCGTGCGTGGCACGGGTCTGCTACTTAAACTGTATTTTTTAATCAAATTATTCAGGATCAATATTGGTTGAAATATGTGATTGTTTTTCATAGAGTTTTTCTTGTTAGTGGCATATGTGATTATTGTGTACTTACTTAAATATGTTCAGGTTTGTATTTTAGAAACTAATACGAGTAATACTAAGTTTGTACATAAGAAAATAATACGAGTAATACTGATTGCAATTATGTCAGTTTTTAATTTTGTTGTGGGTCATAGAATATAATTTCAGTGTTATGTGGGTGTTGTCTAATTAAGATGATTTTTCAGAGCACCTACAATCCTAAAGATTCTTAAAAAATGATGCATCCATTTAGCTGATCTCCAATAATATTCAAGGTAAAAACTAAATACTCTTCAAGATGTTGCATTCTGAGAATGTAGGTTTCAGTCCTGATTCTAATAAAAAATCTTCGTAAATCTTCTAAAATGCTTCTCAGGTCTTGTGGTTACTTCTTAAAACCACATTTCTAACTGTTTTATTTGTTTTCATCTAATTTCTTGCCTTTGTTTCTCTTCCAATGTCCGTTTGACATTCATCGAGTCACCTCCATAATTAAAATAACATATATAATATACGATCCTTTTTTCTACATAATGTCATTTTTTAAATTAAACATTAGCAAATTTATATGTAAAAGGTAATGTGTTATTTATACGATTCATTTTTTTAAAGCCAAATATTTTTACGACCCGAATTGTTTGACTAATAAATTATTGTATATTATGTAGTAATATACAATTTTCATTTTACGTTAACACCTCAATATTTTTTGCTCTAATATATTGTTAGATAATATCCATAATATTAATTATAATGTCGTTTTATAGCCCAATTGTGTATTTTACGTAATTCTCTAATTGATAAATGATAAAAGAGTCCAAAACTCATTTAAAATCCAGTAATATTTAATTTATAATATTTCATCAATATCACGCACATACATATTGTGTGTATGATTTAAAATACATGTGAATGTGTGGCATAATGGCATGAAGATGCACAATTTAACTCGGTGTTCCAAGTTCAATTAGAATTGAAAATAATACTTCTATATATAAATAGGAACTTAGGGGTAAATTGGTGCTTTTAAATCATGAATAAAGTACTTTAGTTATTGACTTGGTCTTATATTTAATACTTTTCATAAAAATATAATATGCATTTCATTTTTTTCTTTATATAAAACCAAATATTGTCCCGCTTGTGCGGTACACATAGAGATATCATGTGTATTATTGAAAACACGTATAGATGAGTGCTTAGGTTGTTTAAGAGAATAACAGGTACGGTATATAGTAATTTATTATTATTATTATTATTATTATTATTATTATTATTATTATTATGTTGATTGTTATTGTTATTAAAATTTTATAATATAATCAAATCATATATTATGTACAAATAATTAATATTTTGATATAATATATGAGAAAATGACCAAAATATTCATTTTTGAGGGGTAAGTTGCCCAAAATACTGAAAAGCGGATTTAGGGCCCTTTTTACTGACTTAATACGGAATATCGTGCTCCGTATCTTTACTCAACACGGAGCACCGTGCTCCGTATCTAGTGTACTGTAGCATCGTCTCTCTCGCCTCTCTCGAAGATCTCATCGCCATGGCAATTGCACTTCTATCCCCCACCGCGTTTCTCATCCATCTCTCTAATTGAATACACCAACGTGACTAGCACATCTCTTTATCCATTTCTGATTATCTGTTTGTCTATTCCCGGTCCCGCAGGGGTGTGTTGAAGCTCGCCGGAAAATAAAATCGGGATTAGGGTTCAGTTTGGGCTTTTCAAATCCAGCATTAGAAATCGATAAAAAAAAAAAAGGATATAGGGTTGTAGAGGATACAATTACGAGTCAAATGGTATATAGTACTCGACGGAAAATGATTGGATGGTGTTGAACAGCGTTGCCGGACTTTTGGTCGGAAATCGTCCAAAAATCGCATTCGACCGAGAGGACTGTGAAAATGATGATGATGTGTGTTGACGTCATCACGCTACTCAGGCATGCGTATCGTGAGATACGCTGGTGGCATTAGCGTAACATGCCTTCAACACGCTACTGTTATATGTGTATCCAGAGATGTGCTAGTGACAGTCACGTAACATGAGTCAGTTACGGAAGAGGTTGAAGCGTATCTTTCTGACGCGGTGCACGGAGTAGCGTATTAGTGTAATACGGTGGACGAAACTCCGTGACCAGTCTGTATTTAGGGCCAAATATTTGGAAATCAGTATTTTGGGCAAACAGTATTTAATTTTGATTATTTTGGGCCTTCACCCATAATATATTATAGTTCAAATCAATAAATGTAAAAGTAAAATCAGGACAAATCATAAAAATACAATATACATTTCATTTTTTTTTCTTTATATAAAACCAAATATTGTCCCGCTTGTGCGGTACACATAGAGATATCATGTGTATTATTGAAAACACGTATAGATGAGTGCTTAGGTTGTTTAAGAGAATAACAGGTATATAGTAATTATTATTATTATTATTATTATGTTGATTGTTATTGTTATTACAATTTTATAATAAAATCATATATTATGTACCAATAATTAATATTTTGATATAATATATTATAGTCCAAATCAATAAATGTAAAAGTAAAATCAGGACAAAAAATTATTAGTGTGTCGCACTAATTAAAATATTCACACACACATGCATCTATATTGTGTTTGATTTAAAACAAATGTGATTGAGTGGTGTAGTGGTAAAAGGATGCATGAATTAACTTGGAGACCCAAGTTCAATTCCCACTAACCACAATTTTTTCAAAAAATTGAGATGAGGGGCAAACTGGACTTTTCATGTACATTAAAAAGTCTCACCTTTTCATGTACATTAAAAAGTCTCACCATTTTTTTCTTGTGTTGGCCTATTATATATATATAATAGATAGATGGCTGTTACCTTGGTTGATTTTTGTTGATACAAGTAACTTAGAGGTAATCTGCTGTCGACTAACTTTATAAAAGTCAAAATGAGATTCTTCACGTGGAACAAAATAATTAGTTTGACCTTCGAGAACAATGTACATGATCAGAGAAGATAAAATATGTTGAGATTCAGGAAGTTGTAAAGGTCAGATCGAGTTATACTAGACTGGGAAAGTTAGCTCGTTATGTAGGATGATAGAGTATTTCTTGGGAAAGTTAGTTCATTACAAGTCCATTGATTTATACCAGGCTGGGAAAGTTAGTTCGTTATAAGTCACTTTTACTTATTACACAAACAGTCATACCATTTGTCAAAAAGTAAATTTATAAGCAATCTTCAAGTTAAAAGCTACTTGGAAACAAACAGAGATGTAGTATGGGGTTTGTGGTCGTCAGGGGCATGAAAACTTAATATATTAAGAAATATAAGAAAACTGGAATTGCATAACAACAGAGTTCGGCAAAACTTATAAACTACAACTTCTACATGACTAGAAAAACTAATATCATATTTAATTATTATTAAGAAAGAATAAAATCAGCATAAGAAAAGAATAAAATCAGAATTGCATAAGTAGCATTTTTTAAAAAATAAAATAAAAAATACACAATTAAAATAAGAGGTTGGGGAACCTGAGATATATATCTCAGGTAAGTTCCCTAAGATATCCATATTTTATATGTAAAAATAAGGTGAGTGTTTTAGTAAATTCACAATTTTTTTAATTAGCTCTGCGGGTCCAAGAAAATATAGAGTTAGTTTGTATGTATCTTAGGAAAAGTTCCCTGAGACAGGGTCCTTTTTCTCTTAAAATAAATACATGTAAAAGTATTTCAAAAGTGTCCAATGCATTGCACGGGTATAACTCATTGATAGCCGAGACCCCTTTTTTTTTTTGACAAACAAGGAATTGAATTAATATGCATCAACCAGGAACCCAGCCAGGAACCCAGCCAGGACAAACCCCTGAACTGACACTACAATCTGAATAGAAATAAATAAATGAGCTAACCAAATAGCCGCTTATGTTTACAGACTGTTTTACATCATGAATAACAATATTCTCTGAATGTTAAAAAGATTAGAGTAGCTTTCCGATCAATCCAATCTGCACCAATCCTGAAACCGGTAATATCGCAAATGACCTTCACATACGCACCACCTGTAGCCCAATGTTCAGAAACACCCCAGCTATCTACATGCCGAAAACCAGCTATAGACATGCCGAAAATGAAACTCCAGCTATCTACATGCCGAACACCAGCTATAGACATGCCGAAAATAAAATAACTGATGAACAAATTCTAGTTGTGAAAAGTAAGCTCTTGCAATATCCAACACCAGCCCAAAATCAATGCATAAATTACAGATCTCCCACCAAACCACAAAAATCCTTTTCAAAGTAGCCCGAAACAAAACCCAAACCAACATACAAACAAAACTCGCCAACAGACGAGACGAAAAACACGCCAAAAGACGAGACGAAGATCCAAAATCAAAGTCCTCGGAATAACACCAAATTTTGGTATGATGTTAAGGAGGAGAAATGGAGTCTCAAGGAAATTTTTATTTTAGAAAACGGACTCAAAACCAAGATAGATCTGAGAAATAAATTCTAAAGATTTTGGTTTTGGTTCGATTTTTATTGAAAATTGAAGAAACAAAAGGTAGAAGATTGGGGGAGGATCGGAGAATGGATTGATGGGTGAAGCGGAGATGGAGAGAATGAAGAAGAGGGCGGCAGTTTCACCGACCGACTCTCATGTGCGCCATATAGAGAGAGAGAGAGAAATTGTTTACTAGAAATCTTATTTGTTTTTACTTTTTAAAAACAAATCTCATGTGCCCCTTTTTTAAAGTACCATATTTGATTCACTTTTTAATTTATTAGAAATCTTATTTGTTTTTACTTTCATCCCTTGTAAATTTTGAATTGTTGATGAGAATTCAGTTCGTATTTGTTTTCCATTACTTGTCTTTTTATGCACATACTAATTTGCCAAGTCGCATAATTCTTGAATATTATAATACATACCTTAATTCACCTAATTTAGTATATTAATACTTGAATATCGGAAAATAACATATTATTAGTTAACGTAAAATATAATATATCTGAATTTAAGCAAGTCTAATATGATAATTCTAGAGTATTTAAAAGAAAAATAATAAAACATTTGGCCATGATAGCCAAAATTTAAGTATATGATCACACTTAATATTGAGACCGATTTAATATTATTAGTAATCTTAATATCTAATAAAAATTAGACCCTGGCCCTAGTTTCACTTTCGCCCCAGTTACCTGCTAGTTAGATTAAACTGAATTGAGCCAGTATCTTTGTTGATGTAATATATTGTTTAGGAAAATTCATTGGAGGAGCTTCTATAAATTCTGGGAGATGTTGAAGCCATGGCGCCACAGCTGCTGTGGAGGCTATTAAGTTTGCTAATATTTTCATGTTACAGGAGGTTGAGACTGTGCTCTTACTATCAGCAAGATGAATGATGAGCAAGCAGATTTTTTCTGATGTTGGCTCAATATAATTGAAGAGGGTAAAGCTATTGAAAATATGTTACCAAGTAGCTCACATTTTTGCAAGATTTGCGAAGAATGTTTAGACAAAAATTTATTGGTTTAATGAGTGCCCTACATTTATTTCTAAAACGTTATGTACAGATAGGACGCAAATGTAAGTTTGGTGGTTGTATTTCATCATTGCTATCAAACCTACGGATGATGCTTACTACAATGTGTTCTTATGAGAGAGCTTTAGGTTTTCATGTTTACTTGTATCATAACTGCAGGATACTATTGAATAACTGGTTTCCAAGATGAATATCAAGACAATCTAATAAAGAGAAAGGAATTGCTAGAAGCAAGATCATCATAGCTCTCCACCACATTCGTTAAATTCATACAAAACAAGATCAAAATTCAAAAGATAAGCCTAAGGAAAGATAGAAGAAAAAACAACTTCCAGGAGCACACACCAACCAGAAACCAGCTTTCAAGCTCATATCATCCTGTAACAACAAAACTCTCAACTCGAGCGAATCACTTCCTCTTGCGCTTCCTTGGCCTATTAACTGGAAATGTCAATGGGACAGGAAGGGTAGCAAGCATTGTATTTTTCTCACGAACTAATTTGCAACCCAACTCTAACAAATGTTTTCTTAAATCTCCAACACCTATCTTCAGATCTTTGGCTATATCAGAGGTGTCGGACCGATAACCATCAACAAAAAGAGTTAGCACCAAGACATGGTTGATAAGAAATTTATTCTTATCAGCTGAGAGTCTTTGTGAGATCGGTTCAAACATGGTTCGAAACTTTTCTTCTAATATGCTTGGAAATTTGTGATTTTTCACTTTCCTGTAGTGATCCATTGAATGCTTGTCTTTGTACTTTATAAGATGCGTAATGTACTGTAGAACACTAGCGACTGTACCCTTCTCGTACTCATCCTGTGGCATGAGAATGAAGTTTAAAGAAAAAAAACGCTATAGAGAGCACAAATCCAGTTTCAAAGAGCAAGGTAAAAATCAACTAGTAAAATGAGCTCCAGTTGTTTATTTAAACATCTCTAGAGGTGCTTCTAACATATAAGTAGCCCAGAGCTTTAGATTGTATTTTTGGATTGGACTCCTTTAGTGTGAAGTGTCCGGTTGCAACATAAAAGATCAGACTCCAGCCTAGTACAATTGCACAATTTATATAGTTTAAAGGCGTATATCGTATGTGAAATGTGTAAACAAAACTAAACACACCTTAATATCTTTCAACTTACTAACTCTGCTGCACACAAAGATTTCATATATGAAATACGTCGACAAGAATATACATACCTTAATATCTTTTAACTTGTGAATTCTGTTACAAACAAAGATTGGGTAGGTATCAGGTGTAACTTCCCCTCCTTGAGTAATATTGAGTAAATCGCCAAGGTAGTCCCACTCTCCTTTTTCAATGATCTTTTCAAGAGGATATGCTTTCTCAGGTGCAGAGGCAGACATATCATGGAATGGGATATTACGAGCATTAGAGCTTCCAGCATCAAGAGCCTCAGTATTAACCTTGACATCCTCCAGCAACTTCTCCATATCCTGTTCAGATCTAGGATCTTGTTTTTGACGTAAAGAATCCATTTTCTTATTCTGCAATATATGATAACTGTATTGTTACCTTACTTCTCATGTAAAAAAAATTATAAAAGTAAGAAGAGGTTCTAATACTATTGGCAAGATGCCATGGTCTAATAAAAGCTTTACTCATTTAATGTGCAGGCACCATTATTATTGTCAATAACTATCTCTTAAACAGAATTTTAGAGTTTACATACTCAGAATAGTCTATCGATACTAACTATAAGTGATTTCTCGTAATTTATGACTGTTCAGTCACAGAATAATGTAATGTGTTAATTTTTATTCATATTCCAGCACATATAGTTCTAACGCTCAGAAAAAAATATATACATATATTTATTCTGTCTGGCCATCATAAAAAGATAATGAGGGATGGTGAGAAATGTTCAGAACTTGGAAAATGTTTTCCACTTTTGAAAATGGGACATCATTTTCCCTGGGAACACTGTATAATATTTTTCAAAGGAAGTTTCCACCTCAGCACAATATTTTATTTTTCCAAAACTAAACAAACAATACACAAGAAAATATTTTCCTAAAATCAAACAAACGCCTAATAATTAGTTGCTCAGGAAAATATTTTCTTAAGACTAAACAAACACCAGAGATCAGGAAACAATCTTTCTGGAAAACATCTTCTGTGAAAGAAACATAGCCCTGTGTTGTTATTAATCCGTCCTACTAAAAATACCTTAGCATTGGTATTCTTTGTTGAATACTTTGTGTCAGTATGTCTTCGTTGTTGAAATCTCTCTTCTTTGTCGACTTCATTCTTTGGGATTTGTTGAGCTTCATCTTGCGTAGCATCTGATCCTCCAAAGTTCGGCTCCAACCTAAAAATCTGTCACCAGGAAAAAGGCCGGTTAGTTGTCCACTCAACCCTACCCAAGTGAAGAGAGTGCTTTTCCTAACTCCTACCCTCCAGAAATATAACTAAAAACAATTACTTTCTACGAAAATAGAGCTTGCAGTCTTGCACACATCACAGTTTCTCATAGAAATTTTTAAAGGACTAATAAAAGACCAAAAACCGTTAGTAGCATGTAAAATGGAGATTGCAAACATAAAATTTGAACTTAATCATATCAAACAGGTAGAGAATGTTGGCAAAGAAAATCCTTATATAATATATCAAATTACAACCAGATTCTGTAACTGACTCATGAGTTGAATACTACAGATGACCAAACCATGTTAAAGTGAGAGTTCAACACTATTAAGTATAACCATCTGTCATCAATTTCCTCGTAATTGAATATTATTGAAAGGAAAACACTAATATGGTGCAAGTACTTGATTACAACTCATGATTCCTCAACTAAGCTCTCCTTAAAAACACTTCCGTCCAGCAAATAACAACCATGTTCTTAACGTACTAAAAGCAATAAGAAAACAATCTCACTAATTCATAGTCCACAAATCTAACTACATAACAATGCGTCATTATAAATATCTGAAGCTACACCTTCTCTATTCTAAATTCACAATTTCACATCAATAAAAAGAACATATCATTTCAATCACAAATTTACGATGCAATACCAATTACGACAATCCAATTCAAAATTCTACAAAAAGTATCCAACTTCATATATAAATCATTTGATCAAACTCAACACAAAGAACAAAAAAACATACAAAAACCTACCTTATTAGAAGTAATCGGAACAATCTTGAGAGTCTGCGTGTCCTTATCGAGAACCCCAAGAGCATAAGTACAAAGCTGAGGAGCAGCAGCTTCACCAGAATAATTAGTCCCAACAAAATTAACCTCAGACCCATTTGGCTTGACAACCATTTGAAACCTATTACTCCTCTTAACATTCTGGTACACATTAACCTCGGAAGAAGCCTTTGAATCCTTAAAAGGGTTAAAACCAGTGGAAAAGTAACCAACAAGCGGCGAAATCTTGTCGGGGTCAGGATGGACTGTCTGAATCTTGACATCTAAAGTCTCTTTCTTGGTCTTGTTCTTGATCTTTTTGGGCTCTGTTTCAACAACATCGTTGTTATTGTCTTGTTGGGATTCATCAAGATTTAATTGTGGGTCTGGGTTGTCTTGCTTTTGCTTCTTCTTCTTGTCTTTGTTTCCCATTGAGAATGATAAACCCTAGATAGAAAGTCAGTCCTATTGCTCCCCCTTGTCAATTTTATACTCACCCGTGCGATAATGTTTTTCTGGTTTGAAATGTTAATATTGTTAAGACAAATTACTATAATACCAAATATAGTTATGATTTTGTTGGATTCATATTTATGAGTATTTTAATATAATGAAATTTTTATATTTAATATTAATACGAAATTAGAGATATTAACGATTAAAAGTGTGTGTTGGCAAACGTATCCGATCGAAATGGGAAGAGTTTTTTGGAACAGACGAGTACGAATTTCCAACCCTAAATTAGAAATCAGGGAAAGATTTTTTTTTCCCGAAAAATAAAAATAATAATTCTGTTGGAAAAATGACATGCTGAGAAGAGTAGTCCTGTACATAATTTGTCAATTTTTATAATTCATTATATATAAAAATTCGATACATTAATAAAAAGAAATCAATCTAGATTTAAATTTAGACTGGTTTCAAAAAAAAAGGAAAAAATTGGATTCCTTGTATTTGTAAATAAATTAATTAAAAAAATAATTTTCTATTATTTTATTATGTGGATAAAAAGATATAAAGAATGATGAAAGATGTAGATAAATGAATAGTTGAGTGGTTTATATTATTTTGCAACTATCGAATGTATATGAATTGATATGGATTGATTCTGTTTTTTAGTCAGAATGATTTTAATTGATTCAATATGATAAGTTTGTTAGAAATTAGGAAATTTATTTAAACACTTAAATCTTGATTTACATTTTCTTCTTCTTTAAAGATATCATCAAAACCAAAAAAACCAAAAAAAAAAAAAAAGATATTACAGCTAAATTCTTGATTTATTGTGGAAAAAATATTGGCCAACTAGACTTTAATAAGACTGATCATTTTTCAAGCGCGCGACCCGCATAAGTAGGGAGGGACATTCCATACATTAGCTACTGTTTTCTTTAAATATCTCATATCAAACACTCTGTACACACTCATTTTAAGTGTCAAAACACACAAACATGTATGTATGGTTATATATATATGTATGATTATGATTAAAGATTATTCTGTTACAGAGGAAGAGCTAGAGATAATCAGGAGGTCAATGAAAATAAACAACAACCAAGAACATCATCAATACCAAAACCATGATGATCATGATCATCATAATGATATTTATTATAATGATAATAATGGTATTGGTGATGCAAGTGGGCTTTGCATGAAAGTGATGACAGATGAACAAATTGAAGTTTTGAGAAGACAGATCTCAGCTTATGCTACTCTTACTCAGCAACTTGCTGATATGCATAAATTCATGTCTGCCCAACAAGATCTTACTGCTGCTGGTATTCTTACCTTCTTACCCCCTTTTAGATATGTTATAGTGGTCTTCTTGCATGTTTTTTCTTTTTGGGTTTTTCACTATTGACTGATTTAGTTAGTGAGATTTTTTGATAATGATGGCAACCAGGAAATTTCAATTACTAAAGGTGCAACGCGACAAAAAGTTCTTGCATAAGACTTTAAGCATCCATGAAGTAACTAATTGTCCTGTTCGTGTTAAGCATATGTTATTAGAACAATGAATTATATTATTTCTAATTTTAATTATAGGATTAGCTTATCATGTGTTTGGATAAAAGTAAAGGTCTTTACTGCTCCAAAGTATGAAATTTGGATTAGGATCTCTATGTATGGACTTTATGTTTGATTCAGTGACTATGTTAAAAATTGTGAAATGAATACCCTAACACTAATAAAGCAAATGCGCCGGCTAAATACTTTGCCTGGTTTTTGTTTGATATTTTAGCATATCATATTGCAATATATCGAATAATTTTGCTTTTCCTGTAATAGGTCTCGGAAGTTTGTATTGTGATTCAATGATGGCATATGGTGGCAGCAAGATGACGACAAGGCACAGATGGACTCCAACACCGGTGCAACTTCAAAAACTTGAGCGTGTGTTTGAGGAAGGCATTGGAACTCCTAGCAAGCAGAAGATAAAAGATATAACTAGCGAGTTGTCACAGCATGGTCCAATTTCTGAAACAAATGTATATAATTGGTTCCAAAACAGGAGAGCAAGATCAAAGAGAAAGCAATCTGCCGAAGCACCAAATAACTCTGGAGTAGATGTTGAAGCAGAAAGTGAGTCATCAGAGAAAACGACAAGATCAGCTTACATATCGAACGTCAGAGACAAAACAGAACCCATTGCTACGAATGCTTATATCCAAGATCCTAGTAGACACGGCTTGGATGCTGAGCAAGGCAAAGGAAAGTCAAGTTTCACATCAGGTCACAACACAAAACCTTATGGCAGTCATGGTAAGTTTACTGTGTAAGAGAATGCTCCAATTGCCTTTTCTTATATTCAAACTTCTCAAAATATTGAAATGTTTGTTTTGCGGTTGTCTGTGCTTTCACTTTCAGGTAGCAACTAGTTGATGGGGGAAACAGGACAACCAAATAGCTTTAGTTCTTGTGAGGTGGGTGACAATTCAACAGTGGTGAATAAATGCAATTATTTAGTTGTTTATTCATCACATAAACAATAAACTTAGAACTTTAGATGAAATTAGGGTTAATAAATTTTATGGTGAAAGAATCACTTTGAAATGTGTATCCACTCTCCAGAAGTAGCGATTGTATCTTATAAGTTATATATAACTTTCAATTTCGTCTTGGTATAGCGTTATGACATAATTTTAAATAAATATATTTCCATTTTAGTCTGCTCAGTATTAGTATGGTATGTCATTTTGATCAATATGATTAACCTCTTCATATGGTTATGTAAATTAATCAATATCTTGGTATGACGGTTGAAGTACTTCGAATTTTATCTTAAACATTGATATGATTACCATAATGTATATAAAATTTTATTGCATGAAATTACATTGTTGTGCTTCAAAATATTAATAAAATTTAGAGAATTGGCTTAAATTTCTAGAAAGAGCTCAAAAACAACGATCAAATGCCTTAACATGATAGTTTTCAAGAACGATCCTATAAAAATATTTACAGGATTCAGTAATGCTTTATTGGAGGAGCTTGTATAAATTTTGGGAGATGTTTGTGCAAGAGGTAGTTGAAGCCATGGCACCACAACTGCTGTGGAGGCTATTAGGTTTGCTAATATTTTGATGTTACAAGAGGTTATTATCGAGGGAGACTCTGCTCTTACTATCGTCAAGATGAACGATGAGCAAGAAGATTTTTCTGATGTTGGTAATATAATTGAAGAGGGTAAAAAGCTATTGAAAATAGGTTGCATAGAGCGAATTTCGATTTGTTCGGAGAAGTGGAAACCAAGTAGCTCACATTTTTGCAAAATTTGCGAAGAATGTTGAGATAAAGATTTATTGGTTTAGTGAGTGCCCTGTATATCTATACTCTTTATTAAAAGCAGAATCCCCTTTTAAATGGTATGCCATGTATACCACGGTATGCACGGTATGCCACTAAATATTAATTAATTTAATTAATTAAAATTGTAATATTATATAATAATTTAATTTAATAATGAAATTATATACTATAAGTTTATTAACTAAAAATTGAAATAAAAGTAATGAATATAGTATCAAATAGAACTTAGGACTCCTTTAATTAATAAAAAATCAGGAATATAGTATTAAATAGAACTTAGGACTCCTTTAATTAATATTTAAAAGTATCTATAATAGATTAATAATAAATTCAATTAATAATATAGCTACTCTTATATTATATTACCAGAATAAAGTTATGTAAATTTAATTAATTAAAATAACAATAAAAAATATATTACAACTTGGTGCTTCAAGATTTTATTTTATTAAAAAAGTTAAAAATTAAAAATTTAAGATAATTTATTACGATCCGTGCTTCGCACGGGTTATCGGCTAGTATTTCTAAAACGTTATGTACAGATAGGATGCAAATGTAAGTTAGGTGGTTGTATTTCATCACTGCTATCAAACCTACGGATGATGTTTACTACAATGTGTTCTGCTGGGAGCTTTAGTTTTAGGTTTTCATGTTTACTTGTATCAGAACTGCAGGATACTATTGGATAACTGGTTTCCAAGATGATTATCAAGACAATCTAATAAATAGAAAGGAATTGCTAGATAATTTCAATGTGCCAGTTAGTTGTATCACTATTAGTTGCAAGAAACACATCATCATAGTTCTCCACCACATTCGTTAAATTCATACAAAACAAGATCAAAACTCAAAAGATAAGCCTAAGGAAAGATAGAAGAAAAAACAACTTCCAGGAGCACACACCAACCAGAAACCAGCTTTCAAGCTTATATCATCCTATAACAACAAAACTCTCAACTCGAGCGAATCAGTTTACCTCTTGCGCTTCCTTGGCCTATTAACCAGGAATGTCAATGGGACAGGAAGGGTAGCAAGCATTGTATTTTTCTCACGAAATAATTTGCAACCCAACCCTAACAAATGCTTTCTTAAATCTACACCTATCTTCATGGCTATCAGAGGTGTCAGACCGATAAAAGTTAGCACCAAGACATGGTTGACAAGAAATTTATTCTTTTCAGCTAAGAGTCTTTGTGAGATCGGTTCAAACATGGTTCAAAACTTTTCTTCTAATATGCTTGGAAATTTGTGATTTTTCACTTTCCTGTAGTGATCCATTGAATGCTTGTCTTTGTACATTATAAGATGCGTAATGTATTGTAGAACACTAGCAACTGTACCCTTCTCGTACTCATCCTGTGGCATGAGAATGAAGTTTAAAGAAAACCATCACTATAGAGAGCACAAATCCAATTTCAAAGAGCAAGGTAAAAATCAACTAGTAAAATGAGCTCCAGTTGTTTATTTAAACATCTCTAGAGGTGCTTCAAACATATAAGTAGCCTAGAGCTTTAGATTGTATTTTTGGATTGGACTCCATTAGTGTGAAGTGTCCGGTTGCAACATAAAATATCAAACTCCGCACTAGTACAATTGCACACTTTATATAGTTTAAAGGCGTATATCGTATGTGAAATGTGTAGACAACAATACACACACCTTAATATCTTTCAACACACCAACTCTGTTGCACATAAAGATTTCTGTAGACAAGAATATACATACCTTAATATCTTTTAACTTGTGAACTCTGTTACAAACAAAGATAGGGTAGGCATCAGGTGTAACTTCCCCTCCTTGAGTAATATTCTAAATCGCTAAGGTGGTCCCACTCTCCTTTTTCAATGATCTTTTCAAGAGGATATGCTTTCTCAGGTACAGAGGCAGACATATCATGGAATGGGATATTACGAGAATTAGTGCTTCCAGCATCAAGAGCCTCAGTGTTAACCTTGGTATCCTCCAGCAACTTCTCCTTATCCTGTTCAGATCTAGGATCTTGTTTTTGACGTAAAGAATCCATTTTCTTATGATAACCGTATTGTTACCTTACTTCTCATGTAAAAAAAATTATAAAAGTAAGAAGAGGTTCTAATACTATTGGCAAGATGCCATGGTCTAATAAAAGCTTTACACGTTTAATAGTGCAGGCACCATTATTATTGTCAATAACTACTATCTCTTAAACAGAATTTTAGAGTTTACAAACTCATCATAGTCTATCTATACTAACTATAAGTGATTTCTCGTAAGTTATGACTGTTGAGTCACAGAATCATGTAATGTGTTAATTTTAATTCATATTCCAGCACATATAGTTCTAACTCTCGGAAAAAAAATATATACATATATATTTATTCTGTTTGGCTATCATAAAAAGATAATGAGGAATGGTGAGAAATGTTCAGAACTTGGAAAATGTTTTCCTCTTTTGAAAATGGGACATCATTTTCCCTGGGAATACTGTAAAATATTTTTAAAAGGAAGTTTCCACCTCGGCACAATATATTTTTTTTCCAAAACTTAACAAACACTAGACAAGAAAGTATTTTCCTAAAATCAAATAAACGCCGAATATTCAGTTGCTCAGGAAAATATTTTCTCAAGACTAAACAAACACCAGAGATCAGGAAACAATCTTTCTGGAAAAGATCTTCTGTGAAAGAAGCATAGCCCTGTGTTGTTATTAATCCGTCCTACTAAAAATACCTTGGTATTGTTCTTCTTTGTTGAATACATTTTGTCAGAACGTCTTCGTTGTTGAATTCTCTCTTCTTTGTTGACTTCATTCTTTGGAATTTTTTTAGCATCTTATCCTCCAAAGTTCGTCTCCAACCTAAAAATCTGTCACCGCGAAAAAGGCCGGTTAGTTGTCCACTCAACCCTACCCAAGTGAAGAGAGTGCCTGTCCTAACTCCTACCCTCAAGAAATATAACTAAAAACAATTACTTTCTACGAAAATAGAGCTTGCAGTCTTGCACACAGCACACTTTCTCATAGAAATTTTTAAAGGACTAATAAAAGACCAAAAACCGTTAATAGCACGTAAATTGGAGATTGCAAACATTAAATTTGAACTTAATCATTTCAAACAGGTAGAGAATGTTGGCAGAGAAAATCATCATATAATATATCAAATTACAACCAGATTCTGTAACTGACTCATGAGTTGAATACTACAGATGACCAAACCATGTTAAAGTGAGACTTCAACACTATTAAGTACAACTATCTGTCATCAATTTCCTCGTAATTGAATATTAATGAAAGGAAAACACTAATATGGTGCAAGTACTTGATTACAACTCAAGATTCCTGAACTAAGCTCTCCTTAAAAACACTTCCGTCCAGCAAATAACAACCATGTTCTTAACGTACTAAAAGCAATAAAAAAAACAATCTCACCAATTCATAGTCCACAAATCTAACTACATAACAATGCATCATTATAAATATCCAGATATACACCTTCTCTATTCTAAATTCTCATTTTCACATCAATCAAAAATACATCATTTCATCAGAAATTTACGATGCAATACCGATTATAACCACCCAATTTAAAATTCTACAAAAAAGTACATAACCTTTACTTATAAATCAAACAATCAAATTCAATACAAAAATCATAAAAACAGATAAAAACCTACCTTATTAGAAGTAATCGGAACAATCTTGAGAGTCTGTGTGTCCTTATCGAGAACCCCAAGAGCATAAGTACAAAGCTGAGGAGCAGCAGCTTCACCAGAATAATTAGTACCAACAAAATTAACCTCAGACCCATTTGGCTTCACAACCATTTAAAACCTATTACTCCTCTTAACATTCTGGTACACATTAACCTCGGAAGAAGCCTTTGAATCCTTAAAAGGGTTAAAACCGGTCAAAAAGTAACCAACAAGCGGCGAAATCTTGTCGGGGTCAGTATGGACCGTCTGAATCTTGACATCTAAAGTCTCTTTCTTGGTCTTGTTCTTGATCTTTTTGGGCTCTGTTTCAATAATATTGTTGTTGTCTTGTTGGGATTCATCAAGATTTAATTGTGCGTCTGGGTTGTCTTGCTTTTGCTTCTTATTGTCTTCTTGTTTGGATCCCATTGAGAATGATAAACCCTAGATAGAGTCAGTCATATTGCTCTCTGTCATGATCTTGACAGTTAGATTTTCAGAATTAAGCTACTAAAACAAAAAAAAATATGCAGGAAAGTAAAATGCAGGAAAATAAAAGATAAAGTTAAAACATTCATTCTCATTGATAATCTGGAAAACAAAATAAATTACAATATATAGTACAGACAACTAGAGCAAACCGGTGTCTATTCTTGGGCCTAATTCATTCTCATTGCTTCCATTTCTTGTTGCAGAGGCAAAGGCTGGGAGCTGAATGTCATCGTCCATAGCACAAGTAGAGCATAACGCCAATATGTCAATATCTAATAATTCCATCACAAGATCAATAGCAAAATCAAGAGCCCAAGCTCTTTTCGCTCCTACTTCAGTCTTAAAACTGATGAAAACATTTCCCATGAACATTCTTAAATAATAAAATAAAGTTCAATAAGGACTGATTTGAATTAACAGCCTTAAAATCATGAATCACACACCCACCAAGAAGGGGTCCCCAAACAACAGCATTGAGCTCTAAGGGAATTTCTTTGATTAAATTTTTTGCCCCTTTTAATGACCTTGTCAAACCGCAAAGAATTATCCCAACCAGATTGCCCGCTAAAGAACCTGTTAGTATGACTTGAATTAGGTAGCCGCCGGATTTGACTGCGGCGGCCGCCGGCGGCGCCGCCGGCTACTGTTCCTCCGGCGGCCACCAACCACACCTACCCTCTTAGATTTAGTCTATAAATAGACATCCATATTTCTCTTTGTAAATTATCTGAGAGATCTGAGCATCTGAAATCTGTAATCTGAAAATCCTCAAGATCAATATAAATTATTTCTCTTCTGTTTATCATCTTTCTTGCTTCCGTTATAACAAACTGGTATCAGAGCTTTGGTTGTAGTTGCTGTGTTTTTTCGAAAAGAAAATTTTCGCCGGAATTTTTTCAAGCTTGCCGGAGAAGACGACACTGTTCAGGCGGAGTTACTGTTCATCGCCGGAGAAGACGACACTGTTCATCATCGGAGAAGACGACACTGTTCATACGGTACTGTTCATACGGCACTGTTCATACGGCACTGTTCATACGGCACTGTTCATACGGTACTATTCATACGGCACTGTTCATACGGACTGTTCACGGGGGTACTGTTCACGGTACTGTTCACAGGTACTGTTCACGGGTACTGTTCACCGGCGCTGTTCACGGGACTGTTCACGGGCATTGTTCACAGGCACTATTCACGGGCACTGTTCACATATACGGTTCTGGGAGAAAGATGTCTGGTGGTATTAGCGTTAAGGTCGACAAATTTACTGGAAGAAATAGTTTCAGTCTGTGGCAAATCAAGATGCGTGCCCTGTTAAAACAACAGGGGCTCTGGGCGCCGTTGAACACAAAAACGGCTACTTCTACAAGCGCTGAGATGGTCATTCTGGAAGAAAAGGCACATTCAACAATTCTGTTGTGTCTTGCAGATGATATTATTACTGAAATCGCGGAGGAGGATACCGCGTCTGGTCTGTGGTTGAAGCTTGAAAGTCTCTACATGACGAAGTCTTTAACAAACAAGTTGTTGCTGAAGCAACGTCTGTTTAGTCTGCGAATGCAGGAAGGTATGCCTCTTCGAGATCACTTAGATCAATTAAACACAATTTTATTAGAATTGCGTAATATTGATGTTAAAGTTGAAGATGAGGATGCTGCTTTGATTCTGTTAGTTTCTTTACCATTATCGTACGAGAACTTTGTGCAATCGTTTATTGTTGGTAAAGATACTATTTCTCTAGAGGAGGTTAGATCTGCTCTTCATTCTAGAGAGCTGCGCCATAAGGCGGCTGGTACAGGTGCAGATAGTCAGGCTGCTGGATTAATAGCCAGTGGGAGTAATGGACATGGAAAGTCGGGGAAGAAATCAGTTCCTAAGGGTCCAAAACCTAATGATGTCTGCAATTACTGTAAAGAGAAGGGACACTGGAAATCTGACTGTCCCAAGAAAAAGAAGCAACAGGATAATTTGACAGATACTGCTGCTGTAGCTGATGCTACTTCTGAAGAAGATATTGCTCTTGTTGCTGCTGATCACATACATCACTCTGATGTGTGGATTCTTGATTCTGGAGCGTCTTATCATATATGTCCGCGCCGGGAGTGGTTTACAACCTACGAGCAAGTAGACGGTGGCAAGATTTCTATGGCTAACAGTTTTGCTTGTGAGATGGTTGGAATAGGCTCAATTAAAATTCGGATACATGATGGTAAATTCTGCACATTGAATGATGTTAGGCATGTTCCACTTATGACAAAGAATCTGATATCTTTGAGTATGTTAGACAGCAAGGGTTTCAGTTTTCAAGGTGAAGGTGGAGTTTTACATGTCCGCAAGGGTTCTAATGTGGTTCTGAAAGGTGTTAAACGTGGTACCTTGTATCTTCTTCAAGGTTCTACGTTATCAGGTTCTGTTGCTGTCGCGTCCTCGGAGAAGATTAAGAGGTTGCGAACTGATACGTTATCAGGTTCTGTTGCTATCGCGTCCTCGGAAAAGATTAAGAGGCTGCGAACTGATACGTTATCAGGTTCTGTTGTTGTCGCGTCCTCGAAAAAGATTAAGAGGCTGCGAACTGATAATGGTCTGGAATTTTGCTCATCTGAGTTTGATGAGTTCTGTAAGAATGAATGGATTTCTAGGCATCATACAATCAGGGATACACCGCAGCAGAATGGTGTAGCAGAGCGTATGAATCAGACACTTCTGGAGAGAGAAGGGATTTCTAGGCATCATACAGTCAGGGATACACCGCAGCAGAATGGTGTAGCAGAGCGTATGAATCAGACACTTCTGGAGAGATAAGGGATTTCTAGGCATCATACAGTCAGGGATACACCGCAGCAGAATGGTGTAGCAGAGCGTATGAATCAGACACTTTTGGAGAGAGCTAGGTGCATGTTCTCTAATGCTGGACTAACTAGAAGATTCTGGGCGGAAGCAGTTAGTACATCAGGTTATCTGATAAATCGTGGATCTACGATTGTTTCAGAAAGTGGTGGTGTTGAGAAACAGGTGGAGCAGGAAGTCACTCAAGATGAGAGTGAACCACAACAAGAAGTTCAACAACCACAGTCAGAATCAGAATCATCAGTTTCAGTAGCGAATCAGCACAGTTTGGCTCTTGATAGATCAAGGAGAGCTAATTATGGGGTGCCTCCCAAGAGAATTGTGGTGAGCAAAGTAGGTACTGCTGATAACCCAGCTGATATGCTCACCAATCCGGTTCCACATAGCAAGTATCAACATTGTTTGGACTTGCTAAATGTTCGGAGTTGTTGATTGCCCTTTTTTTTTAGGGCAAAATCTGAGGCAGAAGAGTTTTTTTCTGGTACATCTGGCATTATTATGGTGCATCTGGTACATCTGGCATTATTATGATGCGTCTGGTACATCTGTTATCTGTTATTTGTGAGAGGATTTAAGTCAAGGTGAAGAGTTTTGTATGGTACATCTGGCATTATTATGATGCATCTGGTACATCTGTTATCTGTTTTCTGTGAGAGGATTCAAGTCAAGGTGGAGATTTGTTAGTATGACTTGAATTAGGTAGCCGCCGGATTTGACTGCGGCGGCCGCCGGCGGCGCCGCCGGCTACTGTTCCTCCGGCGGCCACCAACCACACCTACCCTCTTAGATTTAGTCTATAAATAGACATCCATATTTCTCTTTGTAAATTATCTGAGAGATCTGAGCATCTGAAATCTGTAATCTGAAAATCCTCAAGATCAATATAAATTATTTCTCTTCTGTTTATCATCTTTCTTGCTTCCGTTATAACAGAACCAAAAGGTAACATGAGGTCATTAGGCCAGGTCTTTGATTGCTCTATTTGTGAGAGACACTGAAATTTGAACTTGGAATCTTCGTGCAATCTATATCTTGAGTTCATGGCATTCCAAGAGGCAACATCATTTTCTTCGATCAATATTCTTTGTTTTACACAACTTGCATTCATATCTATGAGTGAATTAGCAACCACAATACCATACTTCACCTTTAAGTGCCCTTGCCCAACCAAGAAAAATGGATCCTTCGCATTATTTTTGGCTCTCATGGAATCAGCAACTGGTCCAGGCCGTAAAATCACTAAAGTGGATACATCTACATGTTAGGATCGCATCCACTATAGATCAACATTAATCAAACACAATAACAAACACGAAAGTAAAGAACACAACAAATTAACGTGAAAACCCCTCAAGGGAGGGTAAAACCACAAATTCACTAAATATGAATGTATTACAAGATTGGAGTCGCTCCCTCACTCAACACTCTTGAATACAATCACCTCACCTTGATTACAAAAGCTCTTTCTTGTGTATCGCACACAACTCTCTAACTTTTGCAATAATCCAAAACTCCTACAAATATCTATATTTATAGGCACCACAAATATTATAATCCTATTCTAGTTCTAATTCTATTTGAGACAATTACCATCTTTTCTCATCTTGGATAGAAAACCTTCCACAATTAATATTCCTACCAAGAATAAGAATTACCTCAATTATCACAAATTAGAATTATGCTCATAATAGGATTCTTAACTTAATAAGGAATTCGGGGCGGACCCCAACAAATCCTCCCTCGGCTCGAATTCCCTAATATCTCAATCGATTCCGAGAATCTTACTTTTTTCTCGGTCTTCATCATCGTTACTTCCCCATCTAAACAATAGATGTTCTTCTTATTCTTTATCTCTTGTAGAATCAAGCTCTTTCCCTTATACACCTTGCAACTTCGCCCTCGTCCAACGAATCTGTACCCTCGTGATGCCAACACACTCAAAGACAACACATTCTTTGATGCATCTGGTACGTATCCCACATTGAGAGCTTTCTTGATCGTACCATCATGGAGTTTAAGATGAACAGTTCCAACACCTTGAACCTTCATCTTCTCATCATTCCCCACAACGATATTACCAAGATTTTCATCAGTGCATAAAGTCTCAAACATCGCTCGATCTCTACATATATGCATGGAAGCAGCAGAATCCATCACCCATTCTGATTTATTCTTCACCGAACCAGGAACGGTATCCTCACTCGCCATCAAAAACTCTCCATCCTCGATCACATGTGTAGAGTCCGCATCAACAACTTTGTTCTTTCCCTTCATCTGCTTAAAGAATTTTAGATCTTCTTTAAAGCTTGGACAGAACATTTGCACATGACCTGTTTCACCACAATAATAGAACTCAACAGTGCTCATATCCTTCTTACTCGGCCGAGATTTACTTCTTCCTTGTAGGTCACTGCGACTGCGACTCCTCCCACTTTCAGCACTTTGGACAGCTAAAATTGCCTCACCACTTTGAGAAACAGCATCCTTTGTCATCCTCTCATTATCTCTTAACGCCTTTAACACATCATCAAGCGTAAGAGTTGTCCTCCCTACTAACAGCGTCTGCTTAAAATACTTGAAGGAACTCGGCAACGATGACAACAACAATAGAGCTTGTTCCTCGTCTTTCATCGGCTCATCAACATTAGCCAGATGACATATCAGCTGATTAAAACAACTAATGTGATCACTACCTTCTTCATCCAGTTTTAAAGAGTACAACTCCATCTTCAAATTAAGTCGGTTGGTCAACGACTTCGACGCATAGATGCTTGCTAACTTGTTCCATATCTCTTTCGGTGTCGACTCCTTCAACACGTTATACCTCACATCGGGTGCAAGTGCCAGCCTGATTGTACTCGCTGCTCTCTTCTGGATTTTTGCCCAATCTGCATCACTCATCTCTTTTGGCTTATTCTCCTCTAAGGCATCATCAAGTCCTTGTTGAATTAACACATCCTTGACGGTTAACTGCCACATAGTAAAATCCGTCTTCCCATCATACTTGGGTGCATCAATCCTTAGCGACTTTAGATCCTCCATCAAGCCAAGAAAAAACAACTCAAGACCAACTAACAACGCACAAACAGTTTACTTCGTGATTGCCTTCTCTTTAATGCCGAATCTACTTCTCGAACCCAAGCTCTTGATACCAGTTTGTTAGGATCGCATCTACTATAGATCAACGTTAA
The DNA here is from genome assembly GCA_036435485.1 of Saposhnikovia divaricata. Taxonomy (NCBI): domain Eukaryota; kingdom Viridiplantae; phylum Streptophyta; class Magnoliopsida; order Apiales; family Apiaceae; genus Saposhnikovia; species Saposhnikovia divaricata. The sequence continues at coordinate 204,007,457 of CM071601.1, read as the reverse complement.
TCAAACACAATAACAAACACGAAAGTAAAGAACACAACAAATTAACGTGGAAACCCCTCAAGGGAGGGTAAAACCACAAATCCACTAAATATGAATGTATTACAAGATTGGAGTCGCTCCCTCACTCAACACTCTTGAATACAATCACCTCACCTTGATTACAAAAGCTCTCTCTTGTGTATCGCACACAACTCTCTTACTTTTGCAATACTCCAAAACTCCTACAAATAAGTATATTTATAGGCACCACAAATATTATAATCCTATTCTATTTCTAATTCTATTTTAGACAATTACCATATTTTCTTATCTTGGATAGAAAACCTTCCACAATTAATATTCCTACCAAGAATAAGAATTACCTCAATTATTACAAATTCGAATTCTGCTCATAATAAGATTCTTAACTTAATTAGAAATTCGGGGCGGACCCCAACACTATACTCAGTGATAAGCTACTCTGATTAATTATCTTATCAAGTACATCACCGTTGAGATGTGTAGCTACAGATGTTAAAAGCATCGCAAACACTGGATTACTGATCTTAAGAACCAAAATACGAAAGCATACACTTGTCACTGGCTTTCTCATAAAGCTTATGACATATTATCTCATCATCTCTATCCCCGAGTCCACATTCTAGCATCAGATAATAACCTTTTATGAAATTGCTCACAATAAGTAGCAAAACCATGTTCAACATTTCCAGACTTCACATACAAGTGCATCAGAGTATTCCAAACTACCAAAGCTCTACTCTGCATATTACCATGATATTCCGATCCTCCTATATCTTCAGATTTATGCACTAATCCAAACAAAGGTATCACCAGCCACCCTATCTTTAATAGACAATTCTCCAAACACTTGAGTAGCATTTATCCTATTCTTCATAGTAGTGTACAGTTTCCCATAACCGTTGCCATATTCAAGTGGTGTAAATAGTCCTTAGTAACATCAGTAGCAATCAGCATCCAAGTTGGATGAATGTATGGTGTGTAAGTAGTGGTATAGATTTTTTTTTATTTTTTTTTCTTTTTCCGAAAAATAAAAATAATATTTCTGTTGGAAACATTGTGAAATAAGGAAATAATGAATATTTTTAATAATTTGTCAATTTTTAGAACTCATTATATATATAACAATTATGAAAAAATTCGATACATTAATAAAAATTAAATTATTCTAGATATAAACTTAAATTGGTTTCAAAAAAAAAATTAGACTCCTTGTGTTTGTAAATAAATTATTTTTAAAAATAATTTTCTATTATAATAAATTTGTGCTAGTGAAGACTATAATACCCTCTTATTACTCCTTACTCTTTTTATTATTAAGGGGTTTCCACTAATTTTCGCTAAAATAACAGGTAATTGGATCGGACTTTGGACTATCCAGGGAATCTGGGTACTTATTTACAAAAGAGCTCCTTCTAGCACCTAATAATTCGTGAATAGTAATAATAATAATAATAATAATAATAATAATAATAATAATAATAATAATAATATAAAAGCTATAATCTCAAGAAAGAAGATTGAAGGTTGAAATAATTGTTTATTCATAAATGTTTTCCTCTCTACAATTAAGAGGTTTCTCAAGATTGTCGATCCTTTGCAAGTAAGAGACAAAAGGATTATATTTGTAGGGGTTCTGTTATGGACCCCTATTCCTAACTAATTTCCTTTCACTAAACTAATTACATAAATGGGCTTCTTGGCCCAATAACATTTACAAAACTAAAACTCTAGTATAACCTAATTAAATATCTTCCAATGGGCTTCTTGGCCCAACAGTGTCGCTCTCTATTGTTTTATATACAGTAAAACCTCTATAAATTAATATAGTCAGGATCGGAGAATTTTATTAATTTAGAAAGGTATTAATTAATCGATAAATTAATAATTATTAATATATAGAGGATTTTTGACGTCAAAGAAAATTAATTTTCAATTATGTACATTTAAATAGAATTAATTTTATAATTTATGTTTTATACTTAATTCAATTAATTCAATATACATTGTTTTACAAATTCAATGAGTATTAGCGAGATTTAGAATAAAGATTCATGTATATTTAGATGATATCAAAGATAAAACAATATTTTTGGAATCTTTTGCACGTAAAGAAGCATTCAAGATATCAAAAACATTGATTAATGATTTTTTCATGCTTTACCAAAATACTACATTCAAACTTTTGTATGCAACAAAAAGGGTTAAGGATGAGTTTCGTATAAATTCAAATTTGAATAACCCTAGAATCATATTTTATAATAGGGGAGTGTAATACATATATTTTTATGATTATAAAGGAATTATTAATTTATAATATTATTGGGACCATATATTTATATAGGATTTTTCAAAAAAATTATTATCTTACTATCTTATCGAATTTGATCATTTTTGAACTGGTCCAAGTTGGGATCGGAGGAAATTATTAATTTAGAGAGATTATTAATTTATCGAGTATTAATTTAACGAGGTTTCAGTGTAAGTGGTAATTGGCAGTTTCAAATCGCATGTAAGTTTGACAGTTTAAAAATGAAATTAGAGATAAGGTGACAAACAATATTACTCATTGTTTCTTCATGGTGTATGTATTACCTTATTGGTATAACCTTTACTTTTATTGGTGATAAGGTGCGTCGTATAGAGGTTGGATTACTGCCTTATTGGTTTTCTAAATCTTGAAAACCTTATTTGAGATTCGAAATGATGACCATAGAAGGCTTCCTCATGCTCAAAAGCATTGGAAAACATTTTAGAGGTCATTTTGCATTTTGAATGGAATTTTGGTGATCGCTTATTTCAATGGAATTGAAATCAACGAACATTAAATCAATATTAATGAGTCCCACCAAAAGTGCTAGAAAATGGAAGTAGGTTGAAACTATCATGAACTATGCAATTGGTTTTGTGGCAAACATTACCACAAAATTGATACTATTCTAGAACAGACAAAGATTGTTATGAAAAATCATTATATGAAATTTATTTTATTATATTATTGTACGTCATATTGATCTAATTTCATCCTTAACTGTGAGTTGATTATCATTTATTCTTTAAAATCCTATTACAGGCTTGTCAAAAAAATCCTATTGCAAGAAAAGACCGTGTCGTATTTCGAGAGATTAACAAAATTTAAAGAATTAACTTAAAATTTAAAAGGTAGCTCAAGAGCAACCCTAGCTTGTTTCAAGATGGATTATTCAAGGTCATGTTATCATGTTCACTGTTCAAGTGTATGAATATGGTAATCAAGTAAACTGATCATCATGATTAAGAAAGGACGGTTCAAGTGAATACTCACTAGAAGAATCCTGCTTTGGCATAAAAAAAATGATTCTATTATTGATTCCGATAATGGCAAGGAGTTGATGATCCTGCTGCTTATATACAACATCTAAATACCAATGCTTGCTCAAATTACAGTAAACAACTAAGATAATGAGTTTGTACTGCTATATATTTAGAAATGGAAACTTCAAATTCATATAAATAATATTTAAAACAGTAAAAATAATATTTCCTACCGATTTAGGACCTTTTCCTACCGATGTAGTGTCTGCACATATTTAATTCTTAAAACATTTTACTTCGTGGGACTATTGCAAATAAATAAGAGTTCGAAGCAAAAAATATTAAAGAATCATCTCAACTGAAGTACTAATTCCCTCCCAACTTGACTACCTATTTCATGTCTACTTCCATCTGATCTGTCGTTTCGGGAGTGATTCGCCAGGCAAAATGAAAGCCATCTTCAAATGTGCATGTAAGATGAAGAACCATGTCGCCATCAGAATTTTCAATAGTATCTATACGCCTGAGTTTCTTTAATTTTGTCAACCCGTCTATATCTTCAGCTAGTTGAGATTTTGTCGTTTGTGGTCTAACCAGAAACTTCTTGAATACTTTAACCCTTCGGGAGAAAGCAGAATTCGCCCTTCGGGGTTGGCTGTGTACTTCATCATGATCGTTGTGAGGGTTAACTCGAGAGCTTCCCTGCTTATGCGGCGGTTCTTGTCTGATCTGGGGGAAAGTTGAGGCTATCTGCATGTTGTTGAGTACAATCGGTGAGGTTAAGGTTAAGAATTTGCTCTTGGTCGTTTCCCCGAGGGGGGTTTGTTTGTAGGCGGTTTTCTGGGTTGATTGGCAGGTTTGTTGGGGGGAATCCGGTTGTGTTCCCTTCCCTTTCTAATAACGGTTACTCGTCAGGGTTAGGTGTCATGGAGGCCATTTAGTGTTTTATGGATGTTTTAAGGGCGTTTTAGTTTATATTGTGTTTAGTTTTGTGATGATTGATATTTTGGTAGAGCAGGTGGAGGATTTTTCTTCAAGAAAAACACCGCCCTCCTTCTAGAGCCAAATGATAATTATCACGGCTGATTAGAGGCTTCCGACCACTGTTCCGGGATGTTTCACCTGAGTTTGGGTGCCTGCAAAACAATGCTTGCCCGGGGGTGGTGGCCGTCAAGCACCTCCGGTGTAAGAATCAGTAATAGGAAATAATAATAATCAAGCTGGTAAGAATGTATCGAATGTGAAGAATAGGTAGAGAGCTTTTGTATTGTAGGAGTTTTTGTGTTCTAAAATTCTGTCCCTTTGTTTGTGTGTAGAATGGGGTATTTATAGGCTGGGTTTCCCAATCACTGTTGCCCACTGGTTATGCCGTTAAAGCTACAGTGAGCCACTATTGGAACAGTGATTGGTGTCCCCTCCTGACATACCTTGATTCTGCCACTGAGCTACTTTAGTCAGAGCTTGTCTGTTGCAATTGGGTGTCCTTGTGTCCCCTTGAATATTATATTGTTTCCCTGTCTTATGGAGCAAGATATCTTTGTGCAAGTGGATGTGCAAGTGGATAAAGCAAGATATTTTTGTGCAAGTGGTTTAGTATAAGAGAGATAATATCTTAATGATAGCTTAAAGTGCAATTTATGAATATTCTTTATTTTGTGACCTGTATTGTTAAAATAGTATTTAACTCGAGATCTTGATACTTTTGAAATTAGATATACTTTGCTAAGTACTCAAGACTTGTGTTTGTACTTTGCTGTTAGCGGGCACCTACTCGCGGGCGCGTGCCCGGCGAGCGGGCCGGCCTTACAGCGGGTACCTATAACCCAGCAAAAGTGCTAGAAAATGGAAGTAGGTTGAAACTATCATGAACTATGCAATTGGTTTTGTGGCAAACATTACCACAAAATTGATACTATTCTAGAACATACAAAGATTGTTATGATAAATCATTATATGAAATTTATTTTATTATATTATTGTACGTCATATTGATCTAATTTCATCCTTAACTGTGAGTTGATTATCATTTATTCTTTAAAATCCTATTACAGGCTTGTCAAAAAAATCCTATTGCAAGAAAAGACCATGTCGTATTTCGAGAGATTAACAAAATTTAAAGAATTAACTTAAAATTTAAAAGGTAGCTCAAGAGCAACCCTAGCTTGTTTCAAGATGGATTATTCAAGGTCATGTTATCATGTTCACTGTTCAAGTGTATGAATATGGTAATCAAGTAAACTGATCATCATGATTAAGAAAGGACGGTTCAAGTGAATACTCACTAGAAGAATCCTGCTTTGGCATAAAAAAATGATTCTATTATTGATTCCGATAATGGCAAGGAGTTGATGATCCTGCTGCTTATATACAACATCTAAATACCAATGCTTGCTAAAATTACAGTAAACAACTAAGATAATGAGTTTGTACTGCTATATATTTAGAAATGGAAACTTCAAATTCATATAAATAATATTTAAAACAGTAAAAATAATATTTCCTACCGATTTAGGACCTTTTCCTACCGATGTAGTGTCTGCACATATTTAATTCTTAAAACATTTTACTTCGTGGGACTATTGCAAATAAATAAGAGTTCGAAGCAAAAAATATTAAAGAATCATCTCAACTGAAGTACTAATTCCCTCCCAACTTGACTACCTATTTCATGTCTACTTCCATCTGATCTGTCGTTTCGGGAGTGATTCGCCAGGCAAAATGAAAGCCATCTTCAAATGTGCATGTAAGATGAAGAACCATGTCGCCATCAGAATTTTCAATAGTATCTATACGCCTGAGTTTCTTTAATTTTGTCAACCCGTCTATATCTTCAGCTAGTTGAGATTTTGTCGTTTGTGGTCTAACCAGAAACTTCTTGAATACTTTGAACCCTTCGGGAGAAAGCAGAATTTGCCTTTCGGGGTTGGCTGTGTACTTCGTCATGATCGTTGTGAGGGTTAACTCGAGAGCTTCCCTACTTATGCGGCGGTTCTTGTCTGCTCTGGGGGAAAGTTGAGGATATCTGCATGATTAGGTCGATCTGTTGTTGAGTACAACCGGTGAGGTTAAGGTTAAGAATTTGTTCTTGGTCGTTTCCCCGAGGGGGGTTTGTTTGTAGGCGGTTTTCTGGGTTGATTGGCGGGTTTGTTGGGGGGAATCCGGTTGTGTTCCCTTCCCTTTCTAATAACGGTTGCTGGTCAGGGTTAGGTGTCATGAAGGCCATTTAGTGTTTTATGGATGTTTTAAGGGCGTTTTAGTTTATATTGTGTTTAGTTTTGTGATGATTGATGTTTTGGTAGAGTAGGTGGAGGATTTTTCTTCAAGAAAAACACAGCCCTCTTTCTAGCGCCAAATGATAATTCTCACGGCTGATTAGAGGCTTCCGATCACTGTTCCGGGATGTTTCACCTGAGTTTGGGTGCCTGCAAAACAATGCTTGCCCGGGGGTGGTGGCCGTCAAGCACCTCCGGTGTAAGAATCAGTAATAGGAAATAATAATAATCAAGCTGGTAAGAATGTATCGAATGTGAAGAATAGGTAGAGAGCTTTTGTATTGTTGGAGTTTTTGTGTTCTAAAATTCTGTCCCTTTGTTTGTGTGTAGAATGGGGTATTTATAGGCTGGGTTTCCCAATCACTGTTGCCCACTGGTTATGCCGTTAAAGCTACAGTGAGCCACTATTGGAACAGTGATTGGTGTCCCCTCCTGACATACCTTGATTCTGCCACTGAGCTACTTTAGTCAGAGCTTGTCTGTTGCAATTGGGTGTCCTTGTGTCCCCTTGAATATTATATTGTTTCCCTGTCTTATGGAGCAAGATATCTTTGTGCAAGTGGATGTGCAAGTGGATAAAGCAAGATATTTTTGTGCAAGTGGTTTAGTATAAGAGAGATAATATCTTAATGATAGCTTGAAGTGCAATTTATGAATATTCTTTATTTTGTGACATGTATTGTTAAAATAGTATTTAACTCGAGATCTTGATACTTTTGAAATTAGATATACTTTGCTAAGTACTCAAGACTTGTGTTTGTACTTTGCTGTTAGCGGGCACCTACTCGCGGGCGCGTGCCCGGCGAGCGGGCCGGCCTTACAGCGGGTACCTATCACCCAACAAAAGTGCTAGAAAATGGAAGTAGGTTGAAACTATCATGAACTATGCAATTGGTTTTGTGGCAAACATTACCACAAAATTGATACTATTCTAGAACATACAAAGATTGTTATGATAAATCATTATATGAAATTTATTTTATTATATTATTGTACGTCATATTGATCTAATTTCATCCTTAACTGTGAGTTGATTATCATTTATTCTTTAAAATCCTATTACAGGCTTGTCAAAAAAATCCTATTGCAAGAAAATACAGTGTCGTATTTCGAGAGATTAACAAAATTTAAAGAATTAACTTAAAATTTAAAAGGTAGCTCAAGAGCAACCCTAGCTTGTTTCAAGATGGATTATTCAAGGTCATGTTATCATGTTCACTGTTCAAGTGTATGAATATGGTAATCAAGTAAACTGATCATCATGATTAAGAAAGGACGGTTCAAGTGAATACTCGCTAGAAGAATCCTGCTTTGGCATAAAAAAATGATTCTATTATTGATTTCGATAAAGGCAAGGAGTTGATGATCCTGCTGCTTATATACAACATCTAAATACCAATGCTTGCTCAAATTACAGTAAACAACTAAGATAATGAGTTTGTACTGTTATATATTTGGAAATGGAAACTTCAAATTCATATAAATAATATTTCAAACCGTAAAAATAATATTTCCTACCGATTTAGGATCTTTTCCTACCAATTTGACGGTAGGAAAAGCCCGTTTTTCTTGTAGTGTCTGCACATATTTAATTCTTAAAACATTTTACTTCGTGAGACTACTGCAAATAAATAAGAGTTCGAAGCAAAAATTATTAAAGAATCATCTCAACTGAAGTACTAATTCCCTCCCAACTTGACTACCTATTTCATGTCTACTTCCATCTGATCTGTCGTTTCAGGAGTGATTCGCCAGGCAAAATGAAAGCCATCTTCAAATGTGCATGTAAGATGAAGAACCATGTCGCCATCAGAATTTTCAATAGTATCTATACGCCTGAGTTTCTTTAATTTTGTCAACCCGTCTATATCTTCAGCTAGTTGAGATTTTGTCGTTTGTGGTCTAACCAGAAACTTCTTGAATACTTTGAACCCTTCGGGAGAAAGCAGAATTTGCCTTTCGGGGTTGGCTGTGTACTTCGTCATGATCGTTGTGAGGGTTAACTCGAGAGCTTCCCTGCTTATACGGCGGTTCTTGTCTGCTCTGGGGGAAATTTGAGGCTATCTGCATGATTAGGTCGATCTGTTGTTGAGTACAACCGGTGAGGTTAAGGTTAAGAATTTGTTCTTGGTCGTTTCCCCGAGGGGGGTTTGTTTGTAGGCGGTTTTCTGGGTTGATTGGCGAGTTTGTTGGGGGGAATCCGGTTGTGTTCCCTTCCCTTTCTAATAACGGTTGCTCGTCAGGGTTAGGTGTCATGGAGGCCATTTAGTGTTTTATGGATGTTTTAAGGGCGTTTTAGTTTATATTGTGTTTAGTTTTGTGATGATTGATGTTTTGGTAGAGCAGGTGGAGGATTTTTCTTCAAGAAAAACACAGCCCTCCTTCTAGCGCCAAATGATAATTCTCACGGCTGATTAGAGGCTTCCGATCACTGTTCCGGGATGTTTCACCTGAGTTTGGGTGCCTGCAAAACAATGCTTGCCCGGGGGTGGTGGCCGTCAAGCATCTCAGGTGTAAGAATCAGTAATAGGAAATAATAATAATCAAGCTGGTAAGAATGTATCGAATGTGAAGAATAGGTAGAGAGCTTTTGTATTGTAGGAGTTTTTGTGTTCTAAAATTCTGTCCCTTTGTTTGTGTGTAGAATGGGGTATTTATAGACTGGGTTTCCCAATCACTGTTGCCCACTGGTTATGTCGTTAAAGCTACAGTGAGCCACTAATTGGAACAGTGATTGGTGTCCCCTCCTGACATACCTTGATTCTGCCACTGAGCTACTTTAGTCAGAGCTTGTCTGTTGCAATTGGGTGTCCTTGTGTCCCCTTGAATATTATATTGTTTCCCTGTCTTATGGAGCAAGATATCTTTGTGCAAGTGGATGTGCAAGTGGATAAAGCAAGATATTTTTGTGCAAGTTGTTTAGTATAAGAGAGATAATATCTTAATGATAACTTGAAGTGCAATTTATGAATATTCTTTATTTTGTGACCTGTATTGTTAAAATAGTATTTAACTCGAGATCTTGATACTTTTGAAATTAGATATACTTTGCTAAGTAGTCAAGACTTGTGTTTGTACTTTGCTGTTAGCGGGCACCTACTCGCGGGCGCGTGCCCGGCGAGCGGGCCGGCCTTACAGCGGGTACCTATCACCCAACAAAAGTGCTAGAAAATGGAAGTAGGTTGAAACTATCATGAACTATGCAATTGGTTTTGTGGCAAACATTACCACAAAATTGATACTATTCTAGAACATACAAAGATTGTTATGATAAATCATTATATGAAATTTATTTTATTATATTATTGTACGTCATATTGATCTAATTTCATCCTTAACTGTGAGTTGATTATCATTTATTCTTTAAAATCCTATTACAGGCTTGTCAAAAAAATCCTATTGCAAGAAAAGACCGTGTCGTATTTCGAGAGATTAACAAAATTTAAAGAATTAACTTAAAATTTAAAAGGTAGCTCAAGAGCAACCCTAGCTTGTTTCAAGATGGATTATTCAAGGTCATGTTATCATGTTCACTGTTCAAGTGTATGAATATGGTAATCAAGTAAACTGATCATCATGATTAAGAAAGGACGGTTCAAGTGAATACTCACTAGAAGAATCCTGCTTTGGCATAAAAAAAATGATTCTATTATTGATTCCGATAATGGCAAGGAGTTGATGATCCTGCTGCTTATATACAACATCTAAATACCAATGCTTGCTCAAATTACAGTAAACAACTAAGATAATGAGTTTGTACTGTTATATATTTAGAAATGGAAACTTCAAATTCATATAAATAATATTTCAAACAGTAAAAATAATATTTCCTACCGATTTAGGACCTTTTCCTACCAATTTGACGGTAGGAAAAGCCCGTTTTACTTGTAGTGTCTGCACATATTTAATTCTTAAAACATTTTACTTCGTGAGACTACTGCAAATAAATAAGAGTTCGAAGCAAAAAATATTAAAGAATCATCTCAACTGAAGTACTAATTCCCTCCCAACTTGACTACCTATTTCATGTCTACTTCCATCTGATCTGTCGTTTCGGGAGTGATTCGCCAGGCAAAATGAAAGCCATCTTCAAATGTGCATGTAAGATGAAGAACCATGTCGCCATCAGAATTTTCAATAGTATCTATACGCCTGAGTTTCTTTAATTTTGTCAACCCGTCTATATCTTCACCTAGTTCAGATTTTGTCGTTTGTGGTCTAACCAGAAACTTCTTGAATACTTTGAACCACTCAACAACATCAATCGGTTGATCATTGCAAGTAATATGAATTCCTTTTAATCTCACCAAGCCTTCTAAACAAAGGGAAACAATCTCTTGATTTTCATGGCATTTTTTCAGTAGATTCCAGAAGGGTTTAACACATCTATCCCTCAAGTCTCTGTCAAAAATATATGATGGGTCAAACTTAAATTAAACATGGATCGAAAGATGTTATAATATATGATAAGGATATAGGATCATTTTGTTGCTAAAACATACTCAATCTGATCAGGGCCAGCACCATATATGACATTTGAAATTGCCAAAGCTGCCTCCTTCTTTACGTCAAGGGACTCGTAATTTTCAACAATATGGACAAGAGGGTCAATCAACTCGAAATCAATAGCAGCCTATTAATAAACACAGTTACAATAATAAGATAGTTACAACTTATTACAAATATAATTCAGTGTTTGAGCAACATACATATTAACCACCTAGAATATAAATCGTAACTTCACAATACTTAAAAAGTTCAAAACTAACCTTTATGTGGTTTTCCTTTCTAGCAGTTATGTTTGAAATGATCCAGCAAGCATTCTTCACAATGTATTTTTCTTCGTTGCTTAACCAGACTCTGAAGCACCGCAATCTGTCTTTGATTATAATCTGGAAACGAAAAGTCTGAGCAGATAAAACAAAGGGCAAACAAACATGTACATGGAGGAACTGTGCTACAAATCCAACGATATCCAAAACAGAAAACACAAGTGAATGAGAACTCGAAATACTGTTGAAACACGTAATAGACAGTCGTCACAGTCCTACACATTGTCCTACATATATAGAGGAAGAAGCTAGTGGTGACCATGGTCTATGGTGGGAGATGATGAAGAGGATTTAACAGACCTAGCATGGTTACAGCTGGCACAAAAAAGAAAACAACCTTTGATGACTGAGTGAGAGAAAATTGGTTGTACTAGGACAATTTTGTGTTTAGAGTATCCTAGGTAAGTAACACTTCCTTGTATATTATACCAGAGAACCATATTTCTAGTTCTTGATTTCTGGAGGAATGTTTGATGTGTTTGCTTGCCCAAAAAAAATCAGATTAAACAACTTGTTCGAAACCCGATTTTGTTATACATTTCTCCAAGAACATCAATTCTAGTGCAAAGAGCTAGCAGCAAAAACTTTCTCGCATGTAACAGAGACTCAAGTAACTTCTTTAATGAACTCAACCTCAAAAGTAGACTTCCGCTACTGCTTTACTTCAATAACTAAGCCTAGCCTACTTGATTAGTTTCGAGACAGAGAGAGACCCACACATATTTATAAACACATTCATGGTGAATTACTTTCTATTCTAGTATAGACGTGTATACACATTCGTCACTTAAACATACCTGATCAATATCATCATCACTACCCCATCTCACAATACTTCCCAGTGCTGCAGCTCTAGAAATATCCAGGGGACTCGGTGAAGCATACCTGATAGTGAAACACAACTAGTGAATGAAAACCCAAATAATGCAGCCAAGAAGAGAAAATAAATCAAATCCGTACCAATTGAATCTTAAAAGGAGTTCAATAAGACGTCCAAAATATTCATTTTCAACTATCATCTCTTCTCTTCCTTCACAGAGATATACAAGTCCTGCACATCCAGATGGATAAATATCTGAATGTTCGCTTTCAAGAAGCTTCATGAGAGCCCGAACAACCGACTTTAGCTGCCAATGTTTGACAATATAGTTAAGAACAATGGTGAGGAAATACATTAAACTGATTCATAGAGGGATTTAGAACATGGGCCAGAAAATAACCTTATCACGTGGGATATATGGATTTATTTGACAAGCAACTGCCAACGTCCGGCCACTGACACATAAAACCTCATGAACGGTGGATCTATCAGTTAGAAAAGTAGTTAAAAGTTCCAATGCTCCTTCAGGAAATTTGGAATATGTTATAGCTATAGTGTGTAATAGCCACAGACCCTGCACATTCAAAAAATCTCTCTAAGTAAACCAACCAAATAGCATTTTGCAACTTATTCAATGCGGAAAATTAGAAGTGATGAGGAAGTAATTTCACTTAAATGTTACCTGCACCCGCACTTGATGAACATCAGAGCGTATGAGGTTCACAATAATCGAATCAGTGATGTTATCTAAGACCACTTTCCCACTCCTCGAATGAGCAATAACAAGTTGGAGGATGATAGCAACACGTGACTGGAACTTTGGGTTTTGTTGATGCTCGAGCAACTCAATAAGGAGCTTAATAAAATCATGTTGTAGTTCATCGCTCAACCTTGGATCTGTTATGTCAAAATTTCGTCAATAAGATACGCTTGAATTGCATTTAAAGTTAACAGCTAGCTTTAAAAAACCAACGTTCTCTTACTTGTTTGAATCATTCTGTAGAGCTCTTCGGTCTCCTCGACCCGGCCTTCATGAGTCGTCTTTATACAAGCAGTCAGCTCATATATTTTTTCTCTCTGCAATATTAGTAAATATCAAAACAAAAAGAAAACTAGTACTACGTACACATGGTAAGTATTATCTATGACATGCATACAAAAAGGGTGAGCTGAAATAAAACTGACTAGTAATATGACTCCTCTGTATGTAGAAAATAAATTCATTAGAGAATGTTATCTCCACACTTTCTTCGCGATCTCTTATTTTCCTTTGAAAAATATTGATCGGTTCTTCTCGAACTCTTTTCATACAAATATTAGCAGAAGATGGTGCTTCGTGTTTCATCTTTCTCGTTGTCTGTCTTTCTCTCCAGTCCAAAATCGACAACGACATCTCTTTGAAGAATGTGCAAATATGACTCCCTGTATATTTTATACTAGGGTAACAAAGCCGCGCTGCGCGGTATGAAAACATTTTTTAAAATTGTATATATATAACATCATTGTTTGTTGAATTTATTTGAAATTTGATATGATGAACTGAAACTTGTGTAAAATGTAACTAAATTTGAATGTTAAAGAATTATAGAGAAAAGAATTAACAAAAAAAACATGTTTCAGTTAAACTCTTAAGTATTAATAATAATATTTTCAAAGATATTGACGATACTAATTTTGTTATATAAAAAAATGTTTTTTAAATCCAATATGGATAAACATTTGTAAAGTTCAACAATGGATAACTAAAAGTAACATTTTTATATCATTTTTGCTGTCAGTGGCATTATGAGAGACGTAATTGCTTAGTTTGTTGATAAATTTGTTTGTATGATGAAAAAAAAAAGGAAAATGTAAATGTGATAAGAGATTTGATTGACTTACGCCCGTCTCATAACATACATGCATGATTAATTTATTAGTAATGGTATAAGAATTTGTGTAGTTAGAATATTAATTTCATCCAACACGATATAATGAAACACCGAATGTATAACTTTTTCATTGATTTAATCAGTAAAGAAAAAGGTTAGATTTGTTCAATTTAATCGAGTTGATCAAACCCCATGTGTAAATTGTTCATGTGTAAAAGTAAATTATACAATATTGCTTGTATTTAAATTTTTGGATGTTAATTGGAAAATTTATATGCTTCCGTATCTTATCATGATTCTCACGGTCACGGATTATGAATTAATCGAAAAGTTAAAATCGTCTATATATTATTGCCAGAAAAAATTGCATCAATTTTGAATAAGGATTAGAAATGGACGATATAAATAAGTTTATTTTATCGTTTTACCTTGAAATAATTGTACTTTTAGATAGATAATTAATATTTTATATTAATATAATAATTATAATGTTCTAGTAAAGATTGAAAATTTTTTATATTAAATATAATATAAAGTGCATTTAATATAAGTTTAATATGTACAATTAATGACTAATTAAAATGCTATTAAATGCAAGAAAATTATTTTAATAAAAAAATCAAAAATGTGAAAATCAAGAAAAATATTTTGAAATTTCTGAGTGAAATCCTCTCCGATCTCCTGGTTTATTACGACTCCACAATCATTGATAATAAAGAATGCTTGAGAAGTTCAGGTTAATAACATTTTTTTAAAGCCGACACCCCTCTTATAATATACATATTCAATAATAGTGTAAAAATTTGTTTAATTAGAATAAAATTTTATTTCGACACAATGCAATGAAACAATGGGTGTATAGCTTTTTTATCGATTTTTCTTCCGATAAATGGTTGGATTTGTTAAATTTAATTGATTTGATCATAACTCATGTGTAATTTACTCATGCGCAAAATTAAAAATTTGTATGTATTGTTTGTATACAATTCCAAAAATTAAGTAGATATCTTGTACTTCCATAATTTATTACGACTTTCACAATCGTTGATAATAAAAATTGCTTGAGAAGTTAAGGCCGTCTATCCTATAATCATCCGAAAAGGAAATATAATGATCTTGAATAAGAAATAAAAAATTACGCAATATAAACAATTGTTAGTCGTCATTTACCTAAAAATAAACTTAACTACATATAATTAATATTTAATATTGAAATAATAACTATAATGTTCAAATAAAGTTTACTAATTTTTAAACAAATTAAATAGAATAAATTGAATAGATGTTTAATAGGTGTAATTAATGACTAATTAAATTGTCATTAATAGTTATTTAATACAAGAAAATAATTTTAATAAGAAAAATCAAAAAAATGAAAATTCAAGAAAAATACTTTAAATTGTTCAGGTTCATTTTCGATCTCCTGCCATTATAATATATATATATAGATAGATAATCGATGATATAAAATTTTTGTTATGAGAAAAAGTTATTAGTTTTTCTTTCTTCCTAAACTTCAATTAGTGGATTGTATTTAACAATTAGATTCAAATTACTTAGTTTCTAGATTAATCTAATTAAAAAATTTGAGATTTAAAGTGCATATTGATGGATTGATCGTGTCATTTTCTAATATCTTTTTGTCTTCTTCTCTAAATTTCAAGATTGAATTCTCGAAAAGGATAGAAACTCCACATCAATCAGCATAAAACTTTTTAACATCGAGGTGTTCGAAATCATGATTAATCTTTCCCAATTTTGCTATTACATTTGTCATTTTTTCTTACACCTTTTCATCTACCACTTCATTCATTTAGTCATGAATTCCTCTTGCATCGTCTTTTTCAAACCATTTTTTTTTTGCACTTAAAAGATCTGTCCAAATGCCAATTTGATCCGTGACTTGGTTTTTTCACTTGCTCTCCACCGCCATCTTAACAACAATTATAATTTATGAATAAATACATGATTAAAAAAACGCTCATTAGATAATTACATCTAAAATTTAATTTTTGTGTATATGAATTAGAGCAAATTAAAATATTTAAACACTCATTTAAGTCATCGAGGTTGAATTTTTGATATTAGATCATGATTAAGATTATCTTATATGATAAAATACCTATGCAAATATTTTTGAATTTTTTAAAATTTCCTTGTCTCATTTATATTTTTTAACCCAATCATTTCGTATAAATATACTCCAAAATTACATTATTAGAAATTTATATCTTTTAATCAAAAATGTGTACTTAAATATAAAATTTAAAATAGTTGATAACCTAATTAAAGATCCAGAAATGAGTGCGGACTCAAGTAGTAGTATGATATTATATTGTGTTTTAAAAGGTCAATCGTGTTATTTCCATTTAACACATAAACTAGCCATGTTTGGCGCGGTTAATAAAATTTTATTTTTAGTTATTAAAAATAGATAAATTAATATAAAAGTTAATAGGTATTTAAAAAATTTCCTAAAAAAAGTGATTGAATACAGTTTGTATGAATTATTAGTTGGAACAATACTCTCATTATATATCAAGAATTTTAATAATCTTAAAAATATTATAAACATGAAAAATAGCAATTACGATAATAAATATAACTAAATAACGTTTTAAAGCCGACACCCCTCTCATAATATACATGCTCAGTAATAGTATTAGAATTTATATTATTAGAATATTAATTTATTTTGACACAATATAACGAAACAACATGTGTATAACATTTTCACACAATAAAAAAAGACGCAATGTGAACAATTTTAAGTCGTTAATTTACATAAAAATAATCTTAATTTTATACATATAATTAATATTTTATATTGATATAATAATTATAATGCTCAAATAAAGTTTTTTAATCTTTTATATTAATAATTTGAAGTAAATTTAATATATATATATATATATATATTTAATAAATTTAATTAATGATTATTAAAATGTCAATAAGATGCCATTAAGCTGCTACTTAATGCAAGAAAAAAATTTAATAAAAAAAATCAAAAAAGCGAGAATTCAAGAAAAATATCTTAAACGCTTCTAGCGCGTTTTTGATCTCCGGGCATTATAATATACTCTTTCCGTCCCTCTCATTTGTTTACAAATGAGTTGGGCACGAAAATTAAGAAAAAATGTAAAGTAGTGGAGAAAAGTAAGAAAAGTGAGTAAAGTAGTGGGGACCAATCAATATTTTATGTAATAAAGTGAGTTTAGTGGAAGAAAATTAGTGGGTGTAGTTATTTTTTATATTATAAAACTTTATTATTTTGGAAAAATTTTGGAATGTAAAGAATTGAGAAGGATATCCCAAAAAGGAAAGTGTAAAGAAATGGGAGGAACAGAGAGTATAATGCTCAAATAAAGTATGTAAATCTTTTATATAAATAATATGAATTAAATTTAATATATATATATATATATATATATATTCAATAAATGTAATTAATGATTATTAAAATGCCATTAAATGCCATTAAGTTGCTACTTAATGCAAGAAAAAAATTTAATAAAAAAATCAAAAAAGTGAGAATTCAAGAAAAATATCTTAAACGCTTCTAGTGCGTTTCTGATCTCCAGGCATTATAATATATATAGATTAGGGCAGCCAATCGAGAGATATGTATAGGGAGCACCAGGCTTTTATAATCATATATATTAGATAGTATGATAATCTAATATCAATTAAGATTATGATCATATGAGATATAAAATTGAATTATCACTACGAAACCAGATCAAGTACGAGTTGTCGATCAGAAATCGATTAGAATTTTATTTTCAATTCCTTCATTATCTTTTATAATTATGTTTTTATATAATCATTAATTTTAAAAATTAATTTAATAAAATTTGAAGTAAATTTAATAAATGATTTGATGATTTAAAATTTACATAATAAAATTTTAAGTTAAATATGTCGTTGACGGGATTCGAACCTTAAATATTTAGTAAAGTAATTTAATCATTAAATATAGCTTATAGTTACATCTAACAGTTATTATTAATTATTAAAAATCTAACGGTAACATGGTGTCATATTTTTGGGTATACATTAATGATTGTAAATTTATGTTTTCAATTAAAAGATAGTGTATTTAATTAGAAAAGAAATATTAATGATTCGAAGATTATCATACTATCTAATATATGATTATATGATTATAATTAAAAGATAATGTATTTAATTAGAAAAGAAATATTAATTAAAAGATAGAGCATGCCCGTGTCTCGCACGGGCTATAAAACTAGTTTTTATTAATTCGAAAGTGGATATATTAAAATTTTGTAGAAAATATTAAATACAAATTCATTCTTTGAATCATGTAATATTGAACTAATATAAAAAAAATAATTATTTCACATACGTAATTCCATAAAATTTTAATTCCGTTTAGAAGTTGAACGAAGACCTAGCTTCCCAGCTGCCTACAATTTGGTGGTGAGTTATGCTTATCCTTTAATCTATAGATTCTCTTTCCGGCTTCTGTGTATGTGTGTTAAATCTTACATACTCCAACAGATTAAGATTAAGATTTCTAGTTTTATGTGTGTACCGTGTCTAGATAATATGACTCCACCTATGCTTGTTATTTTTTTTAAATTCTTCTTCCATTCTTTTTCATCTTTGATTTTAATTTAGGATTGTCGAATATATATAGTATAAAGTAAATATGTATTGAGTTTTTTTTTAGGATTCATTAGAAATTATTAAAATTTAATATTGATAATATAATATAACGTAAACATGTATAAAAATTGTCCATCCCGAAAAAGACTTATCACTAGTTTCTACGTAAAATTGGTTTTGGACCTATATACTAGAATTATCATCTGAGGTACTATAATCTATATCGAATAGAATTATTTTTGGATATTTTTTTAACAATAACAATAGTCTTTTTCTTTACTACTCGAATTTTGTTTTGGGTTAAATATTCTTTTTCTACACAAAATTGGTTTAGGCCTTCATATATATCTTATATATACCAACACAAAGCCTCGACTGAAAATAATACAGGACTCACTTGTATAAGCCCCTTTCCAGTTCCAGCCCCGCGATATGGATATGGTGAGTCATGTTTATTATTTGATCTATTGCTTCTCTTTTATCCAGCCTTGTACATGTCTGTTACATCTCATGTATCATCATACAACCTACATGTTATTTGCTCTTTCGTTAATATATATGACTCCATCTATGCTTCTTATATATATATGGGGACCGGTTACAAAGCTACAGCATACCGTACCGCGGTACATGTACAGTAGGGTTTTTGGTGTGAAAACAAGGGGCCCATCTCTCTACGTACCGCAGAACTTTCTGCGGTATGGGTGTGCGGTACGGTATGCTGCAACATACATATGCTGTTGACCGCCAGCCTATATATATTATCTTCTTCCATTCTTTAATATCCATCATGTTTTTGTGTGTATTTTTCTCGGGTATCTGTTTTTACTTTTGTAATGTTTTTTTTCGTCAGATTACCGGCTCTTTATGTCATGCATGTACTAACATCCTCTTTTTTTCTTTTGTAAAATAATCCAGAAATTAGCAGAGGTGTACAATATAAGATACTCTGGTCCTGATGACAATTTGCGAGGCATAATAATGACAGCGGACATAAGAAGTGGTGGTCAATTCTTATTTAACGATATGGACCACCTGCATGCAGACAACCCCCTCGATTACCTGAATGACTACAATAGTGCCGAATTGTACCGGGAGGCGGACGAGCAATTAGATGTGAGTAGTAAGCCATTAATTACATCCGGGGATCTCATCATACTCAGTGGTCTTGCAGAAGCAGCAATTGAAGCCAATGGCGGCTTTCAACTCGATTTTTATCTATTTGGTGTTTTTTATGAATATGTATTTTTTGACAATGATGATTACAGGAAGACACTTTCTGTTCCTTTACATAAGATAATCCACGGGGACGGGGGCAGAAGACAACTCAAGATTAACTATGCAGTATTTGACAATGCAGTAGAAGCCCATGTAAAAGTTAAGTTGACTGGAGTAGACTCTGCCTTTGATTTTGATGGAACTGTTCATGCCATGACCAGTGCAATTGAGGATCCCGAATACGCAAGCATCCTTTACTTTAGGGATTATGATCATAGAATAAGATTGGAACCCAAACAGGAGATGATTCTTCCGTTGTCACGACATATTGTTGTTGTGCCATTAGGATCTCAGCTGATTCTACATTTTGGCTTGTCTGTAGATGACAAAGAAGAGTTGATAACCGTGACTTTTGTGGCTAAAGAAGGGCTTACATCTGATATACAAGAAATAGTGTATAGCAAGGGTGTGATCCAAGTAGAAGTCAATTGGAGGTCGTAAACACAATCTAAGAGGATGAACAATGGTTACGGATATTCACAATTATCTTTATTGTAAACAGGAATAAAGAACCTATATTAGTTGGGGTGTTGTGTGTTTGTGTAGCTCTACTGTTATTCACATTCAACTTGTGTGATTTTACAATTAACTTGCTATAATTCTATATATTCTACTTTACAAGGAAATGAATATGTATATATCTTCAGCAAAGTGGAAGGAAAAATTGGGAAAAAATGTCACTCATTTGTAAAATACATTAGGAAGCAACTAAAGTAATTCAATATTACCATGCACATACTGAGCTAAAGAAAAACAAAATCATAGTGCGTAGGAGGAAAGTGCTGGGTGTTAATCAATCTCATTTATAAAGAACGTGAGAAATAAGCAATCTAACTACCTCAATGTTATCAACAGAAATATACAACACATACCTACAGTTATCCAGATAACAAACCTGGAAAGAAAATTACTGCAAACCTCAGTACCACGATGTTAATCAACAATCTCCTGGGAAAAAAATTCGACCACATACTTTTCCGTCTAGCTACCATTGACTTCAATCTTCTTCACCATCACCTACTGCATGTAATGGCTCTCACTTTGGAACCGAAAACAATCTACTTTAGTGAATCAGATCTGGCTCGGTGGAAATATAGCACAATCCACACAATATTCAGAACCTTTTCATCTACTGCATAAGATCAAGCGTGACTGCGTGAGGAGCATTACACAATATAAAGAAAAAAAGAGCGCACTCATGAAACCTTTTTCTCACCATTTAAATTAAGAATATAATCTCCAAAGTGCAAGATTTTATGAAAATCAAGAAAAAATAGGGTAGACTTCAAATTTAAAACAATATATGTAAATAAAAGGGGAATAGATTTAGTGTGCTACAGTTGTTTCATAAATCATATAAAGGTAAATAACATTCCAAAAGGAAGAACATCCTGGATGAACTTCCATTTCTGATAAGTGGATTTTATATCCACTTGGATCGCTTCATTTCGGTTAAATTGATTCACTTGGCCTCAAGTTTGTTGTAGTTTTGATGTGTTTTGTTTAAGTGTGCAGGTTTGCAAGAATGTCGATTAGGGTTGATGTTTCCGTTAATTTTGGAGGAGAATTCGAGCTTAAGTATGAAGAAGGGAGTCAATCTTTAACTGTCATGAAGATTTGAAGTCAAGAGAAGTGATGGCGGAAGCATTTGTAAAAGGAACGGGAAGAAACGGAGCTCAAACGAAGAAATAATGCAGAAAAACTCAATCCGGCAGGAAGTGGCCAGGCAGATTGCGCCAGAATTGGGGCAGACTGCGCCAAAAATGCTGAAAACAGTTTGTAGCCAGGCAGACTGCGCCAGAATGGGGCAGACTGCGCCAGAATTGGGGCAGACTGCTCCAGAATTCGCTAGAAATTCCTGTTTTGCCCTAATTCGAGTTGTAATTGTATTTTAGGTGCTTTCTTGCACCTAAATCGAATTATAATTGTATTTTTAGGTATTTTCTTGCTGGGCAACATATTTAGGGCCTATATAAACACATCCAACCCATGTAATTCAGAGAATTAATGATTATTACATAGCATAACATAGAATTGCAAGAGAGAAAAAGAGAGGGAGATTTAACGCTCGTGACAAGCAACGGGTCAAGATCTACTTCATCTTTTGTGTTCTTTTCCTCTGGATTCTAGATTTGTTTTCTCAACTCTTTGTTTTAATAATATACTTATTTCATTCATATTTTGTTTCATACCATGTTTTCATCAAATCCCATGGTGACGAACGGTTCAATTATGAACTAATCGTTGTCATGGGATTCTAACGGATTTATCTATGTAACTTAGTAGTTTGATTGCTTTAAAGATTTATGTGTGGTGAATTCTTGATATCCTCGTATGGTTAATCTTAATGCTTTTAGATGCGTAGCTAACATCTAAATTGAATTGTTAATCTCTTGCAAAACGAGAGTGGATCTTGAGATTTAGAACTTGCCATGCTAGCATAGGATAGGTTGATGTTTTAACATCATGATTTGTAGCGTAAATAGAGATATTATGCTGCCCTATGTGATCTTAATAGACAACTTGTTCTTCAACCGTTATGTTTTCAAATCTTATAGAGATATAGGGTCTAAGCATAATTGGTGTCTATTCATCTTCTATCTCTTTTGTGGATGTATGATTAGTTTGGTATTCGTATACCGAGAGGTAACCTATACTTGTTTCGTGTTGTCTGATCAGATATCAAAACCATCACATGCATTGATTAAAGGCGTCAACTCTAAGTGAAGTAGATAATGAAGTTAGAGTCCCATGTTTATTCTCATATAAGTAATTCAATTTTAAATCTCAGTCGTTAATTAATTCTTAGTTTGATACTTTACATCTTAGTTACTTTAGTTAATTAAAACCCCAATTTGTTATTTGTCTTAGCAGTGAATTAAAGCTATACATTGTTGAATAGGTGCATTAACTAAATAGAAACTTAACCAGATCTCTGTGGAACGAACTTGAATTATATTACTTGTGACCACGTATACTTGCGTGATATTGTGTTAACAAGTTTTTGGCGCCGCTGCCGGGGATCATCGGTGTTTTGTTTTTAGTTTATGTGCTTGTCATCAGTGGTAGTTAGCGTTCACTGACTCGGATTTTATTACTTAGTTTGTTGTTTCTTGGTGTTTCAGGTACTTGAACGTGTATGCGAACACGTTTGCAAACTCGTAAACTGGTAGAAGAAGAACTTGCAGCAGCAAAAGAAATGGCAGATTTACCAGCAGCAGCAAAGGCTTTGAAGGATTATTCTCAGCCTAAGATCAATGACATTCAGTCTAGCATTGTCAGACCAGCTATTGCAGCAAATACTTTCGAAATCAAGCCGGGCACGATTCAGATAGTGCAGAATTCAGTTTAGTTTGGGGGTGCTCCTACGGAGGATCCTAATATGCACATCAGGGATTTCATCGAGATCTTCGACGCTTTTAAGTTTAATGGTGTATCGGAAGATACTATCAAATTGAGGCTTTTCCCATTCTCTTTGAGGGATAAAGCTAAGGGCTGGTTACACTCTCTACCAGCCGGTTCTATTACTACTTGGGAAGATCTTGCTCAGAAGTTTCTCACGAAATTCTTTCCCATGGCTAAAACTGCAGCAATAAGGAACGCTTTAACTCAATTTGCACAGCAATCTGGTGAATCTTTGTGTGAAACTTGGGAACGTTATAATTATAGATATTAAAAAAAGAACCTTGCACAGATTATAAGCCAATATAATTAAATTAAATTTCATAAACTTAACAAAATTTTTAATGTTATAATTCGTCACATTTTTTTTAGTTTATCAGTTGTTCCATTTGAATAATAATTGTTTAAATATCACTAAGTTAAATATAACTTTGTAAACTTCGCGCCCATAATAGAGGCAAAATTTGTTAGATGTGGTGGTTAAAATAGGAAAAAAATAATACAACTAATATATTTCTTGGAAATTTTTGTTCTAGTGGGGGCAAAAATTGGTTTATATAAAGTACTTAAATGTAATTTTCTATCAATATACTAAGTGGTTATATGTAATTTTTTCTAATCTAGTGGGGGGGTTTTATACCCCATTATGGAGCTCTTGCTCCATTAGTATTTCGCGTTGGCTATAAATCATTTTAATTTTTTTTTTAGAATTTAGCATCTAAAATTTAGTAAATATCAATTTTTTATTTATTTTAGCTTCATTTTGATTATTTTTTCATATAAAAAAATGTTATGTATTTTAAAAGGTAAATTACTTTTTCAAAAGCGTAAAATGCTATCGATAACATATTAAAAAAATTATAATGTTGGAATTAAAAATTTTGGAAGCATTTAATTGTAAAAAATAAAAAAAATGCATGAAATAATGTAAGTCTAAATATTTATAAAAAAATGTATTTTATAGGTTATAAGCTAGTTTGTATAGTATTTTACTTATTGGTTAATTTTTAAAAAAGAAATTATAAAATTATTTTACATTTTAAATTTTTTGAAGATATAGAGTACTAGCGTCTCGACTAAATTTTAGTATTTGACATGTCTTTTAAATTTAAAGAAAAAGGAATTATTCAAAAAAAATTAAAGAAAAAAGAAAAGGAAAAGAATCAGCCACGCACGTGGCATTGTGGATGGGGCCTGTAGGCCATATTGACACGGGCAATAGGCCGGAATGTCTCATGTCTGTGTGAGACATAGTGGGTGGCCCTGGCCAGAAAATTCATTATTCGTACGGATCATTTCAGTCTCAAGTATCTACTTGATCAGCGAATTAGTACATCCCCTCAGCAACATTGGATCAGCAAACTCTTAGGCTACAATTTTCAGGTGGAATATAAAGCGGGCAAGGAAAATCGAGTTGCAGATGCCTTGTCACGTAGAGATGACAATGTAGGACTGATTGCAGCAATTTCTGGGCCACAACTAGAACTTTTCAAAGCCTTGAAGGATAAGGTACAAACTTCCCATACATTGCAGTCCATTATCAACAACATAAAGCTGGGAAAATTACCACCAATATGGTCTTATGATAATGGATTGATATTCTACAAAAATAGAGCATATTTGGATTCTAATTCTCCTCTCATCCAAGTTGTAATTGCAGCTCTGCATAACCAAGGCCATGAGGGATACCAAAAGACTCTATTTCGCATAGCTTCCGACTTTTATTGGCCTGGAATGAAGAAAGTTGTTCAAGATTTCAGAAAGTGTTGTGCAATTTGTCAAAAGAACAAATCAGAGCATTTACAACTAGCTGGTCTGCTACAAACTTTGCAAGTTCCCTTGCAAGTTTGGGCTGATATTTCAATGGATTTCATTGATGCTTTACCTCCTTCATTTGGAAAATCAGTTTTGCTAGTCGTGGTGGATCGCTTCTCAAAGTATGCGCACTTTATTCCCATGTCTCATCCATACTCTGCAATGTCAGTGGCAAAAATGTTCTTTGATCATATATTCAAGTTAGATGGCCTGCCGGAAACCATCGTGAGCGATAGAGATGTGACTTTCACAAGCTCCTTTTGGACAGAACTCTTCAGATTGAATGGAACAAAGTTATCTTTTAGCTCAGCCTATCACCCACAAAGTGACGGTCAAACGGAAGTCGTTAATCGCACCATTGAAGTCTACTTACGTTGTTTCACCAGTGATCAGCCCCGTAAGTGGATGCAATGGATTTCCTGGGCTGAGTATTGCTATAATACTAGCTACCATTCTTCTCTTAAAACAACTCCCTTTGAAGTAGTCTATGGTAGAGCGCCACCTCGACTTTTAAACTATTGTTCTGGGCTAAGTCGAGTGGAGGCTGTAGAGCAGGAACTCAAAACTCGAGACAACATTGTGTCTGGAATTCGTGACAGACTACTACAAGCCCAAGATATCACGAAGAATACCTTTGACAAATCTCACAGAGAAGTACACTTTCAAGTCAGTGATCTGGTGTTATTGAAGTTACAACCTTATCGGCAACTGTCTTTAGCTTCCAACAGGAACAAAAAGCTCTCTCCTCGGTATTATGGCCCATTTCCCATACAAGCAAAAATTGGGACCGTAGCTTATCGTCTTCAACTTCCTCAAGTAGTCAAAATACATCCAGTTTTTCATGTCTCCTGTTTAAAAAAAATTTATGGATCTATTGATGAGACAACACCTACATATCCGGCTGTTCACCAAGGGGAAGTACTGCCAAGTCCAAAACCTGTATTAGACAAAAAGGTTATTGCAGGGGAATATCATGTTCAGATTCATTGGGATGGTTTATCTCCTTCTGAAGCATCATGGGAATCAGCTCAACATATTGAGAAACAATATCCAACATTCGCGCTTGAGGTCAAACGCTTTTTGGAGGAGCGGAGTAATGTTACAAGTAATACACATGGTCAACAACAAAGCATCCAGGTGGTTCCTTTTCGTCATTATTACAAGAGACGCAGTCAAAACAAGCAGTTGGGAACAGCTGCTTAAAGCAAAAGTTATGGGAGAAGATTATGTTTGATTGCAGATTTTTAGTTGGTTTGATTGCAGATTTTTAGCTTCTTAAAATTAGCAGATTTCTTGCTAATTGGTGCAGATTTTCAGGCTATTTGTTAGTAGCAGAATTATTGCTAGTAGTTGCTGATTTTTAGCTTATCCTTGTAAGTATTTAAAGGTCCATTGAGAAATAAGAAGGGGAAGAAAAATATTCCTTATCAATAATCAAATGAGATCAGTGAGCTCTCTCTCTCTAATTGAGCTCTCAGTATTTTTCTATTCTTGCCATCAGACAACAAAAATAGGGAGGGGTAGGAAGAATAAGAATAACACTCCTTTCAGGGAAGGAATCGATCAAGACTACATTGTAAAGGGTCCCATAACTCGATCCAAAACCCAGGCACCTATCATATCAATTATCAAACACCTAAACCAGATTAAAAAATTAAACCTAACCACAAAACAAAAGTTAAACAAATTAAATTCTAGAAACTTGGTGTCAATTTCAATTTCCATAATCAATTAAACTAAGAACCCTAAATTATAAACCCAAAACATAGCC
This sequence comes from Saposhnikovia divaricata, assembly GCA_036435485.1. Taxonomy (NCBI): domain Eukaryota; kingdom Viridiplantae; phylum Streptophyta; class Magnoliopsida; order Apiales; family Apiaceae; genus Saposhnikovia; species Saposhnikovia divaricata. The sequence goes on along the minus strand of CM071601.1, from coordinate 203,980,449 downwards.
AATCAATCTATATACACAAATTCCATATAAAAGTTTATAAAAGAAAATGCCAAAAGTCCATTCAGAATATTAGACCAAAATATTTTCTGGTTTCAAGTCACGGTACACAACTCCAAGCATGTGAAGGTACTCCAGTGCCAGAAAGACCTCAACAACATGAAATCTGCTCCGGTCACACAATATTAGACCAAGATAGTAGCCAAAGCCTAAACTACTAAAAGTAGAAAAGTTATGAATGCAAAATTCATATTTAATAAACTCGAGAAGTTTACCGAAACTTCGAATCTCGGTAAAAAAACCTAATACAGCATGTATGACTTTTTCTAAATACTATATATGATTTTTGATACAAGTAAAATAGCAATTATATGGGTAAAGAAGATTTTTTTTTTATTGAATATACTTGCACTACACAAAAGTATTAGCAAAACGAAATTTCTACCTCACTGCTTGTTCAGAAAAACTTTTGCACAGTTGCTTTTGCCGAAGAACATGCAGATCTCCACCTGGATAACAATCCATAACCAAACAGGAGAATTTATTTGTCCTGAATTCTGTATAAAGCGTGGGGAGAAATGGGTGGTCTAACATTTGTAGTATCTCATTTCTGTTTGAACCCTGGGCATCTTCTTCCTGGCAGCAAAAAACTCATTGCCATCAATTTCACAGAAAACAGGCACTCTGTAACAGTAAGCTTCCCAAGGTACACATTACCAATGTCCCCTCCACCAAGTTTTCTAAGTAACAATGCCTCAAACCCCTAAACTTCCATGCTGATTTTGGACATGACGAATGGCATCCCATTTCGTATCTGTTAACATGTGAGGCAAACAAAGTGCTGTTAATCTACTAGGTTAAGCAAGATATAAAACATACGAGTACTGCAAATGAGCTAATATTAAATGAGTTTTTCATGACATATAACAACCCTTTACCAGTAAAAAGGTCTGCAATGTTAACTATTAAATAAAATCAAATAAAATCACAAAAATCAAGAACAATTGAGAAGGAATTGCATAAAGCTTCAAACTTTAGAGAGATACATACCCCAAACAGACAAGACAATCCATTTAACTGCTATATAATTGTGCAAAACTCAACATATTCAATTCATTATAACAAAACTCAAGCTAAAAAGCATATAAATTAATTATACACAAATTAACAACTAAATTTCGAATAGCAATCAGCTTAATTCTTCTTGTCCATACCAAATTCAAACAGTTACAAATCTACTAAACACGAAAACAAAGATATATAAGCTATACATATACACGAAGAGTATCCTGACGAGAGGGATGCAGAGAGATTGAGAGAGAGAGAGAGAGAGAGAGAGAGAGAGAGAGAGAGAGAGAGAGAGAGAGAGAGAGAGAGGGAGGGAGAGGGGTAATGTTACAGCCTTACAGGTAATGTTTGCAGCTTCCTAATCGAACTGGATGGAGTTCTAATTAGGGCTTCTCAATCGAAATAGATAGACTTCTCAATCGTAGTGAATCGTTGAAACTTCTAAATTGCCGGAGAAGAGTCGCTGGAATAGTTCATTAACACCAACTTGATTTCATTTAACCACTAAACTAAATTTCATTTGACAACTATACACACATATTAAGACACATATATACGCACATATGTGAGAGAGACAGAGAGAGGGAGAGGGAAGTTACCCTGAATCGAATAGATGGAATTACGGCTTCTCCGTGAATCAAACTAGAATTCTCAATCGTAGTCAATCGTAGATGGAATTAGGGATTCTGTGAACTGCCTTCTGGGACCTCTACGCAAGTAACAGTTGTAAATTAGGGCTCGGAGTGAGAAAAAAGCGCGGTCGATAATTGGTAGGGATGGCAATCGGATCGGGTCGGGCGGGTCGGGTTTTGCCAAACCCGAACCCGAACCCGATTCTTTTGACCGAACCCGAACCCGAACCCGAACCCGAAAATACCCGAAATTATAAACCCGAACCCGAACCCGTTGGATACTAAACGGGTTTCGGGTACCGAAACCCGACCCGAAATCCAAAAAAATTAATAAATAATAATTTTTTTGTATTAAAAATAATATAAAACATAAATATATAAAATATTTTATTTTTTATTACATATTAAATATTAAATATTAAATATATATATATAATAATAGATAATATATATTAAATGTTAAATATTATGTATAAAATAATAGAAATAATAATATATATTAATTCGGGTTTCGGGTCGGGTTCGGGTTCGGTCGGGTTTGATACGGGTTTCGGGTTTTCGGGTCGGGTTCGGGTCGGTATTGGCAAAACCCAAACCCGACCCGAAAATGATTCGTGTTTAAAAATCAAACCCAAACCCGAATCCAAACCCGAAAATTTCGGGTTCGGTTGGACCCATTCGGGTCGAAACGGATCGGGTATCCATCGGGTCGGTACAAATTGCCATCCCTAATAATTGGGGCTAATCTATTTTAAATGTAAAATAATATGATTTTTTTTCTGATTTTGTTTTTGATTAATTATTGTTTATGTATCATGCGTAAAGATGGCAGAAATACCCGACCCGATGGATATCCGATCCGATCCAATCCATTTGGATCTACCCAAACCCGATTTTTTGGATTTGGATTTGGATTTGGATCTTATTTTTGGACCCGAAAGAGTTTGGATCTGGATTTGGATCTTAGGTGTCCGGATCCGATACCCGACCCGAAATCCGATCCGAACCCGAAACCCGATTAAAAACCCGATATATATATATATATATATATATATATATATATATATATATATATATATATATATATATATATATATATATAATGAATTATTAAATATATTAATATCTTACTTAATTTTATAACCGTGATACATATTACTTAATTTACATACATTTCACTAATTATTGTATCATTTCATTATTAATATTTACATGCACTTAATCTAATTATTGTTTATTATATCATTTTATTATTAATATTTACAATTAATAGTTAAATAATCAATTTTTCTTTTAATTATAATATTTTAGTAATTCGGGTTCGGGTCTCGGACCTCGGGTAAAATCCAAACATTCGGGTTTCGGGTAAAATCCGATCCGAAATCCGTTGGATCCGGGTCCGGGTCTTAGTTTTCGGGTATTTTTCGGGTTCGGGTCGGGTCCGGGTCCTGTAAAAAAAATCGGGTCTGGATCTGGATATTGAAAAACCCGACCCGACCCGACCCGTTGCCATCCCTACGTATAAGAGCATCTCCAAGAGGCTCTTTATTTAAGCTCTTAAATGAAAATATAAAGAGGATGACTTAAAATGAGTCTCCAAGAGACTCTTAGAGGCTCTTTAAAAAGTTAAGAGCTTCTTCTCTCTCCTCTATTTTAGGAGCAACTAGTAGCTCTTAACTCAATATTTTATTAGTAAAATAGTGGTTTTTCTCTCTCATCTATTGATTGTTTCTTCAAGTGGAATTTAAATATGAATAAAATATAAAATAAAGAGCTATAATAGAGAGCATTGTTGGAGTTGACACACAAATCAATGTAATAACTTGCTAAGAGCTTAATTGTTTATAATATATTTAGGAGTGAGCTAAGAGACTCTTGGAGATGCTCTAAGGGGATATACTATAATTGGGCGCTCATATTTTTTTTTACATTTTATAATTTTTTTATTCACCTTTATATGTTTGTTTTAAAAGGTAAGCCGCATATCGTTGAACTATATACGTCTGTTATAAAATAATTGACGTAAATAATTTTCCAACAGACATATAAAACTACCTTATACAACAGTTTAAGCACAACAGACGTATAAACATGTCTCTTTCTAACATATACGTCTGTGTAGTGCTCAACAGGCGACTGTTCCTCCTACAACATACGTAAATGGGAAGACGCATAAGGTAGTTTTTGTACTAGTGTGAAAAATTAAATTCTATATTAGGAAGAACATAAATTTAATTTATAATCGTTTGTGTATTACTTAATTAAATTTTAAGTCGAAGTAAATGTATACATGACTATACATAACAAGCCATGGTGAGATTTCTGATTTGAATAGCGATGATTTGTATGAAGACTTGTGTATGTTGCGTCGAAATTTGCCAGAAGATACTAGGAGGGCAATAGTTGTGTTAAGTTACATAAAAAAAGATGGAAGGTAGCTATCCAAATGCTTGGATTGCTTACAGGATTCTTCTAACGATACATGTTACAGTTGCTTATGCAAAATGGAGTTTTTCAAAAATAAAGCTGATTAAATCCTAACTTCATTCAACCATGTCTTAAAAAAAGGTTAAGTGGTTTAGCTATGTTATATATAGAAAATGATATGGTTCAGAAACTTGATTATGCAAATTTAATTGATACTTTTGCATCAAAAAATGCAAGACGTGTTATATTTAAATAAAATAATAAGATTGTTTTACGTACTATGTTTTTTGTATGTCTTATTAGTAAATTTTAAGCATATATTTTGTATCCGGAAAGAAAAATTTAGGACCCCAAAATTTAGGTTCATCTAGGACCTCTCGAATCTGAGGACGGCCCTGGTGAGACATTACGCCTTGGCACTCTGGGCTTCTGGTTGTTCTGGTTTATGGACTCTCGGTAGTTTTATTATTTTCACATATAGTAGAATTATGAAAAGAAATTATTTATACTTAAATTAAAATTAGTTAGACATAACATATAAATTGTCCAATATTAAAAACTAATGTTAAAAAATTAAAGTTATCATTTTGCAACCCATGTTTAAAATAAAAAAGAGATGTACGTATTAATTAAGCTGGACTAATTTTTCCTAGTATTCTACCAAACAAATATTCGGCTGTACAAGTACAATTACTAGAAAGAAAGATACAAATGTAATCACCACTATTAACTTTAAAAGATAAACATGATCGATCGATGTTCACAACGGTGTATATGTAATACAGAACCTTTAAACCTAACATTTTCTTTACAACAATTAGAAAATAAAGAGACTAAAATTTGATCATCACGTTCTAGGTCTTTGACTCCTCGGCGCTCTAGTTATCAATATCCTTTACGTTGTTCCACATAACTAGCCTTAGATTTTCACATTGCTCTCTGTGAGCTTGGGTTAGTTCCCAGGGTTTGCTCCACAAAATTTTTAAGTCTGTCGATAGGCTGCTCCAGTTAACCTCCATTTTTTCCATGGATTCACTAATACATGCACCTTCAGGTTTAGTGTATCCACTTCTAATCAGTTCGAACACATTTTCAAACCTCGAGGATTCCGAAAACATTTGTATGATTACCAAACACGATTTAGCAACATCTTTTCCATTCCTTTCCTTCGTTTGACTTAAACAATTCACTGCATTGAGAAGAGCTGTCTTACCTAGCTAGTTGGATTTTTGTTAGCTTACAATCTGCCTTCCTTCTTAGAGAGGGATAATTGCTCTCTATCCTACAATCGTGGGCATTCACTAGTTCTATTAAATCCTGACTTGGAACATCTGTGTCTTTGAATATTTTCATAAAGGATTCAAGTGAATCAGTAAAAATATATAAATCGAGTTTGGGTTCTTTTCCATGTTTAGATATGATCTTATCTTTTTTGTTAATCTTTCTCCCTTCCTTGCCCCATGCTACTGAATATGCATCTCGTTGTCGAAAAATAAGAATTAACTCTCCATGGTCTCCTACGAGATGCAAAGGCAAGATTCTTTCTTTCTCAACCTCGGGTAGGGTCCTAACATCGCCTCTAAAAATTTTACCCCATGTTCTTCGAACTTTCTTGATAAATTTCTTGTAGGTTTTGGCACTACTGCCTTTGATCTTGAATGTAAGTATTTTCTTCATAATGTAGCTTGCGTGTGATATATATATATGTATATTTAGTTTCTAGGTATATATAGTATCATATGTATGTATCACTAGTACGAATGTATGTATTACTTATTACTTACGAATTATATGCAGGTATAGTAAGGTGATAGTATATATCGAGAGAGTCTGGGACACTATACATGTAGCAAAGCAAGCAAGTGCAGTTCATTAGATATAAGAGATCTCTACTTCCGTGTATATATATAAGAAATTTTTGGCAACTTATCAAATCATAGTGTTATTTGGATTTGATAGACTAAGGAAATTTTTTAAAACCTACTCAAGACAGGATATGAACATTACCTATATACTAAATCCTAAACTAAAAAGGTTTATGCTACTGTTATGATTTTTTATTTTATCACAGGCAAGCTTTTATAAATTTATGATAGGATTTTGCCTATATAATTCACGTATGTATCATAAATAAAAAAAAAGTTTTTATAAATAAAGTAATATATATTATTGACGCATGACGAACAAGATTTTTTTTTTTTTTGGGTAGAAAAACAATTGAAGTAATAATCCTTGATTGTAACAACTTTTGAAATTTTATTTTTCAGTTTAACAAAACAACCAATAAAAATATATAAATAATATATATATATAAAAATAAATAAATCATGGTCCACATTTTTAAGGGGTAAAAATATATAAAAAAATATATATGTTTAACCCCTTGAAAAGTAAATTGAAGTGCAGATGTGATGTGACGTACTTGGATGAGCTGGCATCTTACATAAACAAAAAATATGGTACAGTACTTAATTGGTAAGGCGGCTATCTCATCTTTGGTGGGTATGTAATGTATGTATATATCAAGTGTCAAGAAAAAAGGAAGCCTGTACTTGCCTCAATTACAAACTTGAGGAGAAATGGCGTTGTGAAAAGGTGTGTTTGTTAAGCTTTTATCTCAGTGCTTCTATCGAGTTTACGTTTATTTCTAGACTCCAATTTTTTTTTATTTTTTTTTATTTGTTTGGTATAAATTTCAGAATGAAGTGGAGCAACCAGATCTCGATCTCTATGATAAGCTTTGAAGAGGATGATAAGAAACAGAAATTGAGCAAAACATTACCCAAATTTGAGGGGTATGCAAATTACAACTATTGTGAATCTCAAGTGTGAAAATTCTTGAATCAAATGGAAGCCACTTTAGCATAATCTCAACTAATAACATTTTGAGTTTGGGTTTCATTCATACTTAAGTCTATAATTCTTGATTGGTTGTCTAAAGTTACGTACTTTAAGCTAAAACAAACAAGTCTCACACATATTGTTTAAAGATTGGGCTATCTGTACTTAGTCCCCGATAAGTCACGAGCAATCATATGACACCACGTGAATGATTCTGAACAATTCCTTATGCAAATCACTTGATTGCTTTTTACACTTATGAAAAAGTTTGTTCCGAGTATTTGTATAATTTATGTAGGATAGTGCCAGAGGCAGATAGGAAATTGGTCTCCACACTTTAGTCAAATGTTATATTTTTGGTTTCTCGTGTTTTTCATCATATAATTGCTTTGCTGCTGCAGTTCCTGTCTTGCAACTGTGAACCCAAAAGTGAAGATTAATATAGTACGGATTATGTCTTGTGTTACGTTCTAAAGTTATGTTTTGCGGGTAAGGGTACAACGTACAAGAACGGTGAAGTGAGCTCAACAAGTTGTTGAGTTTTATCATTCCCTTGTGACAAGGGACTCCAGGAAAGAATCTTACAATGAGGGAGCCTATGGTACGGTGAATGTTCAATATGTTCGTAGTAGCGTTATTGGTGAAATACAGAATAAATCATCACATCTAATTGCTCTCAAGTCCCTGACCTTTTCATTCGTCTTTTATCATTCTTTACAATAGCTAGAATTTAATTTGCTAAAAGCTATTGTCAAGTTTTTCTGATTAAAACTCAGTGAATCCCTATTAATCCAGTATTGTTGGGCTTTTTTCTTTGATCACAATTTGTATATAATGACGTGTACCACAACAAACTAATAGTTGAATCTTTGCTCGGTGTTCAGATAAAGGCGGATGCCGAGACATAAGAAAAATATTTGAAGGTGTGGTGACTTTCGTTAAATGGCTGGATGATAAACTTTGCTTCTTTGCAAGCTTAGCCAACTATTCATTAACTTACTCTTGAGGCCTGTTCTAATCAAAATGTACAGTTGTACTTGTTGCTTTTCTGCTCAATTGTTAACTTACTTTTTTCTTGCCTCTAAATTATTTTGCCAGTGTGATAAATCTAGAAAGGGTGATTTTTTAATTGTTTTTCTGGTTTACAGTTTTTTTGTTATGAGTAGACGAAGCGGTTTATAATTCGAAAGGGAACACTGAATTGAATTAATGACAATATATCATTGTTATATCTTAGGTCCTCGTCACAACAAGGTTTTAAATCTAACTTGAATAAGGATGTTAAACTTCATCAAAGAGGGTAAACTCCGGACTGTCTTTATATAATTGAAGTTCCAGCGAACTTCTAAACGTTCCAGTGGCAAATAGATATGAAAGAATTTTGATGCACGTCTATAGATATTGTAGTTCTATTACGGCTTAATTAATTCTTCAGTCTGAAAAATAACCTGTACTGCTAACTGCTAAGCATTTAGATGTTCATGACTGAGTGCTGGTGTGGCAGGTACAGTGGTCACTTTCTTATTGGCCATCTCGACTTTTTGTAGGATGTATCTCTGTAGCTGTTCTTGAGGTTTGTTTCACTACTCCCATGTCATGCACAGGTTTGACCATCAAACAGATGCATGCTAGGTCTCTGCTAAGTGTGCTGTATACAAGAATTTGTTAAGTTCAAAGAAAGCTACTGTAAATTATTTTTAGTGTGACTATCCCACCCAAGGGCCTGTGTGGAATTGTAACAATTCGAAAAAAGCGTTGATCAGGTGCATGAGTGCATCCATTTTCTTATAGCTCAGGAATCCATGCAACAAACAAATGTGAAGAAAGAAAAGTTGAAGAATTATGTTATCATGTATGGTAGTATATGGAATATATGAATTATGAAAGCAAAGACATAATATATGTCATCAACCAAGCAATTAATCGTTATATATTTTTGCTAATCATATTTGCTGCTTGACTTTTGACAAAAAAATAAGAAAGAAATGTACGGCAATGTAGTTCATCATGCCTCATTAATGTTATCAGTTACACTTTTTTTTTTTTGAAGTTTTATCTATATCTTGATATTTACGGGGCCGGTGTTCTATCAATGGGGAAGAGTGAAACTGGGGTAACATATATATGTTGTACATCAGGTGAAAGTAATTGGATTCTAGAGTTGGAAATGAAAGTTCATCCAGGACGTTCTTCCCTTTATATGATTTATGAAACTACAGCACAATAAATCTCTCCCCCTCTTATTTGCATTTATTGTTTTAAGTCTATCCCATTCTTTCTTGATTTTCATAAAATCTTGCACTTTGGAATATTATGTTCTTAATTTAAATGGTGAGAAAAAGATTTCATGAGTGCGCTCTTTTTTTTCTTTATAAATGCTCCTCACGCAGTCACGCTTGCTCTTATGCAGTATCTGAAAAGGCTTTGAATATTGTGTAATTGTGGATTGTGCTATATTTCCTTCGAGCCAGATCTGATTCACTGAAGTAGATTGTTTTCAAAGCGAGAGCTATTACTTGCAGCAGGTGATGGTGAAGACTGAAGAAGATTGAAGTCACTGGTAGTGGAAAAGTATGTGGCCGAATATTTTGCCCAGGAGATTGCTGATTAAGTTTGTGGTACTGAGGTTTGCAGCAATTTTTTTTCCAGGTTTGTTATCTGGGTAACTGTAGGTATTTATCTGTATATTTTATATTTATGTTGATAACATTGAGGTAGTTAGGTTGCTTATTTCTCACGGTCTTTATAAATGGGACCATAAAACACCCAGCACTTTCCACTAAAACACTGTGATTTTGTTTTTCTTTAGCTCAGTACGTTCATGGTAATATTGAATTACTTTAGTTGCTTCTTAATGTTTTGACTTAATTGCATGAAGATGGATTGAGTTATAATTTTTTTGCACAAAAATGGCCGACCTATAATAATAGGCGTCCATGTGGCTCAACTTTAAATATTTTAGCACCCGATTGCTTTCCGTCAATTCACATTAACAGACATTATTGTCCTTTATAATTTATATAGACCACAGGGTTAAAGTGGTAATTTAGCACAATTTTATATACAAACTTAAAGATTATATATTCACTGTACATATACAACACGCAACACCTTATATATGAATGGCACCTCGATAGAGCACTGCAAGAACTTCTTCCTTTTTTGCCCTAGCAAGATCTCCCAGAGAGACTTCATGAGAATGGGACTCATCGGGCATGTGAAAGCCATTTATAGAGATAGATGTCTTGATCTTTTGATTGAACTCTCTAAACTCAATCAACTAGTTTGTGGAATTAAAGATGGAGTTAAGGAAATTCAAAGAAGAAAGAGAGGCACAGACATGCATCACTAATATGGTTACAAGCTGATATGGTCACAGATCTGACCATACAACGATCTTCATCACTAAAATACACTAAAATTAGATGAACACACGCAGTGTGATTATGACACATGCAAGTGCATTGATTATGATCGTTCCAAACCTTCAATAGTACAGATTACTAGGACACAATAATCTTTTAAACAATTTTTGTTTTATAAATTACCTAATAAGGACAATGACAGACAAACAGACAATGAGGAATAACTAATTGAAATTTCTAGTGCAAATGCTACCCCTCAACAAACACAGGAAACATTATCTAAGCTTAGAACCACCCTCCAAATAGGTGCCGACATCAACATGGTCGAAATTCCTAAATCGGTGTTCAAGCCAGTTCAAGAACTGGCCATGAATTGACTCTGCCGGAAAGATATACTTATAAACGCATTGATGAGGCAATCGATGTTAATTCACCAGCAATAGATATTCCGGTTATTGATCTCAACTCTCTGAGATATACATCACCATCTGCGGATAAAGAACTCAAGAAACTAAGAACATCCTTAAGTTCATGTGGTTGCTTTCAGGTTTGTGCTGTTGCTTAATTAACTAAAATAGCTATGTTTTCTTTAACTTACATTTGGATTTTAAGGAGTCTGGTGATATGTTTTGGTATGTAGTTAATCACTTTTTTTTCCAGGCAATTAATCATGGAATGACAACTTCATTTCTTGATCAAGTGGCAGTATTGACAGAGAATTCTTTGCACTTCCAATAAAGGAAAAGCTTAAGTGCTTAAGAATTGCTGATGATATGGAAGGATCTGCTAATGATATAGTGTTCAGAGAGCATCGAATTCTTGATTGGACTGACCGTGTGTATCCTGAAAATTTTAGGTAACACACTTCTCATAACAATAAGAGTATAAGATCACCTAACATGGTTTAGAGCTCGGATTTAGTAGAGGTATCGGGTTCAAAACCTCATAGTCTCAATTCACAAGTGAGATTGTGGCCTTTAGTAGATTGTTATGTTAGTCCACTCCATTAAGTGAAGGGAGTTATTCATACCTACAATATCAAGTGATTGTGACCTTTAGAGGGTTTGTTGTGTTAGTCCACTTCTGCAAGTGAGATCTTTTTAGTGGCTCTACTAACACACATTAAGTTTTGGTAGAATTGACAGTTAACTTTCAAAAAGCTAAATATACAGGTAGCTCAGTTTTAGTGTAATTGTGGCAACATATGGTTTCTACTGCAGAATACTCCGATAGGTTAAAATTGTTAAACGAAGTTGTCTTAAAGGCCTTATCAAGGTCACTGAACTTGAAAGAAAGCAGCAAGTTTTTATTAGTTGCAACAATGAGCTTTCAGAAGACTTTTATCGTTATATTACACTTCTAATGATTACAGAGTCATTAACAATAGGTTCGAATCAATTCAAGTACGAATCTGCTGCAAAGAAACATCTATATGGCTTCACAATATCATCTATATGGCATGATTTCGGAAAATGAAACTTCTTTTAAGTTTAGTACCTGATAAGTCACGAGCAATCATATCACACCACATCAATGATTCTGAACAATTCCTTATGCAAATCACTTGATTGCTTGACACTTGTGAAATAACTTCATTCCGAGTATTTGTATGATTTATGTAGGATGGTACTAGAGGAAGATAGGAAATTGGTCTCCACACTGTGTTCAAATGTTATATTTTTGGTTTCTCGTGTTTTTCATGATATAATTGCTTCGATGCTGCAGTTCCTGTCTATGAAACTTGCAACTGTGAACCCAAAAGTGAAGATTAATATAGAACGGATTATGTCGAAAGATGTTAGTGAACATCAATGTTTTCTAGACATTTTTAAAACTTTCCTCTATTACTTCATCTTTGCATTATTACTTTAGCTTCTCAATTCAAGAACTGGTAGCGTTGCAATCCTTGGATATCAAGGATTAAATTTAAGGCCAACTCATCCTTTTCCACTGGGCAACTTGCCGGGCATCCCAAATGCAACTCCATCATGCCATTCTGTGCATCAGGTAATCAAGTGTTCTTGAAACTATGCTTATAATTGTTTTCTGTCAAAAGCTTATTGAACTAAAAGTAGCTCGAAACTACAGGCTTTATTATTTTGCCAGTGTGATAAATCTAGAAAGGGTGATTTTTAAATTGCTTTTTTGGTTTTACAGTTTTTTTGTTTTGAGTAGACGAAGCGGGTTTAAATTTCGGAAGGAAACACTGACAATATATCATTGTTGTACCCTAGGCCCTCCTTGCGACAAGGTTTTAAATCTAACTTGAACAGGGATGTTAAACTTCATTAAAAAGGGTAAACACTGGACTGTCTTTATATCATTAAAGTTCCAGTGAACTTCTAAACGTTTAAGTAGACTTGTCTTGCAAATAGCTATGGAAGAATTTGATGCGCATCTGTAGATTATGTAGTCCTATTACTGCTTAATTAATTCTTCACTGTGAAATATACCTTGTATTGCTGAGCATTTAGATGTTCACGACTCAGCTGGTGTGAGGCAGGCAGTGACGGATCTAGCCCCCCCCCCCCCCCCCAAAGAACCAAATATGAAGCAGGTATTATGAATTCTGTATGTAAAATATTTTCAGCTCAGTTGGTCATTTGCCATGTCTTCTTGGCTGAATATCACAGTTTGAATCCTCTGTATTGTTTTTTAACAAGTAAAATTTAAATTATTTTTTATTTTTTAAAATTATTATGTCAAACCGGCCACCCGGTTACTTTCTTATTGGTCATCTCGACTTTTGAAGGATGTATCTCTGTAGCTCTTCTTCGGGTTCGTTTCACTACTCCCGTGTCATGCATAAATTTCACCGTCAAACAGGTTCATGCTAGGTTCTGCTAAGTGTGCCATATGCAAGAATTTGTTAAGTTCAAAGAAAGCTATTGTAAATTATTTTTAGCGTGACTATCCCAAGGGCCTGTGTCGAATTATAACAATTTGAAAAAGCGTTGATCAGGTGCATCCATTTTCATATAGCTCAGGAATCCTCACAACAAACAAATGTGAAGAAAGAAAAAATTGAAGAATTATGTTATCATGTATGGTAGTATGGAATATATGAATTATGAAAGCAAAGAGTCCAAAGACAATATATATGTCATCAACCAAGCAATTAATCGTCATATATTTTTGCTAATCATATTTGCTGCTTGACTTTGACAAAAAAATAGAAAATGTACGGCAATATAGTTCATCATGCCTCGTAATTGTTATCGATTACCCCTTCTATTTTTTTTTTTTGAAGTTTTAACTGTATTTTGATATTTACAGGGCCAGTGTTCTATCAGTGGGGAAGAGTGAAACATGGGGTAACATATATAAAGAAAACAGGAGAAAATTATATATATGCTGGAGAGAATCAACAGATGCATGTGTGTGATTGTGTGTATATGACAGTTGATGTTTGTTGTATGATATCGCTTATCTATTTTTCTGAGCACGTCCTCTTTTTTGTTTGAACCTTAGCAAGTCGATCCCATATGAAAAGTTCATCGAAGGCACGATTATTTTACATGTTGTACATCAGGTGAATGTAATTGGATTCTAGAGATGGAAATGGAAGTTCATCCAGGATGTTCTTCCCTTTGGAATGTTATTTACCTTTATATGATTTATGAAACAACTGTAGCACAATAAATCTATTACCCTCTTATTTGCATATATTGTTTCAAATTTCAAGTCTACCCTATTCTTTCTTGATTTTCATAAAATCTTGCACTTTGGAGTTTTATATTTTTAATCTAAATGGTGAGAAAATAGTTCATGAGTGTGCTCTTTTTTTCTTTATAATGTGTTGCTCCTCACGCAGTCACGCTTGATCTTATGCAGTAGATGAAAAGGTTCTGAATATTGTGTGGATTGTGCTATATTTCCACTGAGCCAGATCTAATTCACTGTAGAATTAACATCGTGATACTGAGGTTTGCAGTAATTTTCTTTCTAGGTTTGTTATCGGGATAACTGTAGGTATGTATTGTATATTTCTGTTGATAACATTGAGGTAGTTAGATTGCTTATTTCTCACGTTCTTTATAAATGAGATTGATCAACACCCAGCACTTTCCTCCTACACACTGTGATTTTGTTTTTCTTTAGCTCAGTATGTGCATGGTAATATTGAATTACTTTAGTTGCTTCCTAATGTATTTTACAAATGAGTGACATTTTTCCCAATTTTTCCTTCCACTTTGTTGAAGATGTATACATATTCATTTCCTTGTAAAGTAGAATATATAGAATTATAGCAAGTTAATTGTAAAATCACACAAGTTGAATGTGAATAACAGTAGAGCTACACAAACACACAACACCCCAACTAATATAGGTTCTTTATTCCTCTTTACAATAAAGATAATTGTGAATATCCGTAACCATTGTTCATCCTCTTAGATTGTCTTTACGACCTCCAATTGACTTCTACTTGGATCACACCCTTGCTATAGACTATTTCTTGTATATCAGATGTAAGCCCTTCTTGCCCTTCTTTAGCAACAAAAGTCACGGTTATCAACTCTTCTTTGTGGTCTACAGACAAGCCAAAATGTAGAATCAGCTGAGATCCTAATGGCACAACAACAATATGTCGTGACAACGGAAGAATCATCTCCTGTTTGGGTTCCAATCTTATTCTATGATCATAATCCCTAAAGTAAAGGATGCTTGCGTATTCGGGATCCTCAATTGCACTCGTCATGGCATGAACAGTTCCATCAAAATCAAAGGCAGATTCTACTCCAGTCAACTTAACTTTTACATGGGCTTCTACTGCATTGTCAAATACTGCATAGTTAATCTTGAGTTGTCTTCTGCCCCCGTCCCCGTGGATTATCTTATGTAAAGGAACAGAAAGTGTCTTCCTGTAATCATCATTGTCAAAAAATACATATTCATAAAAAACACCAAATAGATAAAAATCGAGTTGAAAGCCGCCATTGGCTTCAATTGCTGCTTCTGCAAGACCACTGAGTATGATGAGATCCCCGGATGTAATTAATGGCTTACTACTCACATCTAATTGCTCGTCCGCCTCCCGGTACAATTCGGCACTATTGTAGTCATTCAGGTAATCGAGGGGGTTGTCTGCATGCAGGTGGTCCATATCGTTAAATAAGAATTGACCACCACTTCTTATGTCCGCTGTCATTATTATGCCTCGCAAATTGTCATCAGGACCAGAGTATCTTATATTGTACACCTCTGCTAATTTCTGGATTATTTTACAAAAGAAAAAAAGAGGATGTTAGTACATGCATGACATAAAGAGCCGGTAATCTGACGAAAAAAACATTACAAAAGTAAAAACAGATACCCGAGAAAAATACACACAAAAACATGATGAATATTAAAGAATGGAAGAAGATAATATATATAGGCTGGCGGTCAACAGCATATGTATGTTGCAGCATACCGTACCGCAGAAAGTTCTGCGATACGTAGAGAGATGGGCCCCCTGTTTTCACACCAAAAACCCTACTGTACACGGTATGCTGTAGCTTTGTAACCGGTCCCCATATATATATAAGAAGCATAGATGGAGTCATATATATTAACGAAAGAGCAAATAACATGTAGGTTGTATGATGATACATGAGATGTAACAGACATGTACAAGGCTGGATAAAAGAGAAGCAATAGATCAAATAATAAACATGACTCACCATATCCATATCGCGGGGCTGGAACTGGAAAGGGGCTTATACAAGTGAGTCCTGTATTATTTTCAGTCGAGGCTTTGTGTTGGTATATATAAGATATATATGAAGGCCTAAACCAATTTTGTGTAGAAAAAGAATATTTAACCCAAAACAAAATTCGAGTAGTAAAGAAAAAGACTATTGTTATTGTTAAAAAAATATCCAAAAATAATTCTATTCGATATAGATTATAGTACCTCAGATGATAATTCTAGTATATAGGTCCAAAACCAATTTTACGTAGAAACTAGTGATAAGTCTTTTTCGGGATGGACAATTTTTATACATGTTTACGTTATATTATATTATCAATATTAAATTTTAATAATTTCTAATGAATCCTAAAAAAAAACTCAATACATATTTACGTTATACTATATATATTCGACAATCCTAAATTAAAATCAAAGATGAAAAGAAATGGAAGAAGAATTTAAAAAAAAATAACAAGCATAGGTGGAGTCATACTATCTAGCCACAGGACACACATAAAACTAGAAATCTTAATCTTAATATGTTGGAGCACGTAAGATTTAACACACATACACAGAAGCCGGAAAGAGAATCTATAGTCTATCTATCTATATATATTATAATGCCAGGAGATCGGAAATGCACCAGAATCGTTTAAAATATTTTTCTTAAATTTTCACTTTTTTGATTTTTTTTTATTTTATTTTTTCTTGCATTAAATAGCATCTTAATGACATCTTAATGGCATCATAATAATCATTAATTACACTTATGAATATATATATATATATATATATATATATATATTAAATTTACGTCATGTTATTTATATAAAAGATTAACAAATTTTATTTGAGCATTATAATTATTATTCAAATTAAAAATATTAGTTATATGTATTAAACTAATATTATTTTCATGTAAATTAACGACTTAAAATTGTTCACATTGCATCATTTTTTATTACATGCTGAAGATTTTTGTAAACTTTTTTCGAACGATTGTAGCACAAACAATCTTAACTTCTCGAACAATATTTTATCAATAATTGTGGAATCGTTATAAGTTATAGAAGTATAATCTTTGGTTAAAATCTAGAATTTATACAAAATAATATTGACAGATTTTTTATTTTTTACATAATAAACTCAATCATTTTATTGCGCAATTAAGTCGATAAAAATGTTATACACATGTTGTTTCATTATATTATGTCAAAATAAATTAATATTCTAATTATATAAATTTTTATGCTATTATTGAGCATATATGTTATGAAAAGGGTGTCGGCTTTCAAAACGTTATTTAGTTCTACTTAATATTGTATTTGCTACTTTTCATATTATTTTATTTCTAAGATTATTAAACTTTTTGATATATAATTAGAGTATTATTCCAACTAATAATTCATACAAACTGTTTTAAATCACTTTTTTAGGAAAATTTTAAAATACCAATCTACATATATTATAATAGCCGGAGATTGAAGAGGCTTTCACTCTGAAGCTTCAAAATTTTTTTCTTGATTTTTCACATTTTTGATTTTTTTATTAAATAATTTCCTTGCATTTAATTGGATTATAATTAGTCATTAATTGTACCTATTAAAGTTATATTAAATACACCTTATTTTATACTTAAAACAAAATTTTAGCCAATAATTATTATAATTATCTATATAAAATATTTTAGTTATTATTATTTCTTTATTAGAACATTTAAATTATTATATTAATATAAAATATTAATTATCCATATAAAAGTACAATTATTTCAAGTTAAAATGATAAACTAAAATTATTTATATAGTTCATTTCTAATCCTTATTCAAAATCATTGCAATTTTTTTGGAAATAATAAATAAACGATTTTAACTTTTCGATAAATTCGTAATCAGTGATCGTGAGAATCCTGATAAGTTACGGAAGTATATAAATTTTTCAATTAACATTTACAATTTAAAATACAAGTAATATTATATAATTTACTTTTACACATTAAACATGGGGTATGATCAACTCGATTAAATTGAACCAATCCAACCTTTTTCTTTAATGATTAAATCAATGAAAAAGTTATACATTCGTTGTTTCATTATATTGTGTTGGAATAAATTAATATTCTAACTAAACACATTCTTATACTAATACTAATCAATTAATCGCGCATGTATGTTATGAGATGGGTGTCGGCTTTGAATAACATTTTATTTAATACTTATAAATTTTTATTATAAAAATTATGTTGACAGTGTAATTTGGTAGGAAAAAAAATAAGAGGCCTTTATGGAGTTGATGAAGTTGATAATATGTTAGAGAATCTTCATTTTGCTTAAATAATTAATTTTAAACGACTTAGTGTTTATTCAGAATCCAATAATTTTTAGATTCATTTTTATTGGAGATAGAATATAATTACATGTACATATTTATTATAAGATTTGATAAAAAGTATTAAAATATGTGAGTACCATTTTGAACATGTGTCCATGAATTTAAATTAAATATTACATACAAATAAAGTTCTTACAAATAATGCTAAAAAAAATTAATCAAATGAATATATACAAGTGTCGGATCACTCCAAAAAATATGAAGCATGACTTACAAAATGCATTTGAATTCTCTTTTGTTTGTCATACAACCAAATTTATCGACAAGTTAAGTCAATCACACTTCTTATCACATTTACATTCTGCTTCTTTTCTTCGTCATACAAACAAATTTATCAACAAACTAATCAATCACATCTTTCATAATGGCATCGACAACAAAAATATTTCAAAAATGTTACTTTTACTTATCCATTGTAAAACTTTACAAATGTTTATCAATATTGAATTTCAAAAGCATTTTTTATGCAACAAAATAGATGTCATCAATATTTTCGAAAATATTATTATTAACACTTAAGAGTTTAACTAAAACATGTTTTCTTTCTTTTCTCTATAATTCTTAAACATTCAAATTTAATTACATTTTACAAAAGTTTCAATTTATCATATCAACTTTCAAATAATAAAACTCAACGTACAATGATGTTATATATACAATTTTAAAAAAAAAATTCGTGACGCGCGTAGCGCGACTTTGTTACCTAGTTATTATTATATATACTAGCCAATAACCCGTGCGATGCACGGCTTTTTTATATTTAAATAATTATTTATTTCATACATATTATTTAATATAATATTGGCATAATATATATTATTAAATAATAATCGTCTAATTAAATGATATATTATTCGAATTATGACTATATTTTGTCATAATAATATAAATATAAATGGAAGTATCGTATATATTTATAATCAAATTTTTGTTGATATTATCATATTCAAATTATGATTCCATAATAATTTATAATATAGAATTTAGTATTAATTTGTAATTGTGTGAACTTTTTATTGTTTATTATACGGTTTTGGTTTGTTTTCACTTTGTTGATTTATAATTTGTTGTAAATTTGTTAATAAATATGTGATAATAAAATTATTTAAATTTAATTTAAAAATATTTGGTTTCCAAGTAATTGAAAGAGTCTAAAAAACTTGGGTGTAGGTGTAGAATTTTAACTCAAATATAACTAAAAGAGTATGTTATTAAATATTAATTGGAGTTTAATTAAACAGAGTTTGTTATTAAGTTAAATATGTGGTTTATTTTCTGTAAAATAAAATTTTATATGTATTTTAATTTATATTTTCATTTTTGGAAGGTGCTAACAAAGTTTTTGGAAGGTGTTAACCGACCGACCAACCAACCAATTATACTCTATTTCGCTTATAATAGTATAGTATAGATAAAGGAAAACCCCCGGGCGTTTGGTGGAGCTCTATAATCGCTCGAATCATATTTATCTATTTTTTAGAGCTTTTCTATTTTAAATAATTGAAATCAAAACTTCCTTTTTTAGCCCCTATTTTTTAGAAAAGAAATAAAAACTTCCTTTTTTAACATTAACATTAACATATTCAAAATAGAAAAGGTTTTCTAATTTGTATGGAAGAAGAAGTTAAATTTATATATTCGAAATAAAAAAATTAAAAATAATTATTAACATATTCAAAATAGAAAAAAAAATCGAATTTAATAAACCTAATTAAAAACCTAATCAAATAAGTGTGTATATGTACTAATGGATTAAAAAAACCTTCATAAACACTTTCATCCGTCCTTTGTTTAACACACATATTTGATTCGGTTACAATTTTTTTACTTATTTTTATATTTTTGTATACAGATCAAGACGATGATGATTGATGTGTCATAGCATTCTCAACAACGCAATTAATGAGAGTAAGAGCCTGTTTGGGAAGAGCAGCTTAAAGCAAAACATGGCTTTAAGCTGTTTTTTGGGTGTTTGGGTACTCCAGCTTTAAGCTGGTTTTAAATTAAAAAATTGCTTTAAGTCATAAGCTTCATTTAGATACTTTTGACTTATAACTTATGACTTATGAAATTTTTTTTTTCATAATTCTTGTAAAGTTTAAATATTATGAATTTAAAATTTTTTTAAGTCAAAATTTCACTTTAAGTCAAAATTATTAAACCCCCATTTAACTTTAAGTAAAATTACTCAAACACATTCATTCAACTTAAAGTAAACAACTTTACTTTCTCTTTTAAGTTAAAAATACGTCCATTAAGTCAAAAGTAAAGGGGTTGAGTTGGCACAATGGTTAAGTGCCCAATCCATGAACCGAGAGGTCATGGGTTCGACTCCTGCCGGGGGTCAAAAAAAACCGGAAACAGTCTCTCTATCCTTGGGTAGAGGCATGGCTGCGTACAACCTACCCCCTCAGACCCTGCTCATGCGGGATATACTGAGTACGTTGAGTTGAGTTTAAGTCAAAAGTAACTTATTTTAAGTAACCCCAAACACCCTCTAAGCAATATTTTCACTTTGGTATGTCTTTCTAGATTTTTTTATCTTGCTAGGTGTTTTGCACATTGTTATTTTTAATTGTATTATTTCTTTTTCTAAGATGTGTGATGTACTAGGATAACAAATACATCCCTATTACAGAATAACAAATAGTAGAACAAACATATTACACAAATTTGGTACTAATGTATGCTTTTAATATGACGAAATTTTAATGTACTTTAATTTTTTCTTTATGTATGGATGGATCTTTATACAGTAAAACCTCTATACAGTAATATCCTTGGATCGGCAAAAAAAATTATTATACGGAGGTTATTCTTTAATAGAGGTTGACATATAAATTTATAATTTTAAATTTTAAAATTTAATTAATAAATATTTATTATATATCATAAATACATGAATTTAGATGATATATGATAAGTTTGTAAAACAAAGAAAAAATATCAAATACAAGGATATTATGGACGCGCAAACTAAAGGATGTAGTGTTAATCCAAACCATCAAGTCATTATCAACTATAGAAAAATATTTTAAGTCATCATAAATGGTCATGTAACAAGATTATATATATATATATATATATATATATATATATATATATATTAAGCATATTTATTCTTATATAAAGGAAATTTTATAAAGGATGGACTTGAAAAATGTATGGAATATCACAATGTAGAGTTTATTCTTAAATATAATTGGTCGGAGTTGGAATCGTAAATTTTTATTACAATAAGGAGGTTAATCTTATATGGAGTATTATTATATAGAGGTTCTACTGTAACTTGGTTCACATATATTTTAATATATGTCTGCTTTAGTTTTTGTGGAGTTTTAATGATTTTTTTTCTTTATTTTTGTTTTGCGGAGCTTAAAAACATTCCACACATTAAATATTGGGTCTATGCCTTTACCTTTTATCTCTCTACAAGTTTATGTATGTCATTCCCAAGTAAAACTTTCAAATTTGAATGGAATGTTAAAATTCTGCTTATAAATTTTGTGCTCTAATTTAAAATTCACTCGAATCTTCTATCTTTTTTTTATATATATAAAGGAAAATTTATGAGAGTTTTAGAATCGCTTGAATCCTATTTATTTATTTTACCATAGCTCCTCTATTTTAAATAATTAAAATTAAAACTTCCTTATTTAGATCCTATTTTTTAGAAAAAAAAAAATCAGAACTTCCTTTTTCAACATTAAAATTAACATCTTTGAAATAGAAAAGATTTTCGAATTTGTAGGGAAGATGAACTCAAATTTATATATTCGAAATAAAAAAAAATTTAATATTTCAAAATTTCCATTTTTAACATTAACATTTTCGACATAGAAAAGGTTTTTGAATTTGTATGAAAGAAGAATTCAAATTTACATATTCAAAATAGAAAAGAAATTTTATATATATATATACAATCATTGCTTCCAACGATCAAATTTTATCACCGTTTGTAACTTTTTTCTTGCTTCTATTTGCTTTTGTCTTCGCCTATTCTTTTTGGTTTTTTTATTCATCCTTATTTTGTTTAATTTGCAATATACATGGCTATGTTTGTGATCCACTGATTTTTTGGGATTTTCAGCTTGCTTTTTTTTTTTGTTGGTTTTTAAGGTTTGAATTTAGATTTAACATTTGTTTTCTTCGTTTGAATTTTAGATTTATGATTTGTAATGATTTTTAATTATAATTATGGATTATTAATAACCATTGTTGTTTTTTGCTTTGGATTTTGAATTTTTTGTTAGTGATCTTGGTATAGAAACACTTGATCATGTGAATAAGAATTAACTGATCTTTCTTTGTTTGAGAAGTAGAAGCACTTGAGAAATTTGGCACAAAAGATTTGAACTTTTATCATTCCCTCTTTATATATTTATTGTTAAAATTATTGTGTCGTATTATCTTTTCATTGTTATTGACCATAATATTCAACGTCTTTTTAATTAATTCAATCAAATCCGTTTTTTATCTATATGTATTTATTACAACGGGTGTCGGCCTAATAAATGTGACACAAAATTAACGTAAAATAAATATATGGTTTATTTTGTTGTATATATATATATATATATATATATATATATTAAAATTTGTACAACATTGTCTTCACTAATTTATTTATAGATTTTTTTTGATTTCTTTCTTAAATAGTCTATATTTGAAAATTTTTAAAAAAATATTACAAGGCCGTCGAGAAACGTGTCTTATATGTATTTATTACAACGGGCGTCGACTTGAAAAAACGTGATACAAAATCAACATAAAAAATAAGTATATAGTTTATTTAGTTGTCTATATATATATATATTAAAATTTGTTAAACATTGTGTTCATTAATTTATTTGTGGATGTTTTATTTTGATTTAATTTTTAAATTTATATTTTAAATTATTTTAAAAAATATTAAAAGGCTACCGCGAAATGCGGCTTAGTCCGGCTTAGTCGACCAGTTAAGGATAAGCATAACTCACCACCATATTGTAGGCAGCTGGGAAGCTAGGTCTTCGTTCAACTTCTACGAACAAGCAAGCATGCGTGCGGTATATATAAAGACAAAGGCCCAAAACCAATTTCGATGAGATATAGAATATTGACACATATATAAGAAGGTTTATTTTTAACATATAATTTTTTTAAAAAACTTATTATGATTAAAAAAAATAAACATAACTATTAATAAAAATAAAAAATACAATTCTAATTGATAAAGATTACCATGCCAATTAATCAAATTTTATATCCATCATAATCCTAATCGATATTATCTGTATATCATATTATATTTCGAATTATTAACTCGGTTTCCTAATTTATAGTTAGTTAATTCTTTAACACCACTTTTAGTTAGCTATTCGTTTACGCATTACAATGCCAGCTAGATAACAGAGTTACGCGTCATCGACGTGTTTAAGTTCATTTTATTTACATTGATCCTACTCACCACAAACAGTTCAAAATTTTATGGAATTACGTATGTGAAATAATTATTTTTTTTATATTAGTTCAATATTACATGATTCAAAGAATGAACTTGTATTTAATATTTTCTACAAAATTTTAATATATCCACTTTCGAATTAATAAAAAACTAGTTTTATTCACATGTTGTAAATTTGTATACATAATTGTGAAATGGAATGTATGTTCAGTTGTGAGCCTCACATGTTGTAAATTTGTATACATAATTGTGAAATGGAATGTAAGTTCCATTGTGAGGAGTAATTTCTTCCGCCATGTTCTGCGGCCTCCTGCAGGCATGCATGTTGTGCGGAAGATATGTGGTTTGGAAATGCTTGGAAGCTTGTAATTCTCCATAAACTGCCATTAGGCGTGAACATGTATCTTGTTTTGGCGAGATTCTGTAGCTGCACTAAAATGAAATGGTGTTTAATCTGCATAAGTTGCCACTAGTTTATATGTTGGGTATGCAGTTAACATGATAGTAGCTGTGTCTTTCATTGCAGAGTCAGTTACCTTATCAGGGAGTTTTGTTGAGTGATTCGTCATAAATAGACTATGTGCATGTAGAAATCTAACGAAGTGGCAGGTGCTAGAAAGGGTCATTGAGCATGCACTTATGGTGTGTTCCATAATTGGCTTTTCAGTGGTATATGGCACGTGCATATGCTTTGTAATCAGCAATATTAAGGTCCAAATACCTCAACTGGGCATAGCCGTAATCAAGTTTTATTGTGCACTGATTGGAGTCGATAACTTTCCATCTATACAGTTCCCACTCTTGTCTTCAAAGCATGACATGGAACTCTTTACCCTCCGTCTTGATAGATTCAACAAAATCTTATTTGCTTGGCTGTAGGTTGAATCTGCTGCAGAGGAAAGAGTTGCATCTGACTGTAATCCACGAGATTTATGAAGGATAAAACGCCATCATCTTACCAAGTGTGCCCATCTTTAAAATAAATTTATCGTCGTTCCTGCGAGACATGTATATAAATGATTTAAAACCGGGGTAATCTGTCACAAAGCATACAACAAATTAATAGTAATGAATTTCTGCATTGGTAAAAGCTCAAAATAATATCAATGTGATTGCAATGCTAAGTAAAATGTGAGAATTTCAGAGAGGTGAGCTTCAAATGTGTATAGCCCACTAAGTCATCAGATATTATAATATTTCCCATCATGTTATATAGTGCTAGAAAAACAAAATGTTTTAGCTCAAATCCAGTACATCCGGGGTCTAATACTTTCCTTCTCATCCATAGCACCATTTTATCTACACATTTTTATCTAATCAACTTTGTTTTGAGCCTCTAATCACTGAATAGTTCAAAGTGCCAATAGTATTAATACAGAAGTAAACCTGTAGGCCATACACAACACTTGCAATTTGTAACTCGTATCATACAGCTTTTACCAGTGCACTCAGTCTTGAGAAAAAGAGCAGTACTTTCACAACCTTAGGCTACAACTAATATAATAACTTAATTTTAAGCTAGATTAACTGCAAATAGATGTAAATGAGTGACCGATACCAAATACTGCAGATTCATATAAGCTAAAACAGCTGATATAGTTACTTAACTTTAAGCTAGATTAACTGCAAGCAGATGCAAATGAGTGACCGATCGATACCAAATACTGAAGATTCATATAAGCTAAAATAGCTGACATAGTTACTTAATTTTAGCTAGATCAACTGCAAACATATGTAAATGAGTGACCGATACCAAACACTGCAGATTCCTTTATTTATCTGTACTAAGCTTTAGACTTGTTTCTAGATCAATTGAGCCATGGACCTTTCCATGCTTTTTTTGGTGCATTAGCTTGTAACCGTTTAAGATAGACAAAGAAAGTTTTCTGAGTTTACTATGAAGAATGTAGTCTGTTTTTATTAAGTTTCATAATGGTAATACTTGTTTCCTCAATACTGTAGTCAGTTCTGCTAGATTTTTACAGATATCTTTAGGTTGATATATATAGGCTTTGCTGTTTCAATTTTCAATCGAATGATGACATGATAGAACATTTTGAAGTTATGACATAAAGAGTTCAAGGTTGACATATTTGAAAATTAAAGAAAGGGAAAGGGACAATATTTATATGTTCTATCTAACGGTTCTGGGCATAATCTCAAGTCTATCGATAACTTGGTTTAGGGACTACGCAATAACGTCCTATGCACCCCTGCGTTCAACATATTCTATATAGCTTTGTCTTAAATTTAGCATCTTTTTCCATGTCAAATTGGTCCTTCATCTCAAGTTACTACGCAATGAAAACCTGTATAAGTGCATCTATAATTAAGTTTGGCATCTTAACCTACCAATAACACAGTTACTCTACATATGCTGCAAATTTAAAAAATAAATCCCAATAGATGCTCCAAATAATATAAATTCGTATAGCAATAACATAGGTGCTCAGTTGCCTTCCTGTTATTATAAGGACTTAGATTCAGTGGTAGGTATCTCTGTCTGTATTTCTCAATTGGACCGGGCACAACCTACAACTGAATTTGTCAAATCTAATTGAATTCCGCAAGGGCATTTGGGGCAAGAGTTGTAGAACCATTTATCATACCTTGAAAAGGCTACAATGGTTGCCTCGCAGAGGACTCGGATAATCTGTGGAGCAAGTAAATAGTTGGCGATTCTGATTGTTTGATGTTAAATTGTCACGTAGGCTGCATTTTTTCCTCGGCTTGAAATGAAATATATGTGTTTACCTCATTTCCCTTTGGTGCTCCTGTCTCTAAAATTTCCTGTATTATGGTTACTTAAGATTGTATTTTAGATTCTTAAATAATGCAATGGAAATTTATTTAAGGGTATTAAGATTAAGATGGAATGGTTTGTTTAGCAAGCGAACTAAAAGAAAAAGGAAATCGATGTCACATTATGTATACCTTTCTGCAGGAAGCTCGGTAATGATCTGAGCATCAGAAACCTTGGCAATTGCTCTAAGAAAATGAATTAACGGCTGACCATAAGTGTGTAAAAGGATTGACTGATGGTGTGAGCAGCAGTCGCATCACTAAACTTAACATGCAGACTTTTCCCCTGCAGATTTCATTCCATAAGTATAACTCTCAAGGCAAGTAAGAAGCATTTGAGTAAACGTTTTCATGATTTATAGTCAAACACAAATCATCAAGCCAGATATAAACAAAACACACAGAAAACTTTTACCTTAAGATTGTAAGCTTGAAATGCAGCAAATACCCAGCATAATAAGAAAAACATCTTTATATAACCGATATCATTGAGAAAAACAATCATCAGTCCAGAAGCAGAACAGGGTAGCCATTGTTGAAATATGATCTAATTTCATATCTATACGATTAAAAAAAATAAGATCTAATTACAATCAATAATACATTCACAAAAACGTGCATTATAATGCGAAATTGAATTCCGCTTCAATGCTTAAAAAACTTTGCCATTCCAAAAAATTTCATAGCAATCATACAGCTCAGAAGATGTATATAACTTACAAACACATTGCATTACAAGCAAGAAAAACAGGTAGATAGTTCCTAATGGTGTAGTGGTAAGTGGCGTCCTAAAAATCAGAAATTTTCTTGTTCTGAGCAAGAAATTGGATGAGATGTATCTGGTCTTTAAAACCTATAAACATTGGCATCCTAAAAATCAGGAATTTTCTTTTGCCGTCGTCGTCTGATATGTTATCATTCTGTTTTTTATATTCACATGCTGCCTCTTTCTCTACCAAAGTTGTGACATGAGTTTTTTATTTGCAAAGGGAAGGGGTGATTTGGAGACCAGAATTCAAATTCTCTATCTTAAGCGCGAAACTAATGCTTTTTAGTAAGAATATAAGAAAGAAAAACTTCAGAATTACGTAAATACCATAGCCCTAGTGAGCACTTGCATCAACGAGTGATGGTGACTAGCATATAATGTCAAATATGCTATGAACATGGAGACCAGAAAAAAAATACCTTGATGAGTTTCTCTTGTATATCAAGAGACCCCAGTTTTATAATCTTTCCCATTCTAGTATCTTTCCAAGGTATGGATGAGACAAGAGCATAGTTCAATTCAGATGGAAGTGAAATAAGTGTGGCTGAAACAGCTTCTTCGGGCTTTGAATTTTCGGTCACAGTAGAGGCTCTGCAAATCACACAGAAATTGATATTTACAATACAAATTTAGGACAAAAGAAAAAGATAATAGGTCAATCCAAAAAGGAATTAGTAGGATCGGAGCTTATATTAAAAGCACAATGAAAAAATGACTTATAATATTACCTGGATAGCAAGAGAAGTGAAGATGGTAGAGAATGATTAAGTGACAGATCCAACCAATGACAAAGCTGCACAAAAAAAAAAATTCCCTTCTTAAGTGAAACATAATGCTTAGTCTTTGCTATTGGGACTGACTGATGAAGTCCACCGCATCAAGTTGACACTCTACTGATGAGGAACCTCATCTAAATAACATGGAATAAGTTTTGATTCTATTTCAAAGCTCTCCATCATGTAATAGATTCTATTATGCAGATCAAGGCCTTTCTTAATATATTTCAAAAACTTGATGTTCGATGAATTCTTCAGTGCAAAGGATACATCTCAGTGATAGATGGATTCGCTACTTCATATGTTTTTCTTGTTGCAGACTTTATTGTTACAGGGTCAACAAAGAGTGTTCGGAAATATAAGATAGTACACATAACAAATTCATACTTTAAATCAGAAGATTAGAAGATTAGCAAACTAAAAATAGCATGCAATAAACAATCATCAGAATGTAACGTAATAGAAAACAAGTTCCTAAAGAGCATAAAAAAACAGTATGCTAGAGAGTAGATGCACAAAGTACTATCTGACGCCCACACAACCCACTCCTAGAAAACACTATTAACGTGATTGGTGACTTTCTATCCTTTCCCCATCCTATACCCCAAAGTCCAGAACCCCATCCCCATCCGCCATGATTCGCAAACCCTACAAGATATGTGATGCCCTCATCCGATGTTTACAGAAATCCTGCCAGAAGTCTTAATATGGAGACTTCATGGCTAACAGGTTTGAGGTCACAGAAATCCTGCCAGAAGTCTTAATATGGAGACTTCATGGACACAGTTAGTTCACTATGTTATCCATGTTCTGTCTCTCCTCTTCATTCCCTCTACTAGTCTATGACAGAAAAATGAATGAAAATGCTTATTTTTCAATGAATCTGTTATACAAACAAGCCCCTGTATTTATAGGTACAGCAGAGCTAATTAAGGCTGTAAATTAGCTGCCAAAACTGACTAAATCTGCTGCCTAAACTGACTAAATCTGGCAGCTTTAGGTAGTCAGTTTTGACAGTCTAAAGATCCATTCCTTAACAGAGGTTTGTCCAGATAGTACACCACTTGGTACACTAACATATACTCAC
Source organism: Saposhnikovia divaricata (assembly GCA_036435485.1). Classification (NCBI taxonomy): domain Eukaryota; kingdom Viridiplantae; phylum Streptophyta; class Magnoliopsida; order Apiales; family Apiaceae; genus Saposhnikovia; species Saposhnikovia divaricata. The sequence continues at coordinate 203,951,174 of CM071601.1, read as the reverse complement.
CAGGTCTATGAACATTGCATGCATGGCCTAACTAGGCTCAGCACATACATATATAGATCCTGGAACCAGGAAGTAAATATTAGACAATTTTCTACAGCAGAAGTGTACTCGCTTATCAAAATATGGAAAAATTTATGACGCTTGCAAGCCTGATGGCGATGCATCGGACAAAATTTACTTAACTAACCCAAGGTATTATTTGATTATTTCAATCAACACAGAAAACCTTGTCACTATACAACCATAATATGATGATTAATAAAACTAACTGTTATTCTATGAAATTTCCAAAAACTAATTAGGAGGTTTCAAAATAGTAAATATAAGCAAATGAATATTTCATGTATAGTTTTGAACTGAGAATTGGGAAATGTCCAGGTGAAGTTCCAAATTTTATCCTTCTTTTCTAGAGAGTTGGCTAATTAAATAAAACCGCAGCTTTAGAATTTGCTCAAAAACCTGTTGAGACATATCTTCCGCCACATGAATCCCCCGTGCTCTACAAGCTTTGTGAAGTTCAGCTTCTGTGAGAGATTCCACGCCCTTCGCTTGGATTAATTTATCATTTTCTTTGATCCTAAAATCAAAAGAATAAAAGATATAATTAGCAATATGGAGATATGTTCATTATTACAACACTTAAATAAGTTTTACAATATTAATAATAAAAGTGAAAGTTCATTGTAACTGTAATTAGAGTACTTAGCAGATTTAGAATTGTGCTTCTTGCAAGGAACTCCAAAATCAATATTCGCAGAGATCATAAATTCAAATCATTAGGATGTTAAGATAATTCGAAGATATCGGAGTGGTAAATATAGCATTTTGAGTGGTTTAAATGAGTCCCCGTAGGGAACGCTGGGTTAGGTGAGACATTATATCGAACGAGTGGGCACTTTGATATAAAACTCTATGTTAAGATGGTATGGCCGTATGGGTGCGGAGTTGGGTTTGTAAAGAAATCAGTAAAGTTTATTGGTGAAACTCAAATTTAGTACTGGTAACTTGGCCCAGATTCTGCCTTCCTCTTATAATCTTATTTACCAAATAAAATTCGGGCCACTTTCTGGGAATTTTTCGGCAATACTCCTCTCAGATTGTTGTGCTCGACACAGGCGTTTTCGAGAAGTTTCTAAAAATAGAGAATGGAAACTCATTCAGACCTGGTTCTTAGACAATCTCTAGAAATTTACTCTATCAAAACCTACCTTCTTTCAAGTGGCACTTAATTCATGGACTGATTGATTGATATCAGCACCAACCTTTTTCAGTGGCATTTATCATGGTGTTTACAGCATCACCTCTTGTTCTATAGACTACACTAGGTGGTGGCAAGGTCAAGTCCAAAATCTCAAATTTCTCATATATTCAACATGGGTCTTCCATCTTGGTTTTCAAACGCTAAGGTAATGCCCATGGGATAGTGATCCCCTTTTATTCTGTACAGATCTTTAATCCCAAGATGGACTTTGGAGTTAGGAGTACTGGTGAGATAGATCACGAGCATCACATTTTGCATGACAACTCATAAGCACCATGACATTATTAATTACTATAGCAAACTTAGGGAGTATGATTGCATGTCTATATAAAGGCAGTGCCTCCTTGTAATTGTTGTGACTGTTAACCAATATTCACGTAAAAAAAATTCTGTGATATATCGCTGATTTGACCCTTGTTAGTTGTTACAACAATATCATCACAATAACAGACATCAGTCATCAAATATTAATGATATGTCAAGAACTATCATTTCCAAACAGAAACAATGAGATATCAGGAGATTGAGACAGAAAAATTGAGCAAATAGAAACTAGACAGCAGAATTAGAGGATTAAAGGTAAAATCCACACAGAAAGCAAGAGAGACTTCTAGAGAGGGAAAAATATTTCAGGAATTCATTGAAAGTTCAACATGATAAAACAAGCAGAAGTTCCTATTCAAGCAACTCAGTATTCTACATGACTGAGTTTCACTTGATTAGACTTGGACTTTTACCAAGCTTGACTTATCAATTAGGCCTTCAGTACAACAACGTAAATGCACTGGTAATACTCACAAGTATCAATTTCAATATTGTTATCCGTTGGTTAATCTAAGATATTAACATATCACTGGAATTTAGCATTTCAAGATTTTATCCTTAGAAATTGAGCACCTGTCTGGATTATCTTGATCACTCCCAAACAACAACTACAAAGTAGCTACCTAACATTCTTCGAGTAGCCTTTAAAGAAAAATACATTTCAGTATACCTTTATTAACATATTCCTTAAAAATCAATACAAACATAAATGTATAAGTACATATGTGACATTTGGAAGAAATCGAGTGCATGGGTTTGTTGGTTTGTTCAGGTACTAGCCGGGTAATGATGCAGGTCATATCAAGCTTAGTGGACCTAGTCACCTAGCTGGTCAGGGTCTAACAGTCTTTGATGCAGGCACAGTAGGGAAAATGTGAGAGTCTCTCATCGTATGGAATATCTTAGCCACCTCTATTAATGCAAGAAGAAGCCTAGGTTCTTCCCTCGATAAATCATCATTCAACCCCGAAAGCAAGAACTTAAATTGTAAAAGCATTTTTGATTTGACAAATGATGCAAGACATATTTATGAAAGAACGGTTCATAAGAAAGAAGATGATATATAAACTAGAGTGATACAATAACAGTAGAATCAAGACCCCTTAGGGTTTCCCAACAGCAGAAAGGGGAAAAAATGGATGGAAATCCATACCCATAAGCAAAGATTCAAAGAGATTCATTTCAATATCTCAATAATAGAGTGTTCATAATATATGGGGATTACATCAATTATATAGTGAATAGAAACTCTAATAACTTAACCCAATACACTACTGTCCAAAACTTGGGCTTATTATAAGTAGCCTACGTATCTTATAACTCCTAGCCCCACAAGTAGAACATGCAAGTACACCAAGCTTCTTATACTAAATCTACTTGCACAGTTACACTCTATACTGAAAAATAATAGTTCCCTTCTATTTTCTCCCCCATCAGCAAGCTTCTCTAACACGCGGAAAAGAATCATACTGAACTATCTACTAATTAATTAAAACCTTCTAAAACAGCAGATAATGAATCAGACTCAACTTATCATCTAGCAGTATTGCAATCTCTTAGTGCAACTCCACTAAAAATAGAAATGTAAATACTGCAACATACTTGCTTAAATTCTTTTACTAGTTTTAAATATTTACTTGCTTACCAGGAAAGTAAATTCACACCTCAGACTTTACAAGTCAATGTCTACAAGTATAAAACTACAACCTTCAAATGTTATATTTTTAAGTTTATAACAGAGCTTCAGCAAACTTTTTACAGACTAGTAGACTACTAAACCTAGATTTAACTGGTTTCCAAAAACACATATGAACACTAACATTCAATTTATGTATGACTAAAAAATCAACATAAGGGGGAATTGTTTTTGTATATAATCCCTATCTAGGTACTTAAGTGTGTTTAAAAGTGAAAACTTAGGAAAGCTAAACATCTCTATAACATTGTGTTTGGATGCAATATCCAATTTTCCAATTCAGCATACATCATACAAGCCAAAACAAGGACTTCTCAACTACAGCCTCAGTTAATTACAACAACCTTACCAGTACCTATATTTAACTAATTACCTATTCAAGAGTAAAGGTTATGGAAACATAAACTATTCTTCCATATAAATCGAAAGAATGCTGCTACGAAGAGATTGTGGATTTTAATGTTTAAAACCTGTGCCATAAGCTAGACTTTGGCCCAAACAACTCAATTTAAGCTTGTACTCGAAATCCTCAAAAGAATCTAGTTCTAGAAATTTTACCCAAGCCACAACAATCAGCTGCTTGTAAAGCTATAATGCTACAGTTTATCATGAAATTCAATGAGTTTCTTTAGAAAGGAAAAAAAAAACTAAATTTGACTTACGATCCCAATGTCTCCCAAAGAATGAATCGCAAATAATCGTCTGTTCCAAATGGAGTGATTCCCGTATACTCGCACATATTCACTAATAGGGGCCTGGTAAACAAACATAAGGTAAAATTGATCACTCGTTAAGCAAATGATATCAAATTGAATTGCAAGAAGACATTTATTTAGTATTGGCAAAATTTGTACCTGCTAATATTATCTAGTATAAGTTCATCAGTGAACAACTTAGCATAGCCGAAAATTTCCTCACGGGAGCTACGTTTATCTCTTATTAAAGTCTGCAGGAGAATAACAAACGGTTGTTAAAATACAGAACTAAAAACATGAAGTTTATATGTAATGAAGCATAAACTGCAAACTCACAGAGACTCTGAATTTCACGAAATCATCAGCCGTTGGTTGGATGTCTCCGCTCTGCATGTTTTGAGCTTCCTTGGCCATTACCCTGGATGTGTCCTGAAGAAATTTTGCATATTCCATTCTTGCCACTAGCTTCCTTCTGGCCTGTTCCTGCAAGCATGGAATTACAATGGATCGACAATTATGCTCAGAAAAGAGGCGACCTGTTGTTGACTGAGTGAAAGGCTACTTAGGGTAGTCAATAAAAAAGACTAGAAGATTTGAAGAGAAACGAGATGGCCAGAAAGAAATGAGAAAGAGGACCTGTATTTTCATCTTTCCTTGAAAGTTTGTTGGTTGAATGTTGGGGAATAACTTGAGGAGTGTTGGCAACAGAAATTCGATGAAGGGGACAGCAACGAACATTACACGAGGGAAACGCCTGAATAAATCAGCTGTGGAAATGGCGAGTAGCTGTCTCTCCCTCCGAGATAGAATAGTCCCACGGAGAACCTTTACCAGCAACCTCCGAGTAATTGCCACATGACGACGCAGAAGCATTTGGGCTAGCGTGTATTGTGATGATCTTGAGTCAAATGCAATTTCCCATTTAAGTTTTTTAGTAGCCCAATAATGTCTAGGACAAAAGAGAAGAAGAAACAAAAAAAGGATAGGTAGAGATAAATATCATCAAAATGAATACATATATAAATATTTAAAACAGAGAAAGCACAAAGAAAATCTCCAACCTGCTCCAAACTGAATGTACATTTTGTTTTCCTTGGCTACTAAAGGTTTCAACAGCATAATCTGAGGATTCCTTATCTGTTGTGTTAAAGACATGTTGGTCATCAGCATGTGTTGATGTGATAAAATAACGAACAAATTCTGGATGTCCATGTCCAGATGATATGTTGAGGTGGTAGCTCGTCCTAAATAGGCCTCCTAGTGTAGTACATTTAAACGGCTCCCGATTTACCAGGAGGGCAGAACTAGTGTGATCCCAGTTGATACGACGAGGGCAAGAGCTAAATGCGCGAGAATCCAAAAGCTGAGTGGACGGGACATGACCAAGATTAGGTCCCCTTAAAATGTAGGGGCGAGCTGAGATTGAGATAAATTTCCTCCTCAAAACAGCTCCGGAAGCCATTGTCTAAACAAGTACCTAAGATAATTAAGCTACACATCAAAAAACCTAAAATATATATATATATATATATATATATATATATATATATATATATATATATATATATATATATCAGATCCATATGTGCCAATTTCTTCAGTTTGAGATGTGCCCAATTTACATCCGCAGGCAAATATATGTACAGAAAAAATCCATATGATACACTTAATTAATAACACGTTTTAGCCACCGTCAAGAATTATTATAATTTAATTTCAAAAGGGCCTGAGTAGAGTAAAAGGATACTTACACGAAAACAAGAGATTGGGAGTTTGGATCGTCCTGGAAATGATTCTTGCCGGAACACTCCACTTGCCTTGCCTTTGATTGTCAGCCCTATGTTTTCTTTTCTTCTCTCTTTTAGGGCACAAACCCTCTTCAGCTAATCGCACGACGCGTACCACGTTTGTTTTTTCAAGTGGGACCCCGGAGGGTTTTGGCCAAAAATACCCCGCTATTACGTATTTGAAATAGGGGTAATAGGTCTTATACTAATTACGCATTTGAAAATGGGGTAATAGGTGAACAGCACTTATTTATTACGCATTTGGAGAATGGGTAAATGATATTACGCATTCTTCAAATGGGTAATAAAGAAAAAAAATTATGCTAATTACCCACTTATCAAATGCGTAACAGGCTTTTTTTTTGTTAAGCATTTGTGAAATGCGTAACATGCACTTTTTTTTATTATGCCTTTGTGAAATGCGTAACTCTGGGGTAATTTTGGCCACTTTTTCCAAAAGTGTTATTTTCGTACAAATTTTGAAATTTTGGTGTATTATTGTCATTCTTTCCTGCTAGTAGTAACGTTTACTACAAGATTTATCGAATTTCCCAAATTTATTTCCTCTAAATTTTATGCCTCGTATCACATGGATTTTTTACTCAAGAAATGTTAGGCTCATAATAGCTCTGTTCTAAAAAATGACAATTAATCGGGATTAATCGTCAATTAATCGCTTTTCGTTGCCTTATCAAATCGGGATTAATCGTCGATTAATCGATGTTCGGTGCCTCTACCGATTAAATCCGATTTCCGCTTTTTATAACACTGTATAATAGTAGTTGATTTGGGGGAGAAAGTAACGGTCACAATTTCACTAAATATGTGACATCTTCTTTTTTGTCAAAGGGAATCTATTCCATAAATGAATTGCATCGAGTATGTAAGAAGGTGTTTTTTTCATTTAATAAAGTTTATCATCTAACCAAAGGCACGCATGTTGCCTCCGGAAGTTTAGACGATAGCACTTTAATGTCTGAGAAGAAAGCCACCTGAATGGTAACAACATTATAAAAAAATGAAAACTAGAAAGAAAAGTGGAATAAATAAAGAGAGATGTTTATTGAAAGCCAAAGTAAAATCAAGGAAAAGAAAATAAAGTTTATCATTTACAAGAAGATAGTACAAAATCTAATATTTTGTAGATAAAATCCACCAACGGGCAACGGGGTACTAGACTCTCAATGATATATTTATTGAAAAATAAAGAAAAATATTCTAAAAAAAACTTAAAAAACTGATTTCAGCTCCTAAATTTTTGTTTGGCATTTTTTTGGAAAAGGTGTAGAGAGAGACAGAGAGAGCAGCTACGGTTTTTGTTATAAAAAATATTAATAATGATAAATAATAAGGTTGATACACTTAAAATTATATATTGTTTTTAATAAAAGGGTGCCTTTTTGAATTTTGTATTCTTGAATTAAAGTAATAGTATCAATTCTCATATCTTAACCTAAGAGCATATATTGAATTTGTTTGGTTGGTTGATTATATTTTTTTTATGTTAACAAAACATAAAATATGGCTAAGAAAACTAAATAACTTGGTAGAAAAATTCTACACAAAGAGACATATTTGTTACCGAGAAATAAGACAAAATAAAAAGGAGGGTTTCATTTTGTTTGGGAGACTTTACACCATGCATGCTACTCTTATTTTTGTTTATTGTTCTAAGACATATAATTATATATTTATATAACTTGGATACATAGTAATATTTCATGTAATTGTTATATTTTTTATGTTCGCGATTTCATTTCATTTTGTGTACACGAAAAAATTGTGTAATTCAGTGTCGTTTTGTGTTCTAATTTCTGGTACATGACTAATTTCTGGTACATGATTTAATATCATGTCATTTTCGTTCAAGACCCTAAAGAACATGACATGAATGTACAAAACGATTTGTCAGGTCTACATAAGCTATTGCTATTTCTTTTTATATATTTCGGAAAAATATGCCCACTGTTAAAGAAAATGAATTTCATGTTATTTAACCCAAAATCTGAATTACAAGGGCACTTATATAACAATGTGATTATATGTTTTATATATTACATACTTGATTTCAATTTTATGGATATTAGCTTATTTTCACAAGTTAGTCAAGGTGATACTCATTTTCATATGTCTTATTTTAAGAATAAAAAGAAAACTAAAATTTATTATTCCATGTTTTACTAGAAAAGAATAAAAAAATCAAAATACAAACTTCCAAACTGAAAATGCACACTATAAATTGTCTTTAAAAATAAGCTAAGGACAATAACCATAAAATCTAATAATCATATGTTACTCCAAAAGAGCGATATATTGAATTTGTTTGGTTAGTTGATAATATTTTTTTTATAGTAAATCAATTCATTAATAAAGGACATATAATTTTTAAAAATGATATTGAACAATCACATAGCAAATTAGATTTAAAGAAAGTTTCTATTGTTATAACTACATTTGTTTTATATATCTTGCACAGTAAATATACCGAATTCTCAGAATATGGGTGAAAATTTATTAACATGATACGTAGAAATATTCTCTAACAAAGAGATAAATAAAATCACAACTGAATTTAAAAAAAAACAATAAAGAGAGATTTGAACTTTTCAACGGGGGTTGTATATGTTTTAATGATTGGTTTACAATATTAATATTAATTTAATTGGTATGAATTCACGGATAAGTAATTTATACTTAAGTTAATTAAATTCCAATAAAATTATATATTTCTCTAAATAAAAATAAAAATAATATATTTATATTAATTTATTAATATAATTTATTGGTCGGTGCGTAGCACGGGTAGAACGCTAGTATCTATCTATAGTATAGATTCTATAATATATAATACTATTCGAAACAATGTATATTTGGTTGTCGGTTTAGTACACTATTTTTGGTATACTTAATAACAACCGTTAAATTTTAAGATAAACAAATAAGAACCGTTGGATATAATGCTAAAACAATATTCCTTTTCTAATATTTGAAATACTCTTATAGGTTCCAAGTTCAAATCCCACCAACAACATATCTCTATTAAACATATATATTATTTTATAAACTACTCTAACGAGTTTAAGATTCAATTTTCGTCAACAACATATTATTAATTATTAAAACACCATCGTTGAAAATAATATCAAACATGCGTTACATATTTTATTATCTTCAATAATTTATTTTCCTACTAATTAAAAAAATTAGAGCCTGCAATTTCGTACACGACATGAAAACACGACACGAAAACAACACGAAAATTACGGGTTTGGGTTGACCTTTGCGGTACACGAACACAAAAGTACACGAACACGAAATTACAAAGATGAATTTAGTGTCGGTTTTGGGTTTACCCTTGGGCACATGACAAATACACTAAATAAATAAATATTTAAATAATTTTATTATAATTATATGAATACATATTTTAAAATGATATTTTATATATAATTTTTACATAAGATAAATACAAAATAATTTCAAATTTTAGTTTCACAAGACTTAAGCACAATTCATTCCTTATGACATATTGACTTAAGACTCTACTAGTAAAAAATTAATATTTAAATATTTTTATTTTTATTCAAAAATTACACGAAACACAACACGAAACGTACACGAAATGAAGGTACACGAACACGAAACGAATCCTTAACAAGTCGGTTTTGGATTTGGCATTACGTACATGAAACACGAAAATACACGACACGAACGAATTGTCAGGGCTTATTCCGAGATTTATTGAAAACAAATACTAATTATACATTTATACGTCACATAAACCTATTTATTAAAAACAAAATAGAAATGGGTGAATTTTATTTCGGAAAATGATACGTTAAAAAGTAAAGGCTCCCGGTCTGTGGCAGCCGGTTGCCAAATATTGTTTAGCCAGCATACTGTTTTAGCCAGAATTAGCAGTGGACCAAACATTCTCCAGAACAAGATCAATTTCCTGACATGTTCATGAACAAAATTAGAAATGAACAATAAAACTAAGGAAAATTATGCAAGAGTACTGAATGCATACCTTCTGTCTATGTGATATTATAGTCCAATCCTTTATGTTGGACTCCTTTACAATATTGTAGATATTCCAGAGGAAAAAGGATCAGTTGTCCTTGACTTTAGCACTGACCACAACATATGCTAGAGAAAAATCTCATTATTTTCATCCAACGTTACTACTGATAAGAGTACCCCCCCCCCATAATTACCCTTCCGATGGGTACCATCAACCCCAATCAATGGCCTACAACCTCCTAAAAAGCCCTTCCACATTGCAGCAAATGATATGAGGATTGTGTTAAATAACAACTGCCTTGGAATACTTTCATATTGTACAGAGAAAAAATGTGCCTTGGAATCAAGATTTGTTTCACAGATCATTTTAACATAAGATGGCATGTGATCATATGATTCATCATGGCCACCAAAAAGGTTGTCAACTATATACTTTTTCATTGTGTACAATGAACACTGTCAACTATACACTGTTTCATTGTGATCATAAATTATATAAACGTATACTTAAGCATCTATAGGAAAACATAAACTATTACTCTAAGATCAAATTTTGATTTATTAAATTTATGTAGTCCAAGAGTTTGAGATAATTGGTGGTTGGTATAATTTTTGAACGAGCTTGAAATATGAATTCTGAAAATTACAAGATTTTTATCGTAAGATTAAACAAAAATAAAATTCTGACATCAAAATGCATCTACTTACTCAACACAACATCACCTTTTTTTGCAGAGTATGCACACAACTATGGATTAATGAATGCACATAAATAAGGCCGGCCCTAGAGATTTGGGTGTCCTAGGTGAAGTTATAAAATGGCGCTCCTTATACATATATGTTAAATTTTTAAAAGACAATAACATGTGCCTTCGCTCACTGAAATAGTAATCATAGCATTGCTTATGAGTAGTAACCGCTCAAAACAATAGTGATAAATAGATACTTGAACTTAGAGTTAGAAGATAACATCGTATAAAAATGTTACACTTCTGTCAATAATTCCTTCGGCTGGCCATCACTATAAACTAAAGTGTCACAATAATGCAGTTTGTTAGTTGATATCTTATTCGACAGCCAAAAAAAGTATATGCTGACATACCACAAATTTATTAGAATCACCTAATTATGATACGACTAAACAAAACTAACTGCAGTAACCAACTTCATGTACATAACATGTTACTAGCAACATGTGTACAATGAAGATTATTTCATCATATCTCTGAATAAAGTGCCCGTATTATGATCATAAATTATATAAACGTCTACTTAAGTATCTATAGAAAAACACAAACTGATACTCTAAGATCAAAATTTGATCTATTAAATTATGGATCTTTCTAGTGTATACCGAAGGGTAAATTCTAACAACTACTTTTTAATGAATCGACTAATGTTAATTGGTTAAGATTTTTATGCGTTATGGAAGACCAATTATTATTAATAAAAATAAACTAATAAAAAAAATACCAAATAAACATTTATTGTGTGCCCTTGGGCACATATTACTACAATAAAAAAAAGGGTTAATGATCAAATGAGTCACTTAAGTGAGCTCGATGTATCAAGTTAGTCACTGATTCAAAACCGGTATCAAACTAGTCAATATAATCAATTACGAGTACATTCCGTTAGTTTCCTAAATTAAAGATAGTCTTTATCTCATACCGTACTCCTTAATAAGTGTCGAATTTAACAGAGTATGCTTTAACGGATGTATCGAGTTAGTTTTAGGATACTTGTTAGGGAATATGGTCTGAAATAAAACATATCCGTGTTTAGGAAACTAACGAAGTGTACTCATAATTGATTATAATGACCTGCTTGATAACGGTTTTAAATCAGTGATCAACTTGATACATCGAGCTCACTTAAGTGACTCACCTAGATCATTAACCCCTAGAAAAAACGTTAAATTATCCAAGAGTTTGAGGGTCTGTTTGGCTTAACTTAAAATAAGTAACTTATAGTTTAAAATGATAAGTGTCATATAAGTGATAAGAGCATCTCCAAGAGACTCCTACATTCACTCTTCAAAATAATATAAATAAATGGTTCTTAGCAAGTTAATACATTGGTTTATGTGTCAAACTCCAACAATCCTCTTTATATTAGCTCTTTATTTATAATTTATTCATAAATTGACCCCACTATAACCAAAAGTTGTGCAAGAATTGGTGGACATGAATATTTTATTATTAAAATACAAGTTAAGAGCTACTAGTGGCTCTTAGAAATGAGGAGAGAGAAGAGGCTCTTAATGTTTTTAAGAGCAACTAAGAGTCTCTTGGAGCAACATTTTCATTCTCTCTCCTCATTTTTTAATTTAAGAGCTTGAGTAGAGAGCCTCTTGGAGATGCTCTAAGTAGATCAGAGCTTATAAGTCAGTAGAGTGTTTGGTAAATCGGAACATAAATCAGTAGAGTGTTTGGTAAATCAGAACTTAAAAGTTAACTTTTTTTTATTATTTGTGTTTGGTAAATGTTAGGTCCAATATGATTGTAGAAGGAGGGGTTGAATACAATCTATATCAATTTCTCAAAATTTATTCGTTAAATAATTTTCACTTAAACGAATATTTTGTGCGGAATAAATTGACACGGATTTCAAGTTGAATATAATTGTATATTAACTTGATGGGGTGTTACAAAATCAATCCAAATGATTATCAAGTGTTTAATAACTAATTAGAAATTTCGACATGAACTTTTCTAATTTAGTTAATAAAGATCATGATAAGTACAATGAAACTTAATTGGCTAGTAGTACAAGAATCACAAGTAAACAAGTTCCAGCGGATAGAATATTACAAAGATGATGAACTTGAATTTCTGTGAATTAATTTGTGCTTGGTGTTCTTGATATTGAGAGAGAAAACTGCTGTGCTTCTTGAAATATTTCTGCTGTGTTCTAACTGATCTGTTTCTGCTGTGTTTTATAACAAGAATAGGTCTGCTGCTTTCTGTGGGATATTTTACTGATTTGGTATGACTTAAACTGCTTCAAGACATAATAAATCAGCTGTCAGCATGACTTAAACTTGCTCCAAGACATAAATAATCATGCGGTATGACTTAATTTCAGGCGGTATGACTTAGAAAATCTGTCGGTATGACTTAATTCTCAGCAGATCTGGTGGTATTACCTAAACAGCTTTTGTCGGTATGACTTAGCACTTTCAAGAAATATCTCAGCCTCTGTATGACTTAATCAGTTTAGCTCGATATGACTTAGCAGTTGTTGCTGGCGGTATGACTTAAATTTTAGTCATACCGAATTTATTCCAGCCATGACTTAATCCTTTCAGCTTTGTTTAAGTCTTTCCTTTAAGTCATATTGATCCATTTAATTAATTAATGATTAACCAATTCATATTTAATTGATACAATAATTAATTTAATAAATTAATTAATTCTTTTAGAATTAATTCATTAATTAAATCAACTAAATGATTTATATAAATTACAAATGAATTTAATTAAATCAATAACTAATTAATTTAATTCTCACAAACCACTGAAAATAATAAATAATTACCACTGACTTGTGTTGACGTTCGATGTACTGTCTGGTTCAAGAACGACTAACTTCAATGTTGCTCCTTCATTTCTGACTTTAAGTTGTGGTTTATTTCTTCTCTCAATTCTCTTGTACTCTTCTGTACTTTGACTGACTTTCAATCTATCACTCGTGTAAGAACCCAAAATTTCGGTAGAATTAAAACTTTTCCTATTATGATGAAGTGCATCAATGAATAGTGATTTGGTGGATGAATAGTGATTTTGATGATTAAGAAAATTTTTCATGCCACCTATGTACGAGACGTAGTGTGGATATTCCGAAGTTATACTAGTAATCTACGGAGTAAATAAGTGTATGTAAATGCGATCGGAATTCAGAATTTCCAAATTCTATTTTCGTGTAATATTTGACCGATCAGTGAATTATATATCAGTAATATCAAGAAATGAGATATTTAATTTGAGGAATTGAGGAGTTAATATTTTGGGATTTTATTATAAGTGATTTGAGAATTTGGAACGAAAACCACTGAGGAAGTGAAACAAACGTTCTAGAAACCGCTGAAACTTTACAATGAGATTAAGCGATTGAGGGAACGAATCATGGATTAAGGATATGGTATATTAAGAGTCCAAGGAAGGATATATTATGAGAGGGAAAAGGGATTGAGAATAAACTTCTAGAATTGAGAAAAGAGAATGCTTGAGAAATCGGGAGAACGTTTTCTGAGATAAAGAGAAATAAACAAGGGATGTTGGAATTAATATTCGTTCGAGGTATTGTGCTATATTAGAGCAATAATATGCAACGTATAAGTTGTAACGTATTTATTTTATTCAAGAAACGACAAGGAAATCAAGGCGGTGGAAAAGAAAACAAAACAAAAGGACTTAAGTGCAAGAAACAAGAGACAAGGACTTGGTTGCAATTAGCAAAGGGCTTGGTTGCAATTTAAGTGGATAAGAAATCTAGAGGAGCCAATGAGAGGTTGCCACCAAGCAAGGATGAGATGCATCCAACCAAAAATAGATATATATCAAGTGTATGGTATTATTAGAACATAAAACCAAGAACAAAACCATTCTGCCCAGCAGAACACCTCTCAGTAAAACGGGCCTAGAGCCTTCATTACTCAATGAAATTTTTTTTCTTTATATGGTTAGAAAGATGTTAAGACGCTCTACAACTTTCATTCAGGAGCCTCGACCAGGAAACGAGTGCAAGGGCTTCGTTTTGGCTGATCTTTGGGGCGTGTTTTTCCAGTCAGGAAACCCACTTCCATGTTCTTGATTTCTTTGGTGAGATTGAAGATGGTGAGCATAGAGTAAGGCTTCCCCAAGGTTAACCAAGCTTGTTTGAGATTGTAAGAACATCAAGAAGGTATAAAACTCTAACCCCTCTTGGCCATGAATTATTTATGGTGTTTAATGTTAGATCCATGGATGTTAGTGTGAATCTTGGACATATAAGTTATGTATGATGTAGATCTTGAGTTTAAGTGTTGTGGTTGTGATTTTTAAGCTTGTGGTTAGTGTATGTAACTCCATGTATGTTTTAAAGTATGATCTTGGTGGTTTAGATGATGGATGTGATGTGTATGTAAGATTCTTGAATGGATAAGTGATATAAGCATGCTGAGATTTTTCCAGGAACTTGAACTGTCTTGTAAGAGGGTTTTGAACCCTCAAATCTTGTCCCCTGAGGTCCTAATATATATTGTTGGAAAGGTATTTGAATGTAGTTTCCAGAAATATAAGGTTCATGACTAGGTGATGTATAGATTTTGAGTTATGGCCTTAGAAGTGAAATGTGTTTCTGGATTCCGGACTGCACTAAATGGTCCCCTTGTGAACCTTGTTTGAACCCCTAAAAATTTATGTAGGATCATGGAAAAATTAGAGAAGCTAGTAAATGCAGTGGTGAAGGCTACCCAAAAAGAATTGGATTAAAATATGTATTTTTCAATTTTATAAAAATGATAGAGTAAAATTCGCGCAAGGGAAAAAGTCGTAAGTGGAGTGTAGTTTTAGGGGTAATGGATGTGATTCGGATATGGTAACCAAATTAAGTCAAATAAGTGACGAGCGTAATGGAGTGGTGACATGAACCTATAGTGGGGCTAGAGTGTCATAAGACGAAGTCATTAAGTTAATTTTGTATCCCCTAAAACCCCGCAATTAAAGAGATATTGTTAAGATACTAACGAACGGCTATTGCTTATGTATAGATCATTCCACTCCGCACGCTCGACCACCCCAACCTCACCAAGGCAAGTTTACTTTTCAAAACTTACATATACAAGGACTTTCACTGTTGTGTTTGTAGTTTTCAATCATATCAAATGCTTATGTTTATCGAAGTATCGATGAAATTGAGATGTATAAGTACATATATGTTTGCACCCCTTGAACTTAGAATGAAATGTTTTCTTCGGACAGCGACTCTAGCAATAGAGGTCGTAGCGGTCCGTATATGCTATTGACCGGGGAGCGGTATATTACTATATCGTAATTAAATTGCGAAAACCCGAAGGGTCATTCGGGAAGTATCGTATACTCAAGTAATTATTTTTATATCTTCGTAAATACTCAAAATACCTATCTTGGATTAAAAGCTTATTTAATTAAATAATTATTTTATTAATTATTAATGTTAAATCTTAAAATATCATTTATTAATTATTGTTCATTATTTTAAAGACCAAGCTAATCCAAGATACCTTTAACACTTTCAAACTCGAACTCTTTCGAACTCAAAACATTTTCGAAAACCCCCGGTCAGGTTTTGCTTCTTGTACGTTTTTCAAGAATTATCGGTCGACTGAGGTCGAACTTCAACTACTCGAATTTTCTATCAAAATGATTTTTGACAAGAAAGAAAAAAAAAAGGGACTCTGGCAGGTGTGGGAATCGTTGACGAACGATTCCCGGGATGTGTAAGTGGCCGTGAGCCAGGCGGTCCATCAATTATTATTCCGGCCCAGGTGTTGCCGAAGGATGATTACGGATGTAGTTTCATCGAGGGTGATTACGGATGTAGTTTTCATTCGAGGATAGTTACGGATGTAGTTTCTCTACCGGTAGAGAAGACCCACAGATTATTGGACTTGGATGTGGCGACTGATCATCGTCAATCCCTGTCATATTTTTATGTTTTCTTCCAGTCCCATCCTCCACTTTGGAAAAATACTCAAACACTGCTTCTTGGGCCTAAGCGCCAAGTTGCCGATAGTGTGGATTTTGATAAGAAAAATATTGACATCGTGCAGTATCTAGAACTGCAAGATTTTCTATAAAGATTGGCACGTGTTTGTGCACTCTTGCAATTATTTCAAAGAACGAAATGTTTTTGAATGAGAAACCTTCCAAGCTAATGGAAGGAAAGAGGTTTGCAAAGATGTATTCCCGGTAGAGTATGTTAACCGTAGAGTGTTTTGCCGAAAATGATATACTCATATGTATATATTTTCAAACTTGAGATATATTGAAATGGGAACCTTATAAAGGGTTCATATGTTATTCTTAAAGCTCCTTAGTGAGTATAGATGTTTTATTCAAACTCGGACATATACATTGTCCAATTATGTTTTGAAATCTGAGATATATACCCATATAGTTGGGAATGTTTTCAAAATAAACCACATTATTACTTTACAAATGGTGAACTTGCTGAGCATTATGTAGCTCATTCTTGCTTTATAAAAACTTTTCAGAAAGAGAAGAATTTGGACGATTAACTCCGCACCAGCAGAAGAGGAGTAGAAGAATTACCCCGGAGATGATTTAGTTCCTGATAAATACTACAGAGTAAGTCTGATAGGTTTTCAACTGTAATAGTAAGACTTGTCTTCAAGTATAGTTGTATAAGTGGAAGTGCGTAAGACTCTGGATTGTACAGATGAATTGTAATATTTAGTGTTACTTTTGAGTATTGTTTCTGAGGCTCTAACTTGTTTGTGCGTAAGATTGAGGTCTGGACGTATGTATTGTTGAGTTGTAAAGTTAATACAGGTATGATATGGTTGGATGATGATGTGACGACCTGAACCTTTGACCTCAGATTTGGGGGCGTCACATAAATGGTATCAGAGCGATAAGTTACAGTACTCAGAAACGAGAATGTTGGGAGTTAAGTCTAAGTAGGAGAATGACATACGAGATCGTAGCAAACTTATTATTGGACTACCGGAAGAGGTACCGGTGAGTCGAATGGACTGGAGTGTTTACTGGAGGTATTATACTAGGGTCGATAGAATCCTTAGAGACCTTCAGAATGATGAATAGAGGTTTGAGAGTCGTACATGACCTATCATAGGTAATGATATAGGAAGCAGAGCGAAATCTCAAGAGCAGCTGAGGTAGAGGCGATATTGCCAATATAATCGGATGACTAGGCTGGCATAAATTTTGTGGCCCATAGTCCTCCACAGTTTAGGAGGCGGCATTTTAAGAATCAAGAAGTTTAGGCTTCCCTACATAATTAAGGGTACTTAGTACTTGGAATAATGAAAGTCTTTTACTTTGCCTATAAGATCCGATTTTCGATAAGTAACGGGTTTACCTGAAAGTTGGTCACTATGTCGTTGTGGATTTCATTACCCTTGATGACGAATTTTACATGTGTTATACGAGAATGTTATCATAAGACGAGCGTGCTAGATAATTCCACGCATGATTCGGACGCTAGAGCATGGTAGTTCAACTTAGAGAACAAACAAGTAGAATTAACAAAGTGACTCAAGAGAAGTTGAATATGGTTGCAACGAGCGATACAGTGATCTCAGAGTCTACCAAAAGAAAAGACCAGAGGGTCTAGAGTGGGATCCTTTGATAGAGATGTTATCAGGGACTACGTATTTATGTATTGTAGACCTCAATATTTTTGGTATATGTTCACATACACACACCCACCACCGAACCTATGGACTGCACTGAGATCCCTGAGAAATCTCTTTGATCTGTTCCCAGGGGGAATTGGCCACTTGTGATTCATGTCGGAAGGCATGAAGTAGGACCCTATGGACTTAGCAGGTGTCCCCGGAATGATGTGAAGCTTGGTCTTCAAGATAAAGCACGGAAATGACATATATATTTGTGAAACCCCAACTCGATAAATGACTTTAAGATGATGATTGAGAGACGCACTAGTTGGTGTCTTGTATTACGAAGACGAAGAGATGGAGTTACCCTCATAATGGTGGTAATGGAATGCACGAATGAATATTAACTTATTTTGGTAACTACCGGCTGGTGCACTACTTCATTTTAAACTGTTCACTAACCATGTTACCTCGATTAGTTTATATCAGGTAACCCTCCTAGCTTTCTACTTCAAACTTGTGGAATAACAACCAGTGATATACTTTCTCTAAACCGGGACTCATCCAAAGTATCTTAATTGATCCCCGAGCATTCTATTTGAAGTTTATAATTATTTCTGCTCAGGACTATTTACGCTTTCTTTCAATTATCCAAGGAATGTTCAACAAATATTTCCTTAATTAATCGACGAATACTACTTAACGAATATCGATATTTGATTGCTTCTTTCATACTTGCACTCTTCAGTTGAGCTCATAAATATTCAACAAATTACTGAGGACATGGATGATCTAATGTCCAGACATCCCTCATGAATTCTTTTCTTCTATTCAAGATGAGATTGTACATCGTACATTGAAATCATAGTAAGGATATCATTTTGATATTGGTATTCCGAATTTAATTCTATTGTCGGATCTGATAAAGCATGTGTACGGAGGCACCCTTGGGTGGACCGTTTCACTGATAAGTAATATTTGATGAAAGGTTATCGATTGTTCCGATACCTAGAACATTCTCTTCAGATTTTATAGTTTTCTTTTTCAAACTTAATAACTTCTTATTTTCATTCGTTGTCCGAGAAGCCTAAAGTTTCTTCAGTGGCTACGATGTTGAAATTCCGTTCTATCCAATTGAAACTGGCTAGTCGTTATGTCAATATGAATGACTAGTTGATTGTTCTAACTACTCAAAATTATAATGTTGTGAAGAACACCTAGCTAATTGTCCTAGCTAGTGGTGATGTCTCAAACAGGTGAACTAGCAAATTTTGTCTAGCTAGTTGCTAGTGTTTCTTGAAAAGGACTAGTTATTGTTTCACTGGTCCAACTCCCAATTTAATTCATTCTGCAATGCATTTTGCATGTGGTAAAGTATGATGATGAAAGTTTTGACGAATAACTTGATTGAGACCTAATGAGGTCGCCCACTCAACTCGAATTCTACCCATCTTCGTATCAGACTTTATATCACTTGAATATTTAATTCTTTCATTCACACAATGAGAATTCATTTGAAACCACTGATTACTTGAATGATAAACTACTTCATTCTTTAATTGTCATGGAATAGAATTGCTTTCTATTGGCTGACCTTCATCAATGCGACTTTAGATTTCCTCTTATTATTCAGGAGGAAAAGTATCCACCCGATGTAAGAATTGTATAAAGACCGTCTTTATGACTTTTGTATCCAACAATCATTGCCCTTGTGCAACATTCTCTATGGTATCATATTATAGAATTATTAGGACGGGAAGGAATAAACCCTGTTGTATTCTTTCTGTCCATCCTTACATCTCCAAAAATCGAGACTCCTAGTATTTGGAACCATCAACATTCTTGGAACATCCAATGTGGAATTCTTATTGAAATTATCTATTGGACCTTGTTATTTTGAAACCATTCCTTTCAAAGTGATTACTCTAAGGTGAACGGGAGGTACAATTATGAACCGTTACACCAATATGAGATCAAAAATCAAATGTTGTAATTGTGCAGCCAGAGCGTTATGCCGAGTAATTTTTAAAGTAGAAATAACATATCGGGGCATACCACAAGACCTTTAATATTAGTGTGGGGAAAGTTATAAGAAATGATGAGGTGGTTGGGAGTACGCTTCTACCAACCGTTGTCAGGATGTTATATTAATGAATTCTGGAGTTACCAAGCCTTTTCCTGATCCAGGAAATACAAATCGATTGCGATGTAAAACATATCCTTGGAGGAAACTAACATGGAAGTGAGATGGACGAGAAAGGAAGAAATATCGTGGCAAGAATGTGAAGCTCTACTTAGCTTAAAGGGATTGATGCACATAGAGAGACATATAGTTTAACAGGCCCCTAATAGCAAATGGATGCATGGAGATATGCCAATGATCCTTCGAGATTACCACCTAATCAAGTTTATTGGGAATCGCAGCCGCATGCAGGCCTCAGGCTGATTGGCGCCAGTTGTGAAGGAGGACGAGCGTATGACATCTTATATATACCATCGAGAACTGATACCCTTACCGAAAATGGAGGAATTATTGACTACTTAAAATGAGTAGTTGTTTTTCAAAGATAAGGTTGAAGAGAAAGTTTCACCAACTCAAGATCGACCTCTGTACTGTGCCAAAGTTGGCATTTCACACTAATATAAACGTTATAAAATCGTGGTAGTATCGTTTGAATGGACTAATGAGTCAGAAACCTTTATGGATTAATGAACAAAGTTTTGGGATGAAATGAGATATTAGCAACAACCTCGTTGTTAGCCATACTTGATGATAAAAAGAGGACTTTGAGAGTCACGATGATGCGTCTTTCAAGAGATTAAGAGGTGCGCTGATGTAGTAGAAAGGGGATGATAGCCTATACTTCTAAACAACATAAAGGCTACGGGATAGGATATACTAACCGTGAGTCTGGGATTAGTCATGATGGCGTTCACGCATAAAACTGAGACGTTAACCTTATGAGAAAAGTGTGAAAATTTCTCCACAAGTGCCATAAATATATCTTCATATTAGAACCAAACATAAGAAAGAGAAGGTGACGAAAGGAAGCAGGGGGTATAATGGAGAAATTTGTTATTACCCGGGAAAGGCCTGTGTGGTGGCCGATACCTATAGAAGGGCTTATTCGAAATTGGAATTCAGTCAGTATTGACCAAGAAAATAGAGTATATACCATAAAGAATAATGTTAGAGGAAAATAAATAAATTATGGGGAAGGACAAAGATGTATAGAGAATTAAGAGAATGTTTGGCAAACGGATATGAAGAATGGTATTGGCAAACTATTAAGTACAAACGCGACATGTCAAAAGCAGAATGATAGAGATCTAGTGGATTAATTCCGCCTGTAGAAAATCTTGAACGTGGACAAAATTATAATGAATTTCATAAGTAGGTCGCCGAAGAGCGAGCCAAGAGATGGCCCTAGTTGAGCTATAATTGTTGGACCAAGTAATTTACCTACGAGAGACTTTCCATTTAGAAGATTATCGAATTATATACGGAAGAGATGGTGGTGCAATATAAAACTTCTGCAGCGATTACGTCAGATAAAGACTTAAGGTTAAACTTTGAATATTGAAGGTGATTTTAGGTATATTTAACAAAGGGATTGAGCGTATGTACTAATTTGACCTGTGGCTGACGGACATGGAAGAAGAATTATCCAGACGATCGAATTTGTATTTAGTGTCGTGCCTTAGATTTCACGGGGAAATCTAGAATAAAAAAACTTATCCATGAACTGAATGTTGTTATCACGATCATCACCCTACGAACGTAAGGACGTCTCTTGTAAAGCGTACTGTGAAAGAAGAAGTTTCACTTTTCTTGCGCTACGAAGAAGTCAATAAACGAGGGATATAGTAGTTGAACTGGTTCGACATATACCGAAGACTATACAGTATCCATAGCAAGTGGTAACGGCTGACGGGAGGCAACACATGTGTGCTGATCAAGCCAAGGAATGTGAGGAATACCATGCGTATTGACGTTGTCTCAGATCATAAAACGCGACCACAAAGTATTCACGGGCCAACGATACAAGGACTCAACACGGATACTATGAACAATGTAGAAGAGGAACGTATAAGTAGTGGGATAGAAATTTTCATTCATAGCACAACCGATAAAGAATACAGGTCGAGGAGAGCATGCGTTGAGAAACAACATTAAAGCGTTGGTGAGACCAAGGTGAGAGAACAAAAGGGTTGAAGTGTCAACCTGAGAGTTGGAAAGGGTAAAGTTGGAATTGTATCCACAACTATTTTCCTTAGGTTCTTAAGATATAATCCTTTTAAGGAGAGGAGACTGCATTAACCCTAATTTTCGTGAATATTCGAAACCTGGTCGAATAGTAATTTTATGGGTGGATAAGAATCTTTGCGATCACGAGATGTACGAATTATTAAATGAAGATTTCGAATTCATATTACGTCCTTACAGTACAGACGAGTGTATGTAAAAGTCATTAGTTTTTTTTACGAAACCCATTATTTCGTATGGTCAAATTTTATGAGATTTTGAAGGAGTATGAGGTGGGAGACTTCGTGATGCTAAAGGTATCCCCTCGAAAAGGATTGATGAGATTTGGAAAGAAAGGGAAGCTAAGTCTGAGGTTTATAGGACCTTTTGAGATTTTGAGGCGTGTTGGAAAGTTAGCCTATGAACTAGCCTTGCCCCCGAGCTTGCAGCAAGTGCATAATGCGTTTCATGTGACCATGCTACGACCCTACCACCCGGACTTTCGGCATGTGATAGAGTACGACCAAGTGGACCTACAACCAGACTTGACCTATGTGGAGCAACCCGTGGAAATCATGGATAGAGAAGAACAAGTGCTGAGGAACAAGGTTTTCAAACTAATAAGGAATTGTGAGAAAATCAAGATATGGAAGAATCCACCTGGAAGTTGAAAGAGTGAAACAAAGAAGGAGTAACCCCAGTGATTCCTAAACTGATTCCGGGACGGAATCCTTTTAAGGAGGGGAGACTGTAAGAACCCAAAATTTCGGTAGAATTAAAACTTTTCCTATTATGATGAAGTGCATCAATGAATAGTGATTTGGTGGATGAATAGTGATTTTGAGGATTAAGAAAATTTTTCATGCCACCTATGTACGAGACGTAGTGTGGATATTCAGAAGTTATACTAGTAATCTACGGAGTAAATAAGTGTATGTAAATGCGATCGGAATTCAGAAATTCCAAATTCTATTTTCGTGTAATATTTGACCGATCAGTGAATTATATATCAGTAATATCAAGAAATGAGATATTTAATTTGAGGAATTGAGGAGTTAATATTTTGGGATTTTATTATAAGTGATTTGAGAATTTGGAACGAAAACCACTGAGGAAGTGAAACAAACGTTCTAGAAACCGCTGAAACTTTACAATGAGATTAAGCGATTGAGCGAACGAATCATGGATTAAGGATATGGTATATTAAGAGTCCAAGGAAGGATATATTATGAGAGGGAAAAGGGATTGAGAATAAACTTCTAGAATTGAGAAAAGAGAATGCTTGAGAAATCGGGAGAACGTTTTCTGAGATAAAGAGAAATAAACAAGGGATGTTGGAATTAATATTCGTTCGAGGTATTGTGCTATATTAGAGCAATAATATGCAACGTATAAGTTGTAACGTATTTATTTTATTCAAGAAACGACAAGGAAATCAAGGCGGTGGAAAAGAAAACAAAACAAAAGGACTTAAGTGCAAGAAACAAGAGACAAGGACTTGGTTGCAATTAGAAAAGGGCTAGGTTGCAATTTAAGTGGATAAGAAATCTAGAGGAGCCAATGAGAGGTTGCCACCTAGCAAGGATGAGATGCATCCAACCAAAAATAGATATATATCAAGTGTATGGCATTATTAGAACATAAAACCAAGAACAAAACCATTCTGCCCAGCAGAACACCTCTCAGTAAAACGGGCCTAGAGCCTTCATTACTCAATGAAATTTTTTGTTCTTTATATGGTTAGAAAGCTGTTAAGACGCTCTACAACTTTCATTCAGGAGCCTCGACCAGGAAACGAGTGCAAGGGCTTCGTTTTGGCTGATCTTTGGGGCGTGTTTTTCCAGTCAGGAAACCCACTTCCATGTTCTTGATTTCTTCGGTGAGATTGAAGATGGTGAGCATAGAGTAAGGCTTCCCCAAGGTTAACCAAGCTTGTTTGAGATTGTAAGAACATCAAGAAGGTATAAAACTCTAACCCCTCTTGGCCATGAATTATTTATGGTGTTTAATATTAGATCCATGGATGTTAGTGTGAATCTTGGACATATAAGTTATGGATGATGTAGATCTTGAGTTTAAGTGTTGTGGTTGTGATTTTTAAGCTTGTGGTTAGTGTATATAACTCCATGTATGTTTTAAAGTATGATCTTGGTGGTTTAGATGATGGATGTGATGTGTATGTAAGATTCTTGAATGGATAAGTGATATAAGCATGCTGAGATTTTTCCAGGAACTTGAACTGTCTTGTAAGAGGGTTTTGAACCCTCAAATCTTGTCCCCTGAGGTCCTAGTATATATTGTTGGAAAGGTATTTGAATGTAGTTTCCAGAAATATAAGGTTCATGACTAGGTGATGTATAGATTTTGAGTTATGGCCTTAGAAGTGAAATGTGTTTCTGGATTCCGGACTGCACTAAATGGTCCCCTTGTGAACCTTGTTTGAACCCCTAAAAATTTATGTAGGATCATGGAAAAATTAGAGAAGCTAGTAAATTCAGTGGTGAAGGCTACCCAAAAAGAATTGGATTAAAATATGTATATTTCAATTTTATAAAAATGATAAAGCAAAATTCGCGCAAGGGAAAAAGTCGTAAGTGGAGTGTAGTTTTAGGGGTAATGGATGTGATTCAGATATGGTAACCAAATTAAGTCAAATAAGTGACGAGCGTAATCGAGTGGTGACATGAACCTATAGTGGGGCTAGAGTGTCATAAGACGAAGTCATTAAGTTAATTTTGTATCCTCTAAAACCCCGCAATTAAAGAGATATTGTTAAGATACTAACGAACGGCTATTGCTTATGTATAGATCATTCCACTCCGCACGCTCGACCACCCCAACCTCACCAAGGCAAGTTTACTTTTCAAAACTTACATATACAAGGACTTTCACTGTTGTGTTTGTAGTTTTCAATCATATCAAATGTTTATGTTTATCGAAGTATCGATGAAATTGAGATGTATAAGTACATATATGTTTGCACCCCTTGAACTTAGAATGAAATGTTTTCTTCGGACAGCGACTCTAGCAATAGAGGTCGTAGCGGTCCGTATATGCTATTGACCGGGGAGCGGTATATTACTATATCGTAATTAAATTGCGAAAACCCGAAGGGTCATTCGGGAAGTATCGTATACTCAAGTAATTATTTTTATATCTTCGTAAATACTCAAAATACCTATCTTGGATTAAAAGCTTATTTAATTAAATAATTATTTTATTAATTATTAATGTTAAATCTTAAAATATCATTTATTAATTATTGTTCATTATTTTAAAGACCAAGCTAATCCAAGATACCTTTAACACTTTCAAACTCGAACTCTTTCGAACTCAAAACATTTTCGAAAACCCCCGGTCAGGTTTTGCTTCTTGTACGTTTTTCAAGAATTATCGGTCGACTGAGTTCGAACTTCAACTACTCGAATTTTCTATCAAAATGATTTTTGACAAGAAAGAAAAAAAAAAGGGACTCTGGCAGGTGTGGGAATTGTTGACGAACGATTCCCGGGATGTGTAAGTGGCCGTGAGCCAGGCGGTCCATCAATTATTATTCCGGCCCAGGTGTTGCCGAAGGATGATTACGGATGTAGTTTTCATCGAGGGTGATTACGGATGTAGTTTTCATTCGAGGATAGTTACGGATGTAGTTTCTCTACCGGTAGAGAAGACCCGCAGATTATTGGACTTGGATGTGGCGACTGATCATCGTCAATCCCTGTCATATTTTTATGTTTTCTTCCAGTCCCATCCTCCACTTTGGAAAAATACTCAAACACTGCTTCTTGGGCCTAAGCGCCAAGTTGCCGATAGTGTGGCTTTTGATAAGAAAAATATTGACATCGTGCAGTATCTAGAACTGCAAGATTTTCTATAAAGATTGGCACGTGTTAGTGCACTCTTGCAATTATTTCAAAGAACGAAATGTTTTTGAATGAGAAACCTTCCAAGCTAATGGAAGGAAAGAGGTTTGCAAAGATGTATTCCCGGTAGAGTATGTTAACCGTAGAGTGTTTTGCCGAAAATGATATACTCATATGTATATATTTTCAAACTTGAGATATATTGAAATGGGAACCTTATAAAGGGTTCATATGTTATTCTTAAAGCTCCTTAGTGAGTATAGATGTTTTATTCAAACTCGGACATATACATTGTCCAATTATGTTTTGAAATCTGAGATATATACCCATATAGTTGGGAATGTTTTCAAAATAAACCACATTATTACTTTACAAATGGTGAACTTGCTGAGCATTATGTAGCTCATTCTTGCTTTATAAAAACTTTTCAGAAAGAGAAGAATTTGGACGATTAACTCCGCACCAGCAGAAGAGGAGTAGAAGAATTACCCCGGAGATGATTTAGTTCCTGATAAATACTACAGAGTAAGTCTGATAGGTTTTCAACTGTAATAGTAAGACTTGTCTTCAAGTATAGTTGTATAAGTGGAAGTGCGTAAGACTCTGGATTGTACAGATGAATTGTAATATTTAGTGTTACTTTTGAGTATTGTTTCTGAGGCTCTAACTTGTTTGTGCGTAAGATTGAGGTCTGGATGTATGTATTGTTGAGTTGTAAAGTTAATACAGGTATGATATGGTTGGATGATGATGTGAAGACCTGAACCTTTGACCTCAGATTTGGGGGCGTCACATAAATGGTATCAGAGCGATAAGTTACAGTACTCAGAAACGAGAATGTTGGGAGTTAAGTCTAAGTAGGAGAATGACATACGAGATCGTAGCAAACTTATTATTGGACTACCGGAAGAGGTACCGGTGAGTCGAATGGACTGGAGTGTTTACTGGAGGTATTATACTAGGGTCGATAGAATCCTTAGAGACCTTCAGAATGATGAATAGAGGTTTGAGAGTCGTACATGACCTATCATAGGTAATGATATAGGAAGCAGAGCGAAATCTCAAGAGCAGCTGAGGTAGAGGCGATATTGCCAATATAATCGGATGACTAGGCTGGCATAAATTTTGTGGCCCATAGTCCTCCACAGTTTAGGAGGCGGCATTTTAAGAATCAAGAAGTTTAGGCTTCCCTACATAATTAAGGGTACTTAGTACTTGGAATAATGAAAGTCTTTTACTTTGCCTATAAGATCCGATTTTCGATAAGTAACGGGTTTACCTGAAAGTTGGTCACTATGTCGTTGTGGATTTCATTACCCTTGATGGCGAATTTTTCATGTGTTATACGAGAATGTTATCATAAGACGAGCGTGCTATATAATTCCACGCATGATTCGGACGCTAGAGCATGGTAGTTCAACTTAGAGAACAAACAAGTAGAATTAACAAAGGGACTCAAGAGAAGTTGAATATGGTTGCAACGAGCGATTCAGTGATCTCAGAGTCTACCAAAAGAAAAGACCAGTGGATCTAGAGTGGGATCCTTTGATAGAGATGTTATCAGGGATTACGTATATATGTATTGTAGACCTCAATATTTTTGGTATATGTTCACATACACACACCCGCCACTGAACCTATGGACTGCACTGAGATCCCTGAGAGATCTCTTTGATCTGTTCCCAGGGGGAAACTGGCCACTTGTGATTCATGTCGGAAGGCAGGAAGTAGGACCCTATGGACTTAGCAGGTGTCCCCGGAATGATGTGAAGCTTGGTCTTCAAGATAAAGCACGGAAATGACAGATATATTTGCGAAACCCTAACTCGATAAATGACTTTAAGATGATGATTGAGAGACGCACTAGTTGGTGTCTTGTATTACGAAGACGAAGAGATGGAGTTACCCTCATAGTGGTGATAATGAGATGCACGAATGATTATTAACTTATTTTGGTAACTACCGGCTGGTGCACTACTTCATTTTAAACTGTTCACTAACCATGTTACCTCGATTAGTTTATATCAGGTAACCCTCCTAGCTTTCTACTTCAAACTTGTGGAATAACAACCAGTGATATACTTTCTCTAAACCGGGACTCATCCAAAGTATCTTAATTGATCCCCGAGCATTCTATTTGAAGTTTATAATTATTTCTGCTCAGGACTATCACCTCTTAACTGAGGGAACCTCTAGTTGTAGAGTTTCTACTAGTTTTGTACTTGTAATAGGCATCAAATTCTAGCTGTGTAATTGTACCTATTAAGTCAAGAATAATGCTTGAAAGAAGTTCCAAGGTTCATGCCTCAAGCAAGGAGATAAAGGCTGCCAAATAATCACAGTTGGGATTTGAATAAATGAAGAATTTGCCTAAGTACCAATTCGAGAAGTACATTTTTCTATTCGAGAAGTCTAGCATTCGAGAAGTCAGGGGTTCGATATCTCAGAAGACACTATTCGATATCTCTGAATACATTGTTCGATATCTCAGAGATTCGATATGTCTATTACTCTGTTCGAGAACTCATGGAGTCAACAAGTCAAAGCATCATTCGAGTTCTCTAAGAGTGAACAAGTCAATGCTCTATTCGATATCTCAAGGACTAAGAAGCTATTCGACATCTCAGGGATTCGATATGTCAAAATGCTCTATTCGATATCTCAAGGAGTCCCAGAGAAAAGAGCTATTCGAGAAGTGATTCGATATGTCAATATAACACTATTCAAGAACTCAGAGTTATCGATTAAGTCAATTCGTGTTCTCGAATCAATCACTTAGCCACTTCTCGAATACATTCTTGGAGACAAAATACTGAAGAATTGTACAAGTCAGAAACCTGCAACAAGCCAAGACGCTTTATTTGACTATGTACTATAAAGCACGTTGGAAAGCCTACAAAGAAGCTTGGAGAGATAAGACAAGGGACAAGGAGCTAAAGAAGTGGATCTGAACAGGCTTTGCAAAGTCAAATCTGTAGCCGTTTGGACTCTTACTCAAATAAGATAGACATACTGGAAAGTATTTGTTTACCTACCTTATTTTGTAGTAAGTAGGTGTATCCATGTCTATAAGGATACAGCCTCACTTCCTTAGCAGAAAATAGATAAGTTTTTCATATACATCACAAGAAATATCTCTCTAAGAAAAACGAAGCTGAAAATACTATCATTTGTATTCACAGATTGTAGCAAAATCTTTATCTAATAAAATATTAGATTAAATTAATATTGTGTTGTGTTTGTCTTTGTTATCCGCACTTACATATCTCACACACTCAACACATATCTTGCTACAAAGATTCAAGAACGAAGAAAAGTTCAAGAATCCATTCACCCCCCTCTGTATTCTTTTACTGTATTCAATACTCAACAAGTGGTATCAGAGCAGGCTGTTTAATCTAAACAGAAAACGATCATGAGTTCGAATACACCAAAGACTACAGGTACGGTAAAGGTCCCTAAGTTCGACAAAGAGAATTACAACCTCTGGAAAATAAAAATGCTGTTGTTCATCAAAGCTACCAATCCTCTCTACCCTGACATCCTCAAGAATGGTCCATTTGTACCACAACAAGAAATTGCTGAATCTACAGTGGGCACAATAGTCATTCCTAGATCATATGTTGCAAAAGAGTCATCCAAATGGATGGACTCAGAGAAGGAAAAGGTTGCCCTAGACAGTCATCTCATGTTGTTGATCATAGACTCCATGGATATGTCGATGTTTGCCAACATAGCATCATGCACATCAGCCAAGGACATGTGGAACCACATCGAGGTGTTATGTAAAGGGACAGAGGAGGTAAGAGAGAATAGGAAACAGATATTGGTCACACAGTATGAGGCTTTCATGGCACAGTCCAAAGAAAGTATTACTGATATGTTTGAGAGATTTCACAAGCTGGTGACTGAGCTTCAAATGAATGGGAAGGTTTACAGCACTAAGGAATTAAACATGAAGTTTCTACTATCTGCACCAAACCATCTAGAGCAAAGGGTCATATCTCTAAGAGAAAGAGATTTGAACAAAGTCACATATGATGTGCTCTATGGGGTTTTAAAGACTCATGAGCTTGAGCTGCTTCAGAAGAGGGCTATCCAAGCCAACCAAGGCAGAATGATAAACACATCCTGTGCCTTTATTGTCAACAAATCTGTTCAAGACCTGGAAGCATCTACAAGTCAGCTGAGAATAGAAGAGATAGTAGATGATGAAGAAACTGAAGAAGAAGTGACTGAACCTGTTGATGAAAAGGAAGAAGATGAGTTCTACACTCTTGAAGAGTTGGATGCCATGGAAAACACTTCATATGCTTTTATGGCTAGAAAATTCCCAAACATCAGATTTAAGAGGAATCAGCCCTTCAAGTCTAGATATCAAAATCATTCATTCAACAAGAGCAAGGCACCTGTAAAAGCAAACAAAAATAAATTCAAAACCAGCTACGTGGATAGGTCATCTGTGAGATGTTATAGATGCAATGACCTAGGGCATTTTGCCGGTGAATGCAAGAAGCCTAAAAAGAAGGATAAAGAGTTCCTTGAGCTTGAAGCTAAGTATGAGGCTCTGCTAAAGAACCATACACCAGGTAAGGCCTACATAGCTGAAGGGAAGTGTTGGGATGATTTTGATAGTGATGGAGAAGAACAAGAATTCTGCAACTATGCCTTGATGGCCAACTCCAAGGAAGAACCATCTGAATCAGACTCTCAGGTACCATCCCTCACTACTATAGACATGTCTGTTTCTGAATACAAATCTATGGTTGAACAACTATCTGTTGAGATGTTTAATATTCATACTAGTATGACTGCTGCTAATGAAGAAATTGCTAAACTGTCTACTAATAATGAACTGTTGAACAAAAGAAATGAGGAACTAGAACTAAATGCTATGCAAGTAGAAAACCTTAAACAAGAAATTGAATATCTAAAGAATAAGGTTCTATGTGCTAGTCAAGTTGAGAAAGCTCTTAGGGATGAACTAGCTGAAAATGAATTTAAATTGAAAACATTTAAGAATTCCTCTAGTCTATTGCAGTCCTACCATGAGAAAAATCTAGCTAGACCTAAGGCTGTCATTGGACTTGATTATGACACTCTTAAACAGAGGAAAGGCTATGCAGTCATTGAAGATGACATTGTTGTTCAAGAGGAAGTGCCTCAGATTTTGAAAAAGACTGAGAACCCAATATTTAAAACACCAACACTTGAGATTGATGAGGATGCCTTACTCATTAAGCAAATGTTGGATGATGAAGATAAGGCACAATCAAATGAACAACAAGCATCCTCTAAGAGTGAAAATGTCAAAACCAAATCCAAGGAGCCAGTAAGAGGTAGACCTAGACCTGAGAAATTTGTGAAGTTTGTTTCAGCTGGGAATAATGAGTTTGAGAAGAAAGTGGCTAAAAAGAAACAAAATAGGAATGGCAAATTGGGAATTAACAAGGACAACAACTATGCTTATGTGCCAAATGCCCCTAGGAAAGTTTGTCAAAACTGTTTTAGCACTAATCATTTAACTCATGCATGCAAGAAACCATCTGGTAGTGTTGCTAAACCATTCTATGATTGCTCTGTGCCTTTAAGACATAGAGACTCTCCTTTCTGTGATAAATTTGATTGTATGTCATGTAACATGAATGTAATGACTAGTTGTTTTAATTTGAGAAGACAATTCATGGAAGGTTGCATCAGTCACAATGTTCACATACACTACACAAAAACAAAGTCTTCAAGTCCTCCTAAAGTTAGGAAGGTTCCTCTGTCACCTAAGTCTAAGAACCCTGATTCTAAGACTTCTAACAGTGACAAGAAGACTAACATCAAGAAAATAGATAAGCATGCTGTTTATGATAAAACTGTTGCTAAGCCACATGGACCCAAACTTGTTTGGGTACCAAAGGAGAAGTAATACCTTTGTGTTTGCAGGGCAAAGAAAGTGAAAAGAAGGTCATGTGGATTTTGGACAGTGGATGCTCAAACCACATGACTGGTGATATGACCCTGCTATCACAGTATGAGGAGAAGGCTGGCCCAATGGTTGCTTTTGGAGATGATAGCATTGGCAACACATTAGGATATGGCAAATTTGAAATTGGAAATGTCATCATTGAAAATGTAGCACTGGTCAAGGGGCTCAAGCACAATCTACTGAGTGTTGGTCAATTTACTGACAGAGGCTTCAAAGTGAATGTTGACAAAGATGAATGTTTGATCACCCACAAGAAGACTGGTGACTTTGCTCTATCTGGAGTAAGGAAAGGAAGCCTGTTTGTAGCCAATATGAACTCTGTAAACAAGGACAAAATTTGTTGCTTTTACTCAAAAGCATCAAATGAAGATAGTTGGCTGTGGCACAAGAAGCTATCACACTTGAACTTCAAAGGCATTAATTCTCTAGTCAAAAGGGAGTTAGTGAGAGGCATGCCCACACTTGAATTTTATCAAGAAGGAGTGTGTGAGGCTTGTCAAAAAGGAAAAATGAAAAGATCAAGCCACAAGTCAAAGACAGTGACATCAATAACCAAGCCTCTACAACTAATTCATATGGACTTGTTTGGGCCTGTCAATATTATGTCACTAGGAAGGAAGAAGTATGCTCTAGTGATGGTTGATGATTTCACAAGGTATACATGGGTAGAATTTCTGGCATCAAAGGATGAGGCTCCATAAGTAATCATTGAACATATAAAGAAAATTGACAAGGAAGCAAAGGTCAACAATATAAGTGTGATTGCATTAAGAAGTGATAATGGAACAGAGTTCAGAAATGCCATGCTTGAAGCATTCTACAAAGAGAATAGTATTTCTCAACAATTCTCAGCTGCAAGGACTCCACAACAAAATGGAGTTGTTGAGAGAAAGAATAGAACTCTGATTGAGGCTGCTAGAACAATGTTACTTGATGCAAAAATGCCTACATGTTTTTGGGCTGAGGCTGTGAGCATTGCATGCTATATCCAAAACAGAACCCTCATCAACAAAAACACTGGAAAGACACCTTACAACTGGATAACTGGAAATAAACCTACTCTAAAGTATGTTCATACTTTTGGAAGCAAATGCTTTGTGTTAAAAGACAATTCAGAATATGTTGGAAAGTTTGATGCAAAAGTATTTGAAGGAATTTTTCTTGGCTACTCTATGGAAAGAATTGCATACAAAGTTTATGTCATCAGTCAAAAGAAAGTTATGGAAAGCACAGATGTGACATTTGATGACAGCAAACTACCTGGATTAGAAGAAGCCAATGATGAAGACAAAGATCCTTTGAAGTTTGACAATCTAGATGATTCTGATGAAGAGATTAAAACTGAATTTGAGCCCACAATCCAACAAACTCAAGTGAATGAAGAACCTGTGTCAATCAACAATGAAGAAACAAGCATCCAAGACACACCTGTGATTAGTGGCAACTTCACAGGGGGAGGAAATGTAAATGATCATGATCTGGATGATGAAGCAACATCAAGGCTGAGAAATCAATCTGAACATACAAGGAAATGGGATAGATCACATACTGCAGATCAGATAATTGGAGATGCAAATACAGGAGTGAGGACATGAAGAGCAACTCTAAATGAATGTCTCTATGGTTGCTTTCTATCCCAAGTTGAGCCTAAGAAACTTGATGATGCATTGTTGGATCCTGATTGGATAATTGATATGCAAGAGGAGCTAAATTAATTTGAGAGAAGCAAAGTATGGGAACTTGTGCCTGCACCAAAGGATAGAACCATTGTTGGAACAAAATGGGTTCTAAGGAATAAGATGGATGAAAATGGTGTAGTCATAAGAAACAAAGCAAGGTTGGTTGCAAAAGGATACTCTCAACAGGAAGGCATTGACTATGATGAGACTTTTGCTCCTGTTGCTAGACTAGAGGCCATCAGAATTTTCTTGGCATTTGCTGCACATTCTAATTTCAAGGTTTATCAAATGGACGTCAAGAGTGCATTTCTGAATGAGGAGTTGGAAGAAGAAGTATATGTGCAACAGCCACCTGGCTTTGAAGATCCACAATTCCCTCACTTTGTCTACAGATTGCTTAAAGCATTGTATGGACTTAAGCAAGCTCCTAGGGCATGGTATGACACACTATCACAATTTCTACTGGAGAATCAATTCACTAGAGGCACACTGGACAAGACACTGTTTTACAAGAAACATGGTGATGATATTATCTTGGTTCAAATCTATGTGGATGATATCATATTTGGCTCTACAAATGAGAAGCTGTGTGAGAAATTCTCTAAGCTCATGCAGAGCAGATATGAGATGAGTATGATGGGAGAATTAACATTCTTTCTTGGGCTGCAAGTTAGTCAAAGGAAGGATGGCATTTTTATAAGTCAAACCAAGTACATCAAGGATCTATTGAAGAAATTTGACTTGGAAGAATGCTCACCTGCAAAGACACCCATGGCCACTGCCACCAAGTTAGATGAAGATGTTAAGGGCAAGAAGGTAGATATTTCAATCTACAGAGGCATGGTTGGTTCTCTACTCTACCTCACTGCTAGTAGGTCAGACATCATGTTTGAAACATGCTTGTGTGCAAGGTTTCAATTGAATCCAAAGGAATCACATATGATAGCAATAAAGAGGATTTTTAAATATCTGAAGGGCACACCAAACTTGGGGTTATGGTATCCTAAGGACACAGGGTTCAATCGGGTTGGTTATTCTGATGCTGATTATGTTGGATGCATAGTGGATAGGAAAAGCACCTCAGGTAGCTGCCAGTTTCTTGGACAAAGGTTAGTCTCTTGGTACAGCAAGAAACAACAATCTATGTCAACTTCCACAGCTGAAGCTGAGTACATAGCTACTGGAAGTTGCTGTGCTCAAGTGCTTTGGATCAGAAACCAACTTAGAGATTATGGACTTGTGTTGGAAAGAATTCCAATCATGTGTGACAACACAAGTGCAATCTCTATAGTTTCCAATCCTGTCAATCATTCTAGGACAAAGCACATTGACATCAGATATCACTTCATAAGGGGGCATGCAACTAATGGAACCATTGAGTTACATTATGTTCCCACAGAAAAACAACTAGCTGACATATTCACTAATCCATTAGATGAAGCCACCTTCACAAGGTTGTTTAGTGAGATTGGAATGCTGAATTCTTCAAATTCTGGCTAAGTGAATATATCAACTAGATTGTTGCAGCAGTAAATACTTACTTTATCAAATGCTCAATATTTTTGAAGTAAGTATTGGCTGGAGTATGATTTATAAATACTCTAGAATGCTGTATATGTTGAAAATCATACATCTTTAGCTTGAAATTTCTGTGAAATTTTGAGAGAATCACTATTTAATTTTGTAGAATATTCTTCTGTGAATATTTCTGGTAAATTTTATAAGATAGTGAAAATTGAATTTTATGAGTGAAAAGTATAGTTCGATAAGTCAGACTTCTCGAATGATTCATTGTTATGTCATGGCTCGAGTTCTCGAATAGGCCTATCTAGAACCCTCTTGAGTTCTCGAATAGTGTCTTTTGGAGAAGTCGAATAGCACACTCTGAGTTCTCGAATAGAGTATTTTAGTTCTCTAGTGATGGAGTTCTCGAATACTGTATTTGAGTTATCGAATCATTTGAAAAGGCTGATTTTTCGCTGACACTTAATCGCTTTTTGGATTTATATTCAAAATTTCATTTCGCTCATAAAAACATATTTTATTTGGCTTAGAATTATTTTCTGAGTTAAATAACTGCCAGCTGTGAGTTACAAACTGCTTGAGATATCGAATAAGCCTTTCTTGACTTATCGAATAGTTGTTTTATACTTCTTGAATGACTGACTTGTCGATACAAAACTTATATCTAATCGACAACTCAAGTCACTCACATATATACAATTCCACAACTGTTCAAATCATTTCATTCAATTTCTCAGGCAGCTAAAGTTCCAAAACCTCTGAAAACCCTAACGTCAAAAGCTAAATTCCTTCTTCAACCTTCATTTTCTTCTCATCTCTCTATGTAACAATGGCAAATACCCAACTCACAATTCCTACCCACACCAATTTCATAGCAATAACCAACGATGTTGAAGCACCCAATGCAAACTTTAAGTGCTTCGTTCGATGGATGGCTGAATCATACATCAAGGATGCACTCTCAGCCAACCCAACTCTGTATCTAGACCTACTAGAACAGTTTTGGAGAACTACTACTGTGGAGGTCGTGGCCCTAGAGAATGCAATAACTTCATACGTAATCTATTGCAAGATTCAGGACAAGGAAATCACCATCACTACTGAAGACATGAATCAAGCACTGGGGTTACAACAAGGAGTGTATGACAGTCAAGCTACTGATTAGGAATTGGAAGACTTCTTTGATTTTATCAACTACTCAGATAGAATCAAGCAATAGGAAGTACTTGAGGAAAGAATGGAGCTATGTCTTTGCCACTCTTCTTCAAGTCTTCACAGCAAGGAAGACCAGCTTTGATCAAATCAGCACACCTGCTCAACAGATAGGCTATGCTCTAGCATATGGGAGAAAGATTGATGTTGGTTTGATCATAATGCAAGAATTGTATGGGAGACTTGGTAAGAACTCAGCCAAGAGAGGTAATGAAATTTTCTTCCCTCGCTTAATTCAATCTGTACTTAATTTCATAGATGCTAAATTGATTGAATTGCTTGGGTTAGACAAAAATAGAATATGCTATCCGAAATCCATGACCAAACTCATTTTTGGTAGCTTGGAGACTAGGAATGATGTGGATGTAAGACTCAAAATAACTCCCCTTATGGAGAGTTTATTTAGGACTTACCCCCACAACATGCCAATATGTGCCTCAAAATCTGAGTTAGCTAGGCCCAAGCAAGTAGAGCAAAATGCTAACCCAGGGCCTGCTAACCAACCCTCTCATCCAAACACTTTACCAAACACAGAGCCAACTGCATCATCCTCTCAAAAGGGTGATGTTAGTAAAAAGAAGAGAAAACAGGTTGCTTCTGAACCTCTAAAAATCTTAACTGAAGCAGCCTTGGCTGTAGAATTAGGTATAGAAAGTGAGGAACCTGAGTCACCCTTACTAAGGCCAAAGAAGAAGAAGAAGAAGTCTAAAACCACCTCTTCAGTCACCCAAATGGCTGAAGTTGTAAAATCAGGGGAAAACTGCTCACTAGATGTATCCTCTCAACAGGGTGCATCTATAGAATCAAGCATATTCCCCAATGCACCTATTTGTACAGAGTCAGCATGGGAGTGATAAGGCTGGCACAACACTGAGTGGAGAGCACATCACACTTGAAACTCTCTCTATTTCTCAGGGGGAGTTGCCAAAATCTAATCTGCAACACACTTCTCTTCAAGAATCTACCACTCATATTTCTTTGGAGCCTGCAACTCAAGCAATTGAGGAGCAAGGCATTGATCATCAAGAATTCTTTTCTCTTGATGAGCCAATGGATTCAAGTGACTTGGTGCATGACACCTTGCTCACCACCCAGGTACCACATTTAGATGGTCAGGGAATGTATGGTGGGGCATCTCCTAATGACACCATCACAAACACAGAGGATTCACTAGTTTTAACTAGAGACTCTGTGCCTGTGTCACCTACTGTTGTAACTCATCCCACTCCTGTGGAGACAACAGTAGTAGAGTCTTTCCATCCGGTTACAAAAGTTGCATCTGTAACTGAGGAGTCTAGCTTGCCTAGATCTGACTTTCTGTCCCAATGGCTGAAGCCTGTGCAACATGACAGTGCTTCAGGATTAGGATCTGTTCCACCACAATTGACGGTTGAAGCACTTCAAAGCTTAGTTGTGGATCAGATTCCTGAGTTTGTAAAATAGCCCAGAACTTGGTCACCTCCAATGTGCCAAATCCAGATTATGAAGCAATATTGCTCTGCCATAGAGATGATGTGGAGATGCAGAAAACAATGATACTTGATTAGGCTGAGAGAGATGGCAATGTAGATGCCTGGATGCAAGGAACTTATGATATCACTCTCAATGAAGCCTTACAGTATCTGAGGGAGGAGTACATCACTTCACTAGGCTCCAATGCTAAATCCTTAACTCCTGGTGAAGTGTATAAAGCCATCAATGACTCATACAAGGGTTTCCTCAAGGTTGCACACTATCTGGGTAAAGGTGTCAAATCAGAAGTCAACAAGGTAAGTGATGCAACAGACAAGTCTGTGGGAGAGATAAAGAGGACTTTTGATTCCAAATTCCCTCAATTGGAGACTGTAGTCAAGGATATCCTAGCCTGTAAGTCTACCTGGACTAAGATGGACAATGGTTTAGCCATTCTCAAAGATGCTATCACAGGACTGGGGCACAACTGGGGCACAAATTCCAAAATCTCACTGATCAGACAACTGAGGCCAATGCCATGCTCAGGACCCTCTTTGCAAATCAATATGGAGACAAGCTGGTCACTGAGGTCCCTGTGCATGAGATGTCAAGGTTTTAAGGCCAATGAGCTCTTCACTAAAGTGGATACTCTTGAAAAGGAGGTAGCTTCTCCCCAACAGTCTAATGCTCATCTTACAGACAAGGTAAACACTCTTACTGAGCAGTTGAACACTCAAGCCACCACCACAGCTGATGTTCTTCTGCATCAACAATCAATGTTGTCTGCAATGATGAAGCACATGGGTCTCCCTCTACCTGAAGAATCTTCAACCCCAAAGGTCACTCCTACAGCCTCTGTGCCTGACAACAAGCCTAAGGGGGAGAAGAGGATTTCAAGGTCAAATACAAAGGGGGAGAAACCAACAAAGGGGGAGAGACCACTAGAAAAGGGCATCAAGTTCAATGAGGGTGGACATCAAAGAGCTTCAAAATCTTTAACTCATGTGCCTGGAAAAGGAAAAGACAAAGTTGATGAGCCTCCTACTTCTCTGCCAGTTGTCACTCTACCAACTGTGCACGTCACTACTCCCAGTGGTCAAAAGCAATCTGTCACAACCACAGTGGTTGCAGGGAGTATGCCATCTGACAAACCTCCACTCTCCATATCTAAGAGTGCCAAGCCTGTAGAAGTGAAGGTGGTCACTGAGGCCAAGCTACAAGAAATTGCAAACTCAAATGTCTATCATGATGATGCATTCTTGGAGTTTCTGAAAGTCTCAAGAGAACAGGATGGTAATGCTCTATCATATCATAGGAGTTTGAAGAATCAGATTGACTATCTCACTGTAGTACCAAGGAGAGTTGATGGCCTATGGCTCAAAGAGATAATGATGGTAGGAAAGAATAAGATATGGCACTTAACCATCTACACTCTACAGGGTCTAAAGCACTCAGAAGTGGATGTGTTCCTTGAAATGATTGAAAAGAAGGATGAAAACTGCAAGAGTCTCTTTGATGAGTTAAGGGATGGTCAACCAGCAAGGCTACCTGAAGTATTCACAAATCCTAGAACCATCATCTATCAGGCTGCAACAAGAATTGATGATATCAAGCAGCTGGTCATTCCTAAGCATTTAACTCCTCAGAACAAATCTCTCATTATTGCCATCATTGAGCAGCTGAACAAGAAGAAGGGTTTAAGAACAGCAGAAGAATTGGAAGCTATATCTTATCTCAGGTCATACATTGCAACTGGCATTGTACCTGAATCTGCTAAGTTCAACCCAAGCAAGGATGGTGATCAAGACAAGGATGGAGACAGGAGTGATGGAAGGAGAAGACATCACATGAGTGATAAGGGTGATAAAGATAAGAAGAAGAAGAAGGATGACAAGGATAAGAAAAATGATGATGATCAAGGTAAAGTCTCTGAGAGGAAAAGTGGAAGACAACAAGCCTTAGGCATTGCTAACAGTAATCTCACCACAACACAAGACTCTAAGTCTAGGGTGAATACTGTTAGTAGTGACCTACCAAAATCTACATCTGTGGCTTCTGCAACTGTCTTGCCACCTCAAGAAGAGAAGAAGATTCAAGTAAAGAAACCATCTGTATATTTCAAAAAGTAAACTGCTAATGGAATACTACAATGATCTACAAGCAAAGGTCACATGCTACTGCCAGGCAACCATGTAAAAAGGATCAAATTCAAACAAGCTGCAAGGAAACCAAAGCTATCCAAATCAAGGACTCTGACAATCTATCCAGGCTTAAAACTCCAACCACTAGATGAAGATTTTGATGAAGACCAACTGCAATTCTTACAATCTCAAAGAATCTACCATGTTGCCATTATTGATAACTGCCTTGAGATCAAATATACTGATGGAAGGGAGGAAAAATTCAAACAAGGAGGATGTCAACACTGGGGCAAGCTACATGACATAGAAAGAATCATTGCATTGTTGAGCTCAGAAGATAAAGTGGAAAGAGTATGGAAGCTGGAGCTAATTGATTTTGTGAAGATGAAGAGAGATCATGAGGAGAGAATCAGAAAAGAGTGTCTTGAGAAATGGCTAGCAAGGGAGAAAGAAATTGAGAGACTAGAGATTGAAGCAGAAAAGCTAAGGGCAAAGGGATAGTGTAGAGTTCAGTTTAATCCCTATGTGGTGAAGTATAGGAGGAGAAATGGGGATCAGGTCCACATCAGAATGAACCTACTCAACCATTATCCTGCAAACATTCTGAAACCAGTACTTGAAGATTTCAAAGACTCAATTTTGCTTGAAGAATTGGATGCTATGGCAGAAATAATAAAAGCTATGGATGAGAATACAAGGAAGGAGAAAGAAAGAAGACAGAAAGCATATGATGATTTGCAAGCCAAAGCTATGGGAAGGGAAACAAATGACAATGGCTAGTACTTCATTATAGGTTGTAAGATCACTCACCCTGTAGTTCTATCCACATTGCTAATCAAAATTCATACATGTACTGTCAAGTTTTATCTTTATGTATGTTAGGCTTGTTATCAGACATGAAATTGTGACTAAGGGTCTTACTCACAATTTGGGGGAGATTGTTAGTCACAGAGGCATGCCTGAATGCATCTAATAACAAGCCTAATTATTTTTAATGCTATGCATTACTTACATGACCTCTTAACTGAGGGAACCTCTAGTTGTAGAGTTTCTACTAGTTTTGTACTTGTAATAGGCATCAAATTCTAGCTGTGTAATTGTACCTATTAAGTCAAGAATAATGCTTGAAAGAAGTTCCAAGGTTCATGCCTCAAGCAAGGAGATAAAGGCTGCCAAATAATCACAGTTGGGATTTGAATAAATGAAGAATTTGCCTAAGTACCAATTCGAGAAGTACATTTGTCTATTCGAGAAGTCTAGCATTCGAGAAGTCAGGGGTTCGATATCTCAGAAGACACTATTCGATATCTCTGAATACACTGTTCGATATCTCATTCGATATCTCAGAGATTCGATATGTCTATTACTCTGTTCGAGAACTCATGGAGTCAACAAGTCAAAGCATCATTCGAGTTCTTTAAGAGTCAAAAAGTCAATGCTCTATTCGATATCTCAAGGACTAAGAAGCTATTCGACATCTCAGGGATTCGATATGTCAAAATGCTCTATTCGATATCTCAAGGAGTTCCAGAGAAAAGAGCTATTCGAGAAGTGATTTTATATGTCAATATAACACTATTCGAGAACTCAGAGTTATCGATTAAGTCAATTCGAGTTCTCGAATCAATCACTTAGCCACTTCTCGAATACATTCTTGGAGACAAAATACTGAAGAATTGTACAAGTCAGAAACCTGCAACAAGCCAAGACGCTTTATTTGACTATGTACTATAAAGCACGTTGGAAAGCCTACAAAGAAGCTTGGAGAGATAAGACAAGGGACAAGGAGCTAAAGAAGTGGATCTGAACAGGCTTTGCAAAGTCAAATCTGTAGCCGTTTGGACTCTTACTCAAATAAGATAGACAGACTGGAAAGTATTTTGTTTACCTACCTTATTTTGTAGTAAGTAGGTGTATCCATGTCTATAAGGATACAGCCTCACTTCCTTAGCAGAAAATAGATAAGTTTTTCATATACATCACAAGAAATATCTCTCTAAGAAAAACGAAGCTGAGAATACTATCATTTGTATTCACAGATTGTAGAAAAATCTTTATCTAATAAAATATTAGATTAAAGTAATATTGTGTTATGTTTGTCTTTGTTATCCGCACTTACATTTCTTACACATTCAACACATATCTTGCTACAAAGATTCAAGAACGAAGAAAAGTTTAAGAATCCATTCACCCCCCCTCTGTATTCTTTTACTGTATTCAATACTCAACAATGTAATACATTTTCCTATCTTGAATTATCTAAGCTCTAAGGATTTAACATGTAGAGCTATTCTTCATTTGTGACGATCTTCTCTGATTTCTCCTTCTTCTGGTTCATCAACGACTGGCAAGTTCTTGTGCAAATCAGAATCAACAAGAAGCTCTCTTCTTGATGACAATCCTTTAGGTAAGATCAACGGAATTCAAAGCTTCTTTCTCAATTCACCTTGAAAATTCTCATAATCTTTTATATTGGTTTGTGCATAGGATCGAATGTGATCTGCAGCTTCAATCTCTGCTTGAGTCAAGAATCCACAATTTCTGAGAACATATTCAGCATATACCAAGTGTTTTGCATGATGCATATATAATTCATTTGTTTGAAGATTGATTGAATGAAGTATCTCTCCCTTAAGAAATTTCACTTGTGGAGGATTATCAATTATTTCTGGTCCAGCCCTTTCAGCAAATTCTTTGAATTTATCATGAAGCAATACACCTAACTCAGATGATGTTCTCACTTTTGGCCTAAGCACCCAAATCTCTGTCAGTGATCTGTCATAAAAGACCTGAATAGATACTCTGTATGTTCCAACATTATGACAATCTACAAAGATTACCAACTCATCAGTTTTGGGATCAAATGCAGTAGTTATCCTGATGACTTCTACTTTTAAGGCCTTTACATACATATCATGTATTGGATTTGCCAGTTTAAATTCTTCGAAAATATCTCCAAGACGACGATCATCATAATCAGAACTCTGAGGTGAGTCAATTGCTTTTTGAGCACGTTCCCATTTCTCACCACTTTTGAGTCTGACATACATCTTCCTAGCTTGAACATTTAAAGCATGTTGTCGTTGTAGTGCTTCCTGTTCAGCTTTCTGAAGCTCTTCATTTCGTGCAATCTGCTCTAATGATTTTTGAAGCTTTTCTTCTCTCATCAATAAATTAGCTTCCCGCTGTGCAAATAGTTCTTCAAATTCTTTGTCTACTTGTAGAGCTTCATAGATGTCACTGGTTCTTCCTCTTCCCAGTGACTGAGATCTAGTTCAGGTATTTCTTCACCTTCATCAGAAAACTCAAAATCAGCAAAAACATCAAAATTATCCAGTTCACCCGTGTAGTAATAACCTTCAGTGTCTTTGACTTGATCATCTTCAGCTACTTTCTTCTTCACCTTATCTCTCCCGTCTTCACCTTGATCTTTATCTTTATCAGATTTACTTCCTCCCTCTCTTTCTTTAGATTTCTCCCCTTGTGATTTCTGTTGTTGTTGTGATTTCTCCCCCTTAGTTGAGGAATCCTTTAAAGATTTACCAGATGCACCAGATCCAGGATCTCGCTCATCATCATCATCACTTTTACTTGCAAAGAATTCCATTTCTTCAGTTTTAGGTGTGCGATTTGACTTATAAGATTAGACAAATGTCTTATCCTTTAGCTTGGTGTGCATTTTGCTTTTAAATTTGGTCAAGACGAAAATCAGTAGATTGCTGATTTTCATGTACTTCTGTCTGTAGATGTTCAACTTTGTCGGAAATTTCAGCAATTATTCTATCTTGACCAACAGTAACCTCACCAGAATCATCAAGAGATTTTTCAAAAGAGAGTTCGAGAGTATTGATTTTGTTGGTGAAGGATGTCTTCATGTTATTGATGTCACCTTTTAATAACACAAGCTGATTATCAACAGAGGTGGATGAAGAAGACCGTTCACCCACTTGTGCTCGAAGTAATCTTGCTTCAGCTTTACTTGCCTCAAGTTCCTTTTCTAGAGCTTGAATCTTTTGTAGCAATGAGAGAGTGTATGTGTCAGTGTGTGCATTCACCTGAGTTTCACTCTTTATTTCACTCACCTGACGTGCATGTGTATCACTCAGTTTTGAGGTGATCCTTACATCACTCCTCTCAATGTCCTTTGCTGCTCCAGAAATGGTACCTGCAGATAAAATCACCCTAGCCTCCTCTGGGAAGGTCAGTGGTGGTGCAATGGGAGTTCGCAAATCCCTATCCTCAATCAAGTCTACTTGAACATTTGAATTT
Organism: Saposhnikovia divaricata; assembly: GCA_036435485.1. Classification (NCBI taxonomy): domain Eukaryota; kingdom Viridiplantae; phylum Streptophyta; class Magnoliopsida; order Apiales; family Apiaceae; genus Saposhnikovia; species Saposhnikovia divaricata. The sequence goes on along the minus strand of CM071601.1, from coordinate 203,906,681 downwards.
GTAATCTGAATTTCTTCAGTAGTAGATTGATCGAGTTGCCTTCCACTTTCTCCAGTCGAAACTGCGAGTGGAAACTCCCTTGGGTGATCTAGGAATGTTTCTCCTAGGAGGGGAGATGATGGTTCTTTTATAGTTGGCAAAGAACCAAGATTTCCCTCAGAAGCCTGTGAAGACTCTTTTACCGTAACCATGGTAGGCACTGTTTCCAATTCTAAGTGCTCTCCTGTCAGAGTGTCCCTATTTTCATCCATATCTACATGTTCTCCCATTGTTAGTAATAACAATGAGGTAGTGCTTGACACATTACAGGATGCCATGGCCCTATGGCGAATTTCAATAGTTTCATCCTGTTGAGAGAATGATCCTAGTAACTGTTTCATGGCCATATCAATGTCCATATCCTTTTGAGAAGATACGAATGGGATTACAGTTGCCTCAAATTCAGTTCTACTCTTCTTTTGGAGAGGCAGAGCTGTGGGTTCACTCACAACATCACTACTTCTTTTTGCTCTTTTAAGTTGTAACTTCTTCTTTTTGGTTTGATAGAATTTGCCTGTTTTTGTATCTCTGTTTGGCTCTATGACCTGGGTTAGAGATTGTGGTGCTACAATCCCTTGGTCAGTCCTATCAACCACTTGGGTTTCAGAAGATAATTGTAAAGCAGTAGGAGTAATAGAGAGATTAGAATTCAATACCTGGTCAGCAGGTGTTGGAGAAGTTGCAGCTTGAGTAGTTTGAGCTAGTTGCTCTTGAGCAGGTTCAACTTGCTGAATAGGTACTTCTTGTTCAGCTTCTGGTTCCACTACTGGTTCTTCTTGTTCAATTGCTAACACAGGTGGTTCAGGTACTGGTTCATTTAGCTCGGGTATAGGTACAGGTGCAATGACAGGTAGTTGTATATAGTTTGACATATATTGAGTGACAACTACTGGCACATTTGGAAATTTAGGCTTAGCACCGTACTCAGTGAATAACCTAGTTGATGGTTTACCCGACACCAATGATTCACTATTCAAAAATGGACCATGAAGTTGTAGTTCAACCAGATGATTAAAAATCAAGGAAAGGAATCTAGGGTAATAGCGTTGAACTTTTTCACCCTTGTCAAAATTCCTTTTAGCGTTGATTATTCTTCTAACCAAAGGAACACACAGAATTCTGCCAATGTTGATTCTTCGATCATGAGCAACTGCAAAGCAAATATGCTGCATAAAAGAAGGTAATACTCCGAAGTTGCTCTTTGTTGAGTTGGCAAACACCTTAGCTAGTGTGTCGAACACGTAGTCCCATTCCTGAACGAGATGATTTTTATTCAAGACAGGAAAATCTGCTCTGTCTTGATAGTAGATACCAGCAAAGAAATTAGTCAGGTCCTGATCTGATGTAAGGTCTTCAAAATTGTCACTTGGAAAGTTTAAGACCGTATTAATGACAGATTCATCCACTGTGTACTGATTGTCTCCAAGAGAGAAAACAAACGATCTGTTATCGTTAGAAATAACAGCAGTAGTACACATAATTCGCAGGGGTTCAATTTTTAACGGAGTGTCTAAACTCAAAGCAGTGCGAACTAGTGAATGATCATTCATAAAACGTATCCACGGTCGAAATCGTTCAAGTGAACATTTTTCAGGATCAAAATATCCGATCAAATTATGCTTAACTATTTCAAAACGATTATTGTTATTACCAGCCATTTTTAATCAAATTTTAACACTTTGAAAATTTCAGATTTTACAAAATAATTAATTAACTTGATTTATTTCGAATTAATAATTAATTAAAAATTCGAAAATAATCAAAGTTGTTCAAAAATTCTGAAAAATTCACACAATGATCTTGACACACCCACGAACACTGCTGTATTTTTAGTTTTTGCAGAATCAAACCCAAAAGTTCGATTTTTCAGATCGAAAATTCGATTTTTGAAAACTAAAATCTTAAAAACCCATTGAAATCTTCGGTTTAAACCGTTAATCAGCAGATATTAACACAAGGAATCGATTAACGACCTTAGAACTTGATTATGGTGAGTATTTGATCGAAAAAATCGACAGCAATTCGACACAGAGGTCGTGTGTATATGTATGTATCGCACGGTGAGTCTCTGTGACTTAACACGAGAGAATGAATTAAAAGCTTAAAATGACTTAATCTAACAACACTGATATATATATATATATATATATATATATATATATATATATATATATATATATATATACTAAACTACGAATATGACTTAAAATCTGTAAAAGAAATAACTGAATATGACTTAATCTATTATAACTGATATATATACATACTAATACTCGATTATTACTTAAAATAACATAAAGATTTAAAACTGTACAGACTTAATACTCTATTAAGACTTAATCTATGTACAAGACATAACTGGTTATGACTTAACTTAAAACAGACAAGACTTAATTCTAATTAACTAAAATTCGAATAATATTTAAATATATATACAAGCGAATATGACTTAATTAAAAAGACTCGCTATGACTTAACTGAATAAGACTTAACTATATAAAAAAACGCGATTATGACTTAACTTATATACAAGACATAACTCACGAATATGACTTAAGACTAAACAGAATTAATATTTATAAAAACAATCGAATAAGACTTAAGCTTAAACAGACTTAACGAATATGACTTAAGACTTAAGTCGGTATAAACTTTAAGTCATACCGGACTAAAGAATTTTGTCATATTAATATCCTGAATTAATTTAAGTCATATTCTAATCAAAATAAATTAAAATATATGCGGATTACATAATTAAACACACAAAAATATACAACTTTTAATATCGAAAAATATTAAAAATAATATAATAAATTACACAAATAATAATCACAAAAATAACTAATATAGACTATTCTATTAACAGATATAAAGCAATATTAATAGGACAAACATTACAAAACATTAAATAAAATAACTATAAAAATAAAAATAAATACATACAATTATTCTAAAAATATAGAAATATGGAGTATTAAATAATATGAATAAACAGACTGATGAATAAATTAACAAGCAAGAAAATAAGTTGATAAAATAATTAAACAAGTGATTTTATTCAACAAATATTCACAAAATAATCACTTGTAAATTATTAAAGACCAAACCTCAGATATTAACTAGATTAATTACTAGGACTGTTCAACATACCCAATTCACCAACAATTTTGGTGAATGTGGATTCGTCAAGCGACTTAGTAAAAATATCTGTTGTTTGTTCTTCAGTGGTTACAAACAGTAATTCCACTGTACCATTCATGACATGCTCTCTAATGAAATGATACCTGATGTCTATATGCTTTGTCCTTGAATGTTGCACAGGGTTGTTGGAGATTGCTATGGCACTTGTATTATCACACAAAATAGGAATATCTTGCAATACAAAGCCATAGTCCATCAGTTGATTCCTAATCCACAAGATTTGAGCACAACAACTTCCAACAGCTATATATTCAGCTTCAGCTGTAGAGTTGGAAACTGTTTGCTGTTTCTTGCTGTACCATGAAACCAATCTACCACCTAGGAATTGACAACTCCCAGAGGTGCTTTTTCTATCTACAACACTTCCTGCATAATCAGAATTTGTATATCCAATAAGATTAAAACCAGAATCTTTGGGGTACCAGATACTTAAGTTGGGCGTACCCGTAAGATATCTTAAGATTCTTTTTACAGCAATGAGATGTACATCTCTAGGATCCGCTTGGAACCTTGCACATAAGCATGTAGCAAACATTATATCCGGTCTACTTGTAGTGAGGTAAAGTAATGAGCCTATCATACCTCTGTAGCTTGTGATATCTACCTTAGCAGAACTTTCACATGCTCCAAATTTGACAGCTGTGGATGATGGTGTCTTTGCTGATGATGAGTCCTCCATTTGATATTTCTTGAGGATCTCTTTGATGTACTTGGATTGATAAATAAATATACCGTCTGGCCTTTGACTTATTTGTAATCCAAGAAAGAACTTCAGCTCTCCCATCATGCTCATTTCGAATTTACCCTGCATTAACTTTGAAAGAACCAAATATAATATCATCCACATAGGCTTGGACTAGTATATATCATTTTTATGCTTTTTAGTAAAGAGCGTTTTGTCTATGACACCTCTTGTAAAACCATTTTCAAGTAAAAATTCAGAGAGAGTGTCATACAATTTTCTTGGTGCTTGCTTAAGACCATAGATAGCCTTGTAGAGAAAGTAGACGTAGGCCAAAAATTCCGGATCTTCAAAACCAGGAGGTTGTTCTACATATACTTCTTCATCTAGCTTATTATTCAGAAAAGCACTCTTAACATCCATTTGATAAACTTTGAAGTTTGAGAATGCAGCGAATGCCAATAATATTCTGATGGCCTCAAGTCTTGCCACTGGAGCATAGGTCTCATCATAATCAATGCCTTCAGCTTGAGAATAACCTTTTGCTACCAGTCTTGCTTTGTTTCTCATCACAATTCCATCTTCATCTAGTTTGTTTCTGAATACCCACCTAGTGTCAACCACTTTCCTGTCTTTAGGTCTGGGTACCAGCTTCCATACTTCTTACTGTTTAAATTGATTGAGTTCATCTTGCATTGCAATCACCCAATCAGGATCAGAAAGAGCTTCTTCAGTTTTCTTAGGTTCCATAACAGACAGAAACCAAGAATAATTACTTTGATTTTGATAAGCCCTTCTAGTTTTCACACCAACATCTGGATCACCAATAATCAGCTCAAAAGGATGAGCTCTATTCCGAACAGTCTGTCTGGGAAGATTTGATCTTGATGATTCATCATGATCTTCATTTTGATGTTGAGTATGACTAGATGATCCTTCAGTTTCTCCCCCTGAGTTGTTGCCAGAGTGACTTGATGAGGGTTCAAGAGTGTCAGTGGTATCTTGAAAATTATCATTGTTTCCACCACCATCACTTTGATCATTACCATCATCATTTTGATTATCGTCAGCAACAACATCAGGTTGTTTGTCATCATCTGAATCTGAGTCTGACATGTCATCAAACGTTAGTTTTTCAGATGGATTTTCAGTTTGGATACTTTGGAGTTTTGTGTCATCGAATGTAACATTGACACTTTCCATTGTTTTCTGTTGATCAATCAGATACACCTTGTAGGCTCTTCTTGTATAACCAATAAAGATTGCTTCATGTGCTTTTTCTTCAAATTTTCCTCCTTGACCATCTCCTTCTTTTAGCACAAAGCATTTTGTCCCAAATACATGAAAGTATTTGAGTGTTGGTTTCTTTTCATTTAAAGCTTCATAAGGTGTCTTCATTAAGTTTTTGTTGATAAGCGTTCAATTCTGGGTATAGCATGCAGTGTTGACAGCTTCAGCCCAAAAGCTCAATGGAAGCCTTGATTCACTTAGCATAGTACGAGCAGCTTCAACCAAGGTTCTATTCTTTCTTTCAACTACCCCATTTTGCTGAGGAGTTCTTGGAGCCGAGTACTGTCTGGTTATACCCCTTTCTGTACAAAAATCATTTAGAACTACTTTCTTAAATTCAGTTCCATTATCTGACCTTATAGCTCTTAATGGATACTTAGAATCCAGCTCAATCAACTTAACATGATCAATCACTAGTTGTGGAGTTTCATCTTTGGAATGTAGAAACAAGACCCATGTGAATTTTGAAAAGTCATCAACAATCACTAGAGCATATATCTTCTTTGACATTGACATCACATTAACTGGACCAAACAAATCCATATGAAGTAATTGTAAGGGTTCAGTTATTGAAGATGTGTCAGTGCTCCTGTGAGTTGCCCTTTTTATCTTCCCTTTTTGACATGCATCACATAGTCCTTCCTGAGTGAATTCCATTGAAGGCAAACCTTTCACCAATTCTCTTTTAACTAGAGAATTCATTGTCTTGAAATTAAGGTGAGAAAGTTTCTTGTGCCATAGCCAACTCTCGTCATTGGAAGCTTTGGAGTAAAAGCAATTAATTTCATCAGTGCTTCCAAAGTTCATGTTAGCTACGTACAAGTTGCCTTTTCTTACTCCCGTCAACTGTGGCTTTTCATTTCTCTTGTGAGATATCAGACAATTCTTTTTATTAAAGTGAACCTCATATCCTTTGTCACAGAATTGACTAATACTGAGCAAATTGTGCTCCAGTCTTTTCATAAAAGAAACATCTTCAATGATAACATTACCAGCTTCTAATCTACCATATCTATCAGTTTTACCTTTGCTGTTATCTCCAAAGGTAACGACTGGGCCGGCTTTCTCCACCACATTTGTCAACAGGGCTCTATCTCCGGTCATATGCCTTGAACATCCACTGTCCAAAATCCATATAACCCGCTTAACCTATTTCACACCCTGCAATGACAAATCGGTTAGACTCTCTTCCGAACCCAAACTTGTTTGGGTCCAGAGTTCTTAAAGAATAGACCTTTATCAGGCAAAACAACATTTTTAGGTTTTTGCTTGATTATCCAAATCTTTTTAGCAACAATAACATTCTTAGCAATGATTGGACATTTGACTTTATAAACAGCCTTAGTTAAACTTTGTTTAGGATTTCGTACAAATGTCTCTCTCCTAACTTGAGGAGGACTAGCAGTCTTTGTTCTAACATAGTTATTCCTATTAACATGTTGTCTAGGAGCAGTCTTATTAGTAGATGCATGATTACTATTAAAGTAAGCAGACATAAGATTAAAAGCACAAGACATGCAATTAGCAACACCACATTCTTTATGAAAAGAATCAATAATAGGCATGGCAAATATGTTAGACATGTTATTGTTCTTTCTCACATTATTACTACCTAATCCAGTCTTCAAAGAACTGGTTGTATCAACAACCTTGACTGGCACTTTAGGTACTTCTACCTTAGGATGAACATTCTTGGGATTAATGTACTTAACAGGTTTTGCATTAATCTGGACATTTCCACTAGCAATGTCCTCATTACGCAACTCCTCCTAAATAACCATAGAAGTGAAATTCGGAGGTTCTGCAACTGATTTCTTAAAGATAGGTTTTTCAACATTCTTAAGCACATGAGGTATTCCTCTCTCTTTAGCACTAACAGAATTACCAGAATTTATGCCTAGCATTCCAAGAGCTTCGTTGTAACTAAACCCTATTCCAACGGTTTGTCCAACAGCTTGTTTGTTGAAAAATTCTTTAGACTCTCTAACAGAATTAAAACATGCAGCTAATTTAACATCCTTTTCTTTTAACCTGGTTTCAAGCTCAGCAACTTTAGCAATTTGTTTTGACAAGTATTCAGATATCGACTTTTCTCTTCTGTTAAGTCGAGCTATTTCTTCTATTTGCTGATCTTGATTAAACTGCACCTTTTTAAATTCTAACAATTCATTTTCAATGCTAGTGTTTTTAAGAACTTGTCTAGCAATTTCTCTCTGTGCATTATGATAGGAATTACCAAGAGAACGTAATAATTCAGCATCAGTGAGTTTTACCTCAGTTGTATAATCTTCGGAACTATCAGAATTTGCAATCAATGCAAAATTTCCAACTTCCTCATCTTCACTTTCTGTATCATCCCAGCTTTTACCCGCAGCCACATAGGCTCTTCCAGTCTTCTTCTTTTCTGAAGCATAATCTCTTTTCTGGGCTTGTTTAGGTTTCTGACATTCAGTGGCAAAATGTCCCAGTTCAATACAGTTAAAGCAACGAATCTTGCTTCTATCAACAGTTCCAGTTTTATAGCCACCTCTGCTATTAGAGGATGAAGAACCTCCTCTCTGGAATCTGCTATTTGATTTATACCTGAACTTGGTATATTTCCTTCTGTTGAGCTTGCTCCAACTCATAGGTCTTCAAAACTCCAAACAGTCTATCAAGAGCAATTTGATTCATATCTCTTGATTCTCTGATGGCACTAATCCTATGCTCTAGATGTGTAGGCATAGTTAATAAAAACTTCCTGTTTATCTCCTTTTAAGTATAATGCTTACCATGGACTTGCAAGTTATTGATGATTTTATTGTATCTTTCAAACACTTCTTGAATGCCTTCATTAGGGCCACTTCTAAAGTGTTCATACTCAGAGGTTAAGATTTCTAGTCTGTTTTCTCTGACTTCATCAGTTCCTTCATTTATTGTTTCAATAGTTTCCCACATGTGTTTAGCCGTTTTACAATTCATCACATGGCTATACATTAAAGCATCCAGGGAATCTATTAAAACGAGTCTAATATTTTTGTCCAATCCAGCATCTTCTTTTTCATCAGAAGAAAAATTCTTAGGGTCCTTTGCATACGATCTAGCAGGTGTTGAAACAGCTCCATTAGTCAAAACTTGTTCTTCATGAACCATAGGAGTTACGGGTCCATTTCTCAGAACATTCATATATTTGGAATTTGTAACATCAAGAAACAACTCCATCTTATTCTTCCACATTTCATAATTATCTTTATCAAAGATAGGTATCTTCACAATTCCTTTTGGAGACATGATGAATTTTTAAGTGAGTTAAAAATTTGACTTTGATTTTTAGTAGAGTGAAAATACGATCTTGATTAGTGTATCAATCAATAGGCTCTGATACCAATTGTTAGGTCCAATATGATTGTAGAAGGGGGGTTGAATACAATCTATATCAATTTCTCAAAATTTATTCGTTAAATAATTTTCACTTAAATGAATATTTTGTGCGGAGTAAATTGACACGGATTTCAAGTTGAATATAATTGTATATTAACTTGATGGGGTGTTACAAAATCAATCCAAATGATTATCAAGTGTTTAATAACTAATTAGAAAATTCGACATGAACTTTTCTAATTTAGTTAATAAAGATCAAGATAGGTACTAGGAAACTTAATTCGCTAGTAGTACAAGAATCACAAGTAAACAAGTTCCAGCGGATAGAATATTACAAAGATGATGAACTTGAATTTCTGTGAATTAATTTGTGCTTGGTGTTCTTGATATTGAGAGAGAAAACTGCTGTGCTTCTTGAAATATTTCTGCTGTGTTCTAACTGATCTGTTTCTGCTGTGTTTTATAACAAGAATAGGTCTGCTGCTTTCTGTGTGATATTTTACTGATTTGGTATGACTTAAACTGCTTCAAGACATAATAAATCAGCTGTCAGCATGACTTAAACTTGCTCCAAGACATAAATAATCCTGCGGTATGACTTAGAAAATCTGTCGGTATGACTTAATTCTCAGCAGATCTGGCGGTATGACCTAAACAGCTTTTGTCGGTATGACTTAGCACTTTCAAGAAATATCTCAGCCTCTGTATGACTTAATCAGTTTAGCTCGGTATGACTTAGCAGTTGTTGCTGGCGGTATGACTTAAATTTAAGTCATACCGAATTTATTCCAGCCATGACTTAATCCTTTCAGCTTTGTTTAAGTCTTTCCTTTAAGTCATATTGATCCATTTAATTAATTAATGATTAACCAATTCATATTTAATTGATACAATAATTAATTTAATAAATAAATTAATTCTTTTAGAATTAATTCATTAATTAAATCAACTAAAGGATTTATATCAATTACAAATGAATTTAATTAAATCAATAACTAATTAATTTAATTCTCACAAACCACTGAAAATAATAAAGAATTACCACTGACTTGTGTTGACGTTCGATGTACTGTCTGGTTCATGAACAACTAACTTCAATGATGCTCCTTCATTTCTGACTTTAAGTTGTGGTTTATTTCTTCTCTCAATTCTCTTGTACTCTTCTGTACTTTGACTGACTTTCAATCTATCACTCGAAAAATCTCTGTCATTGTAAATGAATCCATTCACTTCAATGCTATACTGGGGCTTGATCAGATAACTGAATCGTCTTCCGGTGTAAAACATCAAAACTATAGATTGACTTTCTTCTTTCTTCTGACAGATATTGCTTCTTGAGATTCCTGTGACAGATTATACGTATATTTACTTATTACAATTTGGTTTAAGTTGATTAGGATCCTCGAACTACAAATAGGCTGAGTCATATGCCTTTCAGTAAATCAGAACTTATAAGTTAAGTTTTTTTTTTTAATTATTTTCAAAATATTTGTTTTTTAATATATATCAATGGATAGATCTCGATGAGTAGAGAAATTTGATATATATATCAATTTTCAAATGAACGGATCAAAATATATATGATCTTGAAGATTTGAAGGATATTATATATTGCGTGCAGTGCTGCAGATTCCGGAGTTCGGAAATCGGAAGTATTCGGTTGTGATACCGATTTACGATTTATCGATGATTCGGTTGAAAAATCTTTGTACTCTACTCAGGCCCTTTTGAAATTAAATTATAATAATTCTTGACGGTGGCTAAAACTTGTTATTAATTAAGTGTATCATATGGATTATTTCTGTACATATATTTGCCTGCGGATGTAAATTGGGCACATGTTAAACTGAAGAAATAGGCACATATGAATCTAATTTCATTGAATTCAGACTCTCTGTGAGTTTGCAGTTTATGCTTCATTACATATGAGCTTCATGTTTTTAGTTCTGTATTGTAACAACCATTTGTTATTCTCTTGCAGACTTTAATAAGAGATAAACGTAGCTCCTGTGAGGAAATTTTCGGCTATGCTAAGTTGTTTAGTGATGAGCTTATATTAGATAATATTAGCAGGTACAAATTTTGCCAATTCTAAATAAATATCTTCTTGCAGTTCAATTTGATATTATTTGCTTAACGAGTGATCAAGTTTACCTTCTGTTTGTTTACCAGGCCCCTGTTAGTGTATATGTGCGAGTATACGGGCATCACTCCATTTGGAACAGACGATTATTTGCGATTCATTTTTTGGGAAACATTGGGATCGTAAGTCAAATTAGTTTTTATTTTTTTATTTTTCTAAAGAAACTCATTGAATTTCATGAAAAACTATAGCATTATAGCTTTACAGGCAGCTGATTGTTGTGGCTTGGGTAAAATTTCTAGTACTAGATTCTTTTGAGGATTTCGAGTACAAGCTTAAATTGAGTTATTTGGGCCAAAATGTGGCTTATGGCACAGGTTTTAAACAATAAAATCCACAATCTCTTCATAGCAGCATTCTTTCAATTTTTATGGAAGAATAGTTTATGTTTCCATAGCCTTTACTCTTGAATAGGTAATTAGTTAAATGTAGGTACTGGTAAGGTTGTTGTAATTAACCGAGGCTGTAGTTTAGAAGTCCTTGTGTTGGCTTGTATAATGTTTGCTGAAGTGGAAAATTGGATATTGCGTCCATACACAATGTTATAGAGATGTTTAGCTTTCCTAAGTTTTCACTTTTAACCACAAACAAGTACTTAGATAGGGAGTTATATACAAAAACAATTCCCCTTTATGTTGACCTTTTAGTCATACATAAATTGAAGGTTAGTGTTCATATGTTTTTTTGGAAACCAGTTAAATCTAGGTTTAGTAGTCTACTAGTCTGTAAAAAGTTTACTGAAGCTCTGTTATAAAATATTATATTTGAAGTTGTAGTTTAATACTTTTAGACATTGACTTTGTAAAGTCTGAGGTGTCAATTTACCTTCCTGGTAAGCAAGTAAACTTTTAAAACTAATAAAAGAATATAAGCAAGTATGTAGCAGTATTTACATTTCTTTTTTAGTAGAGTTACACTAAGAGATTGCAATATTACTAGATGATAAGTTGGGTCTGATTCATTATGTGCTGTTTTAGAAGGTTTTAATGAATTAGTAGATAGTTTGTATGATTCTTTTCCGCGTGTTTAGAGAAGCTTGCTGATGGGGGAGAAAATAGAAGGGAACCATTATTTTTCAGTATAGAGTGTAACTGTGCAAGTAGATTTTGTATAAGAATTAAGAAGCTTGGTGTACTTGCATGTTCTACTTGTGGGGCTAAGAGTTATAAAGTACGTAGGCTACTTGTAAGTTATAATAAGCCCAATTTTTGGACAGTAGTGTATTAGGTTATGTTATTAGAGTTTCTATTAATCTATTCACTATATAATTGATGTAATCCCCATATATTATGAACACTCTATTATTGAGATATTGAAATGAATCTCTTTGAATCTTTGCTTATGGGTATGGATTTCCATCCATATTCCTTTTCCTCCCGCTGTTGGGAAACCCAAAGGGGTAGTGATTCTACTGTTATGGTATCACTCTAGTTTATTTATCATCTTCTTTCTTATGACCCGTTCTTTCATAAATTTGTCTTGCATCATTTGCCTAATCAGATATGCTTTTACAATCAAAGTTTTTGCTTTCGGGGTTGAAAGATGATTTATCGAGGGAGAACCTAGGCTTCTTCTTGCATTAGAGGTGGCTAAGATATTCCATGCGATGAGATACTCTCATATCTTCCCTACTGTGCCTGCATCAAAGAATGTTAGACCCTGACTCGTTTTCCACTAAGCTTGATATGACCTGCATCGTTACCCAGCTAGTACTTGAAAAAGCCGACAAACCCATGGACTTGTTTTCTTCCAAATGTCATATATATACTTGTACATTTAAGTTTGTATGGATTCTTAAGGAATATGTTAATAGAGGTATACTGAAATGTATTTTTCTGTAAAGGCTACTCGAAGAGTATTAGGTAGCTACTTTGTAGTTGTTGTTTGGAAGTGATCAAGATAATTCAGACAGGTGCTATTTCTAAGGATAAAATCTTGAAATGCTAAATTCCAGTTATTTGTTAATATCTTAGATTAACCAACGGATAACAATAGTGAAATTGATACTTGTGAGTATTACCAATGCATTTCCTTTGTTGTACTTGTACTGAAGGCCTAATTGATAAGTCAAGCATGGTAAAAGTCAAAGTCTAATTAAGTTAAACTTAGTCATATGTAGAATACTGAGTTGCTTAAATAGTAACTTCTGCTTATTTTATCATGTTGAACTTTCAATGAATTCCGGGAAAGTTTTCCCTCTCTCTAGAAATGCTTCTCTCTGTCTTTACTCTAAATTTCTCTCTTGCTTTCTGTGTGGATTTTACCTTTAATCCTCTAATTTTGCTGTCTAGTTTCTATTTGCTCAATTTTTCTGTCTCAATCTCCTAATATCTCATTGTTTCTGTTTGGAAATGATAGTTCTTGACATATCATTAATATTTGATGTCGTGACTGTTATTGTGATGGTATTGTTGTAAGTTGTAACAACTAACAAGGGTCAAATCAGAGATATATTACAGATTTTTTTTACGTGAATATAGGTTAACAATTACAACAATTACAAGGAGGCACTGCCTTTTATGTAGACATGCAATCTTGCTCCCTAAGTTTGCTGTAGTAACTAATAATGTCATGGTGCTTGTGAGTTGTCATGAAAAATGTGATGCATGTGATCTATCTTACCAGTACTTCTAACTCTAAAGTCCATCTTGGGATTAAAGACCCGTACAGAATAAAAGGGGATCACTACCCCGTGGGCATTACCTTAGCGTTCGCGTTCGAAAAAACACTAAGATGGAAGACCCATCTTGAATATTTGAGAATTTTGAGATTTTGGACTTGACCTTGCCACCGCCTAGTGTAGTCTATAGAACAAGAGGTGATGATGTAAACACCATGATAAATGCCACTGAAAAAGGTTGGTGCTGATATCAATCAGTCCATGAATGAGTGCCACTGAAAAAAGGTAGGTTTTGATAGAGTAAATTTCTGGAGATTGTCTAGGAACCAGGTCTGAATGAGTTTCCATTCTCTATTTTTAGAAACTTCTCGACAACGCCTGTGTCGAGCACAACAATCTGAGACGAGTATTGCTGAAAAATTCCCAGAAAGTGGCCCGAATTTTATTTGGAAGGTTAAATAAGAGGAAGGCAGAATCTGGGCCAAGTTACCAGTACTAAATTTGAGTTTCACCAATAAACTTTACTGATTTCTTTACAAACCCAACTCCGCACCCATACCATCTTAACATAGAGTTTTATATCAAAGTGCCCACTCGTTCGATAAAAAGTGCCCACTCGTTTGATAAAAATGTCTCACCTAACCCAGCGTTCCCTACGGGGACTCATTTAAACCACTCAAAATGCTATATTTACCACTCCGATATCTTCGAATTATCTTAACATCCTAATGATTTGAATTTATGATCTCTGCGAATGTTGATTTTGTTTTGGAGTCCCTTGCAAGAAGCACAATTTTAAATCTGCTATGTACTCTAATTACAGTTACAATGAACTTTCACTTTTATTATTAATATTGTAAAACTTATTTAAGTGTTGTAATAATGCACATATCTCTATATTGCTAATTATATCTTTTGATTTTAGGATCAAAGAAGATGATAAATTAATCCAAGTGAAGGGCGTGGAATCTCTCACAGAAGCTGAACTTCACAAAACTTGTAGAGCACGGGGGATCATGTGGCGGAAGATATATCTCAACAGGTTTTTGAGCAAATTCTAAAGCTGCGTTTTTCTTTAATTAGCCAACTCTCTAGAAAAGAAGGATAAAATTTGGAACTTCACCTGGACATTTCCCAATTCTCAATTCAAAACTACACATGATATATTCATTTGCTTATATTTACTATTTTGAAACTTCCTAATTAGTTTTTGGAAATGTCAAGTTAGTTTTATTAACCATCATATTATGGTTGTATAGTGACAAGGTTTTCTGTGTTGATTGAAACAATCAAATAATACCTTGGGTTAGTTAAGAAAATTTTGTCCGATGCATCGCCATCAGGCTTGCAAGCATCGTAAATTTTTCCATGTTTTGATAAGCGAGTACACTTCTGCTGTAGAAAATTGTCTAATGTTTACTTCCTGGTTCCAGGATCTATATATGTATGTACTGAGCCTAGTTAGGCCATGCATGCAATGTTCATAGACCTGGTGAAATATATGTTAGTGTACCAAGTGGTGTACTATCTGGACAAACCTCTGTTAGGGAATGGATCTGTAGACTAGTAGAGGGAATGAAGAGGAGAGACAGAACATGGATAACGTAGTGAACTAACTGTGTCTTGACGTGGCGACCTTAGCATCCCTGAGGACCTTGTGACCTTAAACCTGTTAGCCATTAAGTCTCCATATAAAGACTTCTGGCAGGATTTCTGTAAACATCGGATGAGGGCATTACATATCTTGTAGGGTTTGGGAGTCATGGCGGATGGGGATGGGGTTCTGGACTTTGGGGTATAGGATGGGGAAAGGATAGAAAGTCACCAATCACGTTAATAGTGTTTTCTAGGATTGGGTTGTGTGGGCGTCAGATAGTACTTTTTGTGCATCTACTCTCTAGCATACTGTTTTTTTTATGCTCTTTAGGAACTTGTTTTCTATTACGTTACATTCTGATGATTGTTATATTGCGTGCCATTTTTAGTTTGTTAATCTTCTGATTTAAAGTATGAATTTGTTATGTGTACTATCTTATATTTCCGAACACTCTTTGTTGACCCTGTAACAATAAAGTCTGCCACAAGAAAAACACAAAGTAACGAATCCATCTATCACTGAGATGTATCCTTTGCACTGAAGAATTCATCGAACATCAAGTTTTTGAAATATATTAAAAAAGGCCTTGATCTGCATAATAGAATCTATTACATGATGGAGAGCTTTAAAATAGAATCAAAACTTATTCCATGTTATTTAAATGAGGTTCCTCATCAGTAGAGTGTCAACTTGATGCGGTGGACTTCATCAGTCAATCCCAACAGCAAAGACTAAACATTATGTTTCACTTAAGAAGGGATTTTTTTTTTGTGCAGCTTTGTCATTGGTTGGATCTGTCACTTAATCATTCTCGACCATCTTCACTTTTCATGCTATCCAGGTAATATTTTATAATTCATTTTTTCATTGTGCTTTTAAAATAAGGATAGAAAGTCACCAATCAGGTTAATAGTGTTTTCTAGGAGTGGGTTGTGTGGGCGTCAGGTAGTACTTTGTGCATCTACTCTCTAGCATACTGTTTTTTTATGCTCTTTAGGAACTTGTTTTCTGTTACGTTACATTCTGATGATTGTTATATTGCATGTTAATCTTCTAATCTTCTGATTTAAAGTATGAATTTGTTATGTGTACTATCTTATATTTCCGAACACTCTTTGTTGACCCTGTAACAATAAAGTCTGCAACAAGAAAAACATATGAAGTAGCGATTCCATCTATCACTGAGATGTATCCTTTGCACTGAAGAATTCATCGAACATCAAGTTTTTGAAATATATTAAAAAAGGCCTTGATCTGCATAATAGCATCTATTACATGATGGAGAGCTTTAAAGTAGAATCAAAACCTATTCCATGTTATTTAGATGAGGTCCTCATCAGTAGAGTGTCAACTTGATGCGGTGGACTTCATCAGTCAATCCCAACAGCAAAGACTAAACATTATGTTTCACTTAAGAAGGGAATTTTTTTTTTTGTGCAGCTTTGTCATTGGTTGGATCTGTCACTTAATCATTCTCTACCATCTTCACTTCTCATGCTATCCAGGTAATATTATAATTCATTGTTTCATTGTGCTTTTAATATAAGCTCCGATCCTACTAATTCCTTTTTGGATTGACCTATGATCTTTTACTTTTATCCTAAATTTGTATTGTAAATATCAATTTCTGTGTGATTTGCAGAGCCTCTACTGTGACCTAAAATTCAAAGCCCGAAGAATCTGTTTCAGCCACACTTATTTCACTTCCATATGAATTGAACTACGCTCTTGTCTCATCCATACCTTGGAAAGATACTAGAATGGGAAAGATTATGGAGTCTCTTGATACAAACTCATCAAGGTATTTTTTTTCTGGTCTCCATGTTCATAGCATATTTGACATTATATGCTAGTCACCATCACTCTTTGATGCAAGTGCACAGTAGGGCTATGGTGGTTACGTAAACGAAAAACAACTAATTTACTAGGTAAATTGTGATTTGATAATGTAAAAAGTCATCCAGGCTTTTAAACTTTTTCTTGAAAGACTGAACCTTATGGCTCTAGCTACGATGAAATACCTTTTTCCAGAGGTGGATGTATGTGTGGCTCAAAGGGTAGCATTCAGTAGGCATATATTTCTTGTAACATAGTCAATGAGGTCCACGTAAATTAAAATGTGGGCATCCAACTTCCAAGGAATAAGAGAACAAAAAACAAAAATAAATAAATTGTAAGCACCTAATTGTTGATTTGCAACTGCTCTTTGCTATTCTTGCACATTACTAATCATTCCTATTGTTGCAATGTGATATTATTTTCCCAAAGGAAGAAGAGCTATATCAAAAATGGAGCAATCTAAGCCAAACCAAGATTATGTGGGCCTAAAAGAGATGACCCTTTTAATGTCAGCACAAGCTCGAGCAACAGCTGTGGACAAACAGGAGAAACTTTGTGAACTCATTAGCAATGCAATAGCTGTTTTAGCTTCTACATTAGTAAGCAACAAGATTACATAAAATTACTCTTACCCTATGACCAATATCTCCTTCCAGCAACCGTACTAATATTTTCTTCTGCTGATATGTGTAGAATGTGAGTACGGAGTGTGCAAATATTATGAGGTTTGTCAACAAAGAGGTATAATATTATTTATAAATTATTCACCGTTATTGTATTTATAGATTTTACATCTATAAATCCTGAGCTAATTTAAATCACCCTTATGTGTGGATCTTCTAATCTTAAGTCCATCCTAGATGTATTACTCATGACAGTATGTTTTTTACTAGATGAATCTTTACAATAGAATTCTGGACATAAAAGGTGTAGATGGTGAAAAAGAAGCCTTGAAAGCATATAAAGCTGCCGGCGAGGAGAATGACAAAGATGCTGAAGTAAATGTTGGTGATAAGGTTTCATTAGTCCTGCTAAATAGGGTATACACTAAATCGAAGAATAACTCGATAAAAGCTGTAGTTCGATTTCATGTGTTATATATGGACTTGTTGGGATATTCATCTAAATTATCTTTTGTCACACTTGCAGGCTAATGGTATGCTACAAAACCTTGAAAAAGAAATGGGTGACTTCGATGTGAACATTGTCCGTCCTTGGCGAGTTCTTGACAGGTAAGTAGAGTACTTCTATATCACTCGTATGGTCGTACCTATGTTACTAGGACTCTTCATTTTACCTTCGAGTACCCATGTCGGACACTCGACCCTCGGACTTGGACACTTATTTTAGGCAAAAAACATGTTTATTTTTAAAAATGTTGCCGAGTCCGAAACTTGGAAACTTCTAGCCGAGTCTGAGTGACATATCTCGTACGTACATAAATCATACTGTTTCACAGAAACCTATGATGCCTAATTGTTTTTGTTATAGCAAGTACCATTATCCATTACCAACTTAACAAAATAGAATAAACCGAAACTAAATGCTAAAATATGATTTCATATTTGTCCGATTTAATTTAAATTTTGAGGTGAAATAATTGGTAATCTATGAAATAATTAATATTGTTTGACCTCAGATATTGTGATGGTAAAGTCGGTCTAGACGTGGTTGCAGCTGCCGCTTTCTTTATGAATACTTTGGACAAGGAGGGGATTCAAGAACTTATGACGAGCGTTTCAAGATATAAGGGTAAGTAGTGCTCCTTCGATTTTGAATATACAAGTTGCATTGCAGTAGAGCAAATGTGTTACCTCTGTGGATCATGTTTAAATAGTGATGTTCTCATATCCAATAAGGACAGCATATCTAAATTATATATAAGGTGGGTGGAGTGAGAGCGTTGTTTTGGAAGATGTGTAAGCTAGCATTTTCTGCATTATCTAATCCGATATAAAAGGGGGTTGTGGTAGGTAGCCTGTGAAAAACTGTCACAAAAAGTAACTTGTGTGGGTCATTTTGCTATTGTGGGCACACCCCAAATGTTTTTAGGAAAATGTTGAGTTGTATAGAGGTAAGTAGAGTTCTTAAACCTCATAATGTGTGATAGTTTGATTAAGAACCTTTTATTATTGCAGTCTTTTAATGCTCTAAAAGAAACAGTAATTGAGTTGATCTTTCAGTAAATAAGTGTTGCCATCGATCTAGGTTGCACATGTCAGGGGGCTGCTTAAGTTAATTACTGATAAATGGCCTGTTGCCCTGTTCTGCTATCTAAAAAATAACATATTTCTGTTTAGCAAAAAAAAAAATAAAAATGTTCCTGCTTATATTAATTTCTCTTTGTTTGTACTGTAGAAAGTCATTTTGGTTCTTTATGTCCCTTTGCATTGTTAATGCAGAAGAAATATTGAAGATGGAAATTGGAGCAGAAGATATCAATCAGCAGAAGCAGAACCAGCTGGTAGGCTCTAGGCCACCTATGGATTATTAGGGATTGTAGAGCCCGCTTTTGGATTATTTGTGATTGTAGACCACCTATGGATTATTAGGGATTGTAATTGTATCCAGAATCAAATCAGGCTGTAGCTTTGGAATTTAAATGTGCTGACTTTATCATGCTGCTAAAATTTTCGTAGTGTCGAATTAAATGCACGGTACATGTGTTTAGACGTACATGAATATAAATGTATTTTTGTTTGGCATGTGATTGACAAAGCATCACTAGATGTATCTCAGGAATAGTATAGAACTCATATTTCAGTTATTATTGAGACAGTAGTTCCTAATTGATATGTGTTTCTGTCTCATCTCTTAATATCTTATTGTTCTCGTCTGGAAAGGATATTTGCTGATATATCATCTCTTACAAGATTAAGGAACCTATTATGTATCTTAGGTTTCTTACGTAAGATATTTAAATAAAACAACGGTTCTACAATAGAATCTTTGATATTGCTTTAAGTTTTTACACGAATCATTGAAAATTATAGTAGTAAACATTTCAATCAATTTGATCAAGAGAGTCAGAAGAACATAGTATTTTGTATTGTTTCTACATTGTAAGTATCACATGACATTGATATTCATGCTCTATTTGAATGTGAATTTGCTAAGTCTGTCTGGACTATTAAGGGGATTGCAAAGCATACTTCTTGTTGCAGCAAATGATTAGGAAATGGAGGAGATTGAGGACCCCGATGTCGAGCCAGGAACCAATGCGGATGCTGAGATCCCAGATGCAGATGTGGAGAAGTCCATAGTGAAATCCAGTTTGATGAGCACCTCTGGATAAGAATCATATGACATTTGTATTTCATAAGAATTATTGTAAAGAAGAACATTTTATACACAAAAAAAAAAAAAAAAACTTTGCCAATCTTATATCTTAATTAATAATTATTAATTTATCGATTAATTAATACCACTCTAAATTAATTAAAATTAATTCGATCCCGATAATATTAACTTATAGTGTAGAAGGGAGAAGTGAGCAATATTTGAGGTGAGGAGACTGTTCTAGGGTTCACAGAAGAAAGTAGAAAGAAAGGAAAGGAGAGCAGAAGAAGAATGGGTGGCAGATCATTGTGTAGTGTTTTGTTCAAATCCCACCGCACACTCTCAAGAGCTTCATTTCATGTATCTACCACACTCCGACCCATCCACACTTTACCACACATCAAAATCTCTCCCAGAATCTCTCCCAAAATCTCTCTGATGGTAGTACGTGGTTTGCGTATAATATGCCCGATTTTTGGAATGGACTACAAACATTGGTATATCGAAGTTAAGAAACCTGATCCTGATATGACTAGAGATCAAATCATCGATATGTATATTAAAATGCTGGTTTCTGTTGTTGGCAGGTACATGTATTTCTTTCATAATATTATTCGTTTCTTCAATTTTTCTTCTTATAATTATTTTGGCCTTGGGTATGTGTTATGATATATGACTTTCAGTTTATCAAGGATCTTCTTTATGGTTTTCATTCGAAATTGCGAAAAAAAGACCATGTATTCATGTACACAGTGACTGATTCCAAAGAAATTATAGGTACTAGTATTGTGTGCTAACCCTAGTCATTTGATGGTCCCGAGTTATGGTATAACTGCTTTGTTCCCATGGTGTTCCACCTAGTAAGTTCAAAATTTAGGTACTACTGTTATCGTTTTGTCTCCTTGTTTTTACTTGCTCCCCCTAAACATATTTGTTACTAACTGTCGTGTGCCTATCAAATAATCATTTCTAACAAATCCTTCTGATATACTCTATTCCTCGCTAAGTTAGTATTGTCTGCTGTGTATCCTCGTAGAAATTCTCATTTGCCATTCTAATTCTCGTTTCTTACTAGTGTTATACAGTATTTTGTACTGTTTTAAGTTCCAAAATGAACTTCCTTCCTGTTTTTGCCTAATGTATACTGATAGTCTATTGTTGTGTTTTGTAGCGAGCAAGAGGCTAGAATGAAGCTATACTCTGTCTCAACTAAGTACTATTATGCATTTGGTGCCCTCATCTCTGAAGAACTTGCTTCAAAGTTTAAAGGTATCTGTTCTTCATGGTTTTTCCTTGTTATCTTGTGGAACTGTTATTTCACATCAGATTTTCTCTCCCAGATATGCCAAATGTCACGCAAGTGCTTCCTGACTGCTACAAGGTCACCAAAGACAAGGATTACGGAGGTACGGAATTGTTTTTTCTGATTTTCTTTTACACTTTAGATATGATTAACCTTGATCAACAGCTTTACTGGCAATCATTTGTTCTGGTAACCTAAAACTTTACTAAATTGGTATGCCCTGCTCTTTCTTTATCATAATTATGATCACAAGATCGAAAAACTAGAAGAAGATGATCTGCTATTTATGTATATATATCAGTAAATGTAATCTTGGGATTGAGTTATTATTAGTAGATGATGAATCATTACTTTATCTTTTCAACTCAGGTCATGATCGTGTTTTATTATTTTAATTTCTGCGTGTTCCTATATACAAATCTTATAGAAATGAATACATGAAAACAAGGAAGAAATGAAACAGTTTATGTACCCTGACACACCATTAGGACTCCAAAGAAACACCAAATTTGTATTTCAAACTGTAAAAACTGCATTGCAGGTTAGTTTGGTTGGTTAAACCAATTAACCTTTTAATTTGGTTGGTAACAGTTCATTGGTTAATGGTTTCAGTATGGCCGATTGAAGAGATTAACCCTAAGTTGAGTTAATTAAATCGATCAACCCTTACCCCTCTAGAAGAAACAATTCCCATGTAGCCCAATTTTTTAAAACTACAATGATCCAACTACTTAAACCCTGGACGAGACAATTTTATCTGCTATATTCTTTTACCCTTTACCTCGTAGGCGATCTGGATCGGATACTTGCAACAACTATAACTTTGCTTATTTATGTGAATTGAGAGTAGGTTTGCTCCCTACTCTTTGGATGTAAGATATATTGCCCGCATTGTAATCAGATAAACAACAGAATGTGTTGCTGTGAGAGTGAAGAACGTGTACATGTCTAGCAAGAGTCGAAAAGGTCCTCCCCTCCGATGGTAAACTTATGGTGAAGAAGTAAAACCGATGTGAAGAAATGATTTAACATATTCTCTTCTGAACATCCTAGTAAGTGCATTTTTGTATTTAGGTCCAAATGCCCAAATATAACTATTTTTTCAAGATTTTAAACATCCTCAGTAAGTTTTCAACTTAATATTCCCAAAAGTCGGGAATTTTTATGCAAATAGTCTATCTACTCCTAAAGCAAAGGTAAGGTTGGAGTAAATGTTACCCACACGGCCTCAATTACCATACTGCTTAAAAGTGAGAATAACATATGTTTTAGTTTGGTTCGAGGAGTTTAACTATTAAGCTTGTTACATATTTGTCAGGAAATTTGGAGCATCACTCACCGTGTTTAACTTTGACCTGAAGTCCTGATGTTGGAATAAAATAATAGCTATTACTTTGCTATCACCGTCGATCAGTATTCTTTAGAAGTTTCTTCTCATGTTTCATATATGAATTATATTCCGATATTGTGTTGTACTTATTAGTAAAAAAGTTTGAGGTAAAATTTTCTTCCGTGGGGATATAGCGGCCTTCAATAAACTTTACCACATGTAAATAACCTGCGTTTTTTGGCAGGAGAACCATTTATCGATGGGAAGCCGGTACCTTATGATCCCAAGTACCATAAGTCAAATATCCAGATGAAGAAGCAGCAGCGTGGATTACTACTTACAGACTCGGATGAGGAGATGGAAGAAATGGGGGAGATCGAGGAAATGGAGGAGATTGAGGACCCCGATGTCGAGCCAGGAACCAATGCTGATGCTGAGATCCCAGATGTAGATGCGGATAATAAGTGGTACAGTCCTAGAGCTTGGTTATCCAAGGCTCGTGCGTGGTGGAAACGTTGAAGCATGTGATGACTACTTATCGTGGGCACTGCTAAATCTGATTGGTGTCACTGGTCAGATATTAGCTTTTATTGTCAGAATTATTGTTAGTATTAAGAGTAAAATCATTGTTAAGGGCTAAGGCTAAGGATTCTGTCGTGGATGGTGTGTTCAGCTTTGGTGTATTTGACTATTTCAAACAGTGTTTGTAAAAATCTAACCGGAACTAATAGTACGTTGATCTTCTAGCAATTAATCGGTTAATTGGAAATCTACATGGCACTAATCAAATATATTATATAAATCATTATTTTAGTTAGGAATTTGAAAATGAGTGGATGTTGTGGATCAGGATGAATTTGACAGAAATGAAGCCATCTAAATATGTCATTATATAATTTAGAGAGGGTAAATATTTTTATTTTTCAATTTATTGTACTCGAGAATGCCGCAAAAAAAAACATCTCAGTTGATGTGTGTATTTTTTCCTCGAAAAATTTCTTAATTTCGAAGAACAAAGAGAGCCGGACTTAAAATGTTAGAGCAACTCCAACCCATCACTAAATCACTATAATAGTGATGGATATTGTAATAACCCTGATTTTGTACTACTGTAGAAAGGACCCGGATAAATAGTAACTCCGGTGTGTAAGAAAAACAAATCCTACCCAAGATTATGTAATGGAAATTTGAGGATTTTAAATCCATATTAATTTTATAAGTGAAATGAGTGTATGTAAAAGCCATCAGAAATCAGTAAATCACACTTCGTTAATAAATTACGATTTTCGAGAAAACGATAAATACGAAAGCCGTGACACGGCCAAGGACCTTAAAACGTGAGAATATTATGGAATAAGTGCTAAGAAGGAATTTGGTGGAATGAAGAACACTTGAAGAGATTTTATTCGCTAAGAATATTTTACGGATTAAAATTAGGTTGCATGGAAATTATGGAATAAAAACTAGAAAATAATTAGAATAACAAGTGCCATGCAAAACCTAGCTACATGCATGCAAGGTGGTAGACAAGATAGTAACCAAGTAGTTAGAGTAGTTGGAAACCAAACTAGAAAGTTAGAAAACTAAGTAATAGTTAGAAAACAAGATCCTTGAGTTAAGGACAAGGACAACAAAAAATTCAAAAAGTAAAATAGTAACCTAGGGGCTAGCCTTGGACAATTTGAGGGCTGATATATCAGCCATATACATACGTAATACACATCATTTTATCACACAAAAAGTAGCCAAGGCAAAGCTTTTCTCTCCCCCATTTGAAGCTCTCAGCTGAGCTCAAAAAACAAGAAGGAGAGTTCGATTTTTCTCCTTGCCTTCCACTCACTCAATATTCATAAAAATTTAACCCAAGCCTCTTCAAGGTAATACTAAGGTATGATAAAAATTTCAGAATATTTCTTGAAGTTTAGCCTAGTCAAAAAAATTCTCAAAGTTCAAGGTTGAGTAGTAGCTTATGGTCAGAATTTTTTTTGATCTTAAAGTTTAGTGTTTGTGAGAGATAACCAAGGTGTTTTTGGAGGATATCAAGCCTTGTTAAGGTCATCCAAGCTTCAAGAAGGTAAGAACATCTCATTCAAGCTTTTGGGTCTTTAAGATTTAAAGAGATTATATAGAGAATGTTATGTATGAGATGATTTAGTGGTTTTAGTGGTTAAAGATTTTGTTTTTATGATAAATCTTGGATGTTGGTAAAATAATGCTACCACTGATTTTTTTATGACCTTTGAAGATGTTAAAATGATATGGAGGTTGTATGGTGGTCTTGGATGTGTGTTTGGATTGGATAAAAATGGAAAATCTTCGTGTTATAGCCGTTATAATGCCGGATTTTCGATAACCTAGTTATGCAGAAAACTCACGGTTTGTTAAGATGTTATTTTTGGACCAAACTGCTTAGAAACATGTAGACGTGATCTTGAAGAGTATTTGAGAATTTGAATCGCATAAAACGGATTTACGGTGTAAGAGTTATGCTTGATTTAGTAAAATCGGTTTAAACGAACGCATTTGGTAGAATCACTGACTTTGAAGTGATTAACGGACCACTTAAATTCGAGTTAAATTATGAAAACTTTTGTGAAGTTAGATTTTAAAGTGAGGAAGACATCACAGAAAGAATTGAGTTAAAAAGTGAATTTTTCGATTTTATAAAAATCAAAGAGTAGAAGCTGCGCAAGAAAATTTCCAGCAGAGTAGAACATTTTTAGGGCTTTAATTGAGGACCTTGTAAAAGATTATAAGTCATGAAAAATTGATAGAAAATACAAGGTACAATAAGGAAGGCCTGGGAAAAAGAATTTCATAAAAAGATTTATTTTTCGATTTGATAAAAATGTTCGAATCAAGGGTGCGCGAACGAAAACTACCATTAGGGGACGAACGAATAAACTCAAACGGATTTGAAACACGACCCGAATAAATTGGTAATATTAATTTGGTCAAGGATCATTACCATAAGCTTATAAGTTCAACATTAATACTAGTAGTCCTCTCAGGGAATTACTTTCGTTATATAGGCGTTGATTAGATAGTTCGGGTACGAAACTAACCCTAGCATTTCCTTGATTGATTATAGATCATTACCTTAAGAAGTACGAGTCTACTCCCCCGACACTATCAGGCAAGTTTTCCGTACCTAAACTTTAAGTATGATTTGAAAACTGTTGTTGTTGTGATATAAATGCATGTACTGTTTCAATTATCTTGCAATTAAATTTACAAACGTATGCATGATTTCCCTAAGTACTTGTGAAGTTTTTGTATATGAATGTATACACCCAATGGCTTACACGTATATACATACATGATGATGTTTAAGGCTCGGGTAGAGCGTATGTACTTTCGGGTATGAATCGGGAGTCGGAGTATTTGGTGTAAAAAAAAAAAAACCCGGTAACCCCGGAGACGGATATTTTCGATAATCGAATAGATTCCGATAATTTAAATATTTACGAATATCGGAATTATATAATATTTGAATATTTATTTATTAGATGAATATTAATATATATTCATTTAAAGTTGATTTATTTAATTATTTGATTAATGATTAATTATTTTAGTAACTATTAATTAATTATTAATTATTTGTTTATTAATTAAAAATGATTTAAATATTCTAAAATTCATTAAAAATTATTTAAAAATCATTTGACCTATTTAAAAATTATTTTTGGCTTTTAAAAATTTATTTAAATATTTTCTGGCGTTCAGAAAAATATTTAAAAATAGTAAGGGTTCTCAAATATTTTTATAATTACCTACGCTTCGAAAATACTACCCCAACAGTTTACGAACTTATCAAAACTTGAGAGCCCAAGGTTTTGGGAGCAATTAAGAATGTTTTCTCCCTTCGCTATAAACTAAAGCAGTGACCCTACCTCATCCAGGAGGGTTAGATTTTAGAAAATCCTCAAGAAAACTCCGAATAACTCCCCGACAAAGTTCGAAAAGAATTTCCTGAGTAAAGAAAATAGTTGACGAAGATCAACTAGTGAGATGAACTTACTTCCTTATTTTCTTCCGGAAGTAAAGATTTTTAAAAAGGTATCAAGGCTGGTTTAAAACGACTTTGGGGACTGGAGGGTTTTAAGTGTGAGAGGCCCGCAGGTAGGCGAGTCCATCAAGACGATGAAAGAGGCTTACAGGTGAGTAAGTCCACTATAAGACCTGAATGCGGTCAGGGCCACGACCTCCATAGTAGGTTCGTCTCCCGTCTACTAGTAGCAAAGTTTGTACGATACAATGGCTGATCACCTTGTATCGGGTGGTACTCCAGAATAGTCCCTTTCTTCCAATTGGAATTGTGCTGCAATACTGTACTGGGAGCCCAGGTGCTCTAGTACCGACAGTGTTGTCAGTGTTGAACTCATCAAGAAAAGATTTTGAAACTTGAATGGTCCTGTTTTGAAAATGACACCGTGTACGAAAGATTTATTAAAAGCTGAAAAGATATTACATTACTCAGTATCATATATGATAATGGTATTATTATAGTACTGTTACTACATTGCTGAGCAACGATGCTCACACTTGCTTTTCTATATATATCACAAACAACAACAGATAAGCATGGCAAGAACAAGACAGACCCCTCGCAAGCAGGTGCTTACCGGCCAGCAGTTTAGGAGGTTGTTTACTAGACAGGTGCGCAGGCCGCATCCAGTACCGTTACCACCGGTGAGCAAACTCAGTCGGATAGGGTTATAGCTTAGATTGGTTAGGTTTATTTACAAGCATGACTTGTGTAAGCTTTTGAAAACCCGGAAACTATCCCACATTTTTCATCACCTACGGTAGCAACTTTTGTGGATTTTAAACCTTTCTAGATTATAACTCATGGGTCTGTAATAACTTTACCTTTTGGATTGTATTTAGTACTTTAAGTAATGTCTTGCTTTCGCTCTGAGCTTATAACCTGTGATGGATGTTATTGATTTAGGGGTTACTGTCAACAGTAATATTAGTAGTTAGTAAAATGATTAATAATCAGGGACGGTAATTCGATAAAATTGGAATCTAGATCGGCGTAACAACCTGGATCGTTGACCCCCGATCTAGGGGTGTTACAGATATAGTGTCCAACTCACTCCAATGCAACACTAAAATGGTGACCCAAGATCACCAAATGAGTTTTGGGTCACCAAACTTGGTGACAAAAGTACATTTGGTGATCCTTGGTCACCAAATTTGGTGACTTTCAAAATTTCAACAATACCCCTATATTTGTTAACAAAACAACCTTTTTCCATCTATGTCCTACTATTTGTTCTTGTAATTTTTTTCAACTTATTTATTCTCATAATTTTTAACTTTAAATTTTTATCAAATGAAACTTTTTTTCTTCTTAGCTCTTGTTAAATTTTTATATATGTCCTACTATTTGTTCCTAACTCTTGTTAATTCTAAAATGTCGTAATTCTAAAATATTAATTTTCAACAAAATTTGGATATTGATTTTTTTATAAATAAGTTTTATATTAATAAATTTAATATTATGTGACCATAACATTACAATTTAAAATATAATAGATATTAATAATGTAAATTGAACAAAGTTAGAATATTTTATTTTATTGATGAAAGATTCCTTTTAGTGTCAAGTATAGTGATCATGGTTGGAATGTATTTTGTGAATGGTGTAATTTTGTCACCAAAATAGTGTCTCTGGTATCTTGGGTTGGAGATGGTCTTAGGAGAACAAAAGTAACATGAAATTTACATTTTCCGTTTACTGGAGAAGTCCATAGCGAAATCCAGTTTGAAAAGCATCATAATGAATTAATGATGAGCACTTCTGGATAAAGAATCATATGACATTTGTATTTCATAAGAATTATTGTAAAGAAGAATATTTTATACCCAAAAAAGAAAAAAAAAACATTGCCAATCTTATATCTTAGTTGGAACAAACATATTTTCCCAAACTTTATTTTCAAGTAAATGCTATGATGGGAATTTTTTTGTTACAACTTTGATTGCTGATACAGTCTTGCTCTCAGTTCTGCAGCAACAGCGTCGATGAACCCCTCGGTGTTCAAATAATGAGCCTTGGTTAACCTGCAAATAACATCACCATTAGCTTGGACTTGCTAGGTAAATAAGCAGAGTATGATAAGAGAGTGCTTACTTAGGCCCGTGGAGAAGAAGTGCAAGGTCCTTGGTCATTTTTCCACTTTGGACAGTTCCAATGCAAGCTGCTTCCAATTTCTCAGTAAATTCCAGAAGGCGAGCATTTTCATCTAATTTCGCTCTGTCAAGATAAAAAATGGCTGATTGTTTTGCCCAGATTTATAACAATTTAAAGATGGCTTCTATATCAGCTTTTGAAATTTGTACCTATGAGCTAGCCCTCGAGACCATGCGAAGATTGAAGCTATGCTGTTAGTGCTAGTTTCACCTCCTTTCTGATGAACACGATAATGGCGAGTAACTGTGCCATGGGCTGCTTCAGCTTCAATGGTCTTTCCATCCGGGCATACCTAATATCAATCCAAACATTAATGGCTTCAAAACCAGGATGAAAAAGGAAACTAGCACATCCTAGAAATGGTAACGAACTTGATATGGCAGACCTACCAGTACAGATGTCATCAAACCAAGAGATCCAAATCCTGTACAAAAGGAATAAAGTTATATGGAAATTAATCTAAAACATGTCAACCATGACTAAAGATCCTCCAGTTACCAAGAAAGAACATAACAAAAACAGATACTCTCCCTCGATTACATTTTATGGCATATACGTACAAACCTTGGGCTAAAAAGTCACTTTGGACATCTCCATCATAGTTTTTGCATGCCCATACATAACCTCCGTCGCTCTTAAGAGCATAAGCAACCATATCATCAATTAAGCGATGTTCATACCTATTATATCAACAACAATCAGATGTGGAAAACCACTTGAAACTTAAATATGTAGACAACACACAGAGATTATAGCTCACCATATCCCTGCAGATTCAAACTTGGACTTCCACTCTTTTTCATAAACTTCTTGGAAAATATCCTTAAATCTTCCAGTAAGAACAAACTATTACTAAAAGAATATCCAGTAATTCTTGGATTTGGGGTGGAGAACATGAATAAGAATACGCAACCTGAAATTTATACCTTCCATCGTATTTCTTAAGAATAGTATTCTTAGTGCTAAGATATAGTGGCCATTTTTTCTGGTAAGCTGTGTTCATTGAAGCCTCAGCAAAAGCATGAATGGACTGCACCACAAGTGGGAAAAAACAAGCTATGATAAACGGCTATATGTAGTACCTCAGGACAGCAAGTACATGATTGCTTCTGTCTGATCAAGGACATTATCGTACTCGAACTAATAACACAAACAGTAAAATAAGGGCACCCAGAAAAAAAAAGGGAACTACAGAAAAGAGGCACTGTGGAAGACTAAATAGAGTAGTCTCTCAAATTATTTTGATTATTTTACACTTATTGTTGGTTAATATAATCGAAGATTAACCTAATCATGGCTTTGGGGTTTCCTGTTTACCTACATATGCAAATGCAATGAACCATCATACATATCATAGTCGTTTACTTCTTACATCATCTGCTTACATATTATCTACACAGAATACAACCCCTAAGGCCTTAAGAAAATCTTCAATAGAACCATATCCACCCGAATAGCTCTCAGATTAAACCACTTCAAAAAACAGAACATTTATCGTAGAAACTAAACCAATTTTGGTTCACAAAAGAAATGCTAAAGACTTCTGCACCAGAAACTAGAAAAGTGAAAATAAATCTCAAGAGTAAATCTTAACCTCATCAGTGTTGTACATTGAAAGAGCTACTCCTCCAGCACCAGCAAAGTTGTAAACCTCTAACTCTGTTTTCTCACTTTGTCCATCTGGTTCTGTAGAAACATTGCAAGTATTATTACACAAATAGATAGCGACAGAAAGATGATGTTTCACGTCATTTAGAAATTCATTGTTATTAACAATGGAAACTAATGACAGTCTTTTGGAAGCTCACTAGTGGGATAAAATTATACCAAACACCATTTTGAGTTTTCCAGGTCCTTGAACAACTAGATCAGTAGCTCGATATTGATCACCAAAAGCATGCCTACCAATGCATATTGGCTTATTCCAACCTTAAAGAATTTCCAAATTGTATAAGTAGAAGACAGTGACAGTGATACACATATGACATATGGAAACAAAAAGTATAAAGGAGCAATAAACAGGAAGCACCTTGAACAAGTCGAGGTATATTTTTGCAAATGATTGGTTCGCGGAAAACGGTTCCTGTAATAGTTGAAAATTACATCGTTCAACATCTGACAACTGAACAAATTAAATAGTCCGTAAGAACAAGGAAAAGAAAGGTCCGACTTCAAGCGGAAATTCATTAACCATTTAATATGTTACGAATAGTCCCATTTGGACTCTTCCACATCTGTTTTAAGTTGAACTCCTTAAGACGAGTTTCATCTGTCAACCAGAAGCAGATATTCTCTATCAGTTCACATATAAAATGTGCAGAGTATTGCCGGTAATAAATAAAGTTCAAATTTGGCGTGAATGACGAGAGTATATACTGAAATTTAATAGTTTTAAAAGAAGACAGAGACAAAAGACTGTGAGGTCTAGGAGAAATGACTTAATTTCATTGCCTACGAGAAAAATTAATTAAATCGCCCT
This sequence comes from Saposhnikovia divaricata, assembly GCA_036435485.1. Taxonomy (NCBI): domain Eukaryota; kingdom Viridiplantae; phylum Streptophyta; class Magnoliopsida; order Apiales; family Apiaceae; genus Saposhnikovia; species Saposhnikovia divaricata. Next base: position 203,875,314 of record CM071601.1, on the reverse strand, counting down.
CAGCTAGATATTTAGTTTCCACTTAAATTAATTGCATATATAAATATATGTGGCAAATCCCTTACATATTGGACCAAAGATGTTGAGCTCTTATTAACTATAGAAAATCTAACAAGTTGCAGACATTGTGTTATAAAAGTAGATAAGTAGATTATATACACTGCTTCTAGATCTTAAAAGGCTTACCTGGTGTGATAGTTGCACACTTAATTGCTACATTGTACCTGGAGTTCAATCGATTAAGAAATATATCAGAGAAAAACAAGCAAATACTCTTCAACAATAACTGATGAACATAATACATCTACCTAGGAAATGAAGCTTGAAAGACATTTGGTATTGAATATTGATGAGATAAAGTTTAGAAATGTTTCCAAATGTAATGATAAAACAAAAGGTGCACAGAGTCTAAGTTGGATTAATTACACAGATAGATCAGTAGCAGAGAAAATTAACACCAGAGTTGAATGCAAAAGCAATAAGAACTTACTTAAGAGTGGCTTCTGCACTTTCAACTGTAACTCTATCATCGGTGGCATCCCGATTAGGGAGGCCAAGATCGAAATACTTTATATCTAAATCTAGAAATGGAAATATAAGCTGCGAGAAGGAAAAAAACATTATAAGATATCTAGCAAAGAAGGCCAAGAAGATTATTTAAATTAGAGAAAGCAATAAATCTTAACTTCACTTAACAAAAAAAAAAAAAAAAAGCTTACCTTCTCCTTGATTGATTTCCAAAAAACCCTCGTCATTTCATCACCTGCAGCATGTATCCCATTAAAAATAAGCATGCGGAGCGAGTGCTTGCTTGTAATACTTGCGCTTTTAAGAAAAAATTAAGTAGCAATGTATCGAAAACCTAAACACCCATTATCAATTCTTTAAAATGAAATTACAAAACAATAGGATTCAATCAAGCACCACTTTCCTCTATCACATACATTTCAATCACTTCCAAACGGTCCTATACAATCTTTCCGTTTCCACAATAACGAAAAAAGGTCCTCTTTTTATAAAATACAAAGTAAAACAACACTTCCTGAGCTTAACATCATAGTTGCAGCAACACCCCCAACTCTCAAACTAACAAAGCCTTACACTTTTGTCTAATCCCGAAACAAAACCAAACCCAAATTATCCGCAACCTTTGCAAACACAAATATACAGTTCTAACACACAAACACACATCAACAAAATTTGTTCTTTTGCCACAACTTCTTGTCAGCTAGCCACTTCCATCTATGTAATAATACAACTAAGCAATAAAATCAATAAAATCACAAAAAACACTAAACTTTCTCCTAAGCAAGGCATATAAATACATAAAAATCATGTAGATACAAAAATACACAAGATTAAATCATGCCCGTGTATTAAAAATTGCAAACCACAAGAATTTCAAGAACTATAGATATAGAGCATCAAGAACATACATACTTATAAAAATGTAAAGAAGAAGCTAGTTACCATCCATTTCAACGATTGGTTTGGCCACTTTGATCTTCTGAAACGCCATCTTTACTTCCAATTTTGCAAAACTCAATGATCACAACTTTATATTTTACAGCAGTTATAAAGCTGGCGATATTTACAACTTTTTTTAAAAAAAAATTATTTCTTTTAGTATTTTACTATTTTAGTAGTGCCAGTGATGTCTATGTGGTTTTTATTTGTAAGCCCAAACTTGGGTGGCTGGCGGCCCGCCTGATTTGACCGGGCTTCTTGTCCTAGCTGGGTCCTGTTTTGAATGTTGTAGTTTTTGTCTGTTTTTGTTGCATATAAACTACATTAAATTACATAGTGGTGGCTATACTTTACATCGATTTTCAAAAAAGTGCTCAGTCTTTCAATTTCTCAAATTAGTGGCCAACCTTTCACTTTGTCTTTCAAAATAGTGGCGAGTCTTTCAATTTCTCAAATTAATGGCCAACATTTCACGTTTTAAAAAAGTGGTCATTTTATAGATAATTAGTCTACTATTGGCCACTTTTTTGAAAGGCGAAGTGAAAGATTGACCACTAATGTGAGAAATTGAAAGACTGACCACTGTTTTGAAAGACAAAGTGAAAGGTTGGCCACTAATTTGAGAAATTGAAAGACTGATCACTTTTTTTAAAATCGATGTAAAGTACAACCACCACTCTGTAATTTACTCTATAAACTAATATTTTTTTTGTGATGATTAATAATCAAAAGTCAAAACCATGATGTAAAAAGTGGACATTAAGTCTAATGGTGTTCAAGGATTAATTGGGTATTTGTGGACTAATCAAAATAATTAATTGAATATTCGAGGTATTAATTAGCATGATAACCCAAGGGAAAAAAATTAATTCCGACTAATCACAAATTTTTAGAACAATGATCAAAGAATAATTATTTACGTGTACAAAGTCTTCATACCCCTACAATATGAAATGCTGCAAAATAATGCCCATTTCGAATTGAATCAAATGCTTAAATTTTTTTACTTAAGTGCATTCAACAAAAGTATGAGTGTGTGTCATTTACAAGTATAACAAATGAAAATTACAAATTTTCACAATGTGCAATATAATCTTCCTAAATTAGATGCATCTATTATTGACAGTGCAACTCCTAGAAGCACTCAAAATCAGTATGAGAAGAAACATCATGGCTGGTGTTTTTCTTAACCTCATTCACCTTCTTTTCTGGTGGAGGAGGTGTCTCTTTCGAAGCAAACATCGAAAAGTCCACCGGAGCAGGTATGTGGGGAGGCGTCGCGCTCCTGACTAGAGCCCAGTTTGTTCCCTCGAAAAATGGATGCTGTTTGATTTCTGTAGCACCCCTTTTGTATGCAATTCGTTTATGTGGTTCCTTCACCAGTAGTCCGCGGATAAGATCACGAACTGCAGAACTCACTTGTGGAGACTCTGGAAATTTTAGTGGCTGTCCTACGACATTAAAAAGTGTTGCACGATTTCCAGATCCTTTAAAAGGTGTTATTCCATGCAAAAGCTCGTATAAGAAGATACCAAATGTCCACCAGTCCACTGCACTACCATGACCCTCTCCGCGAATAATTTCTGGAGCTAGATACTCATGAGTGCCAACAAATGACATTGAGCGCACATCTGTTGGCTCAGCCATTAGTTCTGGCATGGCTCCTAAGAGGCCAAGTTCCGATTTGGATTTTCGATTCTTTTTTGAATTAAGTATGCGTGGGAAAAAACTTGACGAAGCATGCATTGTATTCTCGTTTTCTAAAATGCCTGCAGCACTTGCATTACCACTGTTCAGATATGCCGAGCTGGACTTGACTAGTGTCGGGTTGACGGAACAACGAAGTGATAGATCAAAATCAGATAGCATGATATGACCTTGTTCCCGAACTAGAACATTTTCTGGTTTAAGATCTCTGTAAACTATGCCCAACATGTGCAGATACTCAATCGCCAACAATACCTCTGATGCAAAAAATCTGACCAACAGAGAAACATTTAAAATTGGTTGGCTAAATCCCCATAACGTAAGTTGTAGTAGATTATCAACAAAACGCCCATTTCTTAGCTGTATCCCTATATTTTCATAGTTACCAAGTGTTTTGACACTGCGATTGAGATTTTTGAAGAATAAAGAGAAAGCGTATGCCAGTTCATATCATAGGTAACTTCACAGAACCTAGAAGTTCTGTTTTGAACACAAACTGTATTTAGCAAAGATGACTATTTACATGTATAAAATCAATGCCTCTTAAAGACCAAATATACATTATAAATGTGTGTGTGTGTGCTTGCTAATGCATTATGATGATAAACTCATGCAGCCGTAGAAGTAATAGACTGGAATCTCCCACAATTCTACTGCAGATGGATACATACAGTTTTTTCCACAACTTTTGTCACAAAAAAAGGTAGAATCTGAAATCAAATATGAGAAAGTGAATGGTTACTAACCGAGCAGCTTCCTCTGTAAAGTACTTGTTGGGTTGCTTTTGTCGAAGAGAATGAAGATTACCTCCACTGCAGAACTCCATGACCAAGCAGAAGAACTTATCAGTCTCAAAGTAAGAATATAAAGTGGGCAAGAATGGATGGTCTAAAAGGCCAAGAATCTCCCTTTCTGTTCGAGCTCGAACTAATTTATTTCTGCTTTCGAGAGAGGCCTTGTCCATGACTTTTATTGCAAAAAATGTGTTAGTTCCTTTGAGTTCAGCAAGATAGACACTTCCAATGTCTCCATACCCAAGCCTCTTCAAGAGACGAAAATGGCTAAGATTAAGAGGTTCTCTAGCTGAAATGGAGTTGATGGCCTCCCATCGAACATCACCACCAGTATGAGGTCTCAATTGTGCATTCTCTATGCTGTCACAACGATTGTTACTAACACTCTGTCCTGAAGAATTGGCACTATTCTGTAGTTTTGTCCCATCTTTCTTTGTGCCATCATTATAACTTGTAGCTGTTTGTGAATTAGTGTCCATATCTCAAGGTTCACACCATGCTTGTTCTGATGACTTGTAGTTCAGCTACATTAACGAAAACCTTGGTATTAATAAATCACAACATATGTATAAAGGGAACATAAGTGTACCAATCAAACCGGGAAAAAGCCATGGAAATCATCATACATGCATCGGCTTTGAAGGTTTTTGTAATATTTGAACTAGGAAATACGGTTTTTAAATGTTTCTCAATACTCACATCGATGATTCCTAGATATTTTGAGGGTTCAAGCCTCAAAGGAGTCATGTGTGCAGAGTATTTGAAATTCTTTGATTGACAATCTAAATTAAAAAAAATTAGGAGCTCAAAGATCCTCTATCTAATGCAGGTCATCAAAGTACAGAACTGAAACTATGGCAATGAGGTTGTTAAACATGTATTCTCATAACATATCTCTTTACTTGCATCGCAGTAAATTCATATTGCTTCTTTGCATATACATTCACTAATAAACATTGTAAGAAAGAAGAAAGATTTCTGATACATCGATCAAAACCAACGTTGAAACACAAAAAAACTCAGAATTCTTTTTGCAAAACTACAGGCAAAAATGATCAGAATCTACAAACAAAATCGACATAATCATTTCGATATTAGAAAGTATTTGCAGTAAAACAAATAGAATGAAAAAATTCAAGAAAGACCAACCTGCGATACTTTACAAAATCAATTGCTGAACGAGCAACACATTCATTGATTCAAAGAATCATAAAATGATCTTCATGTAACCATGTCCGGTGATGGTTTTGAAATCGAATGAAAATATATACGAAATCAATGAAAAGAAGAGAATGGAGAAAGAAAAGTGCAGGGAAGAAAAGACCCAACTTCTTGATGGAAAATGAATGGTAATAAGTTTTTCTTTTTCGAAATGTTATGGCATGTCCAAACAGGAGCAAGACTTTGTTCTCAATATTAAATTTACTTATAATTAGCATTAGTAGAATTGTTACGATTGCATAAAAATTTACTGGTTTTTAAGAACTCGTTGGGGAGAAATTGGTGGGAAAGAGGAGAGAGATTCAGAATATAAGTAGGAAAAACCGTCAGCTCTCTAACACACATATAGATATGAAGGAGGGAGAAGTCTTGAAGGGGAGAGACAGGAATGATAACAAGACATCACATTTTGTCATATTTTGACCAAAAATATCACACACAAAGAACCTTTTTAACAGTAATTTAATAGGCCTTTTACGATATAGTGTGATAGCGGAAAAGTGGAAAGAGATTTGAAGATGCACAATAAGTGATACGCATCTCTATAATGCACAATTTTTTTCATAATTCACAGTACTAAAAATGTGGAAAATGAATGTCACGTATATCTTAAGATAATGATAGATGAATTGAAATATAATTCTGCCATTTAGAGAAATATCTTTAAATAGGTGGAGAGAACATTTCAACGTTTAAATAAGAAAAAAACAATTGCATATAGATAAATAATTGGAACAAGTCAACTGGACACTCCAACTGGAACTAGCTAGTAGTGAACATGTTGGCCTGTAAACTCCATAGTTTCAATAGTCTACAATGAAGTGCTCCCCACGTATGTCAAAGCACATGATCTATAAAACTTCACGATCAAAAGTTGTTAATAATCTTCGCACGACACATTTGATATTCGTCGATTTTCTTGGTGTAAAATTATTATTCTCATGGAAATCAAACTTATGAAACTGAGTTTTTGCATTGCCATAGTTCTGTTTCTTAATTGTATTGGCAATGCAAGGGCAAGTCTAGGGATCAGTTCTCAGAAGGCGAAGCCTTCAGGAGCTCCGAAGTTTATATTACGTCCGGAAGATCAACTTTCTTTAGATTATTATCACACATCTTGTCCACAACTTGAAGGAATTATTCAGCAGAAACTGCATGCTTTGGTTAAGAAGGATAACACCTTGGCTGCTAGCATCATTCGGCTGCATTTTCACGATTGCTTTGTCAGGGTAATTTCACTATCCTTTCTTTTGTTAAGTACATAAATTTATAGATAAAGGGCCTGACCTGAGCTCTAAGCATACAAGCAAGGAAAGAGGAGAAACAACGATTACCAAACTTATCAGGTTCAGCGCTCATAGAACTTAATTACAGTGTCATTAAAGTTCAACATAACTTGTGGAAGTGGCAGGATCTAATTTAACAAATATGTGAAATTTTCACGCTACTAGTAGTACTTTTTCATTGTGGATAAACCCATTTGACATGATTTCCGAGGTGATTTTCGTAGTTGATATACACTCAATAACAGCTACCAGAAATTACGACAGTGAAAACTTAATATCATGTCCGTAGGAGAAGATGGATGCTACAAGCCATTTGTTTAATATTGATAAATCAGAAACTTCGAAGTTCAGTGTGTACCCCAACAATGCCTTCGGGTTAAATGTGCATAGAGCCAATATTAGACTGAAATTTTTTTTGTCTCTCGTTTCTTAATCTATTTTATGGTTGTAAATGTTGTGAATTGTAGGGATGTGATGCTTCAATACTACTAAATCATCAGGGAAGCGAAAGATCTGCTGAAGTGAGCAAAACGCTACGAGGTTTTAACATCATTGATGAGATAAAGGCTGAAGTAGAAAAGAATTGCCCCAAAACTGTTTCTTGTGCTGATATTCTTGTGGCAGCAGCTAGAGATGCCACCATAATGGTTGGAGGTCCATTCTGGGAAGTTCCATTCGGACGAAGAGACGGCCTAATTTCCGTTGCCAATGAAGCAAACTTGGTGCCACATGGCCATGAAAATGTTACACAATTAATAAAACAATTTGAAATCAATGGTCTTAATATACTTGACTTGGTAATTCTTTCTGGATCACATACTATAGGCAGAAGCAGTTGTTCTGCAATCCAACAACGACTATTTAACTTCAACAATACCAGAAAATCGGATCCTTCTATTGATATAAGCTACTTGCGTTACTTGAAGAAAAAATGCAATCGACTAGAGAACTTTGTTCATCTTGATGTAACGACTCCAAGAACTTTCGATGAAGTTTATTATAAGAATCTCGAGAAGAAAACAGGACTATTGCCAACTGATCAGCTGCTATACTCTGATCAACGAACTGCATCATTAGTCCATGCATTAGTGTCTCAGCCAGAACTATTCATCATTCAGTTCGGGGTGTCAATGGTAAAACTTGGAAATGTCAGGGTCCTTACTGGAAAAGATCAAGGCGAAATAAGACTGAATTGCAATTATGTCAACAAGGCTTAGACAAGCATTTTATGAACTAGTTGATACTTGATACTACTTGATACCAGATCAATTTTTGTTTTTTGTGTGATTTTGTACCTTTTATGAAACAATTAAACATTTTATTAAAATAACCTGGGTTTATTTTGGTCTGAGCGTGATAAGATAACCTGGGTTTTTTTTGGTTTTAAACATTTTATTAAAATTTAGATTACATGCAGAGCTTGTCAAAATTTTAATGGCATTTTAAATTACATGCAGAGCTTGGCAAAATTTTATTTGCGACAAAGTCGATCTGTCCCAAAATTTTTAAATTCTTTTACGGATTGTAAAAATAATGTCTATCAAAATCTATCATATATTACAACTTGTCATCTTCATCATCACTGTCATATTGGCCTAGAGATAGTAATCCATTGCCTGGAATGTTGCCCTTCTGGTCATGTTGAGTAGTATCTTTCTGCTTCCCCTCCTGTTTGTTCTCATGATCTTTCTCTGAAGCCACGGCTTTCTTTTTGACTGAAACTTTCACAGTCGAGGACTTGGAAATCAAAGTACTGCGACCAGGAGTACTGATTCTTGTCAGGTGGTCTGTAGGATTATAACCAGTAGATTCTTCAGATACCTTTCTTCTCTTCCAACTACTTGAAGATTCACCATTTTCAGCACCCAACTCTGTTAAATATTCCTCGTCATCTTCTAAATCTTCATCGTTAATCCTTTTGACAATCTCTCTTGATGATCCTTGAAATATTGATTTTATAAGAGCTTCATCCTCTTCAACCAACTTGTCCTCCTCATCCTTTAACTCTACTGGAGCTGATCGCTGCAAGGCCTCGAGCATAGCATCCACACTAACTGTTGCATGTCGTGACTTCATAGACTTCATTTCATCCAATGCAGCAAGAATGTCCATTTCTCTTTTCGAGTCAAGAGTTCGGTTCTCCAAAGATTTCATCGCATCCCCCATCTCTTCAGCATCCCTTCTCCGTTTGTGATCATCTGCTACCTCATCTTCCGCACGCCAGGGCTCAAAGTTTCGTGATGCACCTGACTCTACCACGTAATCAGAATTTTGTGGATCTGTTTTCATAGTAATCTCGGCAGAACACTTGGTGCACTTAAAATAGAACCTGCATATTTGGATTCCTAGATAAGTCTCGCCAATTACGTCTTCTTTCCGAGAATTGAACTTGGTCCCTTTGTAAATATAATTTCCGCATGTATTGCATCTGATGCTCATGGGAAGCATCATCCGTACCTTAATCTGTTGATTTTTCGGTTGCCTCCTCCTCGGTATCTTTGCCGGATCAAAATCCGGTGGATAGTATTTGTTTAAGACTTTCCGTTCAGCCATATCTTCTCAAGCACGAATAAAACCTTTAATTTGATTCCTCCTTTTCTTTTGGAAGGCAATTGTATATATATAAGAATGTAAAGTTTCTTTTCTATTTCGAATTGAATTCAGTTTCTTTTCTATTTCGAATTGAATTCTTTTTCCTTATAAATTCTATAACTTCTTCTTTTCTATTTCGAATATGTTAATGTTAATATTAAAAAAAGAAGTTTTGATTTCTTTTCTAAAATTTTCTATTTTGAAGATGTTAATGTTAATGTTATTCTTAAAAAAAAGAGTTTTAATTTTTTTTCTAAAAAATATCAATTCTATCTCACGATTTTTTAATAGCTAATACAATATTTTCTAGTGAGTCGTCTTCCCGTTAAAACATGTTTCGGGCCGTTCTTATTTGGAACGAAATTCTAACTTCATTAGCATTTATCTTATGAAATAACATGACTTCAAAAAAAAAAAAAAAATCTTATGAAATAACATTTTTTTCTTAAAAATTAAAACCTTAAAAGATAGTAAAGAGTTCGGTTCTCCAAACATTTTTTCTTTTCGAGTCAAGAGTTCGGTTCTCCAAAGATTTCATCGCATGCCCCATCTCTTCAGCATCCCTTCTCCGTTTGTCTTCATCTGCTACCTCATCTTCCGCACGCCAGGGCTCAAAGTTTCGTGATGCACCTGACTCTGCCACGTAATCAGAATTTTGTGGATCTGTTTTCATAGTAATCTTGGCAGAACACTTGGTGCACTTAAAATAGAACCTGCATATTTGGATTCCTAGATAAGTCTCGCCAATTACGTTTTCTTTCCGAGAATTGAACTTGGTCCCTTTGTGTTGGAACCAGATATTTCCGAGCAGGTCCTTCGGTCATCCTGCAAGACAAAAGAATGCAAGGGTGTTGACCCTCGATTCACCTTCAGCGTAAGAATAAGTTTCTGGTTTTTTAAATGATAGGGTAAAACGTAAAGAGATTATGAAAGAGAATATTTGAGTAGTGATAATGAATTGTGTGTGTTGATTGTTGCTTACTCTCTTCCTTTTATATCCTTCGGATGTGGGTCCTATGAGGTGATGAGGAGAGAACAGTTATACCCCACAATCTGAGGTGTCACTTGTCAATTGGACCGAAGCACCCAAGGGATCTCTATGTCTTGGATTCGGATCTCTATGTCTTGGATACTTAATTTGGGTGCACAGTCATGGGCTTAATATAGCTTATTGGGCCGATGGGCCTCCAACATGTCCCAGGGCTTCGGTAAGAGGTATCCTCGGACTGAAGGCCGAAACCAATAGCCCATCTTCGGATTACCTTTTCGGCTGCCTTTTTTCGGACATGGATGACAGCTATTGATGAGAAGGAGTCGCGTGGGGAGTCGCGTCCATTAATGATGACAGTTATTCATGCCTTAAGATCTGTGCTTAAATCGTAGCCGTTGAATTTGTAACGTCCTCTACTTTCAAGGGTCGTGTTTATTAAAACCTCAAAAAACCCCTTTGGCTGTTTTACTTTTCTCTTTTCACATCGGCTTCTTGGTAAAAAATTTCTTCTCAACCTTTCTTCCAAATTTAACGATTGGGAACGCGGGTTCGAAAGATATTGCTGCTCCAACTCCAGTTGCGGTTCATCTCCAAACAAACTTCCCCCAGGAACTCGACCTTATCTCCTACTGGACAATAAGTAAGTTCTTCTTCTTTCTTTCAGGATACCTGTTAGTACGAAGGTTCGCGATTTTATCTTATGCAAATGCATGTATGTTTGTATATGTATATGTAAATGTAGTAGGGCTTTTTGACGATAAAAGGTTTCTGGGGATATGGGTTTGAACCGTTTTGGGCGCTTAGTAGTTTTTTGTGGGTTTTCGTTTTTGTTTTGGGAATTTTTGGGGTAAGAACTTTCCTCGGTGTCCCCAATACTTAAGAACACCCTTCGGTTCGTATGAATCTGGGTTTTATTCGGCCGATTGATCCAAGCCCTCTGTACTCGGTTACTGACCGAATAAGTTTTTTTCTCAAAGTTTTTCTTATTTTCCGAGTACATGGCTGACTCCTTTGTTTCCGAACGCAGGAGATGGCTCAATCAGGTGCGGTTCCTCCGTATTCGGCGATGGCGCATTTTGGCGATGAGTCAAAATTTCCAGCAGCCAATCTTCTTTCGGATATGTCCGAAGAAGAAGTTTTACACATGCATAGTAGATATGACTTCCCTGAAAAATATGAGGCATATCAGGCCGAAGAAGATGACCTCGTCTATCATACCCCTGTTTCCCCTTGTCCTCATGGAAGTTTTAAAATAGGCATCTCTGAACGAGCCTTCCATTGCGGCCTTAGACTTCCTCTTCTTCCCATCATTAGGAGGTTCTTGATTCATACGAGGATAGCTTTAGGTCAGCTGGACCCGAACAGTTTTATTCATTTCAATGCTTTTCAAACTAGATGTATAAAAGCCGAGGTTGAACCCCGATTGGTCCTCTTTCTTCATCACTATGATATAACCCTAAGTCGGCGGGCTTCTACACAATAGCCCGAAGATCTGGTCGGGCAGATTGGGTTGCCACCAACTCTAGTAATCATAACACGCATACTAAGTGGTTTTTCATTAGTGGTCCGAGATTAGATAATTACCGAGTATGGCGAGAAATAGAACCTCGGAATGTACTTGCACCTGAGATGTCTGATCAAGATAAGGCTGATTATTACAAAATTAGCCGACCGATGATTCCAGATAAGATTCCCCTAGCTATGAGCCGAGACAAGGGTTATCTTGATGCTATCCATTGGCGTGGTGGTAACATATCTTTTCGTTCTTCAGTGAATTTTTATTCATAAGTGATATTTTGCTGATTTTGTGCTTTGTTGTTGTAGTGTCTTCTAAAATGGATTTGGCTCGGAGGCAAGCCGAGAAAGCGGCCAAGAAAAAGGCCGAGGAGGAAGCTAGATTGCTTCGGTTGGCTGAAGAGGAGGCTAGGCAGCATCCTTTAATAACCGAAGGAACCGAGGCCGATCCGAATGATCCGAAAACAGTATCTGAGTCCGGTCATCCAGCTGGTTCTTCGTCTGGCGGAACTGCTGATAATGTGAACAAGAGGATTCGTAATACCGAAGAGGTTATTCAGTCCTATCGACCTTCTTGGTCGATTATGTCCACGGATAAGTTTGCTGCCCCTGCTCCTGCGGAAGCGAAACAGGTTTCCGACGACTTCCTTCATGCCATGATTCTTCCTGCCGATCGATCTATCTATGAATCTGCCGATCCTGTGTCGGCTAGTGCCGAGCTGTTGGGGCACCTTACCATGGTATATTTCTTGTTACTTTATACTTGTATTTTTTGCACGTTTTTTCATTCGTTTTATGTTTGCTTTCTTGTTTGTTTCAGACTGCTCCTTGGGCTGCGGCCGTTCAGGACAAGGTAAAGGGCATGTCCAAGCAGCTGAAGGAGGCAGAGTCTCTCCGAAGGAAGAATGCCGAACTCCAGACTCGTGTTGAGAATTTGGAGATTGAACGTAAGTCTCTGGAGCTGGAGAGGGATTTGGAGAGTTATGCGGCTGGCTTTGATGAAGCAGTGGTTCGGGCTCACGAGAAGGGTTGGCACTACAAGCAGATTCTGGGCATGTTTGAGGATCCCGTTACCCGTCCCCCAGAACCCGATCTACCTCTTGAAGTCAGTTCGGGCTCCGAGCCTGATCTTTCTGACTGAATTTTCTTCTTTAGTTTTCGATCATATGATGTAAGCCTTCGGGCGTAACTCTTTATTCGGGTTGATGTAAGCCTTCGGGCATAACTCTTTTTTGACCTTTTGAAATATTATGTCGCTTATTTTCCGTCCAATTTATATTGTCCTTAGCATAACTTTTATTTTTATGCGTCTACGGATTATTTTGCATCTTCGGCCGGAGCCTAGCTTGTTTATTTGTCCTTAGCATAATTTTTATTTTTATGCGTCTTCGGACAATTTTGCATCTTCGGCCGGAGCCTAGCTGTTTGTTTGTCCTTAGCATAATTTTTATTTTTATGCGTCTTCGGACAATTTCGCATCTTCGGCCGGGGCCTAGCTATTTATTTGTCCTTAGCATAATTTTTATTTTTATGCGTCTTCGGACAATTTTGCATCTTCGGCCGGAGCCTAGCTGTTTGTTTGTCCTTAGCATAATTTTTATTTTTATGCGTCTTCGGACAATTTCGCATCTTCGGCCGGGGCCTAGCTATTTATTTGTCCTTAGCATAATTTTTATTTTTATGCGTCTTCGGACAATTTTGCATCTTCGGCCGGAGCCTAGCTGTTTGTTTGTCCTTAGCATAATTTTTATTTTTATGCGTCTTCGGACAATTTCGCATCTTCGGCCGGGGCCTAGCTATTTATTTGTCCTTAGCATAATTTTTATTTTTATGCGTCTTCGGACAATTTTGCATCTTCGGCCGGAGCCTAGCTGTTTGTTTGTCCTTAGCATAATTTTTTTTTATGCGTTTTCGGACAATTTCGCATCTTCGGCCGGGGCCTAGCTATTTATTTGTCCTTAGCATAATTTTTATTTTTATGCGTCTTCGGACAATTTTGCATCTTCGGCCGGAGCCTAGCTGTTTATTTGTCCTTAGCATAATTTTTATTTTTATGCGTCTTCGGACAATTTCGCATCTTCGGCCGGGGCCTAGCTGTTTATTTGTCCTTAGCATAATTTTTATTTTTATACGTCTTCGGACAATTTTGCATCTTCGGCCGGAGCCTAGCTGTTATGTCCTCAAGTATTTAAGGGATTTGTAAATGATTAAGGCTTTCTTTGGTTAATGAAAAATATTTCCTCCCTGCCTTAATTATGTCAAAATATCATAAATACTAAACCAGAAATAAGAACACATGTTTTATTCGGTCTGCCCCAAACATGGGTTCCTTATATTTACTTTATTTACAATAAGATGAAAAGATCTTACTGGTAAAAACGACGAAGGCGGGATGCATGCCATGTATTTTTGATAAGATTCCCGTCCGAATGAGCTAGCTTGTATGTGCCTGGACGAACTACCTCTATCACCACGTAGGGACCTTCCCAATTCGGCATGAGTTTACCTTGTCTGGTTGGCATCGAAGTGGCTAATTCTCGGAGGACTAAATCTCCCACGTGGAATGATCTTTTCTTTATTCCTGAATCGTAATATTGGGCTGCCTGAAGTTGGTATCTTAAATTTCTCTGATAGGCTGCTTCCCTTTCTTCTTCAAGCAGATCCACATTTGCTCGGAGTCCGAATTCATTTGTTTCCACGTTGAATACCTGTGTCCGATATGATTCTAGGCCGACCTCAGTTGGCATCAAAGCATCGGTGCCGAAGGCGAGTTTGAATGGAGTTTCTCCGGTCGACGATCTCGGAGTTGTTTGGTAGGCCCACAAGACATACGGCAATTCTTCAGCCCAAAGTCCTTTAGAATATCCTAGCCTTTTCTTTATCCCGTCGAAAATGATCTTGTTAGCTGCTTCGATTGCTCCATTTCCTTGAGGATGGCCGACCGAACTGAACCTTTGCTGAATTCCGAATTCAAATAGGAATTTCCTGAATTTGCTTCCAATGAATTGTGTCCCATTGTCCGACACACATATCATCGGGATTCCGAACCTTAGAATGATTTGTTCTAGCACGAAATTTTTTGCGGCTTCTTCGGTGATGGCTGAGAGGGGTCTTGCTTCTACCCACTTGGTCATGTAATCAATGGCCACAATGCAATATTTTGCCTGTTTAGTACTAGTTGGCAGAATGCCCACAATATCTACCGCCCACATAGCAAAAGGAATCGGATTGAGTACCGAGGTCATCTCTTCGGGTGGTTGCTTTGGAACGTTACTGAATAATTGACATTGTTTGCATTTCTTTGCGTACTCCGAAGCGTCTTCCCTTATCGTTGGCCAATAGAAACCTTGTCTTAAGATTTTGAAGGCAAGTGTCCGTCCTGCGAGGTGTTCACCGCAAATGCCTTCATGAATACTTTCTAATGCCATCTTTTGCTCGTCGGGGTCCAGACATCGGAGCAATGGCTGAGTGGCTGATCTCCTGAATAATCTGCCTTCAATGATGGAGTAACTGGCCGATCGGTATCTGATCTTATGGGCTTGTTTTTTATCAAGGGGAAGGGTGTCTTTTTCTAATAAAGCTCTGATTGGCGTCATCCAATTAATTCCTTGATGAATTTCCAGGCATCGTTTTTTGTCTATAGATGGTGCCTTGACTTCGGTCAAATAAATTGAACCTGTGAGATTCTGAGTTTCCACCGAAGCTAACCTTGATAACGCATCGGCTCGGCTGTTGTTCTCCCTGACTACTTGGCTTAATTCGAATGATTCGAACAATGATGAATTTTCGCGTACCTTCGTGGCATAGGCTTTTGTTCGGGGATCCTTTTGTCCGTATTCTCCTAAAAACTGTTTGACAACTAACATAGAATCGCTGAAAACTCTTAGGTGCTTTACCTCCAAATTTTTTTCCAAATCTAGACCTGCGAATACCGCTTCATATTCGGCCTCGTTATTGGTTAAGGAGAAGGCGAATCTGATCGCTTGACATATCTCGAAGCCTTCGGGACTAGTTAATATGAGGCCTGCACCACACTTCGATCCTGCTACCGAACCGTCTACAAAAAGTTTTCACTTTCCTGGTGAAGGTATTAATTGTTCTTCAGGAGCCAAATCTTTCGGACCAGAGAAAGAGCATTCCGTTATGAAGTCAGCAAGGGTTTGAGCTTTGATTGCTGTTCGGGGAACAAATTCCAGGTCGTATTCTCCTAATTCGACCGACCAAGCAACCACTCGGCCCGAAGCTTCTGGTCTTCGCATGATTTTCTTTAGGGGTTGATCGGTTACTACTTGGATCGTTCGGCCCTGGAAGTAGTGCCGTAACTTTCTCGAGGCCATTACTAGCCCGTAAGCAAACTTTTCGGCATTGGATGTGAGAGACGTAGAACACTGGATGTTGGTTCCCTTCGTGCTGTTTAATCAGTACTGCCCCGAGTGTTCGGTCGTTCACAGCCAGATATAGTTGAAGAGTTTCGCTCGGGCTTGGTCTCATTAAGAGTGGGGTGTTTACCAGGTATTCTTTTAGTTCCTCAAAAGCCTTTTGATAATTCGTTCCCCATTCGAAGTTTTTTGTTCCCCGAAGCACCTCAAAAAATGGCAGGGCTTTTTCAGCTGATCGAGAAATGAACCTTCTCAAGGCTGCCATTCGTCCGGTCAATTTCTGAATGTCCCTGATCGTCCTCGGTGCTTCCATGTCGATGACTGCTTTAATTTTTTCAGGATTCGCCTCAATTCCTCGGGCGCTGACCATATATCCTAAAAATTTTTCACTGTTAACTCCGAACGTGCATTTGTTCGGGTTAATCCTCATGTTGTTTTTCCTTAGTGCTTCGAAGCATTCTTTCAGATCTTCGGCATGATCTCCAAACAAGGATTTGACAATCATATCATCCACGTAGCATTCCATGTTTCGGCCTATTTGGGCTTTGAAGACTTTGTTGATCATCTTTTGGAACGTTGCCCCTGCATTTTTTAGTCCGAAGGGCATTTTGATGTAGGCATAAGTGCCATTCGGTGTAATGAATGCTGTTTTAGGAATGTCTTCGGCATTCATAGCGATCTGATGGTATCCGGAGAACGCATCCAAGAAGCTGAGTATTTGATGGCCCGAAGTGGCATCTATCAACTGATCGATGTTTGGTAAAGGGTAATGGTCCTTCGGGCAATGCTTGTTTAGGTCGGTGTAATCGACACACATTCTCCACTTTCCGTTTGATTTTCTGACTACCACCACGTTCGCCAACCAATCGGGGTAATCTATTTCTTCAATGAATTTGGCTTCTAGAAGTTTTTCGACTTCGGCTTGGATGACCTTTTGTCTTTCCATAGCGCAATTTCGCTTCTTTTGCTTCACCGGTTGGGCATCGGGTTTCACGTTGAGGCAATGTTTAGCGACTGATGGGTCTAAACCTGGCATGTCTTCGGGATTCCAAGCGAATACGTCGTGAAATTCCCGAATGACTTTGATGACTCTCGCTTTCAGTTCGGGATCTAGATTCTTGCCTGTCTGGATCATTTTGCCCGATTGGCCTACGTATAGCTCAACCTCCTCGGTCTCAGTTGCTGGTTCGGCAATCGGACTAGATAAATCGACTCCGAATTTTTCCAGCTCAATGTTCAGCAGTTGATGGCTGCTTCCGGTGTCGTCGTTGATCCTCTTTCTTTTGCCAGCTTCGGTCATCTCTATGTCCTTGTCTTTCTCTAGGTCTTCCAAGATTATGATCCGTGCGGCTTTCTGATCACCTCTCATTTCTCCAACCCCGTGCTCGGTTGGAAACTTTAACTTTAGATGCGGTATGGAAGAGACGGCTTGAAACGAAGATAAAGCAGGCCTCCCGAGGATCCCATTGTATGGACTGTCAACCCGAACCACGTAGAATTTTGCTTCCTTCGTTATAGTGTAAGGTGCTTTTCCTAACAAGACGGAGAGAGTGATTGTTCCTTCAATCGGTATGGGCTGATTTCCGAAACCGTACAATGGTGCTTCATGGCAGGGTTCTAATTCTTCTCCTCCAAGATTCATCTTGCAATATGTTCGGTGGTACAAAATGTTTACCGAACTGCCTTCATCAATTAGCACTCTCCAAATCTTATTTTCGCCGATGACTGGGTTTATGACAAGTGGGTCTTCGTGCGGCCATATTACGTCCTCGTAATCGTTTTCGGTAAAAGATATAGGTAAAGGCTGCTTCGCAGTGTTTGATTGACAGAGGTTGTAAATTTGTCTGGCATACTTCTTTCAGGCGGTTTTACTGTTCCGATCGAGAATCGTACCTCCGGAAATGGTTTTCACCTCCCCTCGGTATTTTTCCAATACTTCGGCCTCTTTCTTTTCTTTGTTGTCCAGCTTCTCCCTCATATCTCCGATGAATTGTGCTAGGTCTCCTTCCCTGATCATTCTTTCTATCAGCTTCTTTAGATGGTAACAATCATTGGTGTTATGACCTTTATCACGATGGTAGTCGCAGAACTTATTTTCGTTTCTTCGGTGTTCGAGAGCTCGCCTCTTAGGTGGTCGAGTGAATCCAGGCCTTCCTTTAATTTCATGAAGAATTTTTGAGATTGGAGTGTTGAGAGGTGTAAACATGGCATTCTCTCTATCTCTTCTTTGTTCGGTTCCTTTATTGGGTCTTGCGTCATTAGGCCTGCTTCTGGTATCCCCACGATCTCTTGGTCGTCCCTTCTGTCGTCTCTTCTATCACTTTTATCATTTTTCTTATCTTTGTAGCCATTGATGGATTCTAACTTTCTTCGGATAGCTTCTCCTCGTAAATATATATCGTTCAAGGATTTTGGGGGTGCATCATACAGGGAGGATCGAAGCTTTCTTCCTTTAATGGGATCGAGCCCGGCCGAGAGGAACCCGGCAGCCTTGACTTTGTCCAAGTTCGTCACCGTCCCTGCTTCGTCTTTGAATCGGGCCAGGTATTCCCCCAACTCCTCGTTCGGTCTTTGTCTGCAATGAATCAAGGCCTCCGTATCTTTTTCTCTTCGGCACATGTGGGAGTAGTGCCTTATGAATTTCCTTTTGATTTGTACGTATGAACCAATAGACCTGGGTCTTAACGAACGATACCACATTGACGCTGATCCTTTCAGATATGTCTTAAACATTTTGCACAGCATGACATCACAATGTCCCATACCGGTCATGAGCGATTCATATTTCTCGCAATGATCTTCGGGATCCCCTTTTCCGTTAAATTCGTTCATCTTCGGAAATTGTCTCCCTGGCGGAGGTCGGTATTGTTCCACGTCTATGGTCACCACAGGCTCATGGCTCATCCTTCTTTCGCCGAACATCACCTTTTCTAACCTTCGGATTCGGTCATCCGTGCGAGGGCCATCTTCTTCAGAATCCGAGGAATAATTGTTTTTGGATTTTGCTTTCTTAGATGGCGATTCCGAATTCCAAGATTCGTCTTCGTCATCTCTAGTTCTCTTCTCTCTTTCATCTTCGGCTTTTGGATTTTCGGCCTCTAGGGCCTCACGAAGCAGTTTTTCTTGTAGTTCGATCTCTTCTCTTTGGAGCTTGAGGGCTTCTAATTTCAATCGGTCAGCCGCCTTTTTCTTAGCTAATCTTTCGGCTTCTTTATCGTTTACTTCCCTCTGCTTTCCTTTGGCCTTCTGCTGCTCTCTCCATTTCATTAGCATTTCTTGTTGCTCTTCGGGAGTAGGCACGTCTCCTTCCTCATCGAAATTCAATATCCTTCGGGCAACAGAAGGATTTTCCTGGGACATAGGGGCGACTTTTTGGATGGTAGGAGTGATGGGACTGTCTCCAGCTACAGTGCTGGCGTCTGGTAAGGGCGTGTCTTCAGCTGCCATAATTTTTGATAAACTCGAACACAATCGTTTCTCTACGTTCCCACAGACGGCGCCAAATGTTGGAACCAGATATTTCCGAGCAAGTCCTTCGGTCAACCTGCAAGACAAAAGAATGCGAGGGTGTTGACCCTCGATTCACCTCCGGCGTAAGAATAAGTTTCTGGTTGTTTAAATGATAGGGTAAAACGTAAAGAGATTATGAAAGAGAATATTTGAGTAGTGATAATGAATTGTGTGTGTTGATTGTTGCTTACTCTCTTCCTTTTATATCCTTCGGATGTGGGTCCTATGAGGTGATGAGGAGAGAACAGTTATACCCCACAATCTGAGGTGTCACTTGTCAATTGGACCGAAGCACCCAAGGGATCTCTATGAAGGAATTTCTACAGATGCAGAACGTGTATAACAATTTATACGATAGAAATCCTATAAAATCATGCATATATTTCATATTAAAATTTGAGAATATAGAAAAATTACCTGGAGAGCTTTCCATAACTTCAAAATCAGACCATGTTCTTCTCCTTGCAATCACCCCTCAGTATGTGGAGTGCTCTAATGGTATCCACCAAGAAATTTGATAAAGAAAGAAAAGAGAGAATAATTGGCTAATTTTGATTTAAATGCAAGAAACTCTTCTTGCAAATAAATTTGTTGTTGCTGGTGTGTTTTTTGAAATCTGAGAATCAATGCTATTTATAGAGAAACCATAGTTGTAGTTTCTTGACTTTAGCATTATTTAGATTAATTAATCTTTATTAATTAATCAATTAATCATTAAAACTCTTTTAATGATTAAAACATGTTTCTCATTGATTTCATTTAAAACAATTCTCTCTATATATTTAATATCTCAGATTAAATATATAATTATTATATTAAGAACTTTTCTTAATATTTATAATTAATTAAATCATAATTAATTAATTATTTAATTATTTATTTCTCAAATAAATAATTATTAGCCAAAATAATTTTTCTTAATCTTCATCAATATTTCTTTTATGGTGTGACCCTTTAGGTTCATAATTATGCCGGTAGTAGAAATAAATAATAATAAACTATTTATTATTATTTATACGAATTACAATTAATTCGTTAAAAATAATTATCGTTATAATTAAATTTATTCTACATCGTGAGTGATACTTTTCAATATATCGCGACTATCCGGATAATATGAATTCATCGCTAAGAATACAGAACCTATTCAGTGACTGGTTACCGTACAATAAATTCCTTCTGCCCTAGCAATATCCCGATTAAATACAAGGCATAGATCTCGTGTCAAACCTATCTAATTTAATCGTATGCATTCCTTATTCTTTATGTATAGTTCATGTTAATGCAAATTAGAAACTAATTTCTAATTTCATTCACTCTGGCCAGAGATTCCTGAACTACCATATTAAGAATAGCATAGGATATTCACTTCCTTTACTGGAAGGGGCAGATCCTTTATTGATCGTTAACTATCTCCATATATAAATTCCACTGCCCAGAATAGAACTTATTAATTGCCCTTAAGACTAAGGACTAAACCAAAGCATTGTTCATTATATACAAGATGACTCTAACAATCTCAAGTCTAAGGATACTTGTACAACCATTACTATATGAACAATTACTGACACGTGAGTAAACTCTATTAATTGTTCAAGTGATCGAGTCATGTTCAGTGAACTCATTCCCCAATGAGCACCTACATACTAACTATAGTGTCACCACACAAATGCCTATGAGAACAGACATCCTTCCGAAGAAGCAAGTATAGTATGTACCGATCTTTACGGATTGACTAACTTCCAATTAGTTATCCTATGATCAGGAACAGTTTAAGTTTAGTGTTATCATCTTCTAGATCTCATTATTATAATCTCATTATAATTCTAGAAGCTTTACTCTAAACTATGGAACATCTGATTTAAACACTTTAAATAGATAAAGCCCGTATAAAGACAAATATGTCTTTAACCAATAATCATAAAATCTACTAAGATTACAAGAAAGTTTATCCTAACTCATCATCCATGATTGGATTTAGGACACTTCTCTTTCACTCTATGTCTTGGATTCGAATCTCTATGTCTTGGATACTTAATTTGGGTGCACAGTCATGGGCTTAATATAGCTTATTGGACCGATGGGCCTCCAACACTTTGTAAATATAATTTCCGCATGTATTGCATCTAATGCTCATGGGAAGCATCATCCGTACCTTAATCTGTTGATTTTTCGATTGCCTCCTCCTCGGTATCTTTGCCGGATCAAAATCCGGTGGATAGTATTTATTTAAGACTTTCCGTTCAGCCATATCTTCTCAAGCACGAATAAAACCTTTAATTTGATTCCTCCTCTTCTTTCGACATCCTTAGAAGCAATGATTTGTATATATATAACAATATAAAAGTTTCTTTTCTATTTCGAATATATAAATTTGATTTCTTTTTCCTTATAAATTCGAAAACTTTTTCTTTTTTATTTTGAAGATATTAATATTATTGTTAAAAAAGGAAGTTTTAATTTCTTTTTAAAAATTCTCTATTTCGAAGATGTTAATGATAATGTTAAAAAAAAAGAATTTTGATTTCTTTTCTAAAAAATATCGATTATGTCTAACGATTTTTTAGGCTGAAACCCGTTATATATATTTGACTTTGAATTTTAAAATATTAAAAATCTAAATATTAAAATCTTATTTGACTTTGATTTCGGTTTGTACGCTGGTGAAATTTTCTTAGACTTCAATTAAAACTGGGAGATACTGTTCTAAAAAAACAGGTTAGAACTTGATTTTTACATCCTAACTATAATATAATTTAAACATTCGGGGAATTTCCTTTTAGAATTGGGAGATAGTGTTCTAAAAAAAGGTTAGAACTTGATTTTTACACACTAACTATAATATAATTTAAACGTCCAGGAAATTTCCTTTTAGAATTAGGAGATACTGTTTTAAAAAAAAGGTTAGAACTTGATTTTTATATCATAATAACTATAATATTTAAATGTTCGGGTTATATATAATATAATATAAAGATAAAGATGTAAAAATAAATAAATAAATTTGATATGGGCTAAAAATAAGCCCTAAAGACACATTTAGTGTTGCATTAATTAGACCCGGTATGGTCCGAACGTGGGGCCCACCAACAGGGTCCAAAGTCCTATTTTTAATATTAATTTCGTAATTAATATTAGGGGTAATAAACAGCTCAGCAATAAGTGTCAGATAAGGACATTATCTCTACAAGACTTAGCCTCCAAGGCATCCAATTCGATATGGCAACAGACTCCTACAAGGAAGGAGTCTAGAACTTTCCTCAAGGAGGTGACTTATCTATTAAGTCTCCAACTCCTACCTTAATTCTAAAGCTTCTCAGCCTATATAAAGGGCCTGACCCCTCATTCTCAGAACTACGTTGGCTTAATTCTCTAGCAATACAGAGATACGTAGGCATCTTGTGAGGACCGATCAGTCTCGAACGCAAGAACAGCCATTAAAGCTCGAAGCTCACCATCCCTTGTATTTAATACATAAAAACCCTCGTTTTTATTCCACAACAAAATTCTTTATTATAATATCTGAGTCTATCACATTATGTAGTTAACCAATCAGAAAAAAGGAATTATTTTAGGACTAATTAGAAGTCATCCTTAAATTTTAGACCAATAATATTCGTGCATCAACTTTCCTTCTATTAAATTTTAACCAAAATATTAACCACATACTAGCATTCTACCCGTGCTACGCACAGAATGATAAAATTAATTAATTAATTAATATAAACATATTATTTTAATCATAATTTAGAAAAAAAGGATAATTTCATTAAAATTTAAGTATAAAATATTCTTCAATTTATACCAATTCCATTAATATCAATATTATAAAACAATTATCATAACATCCACATCCCCGCTCAAACATACTAAGCCCCTCTTTATTATTTTTTCTTAATTTTATTTTTCATTTGATTTCTCTCATTTTTGAGAATCTTTGAACCAAGTTCATAAATTTTTTATCCATATTTTAAATTCTGCTCTTTGAAAAATTTGGTATATTTAAATGTGTAGTACAGTGAGTTTCTATAATTTTTATTATATTTGCATGGGTCCCAATCCAATTTTCGAATATATACTAAAAATTATAAATACTTATTTCTAACGACAGTTATAAATTATTAGACTGTCTCTCAGCGATATGAGAAAGGATCACTACTGTGTAAAATCCATTAAACGAACGTAGTTATGATAAAAAAAAAGGTTTCATCTAATCTAGTTTCTATGTGTATGTTCAATATCATTTTTCAAATTTTATATTCTATTATTAGTGAATTGATGTACTATAAAAAAAATAAACATTATCAATTAATGAAAGGCATATGATGTAGCCTATTTGTATTTCGAGGATACAACTCAACTTAAACAAGATTGTAGGAGTAAATAGTACACAGACTGTCTCAAGAAATCTCAGATTGTATTATCCGTCAGAAGAAAAAGATCAAGGTCAATCTACGTACTTAAGGAATTACTACATTGACAGAAGCTCAGACATCTGTTCAAGCCTCAGTGAAGTATTCGTTAAAGAAGTGGATTTATTTAAAGTGACAGAGATTTTAAAGGTGACAGAGATAGTACAGAAGAATTAAAGAGAGAGAAGAAAAGAAAAGGAACCACATCATAAAGTAAAAAATAAAGGAAAGCCGTTGGAGTTAGTCCCTCATGAACCAAACCGTGCATCGAGCGTCAACAAAAATTCAGTGATAATTCGTTATTACTTTCAGTGGTTCAAGAAAAAGATTTGGCTATCAAGTGATTTATATTGATTCTCATTTAATTAATATAATTATGTAATTTATTTATTTAATAAATTAATTCATTCTGAATTAATTTATTTATTAAATTAATTATCATATTAATTAATTTTGAATTAATGTATTAATCTTATTTGATTTAATTATGAATTTAATTAATTAATCATTACTTTTCTAAATGATTAATTGATTAAGTTATTTAATTAAATTAAATTAAAGAGAAGTGGGCTGAATAATCAAAGTAAAAGAATTGGGCTGCAAATTAAATCAATTTTGGTTAATTTAAAAGAGAGTTGGGCTATAGTTATTTTTGGCCCAATTAAAATCAAGGCAAGCTACTTGGATTGTGTGAATTAGAAATGAAAAGTGGACTGATTTACAGTTGGGAATAAGATACTAAGGCCCAGCCCGTTAATTACTCAAAAACATAATACAAAGAAATGTTATGTTGGACAAATTCTGTGTCGGCAAGGTATAACAAAGGAGGAAACATTAAGCACATGTTGGCAAGATGCTGTCGGCAGAAGCTCTTAAGCGCCAGTGTCGCGCGTGCGTATCACGCGCCCATCATGCGCCGCGCATGTGGACCACTCTCCTATCCTGAGACTGGACTTCTCAGCAACAGCAAATTCAGTCAGTTTGTAAACAATTCACACAGAATTATTTATTTATTATGTGTAATACCGACAGTCATACCAACTGTCATAATGGTTCTCGAGGAGTCATACCGACTATCATATTAGTCTTATTAGTGTCATAATAATTCAACAGTCATGATAGTTCAATAAAATGTCATAGAGAGTGTCATAATAGTGTTAAATTGAACACTATGACAGTTGGTAGATAAAAAAGGCAGAAGACGGACAGAATTAAATATGACACAACATCACATCTAAAAAGAACCCATCAATTCATATCTCTCTCTAAAAAAGCTCAAGAACACTGTAGGAGAAATAAATTCATAGAAAATCAAGTTCTCAATATTTGTAATATTTGATCGGATAGAGCTTAATTATTTTTATCTCTTGTACTACTAGTGAGTTTTTACTCCTAGTTCTTATCTCGATTTTTATTAACTAAATTAGAAAAGTTCATGTCGAATTTTCTAATTAGTTTTATTAACTTGATAATAATTATGTACTGTATTTGTAACAAATCTCTCAAGTTAATATAATTTTATATTCAACTTGAATTTTGTTTCATTTAATTCCGCTCAAATTTGTCAAAATATAAATTAAATTTATCCGGACAAATTTTGATAAAACCAGAAAATTGTAACACCCATCAAGTTAATATATTGTTATATTCAACTTGAAATTTGTTTCAATTTATTCCACTCAAATTTGTTCAAGTCAAATTTTATTTAATGGACAAATTTTGATAAATTGGTATAGATTGTATTCAACCCCCCTTCTACAATCTTATCGGACCTAACAATTGGTATCAGAGCTGATTGATTGACGTACAAATTAAGTTCCTATTTTTACTCAATTAAAAATCGAGCCCGAATTTTTAACTCTCTTAAAAATTCATCATGTCTTATTCAAGAGTAAAGATTCCAATGTTTGATAGTTTGAATTTTGAACTATGGAAAAAGAAAATGATTCTTTTTCTACAAGTGGCCAATCCTAAATATTTAGGAATACTGAAAACTGGGCCAATAGTTCCTATGGTTATAGAAGAGGAAGTAATCGCGGAAGGAGTTGTTGTAATTCCCGCAAGGACATATCCAAAGGACAATAATGCTTATACAAATTATGACAAAGTGGATATTGCCCTTGATATTGAGATACAATTAATTTTGGTGGAATCCCTAGATGCAATCATTTGCAATCATGTTGTTAACTGTAAAGATGCCAAGCATATCCGGGACACCATTTTAACAATAAATGAGGGAACTGAGAAAGTCAGGGAAAATAGTTTGGAAATCCTGACCTCTGAGTATGAACATTTCAAATCACAACCTGGAGAAGATATCTCTGATGTTTTTGAGAGATATAATAAATTAATTAATATCCTACACCTCCACGGGAAATTTTACGCACTTGGAGAAATAAACAGAAAGTTCTTGCTGGCACTTCCTATGCACCTGGGACACAGAATAACTGACATTAGAGAATCCATGGATTTGAACCAAACTTCTTTGGTGAAAATTTTTGGTATTCTGAAATCATATGAAATAGAACAGGTGCAACAAAAGGAGTTATATGGAAAGGGAAGGATAGTCAGCACTTTTAATGCTTTGGTTGGTGAATCTTCAGTGAATATGGAAGCTAAGGTTGTTCAACCTTACAGCTCTGAAAAGGAAGTGATTGTAGCAGAATTTGGAAAGACAGCTGCAAGTCTGGGTTGTGAAGAATTTTATTCACTAGAAGAGTTGGAGCAGTTGGAGGATGAGTCGATGGCAATAGTTGTAAGGCAATTTGATAATTTCAGATTTAGAAGAAGTCCAAATTTCAGATTCAAGTCTACTGGGAATAGATTCCAGCAAGGAGGTTCTTCCTCAAGTAGCACAAGAGGTGACTACCAAACTGGGATGGTAGACAGAAGCAAAATCAGGTGCTTCAAATGCAATGAAATGGGACACATCAACCTCAACAAGATGCAAGGAGAGTGTATGCATCTGGTAAGAAGAAAGCAAACACAACCTATGTGGTTCAAGACAAAAGCTGGGATGACACTGATAGTGATGATGAAGAGTTTGGTAATTTTGCACTGATGGCAATCTCTGACAATACAAATGGTACTACCTCTCAGGAAAGATTTACTGATAATGAAGTAATACATCATCTTGGTAGTTCTTTAAATAGTAGGATAAGAGAAAATGAAAGAATAATTCTATTAAACACTAATCTTGAAAATGAAGTGTTAGAATTAAAAAAGGTGCACAATAATCAAGATAAGCAAAGAGAAGAAGTAGCCACTCTGAAAAAAAGGGAGAAATCCATTTTGGAAATAGTGTCTAAACAACTTACCGAAATTGCTGATCTTGAAATCAAGATTAAGGCGTGCTTTAGTTCCGTTGAAATGTCTAAAGAGTTTTTTAACAGACAAGCTGTAGATCAAACCGTTGGAATAGGGTTTGATTACAACAAAGCTATTGGAAAGTCGAGCGTAAATTCTCCTAATCTTCTTAGTGCTAAAGAGAGGGGAATACCACATGTTCTTCAGAATGTTCAAGATCCTCTCTTTAAGAAATCAGCTGCAGAACCTCCAAATTACTATTCTATCTTCATTCAGGAAGAGATGAAAGTTGAGGACAGTGCTAATGGCATAGTCCTTGATAATGTTAAAATTGTTGAGGACATCAATCCTAAGAATGTAATTTCTGAGAAAGTTGTACCTAAGGTACCTGTCAAGGTTGTTGAGACAACCAGTTCTTTGAAGACTGGATTAGGTAATAATAAGTTGAAGAAAAACAACAACAACATGTCTAACATGCATACCATGCGTATTATTGATTCTTCTCATAAAGCATGTGGTGTTGTCAATTGTATGTCTTGTGCGTTTAATGTTATGTCTACTTACTTTAATGGTAATCATGCATGTGTTAATAAGACTGCTCCTCAACAACATATGAATAGAAATAAAAATGTTAGATCGAAGACTTCTAGTCCTCCTCAAGTTAGGAGAGAGACATTTGTACCAAAACCTAAACAAAGTTTTATTAAGGCTGTTTACAAAGTCAAATGTCCAGTCGTTGAAAAGGAAGTTGTTGTTGCTAAAAAGGCATGGATACCAAAGATTAAACAAAAGATTGTCAAATCTGTTTATAGGGTTAAATGTCTATTGATTAATGATAAAATTGGTGTCAAGATTAAGAACGTGGTTTTGCCTGACAAAGGCCAATTTTTCAAGTACTCTGGACACAACCAAGCTTGGGTCCCGAAGAAAGTTTAACCGTGTTGGTATTTGTAACACCCCCAGATCCGGGGTCCGGGATCAGGTGGTTACGGTTTCCAAGTCTGTCCACAACAATTGAACTTTCCTTAACATAAAATAAATTACGTCTCAATAACCCAACACAACAATATAAAACACACCCGTTATAGTCCCAGAGATGAAATCAGAGTAACAATCAAATTTTTATTAATCACATTATGAGTTCTTACAATCCAAAAGAATTTCAGTATAAATACATACTCTTTGCCATCCATTTACATAAGTCATACTAGACCATATTCTTGGTACTGAAAGAATAAATATACCCTACCAATAGCTTCTTCTTCAGCTCTGGTAGTCTCATCGTCCTCGCCCGCGTCGAGTGCGCCTTGTGCGAGTCATCTGGTCTAGCTGTTGTTGTGATATAATAATAAAGCAAGGGTGAGCAATAGCCCACCAACAATAATATATAACTGACGATAATGTATAACAGTTCAAAAGTATCTTTCAAACCATATGCCATGCATTTACGGAAATGATGCCAGTATAATATGAACGATGAAGTTACAAGGTAACTTAAAGTATTTGTTTGTAGAAATATCTGCTACATCAAAGTAAGCGAGATATTCTTATTGTTATTAAGAAGAGGAACTTGCAAGAAAAGGTTGCAATTCCAATTATGACCCTTTTTTCCAACTCTGCCAACAGTAATCATGTTGCAGAAATAAATAAATTTGGATGATGAACCAATGATGGAGTATTCACCGCGCCCGCTGTTCCAATCTTGATGATCAGTCGAGATCGTACAGCTCAATTTAGATTTACTACCGGTAGAAGGAAGAACTGACGGCTTTACTTGTATACCGCCTTACTAGCTCTCCCCGGCCAACGGTTGGGCCAAAGGGGATGGACCGACGCTACTCGGCCTCTTACACGACTCCTAGTTCAAATTGAATTCATGATTCTGAATGTAACGTTCGTCCCCTTTCCCCAAGTATAATACTTGTTGATAAGACTCTACAAGGTAGTCGTATCTAGTTGGAAAGGAAAATTCACCAATAACTTCAAAGCTGTGGCTTGGTATCGAATATCAACTTGTTCCAACAATCTTACCCCTCGAAAGATGAGAAGGTAAACAACGACTTAATAAGTCAACAGCACCCGAGTTGCGAGTGAGGAGAATACTCTATGACCGGGAAGTCGACAAGATAAATAACATTTTCCAAGTAAGGTTCCCTTATTATTAGAGAGGTAGACTCAAAGAAGAATGATGTCTGAGAACCTTTCTTGATATAAGATTAATAATAATATGACTCCGAAGTATTTTCTTAATAATCGAAGAAGATAAACCTTATTGAGGTTATTCTAAGTATGAAATAAATATTCAGAGAATATTTATTGAATTAAAAATATTTAAAGAATATTTAAGAATATTAAAGGATATCTTTAATCAGGGTATTTCCCAAATAATTCTTGAAGAAATATCGAGAGAATATTTATTGCATAATTAAATAATCAAATGAATATTCAAAATAATATTCATTACTTAATAAGTCCTGAAAGGAATATTTAAAATATTTAAAATAATATTCGATGATTAAATAGAACCCTGATGAATATTCAAAATAATATTCATAATTAATTAGGAATTTAAATGAATATTGATAAAGTAATATTCATTTCATGAATAATATTCTAAATTAATATCAAATAATATTCATTTAGTAATCCAAGCTTTAAAGGAATATTCGATATAATATTCGATAAGTAAATCAAGCTTCAGATGAATATTGAAGATAATATTCATCAAGTACTTAATACCTTAAATGAATTTTCAACAGTAATATTTATTTAATAAAATAATATTCTAAATGAATGTCCACATAATCTTCATTTAGTAGTCTCATCTTTAGAAGAGTATTCGAAATAATAATCGATAATCAATTCGACTCTGAATGAATATTGACAAATATTATTCGTCGAATGATTACGTTCAAATAATTATTTAAAGTAAGGATCATTAAAATAAATAATCTCGAACGAATATTCAAATAATATTCGTCGCCTGAAAAATAGAAAATATTTACTTAAATATTTTCCTCCGAGGTAATCTCGATATATCAAGGAATATTGACTCCCGGTCTATATTTGATTAATAAGATGTATACGCCCTTCTATGAGGGTCTTACAATAACCGGCTTATAACTGATATATAACTATCTAGCTTATAAGCCAACAATAACATTCAGGGAACAAGTATATCAATTCAACTTGAAAGTAGGCATGCATGCCATGGCATATGTATATCAGCAATCATATATATATATATATTTATTCAATCACAACAACAGCCTAAAAGAAGGGAATTGAAACTTGCCTGGTAGTCGAGTACGGTAAGGGGTAGTGGTAGCGGGTCCCGGTTCAGCTTGGTGATCTATAAATAGACAAGGCATTCGGGATTAATCACTTAACATATTAAAAGTTAAGTTATACTTAAATCGAAACACGTTCTCGAGTTATCTCGCTATACCCCTTTTAGTGGATTACTTATTATCACTGATCCGACCCGACATTCGTTCGTTAATACGACATGTCACTGCACTTATACTTGGGACATACTTAAGTCATATAAGTTCTAAGGTTGATCGTTACGAACCAATATTATACTCCGAGTTTTATCGCCCGTTTTCTAAGTGTTTTACCGAAGTTATAAAAGAGTCGTCTTTTAGGGGTTCGTTCGCGTTTAACCTTGACTCGAACATTTTTAATAAATCGAAAAATGCTCTTTTTGACATACGGTTTTCTTTCAAACCTTCCTTCTTACCCCTAGTATTTATTTACCAAGATTCGCCATGACGTTACATAGTTTACGAGGGTTCAATTTCAGTTACGAACTTTCGTTTACGGATTCGAACTACTTTTAGTAATTTGGTCATAAATCCTAAACCGTAAGTCCGTTTCACGTGATCTTTATATCAAAACGAAGCTTAGAACATTACCTATCCTATCATGGCAGATAAGGTCTCTGGACAGTAGAGGTTCGACATGGAAAATGGCATACAAAACATGGTATTGCAAAATTGGGCATTATAACGGCTGTAAATCGAATATCTACCAATTTCGAATCTTCCCATAAACATAGTATCCAACCCAAACAACATATACATGACTTATATACATGAACTGAGGCCAAGCAATGCCTTTCCGTTCATCTAGCTATTTTATCCTCTTATATCAACATATCACTACATAAGCATGCTTTAATCATTACCATAATCATAGTAATCTAAATTCTCATCAAGAACATCATTAAAAATAAACTAAGGCCTAGGGTTTCAAGAGTTTTATACCTTCCTTGAGGTGTGTATGCACTTAGTAAGCCTTGTATAGTCCTTGTATAGCCTCCATGAAGCTTGGATCATCAACCAAAATCAAGATTCAAGAATTTTGTTCTTGAGGTTACTATTCATCCTCCACTTTCTTGATTTTTTTGAAAATGGAAAAGGTGATGTTTGAGGCTAAGATTTTTAGGGTATCATTTTTATGAAATATAGGATCTATGATAAATTTTTGGAGATCAAACAATGGTTGGAAGTTGGATTTTTGTTTTGGAATTGTTGCAAAAGTCGAATGGAAGAGTAAAGGAGAGAGTTTGATGTTTTCTTGTGGTTTTGCTTGGAAGAATGCATAAAGTGGATGAGCCTTGGATAATATCTCATCTCTTTTTACTTTAGTAAAGTGATGATGCACTAGATGATGTCTTTGTGAGGACAAGTGTTGAAGATTGGATGGTTTAAGGCTTAACCAAGTGGTGGCTTGCTAAGTACTTGGTTGCATTCTAATTGATCTAGTTCCTTGCTAGTTACTAGATATTTATCACTTGCACATGCATGTATCTTGCTTCCTCTGCTTGTTTCTGTGTTCGGTTATTGCCCGTTTCGATTGATCGTTCGTGAGAATATTTCACGGATTTCTAATTAGGGTTTACCGGGAATCCTCTTTAATATTAATACTTTCATTCTCCATCTTTCATTCTAACTTTCCAATTTATATTCCTTAAATCCATTCGTTAAATACTTAAGGCTATCAGTGTCCAGGGAACTCTCGGAGAAAATAAAAGTGCGGTTTTTCAGAATCCGACAGCTTTTACATACACTTATTTTCCCCCTGGATCACTAATACGAACTCGGAAATCCGTTCCGAATGCTTCTATATAGTGTCGTCTCATATTATTATATACTCCCACCAAAACACTATTCATTCTGTATTCTTTTCTTGTTCTCTTAGGGTGGTACAATTGTCCGTATTCTCTTTCGATCGTTCCTTATCCTTTTTACGGAACTAATGGATTAATCGTTACCGATCTGGATGACATGAGAATATTCTCCTGCTTGAAATTGCCATATCTTATTCCCTTAGAAGATAGATTATTCTTACCTATGTTGTTACCCTTTAGCATTCTTCAAGACATAGAAATAATAAAGTCGAATTCCATTCATTCTTTCCAAATATCAATTATTACATTGTAGCCATAACCACTCCTCAGTGGTTTCCTACCTTCATTCTTAGATCAAATATAATAACATCCCAAAATATCAAATCCTCAAAGTTAATATCCCAATTCTTGGATTATAATAATATTTAATCCACTGTCCGGTCAAATATTATACCGAAAAGAATTTGGAATTTCTGAATTCCGATCGTCTCTGCATTCACTTATTTCCTCCGCGTATTACTAATATGACTTCGAAACATCCATATCACGTCCCGTACATAGGGTGGAGTGAAAAGTTTTCCAACTTACAAAATCACTATTCATTCACCAAATTACTATACACGTACAGGAAATACTATGCACATACGGAAAATACTATGCACGTATGGGAAACACTATGCACGTATGGGAAACACTATGCACGTACTCATTTCCCTTCAAGGATCCATTAGCTCCTTCCTGGATGATAGATTATTCTTATCTAGGTCCTCAACCATCGAATTATTCTATTCTGACAATATACCAATGCATCAGGATCATTGTCCAAAGCAATATCCATTCATTACAATCATTGTTCTTTGAAACCACCATTCATTAGAGCTGGTGACCTTGTTGTCGGAATCATTGTTCCTCATTTTATCATTACTTAATAAAAAGTTTTAATTATATCCAAAATTTGGGGTTCTTACAGTCTCCCCTCCTTAAAAGGATTCCGTCCCGGAATCAGGTAGGAAGCAAAGAGTCGTTTGTCCCGGTCAATTCTTAGTCGTTCTACCCTTCCTCAGCACATCTTCTAGTGCTACAATTCATACTTTATCCTTTTTCCATCAACGTTGCTACTTTTCGTACAACTCACTATCCGGGTTATACTCTTACTCAGTCTTATCCTTATTGATACCTGCAGTAACATTGGTATCACGATCACCCTACGATTCGGAGGTAACCTCGCTCGTACTGTGCATTTCCTGATCGCTTTAATCTTCGCAATCTCGATCAATATAGAGAAGTGGAAAGATTTATTGAGAGATCACTATGATCAATTGAACATTTGTTATATTGCATAGTTAGTACAGAAGGGGGCCAGCCTTTAGTACTTGACAAGCAATTAAACAAGTCATGGCATTCCACTTAGACTTCTATCACATAGACAGATAGTCACGTAGCAGTACCTCCCCTCCTAAAAGGGTTGTTCTTCTCAATTCATAAAGAAGATGAATAAGAGAGAAGAAGAGAAAAGAGTTCTAAAGGATTATAGAAAGCTTTCATGATTGTAGAATATCATACTCGGAATTTACCTCTGAACTATAGAGGTTTATCAAAGAAGAAATTAATCATAATTATATCCAATACTATTTGATCGCAATCTCACGTGTCAATATATCTTGCTGCTTTGTCCATTATTCTATGGACAAATACTCTTATTCAATCTTAGCGATACTCACATTCGGGAAATCCTTCAACCTTTCAGGTTAAATCTTAGATTTCTCACTTGACATCATTATTACTGACATCCCATATCATGTTACTAGCTTTTTCATAACTATAATATTGACACTATCAGGTTGTCATCCTGAGAATTCATTAGAAAACCCATTCATAACATTCCTTGCTTCTCATTCCATAGTTGCTTCCCCAGCCTTTTCTTTATCGATCACATCCTTCTTATTAGCTGATTCTTACTCATTTCTATTATTTACTTTCACCTTCACCTCTTTATTGAGACACCTTTTTGCACTTGGTACCTCCTTATCAGTATTTCGTCTCATTTATTCTATAATCATCACGTTATTTCAATTTAAACTTTCCGAAATGAATCTGGCCCGATTCTTTTAACTTAGATTCATATAATCTACTTCTGCCAACCTTGTTTCTCATTACTTGTTCTTATCTATCCGTGGTTTTCCACAGGTTGTCTTTCGTAAGTCAGACCAGGTCGTATATCTACATGCTCGTACTCCTATCATCTGTTGAACATCTGCATTTTACTGGCGTAGCCTGGCCACAGGAAAACCCATTATGACCGTGCTATAATTTTGGGGGTAAGGCTGGCTCGAATACCGCCGTCCGAACACTTTAAACTCTCAAGTGGCCCAATAAGTCTTGGGCTCAACCGCCCTTCCCTCCAAGTCTCATTAATTCTTTCTACGGGAATACGTTTAGCATCACGAATTATAAACCTCATATTCTCTATCTTGTTTGTGCAGAAGTACACTAACACAAACTTGCTTGTCATTCATCAACATGCCATTTAGCTTATCAATAGCAGCACTTTCTTTATCTTTACGTTGTCATCTCCTTTCTTAGAAGAATCACCATCGCTTGTTGTTTACGTAGTGCGTTAATAGCTAACCCTACGGGTTTCAAATCCCTTAGGGAGACAAAGTAATCATTATTCCTTATCCATAAGGAACACTTCCTGAACTTGATGTAGATATAACGTGAAGCAGATAGAATTGCAGAAGAGTTTCAAGCATCGCAGCTAGGTCCGGTTGATGAAACTATCACTTATGCATCTTCCATAAAAGACTGGAAACTTAACGGTTTACTTCATCAATTTTGTACCATGGTCCTAGTTTGCCTCAAAACGGGACCTTCTAAGGTACGTAATATGCTTAAGACTCCATCAGGAATCGAATCTTTACTTAAACTATTATTACTGTTAATTCTTGCACAGTCATCAGAAGGAATGTAAATTCCTCCATTCCGATATGACCTTCAAGGTCCTTCCAAATGTCATCCTGTTTCTTCGGTATGAACATTTGTAATTATTCCTTTATACTTAGATTGTCGGCCACCTCATTGGCCTTTCTTGATGATAATGATTTCTTGTAACCCATGTTTTCTGCGTACATTCCAGCTTAATTTTTTTTTTTCTACCTCATTCCCATCACTGTTGGGTTAAAGCATTCTCCCTTAAGCTCTGCTGAAGGAGAAAATATAACTATCAGTCATTTCCATAAGTCATTGCTTCCACCTACCCGTGGGAACTTTATCACGTTTATTCCCAATCCTACTTAGGATACTTCTTTCTTAGTTCTTTCTTTATCTTAGGATAATCTCAACCTTTATAGGTTCAACCCATACTTCCTCAGGGTTTCATACATGCCTCATCTGGCATTATTGTTACGATGTCATACATTCCTTACCAAACTTCCATTTTGAAGTTCGGAATATTACCTTTTTCCTTGTAAGGTTTCTTAGGACATCCTTATCATTCCTCCTGTATTTTCTAGGTACCGGGTATATCAAAATGTCATTGATCAATACTTTAATAATTCTATCTATGTTCTTTCCAGAACTCTTTTTAATAATCCTTACCGGTCATTGTTGCCTTAGCAAGTCCAACTCATATCATCTGAATTCATAATGTCGTTATTAGGGTTAATGCCATCCCTTGTGCATTCCCCAGGGTTTGTCTTAATTTATGGATATCCTATCCTTAATTCAACTGCCAAGGAATTCTTGCATCTTATAATTGGCAATCAGATCATGTATCCTTAATAAGGGTCTCCTTTCAACTGTTCTCATTTGATAATCGATTGGTAACTTAATGCCGCCCTCTTCTTTCAGATAGTCGTCAACCTATTTGGCCTTTCAAAAGGCAACGTATGCCTATCTGCTCTCTTACAGAACTTGGTAATGGTAGCAAGGATGTTCTGGAAGATATTGGTCGAGTTCAACGTGAATCTCTTAGTGCTTATCGTTCTTCGCAAAGGTACTTGCCTCAGACAAAATTCCTACAGCATACTGTTCAATTTATGACCTTTTCTATACCCTCTTCATATACCTTCATTGTTTACTTTCCTCCGTCATAATATATTCATGGTATTCATGATACCCTAACATCATACATCTCAAGTCACTATACTTCCATTTTACTCGAAATCTTGGACAACCATATACACATGAGTCACTTTAGTACGGGTGACCCCATCCCAAAAAGGTCTAGTGAATTCCCAATCAAAACATGGGTTGTTCGGCAGAAGATTCAAACGATCTCATTAATGTTTCCTTTATATCAGAAGCCCTTGCAGTCGGTGCTTTCTTAGAAGCAACCCTGCTTTGTCTTTTCATTGCTGGTCTAGTCACTTTATAGTCCGTTGTGACTTGGCCTTAACTGGCCACACATAAAAATATATGATTTTAGAGGTTGGCTAATAGCATTACTTTTCTAGCAATTGCCGGCATAGTGCCTTCTTTGATACCTTTCCACCTTTCCAAAACTTTACTTTATATAAGTCTTAATCGACTATTCGGCACCGTCTCTGGTCACCTTTCCTCTACTTTTATCTTTTATCTCTACCATCGATTGTAATACTCAGGGTCCGTCTACTAACCCATTTTACAGCATCCTTACCCAAATCACAGGGTTTGCTCCAATTTTTACTCTCTTCCATGACATTCTCTGATAATCAGAAAGACAAGGTTTGCCAAAATTCACCGAATTCCTTTCCAGACTCAGGGAAATTTTGATCAATCTACCCACCTACTGGTAACATTAAGGGGACCAGTTTCGAAACCTGAAGAATAGTTCTATGAACCTCCAAGCAGGTGGAATCATAAGCAGTCATAGTTAACGAAATAATCATCATCGGATTGGAAGTTTACCCACTGGAGAGGAATCAATTATATCCATCCCTTAGAAGGGAATCAATAGTTTCAAACTGAAACCTGTCACAACGTCCTGATATTCAATACTACCAAATGTCGTTCTACCTAACCCTTTATGCGAAGCGTCATTGGAAGCACAAAGTCTCCTTTTTCCATTAAGCAATGCCAGCTCTTGGTCATTACCAATTTCACCTTTTAGCTCCAGGAAGATTTTCTCACATTTTTCTCTTTAACTGCTGATCGTATTACTTGATCTATTATAATTCCGTGTCGGAGTAAACTTAAGGTAACTACTATAATCCATTCAAAGAGAAGAAGGAATTTAATATTCCTCTGAATCACATGCATCTAACGTTTCTGGTTCATCATTTAACTGAGTTGAATTAACTCTATACTCAGTCTCTGGCAGTAGTCTCATTACGAGTTCATCTTGACTCACTGGTCTTATCTTCCGGTAGGTTCTGAGATCATTGTCTTGCTTACTACTTCCTTATATAACTTTACCCAATCATGCTATCACTTCCCAATGTCTTTACTTTCTAAATGATTCATTCATAAAATGAACATTTTCCTTAATAAAACCACCTTATTAACCTCAATTTGGTTCCATAATTTACAACCTACGACACCTGCCTTCTCATGGCGAAGTATTACTGACCATATACATACTAATTCATTTATCAAATGATATGGCACTTACTGCCTCCTTCTCAACTATTCCTAGGAACTCTGCTCCTCGCCCTAAATCGATGCCTTTGATAATCATACATCCCTCTAGCTCTTTCTTTGTTAAGATGAAAATCTCTAAGGATTCTCATCTAGTTCCGTATAAGATCTCAAGTAATTCTTCCAATCCTTCTTTCTTGCTGGTACTACATCTGGTAGTCCGGCTATGAATTCAACATGCATCTTCAGATCTCTTAATAATATCTCGGTTCTTTATACTCACTTTTCTGAGCACCATATCTTAATCATCACAGTCATTCTGGCTGCGACCCTCATTACCCATGGGTAAGCTCCTTATCCTAACAGGATTTTCCTTATCTGCTGGAACCTCTTCCGGGTCTCCAGTAGGGTACTCCATCGAATTACCCGCTGATCTTCAGCATATAAAGCATCATCGCGCTGTTGCTCGTATGCCTCAAGGTCAGTCGCCTTACTCGTCGATACGATATCGAGCTAAGTTACTATCATTATACTTACGAGTTCCCATAAGGGTTTTATATGTCATCACTACATTAAGTAGTCCGGCTATGAACTTGGCAAGAGTTCTATTTTCTTATTGAATTTATTGTTTTAACGTCACCTCATCTTTGGGGTTTATAACGTACGCTCTGATACCACTTCTGTAACACCCCCAGATCCGGGGTCCGGGATCCGGTGGTTACGGTTTCCAAGTCTGTCCACAACAATTGAACTTTCCTTAACATAAAATAAATTACGTCTCAATAACCCAACACAACAATATAAAACACACCCGTTATAGTCCCAGAGATGAAATCAGAGTAACAATCAAATTTTTATTAATCACATTATGAGTTCTTACAATCCAAAAGAATTTCAATATAAATACATACTCTTTGCCATCCATTTACATAAGTCATACTAGACCATATTCTTGGTACTGAAAGAATAAATATACCCTACCAATAGCTTCTTCTTCAGCTCTGGTAGTCTCATCGTCCTCGCCCGCGTCGAGTGCGCCTTGTGCGAGTCATCTGGTCTAGCTGTTGTTGTGATATAATAATAAAGCAAGGGTGAGCAATAGCCCACCAACAATAATATATAACTGACGATAATGTATAACAGTTCAAAAGTATCTTTCAAACCATATGCCATGCATTTACGGAAATGATGCCAGTATAATATGAACGATGAAGTTACAAGGTAACTTAAAGTATTTGTTTGTAGAAATATCTGCTACATCAAAGTAAGCGAGATATTCTTATTGTTATTAAGAAGAGGAACTTGCAAGAAAAGGTTGCAATTCCAATTATGACCCTTTTTTCCAACTCTGCCAACAGTAATCATGTTGCAGAAATAAATAAATTTGGATGATGAACCAATGATGGAGTATTCACCGCGCCCGCTGTTCCAATCTTGATGATCAGTCGAGATCGTACAGCTCAATTTAGATTTACTACCGGTAGAAGGAAGAACTGACGGCTTTACTTGTATACCGCCTTACTAGCTCTCCCCGGCCAACGGTTGGGCCAAAGGGGATGGACCGACGCTACTCGGCCTCTTACACGACTCGTAGTTCAAATAGAATTCATGATTCTGAATGTAACGTTCGTCCCCCTTTCCCCAAGTATAATACTTGTTGATAAGACTCTACAAGGTAGTCGTATCTAGTTGGAAAGGAAAATTCACCAATAACTTCAAAGCTGTGGCTTGGTATCGAATATCAACTTGTTCCAACAATCTTACCCCTCGAAAGATGAGAAGGTAAACAACGACTTAATAAGTCAACAGCACCCGAGTTGCGAGTGAGGAGAATACTCTATGACCGGGAAGTCGACAAGATAAATAACATTTTCCAAGTAAGGTTCCCTTATTATTAGAGAGGTAGACTCAAAGAAGAATGATGTCTGAGAACCTTTCTTGATATAAGATAAATAATAATATGACTCCGAGGTATTTTCTTAATAATCGAAGAAGATAAACCTTATTGAGGTTATTCTAAGTATGAAATAAATATTCAGAGAATATTTATTGAATTAAAAATATTTAAAGAATATTTAAGAATATTAAAGGATATCTTTAATCAGGGTATTTCCCAAATAATTCTTGAAGAAATATCGAGAGAATATTTATTGCATAATTAAATAATCAAATGAATATTCAAAATAATATTCATTACTTAATAAGTCCTGAAAGGAATATTTAAAATATTTAAAATAATATTCGATGATTAAATAGAACCCTGATGAATATTCAAAATAATATTCATAATTAATTAGGAATTTAAATGAATATTGATAAAGTAATATTCATTTCATGAATAATATTCTAAATTAATATCAAGTAATATTCATTTAGTAATCCAAGCTTTAAAGGAATATTCGATATAATATTCGATAAGTAAATCAAGCTTCAGATGAATATTGAAGATAATATTCATCAAGTACTTAATACCTTAAATGAATTTTCAACAATAATATTTATTTAATAAAATAATATTCTAAATGAATGTCCACATAATATTCATTTAGTAGTCTCATCTTTAGAAGAGTATTCGAAATAATAATCGATAATCAATTCGACTCTGAATGAATATTGACAAATATTATTCGTCGAATGATTACGTTCAAATAATTATTTGAAGTAAGGATCATTAAAATAAATAATCTCGAACGAATATTCAAATAATATTCGTCGCCTGAAAAATAGAAAATATTTACTTAAATATTTTCCTCCGAGGTAATCTCGATATATCAAGGAATATTGACTCCCGGTCTATATTTGATTAATAAGATGTATACGCCCTTCTATTAGGGTCTTACAATAACCGGCTTATAACTGATATATAACTATCTAGCTTATAAGCCAACAATAACATTCAGGGAACAAGTATATCAATTCAACTTGAAAGTAGGCATGCATGCAATGGCATATGTATATCAGCAATCATATATATATATTTATTCAATCACAACAACAGCCTAAAAGAAGGGAATTGAAACTTGCCTGGTAGTCGAGTACGGTAAGGGGTAGTGGTAGCGGGTCCCGGTTCAGCTTGGTGATCTATAAATAGCCAAGGCATTCGGGATTAATCACTTAACATATTAAAAGTTAAGTTATACTTAAATCGAAACACGTTCTCGAGTTATCTCGCTATACCCCTTTTAGTGGATTACTTATTATCACTGATCCGACCCGACATTCGTTCGTTAATACGACATGTCACTGCACTTATACTTGGGACATACTTAAGTCATATAAGTTCTAAGGTTGATCGTTACGAACCAATATTATACTCCGAGTTTTATCGCCCGTTTTCTAAGTGTTTTACCGAAGTTATAAAAGAGTCGTCTTTTAGGGGTTCGTTCGCGTTTAACCTTGACTCGAACATTTTTAATAAATCGAAAAATGCTCTTTTTGACATACGGTTTTCTTTCACACCTTCCTTCTTACCCCTAGTATTTATTTACCAAGATTCGCCATGACGTTACATAGTTTACGAGGGTTCAATTTCAGTTACGAACTTTCGTTTACGGATTCGAACTACTTTTAGTAATTTGGTCATAAATGCTAAACCGTAAGTCCGTTTCACGTGATCTTTATATCAAAACGAAGCTTAGAACATTACCTATCCTATCATGGCAGATAAGGTCTCTGGACAGTAGGGGTTCGACATGGAAAATGGCATACAAAACATGGTATTGCAAAATCGGGCATTATAACGGCTGTAAATCGAATATCTACCAATTTCGAATCTTCCCATAAACATAGTATCCAACCCAAACAACATATACATGACTTATATACATGAACTGAGGCCAAGCAATGCCTTTCCGTTCATCTAGCTATTTTATCCTCTTATATCAACATATCACTACATAAGCATGCTTTAATCATTACCATAATCATACTAATCTAAATTCTCATCAAGAACATCATTAAACATAAACTAAGGCCTAGGGTTTCAAGAGTTTTATACCTTCCTTGAGGTGTGTATGCACTTAGTAAGCCTTGTATAGTCCTTGTATAGCCTCCATGAAGCTTGGATCATCAACCAAAATCAAGATTCAAGAATTTTGTTCTTGAGGTTACTATTCATCCTCCACTTTCTTGATTTTTTTGAAAATGGAAAAGGTGATGTTTGAGGCTAAGATTTTTAGGGTATCATTTTTATGAAATATAGGATCTATGATAAATTTTTGGAGATCAAACAATGGTTGGAAGTTGGATTTTTGTTTTGGAATTGTTGCAAAAGTCGAATGGAAGAGTAAAGGAGAGAGTTTGATGTTTTCTTGTGGTTTTGCTTGGAAGAATGCATAAAGTGGATGAGCCTTGGATAATATCTCATCTCTTTTTACTTTAGTAAAGTGATGATGCACTAGATGATGTCTTTGTGAGGACAAGTGTTGAAGATTGGATGGTTTAAGGCTTAACCAAGTGGTGGCTTGCTAAGTACTTGGTTG
The DNA here is from genome assembly GCA_036435485.1 of Saposhnikovia divaricata. Taxonomy (NCBI): domain Eukaryota; kingdom Viridiplantae; phylum Streptophyta; class Magnoliopsida; order Apiales; family Apiaceae; genus Saposhnikovia; species Saposhnikovia divaricata. Next base: position 203,832,963 of record CM071601.1, on the reverse strand, counting down.
CATTCTAATTGATCTAGTTCCTTGCTAGTTACTAGATATTTATCACTTGCACATGCATGTATCTTGCTTCCTCTGCTTGTTTCTGTGTCCGGTTATTGCCCGTTTCGATTGATCGTTCGTGAGAATATTTCACGGATTTCTAATTAGGGTTTACCGGGAATCCTCTTTAATATTAATACTTTCATTCTCCATCTTTCATTCTAACTTTCCAATTTATATTCCTTAAATCCATTCGTTAAATACTTAAGGCTATCAGTGTCTAGGAAACTCTCGGAGAAAATAAAAGTACGGTTTTTCAGAATCCGACAGCTTTTACATACACTTATTTTCCCCCTGGATCACTAATACGAACTCAGAAATCCGTTCCGAATGCTTCTATATAGTGTCGTCTCATATTATTATATACTCCCACCAAAACACTATTCATTCTGTATTCTTTTCTTGTTCTCTTAGGGTGGTACAATTGTCCGTATTCTCTTTCGATCGTTCCTTATCCTTTTTACGGAACTAATGGATTAATCGTTACCGATCTGGATGACATGAGAATATTCTCCTGCTTGAAATTGCCATATCTTATTCCCTTAGAAGATAGATTATTCTTACCTATGTTGTTACCCTTTAGCATTCTTCAAGACATAGAAATAATAAAGTCGAATTCCATTCATTCTTTCCAAATATCAGTTATTACATTGTAGCCATAACCACTCCTCAGTGGTTTCCTACCTTCATTCTTAGATCAAATATAATAACATCCCAAAATATCAAATCCTCAAAGTTAATATCCCAATTCTTGGATTATAATAATATTTAATCCACTGTCCGGTCAAATATTATACCGAAAAGAATTTGGAATTTCTGAATTCCGATCGTCTCTGCATTCACTTATTTCCTCCGCGTATTACTAATATGACTTCGAAACATCCATATCACGTCCCGTACATAGGGTGGAGTGAAAAGTTTTCCAACTTACAAAATCACTATTCATTCACCAAATTACTATACACGTACAGGAAATACTATGCACGTACGGGAAATACTATGCACGTAAGGGAAACACTATGCACGTATGGGAAACACTATGCACGTACTCATTTCCCTTCAAGGATCCATTAGCTCCTTCCTGGATGGTAGATTATTCTTATCTAGGTCCTCAACCATCGAATTATTCTATTCTGACAATATACCAATGCATCAGGATCATTGTCCAAAGCAATATCCATTCATTACAATCATTGTTCTTTGAAACCACCATTCATTAGAGCTGGTGACCTTGTTGTCGGAATCATTGTTCCTCATTTTATCATTACTTAATAAAAAGTTTTAATTATATCCAAAATTTGGGGTTCTTACAGTATTGCAGGGTATGTAACAGGTAGATCGTCTTATATGGATTCTAGACAATGGATGTTCAAGGCATATGACCGAAGATAGAGCCCTGCTATCAATTAGTGGTGAAGGTATCTGGCCAAGTGTTATCCCTTGGAGACAACAGCAAGGGTATGACCTAGGGTCAAGGCTGTTCAATAGCTAAGTGTTGAGTATTGAATACAGTATAAGAATACAGCGGGGGGGGTGAATGGATTCTTGAACTTTTCTTCGTTCTTGAATCTTTGCAGCAAGATATGTGTTGAGTGTGTGAGATATGTAAGTGCGGATAACAAAGACAAACACAACACAATATCACTTTAATCTAATATTTTATTAGATAAAGATTTTGCTACAATCTGTGAATACAAATGATAGTATTCTCAGCTTCGTTTTTCTCAGAGATATATTTCTTGTGATGTATCTGAAAAACTTAACTTCTAAGGAAGTGAGGTTGTATCCTTATAGTCACGGATACACTTACTTACAGCAAATAAAGTAGCTAAACAAATTACTTTCTAGTCTGTCTATCCTTTTTGAGTAAGCGTCCAAACGGCTACAGATTTGACTTTACAAAGCCTGTTCAGATCCACTTCTTTAGCTCCTTGTCCCTTGACTTATCTCTCCAAGCTTCTTTGTAGGCTTTCCAACGTGCTTTATAGTACATAGTCAAATAAAGCGTCTTGGCTTGTTGCAGGTTTCTGACTTGTACAATTTCCAGTAGTTTATCTCCAAGAATGAATTCGAGAAGTGATTAAGCAACTGATTCGAGAACTAGAATTGACTTAATCGATAACTCTGAGTTCTCGAATAGTGTTATATTGACATATCGAATTACTTCTCGAATAGGTTTTCTCCAGGAATCCTTGAGATGTCGAATAGTGCTTTTGACTTGTCGAATCCTCGAGATATCGAATAGCTCTCTGAGTTCTTGAGATGTCGAACAGTGTATTCAGAGATATCGAATAGTGCATTCCAAGTCCTTGAGATGACGAATGAAACTTTGACTTGTTGACTCATTGAGAACTCGAATAGAGTTATAGACATATCGAATCCCTGAGATATCGAATGAGATATCGAACAGTGTATTCAGAGATATCGAATAGTGTCTTCTGAGATATTGAATTCCTGAGATCTTCAATGCTAGACTTCTCGAATAGACAAATATACTTCTCGAATTGGTACTTAGGCAAATTCTTCATTCCTTCAAATTCTAACTGTGATTATTTGGCAGTCTTCATTTCCTTGCTTGAGGCATGAACCTTGGAACTTCTTTCAAGCATTATTCTTGACTTGATAAATACAATTACACAGATAAAATTTGATGCCTATTATAAGTAAAAAACAAGTAGAAACTCTACACAACTAGAGGTTCCCTCAGTTAAGAGGTCATGTAGGTAATGTACAACATTACAAAAAATTAGGCTTGTTATTAGATGAATTCAGGCATGCCTCTGTGACTAACAATCTCCCCCAAATTGTGAGTAAGATCCTTAGTCACAATTTCATGTCTGATAATAAGCCTATCATACATAAAGATATAACTTGACAATACAGGTATGAAAATTGATTAAGAACATGGATAGAACTACAGAGAAATGATCTTACAGACTTGTGGTGAAATACTAGCCATTTTCATTTGACTCCTTCTCCATAGCCTTGGCTGGTAGATCATCATATGCCTCCTTTTTCTTTGCTGTTTCTTCCCTTGCATTCTCATCCATTGCCCTAAATATCTATGCCATTGCATCCAACTCTTCAAGCATGATTGAGTCTTTAAAATCTTCTAGAACTGGCTTCAGAATGTTTGCAGGGTAGTGTTGAAGCAGGTTCATTCTGATATTGACTTGATCTCCATTTCTCCTCCTTTACTTTATAACATAGGGGTTGAACTGAACTCTGCATAACCCTTTGGCCCTTAACACTTCTGCTTCAGCTTCCAGCCTGTCGATTTCTTTCTCCCTTGCTAGCCATTTCTCAAAGCACCCTTTTCTGATTTTCTCAGCATGTTCTCTCTTCATTTGTACAAAATCAATCAAATCCATCCTCCACACCCTTTCCACTTTGTCATTGGCATCCAACAGTGCAATGATCCTCTCTATCTCATAAAGCTTCCCCCAATGCTGACAACCCCCTTGTCTGAATTTCTTCTCTGTTCCATCTGTGTATTTGATTACAAGACAGTCATCAACAATGGTTGCATGGTAGATTCTTTGAGCTAGTATGTATTTCAGTTGGTCTTCATTATAGTCTTCATCAAGTGGTTAGAGTTTTAGGCCTGGATAGATTGTTAGGGTTTTTGACTTGGATAGCTTTGGCTTCCTTGCTGCTTGTTTGAATTTGAATCTCTGTACATGGTTGCCTGGCAGAAACTTGTGGCCTTTGTTGGTAGACCATTGTAGTATTCCATTAGCAGATTGCTTTCTGAAACATACAAATGGTTTCTTGACTTGAATCTTCTTCTCTTCTTGAGGTGGTAAAACAGTTACAGAAGCCATGGAACTTGATTTTGGTAGGTCACTACTAACACTATTCACCCTAGACATAGAGTCTTGTGTTGTGGTGAGGTTACTGCTAGCAATGCCTAAGGCTTGCTGTTTTCCACTTTTCCTCTCATAGACTTTACCTTGGTCATCATCCTTCTTCTCCTTCCTATCCTTCTTCTTCCTGTCTTGATCATCCTTATCACTCCTGTGATGCCTTTTTCTACCATCACTTTTGTCTTCATCCCTATCATCCTTTTTGCTAGGCTTGAACTTGGTAGTCTCAGATACACTGCCAGTAGAAATGTATGTTCTGAGATAAGATATAGCTTCTATTTCCTCTGCTGTTCTCGACCCTTTCTTCTTGTTAAGCATTTCCACTATAGCAATGATAAGGCTTCTGTTGTTGGGAACTAAATGCTGTGGAATGATCAACTGTATGATTTCATCTAGTCTTGTGCCAGATTGATAGATAATTTTTCGAGGATTTGTTATCACCTCAGGCAATCTGGCTGGTTAATCATTCCTTAGTTCATTGTAGAGGCTCTTGTTGTTTGCATTGGTTTCTCTCTTCTCAATCAGATTGATTAAGACATCCACCTCTGAGTATCTTAAATTTTGGAGGGTTCTGTAGGATAGATGCCATAATTTCAGCCTTGTGACCAATACTATCTCTTTGTACCATGTGTTGTTGACTTCCTTGGGCAGCACAGTTATGTAGTCTGTTAGGCCGAATACACAATTAATAATCAAATTCGTATGAGAGTTTAACAAGTAAAACGTTTATGCACTTAAAAACTTCTTGTATTAAGAACCCTCTTCGTGATGTAAAATATCACAAAGAGCTGCTAGGTTACAATAAAGATAATTCGTTGTACGATACCCTTCTAGGGTTAACCTAACTGTATTTATAAAACATACAGCTACGATACAATCTCTAATTGATATTCCTAATAATCAGCTATACAATGTTATCAATTACAGATTGTCACACGTCTCCTAAGTCAACTCGATCTCTTTGATAGCTATCCAATCTTCAAAGATATCGCTTCCATAATAAATCTTCAATCACTGTTGACCAGTAGATGCTTCCTCTAGACAGAGTTTGACAAACTCTGTCGAGCTTCCATCTGTCAGAGTTTACACTAAACTCTGACTGCTTCCAGCTAAACTCTGATAATTCACTGTAACACTTAAACACTGATTAAAACACATCAATTATATTTAACAATCTCCCCCAACTTGTTCATTAGCAAAAATGCACAAGTTAATGACAATAATTGATGATGTCAAAACAAATATACAAATACAGTGTTTATACAAATTCAGAGTTTAAGCTTCTATTTAACAAAAACTACAGAGAATAAGAAAATCCTTACAGACCTTAATCTCCGATCACTTCAAGATCTGGCATAGCTCTGAGATAATCTATGAGCAATCTTCTTTCTGCATTTTCAAGCTCAATCTTCATAGCTTCTTTAATCTCTCTGAGCTGAGGATCACTTTCATCTGTCTGGTAGATAGCAGCCCTAAGATCATAGATTTTGTTCCTTCTCATCTCATTTCCCAGTCTAATAAATTTGACTTCTTCTGACTGTGAATTGAAGTCAAGTACTGTGATTCCCAAATCAGTCTTTAACTTTGCAGTACCTTTCTTCATTTCAATGAGATTTCCTTTGTAATCCCTGTACTTAGGAACATATTTGCTATTATACTTCTCTCCTCTGATTGCCAAATTCTGAAGCATCCCCTGTCTGAGCACATTAGCAACTGATTGAGTCCTTTGACTATTCACCTTGAAAAGATATAGAACATATTCTAGTTCTTCCCAACATTTCAAGCCAATATCATTCTCACCAATTTTAAATACTGTCCCATCAGCCATGAAATACAAGAGAAAGTCCTTCTTTAAACTCTTCTGATGAACTAACTGAACCGATTCCAGTCTGTCCAAACTCTCTTGAGGAACACCACGACCTGGAACAGCCAGTGAAGAAGGATCTCTAGGACCAGTATATTGCCTTTTGTCTCTGTGTGAACCTAGTCCACCCTTATTATTTCCAACTTTTCCAGACAAAGCTCTTCCATCAGAAATATTCATAGAAACTCCAGATAATATATTTGGATCTTGAATTGTTCCTTTCCCAAAAACCGATTTCAATTGAGAAGATTGTAAAGGTGTGGTCATTACTTGTGATGCAACAGAAGTTGTAACTTCCTTCTGTGAGCTTTCTCCTTCAATGCCTTTTGTTATAGGGAGAATATTGTATAACAATATTTTGGAGGTTTGCTGGATTATCGGAGCAAAATACGGATATTTTGCTAACAAAAGAAGAACAAAGGATTAGGGTTTGTGTGTATGAATGTGGCTGAGCTTGATAGGTGTTTTTCAGGTAAACTGTTTCTCATCCGTATCAAGGTGCCTACGTACCCTATTTATAGGGATCAAGCCTGACGTAGTTCTTGGGCAACAAGTTACCTAGGCAGGCTAGGGTTTTATGAGATAAGCCAAAGTCCAAGCCCATGTAGCTAGGGCTGACGTGGCAATGAGTCATCAATCCTATCCATGATCCATGATCTAGCTGTAGAAGCCCATGGTCTCGAACGGATAGGTTTGGAATGAAAGATCCATCAGGGCCCTTGCATGCGACCTTGAGAGGCCTGGCCACGCGAAGCGATCCCTGTGCCTAGCTACTCATGCGACCTTGAGTCTGGCCATGAGCCTTCCAGAGAAGAGGAGATGATGATCTCGCTGTAAGTTATAGACGTGATGCAAAAGCGAAGCGATCCTCCTGCAAGCATCGCCAACGAGGCGCTGCATCGCGAGGTGCTCCTGTAATAGAAGTATTATTGCCAAGGCATGCTGGGCTAATTCTAATAGTGGGCTTTAGTGACCCAATCTTCATCTTCCAGGCCCATCGTAGATTATGAACCATCAATTTAGCTAATTAAATCAATTTAGCCATTATGCCAGATTCGGGCATAACAACTACCCCCCGAGTCCATATTGCCATTGGAGATGCGATGTGGACTCAAAGAATACGAGTTGTCACCACGAAGCGAACCCAAAAATAGATATAACCGTTGGAGTAGTCGCGACCCCAAGAATTTGAAAGGTTTTTGACAGCTGTTGTGTCTCGAGATGTGTGTCCAACGGACGAGATTTCAACACGTGTCCCATGTCCTTCTCTCTCCTGATGGCTATATATACCCCTGTCACTATCATTACCTTTTTTCATTCTCACAAACACATTGTCGAAGTGCTGTCAGTTTGCTCCCAGATCAAACGCAAAGAATTTTCAGGCTCTATCACCAGCGATCCCGGATTTCTTTCAATTTCTTCAACCTTCTTCAAGAAAAAGTAAGTCTTTTTCCTCTTCTTGTATTTAAATTACTGTTCTTCATTGTAATTGCATGATTAGATAGCTTTAATTGCATGCGATGCGATCCTTTTGGATCCCGTAATGCTAATTTGAACACGCGATCCTGTCTTCGCTACGGTAGAAATGCAATTTCTTTCATAGGAACATAGATGCGATCCCTTCCCAAGACCTTAATGCGATACCCTAGAAACACATAGAGCCTTTCTGCTTATTTATTCCTTTCTCATCCTTCATTTGCTTTCTGTAAGAGCACACACTTAATCATTTCACCCTTTTCAGATGTCTCAAGACGATAGTTCAAGGACACCTTCTCCCATGCCTCATATACAAATCAGCGATGCTGCAGCAGCCAACATCGCAAAAGCTACGAGCACCAGCGAAAGTTCGTTCAAGTTATACTTCGACCCTTTATGGTCTAACGAAGAATATACCCGGGAAGTGCCTCTAATTTCGTGGAGAACAAAACACCCTTCAAGCTCGCGGGATCAATCTCTGGATGTACTCCCGGCTGAGAACGAGCCTCACACCATGACCGACATCGAACATGACCTCGAAACTCTAACAAAGAAAGGAGATGAACTCAGCGCTAGGGCAGCGGAAATTCTCTCCAAAGTACCTCCACCACGAACCATGCCTCCATCACAAACCGTGTCGCCCATTCACATAAGTGATTCTCCAACAGATTCATTAGGCGATGCCTATTATGACATCGAGGGAGGTGCTGATAACGAAGCCAACTCTGATGATGATGACTACGAAGAGCCTTCCTCAGATGATGGTGGCCTTGACGAAGTGGCCAGAGTTGTAAATTTCAAAGACTACGATTATGTTCCTGAAGCCTCACCCGATCCTTATGTCCCTACCCCTCAACCAGAGCTGGAGGGAGTTATTTACGTTGACGGGCCTGACCCCAATGACATCGAGCCCGGTTCAAAAGTCAAGCCAGGTAAAGCTCGCATACTTGCATGTCGCGATATGCCCTCAACACTGATCGTGAAGACTATCACAGAGGGTGTTAAGAGGTTCCGCCCTGAAGGCAAGATCATTTTGCCCAAGAAGAAAATGCAATGCTATCGCTTTAACCACGACGAGAACGGAGGCAGAGTGCCCAGAATGGTCCTGACGGTCCCTCTAATGAAGATAGGTGTCTCTTCTCCTCTCCACCCATTCATTAGGGATGTTTGTGAGACATACTATTTGGCTCCCATCCAAATCAGCACCAATGGATACCGATCCATGATTGCCTTGTACATACTCTATCACAAACTTGGATACCCCCCTTTAGATGCGAAGACAATGGGCTACTTCCTTCAGCTGAAGCGATGTGGAGTCAAGGATTTCGGCTACGTCTATTTCTCGGTATGGCCAGAATTCAACAAGAAAAGCCTCCTCCCTGGCGGGATAAGTAATGCATGCTCGTGGAAGGAGCCTTTCTTCTACGTACACGAGGTCCCTCGAGTGAAAACAAGCTTCAACTACCTCCCGGGTAAGCTATCAAGGCAGTAATCCTTTATCGTACTTTTTACCTTTGATTCTCAAACTAACGACTCCTTTGGCATCGCAGTCGCTCCAGTTCGCACCGTCCTAAGAGGTGTTGACAAACAGCGAGCCGACGAGGTATTAACGAAATCCACTGCGGAGGAAAGGAACATTAGGACTCTCCTTTCCATTGAGAACCTAATAGAATGCGGGTTCCTCAAAGAAGGGATAGATGTTTCCCCCGAGGCGGGGCCTTCTCATGCGAGGCGAGCCTCGAAGAAAAGGAAGGCAAGAGAAGAGGCCTCGTCTTCTCATGTCGCGATAACAGATGAAGAGGGTACTTCTAGAATAAGACCGAAACACGCATCGCATCGCATTCCCTTTTTATTCCACATGTATAACTTGTTTTACTTTATGTCGTATTACTTGAACTGTTTTGTAACTTGTTCTTCATTTTTCTACAGATATGTCTGCACGAGGTGGAAAGAGTCAGCCTCCCCCATTTTTACAAACCAACAAGAGAGGGGCGTCCTCAAATGCGACCTCTGCCTCAAAGGTTCCTCCTCCTCCTCCTATTAAGCCCCCTGTGGCCAAGCCTGCCAACGATCCTCCACCCCAGCAAAATGCTGCTAGGGATCAAACTCAAAATTCTCCCAATCAGAGCCCTTTAAAGCGGCCAAGGAAAGATGGGCAACTAGACGGATCGTCCCAGCCAACCTCGCGAACCGTAAATGCTACCGCGGCCCAGCATCTTTTTGCCTCGCTGGGAAGCAAATATACTGAGGAGGCTGAGGCATCCGGCTGGTGGAAGGCGCCCCCTGAGGAAAATGCAAACGCTCTGACTAAATGCCTCGCCGAAGCATTCATCCGACAGGCTGCTCATACTAAAAACTACTTTCTGCTGGACAAAAAGAACAAGGTTCTTGAATTCCAGAAAACAGAAGACAAACGATCCCTCCAGGCCGAGTTCAAAAAGCAGCTATCTACTGAAACCGCCTCGCTTCGTACCGACCTCAAGAATGCCAGGAAGGAAAGAAATGACTTTGAAAAAGCATTTCTAGAGCTGCAGAAATCCAGCGAGGAGGCTGCTAAAAAGAGCGCCGATGAGAACGCGAAGCTAGCAAGCGACCTCAATGCTGTTAAGGCTGAATTGGCTACTGCTCAGGACACATTTCTGGCCCAGGGTAAAGTCTCCTTCATGAAGGGGTTCATCAGAACGATCCCTGACTTTGATTGGGATCAACTGGGGCCAGGTAATGCTGAGTATGCTGAAACGCTCAAAAAGGAGATCGCTTAAGAGGACGCTGCAGAAGCGAGGCTGGAGGAAGAGGCGAGGCTAGCTGAAGAGGCGAGGATGTTGAAAGAAACTTCTACCGCCAATCAAGATCCACCTGCTTCTTAATTTTGTTATATATTTGATGAAGTCTTTTGAACTCGGGATGCGGGCACCCTTAGAATGCTTCGCGATTTGTAATATGATTTTGTTTAACTCTGATCACCCCTCAACTGAACTGGGATCGCATGGCGACCCTTTATTTATGAATTGAAACCATTTTAACTTTTATATCCAATTTTGTCTCGTTATTTTTGCACATAACATATTTGCACAAGTAATTTAGCTTCGCTTGCTTAGTACCCTGTCCTCGAAATTATATCTTTACTTTTCATCTTTGCATGTTGAATTGTCTTGAATAGTACTAGATTTGCGTGCTTTTGCTTAGATTCCTTAGATTGTTGTAGCAGTAACTTCAAATGCGATCCTTGCATCGTTGAGATGGCTTGGACCTTAGTATGTTAATGTTAACAAACAAGCAAGTAAAATGCACAATAAAAAGTAATTCATAGAGAAATTGAACTTTTATATTGATAAACGGGGCGAAGCCCAAACAAGTTGACAAGCGGGGCGAGGCCCAATAAATGATAAATGGGGCGAGGCCCAGTAAATGATAAATGGGGCGAGGCCCAGTAAATGATAAGTGGGGCGAGGCCCAAAAAAGTGGTAAGTGGGGCGAGGCCCAATGCCATTACATCATAAAGGGAAGGTGTCTATACGACCACTACCCCCCAGTATTTTGTATGGATTTATTCATGTGAAATAGATAGAAACTACCAGGAGCGATGCCTTCACTGATAGTATTTGCGCAAATGTTCCGCATTCCAAGCTCGCGGAATGACTTTATCTTTCATGTCTGTGAGGTAGTAAGTTCCCTCTGAGAGAGTAGCATAGATTTTGTAAGGCCCTTCCCAATTAGCACCAAAGACACCATGGCCCGGGACCTTAGTGTTAGGCATGACTCTCCTAAGCACGAGGTCACCTGTCTTTAAAGAACTTGCTTTGACCTTTCCATTATAGTACCTCGCTGTCCTCTGTTGGTAAGACGCGAGGCGAAGCTGAGCCTCGCTTCTTGTTTCTTCTATCATGTCTAGGTACAATCTATGATTCACCTCGCTTGCTTCGGGATCGTAGTGTTCCCTTCTAAACGACCCGGAGCCCACTTCAACAGGGACCATGGCCTCGCAGCCATATGTCAGGGAAAAAGGAGTCTCTCCAGTTGTGGTCCTTGGGGTCGTGTTGTATGACCACAAGACCCTTGGTAATTCTTCAGGCCAATTGCCTTTGCTTTCCTCCAATTTAGCTTTCAGAGTGTGTTTAATGATTTTGTTAATGGCCTCAGTTTGACCATTTGTCTGGGGGTGACTCACAGCTGAAAAACTCTTCTTGATCCCCAGGTTCTCACAGAATTCTTTCATGTCCTTGCTATCAAATTGCTTTCCATTATCTGATATGAGCTGATAAGGAATCCCATAGCGACACACAATTGCCCTGTACACGAAGTCCTTGAGTTTCTTTGCAGTAATAGTGGCAAGTGGCTCAGCCTCGGCCCACTTGGTGAAATAATCAACAGCCACAACTGCATACTTAACACCTCCCTTGGCTTTAGGTAGCTCCCCAATTAAGTCAATGCCCCACATAGCGAAGGGCCATGGGCTCGTTAGCGAGGTGAGGTGGGATACAGGAGCGGTGCTATAGTTAGCGATCCTTTGGCAGTTATCACACCTTCTAGAGAACTCAAAAGCATCTCTTTTCAAAGTAGGCCAGTAGTACCCTTGGCGAAGAATCTTTTGGGCTAGAGAACTACCCCCCGAGTGATTGCCACATATTCCTTCATGAACTTCTCTGAGAATGTAATTGCATTCTTCTCCATCCACACACCTTAGGAGCGGGGTATTGAACCCTCTTCTATACAGAACCTCGTCATAGATGACATAGCGAGCCGCCTGATATTTGATTTTTCTTGCCTCTTTTTTGTCTTGAGGCAGGGCTCCATTTTTCACATACTCCCATATAGGGGTCATCCAGGTCGACCCTGGGGTCGCTATCCCCATAACAAACTCCTCTGGCACACTGGGCTTTGTTTGAATTTCCAGTGGAATAATTCCAAGTAGGGTGGCCTCGCGACGCGATCCCAACTTTTCTAGTGCATCAGCCCCCTGATTCTTTTCTCTCCTGATGTGAACCACTTTGATGTTGTTGAATTTTTTAACCAATCTTTGTGCACATCGCAGATACAGTTCAATCTGCTCACCCCTAGCTTGCCATCCACACCATAGCTGATATGTTACCAACATAGAATCGCTGTAGGCAGTCAGATTCTCCACCTTCATCTCCAATGCAAGTTTAAGACCAATGATGAGGGCCTCGTACTCTGCTGCATTATTAGAGGCTTCAAAAGCAAAATGCACTGCACTTTTTATTCTGCGACCATCTGGTGTTACCAACTCGATGCCAGCCCCAGCTCCTTCCTTATTTGATGCTCCATCAACATATAATTCCCACCACGAGGCGGAATTTTCTTTCTTTGCCTCGCTAGATGCGGTCTCTGGGATCGCTATGATAGCCAACTTATCTTCCTCAGACTGAGGAGGGAATTCCAGAATGAAGTCAGCAAGTGCCTGACCTTTAATGGGACCACGAGGCTTGAACTCAATATCGAATTGGCTGAGTTCCACTGTCCACTTCAACAATCTTCCTGAGGATTCTGGCTTATGCATTACCTGCCTCAATGGATAGGCTGTGCGAACCTCAATGCTATGGGCCTGAAAGTAGGGCCTCAATTTCCGCGAGGCCAACACCAGGGCATAGGCTAGCTTCTCCATGTTTGTGTACCGAGTCTCAGCATCTAGCATCCTTCTGCTAACATAGTACACAGGATACTGAACTTTTCCATCCTCGCGAACTAGCACTGCACTGACCGCATGTTCTGACACCGCGAGGTAGACAATGAGCATCTCCCCGTTTTTGGGCTTAGATAATATTGGTGGCGAGCCAAGTTGCTCCTTGATGTTCTGAAAAGCCTCCTCGCATTGAGGGGTCCACTCAAAGTTTTTTCCAACCTTCTTAATTGCCTTGAAGAACTCATGGCATTTATCTGATGATTTAGAGACGAACCGGTTAAGGGCTGCGATCCGTCCCGTTAGACTCTGAACTTCCTTCACACTTCTTGGGGATCGCATGTCCACCAAGGCCTTTATTTTTGTAGGGTTCGCTTCAATTCCCCTGTGATTGACAATGAACCCCAAGAACCTTCCAGACTCAACTCCAAAGACACACTTCTGTGGATTGAGCTTCATTCTGTACTTCCTCAATATACCAAACATTTCAGCGAGGTGGGCGATGTGATCCCCAGCCTCTTTGGATTTTACCAGCATGTCATCTACATAAACTTCCATTGTCTTCCCAATCTGCTTCTCAAACATCATATTAACGAGCCGTTGGTAGGTAGCCCCAGCATTAAGTAGACCGAAGGGCATCCCTATGTAGCAATAGAGACCTCTATCCGTGATAAACGAGGTGTGCTCTTGATCAGGACCGTACATGGGTATCTGATTGTACCCAGAATAAGCATCCATGAAGGAGAGAAGTGCATGCCCTGCTGTTGCATCCACTAGCTGATCGATCCTTGGCAATGGGAAACTATCCTTTGGGCAATGTTTATTGAGATCAGTGAAATCCACACATGTTCTCCATTTCCCGTTTGGCTTCTTCACGAGGACAGGGTTCGCGAGCCAGTCAGGGTAGAATGATTCCCTAACGAGCCCGACCTTAAGTAGTCTATCCACCTCTTCTTTGAGAGCCTCGGCTCGCTCTCCACTTATGGGTCGCCTTTTCTGCCTAACACTTTTTTTGCTTGGATCCAAGTTGAGCCTATGACACATCACATTAGGATCGATCCCAACCATGTCTTCATGCGACCAGGCGAACACGTCAAGGTTGGCCTTCAGAAAAGTGACCAATCTCTCTCTCAGATCAGGGTTGAGTTGCGACCCTATTTTCAACACCTTTGACGGGTCCTGCACATCAACAAGAATAGGGATCGTGTCTTCAGCTGCCCCAGCTCGCTCCACATGCTCTGGGATGCGAGGATCCAGGTCTAGATCATATTCACGAGCCTGACTCGATTCTGCCTCGCAGGGGTTGACACCTGCGTGCCCATACTCCTTAACAATAGTTATTGTCTGTGTGATACCATTTGGCAGTTCTGTCAGTGTAGATGTTTCTTTGCGAACCCATTTTCCCTTTCGGGCTCGCACAGCGGCCTGCTCTGGGCTCTCCTCGCTATCACTATCTGTAGCCTCTTCAACGATCCCTTCCTGGAGAACCATTACTGGCTGCGAGGTTCCCATCATCAAAGCCCCTGGTACTGGTTCTACCTGAATTCCCAAATTATCAAAATAACCAGCTGGGAGTTCCTCAATTGATATAATATTGCATTCATTTGAGGGTCGCAAGGCCGATTTGTGAGCCCTATCTTCCTCCTCGCTTTCCATTCTGTCTACCATAGATATGCCACCCTTTTCAGCGGATTTAAGGGCCTTGTTGTAACATTCTCGTGATTCATGCTGCGCCCCCTTGACACATCCCACTCCATTTGGGGTAGGAAACTTCATGGAAAGATGATAGATAGAAGTAACCACCCTTATTTCCTTAAGTATGGGCCTCCCTACGATAGCATTGTATGCTGAAGGTTGATCCACCACCATGAAGTCTGCGATCTGGGTAGTGATGCAGGGCTCGTCTCCTAAAGTCACAGGAAGTCGTATGAGAACTTTGACACTCACTGAGGCTCCAGTAAAACCATACAAGTGTCCCACAGTTGGGATAAGATCTTTGTCCACGTAGCCCATCTTCTGGTAGACCTCGTATGTCAGGAGATTCACAGCACTCCCATTATCAACCAGAACTCTGTAGACATTCTGCGATCCAATACGAATTCGAACAACGAGGGCATCAGAATGAGGGTGATGAACCCACTTCGCGTCCTCCTCAGTGAACATGATGTTTGTATCTTCCCCCTTAAAGAGCTTTGGGGGTCGCTCTTGCAAGTGATGTACATTAGTGAGGGGTCGTTCCCTGGCCTCGCGAGCATACCTCTCTCTGGCTTTATTGCTGTCTCCCCCGATGTGGGGTCCCCCAATTATCACGTGAATACTTCCGCCTCGCGCTTCCCTTTCCTTAATGACTGGGTTCTGTTCAGGTGGGGGGCTTGATTATACCCAAGGCCAGACTTGGGATTATGCTTCTTCACCTCGCGAACCGCCCACTCAGTTAACTTTCCCTCACGAATTAACTGATCCACTTGCTGCTTCAGCTCTCGGCAGGTTGATGTATCATGCCCTGTTTGTTCATGAAAGGCACAATACCTGCTAGTGTTTGCGGTCCCCTTCAGACCCATCGGTGTAGGCTTCTTGAATATTCCCTTGCTTTCATTGACTGCGTAAATGTGATAAATTGGGGTGACCAAAGGAATATACTTGTCTTCATCCTTTGCGGGGCGAGATCTCGGTGGGGATCGCCTCAAAGGATCGCGGTCTCTCCTTTTTGGGCTGGGGCTTCGACTTCGATCTCGTCTTCGCCTTGGACTCCTGGAGTCCTTTCTTTTTACCCCCCGATTCCTATTCCAACCGCCACTCCTTTCATTATTCTTCTTCAAATCTGCGAGTGACTTCTCAACACGCTTGAAAGGCTCAGCGACCTTGTGCAATTCAGAGAGAGTGCTAGGAGTCTGTTCTTGTAGCTTCTTCCAAAATTCCGTACCTTCCCTCACTCCAGCGATGAGGAAATTTTTCACAACTTCGTCATTTGCACCTCGCACGCGAGGCACCTCAGCATTAAACCTCTTGAAGTAATCATGAAGGGTTTCACCTTCCTTCTGTTTTATGTTTGCCAAGGTGGACACAGGGGGTGCGTAGAGCATCGAGGACTGAAACTGTTTGATGAAGATGTCCAAAAATTGCTCCCAAGAATCGATGACAATCAATGCCCCTAGCTTCGAAAACCACTGCTGAGCACTTCCCCTCAGCGAGGCCGCAAATAGTTTACACCTCGCTAGTAATGAGACCTGATAAACATCCATCTCATTATTAAATCGAATCACGAACTCCGCTGGATCAGTGTCGCCATTATAGGTCATATCATGCCGATGGCCTCGAAACACTGCAGGAAGCGGAGCGGTTCGAATTTCATGAGTAAAGGGCGATGACGAGCCCATAGTGCTAAAGATTCCTTTCTCATTGTTCATCGCGTCCAGGGCCTTCTTCAACTCCTCCAGCTTATAGTCTCCTACCTTGACCTCCTTTTCAGCCTCCTTTTTACCTCCAGTACTTCCATGATGAGACTGGGTCTTTTTTAGGACACTGGACTCCTCCTGGTCATTCCTGCGATCCTTCTTTCTACGATCCTCTTCAAGATATTGAGATCGTTCCTGGTCTCGATGAGACGGGGGTCTGTCATCGCGACGATGGGACCGCTCACGCTCTCTACGGGGAGAGGGGGGTCTGTCATCACGACGATATGACCGCTCGCGATCTCGAGGAGACAATTGTCGATGTGTGCCCTTACTTCTGTTCTTAGATCCCTCATGACGAGGTGCATTAACCTTTTCCAATTTTAGACGAAGGTCATGCTCAGTCAGCTTCTTTCCGAGACGATCAAAAACACTGACCGATCTCCCTTCAGATGAGGCGACCTTGTCATGCGATCCCTATTTCTGTCCGAGCGAGTCCTCCCCCTCATTCCAGTCAGGGTTGGTTTGATCTGTTAGGACATCCTCGAAGTCATCAGCAAGTTTCTTAGGGGGGAGCTTGCTTCCTTCCCCTGGTGCTCTACCGTCTATCCTTGCATTCCTCTTCGATCCTCTAGAACTATAGCGCTTCTCTACCTTTGCGACCCTTTCATGTACCGCGGTCACCTGCTCACCGAGGCCTTTTAAAAAAGACATGACCTCGCTGTTCAATGTCACCCTCTGTGCTGGGGGGTGTGTTCCTCCCTGTTCCCAGTCTTAGAGTCGTCCTTGGACGCCTCGGCCTCTGAGGGGTCTCTCGTCAGGGGATCGTCCTTGTTCACCTTATGCGATCCCGGGGTCTCACCATCGTTCCTCTTTTTGTGTGATTTAGTCATCGCTCTCCCAATTCAATGACTAGCCCCTCCTTCAAGCGCCAAATGTTATAGGGAGAATATTGTATAACAATATTTTGGAGGTTTGCTGGATTATCGGAGCAAAATACGGATATTTTGCTAACAAAAGAAGAACAAAGGATTAGGGTTTGTGTGTATGAATGTGGCTGAGCTTGATAGGTGTTTTTCAGGTAAACTGTTTCTCATCCGTATCAAGGTGCCTACGTACCTATTTATAGGGATCAAGCCTGACGTAGTTCTTGGGCAACAAGTTACCTAGGCGGGCTAGGGTTTTATGAGATAAGCCAAAGTCCAAGCCCATGTAGCTAGGGCTGACGTGGCAATGAGTCATCAATCCTATCCATGATCCATGATCTAGCTGTAGAAG
Organism: Saposhnikovia divaricata; assembly: GCA_036435485.1. Lineage (NCBI taxonomy): Eukaryota > Viridiplantae > Streptophyta > Magnoliopsida > Apiales > Apiaceae > Saposhnikovia > Saposhnikovia divaricata. The sequence goes on along the minus strand of CM071601.1, from coordinate 203,815,410 downwards.
CCCATGGTCTCGAACGGATAGGTTTGGAATGAAAGATCCATCAGGGCCCTTGCATGCGACCTTGAGAGGCCTGGCCACGCGAAGCGATCCCTATGCCTAGCTACTCATGCGACCTTGAGTCTGGCCATGAACCTTCCAGAGAAGAGGAGATGATGATCTCGCTGTAAGTTATAGACGTGATGCAAAAGCGAAGTGATCCTCCTGCAAGCATCGCCAGCGAGGCGCTGCATCGCGAGGTGCTCCTGTAATAGAAGTATTATTGCCAAGGCATGCTGGGCTAATTCTAATAGTGGGCTTTAGTGACCCAATCTTCATCTTCCAGGCCCATCGTAGATTATGAACCATCAATTTAGCTAATTAAATCAATTTAGCCATTATGCCAGATTCGGGCATAACACCTTTCAGCTTGAGTTGAACTTCTGCTGCCATTGCTTCCTTTGAAAACCGAGATCTTTGACTAACATCAGCCCTTTCCTTGATCACAACACCTTTAACAACAGGTCTAGGAGCTTTTCCTCTTTGTAACTTACCAGACTTTAAAGGCTTGAGATGTTCTTCTTGTAAACTCTTTTCTTCAGCTTCAATGTCCTCAATCGTAACTCCTTCCTCATTCTCTTCAATAAACAGCTTAGCAGCCAATTCTTCATCAGTTTGTGGATTAGAAGGTAACAGCAAACTCTTGGTCTTTGAAGTACCTTGAGTATCAGTATTTCTCCCAACAAACTGTGATTTAGATGACTTGCTAGTTCTCAAAGTTTGAACTTCTTCAGTTTTGTTCTTACCTTTACTACTTGCTTCCCTTCTGACAACTCTCTCCCCCTTTTTGACATCATCAGGCATAAGAATAGATGTAATTAACTCCAAGGAGGTAGCAATAGAATCAATTTTAACAGATAAGGCAGACTGATTTTCTTCAACTTTACCCAGCCTAGCAGAGAGATTGTCTTGAGTTGTAGAAAATTTTGTATTCATGATTTTTGACTCTCTTTCCATTTTCATTTCTCTAGCTACGACCTCAGTCCTCAAATCAGTGATTGCCTTTGTAGTGTCATCAAATCTTCTATCCAGAGTTTTGACTTGAACTACAGTTGCTTTTAAGCAAGAAAGAATCTCTGGATTGGAGATAGTATCAGCAGTTTGCTTAACAAAATCAGCTGCTCTCCCTCGTGGAAAAATACAATCCTCTTTGTACCATTCAGCAGCAAACTTTGCAAATTGTGCTCTTTCAACTTCATGAGACGTACAAGGTTGAGTGAAAGGTGTATGTTTATTGTCTGTTTGTACTGGTGCACTCAGAGAAGAATCAGAGTTTGCACTTCTTTCACCTTTAGGTTCAACACTTGCATCTTTAGCATGTTCATCTTCAGCCATAGTTTTAGCAATTTCTTCTGCAGCCTTGTCAAGATTTTCTCCATGTTGCTCAGGCTCAGCAACGGAATTTAAATCTTTGTCAGCAACAGGCATAGACTGTGAAGTAGCCTTGGTTGCTTGATCAATTTCATCTCCTCCTTCAACAGTTTGGTGGGCATCAGATAGTAACTCAGTATGGGATGCCACAGTTTCAGAAAGAATAACCGTAGGTTGATCAGCTGCACCAGTATCAGAGATAGGATCAGAGAATGGCATAAATGAATCAAGAATATCATTTATTGGAGAAAGGCCATCCCTAGTATCCTCTTCTGCAGGCATTTTGTCCTCTGCAGGCATTTCAACCTCTGCAGGTATTTCAACCTCTGCAGGTATTTCATCTTTCTCAACCTCAATAGTAGGTGTTTGCTGTGAAACCACCTCTGGAGCTTCAATATCTTCATCCACAGAATCAGAGATTACCAGTTTTCTTCTCTTCGCTAGAGGTACATTATCTGAATCCTCTTCACTAGATTGTGGAGATTGTGCTACCACTGAGAGTGACTTAGGTATGTTTGCCGTTTGTTTTATTCTTTTCACTCTTCTAGTATAAACAGCCCCAGGAGATGTCTGTTTTGCTTTCATTTTTGTCTCTATTGACTTCTTAACTCTTGCATGTCGTTCAGTGTTTAGTGCTGATTTTACTCTGCCTCTCTTTGTTTTAGGCTGTGGTTGTGGTGGAGATTGTGATGATTCAAAGTTTGTTTGTGAAGTGTGTGAAGGTTGTTTTATAGGTGCTGAGGGAATAGTTGATGTAGGTGGTTCAGTGTTTGGTGGTTGAGGACGATCAATGTTTAGTGGTTCAGATTGTGTTTCTGGTTGTTGTTGTGGTTGTTGTTCTGGTTGTGGGTCTGGTTGTTGGTGGTCCTGAGGTTGATTGAGAAAGTTCTGCAAAGCAAGTGGCAGAACAAGAACATGAAGATTTTCCTTACCAACATCCTTATTAGTCATATCAGAGAATATTCTCTTGTTGACTCTAAAAGGATCAATTTCATCAGTATCAGCAATTTCTACACCAGGTACACAAGCATTGAACAGCATTTGACAAAAACGAGCATAATAAACAGTAGTAGACTCTGACAGTTTATCACCTAAGTTCATCAGAACATATCTACCAAAATCAAAATTACTACCATAGAGTAGAGAATACCCGATTTGGAGACTGTCTATCGGAATGGCATCCCAGTTGGTGACTTTCTTCTGGAATGTCCTTGTAATGCAATCAAAGAAAAAGTTCCATTCCTTCCTGAGATTAGGTCTTTTTATACCGCCAAGCTTGTCAAGAGATTCCATGTAACCTATCTCTTGTAGCATCTCTCTCAATAGAGTTTCATTAACCAGAGTATAAGATGTATGTGTGTCAAACCCCATTGTATCTCTTACAGTTTGTGGAGTAATCACAAAGTCTTGTTCTTCATAAGTGAAGATGATGTTAGGAGTCCCATTCTCTCCTCCATCCACATAAACTGAATTCTGCCAAAAAGTAGCAATTTGAGATGCAGAAAGAGTATCAGGTCCAACCAGAGCTTGTCCAATCTCTGAATCTCTCAAGAAATTCTGCATTAGATGAAACGGTTCTGGAACACGTTCATGATAGAGTGGAACTTCATAGTTGTTAGGAACAAACCGTAAACCAAGATCAGTGAATGGTTTAGAAGCCATTGAGTTAAGAAATTTGCAAGAATTCCCAAGAGAAGTGTATGTAGGAAAGGTGTTTGCGAGAATGCCCAAGTGAAAAATGAGAGAACTGTGAGATGTAAAAATAAAACACAACCGTTTGGACATAAAAGTAATTAGAGTAATTAAAAACCCAATCTCTTATGTAATCAAACACTCAATCAGTTCCTAGATTAATGTGTAGTGGGACACGATAATGGGTGAGTGGGACACATTAATGGGTGAGTGGGTCACGTGCACGTATTTTTAAGAAGTGTATTTTGCAAATTAAAACAATAAAATATTTGATTTAAAAAAAAAATCAAATAACACTCTCTTAAAATACCTGGACCCAATTAAAACCAGAATATGAAGCGTTTACCTGTAGCCATTAATAACCAGAATACGAAGCGTTTTAGGACTTCGTTGGTTACCCATCTCTATTTAAGGCCTAGAGACTTGCTCAGATTAGTTCATTAATCCTTTAACCTTTCATTCTCCCCTGAAAAATCACAAACCCTTCAAACAAAACACTCTGAAAAACAATGGCAAACCTTACCATCAAAGAAAAGAACCTCCATCTTGTCGAGAATAGGGATATCTTCAGCTATACGCGTGAAGAGTTTGAAGCGTTTGACTGGGAAAGGCAGCTTGAGACTCTGTGGCTGCAAATGGATGCCGGTCTGGAAGAGATCGAGAGAGAGAAACCTGCAAGAGTGATCGACATCGATGCTGCTCTCCAAGCAACATTTGCATGGCTCTCCTCGAAGGCATCCTCATCCAACACCACCAACCATTGTTAATGAATATGTCAGCAAAAATAACCTTATCCCTTCAACTTCCACCCAAATAAAGTGGCAAAGATGGGATCTGGGATTTTTGCTAACAATGGAGTGGTTTGGACTTGACCTTTTAGTTTCCTGTTGAATAGATTAGCAGATAGAAAGAACAAAAAGATGTAATACTTGCTTGTAATCTCTTTCTTATTATCAATGAAAAATTATGTTTCTCTAATCTTATTCAGTGTGTTCTGCAATTTTTTTTGTTTATGTTTTACGAACTGTTCTTCAAGGAAGTAAATCAAAGAAGAGAATATGAAAACTAATTAAAGTAATCATATAAGGAACAAATTCATCAATTAAATCAGTGGCAGAACAAAGTACCAATTCGAGAAGTGTTTTGTTCTATTCGAGAACTCTGAGACTCAGAGTAAGAACCACAATTAACAGTTGTCAAACGCCCTATTTACTCCAAAGTTTTCAAATTATCCAAATGAAAATTTACCTTAGAGTACTAACCACGAATCAACAGCGTTTGTCAATTCTCCAACTTTATCACCGAAACCCTTTCATAAATTGCACAGTTGTGAAAATATGTGTGTGTGAAGCAGAATTTACTAAATCAATTTTTAGAGCATCTAATTTTTCATAAAATCCATAAAGTAAATCAATAAACACTGGATGCACAAACTGTCATAGTAAACACTGACTGTATGATGAAAGCTAAACTCTGAAGTAATTAATCTATATACAGTAACTTTTATTTTATACCCCCTCTATATATACATTTTTTTAATTCTATTCATTCCAGTAATTAGAGGTTGGAACCAGTCACCAAAAATTCAAAAATTTTATCCCTTATCATTTTGATAAGTTCCTGGGTCATCCTAGTATTTAACTAGTCACCAAAAATCAGAGAATTTTAGCACATATTATATACCAATAAGTTCCTGGGTCATCCTAGTATCCAACATAATCTCAAAGGAGTATAACAATCTATATACATTTTCTTTGGGGTATTTCAGTAAGCATTTTATTCTACCAGAGTATAACTAACAGAGTTTAGAGTTCATCAACATCAGTAGTTTTTCATGTAAGGTAATGCACACAGTATTTATAGACTCGGAATTTAGGACAAAATAAACTAAGAGATGCTATAAATATGAGCCAGTATCATGCTGTGTTAACTTTCTGCACAATCTAATATTAGATCACAATAACTCAGAAAGATTCATGATTAATTGCTGAGAATCATGCTTCATACATATTTCTTCATTGGTGTTTTCATTCAGACGAAAATCAACTCAGAGTTCACAGAGTTTATCAAACTTAATAATAGTGTATGACAGACAGGCATGCTGACAGAGTTTAACAGAGTATGCATAACAGAGTTTAATCAACAGAGTTCACTTAGCATTCAACCAATCAGGAAATATGAGTAATACAATACATAAGTAAAATTTGAATCTAACCAACATTTCTAGTCAGAACCAGAGACCATTCCTAGTTCATTGACCAGTCTTGTAAATGTAGCTTCACTCAATGGTTTAGTGAAGATATCTGCAAGCTGTTGTTCTGTAGATACAAAATGTAGTTCAATATTCCCTTCTTCCACATGTTCTCTGATGAAGTGGTACCTTATGCTGATGTGCTTGGTCATTGAATGCTGTACTGGATTACCTGTCATAGCAATAGCACTTTGATTATCACAGTAAATAGGAATTTTACTGTACCTCAATCCATAATCCAGCAATTGATTCTTCATCCATAAGATCTGTGCACAACAGCTACCAGCTGCAATATACTCTGCTTCTGCTGTAGATGTGGAGATTGATTTCTGTTTCTTGCTGTACCAGGAAACAAGTCTGTCACCAAGAAATTGACAACTTCCACTAGTGCTCTTTCTGTCTATCTTGCAGCCTGCAAAGTCTGCATCAGAATACCCAAGTAGCTTGAAATCTGATTCTCTGGGGTACCACAGGCCTAATGATATGGTGCCCTTGAGATACTTGAAGATTCTTTTCACAGCTGTTAGATGTGGCTCTCTAGGATCTGCCTGAAACCTTGCACAAAGACAGGTTGCATACATAATGTCAGGCCTACTAGCTGTCAAGTATAGAAGAGATCCTATCATGCCCCTGTAGTTTGTCATATCCACTGAAACTCCTGTGTCTTTGTCCAATTTAGTTGCTGTTGCCATGGGAGTTGATGCAGATGAACAGTCAAGCATACCAAATTTCTTGAGAAGATTTCTGGTATATTTTTCTTGAATAATGAAAATACCATCATCTGTTTGTCTCACCTGTAGGCCTAGAAAGTAACTAAGCTCTCCCATCATGCTCATTTGATACTTGGACTGCATGAGCTTGACAAACTTCTTACAGAGTTTATCATTAGTAGACCCAAAGATAATGTCATCAACATAAATCTGAACTAGAAGGAGGTCACTTCCTTGATTGAAATAAAACAGAGTTTTGTCAATTGTTCCTCTGTTGAATCCACTTTCTAGAAGAAATTGAGCAAGTGTCTCATACCATGCTCTTGGTGCCTGCTTAAGTCCATATAGTGCCTTATCTAGCATGTAGACATAATCTGGTTATTTGGGGTCCACAAATCCTGGTGGTAGTCAACAAACACTTCTTCTTCAAGCTTTCCATTCAGAAAAGCACTTTTCACATCCATCTGAAACACTTTGAATTTCTTGTGAAAGGCATTTGCTAGAAAAATTCTGATTGCCTCCAATCTTGCAACTGGAGCAAATGTTTCATCATAGTCTATTCCTTCCTGCTGTGAATAGCCTTTTGCTACCAGTCTAGCCTTGTTCCTTGTGATAACACCTTCACTGTCAGTCTTGTTTCTGAAAACCCATTTAGTACCAACAATAGATCTGTTCTTTGGCCTTGGTACAAGGGTCCAAACTTCATTTCTTTCAAATTCATTCAACTCTTCCTGCATTGCTGTTATCCAGTCAGCATCTTGAAGAGCTTCTTCCACTTTCTTTGGTTCATTTTTAGACAAGAATGCATGAAACAGACATTCACTTGCAGTAGCACTTCTTGTTTTCACTTTTGCATCTGGATCACCAATTATCAAATCAGGTGTATGTGATTTAGTCCATTTCCTAGCAGAAGGCAAATGACTTCTATCAGCATGTGATCCTCCCTCTTGATTCATGCTCTCCTGATTTTGTTGTGATCTATCTTCGTTTTCTGAGACTCCCCCTGAACTTGACTGCCCAGAGTCAAAATTTGAATTTTCAGAGTTTAAATCATCAGAGTTTGATCCAGATTTTTCAGTTGACTCAGTATCAGTGTTTGAGTTTTCATCTTGATTATGCTCCCCCTCAACTGGTTCTCCCCTTTGTTGTGGCTGAGAAGTTTCTCCAGTGTTTACCAGTAGAGGTTCAGAGTTTGTTTCAACAGAGTCTGTCAGAATTGTTTCATCAGAGTTTATTTCATCAGAGTTTAAATCTTCATTTTCAAAATTCAGTTGATCATATTCATCTTTGTCTTCAGGTCCAGTTATCTTCTTATCATCAAAAGATACATGTATAGATTCCATGATCACTTTAGTTCTCAGATTGTAAACTCTGAATGCCTTTGTTGACAGTGGATAGCCAACAAAAATTCCTTCATCTGCCTTTAGCTCAAACTTGGTCAACTGTTCTGGATGAGTCTTCAAAACAAAACATTTGCACCCGAAAATATGAAAGTATTTCAGGTTAGGCTTCTTTTTCTTTACCATCTCATATGGTGTCTTTCCATGCTTATTGATCAGTGTTGTATTTTGAGTAAAACAAGAAGTTTGAATAGCTTCTGCCCAGAAATAAGTTGGCAATTTTGCTTCATCAAGCATAGTTCTGGCAGCTTCAATCAAGGTTCTATTTACATTTCTGAACTCAGTTCCATTATCACTTCTGATAATTCTGACTTTGTTACTTGATCCTTTGTCCAGAAGCTTCATATGCTCCATCAGAGTTAATGCAGTTTCATCCTTCTTTGCTAGAAAATACACCCAAGTGAATCTAGTGTATTCATCAACAATGACTAAAGCATATTTCTTCCTTGCTATAGACATAACATTTACTGGACCAAAGAGATCAACATGCAGAAGATGATAGGAATCAGTGATTGAAAATTCTGTCTTGCTCTTGAAAGATGACTTCCTTTGTTTAGCCTTCTGACATGAATCACATAGTCCATCAACATTTAACAGAGCCTTTGGGAGTCCTCTTACAAGATCCTTTCTGATCAATTCATTGATGTTGTTCAAGTTCAAATGTGAGAGTTTCTTGTGCCACTTCCAACTCTCTTCACTAGACATTCTTGTAGACAGGCAAACAGCTTTTCCAACAGAGTCTATCAAAAGCTTGATTTCATAAATGTTGTTTTGCCTGTGAGCAACTAGAACAACCTTTCCTGTAGATTTGATGATAACTTCACAATATTCAGGTTGAAAATCTACATGATATCCCTTGTCACAGATTTGACTCACAGATAACAAGTCATGCTTGAGTCCTGGGACATGAGCTACATTGTTGATGATGACATTTCCAAGATTAATATTGCCATATCCCAATGTTCTTCCTACATTGCCATCACCATAGGAAACTTTTGGGCCAGCTTTCTCCAGCAGGGCTTTATTTCCATTCATGTGTCCTGAACATCCACTGTCCATGACTAGGGTTGCCTCCCTGTTGCCCTGCAATCACAAGCAATTACTAAGGATTAGATTTAAGGATCCAGACTTGCTTGGATCCTTTGACATTCTTAACTTTGTTAGCTTTTGCAGCGGAATTAACATTATCAGAGTTTGAGCTAACAGTATCAGTGTTTACACTTGCAGTATCAACTTTAACCCATTTCAGATTGGGTTTCAGTTCATAGTAATTATGATAGATAGCATGATATTCTCTGCAAGTATAAATGGAATGCCAAGTGCTTCCACAGTGTGTGCATAAAGTCTGTGGCCTAGTTCTAGCAAAATCCTTCTTTACCTCAGACTTGGTAGGTAAAGAATTTATATTTTTATTTTTCTTGCAGAAATTTGCAAGATGCTTAGTACTACCACAGTTATGACATGTCTTTCTTGGAGCATAACTAGCAAGCATTGGTTTATTTCCTGAAGTGATGCCTACTTTTCCATTTCTTTTCTTATTTGACACTCTCTGTTTCTTAACAGATTTTAACTCCTTCAGTTTATGTTTGAGTTGTTTATCTGTCATTGAACCAATATTAACCTGTTTAACACTAGTTTTTACTGGTTTACTTTTAACAGCTTCTTTTTCATTTTAGACAGAAATTTACTGGTTCCATGTACAAAATGAGGTCTGATTTTAACTTGATTTTGAAATCTAAGTTCATCTTCCTCATTATAACCTAAACCAACAGTGTCTGTTTGAAAAATCTGTTGAGTGTCCTTTCCAGAATTAGTCCAAGTCCTAATTTTCTTATTTGCTTCCTCCAACTCATATTCTAGTTGTTTATATTTCTGAAGCAAATTCTGTTCTATACAAACAGCATCATCTCTCTCTTTCTGAACTTGTTGCATGTTTTCAAGTTTTTCTTCAACAAGTTTATTTCTAATCTTAAGTTCAGAATTTTCAGCTTTTATCCTCTCATTTTCTAAAGTCTGATCCCTATAACTTATATGCAATGACTTAAGATAAATTCTTAATTGAGCAATGTCATCAATATTATAAGCATAGGTAGTTAGAGGTACCTGATTTTCAGAAGTTTCTGATTCAGTAGTAGCCATGAGAGCATAGTTCACTTCTTCATCGGAATCTGAAGTATCTGCCCAATCTCTGCCTTTAGTGTAGAGTACCTTTCCAGTTTTACCCTTCTTGCACTCAGGAGCATAGTGACCCATCTCCTTACACTTGTAGCATTGAATTTCAGACTTATCCTTCTTCCCTTTAGAATCTCTCTTATCAAACTTCCTGAAGCTTTTCCTGTTTTCATTTGAATCTCTAGAAAACCTTTTCCCTTTCTTGAAATTCTTGAAGCCCATTTTCTTGAAGGTCTTCACCATCAACACAGCCATTTTCCTCATTTCTTCTTCATCATCCTCACAGTCAGATGATTCAGAAGAGTTTGAATCACAGTCAAAGTTTGATGAATCACTTTCTGAGTGTATGACCAAAGCTTTTCCCTTCATTTTTCTTCTTGATGCCTCTTTCTTCTGAGGCTTCTCTTCAACATTAAGAGCAACAGACTTTCCCTTCCTGCTTGATCTCCTGTTTCTCTGCTCCATTTCCAATTCATGAGTTTTAAGCAGCCCATAGATTTCATCAATCTCTGTTTCAGCAAGATCATAGTTGTCTCTAATAGTGGTTGTTTTCACATCCCACTTTTCAGGTAGAGAAAGAAGAAACTTGAGATTTGAGTCTTCTAGATCATACTCTTTGTTGACCAATGACAGATCATTGAGCAGTTTACAGAATCTATCAAATATTTCTGTCATGGTCTCTTCAGGTTTAGCCTCAAAATGCTCATACTCTTTTGTGAGTATGTTTCTCCTATTCTTCTTAATAGCCGCAGTTCCTTGACACCTGACTTCAAGAGCATCCCATATCTCTTTTGCAGTGGTGCAGTTAATGACTTTGTTAGACATAACATTGTCTAAAGCACTATGCAGTAAATGCCTAACCTTTGCATCCTTAGCAATTGATGATAGATCCTCAGGAGTTATGTCCTTCTTTTCCTTTGGAACTATTATAGCTTCTTCACCAGCAGCTGCAACAGATAGCTTTGTAGGATTGTGAGGGCCTTCATAAATCCTGTCAAGATATTCAGGATCTGTAGCCTCCAGAAACATAGTCATCTTGACCTTCCACTTAGCATACTCTATTGACCTCAGAATAGGAACCCTGATTGGTTCATAACGACTCACAGTAGTAGGAGCCTTTTCAAAAACAGTAGGTGTTGGTGGAGGAATTGCTGACATGATTATTGTTGTGTTTGGATCTTAACCTGTAATAAAGTAACAGATTGGCTCTGATACCACTTATTAGGCCGAATACACAATTAATAATCAAATTCGTATGAGAGTTTAACAAGTAAAACGTTTATGCACTTAAAAACTTCTTGTATTAAGAACCCTCTTCGTGATGTAAAATATCACAAAGAACTGCTAGGTTACAATAAAGATAATTCGTTGTACGATACCCTTCTAGGGTTAACCTAACTGTATTTATAAAACATACAGCTACGATACAATCTCTAATTGATATTCCTAATAATCAGCTATACAATGTTATCAATTACAGATTGTCACACGTCTCCTAAGTCAACTCGATCTCTTTGATAGCTATCCAATCTTCAAAGATATCGCTTCCATAATAAATCTTCAATCACTGTTGACCAGTAGACGCTTCCTCTAGACAGAGTTTGACAAACTCTGTCGAGCTTCCATCTTTCAGAGTTTACACTAAACTCTGACTGCTTCCAGCTAAACTCTGATAATTCACTGTAACACTTAAACACTGATTAAAACACATCAATTATATTTAACATAGTCGATTTGTTCTTTCACCTTCCTCAGATGGAGCTGAGTGTCACCAGCCTGTTCTCTTGTGGCTTTCAGAAACTCCAAGAATGCCTCATTATGATAAACATTTGAGTTGGCAACTTCTTGTAGCTTGGCCTCAGTAATGAACTTCACTTCTTCAGGCTTGGCACTCTCAGTCTTGGGAGGTGTAGGATTGACATATGGCCCACTTCCTGGAACCACTGTAGTGATCACAGTTTGCCTTTGCCCATATGGAGTTATGATGTCCACAGGAGGATGAGTCACCACTGGCAGAGTAGTAATTACTGGGGGTTGATCAACTTTTCCTTTGTCTTTGCCTGGTGCATGAGTTAGTTCTTTGGCTTTTTGTTGTTGACCACCTTCTCGAATAAAAATTCCCTTCACTTTTGGTCTCTCCCCCTTAGCCTGCTGCTGCCCCTTAGGGTTTGAGTTCCTAACCTTCTTCTCCCCCTTAGGCTTGTTGTCAGGCACAGAGGCTTTGGTAGTGACCTTAGGGTTAGAAGAGGTGATAGCTGCAATCTCCTCAGGAAGAGGGATTCCCATGTGTTTCATCATTGCAGAGAGCATCATTTGTTGATGAAGAAGGACATCAGCTGTTGTAGTGGCTTGAGTGTCCAGCTTCTCAGTAAGAGATGCAACTGTGCTCTGAAGAGTTGTATTAGTTTGCCTGAGAGAAGTAACTTCCTTGTCAAGAGAGGCAACTTTGATGAATAGCTCAGAAGCCTTAAACCCAGAAAGAGATTGATCTTTGAGTCTCTGCACCTCATGTTTGGTCAAGTTATGGAGAGGAACATCTGACACTAATTTATCTCCATACTGATTAGCAAAAAGGACTTTGAAAGTGGCATTGGATTCGATTGTTTGATCTTTCAATCTCTCCATCTCTTCAGCTAATCTCTTAACCGCACTTTGCACCAGGAGCATTGAGTTGTCCATCTTGACACACTCAGATTTACAGAGCTTAACCTCCTTGATCACACTATCCAGATGAGGGAATTTAGCATCGAAGTCTCTCTTGATCTCACCAACCTGATTGATTGTGGCTGCACACACTTCATTTATTTCTGATTGAAGGCCCTTGCCAAGATTGTGTGCAGCTTTCAGGATGCCCTTATAGGTGTCATTCATGCCCTTATAGGGGTTAGGGATTTGGCATTTAACCCTAGTGAAGTGATGTACTCTTTTATGATGAATTAAAGACTTTCAGAGAGAGATAGATTGAATTTCCCTTGTAACCAAGCATCTACATTTCCATCCCTTTCAGCTTCATCTGCTATTTTCTCCTTTTGCTGCTCTACATCTTCTTTATGGCATAGCAAGATGGCTTCATACTGAGGATTTGGCATGTTGGAGGTAACTAGATGTTGGGCAATTTTGACGAACTTAGGAATCTGATCCACAATCATTGTAACGCCCCCAAATCCGGGGTCAGAAGATTTGGTCGTCACGAGAAAATCCTCAAAATAAAACATTTGTTTAATAATAATCATTCACTTGTGATTGACCAACACTGGAAATATAACATCTGTGACCCCAAACATACCAAGATCTTCTAAGGTTATATGGCTAGAAACAAGAATCCAAATTCCATTAAATAAAAAGTATTCTTTCTTTACAACATTCTCTTTGATCAAATCTTAAATCACTGGTGTAACTTCGATAAGAAGTACGCCAGGACAACTAGACTATTACATAATAATAATAATTACTATAACTCAAATATATAAAATAGATCTTACACTAAATCCAGACATCCTGAGCCAAGTCATCTTCGAAATAGCATCACGCTTCTTTTCTTTATGAGTTGTGCGGATACGTCTCGCCAAACTACCTTACTGAAATGTTAGAATTTACAACAGCAAGTATGAGCGAAAGAAATGCTCAGCAAGCGTATAAAAATTTTGATACAAAAACCAGGATAAGTGGGGCATAAAATCAACTGAAATGTAAAACAGTTTATAGAGAAAACTGAATCAACAACTATGATATAATTCAACTGTAACTGAAATCATTTGGCATGTCATAAAAATGAATCATCTGCCAATTCACAATATATAATAGCCATTCGGGCGATATGGATTGGATACACTTTACTGAAACACCATTGCCCCCTGATCAGGTTCAAAAGCAATGGGACCCTTTATACTCCACTGGTACAGCTATACCCGTGTGTATAATCCGGATTTCATGAGGGTACCAAAATAGGCAAGTAATGTTAGCCTATAGGAAGATGGAATGGTTACCATATCCTCCTTAAATATTGCTGGACCATGGCAGCTACCATGGCCTCCTACGCTTTATCATTTTCCAATCCAATAGAGCAATTTCCGAATTCAACAGGAAATGCTTAATTTCACATACAGTTCGCATCCCTATAATTTACTACGATAATAAGGATATGAAGAGTTTATCTTAAACAATTCCCCACATCAAGGGTACAAATATCAAGTAACTTTGTTCGCACAAAAATATTTAAGAATCACAAATAGCTCTGAACAATAACTATTTGTCATGATGTGAATCAATGAAACATAAAATAAAAGTGTTTAAGATGATCAAGAAAATACTTGCCTCTGGTCCTTAGCTATTACGTAGCGCCAAAGTAATACAACTATCTTTTTCTTCTATCTCACGTCATCATGTCCTCTGTTTTAATCATTCGTTGGCTTGACGCTCTTGCGATTGCCACGGGTCTGATCTGTCGACATCGAGCCCACGCGTCTACTTCTATAGTCAAACATAAGCTGGTACTTCAGTCTTCAAACGTCAATTTCTACTTTCTATAAACGTTTATAAACTCAACTCGAACATATTAACCATGCTTACCAAAATCTCCGTTGACAAACCTAAGTCAATACTTACAAATTAATCCTCGATAAAGAAATTGAAATATAATTACAACGCTTAACCCTCGAAGTAAACACTTTGATAATTCACATCGCACGTAAAGAGACTAATAAGTAGATCACATAATCACATAGCACGTTGATCAGATCATAAAAAGATTTTATCCAATATTTTTAAAACAGAAAACGGGTCAAAACCCTAATTATCGGATATAACCGACTCAATAAAAAGGTTTGGTAAAAAGTCGATCCAAATTTAAAAGTTGAATTTTAACTTAAAACTATTTTTATAAGAACCGGGTCATTTTTCTGATTTCAGAAATACTTGTCTCGTCAAAAACGGACAAACGGTTTAATTAATACGCAATTAATAAGAATATTTCAATTAATAATTAAATAATTTGAATATTCAAATTAATTATTTATTAATCAACTCATAGAAATAATAAATCTTTTATCATCAAAAGATTTAAATTCAATTAAGTCAATTATATATTTAAATAATAACTAATTAATATAATTAATCAATTAAAATGGATTAATCAATTAATTAAATCAATTAAATTACTATTTAAAAATAATTAATTAATTTAATTTAATTTTTAGAAACTAAAATAATAAATCATAAAAGAATTCTGAATTTTATAAAATTTTTATAAAAATTTGACCCAAAAACAATTTTCTGAAATGTTCTACAGCAAAAACGGATCAAACATCACTATTCATCACGTTCTTCACACATTCAAGCCTTTGAATGCTTGACTACCAACAATGGAGGTTGCCGGCCGGAAACCGGCGACTCCATTTTCCGGCCAACAGCAAAAACACTCCGGTAAGCCTTCTTTTACACTCCAAATCGATACCAGCACATATCATAACTACTGGGCAATTAATATCACACCAAAAACGAATCAAACAAGCAAGAAACAACCGGAAACAAACAAATTCCGGCGACCTCAAACCCATATCCGGCGAACTTCGACTTCGCATAAATCCGGAACCAAACTTCAAGATTCTTATGGCAAAACGAAGCTTAGACAACAACAAATTCAATACTAACAACCAATTACATGAACAATAACACATACTTAAGATACGATTGATTTTATAAACTAATAAAAACCATTAACTCGTTTTCACCAATCTTGAACACAAACATTGAAATTAAACATGTAAATCAACTATATACAACACCCTAAAGCTATTACAATCATCAAAATCAATGAAAAATTAACCACACGAAAACTCCCAATTTGGGTATGAACCCTAGAATTCGAATTTTACAAATTAGGTATAGAATGATGAAATTGAACACATAATTGAGCTCCTGGAAACCATACAAAACTATACAAACCATCAAAACATGTGAACGAACTCAAAATTGAAAAGCCCTAATTTTGATTATGAACCCTAATTCGGCAGATTCAAAGAAAAATTCATAGAAAATCAGAAATTTACCCAACACGAAAACTGATTGTAGATTATGAAACTAGATGTTGAGAGCTTCGATTCGACTACAAGATCGCCAAAATCAGATGTCTACAACACCTTCAAATTCAGCTTTGATCCTCAAGAACAGGAGAGAGAAAATATTTTTATTTATTTATTTATATATAAAAAAACTGATTTTTATGATTTATTAATAAAATAAATAAATCTGATTTCTATTTATATTAATCGAAAATTAATACCCAAAACTATTTTTAACCCCTAATTAAAATTATTATGCCTTAAAAATAATTTTTATGGGATAAAAATGTAAAATTTTTATTTTTAAACAAATGTAATATATATATATATATATATCAAAATTTCCCAAAAATTATGAATATTACAAAAATTACAAAATAATGCATTTTTATATATCCTATCATTGTATAAAAATAATTTTATCAATAACTTGGCCTCTAATTCAGAACAGGGGCTCGGTCCGGAAATTAAAATGCGAAATAACTGTATTCTAAAAATATAAAAATTATAGAAAAATAGAATAAAATAATCTATGCTACACAGAAGTCACATAACACGTATGGGATAATTTTCCTATTTAATAAAAATCATAATGCGTTTAAATGCTTTAAAAATAAATCAAAACACAATAAAATCAACTAAAAATATATTTTAATATAATAAATTACACGAAATTTTCCCTGATTGATCAAAAATATAAAATACAAAATTTTCAAATATTTTAATAATGCACCCAAATATTAATGGGGCACGGATAAGATACCGGGTAAAATTTTAGCACGAGAAAAATATAGTTTTGATTCTTAAAATTCTAAAATAATCTCAAGTTACCAAATATGTGAAAATCCTAAATTTTAAACATTTTAATAATTTATACAAATAAAACTTTTGTACACGGGTAGAATATCGGGTATAATTTTTGTACCAGTAAAATACCAATTCGATCCATAAAATTTTAAAACAAACTCAATTAATCACTTTTGATAAAAATAAAATTTTTTAATAAAATAAATTTTTACTAACACAGAAAGTACCAAATACAGGCTATCCGAATAACCTATTAACAATTAAACACGTAACTGCATTCAAATTAAAATTAAATATTCACAATCTTATTATTCCTTTATGGAAAACCAATAAAATATTTAAATAATAATAATAAATCCAGAAAAAAATAGGGATTGTTACAATCATGCTTTGGAGAGCATTAACCGTCAATTGTGGTGGAACAGACCCTGATCCTGAAGCACTGTCATGTTGCACAGGCTTCAGCCATTGAGACATAAAGTTACTACTATAGCTAGGCAATCTAGACTCCTCAAGTGCAGATGCAACTTCTACACCCGGATGGATTGACTCTACTACTGTTATCTCCACAGAAGTGGGATGAGGTACAACAGCAGTTGACACTGGCACAGAGTCTCTAGTAAAAACTAGTGAATCCTCTGTGTTTGTGATGGTGTCATTAGGAGATGCCCCAGCATGCATTCCCTCACCATCTAAATGTTGTTCCTGGGTAGTGAACAAAGTGTCATGCACTAAATCACTTGAATCCATTGGCTCATCAAGAGAATGAAATTCTTGATGATCAATGCCTTGCTCCTTAATTGCTTGAGTTGCAGGCTGCAAAGAAATTTTAGATGTGGATTCTGGAAGAGAAGTGTAGTTTAGAATGGATTTTGGCAACTCCCCCTGAGAAATAGAGGGAGTTTCAATTATGATGTGCTCTCCACTCTGTGTTGTGCCAGCCTTATAACTCCCTTGTGCTGACTCTTTACAAGATTGTGCATTGGGGAGAATGCTTGATTCTATAGATGCACCCTGTTGAGAGGATACATCTAGTGAGCTGTGTGCCCCTGATTTTACAACTTTAGCCATTTGGGTGACTGAAGAGGTGGTTTTAGACTTCTTCTTCTTCTTTAGGCTAATGATAGGTGACTTAGGTTCCTCACTCTCTAAACCTAGTTCTACAGCCAAGGCTGCTTCTGTTAAGATGTTTAAAGGTTCAGAAGCAACCTGTTTTCTCTTCTTGTTACTAACACCATCCTTTTGAGAGGATGATGCAGTTGGCTCTGTGTTTGTTGAAGTGTTTGGTTGGGGAGGTTGGTTAGCTAGCCCTTGGTTAGCATTTGGCACTACTTGCTTGGGCATAGCTAACTCTGATTTTGAAGCACATGTTGGCATGTTGTGGGGGTAGGTCTCAAATAACCTCTGCATATGAGGGGTTATTACAAGCCTAACATCCACATCATTCCTAGTGTCCAAGTTACCAAAAATGAGTTTGGTCATGGACCTAGGGTAGCCTATTCTATTTTTATCTAATCCAGGCATTGCAGTCAAATTAGCATCTAAATAATTGAGTACAGACTGAATGAACCTAGGAAAGAAAATATCATTACCTCTCTTGGTTGTGTTCTTACCAAGTTTCCCATAGAGCTCTTGCATGATGAGTTTGCCCACATCAATTATCTTGCCATAGGCCAGAGAACACCCAATTTGTTGGACAGGAGCGTTGAGCTGATCATAGCTTGACTTCCTGCCACTGAACACATGAAGTAGTGTGGCAAATGTTGGGACAATCAGATCTTGGCACTGCGATTTTTGATACAATAAATTAACGAGTACGAATAGAAAAATCACCTTGTTAACGGTTGATTCCACGCTCTTCTATTGTATTCCCAAATTCCATTGAGCGAAGTGTGGCCTTCGTCTTCTCAAGTTAACCTCTCTTTTTGCTCCTGGGTGGCTACAAAATTTTTTCGACCAACCCCCAGCAAGAAGAGAATAAGAATATATATATGCTACAATAGGGATCATGGACAATTAGGTCGGGCCTTCTAATTACATCTTGAGCCTAGCCCAATGTAATTAAATATTAATTCAATCCACTAAAGAATTAATATTTGCACTACCTTTCCTAATACCGTAATTTAATTAATTAATTCGGTTCCAATATTATTTGCTTATTAAATTCCCCATGTTTAAAATATCGCATGTCCATTAATTAAATAAATTACTGATAATTCATTTAATTAATATCTTTTATCCTTGATCATCCACTCAACCTTTATTTAATTATGCCGGAATAAATCCACCTGCAGGGTTTCACATAATTAAATCTTTTTGAGCTTTCAAGGGGACATCATTAACCCGAATATTATCAGGACATGGATTCCTTCAATAAATAATATCCCACCATATATATTATTTCATCACCCAAAATATAATGATATAATTCACAAGAATTATTTCATATATAAATCAAAGCATGTAAATAATATATACGTGTCAATTATTATTTCCGGATTAAGAACCTAAGCATTAATAATAACATAGAATCTTAGTTCACCTTCTTAATCAGTATAAGGGAACAATTCTAAATTTGATCCTGTTCAATATACACAAAGTATACTAGTATTATTTATTAGTCAATATAAACTAATCTAAATAATACTACAGCCATTCCAGTGGATTGTCTAACTCCACCTGTGCTGTGAACCTTATTATATTATATAAACCGTATCTAATAATCTAATATTCTGTATCCCATTTGATACTAGATTATTCACAATATATAATATTTAGACAACATGTAAACATTTAAATGATTCTCAATTAAACCGGCCAGAAATAAATGTAAATACTTCAAATAAATATTTTCAGTATACACCAACAATCTCCCACTTATACTCAAAATATTCTATGAATATATCAGTGTTTATTTAATCCACTGTTACACAGAAAACTATGTGTCCATCCATCTGACTCCTATCGCTTCCACATGCCTGTCAAAAACTTTGGCTGGCAGGCTCTTTGTGAAAGGATCTGCCCGGTTGTCTTCTGATGATATGCGAGCCACAACTATATCTCCTCGCTTTACGATTCCTCGTATGAGATGATACTTACGTTCAATATGTTTAGCTGCTTTGTGATCTCGCGGTTCCTTCGAATTTGCCACAGCACCAGTGTTATCACAATACACTGTCAACCTCCTAGGCAAATTAGGTACCACATCCAAGTCCAAAAGGAAGTTCCTGAACCATACAGCCTCCTTTGCAGCCTCAGAGGCCGCCACGTACTCGGCTTCCATGGTAGAGTCTGCAATGCATTTCTGCTTTACACTCCTCCATATAACGGCTCCACCTCCCAAAGTAAAAACATATCCCGAGGTCGATTTCCTCTTATCCCTATCTGATTGAAAATCTGAATCAGTATATCCCAAAGGAAATAGATCTGAGGCCTTGTAAATTAACATATACTCCTTAGTCCTTCTCAGGTACTTGAGTATAGTTTTTACTGCACTCCAATGTTCCTGACCTGGGTTCGACTGATATCTACTAACCATGCCTACAGCAAAGCAGATGTCAGGCCTCGTACATAACATAGCATACATTAAGCTTCCACATGCTGAAGCATAAGGAACTGCTTTCATGCTCTCTATATCCTTAGGTGTCGAAGGACACTGCTCCTTGGATAGAGCCACTCCATGCTTAAAAGGTAGAAAACCTTTCTTAGAGTTCTGCATGTTAAAACGAGCTAATACTTCATCAATGTAGGGCTTTTGAGATAAAGCCAACATCCTTTTCTTGCGATCCCTTATTACTTTTATCCCAAGGATGTATGCCGCTTCACCTAAGTCCTTCATTTCAAATTGTTTGAACAACCATGCCTTTACTGATGACAACATCTTAATATTGTTCCCAATGAGTAAAATGTCATCCACATACAGTACTAGAAAAACCACTGCATTACCCTCACTTCTCTTATACACACATGATTCGCTTGGACTTTGATCAAATCCATATGACTGGACTGCCTGATCAAAACGAATATTCCAGTCCCTAGAAGCTTGTTTTAGTCCATAAATAGACCTCTTAAGCTTACAAACAAGATGCTCTTGGCCTTCCTTAATGAATCCTTTTGGTTGTTGCATATAGATGGTTTCCTCAAGACTTCCATTAAGGAAAGCTGTCTTGACATCCATTTGCCAAATCTCATAATCGAGATGAGCTGCTATAGATAAAAGAATCCGGATCGACTTAAGCATAATAACCGGCGAAAAGGTTTCCTCATAATCGATCCATTCTTTCTGAGTATACCCTTTCGCAACAAGTCGTGCTTTCCAGGCTTTCACCTTTTTGTCAGATCCTCTTTTCTTCTTATAGATCCACATACATCCAATGGGTTTTACACCTTTGGGTAGTTCCACGAGCTCCCAAACTTGATTAGAATACATAGATTCCATTTCAGATTCCATTGCCTTTTGCCAAAGATCTGCATCTTTATCTAGAATTGCTTCTTCGTATGTCCTGGGATCCTCATCATGTTCACCAGAGACCAAGTCCGAGGACTCTCCCAAAAACATGAATCTATCAGGTTGTTGAACAACCCTCCCACTACGACGAAGCACCGGTGTGGTATTAGTGACAGGTTGTGCATTTTCTTGTGGTTGATCTACTTGTACTATTGGCACTTGGGGATTATCTGTCCTTCCCACTAGTTCCTCTAAAACGATACTACTCATGGGTTTGTGTTTCATTATATAGTCTTCTTCTAAGAATCTAGCATTGGTGCTAACAATGATATCTCGATCCCTAGGACTATAAAATGAATAACCTTTCGTTCCCATGGGATAGCCTACAAACAGCCTTACTTCTGTACGAGATTCTAACTTAGTCGCGTTCTTGTTAAGTACATGTGCTGGACAACCCCAAATCCGAATATGTCTTAGACTTGGTTTGCTACCAGTCCACAATTCTATTGGAGTCTTGGGAACCGACTTAGAAGGTACCAAGTTCAGAAGGTAAGCCACTGTTTCTATAGCATATCCCCAAAACGACTTGGGTAAATCTGAATAACTCATCATCGATCTAACACTCTCTAAAAGAGTCCGATTCCTTCTCTCTGCTACACCATTCTGCTGAGGTGTGCCAGGTGCAGACAACTGGGATGCAATCCCATTTTCTGATAAATATTCCCTAAATTCTCCAAGCAAGTATTCGCCACCACGATCTGATCGTAGTGACTTGATACATTTTCCAAGATGTCGCTTCTCCGCACTTGCTTTGTACTCTTTGAATTTTTCAAAGCACTCAGACTTACGGCGCAACAAATAAATGTACCCATATCTAGAATAATCGTCAATGAAAGTGACAAAATACTCATAACCTCCTCTTGCTTGGATACTCATAGGTCCACATAAATCAGTATGAACCAATTCTAACACTTCTTTAGCTCTATTCCCCTTTGCTTTAAAAGGCCTATTAGTCATCTTACCTTCCAAGCAGGATTCGCAAACTGGAAATGGCTCCACTGCCAACGAGCCTAATGGCCCATCTACTACCAGTCTTTGAATCCTCCTCAAGTTAATATGTCCTAATCTTAAGTGCCAAAGATATGTTTGGTTCAATTCAGAAGGTTTCTTTCTTTTATTTGAGCTAGAAAGAATGTTATTAGTTTCCTTATGTTGCAGCATTGGTTGGATAGGATTAATAATATATAAATTGTCTTGCAATGTACCAGAACATATAAGTCGTTTATTCATCATAATAGAAACATTACGATCCAAACAAACATTATAACCATCCATGGCAAGTTTAGAAACCGAAATTAAATTCCTTCTAAACGAAGGTACATAAAGACAATTATTCAAAACCAAAATCCTATCATCGCCAAAAGATAATGTAATTATTCCAACTGCAACTACTGCTACTTTCGTAGCATCTCCCATGAACACATATATCTCGCCATCTCTAAGCATTCTGGATTGCTGGAACCCCTGCAGAGAGTTACAAACATGGTCAGTGGCTCCCGTATCTACACACCAAGTGCTCGTAGATATAGCCGCTATATATGTTTCTGTAACTAGAGAAAGAGACATACCAGTATTGTTTGTCTTCTTAGGAAGAGGACAATCCTGTTTCCAGTGACCTGACTGCTTGCACCTGAAGCACTTGCCCTTAGGCTTTTTCACACCACCTTGAACTCCCACTGCATTAGCAATCTTTCCAGCTTTCTGTGTCTGAGTCTTTTTCTTCTTCTTACCTTTCGGCTTAGATGAAGAAGCTTTCTCGGCCACATTCACTTGAACATTCTGCTTAAAGAGTCCTTCAGCTGCTTGAAGTTCTGTCAGAAGTTCCGCGAGACTATACATCCTTTTGTTCATGGTGTAATTCAAGCGGAACTGCTCAAAACTTTTGGGCAAGCTCATAAGGATGATATCGATCTGGGTTTCCCCATCAATATCAGCACCAAGGATCTCCATCTCATTCAGATGAGACATCATTCTGAGAACATGATCCCTTACAGGTGTTCCTTCAACCATCTGAGTGTTCATTAAAGCCTTCATTGCTACTTGCCTAGCAGCCCTATTCTGTTCTCCAAAAAGTTCCTTGAGATTAAAGAGCATATCTGAAGCAGTGGGCATAGCCTGATGCTGATGCTGCAAAACACCCGACATTGCTGCCAGAATGTAACATCCCGACATCTCATCAGCCTTAATCCACCGCTTATAATACTCCTTCTCACTTTCAGGAGCATCTTCAGCAGGCTGGTCTGGCTTGGGTTCATAAGTACAAAATTTGTACTCCTCAGCAGTCAACACTATGTCCAAATTACGTTTCCATTCAATATAGTTTGGTCCAGTAAGTTTGTTATCCTTAAGTATGGTGAATAGTGGATTAAAGCCCATAGTGATCTAATCCTGAGAATCATACATGTAACACATAATCAGATAGTTGCATAAATCTTAAATCCTATTGGTTTCCTCTAACAATTAATTAAAATTAATGCATTAATATTTTAACACCATAAGTATCTGGTACGCCACGATGGGTGACATATATACCACTTAAATTCGTTTAAATATTACTTCGGTCCTATTACTAAATAATACGCCACGTTAGGGTGGACTATATATTATTTTTCATAGCTAAGTGTATACCATTATTAAATCTTAAATTAAAAAGACTGGATACCACCATTAAATATTTCAAATCAATAA
Organism: Saposhnikovia divaricata; assembly: GCA_036435485.1. NCBI lineage: Eukaryota > Viridiplantae > Streptophyta > Magnoliopsida > Apiales > Apiaceae > Saposhnikovia > Saposhnikovia divaricata. The sequence continues at coordinate 203,791,717 of CM071601.1, read as the reverse complement.
TCGATAATAGGATAAATCCCAGATCGGGGGGAGCATTGTCAAGAGGCATCACTTAAGACCCCTTTCTAGACAGAATCATCCTTTCTCTCAATATCAAAATCTATATTCAATCAGTGGTACCCTTCTAATTAATTGAATTCTATGAAACTTGGTACGCCACGATGGGTGGCATGTATACCTTTCAATATTCGTAATTAATTTAGAAAGTTTGTTCTAGTAATATCCATAACACTACCTGACACCATAAATCATACGCCACGATGGGTGGCATGTATATAATTTATATTCGTCTCGGTGTTAAATTACTTACAAACAATAATGGAGACCATGGGATTTAATTCCTAATTAATTCCCTCACCCACTTAGAATTTTTTTATTTAAAATTGAGGAATTTTATCTAGATGCATCGCCCTATGTTATTATTTCGAGGTCTACATGTTATAAAAATAACAAAACAAAGAACACATAACATAGCAGCATGCATCATAAAATTAAAGCAATAAATAAAATTAATGTCCATGTCGTCCTAATTATGTTAAACATGCAATTAAAATCACAAACATAATTAACAACACACATAATAATTATTTAAAGCAATAATTAAAAAATTAAATAGCGGAATTAAAATTAAAAAACATAATTTAAATCCACTATTATGGCCCCTTGAAAAAAAAAATTTCCAGCCCTGTTCTGCTGAAAAAAAACCTTTTTTTCTGTAAAAACCCTCTGTTGCGCAGTCACGGCCTGCGTTACAGATCTGTTTGATCCTGTAACGCAGGACAGACCTGCGTTACACCCTGTTTGATCCTGTAACGCAGGACAGACCTGCGTTACTCACTTTTTCCAGAATTCCACGCGCGCGCGCCTGCTTCTGTCGCCAGAATTCTTTTCCTCCTTATTCGAACAGCAGCAGCTTCTGTCGACTACTTAATTAAAAACAAATCGAACCAGCAGCTACGCAGCGGATAAATTTTTGTCTCCGTTTCGATTTCCGATCGCACGTAATTGTTACAAAATATCCGGATCTTAATAAAATCCAACAAACAATTACAAAAAAATAGATCTAATACAAAACTAATTTTGCAAAATCTATTCTAACACGATCAACCCTCGTGTTTTACAACCACGATAAACCACGTGGAAACCAAACAAAATAACCACGATTAAACCACGTGGGATCCAAACACATAATTAAAATATACATGGCCATAATAGTGGATAACAACCTGCAAAACAGAATTATACAAGCCTACCACTATATACATGCATATATAATTACGACATGGACATCGTATCAAAAATCGCAGAACCATTGAACCAGGCTCTTGATACCAATTGTTGGGACAATCAGATCTTGGCACTGCGATTTTTGATACAATAAATTAACGAGTACGAATAGAAAAATCACCTTGTTAACGGTTGATTCCACGCTCTTCTATTGTATTCCCAAATTCCCTTGAGCGAAGTGTGGCCTTCGTCTTCTCAAGTTAACCTCTCTTTTTGCTCCTGGGTGGCTACAAAATTTTTTCGACCAACCCCCAGCAAGAAGAGAATAAGAATATATATATGCTACAATAGGGATCATGGACAATTAGGTCGGGCCTTCTAATTACATCTTGAGCCTAGCCCAATGTAATTAAATATTAATTCAATCCACTAAAGAATTAATATTTGCACTACCTTTCCTAATACCGTAATTTAATTAATTAATTCGGTTCCAATATTATTTGCTTATTAAATTCCCCATGTTTAAAATATCGCATGTCCATTAATTAAATAAATTACTGATAATTCATTTAATTAATATCTTTTATCCTTGATCATCCACTCAACCTTTATTTAATTATGCCGGAATAAATCCACCTGCAGGGTTTCACATAATTAAATCTTTTTGAGCTTTCAAGGGGACATCATTAACCCGAATATTATCAGGACATGGATTCCTTCAATAAATAATATCCCACCATATATATTATTTCATCACCCAAAATATAATGATATAATTCACAAGAATTATTTCATATATAAATCAAAGCATGTAAATAATATATACGTGTCAATTATTATTTCCGGATTAAGAACCTAAGCATTAATAATAACATAGAATCTCAGTTCACCTTCTTAATCAGTATAAGGGAACAATTCTAAATTTGATCCTGTTCAATATACACAAAGTATACTAGTATTATTTATTAGTCAATATAAACTAATCTAAATAATACTACAGCCATTCCAGTGGATTGTCTAACTCCACCTGTGCTGTGAACCTTATTATATTATATAAACCGTATCTAATAATCTAATATTCTGTATCCCATTTGATACTAGATTATTCACAATATATAATATTTAGTCAACATGTAAATATTTAAATGATTCTCAATTAAACCGGCCAGAAATAAATGTAAATACTTCAAATAAATATTTTCAGTATACACCAACAGCAAACACATAGCTCCATTCTTTTCTGAGATGAGCCCTCTTCAAGTTACCCAGCTTGATTGTGTCTGAGAACTTTATGAAGTCGAAGAACTCCACCACTTAATCATCCGTGAATTGTTCATCATATTTTTCCTGGTGGAGACCTAAGGCTTTACTCATATCCTCAGAAGAAAAATTGAAATCTTTACCCAACACCGTGAAGTGGATGACATATCCCAGACTACCATATTCGAGTCCAACGGTTTCAGTCACTGCAGTGTTCCAGAATTGTTCAAGAATGTCGAGATACAAAACTTGGTTCGCTGTAAGTGCTCCTTTGATATATGATTCTGACATCCACTTCACGAAGCACTTATAGTTAGCGTTTGGGGCTTCTACATCACTTGAGAGTGCGATATAGTTGGTGTTGAACTTCACAGTTGCCATTGTTTAAGAGAAAGGAGAGAATCGAACGAAGGTCGAAGAAGAAATTTAGTTTCTGAGTGCTAGGGTTTTCAGGGTTTTGGAATTTTGCTGCTTGAGAAATCGAATGAAATGAATCGAATAGATGTGGAATTATATAAGTAAATGACTTGGGTTATCGATTAAAGATATATGTTCTGTATCAACAAGTCATTCGAGAAGTATAAAACAACTATTCGATAAGTCAAGAATGGCTTATTCGATATCTCAGGCAGTTTGAAACTCACAGCTGGCAGTTATTTAACTCAGAAAATAATTCTAAGCTAAATAAAATATGTTTTTATGAGCAAAATGAAATTTTGAATATAAATCCAAAAAGCGATTAAGTGCCAGCGAGAAATTAGCCTTTTTAAATGATTCGACAACTCAAATGTTATATTCGAGAACTCGGTCATTCGAGAACTAAAATACACTATTCGAGAAGTCAGAGTGTGCTATTCGATTTCTCCAAAAGACACTATTCGAGAACTCAAGAGGGTTCTGAATAGGCCTATTCGAGAACTCGACCCATGACATAACAAGAATCATTCGAGAAGTCTGACTTATCGAACTATACTTTTTACTCATAAAACTCAATTTTCACTATGTTTTAAAATTTAACAGAAATATTCACTGAAGAATATTCTACCAAATTAAATAGTGATTCTCTCAAAATTTCATAGAAATTTCAAGCTAAAGATGTATGATTTTCAACATATGCAGCAAAATGGAAAATTTTATAAATCGTACTCTAGCCAATACTTACTTCAAAAATATTGAGCATTTAAATAAAGTAAGCATTTACTGCTGCAACAACCTAGTTGATATCTTCACTTAGCCAGAATTTGAAGAATTCAGCATTCCAATCTCACTAACCAACCTTGTGAAGGTGGCTTCATCTAATGGCTTAGTGAATATGTCAGCTAGTTGTTTATCTGTAGGAACATAATGCAACTCAATGGTTCCATTAGATGCATGTTCCCTAATAAAATGATATCTGATATCAATGTGCTTTGTCCTAGAATGATTGACAGGATTGGCAACTATAGAGATTGCACTTGTGTTGTCACACATAATTGGAATTCTGTCCAACACAAGTCCATAATCTCTAAGTTGATTTCTAATCCAAAGCACTTGAGCATAGCAACTTCCAGCAGCTATGTATTCAGCCTCAGCTGTGGAAGTTGACACAGATTGTTGTTTCTTGCTATACCAAGAGACTAACCTTTGTCCAAGAAACTGGCAGCTACCTGAGGTGCTTTTCCTATCCACTCTGCATCCAGCATAATCAGCATCAGAATAACCAACCAGATTGAACCCTGTGTCCTTAGGATACCATAAACCCAAGTTTGTAGTGCCCTTCAGATATTTAAAGATCCTTTTAATAGCAATTAAGTGTGACTCTTTTGGATTTGATTGAAACCTTGCACACAAGCATGTTGTAAACATGATGTCTGGCCTACTTGCAGTGAGGTAGAGTAGAGAACCAACCATGCCTCTGTAGACAGATATATCCACCTTCTTGCCTTTAGCATCTTCATCCAATTTGGTGGCAGTGGCCATAGGTGTCTTTGCAGGCGAGCAATCTTCTAAGTCAAATTTCTTCAATAGATCATTGATGTATTTGGTTTGACTAATAAAGATGCCATCCTTCCTTTGACTAACTTGTAATCCAAGAAAGAATGTCAATTCTCCCATCATACTCATCTCATATCTGCTCTGCATGAGCTTAGAAAATTTCTCACAAAGCTTCTCATTTGTAGAGCCAAATATGATATCATCCACATAGATTTGAACTAGGATAATATCATCACCATGCTTCTTATAAAACAGTGTCTTGTCCAGTGTGCCTCTAGTAAATTGATTCTCCAGTAGAAATTGTGATAGTGTGTCATACCATGCCCTAGGAGCTTGCTTAAGTCCGTACAATGCTTTAAGCAATCTGTAGACAAAGTGAGGGAATTGTGGATCCTCAAAGCCAGGTGGCTGTTACACACATACTTCTTTTTCCAACTTTCCATTCAGAAATGCACTCTTGACATCCATTTGATAAACCTTGAAATTAGAATGTGCAGCAAATACCAAGAAAATTCTGATGGCCTCTAGTCTAGCAACAGGGGCAAAAGTCTCATCATAGTCAATGCCTTCCTGTTGAGAGTATCCTTTTGCAACCAACCTTGCTTTGTTTCTTATGACTACACCATTTTCATCCATCTTATTCTTCAGAACCCATTTTGTTCCAACAGTGGTCCTATCCTCTGGTGCAGGCACAAGTTCCCATACTTTGCTTCTTTCAAATTGATTCAACTCCTCTTGCATAGCAATTATCCAATCAGGATCCATCAATGCATCATCAAGTTTCTTAGGCTCAGCTTGGGATAAGAAACAACCATAAAGACAGTCATTTAGAGTTGCCCTCCTTGTTCTTACTCCTGCATTTGGATTTCCAATGATTTGATCTGCATTATGTGATCTATCCCATTTCCTTGTGTGCTCAGACTGATTTCTCTGATTTGATGTTGCATCATCATCCAAATCATGATCATCTTCATTTTCTCCCCCTGTGAAATTGTCATTGTTCATAGGTGTGACTTGGGTGTTTGTTTCTTGACTGTTGACTGGCTCAAATTCTTCTCTTGCATCATCATTCACTTGAGTTTGATCAGCTACAGTTTCAACTTCAGTTTCAATCTCCTCTTCAGAATCACTTAGATTATCAAACTTTAATGGATCTTTGTCTTCATCATTGGCTTCTTCTAGTCCAGGTAGTTTGTTGTCATCAAATGTCACATTTGTGCTTTTCATAACTTTCTTTTGACTGATGACATAAACTTTATATGAAATTTTTTCCATAGAGTAGCCAAGAAAAATTCCTTCAAATATCTTTGCATCAAATTTCCCAACATATTCTGAATTGTCTTTTAACACAAAGCATTTGCTTCCAAAAGTATGAACATACTTTAGAGTAGGCTTCTTTCCAGTCATCAAGTTGTAAGGTGTCTTTCCAGTGTTTTTGTTGATAAGAGTTCTATTTTGGATATAGCATGCAGTGCTCACAGCCTCAGCCCAAAAACATGTAGGCATCTTTGCATCAAGCAACATTGTTCTAGCAGCCTCAATCAGAGTTCAATTCTTTCTCTCAACAACTCCATTTTGTTGTGGAGTCCTTGGAGCTGAGAATTGTTGAGAAATACCATTCTCTTTGCAGAATGCTTCAAGCATGGCATTTCTGAACTCTGTTCCATTATCACTTCTTAATGCAATCACACTTGCATTGTTGGCCTTTGCTTCCTTGTCAACTTTCTTTATGTGCTTAATGATTACTTGTGGAGCCTCATCCTTTGATGCTAGAAATTCTACCCATGTATACCTTGTGAAATCATCAACCATCACTAAAGCATACTTCTTTCTTCCTAGTGACATAATGTTGACAGGCCCAAATAAATCCATATGAATCAGTTGTAGGGGCTTGGTTATTGATGTCAATGTTTTTGACTTGTGGCTTGATCTTTTCATTTTTCCTTTTTGGCTACAAACAGGCTTCCTTTCCTTACTCCAGATAGAGCAAAATCACCAGTCTTCTTATGGGTAATCAAACATTCATCTTTGTCAAAATTCACCTTGAATCCTCTGTTAGTAAATTGACCAACACTTAGCAGATTGTGCTTGAGTTCCTTGACCAGTGCTACATTTTCAATGATGACATTACCAATTTCCAACTTGCCATATCCCAATGTATTACCAATGCTGTCATCTCCAAAAGCAACCATTGGGCCAGCCTTCTCCTCATAATGTGATAGCAGGGCCATATCACCAGTCATGTGATTTGAACATCCACTGTCCAGAATCCACATAACCTTCTTTTCACTTTCTTTGCCCTGCAAACACAAAGGTATTACTTCACCTTTGGTACCCAAACAAGTTTGGGTCCATGTGGCTTAGAGACAGTTTTATCATAAACAGCATGCTTATCACCTTTCTTGGTGCTAGTCTTCTTATCACTGTTTGAAGTCTTAGAATAAGGACTCTTAGACTTAGGTGACAGAGGTACCTTCCTAACTTTAGGAGGACTAGAAGACTTTGACCTTGTGTAGTGTGTGTGATCATTGTGACTGATGCAACCTTCCATGAATTGTCTTCTCAAGTTAAAACAGCTAGTCATCACATTCATGTTACATGGCATACAATCAAGTTTATCACAGAAAGGAGAGTCTCTATGTCTTAAAGGCACAGAGCAATCATAGAATGGTTTAGCAACACTACCAGATGGTTTCTTACATGCATGTGTTAGATGATTTGTACTACAACAGTTCTTACAAATTTTTCTAGGGGCATTTGGCACATAAGCATAATTGTTGTTCTTATTAATCCCTAGTTTGCCATTCCTATTCTGTTTCTTGCCAACCACTTTCTTCTCAGATTCTTGATCACCTGCTGAAACAAATTTCACAACCTTTTCTAGTCTAGGTCTACTACCTACTGGCTCCTTGGCTTTTGATTTGACACTCTCACCCTTAGAGGATGGTGGTTATTCACTTGACTGTGCCTCATCCTCATCATCCAACATTTGCTTGATGAGTAAGGCATCCTCATCAACTTCAAATGTTGGTTCTTTAAAAATTGGAGTCTCAGTCTTTTTCAAGATGTGAGGCACATTCTCCTGAACAACTTCATCTTCAATGACAGCCCTTTCCTCTGTTTAAGGGTGTCATAATCAAATCCAATAGCAGCCTTAGGTTTAGCCTGAATTTTCTCATGGTAGGACTGCATTAGACTAGATGAGTTTTTAAAGGTTTTTAATTTGAATTCATTTTCAGCTAGTTCATCCCTAAGAGCTTTCTCAATTTGACCAGCACATACAATCTTATTCTGCAAATATTCAACTTCTTTCTTAAGATTTTCTACATGCATGGCAACTAGCTCAAGTTCCTCATTCTTTTTGATCAATGATTCATTTCTAGCAGACAGTTTAGCAATTTCACCATTAGCAGCAGTCATACTAGTATGAATATTAAACATCTCAACAGATAGTTGTGCAATCATGCTTTTATATTCAGAAACAGACATGTCTATGGTAGTTAGAGACGGTACCTGAGAGTCTGATGAAGATGTCTCATCCTTGGAATTAGCCATCAAGGCATAGTTACAGAATTCTTGCTTTTCTTCATCACTGTCAGTATCATCCCAGCACTTCCCTTCAGCTATGTAGGCCTTGCCTGGTGTTTGCTTTTTGAGAGGGCCTCATACTTAGCTTCAAGCTCTAGAAACTCTCTATCCTTCTTTTTAGGCTTCTTGCATTCACTAGCAAAATGCCCTAGGTCATTGCATCGATAGCTTCTCACAGATGACCTATCCACATAGCCAGTTTTGAATTTATTCTTGTTTGGCTTCACAGGTGCTTTACACTTGTTGAATGAATGGTTTTTGGGTTTGAAGGGTTGGTTCCTCTTGAATCTTATGTTTGGAAATTTTCTGGCCATGAATGCATATGTTGTGTTTTCCATGCCATCCAGCTCTTCAAGAGTATAGAACTCTTCTTCATCTTCCTTTTCTTTAGTTGGCTCACTCACTTCAGCTTCAGTTTCTTCATCATCTACTATCTCCTCTATTCTCAGCTGACTTGTAGAAGCTTCTAGGTCTTGTAATGATTTGTTGACAATCAAGGCACATGATGTGTTTACCATCCTGCCTTGGTTGGCTTGTATAGCCCTCTTCTGAAGCAGCTCAAGTTCATGAGTTTTTAAAACCCATAGAGTACATCATATGTGATTTTGTTCAAATATCTTTCCATTAGAGAAATGACCCTCTGCTCTAGGTGATTTGGAGAGGCTAGAAAAAACTTCATATTCAGTTCTTTAGTGCTGTAAACCTTTCCATTCATCTGCAACTCAGTAACCAACTTGTGAAATCTTTCAAACATATCAGTAATGCTTTCTTTGGGCTGAGCCATGAAAGCTTCATACTGTGTGACCAGTATCTGTTTCTTGTTTTCTTTGACCTCATTAGTTCCTTCACATAAAACCTCAATATGATCCCACATCTCTTTGGCTGTTGTACATGATGCAATGTTTGCAAACATTGACATATCCAAGGAATCTATAATCAGCAACATGAGGTGACTGTCAAGAGCAACCATTCCTTTTCTGATTCTGTCCATTTGGATGGTTCCTTGGCTACATAAGATCTTGGGACAGTTATGGTTCCAACAGTCTTTTCAGGTATTTCTTGTTGAGGAACAAAGGGACCATTCTTGAGAATCTCAGGATACAAATGATGAGAAGCTTTGATGAACAACTGCATCTTGATCTTCCAGAGGTTGTAGTTTTCTTTGTCGAACTTAGGGACCTTCACCGTTCCTGTAGTCTTTGGTGTATTCGAACTCATGATCGTTTTCTGTTTGGATTAAACAGCCTGCTCTGATACCACTTGTTGAGTATTGAATACAGTAAAAGAATACAGAGGGGGGGGTGAATGGATTCTTGAACTTTTCTTCGTTCTTGAATCTTTGCAGCAAGATATGTGTTGAGTGTGTAAGATATGTAAGTGCGGATAACAAAGACAAACACAACACAATATCACTTTAATCTAATATTTTATTAGATAAATATTTTGCTACAATCTGTGAATACAAATGATAGTATTCTCAACTTCTTTTTTCTCAGTGAGATATTTCTTGTGATGTATCTGAAAAACTTAACTTCTAAGGAAGTGAGGCTGTATCCTTATAGTCATGGATACACCTACTTACAGCAATTAAGGTAGCTAAACAAATTACTTTCTAGTCTGTCTATCCTTTTTGAGTAAGCGTCCAAACGGCTACAGATTTGACTTTGCAAGGCCTGTTCAGATCCACTTCTTTAGCTCCTTGTCCCTTGACTTATCTCTCCGAGCTTCTTTGTAGGCTTTCCAACGTGCTTTATAGTACATAGTCAAATAAAGCGTCTTGGCTTGTTGCAGATTTCTGACTTGTACAATTTCTAGTAGTTTGTCTCCAAGAATGAATTCGAGAAGTGATTAAGCAACTGATTCGAGAACTAGAATTGACTTAATCGATAACTCTGAGTTCTCGAATAGTGTTATATTGACATATCAAATCACTTCTCGAATAGGTCTTTTTTCCAGGAATCCTTGAGATGTCGAATAGTGCTTTTGACTTGTCGAATCCCCGAGATATCGAATAGCTCTCCGAGTTCTTGAGATGTCGAACAGTGTATTCAGAGATATCGAATAGTGCATTCCAAGTCCTTGAGATGTCGAATGAAACTTTGACTTGTTGACTCATTGAGAACTCGAATAGAGTTATAGACATATCGAATCCCTGAGATATCGAATGAGATATCGAACAGTGTATTCAGAGATATCGAATAGTATCTTCTGAGATATCGAATTCCTGAGATCTCGAATGCTAGAGTTCTCGGATAGACAAATATACTTCTCGAATTGGTACTTAGGCAAATTCTTCATTCCTTTAAATTCCAACTGTGATTATTTGGCAGTCTTCATCTCCTTGCTTGAGGCATGAACCTTGGAACTTCTTCCAAGCATTATTCTTGACTTGATAAATACAATTACACAGATAAATTTTGATGCCTATTACAAGTACAAAACAAGTAGAAACTCTACAACTAGAGGTTCCCTTAGTTAAGAGGTCATGTAGGTAATGCATGAAGGAATTTCTACGCATGCGGAAGTATTTATAACATTTATTTGCATAGAAATCCTAATTAATCATGCATATATTTCAAAAAAAATAAGAGAATTACCTTAAATGCTTTCCGGCAACAGCTATGAACTTCAAAATTAGACCATGTTCTTCTCCTTGCAATCACCCCTCAGTATGTGGAGTGCTCTAATGGTATCCACCAAGAAATTTGATAAAGAAAGAAAAGAGAGAATAATTGGCTAATTTTGATTTAAATGCAAGAAACTCTTCTTACAAATAAATTGTTGTTGCTGGTGTGTTTTTGTGAAATCTGATATCCATGCTATATATAGAGAAACCTTAGTTGTGGTTTCTTGACTTTAATGATTATTTAGATTAATTAATCTTTATTAATTAATCAATTAATCATTAAAACTATTAAAACATGTTTATTATTGATTTCATTTAAAACAATTCTCTCTATATATTTAATATCTCAGATTAAATATATAATTATTATATTAAGAACTTTTCTTAATATTTATAATTAATTAAATCATATTTAATTAATTATTTAATTAATTATTTCTCAAATAAATAATTATTAGCCAAAATAATTTTTCTTAATCTTCAACAATATTTATTTTTATGGTGTGACCCTTTAGGTTCATAATTATGCCGGTAGTAGAAATAAATAATAATAAACTATTTATTATTATTTATACGAATTACAATTAATTCGTTAAAAATAATTATCGTTATAATTAAATTTATTCTACATCGTGAGTGATACTTTTCAATATATCGCGACTATCCGGATAATATGAATTCATTGCTAAGAATACAGAACCTATTCAGTGACTGGTTACCGTACAATAAATTCCTTCTGCCCTAACAATATCCCGATTAAATACAAGGCATAGATCTCGTGTCAAACCTTTCTAATTTAATCATATGCATTCTTTATTCTTTATGTATAGTTCATGTTAATGCAAATTAGAAACTAATTTCTAATTTCATTCACTCTGGCCAGAGATTCCTGAACTACCATATTAAGAATAGCATAGGATATTCTCTTCCTTTACTGGAAGGGGCAGATCCTTTATTGACCGTTAACTATCTCCATATATAAATTCCAATGCCCAGAATAGAACTTATTAATTGCCCTTGAGACTAAGGACTAAACTAAAGCATTGTTCATTATATACAAGATGACTCTAACAATCTCAAGTCTAAGGATACTTGTACAACCATCACTACATGAACAATTATTGACACGTGAGTAAACTCTATTAATTGTTCAAGTGATCGAGTCATGTTCAGTGAACTCATTCCTAATGAGCACCTACATACTAACTATAGTGTCACCACACAAATGCCTATGAGAACAGACATCCTTCCGAAGAAGCAAGTATAGTATGTACCGATCTTTACGGATTAACTAACTTCCAATTAGTTATCCTATGATCAGGAACAGTTTAAGTTTAGTGTTATCATCTTCTAGATCTCACTATTATAATCTCATTATAATTCTAGAAGCTTTACTCTAAACTATGGAACATCTTATTTAAAACACTTTAAATAGATAAAGCCCGTATAAAGACAAATATGTCTTTAACCAATAATCATAAAATCTACTAAGATTACAAGAAAGTTTATCCTAACTCATCATCCATGATTGGATTTAGGACACTTTTCTTTCAATCTCCCACTTGTACTAAAACCAATCACTTCGGTATCGCATACCTATCTTCACTATGTGAAGATCAAAGTAATTTTGATAAACGGCTTTAACAATGGGTCTACTACGTTGTTTATGTATGTCAATTTTCTCAATGTTGACAACCTCTCTTTCATCGATTTCTCTATTCGAATGAGAGAGCCGCAATTATGTGTTTAGACCTTAGATGGGATCACGGCTCCTTAGCATGTACTAATCTGATGCCATTGAGTTGTCATACTACAACTTAATGGCTTATTATCTGCCAGAAACTAACCCAACACAGAAACTAATTTTCCAATCCACTGTCGCAACACACTTGCAACAAAACACACCATGCATTCTGATCTAATATTAACGAATGTCTACTGCTTGAAACTATTTCAACTCACTATTTTTCACTCAGGACTATCAAATGCCCCAAACTGAATCTACTATCAAACTGATCTTGTTAAAACTTTGAGTTTACAAGATCCATCAGAGAAAATAAATATATCGCCATACTTCCGAATTATACTACAATATTTTATTGTCATCTGATCCTTTTCTCCTATGAGTAAATTGATACTTGCTTGTCACAACAAGAAACATCATTACCTGTACATATCATGTAACACATAATGGAATAATTCTTAGAGATATTCCATTCACGTGTCCTTTCTCCCATGTTCATCAGCATGAAACATCACTTGGAGTATCCATGCTAAACATTTTAGCATCCAATCAATGTACATTATTTTCCGTAAGACCTCTTATCCTAATCATGATCTATCAACATAGATCATCACCATTAGTTTATTCGAGGTATAACCCTAGTCCAAGAAGAAATTCTTTGATAGCTTAATTCTAATGAAAACCAAAAATATCAAAGGTGCATTTTTACTAATATATCCATATATATTAATATGTTACATTACTCCCACTAAACTCCTGTACCATTAAATGGATCATTCATCTTTTTGATAAAGTCAAACTATTTGACTATCTCATCAAAATTAATGTTCCATTACCGAGAAGCATGCAAGCGAAATCTTAATGGTTTTGGTCATGGCTATTCGATAAAGGTTTCTTTAAGGTGATCATATTACCTTCACTTAAACCTTTAGAACTAGCCTGACTTTAAAGGTCTTTACCTTGCCATCCAATCTCTTACAAAACCATTATAGATTCCATGACACTCTGTCACTTCTTAGAGTCATTAAAACTAAAAACATTGTCGTTATCATTTATAGTGGATATCGCATCATCGTTCTAAATGATGAAACCATAATACCCTTCTAGATTACAACAGTGTTGTTGTACAGAAAGTTCTACTACTCAAATAAGTTCCATACTTAATCCGTGATGATTTGTGGTTCTTGAACTTCATCAAGTTCACTATAGCTCCCACTGAGCCCTTGAAGGGTAAACTAATTTTTCAAAAAAAAAATGGAGTAAACAAACACTCCCAGTGTCTATAAATACTCCTTACTCAGCAAGATTGTGAAATCTTGTCCTAAACTCTGTTTAAGACTAACCACAAATCAACTCTATACAGATTCAGTCTCTAACTTATTCAACTCTTGACATAGGTTAGACAACCTCAAATCTCAAGACAATTGAGACTTGTGTTTCCTTATTCCACATCTCATGCAGACTTTAGTTAACGTATGTGGAGGATACCTCATCGAGTAGTTTGACTATTCTACTAAGTCATTTTCTTAATAAGTACCGGAATTATTGATATCATTCACTATAAACTGAACCTTGTCTAACAAGAGTCTTTAGTAAACTAATATCATGATATGTGAAATAATTCAGGAACTAACTATTTAAATATTGACAAACCTCAATCTTATTGCATGTTTCCAATACTCTTAAATAGTTCGTTGTCATACCTCAACATTCATTGAGCCTATCAATAAAACTTGGATTTTGTATTTCAACAAATACACATATCCTTATTTACATTGATCATCATTGAATGTGACAAGGTATCAAACCTGGTCCATCTCATTATATCTAGTTTGTTCAATATGAAACATATAATCCATAAGTCCAACAGCACAACAAATCAACAAGTTCTCATAATTGAAACAACAATAGTTGTTCTATTTCAATTATCTAGGACCTTATCAATGTCTAGCTATTTACTTGTCCTTTGGTTGTGATTCGTAATCCTTGAACCAAAGTGGTGTCTAATACCCAAGTAAATGATTGACTTGTTTCAATTATTAACAAACATAAATTGAAGTTGAGGTTACACTAACCTTTTACTTCCTTGATTCTGTAAGACATATCTTACATAATCCAATTCCAATATCCTATCCTTTATTAAGTGGAAGTTAATACCTTTGTTTTCTTGGCTAACATTTATTTCAAAGATTGTGTCTTTTCTACTCACCTTCTTATTCTTACAATAAGACCTCAAGATATCATCTTGATTTTATTCTTACAATGAGATTTCAAGATCACATCTTGAATTAGCTATATATCTATCTTGAAGACCAGTTATATAAACGAACAATCTAATTGATCATATAAAACAAGGTCATTGACAGAAATATTGTTAAACCATTATTTTCAATAAACAACATCGATATCTGATATCTATGTCCCTTACTTATTCATCTAACAACCCTCGTAGATCAACGAGACATCTCACTCATCGTTAGATACATCTTTCACAACTTGCGAAGATTGGTGAGTTCAAGACGAAAACAATCTATCCTACCTGTGAAAACTATTCTCACCTTTCTTGTCAATAAGTCATTGACCTAGCATCTATTATGCTATTTCTACAGTGCAGAAGACATCACACTAATATTTAAAATCTTTAAATAAAATTAACAACATAAGTAGATTATTCAATTTTATAATCTTAACACCAAATGAATCGGGTCTTTATTCATTGGTGGCTCCCACTATTTATCTAAATTATATTACCCTCTATTTTTATAATTGAGCATTCACAATGCTAGTGGGAATAGGGATCCTACTTTCCATTATATAACCTCGGCTGTAGCACGAAACATTATATAATGTTCCATAGGCAGATAACTCTTCATCAATTACATCTCATGTTATTCCCTTATTTCATTTAGCCTCTTGAATCATTGAATCACGGCTGTAGCACGTCTAAATTCAATATTCTAAGTCAAGTCAGACCCAACATCTCGTAAAATTAATAAGATTCAATAGCCCACGGCTGTAGCACGTAACGACAATTGAATTCTAATTAATTATGCGCATCTAATGTAATAGCCAAGTAATTCCTATTTTTCGAAACGAAGCCCTCGGCTGTAGCACGAAACGACAATGCCCTAAAATAAGAACCACTTTCTACCATGTTGGAAGGCTATGACCGACACAAGCCCGTTGTGCCTTAGGCCATTATATCACTTGATATTTAATTAAAGAGGGTTTTATTTTACTTAGGTCACGAAACATTTTCGTATGAACCTATAAGTCTTACGTGTTTTAATTTAATAGATAATCTAAATCTATAATGAAAACACGACTAATCCCAATATTAAATCAAGTCAAAACCATCATCTCGTACAATTAAATTAGATTTCAATAGCCCACGGCTGTAGCACGTAATGACCACTGAAATTTAAATTTGTACACATCTAATGTAATAGACAAGTACTTTCATGTTGATCGGTAACAAAGCCCTCGGCTGTAGCACGAAACGACAATGAACCGAAAACAAGAAACACTTTCTATAATGATGGAATACCATTGCCGACACAAACCCTTTTGTCTTTGGCAAATTTTTACTTGACATATTTAATATTTGAGGTTATATTATGTTACAATCATAATCATATTATAAAGAGATTCTTCTTTTTAAAATTAAATATTACAAATCAATAATCGATAATTGGTTAAATCATATTTAATTACATGTTTCACAAACACAAGAATCTCATTATTGTATACATAATATTAATATTAAACTTGTGAAATAATTTTACAAAACCTAAATCGTCTAAACTACGCCTTATGTTAATTATGTTCACCTAAATCTAGCATCGCATGGTAAACATAGGCATATATCACAAACATAAATAAACATAAACGTAGGCATGTTACAACATATAACACAATTATATACATCTCTATGTATCATCAATTGCATTAAAACAGTTAAACTATTTAAAACTGCTTTAAAACACTTTCGAAACAATTAAATAGTTCAAATTACCATTTAAAAATATGGTTTAATCATATTAAGGTTACAAAACACTTTCATTATAACCTAGATGTCTAACATGCTTAGTACGTTTAAGGAATCAGCCTAAATCTAGCATTTCATGTTCAACCTAGACATATATCATTTATATATTCATTCAATAAAACATAGGTAGACATGTTAGATCATGTAGTACAGTTTTAAACTTATGTATGGATCATTGGTTGTGTTTAAAAGTCGTTAAACAGTCAAAACTGGTCTTAAAAACACTTCCGGAAGCTATAATCGTTTCAAAATTATTTTTATAAAATTATTTGACCCCTCCATTAGAACTTACTCGTCAATACGAATCCACCGGCACCAACCACGCCTCGAAAGGAGCTTCCACGCGCCCGCACGCGCCTACCGAAGTCTCTGTCGAAAATGACGCCTTGTAACGCATACTGGAACAGCGTTACAGACCTGTTGCGCAATTCCATCTTGCGTGACACAACTGTAACGCATTCCAAACATGCGTTACAGACCACGTCTGGCGTGCGGACCCAACCCCACGTGTAGTTCAGCCGGCAGTATATATAAAATTTCCAGCCCACTATCAAAGTAGGCCCAGGTAATTATAGTCAAGCCCGCCATCTTTGAAGCCCACCAGCATATATTTTATATATATATTATTTAATAACTGATTATAATTATTAATTTCAAATTTCTTTAAAAATTAATAATTAATAATCTGTTCATTCAAAAAAATATAATAAAAATATCCTGATTCTCTACAACACTTGTAGAATCTAAATCCAGAGTCATTTTATTTCAAAAAATTAATTTCGAATTAATTCATAATTAATTTGATTATAGCCTCCATGAACTTCAAAAATTCATAATAAATCCATACAAGCTTTAAAAATTCTCAAATTTTTTCTGGGAATCTATATGCATACAACCTATGCTCTGATACCATTGAAGGAATTTCTACGCATGCCGAAGTATTTATAACATTTATTTGCATAGAAATCCTAATTAATCATGCATATATTTCAAAAAAAATAAGAGAATTACCTTAAATGCTTTCCGGCAACAGCTATGAACTTCAAAATTAGACCATGTTCTTCTCCTTGCAATCACCCCTCAGTATGTGGAGTGCTCTAATGGTATCCACCAAGAAATTTGATAAAGAAAGAAAAGAGAGAATAATTGGCTAATTTTGATTTAAATGCAAGAAACTCTTCTTACAAATAAATTGTTGTTGCTGGTGTGTTTTTGTGAAATCTGATATCCATGCTATATATAGAGAAACCTTAGTTGTGGTTTCTTGACTTTAATGATTATTTAGATTAATTAATCTTTATTAATTAATCAATTAATCATTAAAACTATTAAAACATGTTTATTATTGATTTCATTTAAAACAATTCTCTCTATATATTTAATATCTCAGATTAAATATATAATTATTATATTAAGAACTTTTCTTAATATTTATAATTAATTAAATCATATTTAATTAATTATTTAATTAATTATTTCTCAAATAAATAATTATTAGCCAAAATAATTTTTCTTAATCTTCAACAATATTTCTTTTTATGGTGTGACCCTTTAGGTTCATAATTATGCCGGTAGTAGAAATAAATAATAATAAACTATTTATTATTATTTATACGAATTACAATTAATTCGTTAAAAATAATTATCGTTATAATTAAATTTATTCTACATCGTGAGTGATACTTTTCAATATATCGCGACTATCCGGATAATATGAATTCATTTCTAAGAATACAGAACCTATTCAGTGACTGGTTACCGTACAATAAATTCCTTCTGTCCTAACAATATCCCGATTAAATACAAGGCATAGATCTCGTGTCAAACCTTTCTAATTTAATCATATGCATTCCTTATTCTTTATGTATAGTTCATGTTAATGCAAATTAGAAACTAATTTCTAATTTCATTCACTCTGGCCAGAGATTCCTGAACTACCATATTAAGAATAGCATAGGATATTCTCTTCCTTTACTGGAAGGGGCAGATCCTTTATTGACCGTTAACTATCTCCATATATAAATTCCAATGCCCAGAATAGAACTTATTAATTGCCCTTGAGACTAAGGACTAAACTAAAGCATTGTTCATTATATACAAGATGACTCTAACAATCTCAAGTCTAAGGATACTTGTACAACCATCACTACATGAACAATTATTGACACGTGAGTAAACTCTATTAATTGTTCAAGTGATCGAGTCATGTTCAGTGAACTCATTCCTAATGAGCACCTAACTAACTATAGTGTCACCACACAAATGCCTATGAGAACAGACATCCTTCCGAAGAAGCAAGTATAGTATGTACCGATCTTTACGGATTAACTAACTTCCAATTAGTTATCCTATGATCAGGAACAGTTTAAGTTTAGTGTTATCATCTTCTAGATCTCACTATTATAATCTCATTATAATTCTAGAAGCTTTACTCTAAACTATGGAACATCTTATTTAAAACACTTTAAATAGATAAAGCCCGTATAAAGACAAATATGTCTTTAACCAATAATCATAAAATCTACTAAGATTACAAGAAAGTTTATCCTAACTCATCATCCATGATTGGATTTAGGACACTTTTCTTTCAATGCACAGCATTACAAACAATTAGGCTTGTTATTAGATGAATTCAGGCATGCCTCTGTGACTAACACTAAGGAATGTTGTCAGTAATAAAGCATCTTTTATAAGATGAAGAGCTTACTGTCCGAGGATTAAGGAAAGGAAACTTATCTGTAGCTGACATGAATCTCAATCAAAGGTGAAGTCAACTATGTTTAAATCTGAAGCTTCATCAAATATGAGTTCAGCTATGACTTAAGGAGATCTCACACTTGAATGTCAAATCAAGAGATTCTTTCCTGGAAATCGAATGAGTAAAGGAGACTGCCTCATCTGGAATTAAAGCATAATGAAATTTTGAGGCAGGTCATAAAAGGGAAGTAAAAGAAGCATCACACAGAAGTTCTACATCAATGTAAAATATACTTTAGTGATGGTGACTGATGACTTATCCTTACAAACAAGTTGTTATTCAGACAATCTGAAGACTGAAGAACACTAATGTTGATTGATCACATTTTATGGACTTGATCAACATGAAGTGATTGAAAGTCTTAGTGATGTTCAACAACTTCTAGCTCCCAGCTATCAATGGTTATGATGATTCAGATCCAAGCAATATCATCACTGAGAATCTTCATGTAAACCCAGCAACAGCTTAGGGGGGGCAACTGAAGGATCAAACAGTCAACTCAACACCATATTGAAAATCATAGGACACTATGAGAACATGTCTGCCAAGATAAAGAATATTGACTCAATTAATTCTGTGTCCTAGTTCTTAGTGCTCCTAATGGTGGAAGTAAAAGACTAACAGAGTATCAAGTACTAATGATTATTTCTCTAGTTTTCTTTTTGAAAAAGAAACTAAGAAAGTTACAAAGGCTCTGAAAGATCCAGATTGAGTGATTGCAATGCAAGATGATCTCAATCAGTACAAAAGGCAGATTGAAGGGAAGCTGGTATCCAGACCAAACAACAAGACTGTATTTGGTACAAGGATAACCAGAAGTCTAACTGGAATAGCGCCAATGAATACGGAATCGTCTAATTGCCCAGAAAGGCTCCTCGGAGGATCGGACGGAATCTACGGGATTAGAGTTCAAGGACAGTGCAATAGTGATGTGTTGGCGTGCCAAGAACCCTATGATGTGATTTAATCAAGTATATATGACATATATCCTCTAACAACTGTGGCCTCTAAGGCTGCCATATCTCTCAAGTGGGTCTAAATCTGACCCATGCAAGATTTTGGTCACAACATATATATATATATATATATATATATATATATATATATATATGTATATATATGTATGTATTTAAAATAATTTACAATAAATAACACTTTACATAAAATTTAAAAAAAAATTGTGAAATGAATTTATATATTATATGGAAAATATTAAATTAAATAAGAGTGAATGATGATTTTTTTTGAATAATTTTAAAATGAGCAAATTTTGAAAAAAAAAATGTTTTCAAAAATTAATTAATTAGAAAATTTGTGTAAAAAAAAAACAGTACGTAAAAAAATATTTTCAAAAGGGTGCAAATTGTTGGGATAATTAAAGTTTTAAATGTAAAGTTTATCGAATTAAAGTATGAGACCAAAAGGAAAAACACCCAAAGATAAGGGATGCAAAGTGATGTGTAATTGTACGTAAAAAGATTAATTTACCCTCGTTATTTAACGTTAACGGTTTGACTTGACGGAATGCAATCAAAAGGGTGCAAAGTGTGACGATAATTAAAGTTTTAAGTGTAAAGTGTAACAAATTAAAGTATGAGACTAAAACGAAAAAACACCCAAAGATAAGGGGTGTAAAGTGCGAAAAGCTTTAAATCTAATAATAGTGACATTGTACATTAGTTTCTTCCGTGAGCTTAATTTCCTTGTGTGTACCTCTGCAAGTCTTTCTGTTAATCTTTTGCTGCAACATATGTGGTTTGTGATAGTTTTACTAAATTTCAGCCAACTATATTTTCATACGTATTTGGATTCTTTTGTGCATTTCTTCATGAAATACGATTCAATGGTAGAAACTATGATGTGTGATAACAGAAAAGATGGACTAAAGTTAATTTGTCGATGATTATTATTAAATCAATTTCAAATCTTTTAGTACGTGTTATACGAGTAGTTCATTACAAGAAGGAAATATCTGCAGCAAACTAAAATCTGAAAACAGAAAATGTTATCACGGAGTAATATTTAGATATGATAGTATTGACGATGTACATCAGTTTCTACCTTGAGCTTTTATTTTCTTCTGTTACTAGCTATGCAATTCTTTAGCTTCATCTTTTGCCACGGCATTTGTAGGTTTTTTGACATGTGCCCTGTAACTCTTAGTTCCTGTAATGAGTAAGGAGCTCTAACCATCTTCAGTTCTGTAAGGTTGCACATTATAGATTATACAAAGTAATAGATATAACAAAAAAAATTAAATGCTGATGCTTCACTTTTGGTTTTTATTTGAAAAAACTCAAATAACAGTTATCGTGGTCATCTACTTCGTATATAAACGTATGTGAGGACATTCAAGTGACTACAGAACAGAATGGTCCTTTGTTTTGGCCTTTGAGTTGTACTGAATATTAGCTAACCTTAATGCTTATTTTAGGTAAGTGTTTCTTGTTTAAGTAATAAGTTCACTGAATAGGAGACAAACTTGGGTTATGCTTGCAGCTGATGATGGACCAGGATCACTTCGTGAAGCATGTCGTAAGACAGAGCCACTGTGGATTGTCTTCGATGTCTCAGGCATCATTGAGCTTTCATCTTATCTAAGCGTGTCTTCGATTGTCTTTTGCACAGTGTAGTGTGACAAAATCAGTTTAAGGACATGTCGGATAATTGTTTTTTTTTTTGCTCTTGTCCAACAGATGCCACTCCACAAACCGGGACACAGCAATGCTTATTGATTGGAGCAGAGCCTTCTCATATATATTGAAGATAGATGTACTAGAGTAATTGATTTTTCACCACTGTTTTTTTGATGGAACAAGACAAAGACAACCTCTGGTTCGATTTGAAAAAGTTCGACTTTACAATACTTTCGGCATGGATCATGCAGTTTAGACATATTCAGAATTGCAGATATAATAATTTCCTTTATGTGGAACTTTAATGTAATTATAATTTCAACACACAATGTCATTTCTTTATTCTGTTCATTTCCTGCCTTTTGCCTGTGTTCAGATTTATACTCTCACTGAGAGTATAAATTTTTTTCAGTAATATTTATTCAGAAATATTTTTTCCCGAAATCTTTATTCGGAAATATTTTTTTCCGAAATATTTATTGGGAAATATTTTTTTCCGAAATATTTATTCGGAAATATTTTTTTCCGAAATATTTGTTCCGAAATATTTTTTTTCGAAATATTTATTCGGAAATATTTTTTTCCGAATTATTTATTCGGAAATATTTTTTCCCTAAAATATTTATTCGGAAATATTTTTTCCCAAAATCTTTATTTGGAAATATTTTTTTCCGAAATATTTATTCGGAAATATTTTTTTCCGAATTATTTATTCGGAAATTTTTTTTCCGAAATATTTATTCGAAAATATTTCCAACTCGGGCCAACTCGGTGTAGACACATCAAAAAGACGCTTCACAATGAGAATCTCTGTATCAATTGTAATATGGATATGAAAATATGGATATCACATATTTAATCCAAATTAGATCCATATTTAAGCTAAAATATGTGATTTTAAACCAATCCAAATCCATTTAAAATGTGTGATTTTTTATTGGGCCAAATTTTGAAAAATGGTTTGGTTTGGACTGGATATATGGTTTTGAATCCATATTGCCGGGTCTAACTCTCAGTGCAACATCTGTGAAGCAGGAGAGAAGAAAAAAGCGTTTGATTTTTACCCAGAACAGGTGAACTGACCAATTTTTGAGTTCTTATATTGGTTCAAGGTCCTGATTCCAAATATCATTGTTATCATAATTAGTATGGAACTTTCTGAAAGTCATTAGGATTATACGAAAGTGAAAGTTTGGTAATTAATAGATCGTGTCTTTCTTGCTTAAAAATGATTGTTATCAAATCACCGTCCACCGATCAACTAAACACGTCCACACGTTTTTCATCCTCTTCCGCTTCGCACAAACTCCTTTTTTTAAAAAAAATATGCAACCTCGCATGTGAAATTTTTCGTAAATTCCCAGTCTCCTTTGCTACTGAAAATTCTCACCCCATTCATTCCAATTAACAGAGTGTTGTAAGTGTCCTGCTACTGAAAATCCCACTCTCAACAACCAAAACTTATTACTCCTAAGATTTGAATTGCCAACGTTAATGTAGTTCATCTCCTTCGTCCACGGTTTATCGCATCATAAGCTGTTCATCAGTCATCTCAGGCATTTCATCAAACAGGTAAAAGGTGCAAGTTAATTCAGGAAGTAATCACAATCTTAGCATTGTGGTGGATCAATGATGTAAGTCCCGTTATTCAATAATGAACTGGGTCAACTCGGCAACTCGGAGCTTGTAGATGGTAGTCTCCCCGTGCCTTTGGTCACTGTGTTCTACCTGGATAGGAGTGGTCTGGTCTACTCCACTAGCTTTTTATCTATAATTTATTATTTCTTTTATGGATTTTGGAAAATCTCTCTACCTTGAAATTGGTGGACGTGGGAATATTCCTGCTTTCTAGAAAATCTTGTCATATGACATGGTAAGAATGTTTTATTAGTAAAAGGTTAGTTTTTTCAGAAAGGTTAAAGAATTGGTTTATTCTCGAAAAGTTCATAGTTTTTGGATTCATGGCGGAGCAACGAAATGAAATTCGCGAAATGGAAGAAAGTTATTCAAAATTCTCAATTGAAGATGAAGATCAAGGAGGGATAACGTATGAAGAAGATTCACCAGTGTCAAGCGAGATCGACACAAGGTGGTGCTTTGTAGGGAGGTTTTCAAGCCATGCAGCATAAAATGGCTTCCTTATGGCGTCCGGGGAAAGGTATGTACGTGAAACAATTAGATGCTAATCGTTTTTTGTTTCAATTTTATCACGAAAATGACATTAAACGATTTTGTGATGGGAGCCCATGGACTTTTGGTCGCTTCCATTTAGTTTTTGAGAGACTGAAAGAGGGGATGGATCCAAGAACAGTGATCATAAACAACCTGGAGATTTGGGTTCAACTACATGAATTGGGGACGAGTTTCATGTCCCAACCAGAGATGCACAAAAAGCCTGGACCCGGAAATCTTGTCCGGCCCGATCCGGTCAAAATCTGGTCAAAGCCCCGCCCGGAAAAGCCCGGCACGGGCCGGGCCGGGCTTAGGGTCTTCAACGGGCCCTATATTTTTAGGCGAAGCCCGGCCCGGCCTGGCCCGGCAAAAGCCCAGGCTTAGCCTGGTCTTTTGAAAAGCCCGGGCTTCGGCCCGGCCCGGAAAAAAGCCCGATTAAAGCCCGAATAGAATCCGATTTTTCTTATATATTTACATATATATTTATGTATTCACACTTATTACAAATATAAAACACTTCAAACGCATATATATTAACATGTTCATTACTAAATATATTATCTGAATACTTTAATTTATCATACATGAATAAAATATATACCAAGTATACATGTAATCCGTTGATTTATCAAAAAATCAATGAACGATCGAAAGATTGTCAATATTCATGTTGGTGGTTCAACAATTGTATAAAATATATGTTTTGTATATATTTATTTATAATAATAATAAATAAAAACTTATCGAATTTGCAAGAAATCGGCTCTATCTAGCTCGGGCCCGAATAAAAGCCCGGCCCGACCCGGTTCGGACCCGAATAAAAGCCTGACGCGGCCCGCCTCGAGGGCCGAAAAAGGCCTAGATATTTCTCGAAAGCCCGACCCGGCCTGACCCGGTCAAAGTCAAAGCCCGGACCGGGCTTTGACCGAAAAGCCCGGGCTTTTCAAGGCCCGGTCAAAGCCCGGCCCGGTGGGCTTTATGTGCATCTCTAGTCCCAACGCGTTGTTTCAGATATGGGGAATTACATAGGCAAGTTCGTGGAAGCATATGTGAATAATTTTGTTGGTGTCTGGCGAGACCACTTCAGAGTCAGAGTGTCATTACCCCTGAATGTTCCGCTAAAGAGGAGAATGAAGCTGAGGAAGAGTGCGACAGAATGGTGTTGGGTCAACTTTAAATATGAAGATGTACCCACCTTTTGCTTTATCTGTGGATTGATTGGTCATAGCGACAAGTTTTGTGACAAGTTATTCGAGTCTCAGGGAGATAATGGTTCATGGATGCGTGCAGATCCAAAACGGCATTCGTATACTGTGGGGAACAAATGGCTGAGGCCTGGTGGTGTGGCTTCAATGAGCAACGAAGGAGAAAAGGAGGGTTTTAAGACAACGGGTGTGGAAGTAGCATTTGGGTTCAGGGATAAGGAGAAATCTGGGATTGATACAACTGCAAATTCTCATGACAATTTACCAACCATATCCGACAATCTTGGAGTGTCAAGGGTTGTTCAGGACAATATCCAAAACAGAGAATTAATACCTTCAAAAAGTATTATCACGACTGATGATAATAACCATTTTAATGAAATTATTTCCATGGTCCCAAAAAGAAGGAGGCTGACCCATGAAAATACAAGCCCAGTTGAAGAATCAAGTAACATGCCACATGAAGAGGAGATGACCGATACCACACAAGAAGCTCAAAAGAACCAAAAAAACTTGCTTTTGGCGGGTACTGCATCGCAGTCCCGCTAATCATCATGAGTATCATCAGCTGGAACTGCAAGGTATAGGGCCACCTTGGAAGCTATAGTTCCTACAAGACGTTATACGTCAACAAAGGCCTAATTTTGTGTTTCTATGCGAGACGTTAAGTAACAAAAAGAAGATGGAATGGGTGAGAACTAGGATTGGCTTTCAGGGTCTGTTGGTTGTGGAGGCTCAAGGGAGGAGCGGAGGCCTAGCCTTGTTGTGGAAAGACCAGGATCAAGCTCAACTGCTAAGTGTGTCAAACAATCACATTGACGTGGTAGTTTCAGTTAATGGTATGATGTCTTGGCGCCTTACGGGGCTTTACGGAGAACCTGATAGGAGCAAGAGAAGATGTACTTGGGAGCTTCTGAGAAATTTATCTAGAGATTCTAACCTGCCTTAGTGCATTATTGGCGATATGAACAATATCTCTTCACAATCTGATAAGAGATGTGGAGCTCTTTACCTTCAATGGCTTTTAGATGGATATAATGACACTTTGGAGGACACTGGCCTAAAAGATATAGACCTTTATGGGTATCCGTTTACTTGGGAAAGAGGCAGAGATATAGACTCTTGGCTGGAGATTCGTCTAGACAGAGCTCTAGCAACAAATAGTTGGTTTGATTTATTCCCGGATGCCAAACTCTATAACTTGGAAGGCTCGTCTTCAGATCATAGTGCCATTTGTTTGGAGGTATTATATAGAAGACCAAGAAGAAAGAAGAAGGTTTTTAGGTTTGAAAATGCGTGGTTGACAGAGCCATTGTGCAGCACTATTGTTCGAGATAACTTGGAATCTAATGCTCAGTTCGATATTCAACAAAAGATTCATCTATGTGCTGAAAACTTGAGTGTATGGGGACAGGAATTAACAGGTTGTTTTAATAAAAGAATTCGAGAGTGCCATCAGAAATTGAAGTCTCTCCGCAGAAAACGGGATATACAATCAGTGAAAGAATATAGAGATACAAAGCACCAACTCTATTTAATCCTTGATCAAAAGGAGATTTTCTGGAGACAGCGATCGAAGCAACTCTGGCTCAGTGCTGGCGACAAAAACAAAAAGTATTTCCATGCAGCGTGTAATAAACGCCAAAGAACAAATCGCATTGCTAAATTGAAAGATGAGTCAGGAGAGTGGCTAGACTGGCAGAGTGGACTTCAGTCCCTGGTTCAGTCGTTTTATTCGAAGTTATTTACAGCTGCACAAGCTGATTTTGAGGAGGTAGTGAGCTGTGTTTCTCATAATATTTCACAAGAGCAAAACAGGGGTCTGACTGTAGAGGTGACTCGAGAAGAGGTGAAAGTTGCTCTATTCCAAATGCATCCGGATAAAGCTCCGGGACCGGACGGGATGACCCCGGCTTTTTTTCAAAAGCACTGGCACATAGTTTGAGAGGATATTTATAAGCTAACGAAGCAATTTTTCGAGACAGGAGAAGTGATGCAAGGGCTGAATGACACTAATATTGTTTTAATTCCGAAAAAGAAAAATCTGATAGTGGTAGGAGATTTGAGGCCGATTGCCTTATGTAATGTTCTCATGAAAATTATAACCAAGGTAATGGCTAATAGGATGAAAGGTTCGTTGAAAAATGTGGTGGCAGACACTCAAAGTGCGTTTATACCGGAACGGCTTATTTCGGATAACATAATGATCTCGTATGAAATCATACATTATTTGAAAAGGAAGAAAGTCGAAAAGGATGGATTTATGGCCTTGAAACTTGATATGAGTAAGGCATATGATCGCAATGAGTGGGATTTTTTGAAAGCGATTTTACTCAAGATGGGTTTTTCTCAGTGGTGGGTCCATTTGGTTCTTCAGTGTGTCTCCATAGTTGCTTATACAATCAATCATGGTGAATATGAAATATGTTCCATTCAGCCATCTAGAGGAATCAGGCAGAGGGCTCTCCTCCCTCTTGAGAAAGTATGAAGCAAAGAAATGGATTCATGGTGTTAAAATATGCAGAAAAGCCCCTACTGTTTCCCACATATTTTTTGCAGACGACTCCTATTTATTCTGCAGAGCTGACCCAGAGGAAGCTTTGAAAGTGCAAGAACTGTTGGGAATTTATGAAAGAGCTTTAGGCCAACAGGTGAATAAAGAAAAATCATCAATCTTTTATAGCTCAAATGTCTTGCAGTACAATAGACAGCCGGTTGGTTCTATTCTTAAATTGTCAGAGGCGTCTGAGCACTCAACGTATCTTGGATTACCTAACATTATCGGCAGGAATAAGTCAGCAATTTTGGGTTATTTAAAAGACAAATTTGATACGAAGATTCGAAGCTGGGATAGTAATTACATCTCTAGGTCAGGTAACGAAATCCTGGTGAAGCAGGTAGCTCAAACTATGCCAAGTTATGCCATGAACGTTTTCTTGTTACCCTTGGAGATCACTAGGAACATTGAAAAATCTTTAACGAAATTCTGGTGGAACTCGACTCATTCGTACAACTCAAATCTAAGCTGGATGTGTTGGGACAGATTGTCTAAGCACAAGAATGCAGGAGGTATGGGATTTCGTAATTTTCGTGATTTTAATGTTGCAATGTTGGGTAAACAATTATGGAGATTGGCTACGAATCCTCAAAGCCTAGTTTCGAGAATTTATAAAGCCAAGTATTTCTTAGAAACTGATGTTTACAACGCTGAGCTTGGACACAACCCCAGCTTTATTTGGAGAAGTTTACTGGAAGCAAAAAACTTACTCATTGCAGGTCTTCGATGGCGGATTGGTGATGGAACAAGTACTCAAATTCTTTATCAGCCTTGGTTGTTATCTGATGAGAATCCGTTTATTACATCGATCACTACTCCTCTGCAAGGCAATACAGTGGCTTCTCTCATGTGTGTTGATAAAAAAGAATGGGATGTGGAGGTGCTGACAGATGTGCTTAATGTGAGGGATCGTGATTGTGTTCTTCAGATCCCATTGTCTGAATCGAATCATGAGGATAAGTTATACTGGAGATTTGAAGAATCGGGTAATTACTCAGTTAAATCAGCCTATAGATTTCTTCAGCTGCAGAAAGGCAATTGGAATCCCGAGGAGTCGAATAAATTTTGGCAAACCGTTTGGAGCATCAAAGCTCCACCGAAAGCTCTAAATCTGGTTTGGAGAGCTTTGTCTGACTGTCTACCAACCTTGTCTCAGCTTCATTTAAAACGTGTCCCAGTACAAGTTAGATGCCCAAACTGCCATCAAGAGGTTGAATCTATCATGCATAGTCTGGTGACTTGTCAGTACGCACGACAATGTTGGACAGTTTTATTGCCAGAGATTCAGTTCTATGATGGTACTACGTTTAAGGAATGGTTGGTATTTATCTTTAATACAGTTGATGTTAGGAAGTATGCTGAAGTTATAACATTTT
The DNA here is from genome assembly GCA_036435485.1 of Saposhnikovia divaricata. NCBI lineage: Eukaryota > Viridiplantae > Streptophyta > Magnoliopsida > Apiales > Apiaceae > Saposhnikovia > Saposhnikovia divaricata. The sequence continues at coordinate 203,762,546 of CM071601.1, read as the reverse complement.
GCTGGTCTTTATGGAGGTCAAGAAACGACCTAGTCTGGAATCACAAAACCACGAAGATCAATAAAACAGTTGCAGCAGCAAGGTAGTATCTTGCACAATGAAACGTAACCCAAAGTCGATCTTTTACTACTCCTCTCCAGCCTCTGGTTCAAGGAGACGGAGCTACAGTATGGGTTAAGCCCCAACCAAACAAAATCAAGATATCAGTTGATGCAGCTGTGTTTGAAGATCGAGGCGGTGTCGGATTTGGTTTAGTGGCCAGCGATTCAGAGGGCGAACTGATTGAAGCTACAGCTCTAGTTCATCCGAGTCTAGTTTCTCCAGTGATAGCAGAAGCCATGGCATTCAAGGAAGCTCTAAGATGGATGGACGTTAGAGGTTGGCATGATGCAATAGTGGAATCTGATTGCTTGACTGTGGTGCAGGCAGTCAGAAGTCGAGTGCCAATGAGATTATATTTCGGTTTGATCATCGAATATTGTCGTCGTCTTCTGCAACGTTTAAACAAAATTAGCTTGTTTTTTGTCAAGCGATCTGCTAATATGGTTGCTCATCATGTGGCAAGAGAGTCATATTATTTGTCAGGTCGTAGTTTCGATAGGAGTTCTGTTCCTAATTCGATTCAAAATTTTATATCCTTGGATTTGAATACGTAATAGAACCTCAGCTTTTCGTCAAAAAAAAATGATTGTTATCATAATTTGTATTGTGCTCTCGGACATGAAATTATTTTTACAAATACCACTTTTTCTTAAAAAAAAACCATTTTATCATCTTCTCAAAAAATTTTAAAAAAAAATATTTTGTGAAAATACCAACTTTTACAAAATATTTGCAAAAATACATTCTGTAAACAAATCAACCAAATGCAACCTGTTTTTACATATTTCTGAAAAATAATTGGATGGATTTTGATAATTGCCTATTCGATTCCGACGACCTGTACTAATACTCTTGTATACAAAAAGCATTTTATCCTTATACGATTTTGGAAGTATATATATATATATATATATATATATATATTCAAGTGAGACCCTCTTATTGTGAGAATTGCATACTGGGCCATAAATTAGGCCCAATAACTCGACATGTACAAATAAGTATATCATGCGTCAGTGACACTACCAACATCGTGCGTCACTCCATTCTTCCACCACTGAACTATTCCACCATTCATCGTACTAAACTCCACCACAACAATACTCCCACCACCATGTCGCGCCACCACTACCAAATTCACCCAACCTAAATTAAAATCACTAATTCAAATAAAATCACCAAAATACAAATCACCACCACCGTCATAGTATCACCATCATACGTCATCACCATCATACGTCATCGTCACATCGCTACAAGCTATAACGTGAAATTCAAAGGCAAATTACTAAAAATTGAACTACAATCACCACAACAAAATCACCAAAATCAAACTGAACTCATCACTGCCATCATCACCACCCCTAAATCACTAAAAATCAGACCCCAAAGTATCAAAGTTTAACTCAAATCACTAAAAATTATTGGCAAATCACTAAACTTAAAACATAAATTACCAATTTGTTAAATGCAAATATTAGATCTGAACGATGCTTCCATTAAAGTAGAGGTCGTGATAGTGGGGTGAGAAGATGAAAAAATGTAAGGAACAACGACGTTGAAATCTTCTTTTACCATAAATGATTTGTGTATATAAAGACGTGGTTTAAATGTATGTATGCATTTAACTACCACCATCGGATCTGCAAACTCCGGTGATTTGATCGGAACCGTCAAATTGATATATGATCGGAGAGAGGAAGAGATTAAAGGTTGGAGTAGGAGACTCATGGTATAAAAAAATGAAGAAAGAGTGAACAGTGGTGATAGTTGTCGAGGTGTGTTGACGGAAGTGAATGAGATGGTGGGAGGAAAGAGATAGCAAAAAGAAATGAAGTCAGATCTAGTTTCTGCAATTTACGTGGTCATAAAAAATTAATGGCTGAGATTTGTTGTCAGTTCTCATTATAAGTGGGGGTCTCATTTGAGCACTTGCCTATATATATATATATATATATATATATATATATATATATATATATATATATATATATATATATAGCCTTATTCTAGTAGAAACCTCTCTTAAGCTAAAAACTAGAAACTAACTAAAAAAATATCTAAATCGCGTCGGAATACAAACTGATCGTTGGGAGATACAGAAAATACAGTGAAGTCGAGACTCATCGATTGACGGGAAAAATCAAATTAAAAACGGAGGGGATTAGGTGGGATATGCATGTGAGGGTGCATTCTATTTGTGTGTGGTGTCTCTAGCGGGGCGGCCATTAGATTAGATTGATCTAAAGGCTTAGATTAGTTTCTAGTACTAGCCTAAGAGATGTTTATATTAGAATAAGACCATATATATAGGCTCTTACTCCAATAGAAACCACTTTTAGTTTCTAGTTTTTATTCTAAGAGTGGTTTCTATTAGAGTAAGAACCTATATATCATTTATTATAATACCTGATTCTACCCAAGTATACAGTTCGATGATGGTCAACGAGCAGATCAGATCTTTGAATTAAAAGAATCTCTCCCTGTTCAAAGTTGTTCACCGGAAACCACCGCAAACACAAATGTTGACCACGCTTTTCACCACCAAATCTCACCTCACTCTCCTCACGCTCCTTATAATCATCTTCTCCTCACTCTCATCTGTCAAATTGTACCACTCCCAAACCAGATCTGTAAATTTTGATTTTTCCGATGGGCTCTTTGAAGTTGGAAAAAGCTCAGTTCATTCTCTCTCGCGCATCGATATATAATTGATGTCTAGTTAAACACCCCGAATTATCGAATGTGCTCCTCCAAATTGATAGTTTAGACCAACAGTTGGGGACTTTGCAGCTGAAGTTGCTGCGGGGATTATCTCATTAAGCTCATTATCTGAAGCTTGCAATGCCTGAAAGTTCCCTCCAAAGTTGCTCATGTTTGATGGCGACACAGAAAAGTTATAGTTGGAACCTGTAGTGGTAGGAGACACAAATGAAGGAGAAGCTACATTGGAAGCAAGGTTGTTATCTCCAAGCATATAAAAATGTGATAGGCTATAGTCGTTGGAGGTGTTGTTACTGTTGTTGTTTGATGCTGAAGGGATGTAGTACGATGTGGGAATATCATGAGAATCTAAGTCTTCGGTTATTACTTTAAGGTCAGTTTTGAAGTTTAGTAGATAAGCAGATGGTTTAAATGAGTCATGGCGATGAGGCGGTGAGGTTGCCTCAAAGGTTTGAAGTTGTGGCTAGGAGTCAGCAGGGGTCTGTTGCTGCTGTCCAGAATCCCGGGAGGCGGTTATATGGTCTTCAATATCATCCTGAGAGACTGTTTGGGATGTAAAATAAGTGGCGGGAGTTTTGTTTGGTTGACCGGACTCTAGCCGGATTCCGGAAAATTCCGATGACCTTCAACCGGTGTTATTCATGTTCTTGTGATTTAAACAAGTGGCTGTAGGAGTAAGTTGTGGGAAAACTCGGAGATTAGCTTGACTTTTGGAAACCAGTGGGTTTTGTGTTTAATGGTGATAAAGCTCAGAATGATTTGTTTGTGTGTATAAACTCCACAAACCAGGTTTACATCAAACTACATTAACGGCTTGATATATTGGTTTATTAGTGTGTACCATCTGAAATCTGAATTAGCAATTGCTTTAATAACTTTTATTTGTCCTTCATGTAATTATTGCACTGCGCTAAGGTGTTTTGTGAGTACTTGTTTTGCAGTAATTGTCTTTGAACTAGATGCGAGAATGTCATCTTCTTATCTAGGAGCTATGCTCAGCACCAATCAGGGATATTTATTTGTTTAGTGGGTTCATCAGTATTTCGGCGAGAGGGCACTCTTTTCCCCCCTTGAGTTTTTTTCCCATTGGGTTTTACTCTTGTGGGGTTTTTAACGAGGCCCTTTTGCTAGGAATAATAGTGGTTCGGCATTTGAGGATCAGACAGTTTTTGTAGAAGCTTCAGTGGTGGATTGGGATGATACTCCTATGGTTTTGATGATCACATTCAGCAAGCTATTTGATTGTAGTTTGATATAAAACATCGTGTTATGCTTGTATTGTACTAACGTGGTTTTGCAGGGTATATTAGCCTACTGATTGTTTACACAGAATATACAAACAGCAAGCCATTTGGTATTACAACAGAGAGAGTCTGGCAAGCCATTTGCACACTGACAGTTCACAAACAGCAAGCCATTTCTGACAGTCAGTCACAAACAGCAAGCCATTTGCAACTGCCAGAATTTCTGAAGATAAAGATCAAGTTCGATTCTCAAGGATTTATTTCAGGAAATATATTGTGAGGGCTCTTTATTATATAATACGTATATAATATATTCTAGAGCTCAAATCTTTTCAAATATCTTTCTTTAAAACAAAATCATAAAACTTATAGGAGTTTCCTTATTTAAAAGATTTCTTTCTTTCAAAATCTCCTATACGCGTTTTTATATCTATACAAATCAGAAGGGTTAAGCTTTCATCGATCTCTTTCTTTCAAACCTTCTGTCAAACGTTCATAAGAACGTTTGTAAAATCTCTAACCAATTGAACGTTGGAAATTGATTCTAATCGTTCGAATAATTGGTGATTGATTTTCTGAACGTTGGTGTGATGCTTTATAAACTGATTCTTGTGTTCATTCGCTTCTAAGAATTGAAAAAAACACTTCAGAGAAAATATTCAAGCACACAAGAATTCAAACAATTCAGTTTTCATTGCTATATCCTTTGATTCTCTCGAGCTCTTAGTATATTCATACGTGCTATATCTTAAAGAGTTCATAGTTTGAGTTGTATCCATTATTGATTGTATTGTTCGATTTGTAAGGTTTAGTTGTTGGACAATTTGGCTTGGGAACTAGGGTTTGGTGATCGTTGCTAGAGAAGTATACTTGGGAAGTATAGCTTAGAGAGCAAGTTCAGAAACGGGAGTTCAGCATGCCATTTGTCAACAGCTGGGTATTGAGGGAGATATATTGTTGTATCTTGTAATTGGTTTATTTCAGTGATCAATAATATATTCTCTTACCAAGTTGGTAAGGGACCAGGACGTAGACCATAGGGGTTAGGGGTCGAACCTGGCTAAAAGTCTCTGTGTTCTTTATTTTCTGCTCTTTACTTACTGCTTGCATTTAGCTTACTGTTTATGCACTTTACTGTACTTGTTATCTTTACATTCAGCATACTGTTTACAATCAGCTTACCATTTGTCTCTGCTTAAAACGAAATCAGTAAGCTGTTTCTGGTAATTTTTAAAATCGGACTTAGTTGAATATAGTTAGCCATTTACACCTATTCACCCCCCTCTAGGTGTGCATTTTCATGGGAGATTGTTGGCAGATGCTAAAAGCAGCAACAAGGGATTGCAGGTTCAGAATTTTATAGTGTTTTTAGATCGTCATTCTTCATTAATGTGTTCTAAAAACCAACTATAAATAGAACCCCGGTTCTTAATATATAGTGTCTTTAGAGCGTAATTCTTGACAAATACGATTTAGAAACCAACTATAAGCCTTTATAGTGTTTATAGATTACTAATAATGATTAATGCGATCTAAAAACCAACTATAGATAGAATTCAGGTTCAATTTTTTATAGTGTCTTTAGGTCGCTTTTAGGGATTCATAACATTCAGTGGTATTTTCAGTAGTAGTATGCGACCTAAAAACCAACTATAATTAAAATCCTGGTTCTAATTCTCTATAGTGTTTTTAGATTGTCATTCTTGACTTATTTGATCTACAAACCGCCTATAATAAAACTCGAGTTCTACATCAATATATAGTGTCTATAGATCATTAATCGTGATTGATGTGATCTAGAAACCAACTTTATATAGAACTCTGGTTCTATAGTTTTTCTTATAGTGTCTTTAGATCGTTTATCGTGATTGATACGATCTTTAATCCAACTATAATTACAACTAAGGCTGAATAATTTTCTTATAGTGTCTTTAGATCGTAAATCGTGATTAATGCGGTCTAGAAACCAACTATAATTAAATCACAGGTTCTGAACTTTGATCCTGAAATTGCTCTTTCGGTGTTTGTCATTACAAAAAATTGAAGATCAAATTCAGTGGAAGTATGTGTAGCGATAGTTATTTCGAAGACCAGATTTCAGTAGTTGTATGTTCAGTGGGAATTGTATCAGTGGTAATTCCGTGAAAATTTGTATCAGTGGTTGTAACATGACTGGCCTTACGGCTTATTTTAATAAAATCTTTGCTTATAAAAAAAAAGTATACAGTTCGATACAGTTAACCAATTAGAAAATTATGAATTATTTTAGGACCAATCAGAGATCAATCCTAAATTTTAGACCAATCATATTATATTAACAGTTTTACTTATTTACCATTCTCATCCTATTATACCAACCATGGTTAGTTAACAATTCTAATTTAAATATAGAAGTTATTAAGTAAAAATCAACCAGGATTATACAAATATATAATATTAAGCGATTTTCGTATTATTATTTTTTCACTCTTTTTATTTACAATTAATCATAATTACATTACTATATATTACGGATTAATTTTCATAAATATATATAAGAGCCAATAAGAATTTATCACTAAAATTAAATTAATCCATATCATTCTCATCCTAATTTACTTATCGTGGTTATTTAATAAAAATTGAAATACAAAATTTTTTATCGATCTTTTCATTTAAAGTCAATCAAAATTATACTATTATATATTATGATCTAATTTTCATAAATATCAACTACAATCATACTATATTATATAGTTATATATTACAGATTAACTTTCATAAATACTTATTAAATAATTAATCATAATTTTTTTAATTTAAAATAAATCACAATTATATTATTATTTACATGCACATCTATTATTTGCACCCCTCTTTATGCATGGAGTCATTTTCTAAAATTGCATGTTTATCAATTGATTTAAATACAAATATTACATGAGTCTATTTTATCAATATTATATACTATCATATTTTAATATCACAAATTTTAGCAAATAAAAATATTTTATATCACAAACTCTCGAACTACAATCATAAGATGCAATCAAATTTGAATAAATTTACTATCATAGAATTAAAAATTTTAAAAATTAAGGGGATATACCATTTGGTATTATTATATAATTGGCCTTTTCATTTGGTAATACTCGAAATTTTTGACTTCCAAGTGGTACTATTATGCTTTTGGCTTCATCCACATAATAGCACTCCGTTAACCAAACGTTAGTCAACCGTTATATAATTATGGGATTTTCCATATGGTAGTACTCTGAATTTTTTTATTTCTAAATGACACCCATTCAACTTTTGGCTTCACTCCAAAATACCACTTTTTTCTGATTCTGATGAATTTATTAGAACTCCTTGGTTTTAAACCCCTCTTGGGTATCACTTTGCCAACCAAAAACCAATGAGTTTGATCAAAATGATCATAATCATCATATTCATTAATATGGGTGGTATTATAGAGGTAAAACCCAATAGAGAGTGGTGTCACTTAGAAGTTAAAATTTCGAGTGGTACGAAATAGAAAATCCCATAATTTTAAAACGGCCGATTGTATGGATGCACATGGGTTCCGAAAACCAACCCTCTTTTTAACGGATCAAACCGAACCGTCCAAAATCGTGGGTTAAACGGGTTAATTTTTAAAAAAACTAATTAATTGGGTTGGGTAAGAGTTTAACAAATTTAAACCCTTACCCAACCCGTTTACATAAAATGAAGAATTTTATATATATTTTCTGCATATTCTATATTTTCTACAAATTTCTGCAGTATATAAATTTTCTGCAACTTTCTGCAACACGTTTTGACTTCTACAACACTTTCTACAACATTCTAAGACACTTTCTGTAACATTTTTCTGCAACGTGCAAAATTTCAGATTTTTCGGTAATGTGGAGGATTTTCTGCAAAGTTCTTCCGATAAGCAAATTTAACCCGACCCAACCCGAACCAAACGGAACTAATCGGGATTGGGTTGCAGAATTTTTTTCCAATTAATGGGTTGATTTCTTATAAAAATCGAACTAATTGGGTTGGGTTGGGGTTTGGCGAAAGACCGACCCAACCCTACCATATGCATCGTCAGCCCGACTCACATTTAGTTAACGGATAGGTATTATATGAATGAATTGAAAGTATAATTGTGCCACATGAAAGTAAAAGTATAACGGTTGAGTTGTATTTGGTTGATTGCAAACCATTGTATTTGATTGATTTGAATGAAGAACATATTTTTGCAAACATTTTATAAAAGTTAATATTTTCGTAAAATCTTTTTTTAAATGTATTTTTGCAAAATTAATTCTGGCCTTGACTCTTTATGAAAAAATCTCTTTTTTTGTATTTTCTTGGTGTTATCGAACATATTTTTAAAATAGTAAATGTGTGTAATCATACGTAAAATATTTTCTCTTTTTAAATATAAAAAATAATGATATTATTTTTTGATTTTTTTCCAAATTTTCTACCCTCATGTCTGAGCTTACAATTTTAATTGGATTTCAACCTTTGGGCAGTAGACCTATTTATGTTCTAAAACATTAAAAAAAAATTCTAATTTATTCTATGACTTAAAAATAAAAATGTATGAAAGTTTAAAATTTTCTTAAACTTTGGTGTCATTCGATATTTTTTAAAAAAAATTCAAGTATTTTGATCGAAAATATTAAATTCGTACAAACATGCATTTATTTCATTTTTTTCAGTGTATTATTTGAAGAATTTTGCAAATATATATTTTTTGAAATTATTCCAAAAATATTGGCCACCTTTTTTAACTTTCTAGGGGCTATATTGTAATTTTTCCTATCAGAGGTCGATTCGCAAACTTCAAGGGCGTTTGGTCGATTTACAAACATCAAGGGCCTCTTTGTTGAGTTGTAGTACACCAGGTACCAAATATCATTTTTGCTATCTAAGATTCTAAGTCGACCTGAATTTTCGTTCATTTTGACAGCCTGGTCGACTCACTTAGGACCTGGTTCCACCTGAAAATAGGTCGACACCCACTTCTTCCCCCCCCCCCCCCCTGCACCTTTTTGTAAAATCCTTGTAAAGATATACTACTATTTATTTTACCCAATTTTCAAATGTCCCCAAATTACAGGTGTTCAACATGGATAAAATTTATTAAAATAAAGTGCGACCCATATTTTACTATTATTATTACTAGTCTATAATCCGTGCGATGCACGACTTTCTTAAAATTAAATAATTTTTTATTTATATATTAATAATTATTTGTCTTATATATATTACTTAATATAATATTGACATAATATATTATTAAATAATAATCATTTAATTATATAATATATTATTCGAATTATGACTATATTTTGTCATAATAATAGGAGTATAAATATAAATGGTAGTATCGTATATATTTACATTCAAATTTTTGTTGATATTATTATATTCAAATTATGATTCCATAGTAATGCATATGTAATACTTCGTATTTGTTTAAAATAGAATTTAATATTAATTTGTAATTGTGTGGAATTTTTATTGTTTATTATATATTTTTAGTTTGTTTTCACTTTGTTGATTTATAATTTGTTGATAAATATGTGATATTAAAATTATTAAAAATGATTTTGAAAATATTTAATTTTCAACTAATTGAAAAAGTTGGGTGTAGCTGAAGAATTTTAACTCAAATATAACCAAAAGAGTATGTAACTGAATATTAATTGGAGTGTAATTAAAAGAGTTTGTTATTAAGTTAAATATGTGGTTTATCTTTTGTAAAATTACATTTTATATGTATTTTAATTTATTTTTTCAATTTTGGAAGGTGTTAGCAAATTTTTTGGGAAGGTGTTAACCGACCGACCAACCAATTATACCCTATTCCGCTTATAATAGTATAGTATAGATTATATAAAATTACATTCTTTTCAATTTTCAGGATTTATCCAATCTAAGAGCATCTCCAATGGTAAAACCTGTTAGTTAAATTCATCTATGTGTCACCTACATGGCATCTATGTGGCACATTTTAGATATTAGATAAAAATTCAATACTCCAACCATTATCCATTAGCAAAAAAATATAGATAATTAAAATTGGGCTAGCTACATTTGTAAAACCTCTAAATCTATTAGGTATAATTTTAGATAATATAATTATACATAATACCATTGGAGTAAACCTAGAACCTCTTAGCTATAATTTTAGATAATTATCAATATATTATATTATAGCCAACAAATATACATAACACCCTTGGAGATGCTCTAAGAAAATAATTTTCATAATTCTTTCTTTATTAGGCCTATTTTCGACTTGGTTTAAGATCGCACAAACACTTATTGCAACTAGTAGTCAAACACTTTCAACCTCACTTGATATCCAAACTGTGCCAAACTTGAGTTTCGGGATCAAAGATTTTGACCCTACAACCTCATTTGAGGTCCTAGTCAGTGCAAAATGTGGCTCCTAAGTGAAGTCTTGGTTCGATGTGATTCATTTTCCCCGTTATTTTTTATTATTGACCTGGGTTAATGTCAAATTTTTGTCTTTATTGACTCCCGGATCGAATGGATTTAACCTGAATTGAGATCGACCATTATTGAAACGTCATTTAGACTTGGATTCAGGTCAAATTAAAAGGGTTTTTGGACACCATAGGTACAAGGACTTAGACTTGGATTGAGTTTAACCATGATCGAACTTTATTACTAGGCTCTTTATAAATGGATTTAGATCGAATTACGGGGCTTTTTGGCATCTCTGTCGAACAACTTCGACCTGGATTGAGATTCACCATAATTGGAACTTTATTTCCAGCTTACTTAACTTGGATACAGGTCAAATAAACGGGATTTTTGGCACCCGGGTTGAAGGACTTCAACTTGGATTTAGGTTGACGGCCATGACTTCATTCATATATATATCTTTCAAATTAAATATTTTTTATTGGTTTCGATCTTGATTGAGATAAAATAAATAGCCTAACTAACAACAGGTCGATCACATGGATCGAAGTCGGAGTCCTTGCTCTTGTACTTATCATTATCATCAATTCTTGTTCTTCCGTTATCACAATTGAGATAAATTCTATTCTCTCACAATATTGGAGGCACAACCCTCAACTATTTTTCAATATTACAATTATTTATATAGATAATGCCTATTTGATCAAAATGGAAACAAATATAATAAATGTAACTCATCATATTTCTTTAATAAAAATAATAATAATCAAGACAACTCTCTCCATTACCTTAATAATTTTAATCATGATAATTATCAATATTACCTAACATCCCCCTTCAAACTAATGATATACAAAATCGAGAGTTTGTCGTAAATAAAAATATAATTGCCCGCTTCAATCAACAAAATCATCCACTTTAATTAACAGCTTCATCATCGTGATCAATTTTTTTCCTCGTCCTTGTCATTATCATTTTCTTCACTGACATCTCTGTCATTGCTACCGTCGTAATTTTTTCTGCCACGATTACAAATTTCTCTTTTTATCATTGTTGGCATTAAGACGGACTTTTCCAAAAATTTATCATTATCGTGGTGCTTTCGTCGATCTGGTCTTCAACTTCGTTTTCAAGACTTTTCTTATTCACGCACACGAACTTTTGCAAGATTTGTTATTTTTTTCACCCAAAAACTCTTACAGGATTTTTTTCACACCCACGAACTCTCACAATTTTTTTTTCTCTCACTCACGAATTCTTATGGGATCTTTTCTTTTTCCTCTTTCACTCACGAACTCACGCAAGATCTTTTTCTCACACCTACGAATTCTAGTAGAAATGTTTTCTCACACTGCTAGGCTCTTGATATCATAATAAAATATTCTCCAAAATTTTCTTTTATTGGAAGTACAAATTTCAATTATTTTACAATATCACAATTATTAATATAGACAATCCCTGATTAATCATAATGGAAACTAATCCAATAATTGAATTCTCCTTCTTTCGCTAATAATTACAATAAAGGTAATTCTCATATTTTTTTTTTTATAATAATATATAAACATTGGAACCATAAACCTCAATTATTTTACGATATCACAATATTTTGTATTGACAATCTCTAATTAATAATAATGGTGACTAATATAATAAATTCAACTCTCCATATTTTGTTAAAAATATAATCAAAAAAACTATTTCTCTAATAATCATAATTAAAATAATTATCAATATTTGCTGACATTAATATGACATTAATTATGTTTTTAGGGAATTCTTTTAGCACATTTCATAATGGATAAATTCAAAATAATATCAAATGATATTATTATTTTTTAACATAAATAAATTAAGTACCTTGTACATGAACTTGAACACATCTCTCCATCTTAATAATATTTTGGGCCTCCCTTCTTATCCCAAGGATTTGAACTATTTACTTGCATACTCATCTTAGCAATTAATCATGACAATCTGTAAAATGTGAAATCCGAATTTTTTAATTAGCCTTGCAAGTCCAATCAAATTTAAAATGTATATTTTTAAAGTATCTCAGTTCCATGATCTCATGGTCCTTTTTCTCATAAGTAAAACTTGTCAATGAAGTCACGTATATATCAGAATCTATAAAATTAAATTGCTTTATCAAGTGGTATTGAAACGTCAATTTTAGAAGCATGATTAAATTAGTTAGCTAGATTACAGTAATTTGCATAAAAAACCAAACCAAACCAAACATACCCAGTATATCCCGCTCAGAGCAGGGTCTGGGGGGTGAGATGTACGCAGACCATGCCCCTGCTTTTAACGGTAGGGAGGCTGTTTCCGTGAAGACCCCCGGCTAAGAGTACATTAAGCTAATAGTGGGTGATATTCACAAGGGTTATCTAAGATTTGAAAAAGGCTCAACGTCATACCTGAGCCCATGGCTTAGAACACATGGGACTTACCTACCAGGGGATTGACTACTCCGCTCTGCAAAACACTCAGATCTAAGATGACACCTGGCCAAGCTACCTGAAACTGCAAAACTAGAAAACAGAAGACAATAAAACGAAAAATGAGAGCGAAATAACCGAACTTCTAAGATAAAGCTAACCGAGACAACCCAACTCTGAGGCTCTCAATCACAGAGCCACTCCCTAAAAGAGAATCAACCACTCTGATATGGCGCCTCCAAGAACACCTATCAGCGGTCATGGTCTCATTTAACTTTAAGGCCTTTAAATCCAACCTAAGCTGCTCTTCCCACGACCTCCTCGGTCTACCTCTCCTCCTCACCCCAACAATCGAAAGACTCTCGACCCTCCTCACAGGGGCTTCAGCCAGTGATGAGTGGATATTTTATTCACTTAAAACGTTTCCATTTGGCTTAAAACGAATGTTTGTACTCGAGTTGTGGTATTTTTGATCTCTTTTAAGGGTATTGTGCAGGAATATTAATCACAGGTGTTAAAGGAATGAAGCGGAGCAATCGGAGCGCAAATCGGAGTTATAATGAAGAAAAGGGAAAAAAAAAATAGTTTGCTGAACAGATGGCACGGCGCGGCAGCGCCGTGTTTGAGATTGATTATGGCGCGACAGCGCTGGGAGCATCGAGGTGGCGCGGCAGCGCTGGTTTCATACACAAGAGTGGCGCGGCAGCGCCGGTTGTTCTGACGGAAAATTCCTGATTTGCTGATTTTTCGAGATAAAGTAAAAAATAAAATTCCTTTCGAACTACTTGCACCTGGAGGCCTATATAAAGGAAGAAAAAACCCTAGAATAGGGAGGGGAGACCACGTATTGTATCTACGGAGTTTTGAAGCACGAATAAGCAAGGAAGAAGATAGTTTTTAATTTATTCTTGTATTCTTCCTAGTTTGTGGATGCTTGGTTTGGGTGTATTCTTTAGAACCCTTAATATTTATCTCAGTTATTATTCGTTTTCTTCTATCATGTTTACATTGGAACCCATGGTGACGATTAGTTTGATTATGAACTAATTCGTTGTCATGGGGTTTTAGCGGATTTATTCATGAAATCTATTTGTTAAATCTTCTCGATGCTATAGTGTGATTGATGTGATATCCTATCATGGTTGATTTAATTCGTTATAGGAGAGTAGCTAACTCCTGTAATTGTGTGTTAATTTTTATCGAAGCGAAAGTGAATATAAGAGTTTAGAACTTGCCATGCTAGCGTAGGTTTATGCGTGAGAATTTCATTCATAATTAGTGTCGTAACTCTAACCGTTTTATGACGACTATGTGATCAATTGAATGCTTGTACTTCAACCATTATGTTTCAATCTTTATAGACATATGGAGATTAGGTATAATTGGGAGACTAAGTGATTTCTATCTTCATTGTGGATGTTATTTAGGATGGTATTGTGCAACGAAGGTTGGCTTATATCAGTTTTGTGTATTCGATCAGGTATTAACAAATCACATGAAAAGGCTAGAGAAGTGAAGACTATAGATGGATTGTTTAATGAAGTTAAAATCCCATGTTTTATTCGCATAAGTAATTCGACATAATTCTTAGTTCAAGTTGTTGATAATTAGTTATAAATCTTAGAGTAATTGTAGTGATAACAAAATTCCAATTGTTAATCTGTCGTAGCATCGAATAATAATCCTACATTGGTGAGTGAATTTAACTAGACAATACAACGAGTCCCTGTAGGAACAAATCTTATTTGCTATCTATATTACTTGAGATCACGTGCACTTGCGTGTTGAGTTTGGTCGTAACAAGTTTTTGGCGCCGCTGCCGGGGACGCGGTTTTGTTTGTTTAGTTTCAGTATTTGCCATCAGTGGTCATTAAAGTTCGGTGACTAGGACGTTCTTACCAAATTTCTTGTTGGTGAATTTCAGGTACTTTTTGAGAGTGTATGCGTACACGAGCTCAAGCACGTAGAGTAGAACTAGCAAGGAGAAAACTTGACTTTGAGAACATCGGGTTAGAAGACGATCTTGAATCAATAGAAGAAATGGCAGATCAAGCACAACCAGCGAAGGCTTTGAGTGAATTCTCTCAGCTAAAAGTGGAGGATATTCATACCAGTATTGTTCGCCCAGCTATTGGGGCTAATAATTTCGAGCTTAAGCCAAACATCATTCAGATGATTCAGAATACAATATAGTTCAGGGGTAGTCCTGCTGAAGATCCCAATGCTCATATTAGGGACTTCCTTGAGATCTGTGACACCTTCAAATTCAACGGAGTTACAGATGACGCAATCAGATTGAGACTATTTCCCTTCTCTCTTAGGGATAAAGCCAAGAGTTGGTTACATTCTATGCCATCAGGCTCTATTAAAACATGGGCAGACTGTGCTCAAAAGTTCTTGACGAAGTATTTCTCTATGGCGAAGACAGTAGCTTATCGGAATTTTATTTCTCAGTTTGCTCAGCAACCTCAGGAATCTTTGGGGGAAGCTTGGGAAAGGTACAAGGAGATATTGGCATGTTGTCCTCATCATGGGATGCCGGATTGGATGATAATCAGCAATTTCTATAACGGGTTGGGAGCTCAGTCCAGGCCTATGTTAGATGCAGCTTCTGGAGGTGCGCTATGGGCAAAAAGCTATTAGGATGCCTATAATCTTATTGAAATGATGGCGGCCAATGAGTTTCAGAATCCTACTCAACGCTTGCCACCTGCTAAAGTGGCTGGAGTTCTTGACTTGGATGCAGCTACTGCTATTGCTGCTCAACTCAAGGCGTTGACAATGAAGGTAGATTCCCTTTCTAATCATGGGACTAACCAGGTTGCTATGCTGTGTGAATTGTGTGCAGGGGCTCATGACACGAATCTGTCTGCTATCTCATCTGAATTCGCACAATTCGTCAGTAATTTTCAAAGAGCTCAGCAACCAGTGCCTAATGTTTATCATCCCAACAATCGGAATCATCCTAATTTCAGTTGGAGCAACAATCAGGGTGGTGTTCAGCAACCCCAAAATCAGCAGTTCAATGCAAGGCCATATAATCAGAACTATCAACCACCACCTTATGCTCCAAGGCAACCATTCAATCCACCGGGATTTCAACCATCTCAAGGGAATTCATTGAATCAGTCTGAGAAGTCTGAATTGGAAGAGCTTCGAATGATGTACAAGAGTCAGGCGGTGTCATTGAAAACTTTAGAGAATCAAATTGGCCAACTGGCCAATGCATTGTTGAACCATCAACCAGGAACGCTTCCGAGTGACACAGAGATGAATCCAGGCAAGAAAGATCACAAGGAACAGGTCCAGGCAGTAACATTACGATCAGGAAGAATTCTACAAGGTCAGAACAAAGAAAAATCAACCGAGGAAAAAAGTGAAAAACCAGAACAGACTGCACGGCGCGGCAGCGCCGTTTCCCATTATAATACTGGCGCGGCAGCGCCGCAGCTTCTGGAAGAAAAAAGTGATTTTGATGCTGGGGTCGAGTCTGGTCCTAAATTGCTACCTAATGCTACTCCCTCGACTCCTATAACTTGTAAGAATGATAACGCTCAGAAAGAAGTAGAAGATAAGGTGTTTCCACCTCCTCCATACCCAAAACGAATTCAAAGGCAAAAATTCGACAAGCAATTTGCTAAGTTCTTGGATGTCTTCAAGAAGCTTCAGATTAACATACCATTTGCGGAGGCTCTTGAGCAAATGCCGAGCTATGCGAAGTTTATGAAGGGCATTCTCTCGAAGAAATTGAAACTTGAGGAGCTAGAGACCGTTGCCTTGACGGAGGAATGTAGTGCCATCTTGCAATAAAAGTTGCCGCCTAAGTTGAAGGACCCCGGAAGCTTTACCATTCCATGTACTATTGGAGATCTCTCATTCAGCAAATGCTTGTGTGATTTGGGTGCAAGTATTAATCTCATACCCTTGTCTGTTTTCAGACAACTTGGTCTGCCGGAGCCAAAGCCAACTAACATCTCCTTGCAGTTGGCTGATAGGACGATCACGTATCCGAGGGGTATAGTAGAGGACGTCTTGGTGAAGGTTGATAAGCTCATCTTTCCTGCCGATTTTGTGATTCTAGATTTTGAAGAAGATAAGAAGATTCCCATAATCTTGGGAAGGCCTTTTCTAGCTACGAGTCGTACTTTGATCGATGTGCAAAAATGAGAGCTTACAATGAGGGTGCAAGATCAGAATGTCACCTTTAATGTGTTCAAGGCCATGAAATTTCCGACAGGGGATGAGGAGTGTTTCAGTGTGGAGATAGTTGATACGGGTCAGGCAGAAGAGTTTGATCATTTGTTGAGCAAAAAGTTAGACGTGCACAAGCTCGAGCATCACATCAGTGATTCCATTGATAATTCTTCCATTCAAGATCTCTCGAAGGTGAAGCTTGGGAAGCTGTCACCACACTTGAAGTATGTCCTTGTGGATGATGAACTTGTGATTTTTGAAGTATGCCAAGATAACGTGTTAAGAAGGTGGATGACCGATGATGAAGTAGAAGAGAGTGTTGTTCAGCCGTCCGAATCGAATAAGCACCTTAGAGGTGTGAGGAAGAAAAAGAAGGTGAAGAAGTCGACGGGTGGAAAAATCAAGTTGACGAGTGAAAGAAAAGTTGTGTTGGGAGGAAACAAACATGTCAACGTGTGCATGAATGGTCTTTCGGTTGAGGACGGTTCGGTTATTCTTTTGAAACCGCCGTGAGTTGAGGAAGTGACGTCCGGCTAAATGACGTTAACGACAGTGCTTCGTGGGAGGCAACCCATGTGTTTCGTCGAGTAGGTATGTTTTCTGCTTTCCCTCATATTTACTTCCATTCAATGCGGACATTGAATTTTTCAAGTTTGGGGGTGGTTTGGGGGATAAGTAGTGTATAGTAGTATTTGTGTGTTATTGTGTTTCATGTAGATTGCATATATTTTGCATAGTAGTAATAGATCATGCATATATGTTCGTATTATTTATGTTTGTTTCATATATGAAATTCTGTTATTGTGATATTTATGTTCATATAGTTGCATGAGCATGGCATGCATTTTCATGATCCCGTAGAGCTTGCTAATTCTGACTGGTAGGTAGGTGTCTAATTGAGTGTGGTAATGATGAATAGAGGGTTGAATTATAGTGCCTATGAAATTGACTTGCGTGTTCAGAAACAAAACTTTTACACAGACTCATTGGGTGCTTTTGGGCTAGGTTAGGGTCATGCTTGTTGGATGTTTAGAGATTTAATCGCTTGATTATATTTAGAATTTTCGTTATTCCCTTGATAGCGTAGGAGCACTAAAGTCTAAGTTTGGGGGAAACCAGGGATTTCATGCTAGTCGTAAATATTTGTTAATAATGGCTAGGTGTCAATTGGCTAGTAGCCGGCTCATATTTATATGAGTAGTCTAGGGTTGGAAATGAGAAAGGCTCATTCCAGATTGCATTGAAAAAAAAACAGAAAAAAAAAATCAAAAAATTCAATTGTTAAATGCAAAATTAACCAGAGTGAGCTCTTTAATACTCGAGTAATTAAGTCTGTGGGGACTTAGTCCTAGTGACCTAAGGCTTTTATAGTCTGGGATCCACTGACCCAACACTCGCTACATGAGTATTATTGTATAAGCCTTTTGGGGTCTCATTCATTGCACGGTTAAATAAGCATGCATATTGTATATAGTATTATGTGTCATAGTAATAAAGCATGAGTTTCTGTCTACCTTGGATAAGGGTGGAGGTGTTCCTAGGTTATGAAGTGTCTACAGTCTATTCTAGTTATAAACCTGTGATTGTCCTGACTGAAAGCATGTATGATTTTTGACCTAGTTTTGGGAGTATTTCTGATTAGTATCGCACACACGCACGTTTCTGTTCATGTATTGTTAGTATACGGGGACTTAGTCGAGCTCTATTTGGATTTGTTGCATTCTTTGAGATAGTTGCTTGTTAGTTGGTTTTGGTGAGTTTAAAGGGGATCCTTGCATTTTTCATGTAGTTGCATACATATAGTTAGTTGCATTGTTAGTTGCATTATAGATCGGATTTTGTGGGTACATTCGCTATAGGCCCTCACGAGACCTTACTCGTCCACTAGGGCTGCCTAGGGGTTTAAAGGGCTTGTTGCATATGCCAAATGCAACCGTGATCACCTACGGAAGTGGTAATAGTTAGTTGTAAATAATTTGTCTGTTTATGCTTGAGGACAAGCATCGGTTTAAGTTTGGGGGTCTGATGAGTGGATATTTTATTCACTTAAAACGTTTCCATTTGGCTTAAAACGAATGTTTGTACTCGAGTTGTGGTATTTTTGATCTCTTTTAAGGGTAATGTGCAGGAATATTAATCACAGGTGTTAAAGGAATGAAGCGGAGCAATCGGAGCGCAAATCGGAGTTATAATGAAGAAAAGGGAAAAAAACCAGTTTGCTGAACAGAAGGCACGGAGCGGCAGTGCCGTGTTTGAGCTTGATTATGGCGCGACAGCGCTGGGAGCATCGAGGTGGCGCGGCAGCGCTGGTTTCATACACAGGAGTGGCGCGGCATCGCCGGTTGTTCTGACGGGAAATTCCTGATTTGCTGATTTTTCGAGATAAAGTAAAAAATAAAATTCCTTTCGAACTACTTGCACCTGGAGGCCTATATAAAGGAAGAAAAAACCCTAGAATAGGGAGGGGAGATCACGTATTGTATCTACGGAGTTTTGAAGCACGAAGAAGCAAGGAAGAAGATAGTTTTTAATTTATTCTTGTATTCTTCCTAGTTTGTGGATGCTTGGTTTGGGTGTATTCTTTAGAACCCTTAATATTTATCTCAGTTATTATTCGTTTTCTTCTATCATGTTTACATTGGAACCCATAGTGACGATTAGTTTGATTATGAACTAATTCTTTGTCATGGGGTTTTAGCGGATTTATTCATGAAATCTATTTGTTAAATCTTCTCGATGCTATAGTGTGATTGATGTGATATCCTATCATGGTTGATTTAATTCGTTATAGGAGAGTAGCTAACTCCTGTAATTGTGTGTTAATTTTTATCGAAGCGAAAGTGAATATAAGAGTTTAGAACTTGCCATGCTAGCGTAGGTTTATGCGTGAGAATTTCATTCATAATTAGTGTCGTAACTCTAACCGTTTTATGACGACTATGTGATCAATTGAATGCTTGTACTTCAACCATTATGTTTCAATCTTTATAGGCATATGGAGATTAGGTATAATTGGGAGACTAAGTGATTTCTATCTTCATTGTGGATGTTATTTAGGATGGTATTGTGCAACGAAGGTTGGCTTATATCAGTTTTGTGTATTCGATCAGGTATTAACAAATCACATGAAAAAGCTAGAGAAGTGGAGACTATAGATGGATTATTTAATGAAGTTAAAATCCCATGTTTTATTCGCATAAGTAATTCGACATAATTCTTAGTTCAAGTAGTTGATAATTAGTTATAAATCTTAGAGTAATTGTAGTGATAACAAAATTCCAATTGTTAATCTGTCGTAGCATCGAATAATAATCATACATTGGTGAGTGAATTTAACTAGACAATACAACGAGTCCCTGTAGGAACGAATCTTATTTGCTATCTATATTACTTGAGATCACGTGCACTTGCGTGTTGAGTTTGGTCGTAACAGCCAGCCTCCTACGGACGTGGCCGAACCATCTCAACCTCCCTTCCCTAATTTTCGCAGAAAAAGGTGCAACCTCAAGCTGGCTCCTAAAAACCACATTCGGAATTCTATCCAACATCGTGCGCCCACAAGTCCACCGCAGCATCCTCATTTCAGCCGCTTCCAACTTGCTCTCGAGGGCCTTCTTCGCCGCCCAACACTCCGAACCATATAACATCGCAGGACAGATTGCCGCTCTATAGGATTTCCCTTTCAACTTTAACGGGACTTTCTTGTCGCACATCACCCCTGACGCTGCCCTCCACCTTAGCCACCCAGCCTTGATACGATGCGTGACATCGTCTTCAATCTCACCTTCCTTCTGGATGATCGAACCCAAATACTTGAACTTATCCGTACGAGGGACGATCTGATCTTCAATCCTAACCTTCACCCCTTCTTCGTTGGCCTCACCACTGAAGTTACACCAGAGATACTCGATTTTTGACCGGCTCAGACGCAAGCCTTGGGGCTCCAAAGTAGATCTCCATAACTCCAACTTCTCGTTCACCTCCCCCCTCGACTCCGCCACTAACACGATATCATCAGCGAAAAGCATGCACCAAGGGACGCCATCTTGGATCCCTCGCGACATGACATCTAGGATAAGGGCGAAAAGAAGAGGACTTAGGGCAGACCCCTGGTGTAGCCCAATCTCAACAGGGAAAAAACGGGAGTCGCCAACTGGGGTCCGGACGCAGGAACTAGCTTGGGAGTACATGTCTTGAATCACCCTAACGTACGATGATGACACTTTCCTCTCCTCAAGGCTCTTCCAAATAGCTTCACGGGGGATGCTATCATATGCCTTCTCAAGATCAATGAACACCATATGGAGGTCTTTGCGACGTTGCCTGAACTTCTCCATAAGGCGTCTGACGAGATAAATGGCCTCGGTCGTCGATCTCCCAGGCATAAAACCAAATTGATTCTCTGAGATTTCAACTTCTCTTCTAATCCGACATTCAACCACTCTCTCCCAAAGTTTCATAGTATGACTGAGTAATTTAATACCCCGATAGTTACTACAACTCTGAGCATCTCCTTTGTTCTTGAAAAAAGGGACCACAATACTACGCCTCCATTCAGCTGGCATCTTAGCACCCAAGAGGAGCGCATTGAACAGATCTGCTAGCCATTGAACGCCAACCTCACCAAGACACAACCACACCTCGATTGGGATCTGATCCGGACCAACCGCCTTCCCTCTAGCCATCTTTTGCAGGGCCCCCTTGACTTCATCCTTGGTGATACGCTCACAGGAACCAAAAGAACGCACAGATGAAAGAGAGACCTCTTGCTCCACACCGGCACCACTCCTCCTAGCCTCATTGAAAAGAATATGAAAATACGAACTCCACCTCTCCTTAATAGCATCTTCATTCACTAATACTAGGCCTGAATCATCCTTAACAAACTTAACAGAACCCAGGTCGCGCCGCCCTCTCTCCCTAGCTTTAGATAGTTTAAAGATATCGTTCGCTCTCTAGGCGCTTATACAGCCCCTCATAGGCTTCACCTTTGGCTTTCGCCACAGCTTTTTTTGCCTATCGTCTCGCCACCTTGTACGCTTCCATCTTCAGAATCCTCTCCGCCCCTGCACAAATCGACAAAAGCTCTTTAAAAAGCGCAAGTTTAGTCTTAACTTTCTTTTGAACCTCCTCGTTCCACCACCACGACTCCTTAAGACCACTGAACTTTCCTGAGGAAACCCCCACCACCTTCTCGCCCACACACCGAATAGCCTTCGCCATGTTGGTCCACCTAAAGTTGACATCTCCACCACACGGAAAACAACCTTCGTTGAGTAAAGACTCCCTGAATTCTGCCGCCTTCTCGCCCTTCAAATCTTTCCAAAGGATTCTTGGTCTAGACTCTCTCATCCTGCGAACAACTCGACCCCCCATGGATAGATCCATGGCTAACAAATGATGCTGGGAAGCACACGCCTCACTCCGGAACACCTTGCAATCCATACACGCCCTAACATCACGCCTGCGCATAAGTAGGTAATCGATTTGAGTGTTGTGCCCCCCACTACTAAAGGTGATGAGGTGCTCAGCCCTCTTCTGAAAAACAGAATTCACAATTACCAACTCCTGGGTAGTAGCAAACTCCAACAACGCGGACCCACCGACATTCCTGACCCTGAAGCCGAAACCCCCATGAGCGCTGAGATAGCCATCTGCCCTCTCACCAATGTGACCATTGAAATCGCCACCCAACACTAAAAATTGGTCGTCAGGAATACTTCCGACCAACTCATCCACTATCTATATAATGCAAATAAGCATGATTACAATTCTGCAAAACACATTAAACTCTCTGTCATCTATAACACATTAAACTCTCTGTCATCTATTTTTTTCCCCAATAATATGGAATTCTCGATTTTAATGTATTTGTTTCCTCTCTTCTACACCATTTTCAAGTTATGCCACCTAATTTTGCAACGGAGAGACAAGTCTTGTTACATGCTTGACTATGAATGTTACAAACCACCTGAAGATAGGAGGCTAGACACTCGAAAATGTGCTGAGATCGTGCTTCGCAACAAGAATCTTGGCCTTGAAGAGTACAAATTCCTTTTAAGAACTATTGTGAATTCTGGTATAGGTGAAGAAACTTATGGCCCAAGAAACATTGTCTTGGAAAACCTAGAAGCAAGCCCTAAGATTTCTCATTCTTTATCGGAGATGGATGATCTTTGTTTCGATACTCTAGATATTATCTTTGCTAGATCGACGATATCTCCATCTCAAATCGACATTCTTGTAGTGAATGTTTCTTTGTTATCAACAGTGCCATCACTAACAGCTCGAATAGTTAATCGCTACAAGATGAGGCCAGATGTTAAGACCTTCAATCTTTGTGGTATGGGCTGCAGTGCAAGCATTGTCTCGATTGATCTTGTTCAACATTTGTTTAAAACCTATAAGAATGCAACTGCTATTGTTGTGAGCACTGAATCAATGGCTGCTAATTGGTACTGTGGACAGGAAAGATCAATGATGCTGTCGAATTGCCTGTTTCGTTCAGGTGGTTGTTCTATGCTTTTTACGAACAGCACAAGTCTTAAAAGCAAAGCAATCTTGAAGTTGAAGTGTATGATTCGTACTCATACTGGCTCGGAGGATGAAGCTTATGGATGTTGCATCCAAGTTGAAGATGATCTTGGTTACAGAGGCTTTCGCCTCACTAAAGCCCTCACTAAGGTAGGTGTTCGTGCATTGACTCAAAACTTACAAATTCTTGTGCCTAAAATTCTACCAATTAGAGAACTACTTCGATATGTAATCGTCTTATCACCATTTTGGAAAAAAACCAATAGTGGTCAGCTAGGAGGGTTGAATCTCAAAACTGGTATCGAACACTTCTGTATTCACCCTGGTGGAAGAGCTGTAATTGAAGGAGTTGGGAAGAGTCTAGGGCTTAAAGATTACGACATTGAACCGGCTCGAATGACTCTTCATCGATTCGGGAACACTTCTGCAGGTGGTTTGTGGTATGCTTTAGGCTATATGGAGGCTAAAAAGAGGCTGAAAAAGGGTGATAGGATTTTAATGATTAGTCTTGGTGCTGGGTTTAAGTGCAACAACTGTGTGTGGGAAGTGGTAAGGGACTTAACGAACGGTAATGTGTGGAAAGATTGTATCGATAATTATCCTCCCGAAAACACAACCAATCCTTTTACTGAAAGGTATGGTTGGATCAATGATCCGAGTCTTGAATCAATAATGACTATTGATGAAATCAGAGACAAAATATCAAGTATTTGATTCAGTGAAATATTTAATTATTTGTAAGCTCATGCAGTGTTATCAGTTTGCTTTTATTTCTTTAAAGTTGTGTGTACGTCAGTACGTCCGTTTGCATAGCAGTTACTGTATCCAAATAAAAGGAAAGGTCATGTGTCTGGCCAGATATATATCAAAAGATTACATATATGAAAGTGTTACTAGTACTACGTACACATGCATCTACGACTCTACGTACGTACATTCTTTATGCCCACTTGTATTACAACATATCAAAGCTGATATAAGCTGGTATATAGCACAGCCTGCAGTTTATGACAATTAATTCCAGTTGGGATGTAAAAAGAATAAAGACACAGAATTATTGTTCCAACACTAGCACTCAATAGTCAATAGGGGTGTAAACGAGTCAAACTGTTACTCAGCGGTTCAAGCTCGGTTCGTAAAATATTCGAATTTGGCTCGATAATAATCGAGTCGAACTCGAGCTATTCGAATACTTTATCGAGCCGAGCTCGAGCTTCAAATTACTCGGCTCGTGAGGCTCATGAGCCTAATCGTGCATCTAGTTATTTTTATTATTTATATATTATAAATATATTATTACATAAATATTTAATATTTAAATAAATTTTATATATTAAATAGGGTCGAACTCGAGCCGAACTTATCACATTCGAGCTTTTGTCAATATATAGTAGAATCAATTCGAGCCGAGCTCGAGCCTATCGAACTTTTGTCGAGCCGAGCTTCTCGAACATTCAAATTATGGCTCGGTCGAGCTCGATCTCGAGCCCGAACTATTTAGTCGAACTCAAACTCGAGCCTGACAGTGTTTGACTCAACTCAACTCGTTTACATCCCTAACTATCAATGATTAAAAGAACAGCAGTAAAAATGTATAATTATTCCAACACTTACAAGTGGCGGAGCCAATAAGAATCGAGTAGTTCCTTTGGAGTACCAAGGACTTTTGTGTAAAATTACAACATGTATGCTCAGTTATAGAGCTGAACAAATCGAGTCGAGTTTACTAAATAATTATAACAAATTACCTTTTTAAGCTAAAACGTTATATAATATTTACTAAATTTTAAAACTAAAATCCATATTTTTCTAAAAATATTGATTACAACATATACATAATTATTATCAAATAATATCATTTAAAATTTTAAGACTACGAAATTTGTGTCTTAAAAATTTCAATTTAAATTGAAAATAAATTATATAATATTGAAGAAAATCCGTGCATCGCACGGGTTTAAAGCTAGTATATAATAAATATAGAATAATTTAAAAATACATATACATATATATAAAAATATATACAATTTGTTTCGAGTTTTAACGAATCGAGTTCGAGCAGAACAAAATCGAGCCAGTTAACATGCATGATTCAAGCTGCTGTAACAGTCCAAAGTGTGACGTTGTATGCAGGATTGATCAAATCATAATATATGCATGATTGATTTTAACCGATGTCTATGTAAATCCTGTACCGATGTCTTGGTAAGAACATTGTCAACTACAATACTCAGTTTCAGTAAGAACATTGTCAACTACAATACTCTGCGGGTACAATTTTTTTAGGGATTAAATGGTATGGGATTTCTGATCCTCTGCAGGCCGCAGGGTTGTTTTGTTGCTTAAGCTAGAATTTCCAAGCACCACGAACAACTGGCACCAATTCCATCAACAGTCAAGGAGAAGAAATCTAGTGCTCCACTTACTGGTTGTACAACGAAACCCAGAAATGCACGTCCTAGCCCATGAGCAAGCCCAAAAACACCATCACCTACCCCAGTAATTCTCTGTGAAAATATCTAATTTCCCATCCAAATAAGAAAATATTTACTATTTCTGAATTCTAAAATAAAAACAATTGAATTACATACCTGTTTGGAACGCAACTGCATAAACTCTCCATCTGTTGAAAGCTCAGCAAACCCGTTACTGAGGGAAGCTAATGTGGAGCTTGTCATGCCTAATACATCTACGGAAAAAAATCAAATGCAGTGGATTATGGATTAGATCTCTCCAGACACGGTTACCAATCGCAGGAATGACAACTTTTACTCATAAATCTATCTTTATGCATCACTTTCCTAAGATGTACCTGAAGGACATAGTTTAGCATCAACTTGTAAGGCACTAATGACATCTGAGAGACGTATATATGAAAGATTATCATAGGTTAAGAACACAGGAAGACAAGTATTGTTCATAAAATTGTAGCGACAAAATGAAGCGACATTCTTACTCCAAAACTGAAGAATTTAGCATAACTGGAAGATAATTCAATTTTACGATTTTGACGGAGAATATCTTGAAATACAACTCTTGTACACTTGTAATGGATATACTAATTTGTCATGTAGCACATGAGAGGATATACTATTTACTTCATTTTTCATGTAGCACATGGAAGGAGAACATAATCAAGTTGTCGACGTTTCTACTGTATCATTTTCCAGTAGAACTATAGCAACAGTGTTAAGCACATTCACATTTAGAACCAATTCTGCCATGTTTTTAACAAGTTACATCACATTCCCATAAGTTGATATAGTAAATAGCTTCTACACAGTTGTAGATTAAAATTAATGAAGACAACAGTATATCAGATGCATGGACAATTTAAGCAGCTTACTTGCATCATTGATCGACGATTTATGGAATATGTGGTCTCAATTGTCTTTTCATTCTGTGGCAAAATATTGAAATTATGAAAAGATCTCATTTTAATGAAACACAGTTTAAGCAATTTGACATTACCTCTAACTGAAATCCATAATGAAAAGCAACTTTTTTCACGTCCTCCAAACTAAGTTCGACTGACATTTCCTGAGAAGTGGCAAAGACATATTAAAAGAAATTATTGCATCAGTATTTTCAGCCTGACAAATTCATGTATGAGCATTCGCTAAAAAATAGAAGCATACGTCTTCTTGCCTATCTGCAAAGTGATAAAGCAAGGGGCCCAAGTTTATCCACACCTGTCAAGCAATCAAGTTAGATATTTGTAAATAGAGTAAGTACGAGTGAAGCCAACAACTATTTGTAGTACTTACACCACCATCCTTTAGAATTCTAGAAATTACTTCAATATATTCAACAATGTTGTGCGCTGTATCAAGGAAGAAACAGGTTACAACGGCATCCCAAGATCCTGCATACACAGAACAAAACTTTTTAATTAGCATACCATAGTACATTTGTCATATAAACGAAGAGAAAAGCTTTGATTAGCATATCATGTGTATATCTGGATTTGATTTTTAATGGCAAATTCAAGGAGAGAAAATACAACACTAAAGACCGGAAGTTAATACTTCATATCTTGAATTTGCTCTTTAAAAATCAGGATATAACACAACTTCAGCTGAAATTACTTTAATTAGATTACAAGAAAACAAAATAAAGAACTACAAGACAAATGAGAGAGATTTAGAGAAACATGCATATACAATTCCAGACTTCTAAGCTGCTAAACCTGACATTTCTTTCCATTTCCACATAAATTTACTATCCACGTAGATCTAACATAGAGTACCCACTCTCAAACATAGTGGAGCATCAACCATTATATTTTGACCTCCAGCGTTGAAATAATAGTGCAGCTGAATCATTAAAAGCTTACTTATTTTAACCATTATGTTAGGCTTGTTTAAGGTTTCTACAGCATTCTCGTTTGATTAGAACCATTCTTCTCTAACAAATTTTGAAGAGGATATATAATGTTGCAATGTATAACAAATATCTTGTAGTAACAAGCCAATACTTAGAACCATCTTAATTCTTTCAGTTCTTCAGCACTCTAGGTTGAGGCCAACTGTGCATCCATTCGGACTTCCTAAAGACATTAACTGGTGACTCCCTCTGATGCTTAATGTGCCCCAAAAAGAAACCATGATTTAGCACAAGCACACTTGTTAAACAACCGATTTCTCATGACAGTAAAATTTGTTGCAAATATCGCAAAATGATTCTTCCTCCTAAGAATGCAAAGTATGTCAACACTGCTGACAAGGGGAAACTTCCTTGAAAAGGGCCGATCTTCTCAATTTCCCTACATTCATGCTCACTTGATGTAAACACGCCTGGTTTCCACAAAAGGAACAAGCGAGGCAGCAGAACTATTGCTTCTGATTGTATGGCTGTGTGACTGTGTCATTTTCTATCACCATCTACAAAGCTAGCATATTTCTTGCGATCCAAAGTATCTGTAAGGCCTGACTAAATTAGGATAGAATCATACTCTTTAATCAATGAGATGCGGGATATTTATGTGAATTTTAGGTGACGACTCTTTTAGTCAAAGCCTCAAAGGTCCTAGTAATCCTCTATCAGTATCATAAAAGAGAATCAACACAATTTCAAGTTCTTGTGAGAGCGAAAAAGTAATAAAGTTTTCCCATTCACTTCGTTCTGGACAGGAGCGCTAGTAGACACTCAAAGGGACTTTCTGAAAGGTTACTCAAGTCCGTTAAGATGACCTGTTCAAGTGTACCGATGAACCAGGTCATCTCAACTTTCCAAATTAAGGTTTGCCTAAAACATTAGAAGGTGGTTCCAAAGATTAATAATATGTTGATTCTACTGCTAACTTCAATATTCTATACATATAACATCTGTAATATGATGTAGGCATGTATTAGAACTTTCCCATGACTAACACACTCAATAACACGAGAAATTCACTTTAGTTTACAACCAAACAATCAGCAATATACTAAGCACTATGTCAGATTCCAAAAATAGTGAGTTGGAGTACCTTAAACTCTGAGGCATTTGTCGCCTCTAGTGTGTAATCCAACTCCCCAACCAAGCCTTTCCCAAGCTCATCAGCATATAGGCTAAGTTCACTTTTCCTTTTGGTTACCCTTTGCAAAATCCCCAACTGAAGCAGTTTTATTAGTTACTTATGAATCTCATGTTGATGCATTTGTAAGTTACAGCAGAGTTTAAGGTTGATACGAACCCCGATGCGAAGGATATATATATCACGAATCACTACATGCCGCAGATTTGGACGTTGAACTTTCACAGCAACAGTCAAACCATCAATGGTGCGTCCCTTGTACACCTGGAAAGTACAGTGGGCCAAAGAATTAGGTTAGGAGGGAATAGAATAGTCTAATTCTTACTTCTTAGAGCTATTCATAACCCTAGATTATGTCCTTAAAATTGGTGCATAAATATTGCAACATACAACATCGCAGGAGGCACCTGACCAAATGAAGCTGCAGCTACAGGTTCTGGAGAAATGTAGCTGAAAAAATTTTCTGCCGGAGAACCTAATTCTTCTTCTATTGTTTCCATAGCCAGATTTCTAGAAAAAGGGGGAATTTGATCATGCAATCCTGAAAAAGCCTGCAATCATAACTGAAAGTGTAAAATGACAAATAAAGCACATTCCAGGTTAACATCTTATTTACTGAAACAATATCCTGTAAGGAGATAACAGCGATGTACTTGATCATGAAAGAAGTGAGATATTAACATCCAGACACAGATAAAGCAGCGCTGTTATTTATGCTATAAAAAATTACCATAAACATAATAATATACAGCAGAAGGACAGCTATTCCGCCATTTAGACACATAAGAAGGCATGTATGTCATCTCACCTTTGTAATTTCAGTACCAATTATATCTGGTCTCGTGGAAAGGGACTGACCAACTGCATACGCATGAGCGAACAGTTAGGGTCCAAATGTATAAATGCCGAATCATCTAAACATGACAAATTAAAGAACAGGATATACTTTCATAGTCTAGTTATTTATTATGACTTTCCAATATTACCTTTGATAAAAGTTGGTCCAAGATTAAGCATTGTTTCTTTTAGCACCAGACCATATTTGTACTGGGAAATGCTGTGGTCATCATCTTTATCCCCACTTGAGGTATATCTATCTCTGATGGACGAGGTTCGAATTTTAATTGCAGCAGCAGTAAAGGAGGAAACCACCTTCACATTACAAAAGTAACAATAATAATAAATATAATTAGGCAACAAATATGCATTTGAAGAAAATAATTCAATCTGCAGCTTACACATTGTCAAAAAGATTGATCCAGAATGGTATTACTTCCAAAAAAATGTATATTTTCTAATGGATGAATGGTCCTTTGCGCAAAGATAGAGGGTTCTATCCCTAAGCCTGCTACATTCGAAAACATGACTTCCCTTTTAACGGTATATGCAGAATGTTGAATACTAATGTGAACTTAAAGATAAATCAAGATTGAGGGACAAAAAGAGAACAATGAAGCATGTCATCATGTGCAGATATGGCCATTTGGAATCCTCATAGATGGAAAAGAATGTAGTGCAAAAAAAAAAAACATTTAACTAAACTCATAATCACAGGATATATCAATTGAAGTTATAAAAACCTCGAGAAATCGGAGAGCCAATAAATGAGGTCTGCAAGTAAAATAATCCGCAACTTCTTGTGGATCATAGACATCAGGAAGTGGCTTCGTCCACATCTTGGAGAGATAGTAAAAGTAGTTAACATATGCCTCCAAGGCTTTTAGATCAGCAACAAGCAGATCAATGCCAGTGAGTCCTGTAAAAACATGTCAATCTGTGGTGTAAATACAGGCAACCGAAGATGGAATGTTATGACGATATATAGTAAATGGTTCCTCTATAACATATAGGGTGTATGAGCACTTGAGCATAAATGCATTGTCACCACAAAACATAGATAGAGTCACAAATATGTGATAAATGGTATATATATATATATATATATATATATATATATATATATATATATATATATATATTAGACTGATAGACATGTTTCGATAAAACGATAACCTGATCACTACGGTTTCTTGACTTTAAATTGGACATATCAAACACTCTACTAAGCAATACGTAAAATATTTGTAAATTAACTTTTAAGAGGTTTAAAAGTAGATACAGATTTCCATGAATAAGATCATCCTTGTTTTGTATCACATTAAGGCAAACCTACATATAAATCGATCTTACAATTATATCCAACAAGTAAATTAGAATAGCCCTATTAGAAAAAGGACATATATAACAGCCTCTCTGCTAAAGTTGTAGGAGTATTCAATCAGAATTCCCTGCTCCTTTCCGTTTTTTCTTTATGAATTTACTGAAGCTAGAAACAAGTTTATCAAATGAAATCACTAGTAGGGTAGCATCTGGGAGTGTTAAGGCAACAATGCTACGTGTAACAAACATAATTTTCTTCAACAAATCAAATAGAAAAAAGAAACGAACGTTAGCCAAGGGCAGCTACCATGTGCATCTTCTTCAAAAAAGAATGTCATATCTAATATATATTTATATACACGTTTTTATCTTCCTGAACTTTCTTCAAAATGAGATTATGCTTAATCATAAATTAAGAATTTTGACACATTGAGGCTCCCCAGTGCAATTTACCGTCATTTTTGCATAACTCAAATATATTTACATCAAAAAATTACACTTAAATATATACAAATGTGTAACAATCAAAGTGTACGTGCCCCCTTTATGATTATGCTAGTTTAAAAATACTGGAATAGACTAGAGTGCCAAACAATTTAGGTCTAGGATTTATCTACATTCTGCTATAATGATTATGTTAACATTAATCTGTGTGTGAGTATATATATATATATTGATACCTAGGCATGTCATTCATATTCCAAGAAAAAGGTTTAACATACGAAAGGGATTATATGTGTATTAAATCTTCTTTCACCCCACTTGTGCTGTGACTGTCCTACTTCAAAGAATTAAAGTGCACACTGGACTTGCATCAGTTTATCAAGGCCTATTTTCCAGGTTATAATTTAACTTACAATGTACAGCTTAACTTCTAAGTTATTTCTAATTTGAAACATACAAGTCATTTTAAACGAAAAAGGTTACATCAATTTATATTGCACGTCGATAATTAATAAATCGGATGCTGAAGTGTTTTAGCACTCTAGCTCATAATGACATGTAAGTTAGACCAATTGTCCAATTGTAAAGATTCAAAATGAAAAATAATAGTAATGTTGGATCACAACTTTGGGAAATAAATGAGATATTTACTTGCAAAATTTAGTCAAATTAACTTCTAAAATGACGTGTATTCCTGAAGAGGTAACACTGCAACTTTATTAGGAGCAAATTTTAAGTTAAGAAATATGTTTCAAACAAGCTGCATTTTGAAAGATACAATGGATATGTAATAATGTGAAGATACTTAAAAAAAGGTTAAAAATAAAAGTATCCATACCTAAGGAACATCATACAGCCTTCCTACCAGGGAAGCACATCCGTAAGGTTGGTTGCGCTGAGAGCATTTAAATAAGCCAACCCAATTAGTTTGGTCCAGAAAAATTTATCTCATTCTAAGGAAATGGATACTCAGATAGGATAAATCTTCTAATTCTAGTTTAAGTTAATTTTATTTTTATTAAAAATTATATATAAACATATGGAGTAACTTGTTGGATTGGGAAAGAGAAAAATATAGGCCAGTCATTCCCGACCCTCCCGAGAAATGTGTTGGGTTTGGTAGGGAAAAAGTAGAAACAACCCATTATAGGCTTTGCTTTTTAGTTATTAATAGGTCAGTCTATTCATAATGTGGAACCGGAAATAATTAAATCAGTTAATAATTATCTAATTTATTATAGTGCCATAAGTCTATTATAAATTGGAAAAAATTTAAAATTGTATAAACAGTAATAGTTATCTATCAGGAATCTAAATATAGGGCTTTACTCCTATATGAGAGATGTGATAACTTTAATTATAGATTACTAGAAAAATCTAAGAATTGATTCATGTCTGTACCGATTGTCAGCCAGTAATAAGTTGTATCCATGTTTCCTACCTATTTGTTAAACAGGTCTTGCATCAATTTGGCTCGCACAAGTGCTAGGTTCTTAAGCCCACCCTATCCGCCTTAAATATGTGTACCCCTACTACCTACACAGCCATTTTCTTTTCCTCTTCTTGTCACAAATAGCATATATATATCTCTGAGGATTCCCATATGGCACTACAATAGAATCCAATTTAATCACTAAATTATATTTGTAACATAAAAGACTGATGACCGAAACACGAGTACTTAATACAGTTCTACCTACTCCACCATCAACAAAAACTATGTAATATAAGCTCAATTCACTAGAGTTATACATACATTGCACATTTATTCTACCATAACATCGAAACACTTGTCATATATCGAAACAACTAAAATACACATACAGAAAATATATTACTACTTGATTGATAAATAAAAAATATGCAACAACCTGGATAACACGGAACAGGCCACGACGGAAACTGAAATGGAGGAGCATGAGGATCTTCAAGCGGCCTCATCCAAATAAAATCATCAATAGTTTTCGATATTTTCGGAACACGAAAAGCTTCATTCGCCCATTCTAAACCTCTACTCACTTTACTCTTTATAAACTCCACATCTTTGCTCACTACTTGTCCAAAATGCCCAAAATTACTCTTCACTAGTCAAATTTTATCACTATTACTGTTATTATTGTTGTTGCTTTTGTTTGTTTTCCAATCAGCTCCGGTTACGCAGAGTACCGGCAGCGACGCCGTCGCGACGGCCGGCATTTCTACCGGCGCTGTGTGTGTGTGTGTATATAAGTTTGGTGAATTGATGAGTGGAAAATGAAAGGTGGACACTAGAGGAGAGTGTGTTTCCTTCTTTTTGTGGTTACGATTTGTTGTTTTTGTATTCATCATCAAACCGGTTTGAACCGGGTTTTTTTAACATTTTTTGAACCGGTTTTATAATTTCATGTGATAAAATTTTGTTTTCTTGTTACTTTTTTCTACAATTTTTTTTTATCGAATGCCACGAAATTTTAATTGATTTTTGGGGCTGATTCGGAAAGGTAATACTGTATCCAACATCTCACCACTGATCGGTTTAAAAAAATTAATAATATTGATAATACGTTAATTGTTAGCTTATTTTATAAACGATGTGAAATGTTACAAATAAGTATTTCGAAACCTTTAAATTCAAAGTCTTCAATTGAGTCCTAACTTAATTTTCTTAGTCTTCTATTGAGTACCAACTTAATTATGCTTTTAACGACTTTCTGCAAGGGAAAAAGAAAATTTTTGTTCCTGTGCACCTTACCCTCCATAATTTGAAGAGTACCAAAAATAGTACTTTCTATCAATTTTAACTTTTTGACCTTTCCGGAACTTTAAGAGCGCTTATATTGAGAATATATTCAAACTGATAAATATCGCATCAATTGTGAAACCAAGGGTCAATATATAGGTCCTATCAGTGAGAACTTTTGTAGATTATATAAACTCTTATAGTACAATGGAAACACAGATACACGAAAGTCCTCAGTTATTAATGTCAAAATGGTTATACATATTGTGTCTTATGTCTTGTCTAGATTCAATAAATTCATCTTCTTCACTACAGTCTAGCTCACTCTTCTTTACTCCCGGCCAACAGAGGATAGAAAGTACAACCCGACCTGGGGTCTCAGTG
This sequence comes from Saposhnikovia divaricata, assembly GCA_036435485.1. Classification (NCBI taxonomy): domain Eukaryota; kingdom Viridiplantae; phylum Streptophyta; class Magnoliopsida; order Apiales; family Apiaceae; genus Saposhnikovia; species Saposhnikovia divaricata. The sequence continues at coordinate 203,727,647 of CM071601.1, read as the reverse complement.
ATAAGCAAACATCTCATTGTGTGAGCAGCTTCGAATCGCACGCCACTATCTTAACCCGGCCAACTGTCTCTGAGGAATCCTCGTTCTTAAAGGTTGCATCTTGTAGGATGAATGTCCAGACATTGTCGCAGAACCTGTAGGTGTGCAGATGTCCCTGATACATACATTGGCAAAAACGTTTCTCATAAACTTGAATTACAAATCAGATTTTGCACACTAATCCTTCTAAGACATGACATGCAAAGTGAATTGACAAGGCAGATCCAAAGAACAAACTAAAAGCAATTACAGACAGCACAAAACAAGCTAAAGTAGACCTCTCTCCTCCAACCTAGATTTACAATCTAATTATAGGCGGACTGTTGACACAAACACAATCATTTTCCAGGTCAATAGTTCTCAAAATTTTCAACAGAGCCACCATCAGATACTGGCTGACTGATACATTGCATACACACATTAAAACTTTTAAATGCAAGCTCGTAAGTAAGCTGTTTATTGCCAGCCTAATAAACCATCAACGGGAACTTACTATGATCCTTCCAAAATGCAAGGATCGACAATAAGCAGGGGACCGACTGACCAACTTTATAAGCTAAAAATAGAAGACTAAATATATGTATACATATGATTGGTTGATATTATGAATGGCACGTCAAATCAAGAATGTGGAACAACCAATTCATATATAATGACCAGGCATCAGTTTCAGCTTAACAACTCAGTCTGATATATATATCCACATGATATGCTACCCCCAATCAGATAGTTTGTCATATAACAGCAATAAAGACTTGATACACAACAAGGTAAACAACAACAAAGTCATAATTAGTTATTCGAGTTGATTAAGCTGTTACATGGTAACATATCATAATGTTATAAAAGGCAAGAATGCAGACCAGTAGAAGATAAAAATATGAAAATACAAGATGACAATCAAGGGGAGAAAAGGAAATGCCTGCAAATTTCTTAACCAATCAACTAAACAGACTGATGGCCCTGATAAGATTTCTCTATTGCAGCATTTTCTTACTTCAAATGTAATCCTACTCAGCTACATTTCACCACCCACTATTGCAAGACATTTGTTCACGCATCTCATTATGAAATGCCTCACAGCTTTAAGTTCCTATGTAGAAACTTTAATTACAATAAAGCCTGATGACATACAGTGATCCTTTTAGATTCAGATTTTATTTAGCTATACTATTCAGCACTCAACACCCATGCTTTCAAGGCAATTCTGGTATTTGTTTCGGATGACAACAAAAGAAACTTTTACAAAAAACTTGGACTACTTATACCAGCTTTTAAACAAAGCCTGCAACTATTCAACCTAAAAAATTATTTAAATGCGGATTCAACATGCACATCAAACAAAAGATGCACAGATATACACACTACCAGGCATGCATTTATTAGTGACCTTGAAGCTTAATTGTAACCCTTCCTAAGTTCCATATATAGATTGTCATTCACGTATGACACCATTACTAAAATGCTATTTCCTAGAATACTCAGCATATGGGAAGTCATCTAAATGTTTTAATATAGATACCTTACATATTTTACAGTATATCTTTACCTATATTATCCAATATTCAACATATCTTAGTATCTTACAGAGCAATGGGCTATTATTTCTAAACAACATTAGTCACATCACTCCATTTACCTTGATAGTCACTTTGCTCTTCACTTGGCTTTCCAGAGCTTCAGTCATTGACTGCACAACCAATACAAAATTAATCCTACGGTGAAAGTGGTAACATAATTTACCAAAAATAAAATAGAAACAAAGTGTGCATTTACAAGTGCAAACACGTTTATATATATATATATATATATATTTATATAGGAATATTATATTAAAAGATACTAAGCCTGCCAATCATTGTTATTAAAGGCGATAAGCGAGATGAGGAGACAAGGGTATCTATTCATTAATTGTGAGGAGAGGCGTTCACTTCATTAAATATGTGTTTCACACATGTATTTGGACAAATATATTATTCAAGAACACATGTAGAAATTACATTTAACAATAGAATGATAACTAAATAATAGTAAGTTTATAAGTTCTTAGTTTGAAATTCAGGAAGAGCGCTATGCAGTAGAATAGCTTGTTAGTATATGACCCCAAAAAAAAAAAAAAGATAAACATCAAATTAAGAAAATAAAAAAATGAAAATCAAGAATAGAGAGAAGAGAAAAGATCTTTTCATCTATTTTTTAGTGATAAGTGATAACTAATGGCTAATAATTGAGTTTAAAAATCAATTATGGGTCAAAGTTGGACTAAGTTGTCATATGAGTTCAAAATTTCATTTATATTAAGAAAATATAACTTACTTGGATTCTTTATTTATTTACATTTTCTTTTACAAGAAATCATGATTAATTAATCGCCTCGACTTGTTGCCTAAGCAAGGTAATGCGACTAACGTGACCACTTCACTAAAAATGCATCGCCTCATCAATAGAAGCAATATTGCCTCACATCTCGGTTAATTGTCATTTTTTTCTCGCTCTTAATAACACTGAAGCCAATATTGATGCTAGCATCAATGGCCAAAAATACACGATCTAGGGTGCACTTTTTAGCATTTGCATATAGAAATGGTAAATCAAGAGATACAAAACCTTATCGAACTGAACAAGGACTTGAATTGCGAGCTCAGGACTAAGAACTCCATTATCAACCATCTCATCCAATGTTTCAGTCAAACACATACCGATTGTTGACCTCCTGTACAGCTCAAAAGTCGCCATTCTTCTTCCTTATTAAGGATCTGCTCAAATAAACAAAACTGACATCAATATTTTAAAATAACAAATCAACAGAAATGACAAAATTGACAGCCTTAATTCTACTATAACACTACTAATCGTAATTGCACATGAAATAAACATTATCACAGCATATACTATAACAGATCAATATGTAATCAGCAACATATACATACAAATCTAAGATTCCAGATTGTTCTCTAACTCAATTAAAACACTTAGTGTGTGCCTTGGTGTGTGCGATTATACACAATTACACAGATACAATTATATAAATCAAACAAAAATTATAAGCGAGGGAATGAAAATTACGGTTAATAGCTCAGCGAGATACGAGAGAGAGAGGCAAAAAATTGGGGCTTTTATACCCTAGTTTTGTAGCCGATGCGTTATACATCGGTCAGATGGATAAGGAAAAATTAGAGTGAAAAGACCTAATTAGTCATTGTTAGTTATGTTGCTGTTCAGGACAAAAGAGTAATTTTACCATAAACTTTGTTAAAACAAGCCGTTTTAGTAAAAATTATTATTATATAAATAGAGATTATTAAAATAATTTAGACACTGTATTTTCTATTTTTAATTTTAATTTAAAAAAATATTAAAATATCTTATCAATCTTTGATGTAATTAAATTTAACTAAGATAAATACTTAATTTACAAATATAATTAATAGTTTGGATAATTGGTTATCGGGAAAATATATATAGGTCATCTAAAAAGAAAGAAAAAATAAATTTTAAAATTTGTTTAAAAAACTCTTTCAGTTATCACAACTTTCGTTCATTGTGTTTACTCATATTATGTTCCGAACAATCTTCGAAATTGTAATTCTTAAATTTTATAACAACTTGTATACATATTCTTATAAATTTAAATAAATTGCATGATTTTGAATAAGTAGATATTAACTTATTTTTATTTTTAATTTAAATCATTTTTATTTGAATTTATTTGAGTCAAAGTAAATTGTAGTCAAAGAAAGTTTAATCGTCAAATGGTGAATAATAGGATCAAATACGTATAATCAGGTGAATATTTCGTGTGAGGTGGCGACGAAATTAATTGACAAAAAAAATTGAATCGTCCTTTCTTATATTAATATTTAACGTAACTCAAGAATATGATTAGTAATTAAGATGATGTGCTATTTGATGAAAGATATATAGCAAAAGGTTTCGGTGGTGATATATTTTAACAAATTTTATTCGAATAAAGTGTTGTTAGGATAGGTTAAAAATGATTTTCAATTATTTTTATTGTAATTCTTATATTATGTGACAATTTTAAATTCTTATAAATTGAATGAAATCGCATGATTTTGAATAATTAGATTAACATTTTTTTTAATTTTAGTTTTTAAAATTTTTGTTTGAGTTATTTAAACCTAAGTAATTGTGCTTAAAAAAAAGTTTACTTGTTAAAAGATAATTAATAGGGTCAAATATGTGTAGTCATCTTGTGTGAGGTGGTGAGAAAATTAATTGACGGAAAGAATGGATTGGGCTTTGGTTTGTGTAATTATATTTAACTCAACTATAGCTTAATTCAAGAATATAGTTAGTTATCATGATCGTGGGTTATTTCAGGATTTATATATATGTAGATTGATTGTAATATTTTTTTATTTTATTGAAGTTAATTTTAATTTGATACATAATGATATATGTAAATTGTTGTTATTTTACAAAATAAAAATTTTAGATATTATAATAAAATTTTGATTAAAGATTTAAAAATATTAAATTTGAATCAAATTATTAGTGTAGAATTATATAAGGTAAGAACAAAAAAAAAAGTTATTCTAAAAAATTTGATTAAAAAGGTAAATATATATATATATGTTGATCTTGTTAAAGAATTCAGGTACAAAGTTCCAATAACGTGTTTGCATATAAAGAAACCACCATGGAGAGATAAACATCAATCAGATGTTGTTCCTCTTTTATTTTAGATAAGAATTCGGGGTCGAGTTCTTTTGATGTGAAGGAGACTGATGTAGGAGGATTTTCAGTGTTAATCGAGGTTCATGACTCGCGAGAAGACAACAATAAAATAAAGATATGAACACGCTTTTCAAGGTACTTGATGGCATGAACACGTCATTGATTGACATGATCATGCCAAATTGGGAAATCTTGGCAGACGCTTCAAGCGAGAGAATTGAGAGATTATGCATGCTCACGTCAATCAATAACGTGTTCGTGCCATCAAGTATCCTAAAAAGCGTGTTCATGCCTTTATTTTGTTGTTGTCTTCTCGCGAGTCATGAACCTCGATTAACACTGAAAATCCTTCTACATCGATACTTAACCTACAAGATCAAACAAATTCAAACACTTAAACTGATGTGGCCGTCGTGTGCCTATCAAATTAATAATTATCTAACAAACCTTCTAACAACGTAGTAGGGTAAGTCAGAGTCGATCCCACAGAGACAAGCGTGTCAATCACTAGTTATTTATGATTCAATATGGCTAAGCAAGTAACACAATGAATTTTCTTAGAGATTTATGGACTACTTTTATACTAGAGAGAATTATGCTTATATTAATTCAAATATTAAAAACATCTAAGGTTAAGTGTCACCACTAGCATAATTTAATGTAATCGCCAATTCCTTCCCAAATCGATAGTATACTACTAAAAAGGAAAGATGCTCCCTATAAAATACCGATAACCTCTCTCGAGTATTAATGGCTTCTCTTACAATACAATCAAACCTATTCTCATGGTATCATGCAATTAAGAGACATTAAGCATAGCATCCTAATTTCCTAACAATCCACTCTACCTATTCTCATGGAGAGTTTCATGTTCTTATTGGATAAATCACAACCATCTAATTCCAACTCTCATTGATAATTACACCTTGGTTCAATCAATACACATAATCACGTCTGACATGTTATTGTTAATTAAACTCAACTCAAATAAGCAAGAGCAATTTACATAAATGATTTGGGGGAATTGGAAGATTTACATATCAATCATAGCTAGGGTTCTACTTAACCCTAGAATAATTATCTACTCACACATGATTATATTAACAAAACTAGAATTATAAATTGAAAACATGATTGTAAGAATAGAAATTTAACCTTAAATCTTCAAGGATGAGCAAGAATGAATGTTCTCCAAAGAATTACCAAAAATGCTTACAAATATGCTTACAAGTTGAGATGTATATATATTTTCTGGATCTTCAAACAATGTTAATGATGAGTTTATATAGCCCCCCAGGGCTTTAGAGGTTGCCCTAATTCATCTGCCTAACTTCTGGTATCTTTTTCTTCAATCCTACCTAAAAAATAGGAATAAAAGGCTGCTAGGGAGACAAACAGCCGCATCGGAGCGCTGCAGCGCCATACATAGCGCTGCTGCGCTATGTAGCTACTGCTTGCTCTTCGGTTTTGCCCCGGAAATGAAAATAAAGAACCCCGAACTCATCAAATCTCCTCGGAAGCTCACGAAAGCATTCTTTTGGGCTAGAAACTCCGTAAAATCATCAAGAAATCAACAAAGTTCTTCAAACATTGGAAATTCCTTAGCCTCTGCAACAAACTCATCAAAAACAATTAAATCTTCACAATTATTCGCAAAAGCGACCTAATTGTGGGAATAAAATCCTATAGAATATATATAATATATACTCTATCAAATATCCCCACACTTAGCACTTTTGCGCGTCCTCGTGCAAAAATAACATAATAACTAACACTAACTAAATAGTACCACTTCCGTAGGTGATCACGGTTGCATTTGGCATATGCAACAAGCCCTTTAAACCCCTAGGTAGCCCTAGTGGACGAGTAAGGTCTCGTGAGGGTTTATAGCGAATATACCCACAAAATTCATCTAACTCATGCAAAAGATTACTGATCAACACAACACCACACACATCCGTCCTCTTATGCCACTTCAACTTAAGAATCAAAATGAAAATGCAATGCCTCGGTGTCTAAAGTGCAAGTATCCACATAGTCTACTCAAGAACATGCATAAGATCATAAAACTTCATGTTAAATGCAAGATTAGGTTGGTAAACATGCTAAACACACAAGAGCACATCTTTGAGACGAACTTGGGATATCTTATGCAAAAGCAACAACTCACCATTCACTCATAAAAATGTTCACTCAAAACAGGGGTAAGTGTATCACTCAACTCCAACAATATCATAAACATGCTTCATCCTTGGTATCAATCTAACTTATAACGCAATATACATCATCAATGATAATCAAAAGGTCTTTGTTCAGGTTGTAATGGGGCTAGGGACAAGGTATGTCAAGAAAGGCTAAAATGAGGCTAAGTCCAAAAGCTAGTACTCAATAATGCAATTAAAACCATTCCCAATTTTTCATCCCCACACTTGAACTTTTAATTATAGGTAACTTGACTAGTCGAAACAAAGTAGGATCACAAATGATATAGATGCTCTCGTATTATTTTTTATTTTTTTTTTTATTTTTCTTTTTTTTTTTTTTTTTTTTTTCGAGAGCTAAATAAAATCAAGAACAATGATCCAATAAACAAGGTTTCAAACTTCGACTAACAAGCTAATAACCAACCCCCAACTATTGCCCAAAAATTATGATCATCAATTAAAACTACCCTTTTTGCACATCTTACGAGCAATACTAGCCTTGGACAAATTGGGCTCAAAATTAATGAAAGGCCAATACAATAAAAGGCTATATGGCAAGTAATGAGGTATGTCACTGAAAGAATAGGATTAAGCTCAACGGGTTAACTAATGAATCGTGTATAAATTGTTTGGAAATATGGAAATATGAGGTTATACCTAATTGCCTTTATCATCTTATCATCAATTAATGTCATGCATCTCAAGAAAGAAATTAAACAAGTGCTAGCAATGCATACGATAAGTGGACACTCAAGCAAACGAATAATCATGCAAAAAGATATGCATATAGGTTCAAAACTCACTTGGTGTGACAAAACATAATTAATCCCAAAGTAACAGTCTCTCTAACGCACCTACTTGTATTCAAAGCATATAGACCAAGTTATCTTGCACATATTCATGTCATTCTAATTACTTAGCATATTCAGTAAGTCTACTAGTTTCTACTTACAAGTGTATGTGTGTGCATAAGGACATCACATATATTTATCAATCAAAAGTATCCATAAACACAAGAATTGTAAACATGCATGGGTGTATTTACGCTAGTAATCTGCACATGGCTAGAATTATTTTTGGTATTTTTCAAATTTTGTATAATAATTTTTTTTTTTTTTTTATACTTTATAAATATTGAAGACACATCCCCACACTTAAATGGTTCAATGTCCTCATTGACACACTAAACAATAAAATATATAATATATAAGAGAGAAGGAAAGAAGTACCGCCCTACTCGTCATCGCCATCTCCCTCAGGTGGGGTATCAGGAGGTGGATAGGCTGAATGTGCTCCAAAAACAGGCCATGTAACCTGAATGCCCTGCTGCTGATAAACTCCATCTAAGGCATGTGTTAGATCCGCAGCAAATCTGCTGGTGATAGCATGAGAGGTATCAAATCGCCTCATCATACGTCGGAACTGTGCATCGCTGAACACCACAGTACCCTGACCCATCTGCTGCTGAGAAGGTCCTGCTGCACTAGCTCGCCTGGGCACTCTCTCTTCAGCCGGTGGAATACCGGTTCCCTCTGTAGCAACCTGATAACCCAAACCTCTAGGATGAGGGACGCCGCCTGGTCAGTCCGTGATCCTAGCAATCGCGTGATGATCAATGCTAGACATGGGTTTCTGAAGGATCTCGTCAGGAGTCCAATGGACGCCCACTCGGTAACACAAATCCGTGATAATCAGTGCATGCGGGATACCTCCCGTGGTGGTTCCACCCAAGAATCTCATAATATTCTGATGGATTAAAAATCCAAGATCAATGTACTTCCCATTCAGAATACCCCACAGAACAATCGCCCGGTCTACAGTGACATCGGCGGTGTGTGATGTTGGCATGATGCGAGCGCAAATAAACAAGAACCATGCCCTCGCATATCGGTTCAATGCTGCTGCAGGAAAGTGAAGCGGCTCATCAGTGCCCGCTTTACATTTCCACGCTGTGCCCGGTGCACACATCCCTGACATGATAGCGTTCAGATCAATTTCCTCCCGGGGTTTATGTACCCAATCCTCTGCACCCCTAGGTCTAGTAGGTTGAGGCACAACTCGACGAATAGCAGCTGGCCCGTAGTCTACAGTTTTGCCTCTTACCATCGTCAGCTTGTTTCTATCCATTTTGGCGTTAGCATAAAATTCCTTAACAACACTTAATGGAATCCCAACCGGTTGTACACAAAATGCCGACCATCCCATTTCATCAATCATATTCTCTAGTTCCCCATCCGTGCTCGAAGGAGCAAAACCTCGTTCTTTAATAACTGATTTTAAATTTAGTGCCTCAAATTCTTCTTGAGCCTCCTTAGACACAAATCTCGTAACATCAAATTCCTCCTCCGTAGAGGGTTGCTTACTAATACTACCCACCACTCTTTGTCTCTTTGGAGCCATTACAATCAAATCAACTCAATCCCACAAAATATACACACCAACAAATTCCAAAGTAATGGACCACAATATGAATTTTACAAAAAATCCCCAAATATTCAAGAACACAAATTCGTACTGTAAATAAGGATGAATTAGAAATTTACCCAATACGATTTGGAGATGTGAAACTTGCAATTTGTAAGGGCCCAAACTTGAATCAAATTCTTCTTGAATCTTGGAGTGGATGGAGTTTGAGATTTTTGATAAAAGTTAAGGTTTTTGTGTATGTATGTATAGGTGGGTGGTTTAAAAAAAAGATGTAAGAGTTGGGGGATTTTAGGAATTGTAAGAGAGGAATTTTAGGTTTGAGGTGGAGAGATATTTGGGGGTGGAGTTTGAAAGGGGGTGTGTGAATATTCTGCTGAAAGAACCGAACAAAAATCTAGTTTAGGCAGGAGGGGGAGAGCGCTGTTGCGCGAGAACAGGGCTGCTGCGCCATACAGGCGCTGTTGCGCCGTTCAAGAATGCGCTACTGCGCTGGCGCAGGCGCTGTTGCGCGGTTCCAGCATGCGCTACTGCGCGGTTTCAGGCGCTGTTGCGCCGTTCCATCATGCGTGACTGCGCGGTTCCAGGCGCTGTTGCGCCGATATCATTCTGCTTCTTCTCTCTTTGTTTTTTTTTTTTTTTTTTTTTATTTCTTTTGTAAGAATAAAAATAGAAACACACTAAAATCCATGGGTTGCCTCCCAAGTAGCGCCTTTGTTTACCGTCGTTAGCCCGACATTGTCATCTGATTCATTCTGAGAAACGAGAAGATAGCTCCTCGTTAATAGGTTCGCCAACTCTGTAGTGTTTTACTCGTTGACCATTTACTTTGAACGGTTCTCCATTTGTATTTAGCAATTCTATGGCACCGTATGGAAAAATCTTTCGTACCTTGAATGGTCCCGACCACCTTGAACGAAGTTTTCCGGGAAAAAGCCGCAATCTTGAATTAAATAGGAGAACTAGCTCTCCTTCCTTGAATTCTCTTCGTAATATGCCCTTGTCATGCCACCTTTTTGTTTTCTCCTTGTAAAGCTTAGAACTTTCATAAGCCTCATAACGAAGCTCATCTAGCTCATTTAGTTGTAGGAGTCTCTTCTCACCTGCTGCTGACATATCAAAATTCAAACCCTTGATAGCCCAAAATGCTCGATGTTCTAACTCAACGGGAAGATGACATGCCTTGCCGTATACCAATCTATATGGAGTTGTCCCAATAGGTGTTTTGAACGCAGTTCGATATGCCCAAAGTGCATCGTCAAGCTTTGTAGACCAATCCTTTCTTGATTTTTCTACTGTCTTTTCCAAGATAGTCTTAATTTCACGGTTAGAAATCTCCACCTGACCACTTGTTTGGGGATGATAAGAGAGTCCCACCTTATGGTAAACTCCATATTTCTTCAACATAGCTTCAAATCGATTCTCGAGAAAATGTTTTCCTCCATCGCTAATTAGAATCCTTGGCACTCCAAATCTTGGAAAAATCGTCTTCTTAAAGAATTTGCTCACTACACGAGCATCATTAGTGGGAGATGCAATGGCTTCAACCCATTTTGAAACGTAATCCACGGCCACCAAGATATACTGATTCTTAAAAGATGAAGGGAATGGTCCCATGAAATCTACACCCCAAACATCGAAAAGCTCCACTTCGAGAATGCTATTGAGAGGCATCTCATTGTGTCTTGAAATATTTCCAGTTCGTTGACAACGATCACAAGAATGAACATATTGGTGGACGTCTTTAAAAAGAGTCGGCCAATAAAATCCACATTGAAGAATCTTTGCAGCTGTCTTTGTGGTACTTGCATGACCACCACTTGGCAAATCATGGCAATGCGACATTATGGAAGCAATCTCATTATCTGGCACACATCTTCTCATAACTCCATCTGCACAAGACCTATAAAGAAACGGATCTTCCCAGAAGTGCTTCCTCACATCATAGAAAAACTTCTTCTTTTGTTGTGATGAATATCCATGAGGAACAGTACCAGTAGCTAAGAAGTTAGCTATGTCAGCATACCAAGGAACCTCGATCCTTGCAAGAGAAAGTAAATGATCATCAGTAAAAGAATCATTAATTGGAATATTAGTACCACCATCCGCATCAAAAGTGAGGCGTGAAAGATGATCAGCAACCATGTTTTCAGCTCCTTTCTTGTCCTTAATCTCTAAATCGAATTCTTGCAGAAGTAGAATCCAACGGATCAAACGAGGTTTAGCATCTTTCTTACTCATCAAATATCTCAGCGCGGCATGATCAGTGTGAACTATAACTTTCGAACCAACAAGATAGGATCGAAAATTTTCCATTGAATAAACCACAGCTAGCAATTCTTTTTCTGTTGTTGCATAATTGATCTGAGCCCCATCTAAGGTCTTGCTTGTATAATATATAGCATGAAGTTTTCCATCTTTTCTTTGACCTAAGACTGCACCGACAGCTTGATCGCTAGCGTCACACATGATCTCAAACGGTAATTTCCAATCCGGTGGTTGAATGATTGGAGCAGAAACAAGAGCTTTCTTTAATGTTTCAAAAGCCTCAAGACAAGCATTATTAAACACAAAAGGTACTTCCTTGCCTAAAAGTTCAGTTAGAGGTCGAGCAATCTTCGAAAAATCTTTAATAAACCGGCGGTAGAATCCCGCATGACCAAGGAAACTCCTTATCCCCTTGACTGAAGTAGGGGGAGGTAAGCGTTCAACAACCTCGACTTTGGCTTTATCAACTTCAATTCCTCTTTTTGAAACAACATGACCCAAAACAATCCCTTCTTGAACCATAAAGTGACATTTTTCCCAATTTAGAATTAGATTCACTTCTTGACATCTATGAACCACCTTCTCCAAATTATGTAAGCATGCATCAAATGAAGTTCCACCTACTGAGAAGTCATCCATAAAAACTTCCATGATATCTTCAATGTAGTCTGAGAAAATTGCCATCATACATCTTTGAAAGGTAGGAGGAGCACAACATAGACCAAATGGCATTCTGCGATATGCAAATGTACCATAGGGACATGTAAAAGTTGTCTTTTCTTGATCATTCGGATGGATAGGAATCTGGAAAAAACCTGAATATCCATCTAAGAAGCAGAAGTAAGAATGTTTCGCCAATCGTTCAAGCATTTGATCTATAAAAGGGAGAGGAAAGTGATCCTTCCTTGTGGCTTTATTCAATTTCCGATAATCAATGCACATTCGCCATCCTGTGACAGTTCTAGTAGAGATCAATTCTCCCTTATCATTCTTCACAACGGTCATTCCACCTTTCTTTGGTACGACATGTACCGGACTAACCCATTTGCTATCGGAGATAGGATAGATTATACCTGCATCAAGAAGTTTCAGAATCTCCTTTTTGACCACCTCCATCATGTTAGGATTGAGTCTCCGTTGATGCTCAATAGAAGAAGCTTGCTCATCTTCAAGAATAATCTTATGCATGCAGAATGATGGATTAATGCCCTTTATATCATCAATGGAATACCCAATAACATTTTTGTACTTTCTCAAGACTGTGAGCAATTTCTCAATTTGAATGTCATCAAGCTCAGAACTGACTATGATAGGATATGTTTCATCCGGGCCCATAAACACATATTTTAATGATGCCGGTAGGGGTTTCAGTTCTACCTTAGGAGGCGTGGAGCTCTCCTTGACTTCCTCATGCTGTAGCACATTAGAATTTTCAGGTTGAATGGTAGGTGTTGCATCCAAGAGTTCCTGGTAATTTCCACATTCCTCATTCTCTTCATCCATGTTACCATCGAGAACAGCTTGAAGTGGATCCTCATATGAATATGTTTTGGCTTTCATGTCGATCACTTCTTCTAATGCATCTACCCTGTTTACAGTCTCATCCTTAGAAGGATGTCCCATAGTGTTTTGCAGCTTGAATTCCATCTTCTCATCGCCTACTTCGAAAGAAATTCTTCCATTTTTCATGTCGATTATAGCTCCAGCTGTTGCTAAGAAAGGCCGCCCAAGAATGATAGGAATATTTGCATCTTCTTCCATTTCCATGACAACAAAATCACATGGAATATAAAATTTTCCTACCTTAAGAGGTACATCTTCAAGAATTCCAAGTGGGAATTTCACACTTCTATCTGCCAATTGTAAAGAAATTCGTGTGGGTTTCAGTTCACCCATCTGAAGTTTTACACAGATTGATAAAGGCATCAAGCTGACACTTGCTCCAAGATCACACAAAGCTCTTTTGATTTCAACATCCCCTAGCGTGACAGGAATGGAGTAGCTACCTGGATCCGCTAATTTCTTTGGAAGATTATTTTGCAAGATGGCACTGCACTCTGCCGTTAAGGAGATGGTAGAGCTTTCTTCAATTTTTCGCTTTCTTGACAAAATGTCTTTAAGAAATTTCGCATAAGAGGGCATCTCCGTGATAGCATCCATGAATGGAATATTAATATGTAGCTTTTGCAGAATTTCAAGAAATTTTCCGTACTTCTTTTCTAGCTTGGCTTGTGCCAACCTTTGTGGAAAAGGAACAGGTGGCACGTATGGTTTAAGAGGAACAACTTCTGATTCTTTCTTTTCTTTTTCCATGACCTCCGGTTCTACCTGCTTCTCGGTTGAAATCTCTTCTTCACCTTCTTTAGCATTCACAATATTTCTGCTCACGCTCAAATTTGGTTGGCTCAATTCTTTACCACTCCTCAAAGTTACAGCGTTGATATGACCCCTTGGTGGTTGTTCAGTTTGGCCAGGAAGTTGGCCTGAAGGTTTGTTAAGTTGGCTCAACTGCTGAGAAATTTGAGTAATCGTGTTTTCCATCAATTTGTTGTGAGCCTTTATCTCGTTGATACTTGAATCAAAGTGCTCATTCCTCTTTGACTGAGTAGAGATAAAACCTTCCATAAGACTCTCCAAGTGGCCTTTCTGCGATTGCGTTTGTTGAAAACCCGGAGGCTGAGAAAAATTATTCTGAGATGATTGAGCTTGCCCTTGATTGTTCCTGTAGGAGAAATTTGGATGATCTCTCCAACCCGGATTGTATGTGTTGGAATAAGGATTATACTGTGGCCTTTGATTCTGATTGTAAAGCGCATTTGCTTGTTCAATCGCCATTCCTGAGGGATTTTGTTGACAAACAAGTTTTGTGTGTCCAACGACACCGCATATTTCACATGAAGCGACAGTAGATGAACTGGTTCGGGCATCCAATTGCTCAATCTTTTTGACCATAGCCTGCATAGTGCTACTCAACATAGTTAGAGCATCAATATCATACTTACCACCCTTCTTTGGATGATTTCGATCACTGTAGGGGAAATTGTCATTAGACCCCATCTCGTCTAACAAAGCTTTTGCATCTTCAGTACTCTTGTTCATAATGCTTCCCCCAGAAGATGCATCAACAAAATTGCGGAACTCTTGTGTTAATCCATTATAGAATGTTTGGATCAACAACCAGTCAGGAATTCCATGGTGAGGACACTGTCTTTGAAGTCGCTTAAATTTTCTCCAAGCATCATGAAGTGACTCGTCATCATCTTGACGGAAATTAGATATCTCATTCCTGAGCTTAGAAGTCTTCTTCTGACTGAAGAATTTTAAAAGAAAAGCTTTCGCAAGACTATCCCAAGTAGTGAATGTATTTGGTCCTTCATCCTTCAACCAATCTTTTGCTGCATCTCGGAGAGAAAATGGAAATAATCGCAGCTTCACAGCTTCATCACTTACATTAGTCATTTTTATCGTATCACACTTCTCCAGAAAACTTTCAAGATGATCAACAGGATTTTCGCTTGCCAATCCTGCGAATGAATCATGTGAAATGAATTGGATGAATTGTGGCTTTAGTTCGAAGTGAGTGGCTGTGATAGCTGGTCTGACGATGCTTGAAAGTACGCCTGTGGCATCTGGCATACCATGCTCCCTGAGAGCCTTAGTTGGTTGTTCACCCATAACTACCCTGTTCTTGTTTCTCCTTTGCTTTCCTTGTTGTCTTCTTGCTGTAGCTTCAATTTCAGGATCAATGGTAATTAAATTTTCAGAACCTGAACTTCGAGTGTTCATGCAACAAGAGAGCTAGACACAAAGATCAAATAACAAGGGAATAATAGCCGAAGCAACTCAACTAAACAACTTAGCTAAATCAATTCAAAATTAACTAATCTAACACTGCTTAGAGTCCCCGGCAGTGGCGCCAAAATTTGATGTGGCCGTCGTGTGCCTATCAAATTAATAATTATCTAACAAACCTTCTAACAACGTAGTAGGGTAAGTCAGAGTCGATCCCACAGAGACAAGCGTGTCAATCACTAGTTATTTATGATTCAATATGGCTAAGCAAGTAACACAATGAATTTTCTTAGAGATTTATGGACTACTTTTATACTAGAGAGAATTATGCTTATATTAATTCAAATATTAAAAACATCTAAGGTTAAGTGTCACCACTAGCATAATTTAATGTAATCGCCAATTCCTTCCCAAATCGATAGTATACTACTAAAAAGGAAAGATGCTCCCTATAAAATACCGATAACCTCTCTCGAGTATTAATGGCTTCTCTTACAATACAATCAAACCTATTCTCATGGTATCATGCAATTAAGAGACATTAAGCATAGCATCCTAATTTCCTAACAATCCACTCTACCTATTCTCATGGAGAGTTTCATGTTCTTATTGGATAAATCACAACCATCTAATTCCAACTCTCATTGATAATTAGACCTTGGTTCAATCAATACACATAATCACGTCTGACATGTTATTGTTAATTAAACTCAACTCAAATAAGCAAGAGCAATTTACATAAATGATTTGGGGGAATTGGAAGATTTACATATCAATCATAGCTAGGGTTCTACTTAACCCTAGAATAATTATCTACTCACACATGATTATATTAACAAAACTAGAATTATAAATTGAAAACATGATTGTAAGAATAGAAATTTAACCTTAAATCTTCAAGGATGAGCAAGAATGAATGTTCTCCAAAGAATTACCAAAAATGCTTACAAATATGCTTACAAGTTGAGATGTATATATATTTTCTGGATCTTCAAACAATGTTAATGATGAGTTTATATAGCCCCCCAGGGCTTTAGAGGTTGCCCTAATTCATCTGCCTAACTTCTGGTATCTTTTTCTTCAATCCTACCTAAAAAATAGGAATAAAAGGCTGCTAGGGAGACAAACAGCCGCATCGGAGCGCTGCAGCGCCATACATAGCGCTGCTGCGCCATGCATAGCGCTGCTGCGCCATACATAGCGCTGCTGCGCTATGTAGCTACTGCTTGCTCTTCGGTTTTGCCCCGGAAATGAAAATAAAGAACCCCGAACTCATCAAATCTCCTCGGAAGCTCACGAAAGCATTCTTTTGGGCTAGAAACTCCGTAAAATCATCAAGAAATCAACAAAGTTCTTCAAACATTGGAAATTCCTTAGCCTCTGCAACAAACTCATCAAAAACAATTAAATCTTCACAATTATTCGCAAAAGCGACCTAATTGTGGGAATAAAATCCTATAGAATATATATAATATATACTCTATCAAATATCCCCACACTTAGCACTTTTGCGCGTCCTCGTGCAAAAATAACATAATAACTAACACTAACTAAATAGTACCACTTCCGTAGGTGATCACGGTTGCATTTGGCATATGCAACAAGCCCTTTAAACCCCTAGGTAGCCCTAGTGGACGAGTAAGGTCTCGTGAGGGTTTATAGCGAATATACCCACAAAATTCATCTAACTCATGCAAAAGATTACTGATCAACACAACACCACACACATCCGTCCTCTTATGCCACTTCAACTTAAGAATCAAAATGAAAATGCAATGCCTCGGTGTCTAAAGTGCAAGTATCCACATAGTCTACTCAAGAACATGCATAAGATCATAAAACTTCATGTTAAATGCAAGATTAGGTTGGTAAACATGCTAAACACACAAGAGCACATCTTTGAGACGAACTTGGGATATCTTATGCAAAAGCAACAACTCACCATTCACTCATAAAAATGTTCACTCAAAACAGGGGTAAGTGTATCACTCAACTCCAACAATATCATAAACATGCTTCATCCTTGGTATCAATCTAACTTATAACGCAATATACATCATCAATGATAATCAAAAGGTCTTTGTTCAGGTTGTAATGGGGCTAGGGACAAGGTATGTCAAGAAAGGCTAAAATGAGGCTAAGTCCAAAAGCTAGTACTCAATAATGCAATTAAAACCATTCCCAATTTTTCATCCCCACACTTGAACTTTTAATTATAGGTAACTTGACTAGTCGAAACAAAGTAGGATCACAAATGATATAGATGCTCTCGTATTATTTTTTATTTTTTTTTTATTTTTCTTTTTTTTTTTTTTTTTTTTTTCGAGAGCTAAATAAAATCAAGAACAATGATCCAATAAACAAGGTTTCAAACTTCGACTAACAAGCTAATAACCAACCCCCAACTATTGCCCAAAAATTATGATCATCAATTAAAACTACCCTTTTTGCACATCTTACGAGCAATACTAGCCTTGGACAAATTGGGCTCAAAATTAATGAAAGGCCAATACAATAAAAGGCTATATGGCAAGTAATGAGGTATGTCACCGAAAGAATAGGATTAAGCTCAACGGGTTAACTAATGAATCGTGTATAAATTGTTTGGAAATATGGAAATATGAGGTTATACCTAATTGCCTTTATCATCTTATCATCAATTAATGTCATGCATCTCAAGAAAGAAATTAAACAAGTGCTAGCAATGCATACGATAAGTGGACACTCAAGCAAACGAATAATCATGCAAAAAGATATGCATATAGGTTCAAAACTCACTTGGTGTGACAAAACATAATTAATCCCAAAGTAACAGTCTCTCTAACGCACCTACTTGTATTCAAAGCATATAGACCAAGTTATCTTGCACATATTCATGTCATTCTAATTACTTAGCATATTCAGTAAGTCTACTAGTTTCTACTTACAAGTGTATGTGTGTGCATAAGGACATCACATATATTTATCAATCAAAAGTATCCATAAACACAAGAATTGTAAACATGCATGGGTGTATTTACGCTAGTAATCTGCACATGGCTAGAATTATTTTTGGTATTTTTCAAATTTTGTATAATAATTTTTTTTTTTTTTTTTATACTTTATAAATATTGAAGACACATCCCCACACTTAAATGGTTCAATGTCCTCATTGACACACTAAACAATAAAATATATAATATATAAGAGAGAAGGAAAGAAGTACCGCCCTACTCGTCATCGCCATCTCCCTCAGGTGGGGTATCAGGAGGTGGATAGGCTGAATGTGCTCCAAAAACAGGCCATGTAACCTGAATGCCCTGCTGCTGATAAACTCCATCTAAGGCATGTGTTAGATCCGCAGCAAATCTGCTGGTGATAGCATGAGAGGTATCAAATCGCCTCATCATACGTCGGAACTGTGCATCGCTGAACACCACAGTACCCTGACCCATCTGCTGCTGAGAAGGTCCTGCTGCACTAGCTCGCCTGGGCACTCTCTCTTCAGCCGGTGGAATACCGGTTCCCTCTGTAGCAACTTGATAACCCAAACCTCTAGGATGAGGGACGCCGCCTGGTCAGTCCGTGATCCTAGCAATCGCGTGATGATCAATGCTAGACATGGGTTTCTGAAGGATCTCGTCAGGAGTCCAATGGACGCCCACTAGTAACACAAATCCGTGATAATCAGTGCATGCGGGATACCTCCCGTGGTGGTTCCACCCAAGAATCTCATAATATTCTGATGGATTAAAAATCCAAGATCAATGTACTTCCCATTCAGAATACCCCACAGAACAATCGCCCGGTCTACAGTGACATCGGCGGTGTGTGATATTGGCATGATGCGAGCGCAAATAAACAAGAACCATGCCCTCGCATATCGGTTCAATGCTGCTGCAGGAAAGTGAAGCGGCTCATCAGTGCCCGCTTTACATTTCCACGCTGTGCCCGGTGCACACATCCCTGACATGATAGCGTTCAGATCAATTTCCTCCCGGGGTTTATGTACCCAATCCTCTGCACCCCTAGGTCTAGTAGGTTGAGGCACAACTCGACGAATAGCAGCTGGCCCGTAGTCTACAGTTTTGCCTCTTACCATCGTCAGCTTGTTTCTATCCATTTTGGCGTTAGCATAAAATTCCTTAACAACACTTAATGGAATCCCAACCGGTTGTACACAAAATGCCGACCATCCCATTTCATCAATCATATTCTCTAGTTCCCCATCCGTGCTCGAAGGAGCAAAACCTCGTTCTTTAATAACTGATTTTAAATTTAGTGCCTCAAATTCTTCTTGAGCCTCCTTAGACACAAATCTCGTAACATCAAATTCCTCCTCCGTAGAGGGTTGCTTACTAATACTACCCACCACTCTTTGTCTCTTTGGAGCCATTACAATCAAATCAACTCAATCCCACAAAATATACACACCAACAAATTCCAAAGTAATGGACCACAATATGAATTTTACAAAAAATCCCCAAATATTCAAGAACACAAATTCGTACTGTAAATAAGGATGAATTAGAAATTTACCCAATACGATTTGGAGATGTGAAACTTGCAATTTGTAAGGGCCCAAACTTGAATCAAATTCTTCTTGAATCTTGGAGTGGATGGAGTTTGAGATTTTTGATAAAAGTTAAGGTTTTTGTGTATGTATGTATAGGTGGGTGGTTTAAAAAAAAGATGTAAGAGTTGGGGGATTTTAGGAATTGTAAGAGAGGAATTTTAGGTTTGAGGTGGAGAGATATTTGGGGGTGGAGTTTGAAAGGGGGTGTGTGAATATTCTGCTGAAAGAACCGAACAAAAATCTAGTTTAGGCAGGAGGGGGAGAGCGCTGTTGCGCGAGAACAGGGCTGCTGCGCCATACAGGCGCTGTTGCGCCGTTCAAGAATGCGCTACTGCGCTGGCGCAGGCGCTGTTGCGCGGTTCCAGCATGCGCTACTGCGCGGTTTCAGGCGCTGTTGCGCCGTTCCATCATGCGTGACTGCGCGGTTCCAGGCGCTGTTGCGCCGATATCATTCTGCTTCTTCTCTCTTTGGTTTTTTTTTTTTTTTTTTTTTTATTTCTTTTGTAAGAATAAAAATAGAAACACACTAAAATCCATGGGTTGCCTCCCAAGTAGCGCCTTTGTTTACCGTCGTTAGCCCGACATTGTCATCTGATTCATTCTGAGAAACGAGAAGATAGCTCCTCGTTAATAGGTTCGCCAACTCTGTAGTGTTTTACTCGTTGACCATTTACTTTGAACGGTTCTCCATTTGTATTTAGCAATTCTATGGCACCGTATGGAAAAATCTTTCGTACCTTGAATGGTCCCGACCACCTTGAACGAAGTTTTCCGGGAAAAAGCCGCAATCTTGAATTAAATAGGAGAACTAGCTCTCCTTCCTTGAATTCTCTTCGTAATATGCCCTTGTCATGCCACCTTTTTGTTTTCTCCTTGTAAAGCTTAGAACTTTCATAAGCCTCATAACGAAGCTCATCTAGCTCATTTAGTTGTAGGAGTCTCTTCTCACCTGCTGCTGACATATCAAAATTCAAACCCTTGATAGCCCAAAATGCTCGATGTTCTAACTCAACGGGAAGATGACATGCCTTGCCGTATACCAATCTATATGGAGTTGTCCCAATAGGTGTTTTGAACGCAGTTCGATATGCCCAAAGTGCATCGTCAAGCTTTGTAGACCAATCCTTTCTTGATTTTTCTACTGTCTTTTCCAAGATAGTCTTAATTTCACGGTTAGAAATCTCCACCTGACCACTTGTTTGGGGATGATAAGAGAGTCCCACCTTATGGTAAACTCCATATTTCTTCAACATAGCTTCAAATCGATTCTCGAGAAAATGTTTTCCTCCATCGCTAATTAGAATCCTTGGCACTCCAAATCTTGGAAAAATCGTCTTCTTAAAGAATTTGCTCACTACACGAGCATCATTAGTGGGAGATGCAATGGCTTCAACCCATTTTGAAACGTAATCCACGGCTACCAAGATATACTGATTCTTAAAAGATGAAGGGAATGGTCCCATGAAATCTACACCCCAAACATCGAAAAGCTCCACTTCGAGAATGCTATTGAGAGGCATCTCATTGCGTCTTGAAATATTTCCAGTTCGTTGACAACGATCACAAGAATGAACATATTGGTGGACGTCTTTAAAAAGAGTCGGCCAATAAAATCCACATTGAAGAATCTTTGCAGCTGTCTTTGTGGTACTTGCATGACCACCACTTGGCAAATCATGGCAATGCGACATTATGGAAGCAATCTCATTATCTGGCACACATCTTCTCATAACTCCATCTGCACAAGACCTATAAAGAAACGGATCTTCCCAGAAGTGCTTCCTCACATCATAGAAAAACTTCTTCTTTTGTTGTGATGAATATCCATGAGGAACAGTACCAGTAGCTAAGAAGTTAGCTATGTCAGCATACCAAGGAACCTCGATCCTTGCAAGAGAAAGTAAATGATCATCAGTAAAAGAATCATTAATTGGAATATTAGTACCACCATCCGCATCAAAAGTGAGGCGTGAAAGATGATCAGCAACCATGTTTTCAGCTCCTTTCTTGTCCTTAATCTCTAAATCGAATTCTTGCAGAAGTAGAATCCAACGGATCAAACGAGGTTTAGCATCTTTCTTACTCATCAAATATCTCAGCGCGGCATGATCAGTGTGAACTATAACTTTCGAACCAACAAGATAGGATCGAAATTTTTCCATTGAATAAACCACAGCTAGCAATTCTTTTTCTGTTGTTGCATAATTGATCTGAGCCCCATCTAAGGTCTTGCTTGTATAATATATAGCATGAAGTTTTCCATCTTTTCTTTGACCTAAGACTGCACCGACAGCTTGATCGCTAGCGTCACACATGATCTCAAACGGTAATTTCCAATCCGGTGGTTGAATGATTGGAGCAGAAACAAGAGCTTTCTTTAATGTTTCAAAAGCCTCAAGACAAGCATTATTAAACACAAAAGGTACTTCCTTGCCTAAAAGTTCAGTTAGAGGTCGAGCAATCTTCGAAAAATCTTTAATAAACCGGCGGTAGAATCCCGCATGACCAAGGAAACTCCTTATCCCCTTGACTGAAGTAGGGGGAGGTAAGCGTTCAACAACCTCGACTTTGGCTTTATCAACTTCAATTCCTCTTTTTGAAACAACATGACCCAAAACAATCCCTTCTTGAACCATAAAGTGACATTTTTCCCAATTTAGAATTAGATTCACTTCTTGACATCTATGAACCACCTTCTCCAAATTATGTAAGCATGCATCAAATGAAGTTCCACCTACTGAGAAGTCATCCATAAAAACTTCCATGATATCTTCAATGTAGTCTGAGAAAATTGCCATCATACATCTTTGAAAGGTAGGAGGAGCACAACATAGACCAAATGGCATTCTGCGATATGCAAATGTACCATAGGGACATGTAAAAGTTGTCTTTTCTTGATCATTCGGATGGATAGGAATCTGGAAAAAACCTGAATATCCATCTAAGAAGCAGAAGTAAGAATGTTTCGCCAATCGTTCAAGCATTTGATCTATAAAAGGGAGAGGAAAGTGATCCTTCCTTGTGGCTTTATTCAATTTCCGATAATCAATGCACATTCGCCATCCTGTGACAGTTCTAGTAGAGATCAATTCTCCCTTATCATTCTTCACAACGGTCATTCCACCTTTCTTTGGTACGACATGTACCGGACTAACCCATTTGCTATCGGAGATAGGATAGATTATACCTGCATCAAGAAGTTTCAGAATCTCCTTTTTGACCACCTCCATCATGTTAGGATTGAGTCTCCGTTGATGCTCAATAGAAGAAGCTTGCTCATCTTCAAGAATAATCTTATGCATGCAGAATGATGGATTAATGCCCTTTATATCATCAATGGAATACCCAATAACATTTTTGTACTTTCTCAAGACTGTGAGCAATTTCTCAATTTGAATGTCATCAAGCTCAGAACTGACTATGATAGGATATGTTTCATCCGGGCCCATAAACACATATTTTAATGATGCCGGTAGGGGTTTCAGTTCTACCTTAGGAGGCGTGGAGCTCTCCTTGACTTCCTCATGCTGTAGCACATTAGAATTTTCAGGTTGAATGGTAGGTGTTGCATCCAAGAGTTCCTGGTAATTTCCACATTCCTCATTCTCTTCATCCATGTTACCATCGAGAACAGCTTGAAGTGGATCCTCATATGAATATGTTTTGGCTTTCATGTCGATCACTTCTTCTAATGCATCTACCCTGTTTACAGTCTCATCCTTAGAAGGATGTCCCATAGTGTTTTGCAGCTTGAATTCCATCTTCTCATCGCCTACTTCGAAAGAAATTCTTCCATTTTTCATGTCGATTATAGCTCCAGCTGTTGCTAAGAAAGGCCGCCCAAGAATGATAGGAATATTTGCATCTTCTTCCATTTCCATGACAACAAAATCACATGGAATATAAAATTTTCCTACCTTAAGAGGTACATCTTCAAGAATTCCAAGTGGGAATTTCACACTTCTATCTGCCAATTGTAAAGAAATTCGTGTGGGTTTCAGTTCACCCATCTGAAGTTTTACACAGATTGATAAAGGCATCAAGCTGACACTTGCTCCAAGATCACACAAAGCTCTTTTGATTTCAACATCCCCTAGCGTGACAGGAATGGAGTAGCTACCTGGATCCGCTAATTTCTTTGGAAGATTATTTTGCAAGATGGCACTGCACTCTGCCGTTAAGGAGATGGTAGAGCTTTCTTCAATTTTTCGCTTTCTTGACAAAATGTCTTTAAGAAATTTCGCATAAGAGGGCATCTCCGTGATAGCATCCATGAATGGAATATTAATATGTAGCTTTTGCAGAATTTCAAGAAATTTTCCGTACTTCTTTTCTAGCTTGGCTTGTGCTAACCTTTGTGGAAAAGGAACAGGTGGCACGTATGGTTTAAGAGGAACAACTTCTGATTCTTTCTTTTCTTTTTCCATGACCTCCGGTTCTACCTGCTTCTCGGTTGAAATCTCTTCTTCACCTTCTTTAGCATTCACAATATTTCTGCTCACGCTCAAATTTGGTTGGCTCAATTCTTTACCACTCCTCAAAGTTACAGCGTTGATATGACCCCTTGGTGGTTGTTCAGTTTGGCCAGGAAGTTGGCCTGAAGGTTTGTTAAGTTGGCTCAACTGCTGAGAAATTTGAGTAATCGTGTTTTCCATCAATTTGTTGTGAGCCTTTATCTCGTTGATACTTGAATCAAAGTGCTCATTCCTCTTTGACTGAGTAGAGATAAAACCTTCCATAAGACTCTCCAAGTGGCCTTTCTGCGATTGCGTTTGTTGAAAACCCGGAGGCTGAGAAAAATTATTCTGAGATGATTGAGCTTGCCCTTGATTGTTCCTGTAGGAGAAATTTGGATGATCTCTCCAACCCGGATTGTATGTGTTGGAATAAGGATTATACTGTGGCCTTTGATTCTGATTGTAAAGCGCATTTGCTTGTTCAATCGCCATTCCTGAGGGATTTTGTTGACAAACAAGTTTTGTGTGTCCAACGACACCGCATATTTCACATGAAGCGACAGTAGATGAACTGGTTCGGGCATCCAATTGCTCAATCTTTTTGACCATAGCCTGCATAGTGCTACTCAACATAGTTAGAGCATCAATATCATACTTACCACCCTTCTTTGGATGATTTCGATCACTGTAGGGGAAATTGTCATTAGACCCCATCTCGTCTAACAAAGCTTTTGCATCTTCAGTACTCTTGTTCATAATGCTTCCCCCAGAAGATGCATCAACAAAATTGCGGAACTCTTGTGTTAATCCATTATAGAATGTTTGGATCAACAACCAGTCAGGAATTCCATGGTGAGGACACTGTCTTTGAAGTCGCTTAAATTTTCTCCAAGCATCATGAAGTGACTCGTCATCATCTTGACGGAAATTAGATATCTCATTCCTGAGCTTAGAAGTCTTCTTCTGACTGAAGAATTTTAAAAGAAAAGCTTTCGCAAGACTATCCCAAGTAGTGAATGTATTTGGTCCTTCATCCTTCAACCAATCTT
The DNA here is from genome assembly GCA_036435485.1 of Saposhnikovia divaricata. Lineage (NCBI taxonomy): Eukaryota > Viridiplantae > Streptophyta > Magnoliopsida > Apiales > Apiaceae > Saposhnikovia > Saposhnikovia divaricata. Next base: position 203,702,158 of record CM071601.1, on the reverse strand, counting down.
TTGCTGCATCTCGGAGAGAAAATGGAAATAATCGCAGCTTCACAGCTTCATCACTTACATTAGTCATTTTTATCGTATCACACTTCTCCAGAAAACTTTCAAGATGATCAACAGGATTTTCGCTTGCCAATCCTGCGAATGAATCATGTGAAATGAATTGGATGAATTGTGGCTTTAGTTCGAAGTGAGTGGCTGTGATAGCTGGTCTGACGATGCTTGAAAGTACGCCTGTGGCATCTGGCATACCATGCTCCCTGAGAGCCTTAGTTGGTTGTTCACCCATAACTACCCTGTTCTTGTTTCTCCTTTGCTTTCCTTGTTGTCTTCTTGCTGTAGCTTCAATTTCAGGATCAATGGTAATTAAATTTTCAGAACCTGAACTTCGAGTGTTCATGCAACAAGAGAGCTAGACACAAAGATCAAATAACAAGGGAATAATAGCCGAAGCAACTCAACTAAACAACTTAGCTAAATCAATTCAAAATTAACTAATCTAACACTGCTTAGAGTCCCCGGCAGTGGCGCCAAAATTTGATGTGGCCGTCGTGTGCCTATCAAATTAATAATTATCTAACAAACCTTCTAACAACGTAGTAGGGTAAGTCAGAGTCGATCCCACAGAGACAAGCGTGTCAATCACTAGTTATTTATGATTCAATATGGCTAAGCAAGTAACACAATGAATTTTCTTAGAGATTTATGGACTACTTTTATACTAGAGAGAATTATGCTTATATTAATTCAAATATTAAAAACATCTAAGGTTAAGTGTCACCACTAGCATAATTTAATGTAATCGCCAATTCCTTCCCAAATCGATAGTATACTACTAAAAAGGAAAGATGCTCCCTATAAAATACCGATAACCTCTCTCGAGTATTAATGGCTTCTCTTACAATACAATCAAACCTATTCTCATGGTATCATGCAATTAAGAGACATTAAGCATAGCATCCTAATTTCCTAACAATCCACTCTACCTATTCTCATGGAGAGTTTCATGTTCTTATTGGATAAATCACAACCATCTAATTCCAACTCTCATTGATAATTAGACCTTGGTTCAATCAATACACATAATCACGTCTGACATGTTATTGTTAATTAAACTCAACTCAAATAAGCAAGAGCAATTTACATAAATGATTTGGGGGAATTGGAAGATTTACATATCAATCATAGCTAGGGTTCTACTTAACCCTAGAATAATTATCTACTCACACATGATTATATTAACAAAACTAGAATTATAAATTGAAAACATGATTGTAAGAATAGAAATTTAACCTTAAATCTTCAAGGATGAGCAAGAATGAATGTTCTCCAAAGAATTACCAAAAATGCTTACAAATATGCTTACAAGTTGAGATGTATATATATTTTCTGGATCTTCAAACAATGTTAATGATGAGTTTATATAGCCCCCCAGGGCTTTAGAGGTTGCCCTAATTCATCTGCCTAACTTCTGGTATCTTTTTCTTCAATCCTACCTAAAAAATAGGAATAAAAGGCTGCTAGGGAGACAAACAGCCGCATCGGAGCGCTGCAGCGCCATACATAGCGCTGCTGCGCCATGCATAGCGCTGCTGCGCCATACATAGCGCTGCTGCGCTATGTAGCTACTGCTTGCTCTTCGGTTTTGCCCCGGAAATGAAAATAAAGAACCCCGAACTCATCAAATCTCCTCGGAAGCTCACGAAAGCATTCTTTTGGGCTAGAAACTCCGTAAAATCATCAAGAAATCAACAAAGTTCTTCAAACATTGGAAATTCCTTAGCCTCTGCAACAAACTCATCAAAAACAATTAAATCTTCACAATTATTCGCAAAAGCGACCTAATTGTGGGAATAAAATCCTATAGAATATATATAATATATACTCTATCATAAACAAAACAAAGAAAAATCAAGAAAAGATTGGTAATACATTCAAACCCTCTTTATTATCCAAATGTATTTCATACTCAACATATATCACCAATAAGATGTGCAATGCGCTGGCTATATTTCATGATTTATCATGTAATGCCCAAAAAACTTGGCACAAAAGGGCCCATCCTAACTAACATGTCTAAATGTAGATGCCTTCAAAAGTAATAAAGGAAATACTTTTTCGCCTGACCTTCTACTCGGACTATCTCGTCTGTATATATGTTGTGTGTTTTTGTTAATTGTTACTCACACTTGGTCAATTAAGTTTGACTACTTGTCACACATAAGTAGTTCTATGTAGTTGTGATACTTCCTTTCCATAGGTGTTTAATTATTAGTCAACAAAATTTGTAGTTTTATCATCAACAAAGGATGTTCATCAGCTTCACCTTACTTATTATTTTTATGTATTATACAAAACAAAACCCTTTTTAGACCTAAAAAAAAAGTGAAATGAAACCCTTGCTAGAACTAAAAAAAGTGAAGGACTGATGAATTTTTTTATTGAATAATTGGTATGTCGAGTTGTGGTTCTCGTTTGGATGATAATGAAGATGAAGAAGATCTATTTGAAACAGAAAGCGACATGGAACTAGAAGCGGATAATTGCGTAAACTATTATCAACAGGAACGTAATTTTACCAACAAAGTTTTTTTTGTAAGGGAATGTTTTGAAATGGTTCAATCGCTAGAACACACTCTTACGATGAACATTTTACTATCATCGGAGACTATGACACTTATTGTAAGAAACATCAATAGTGGTATTGAAGATTCTGACTTAAGATATCTTCTCGAGGAACGTATTTTTTATGTACCGAAATTTAATAAATAAATTTTGAATTTTATATTAGTTCTGACAAAGTCCCTAATTTCTTTTCATTTATTATTGTTGCTTTGCAGAAATTTGAAAACAATATTTTCTCTAAACACAACTTGCGAACATCAAGACTATCATCGTTTCTTATTAAGAAAAATTCAGAAAATAAAAATTATGCATGACATAGCTGGTACATGTTTATAAATAATATTTAGAGCATGGGGGTGTTTGGGGGAGCTTATTTCCAGAATAAGTCAACTTATTTTAAGTCAATGTTAGAGATTCCTAACATTCCAACTTATTTTTGCAACTTATGAAATCTCAAACATACATTAAATACAACCATAAAAACAAATTATCAAAATATGAAATTTTTACCCGAAAATAAGTTATAAGTCCGGGCTTATAAGCCCAGCCAAACACCACCCATGTTTGGCTTGGCTTTAAGCTAAGGAAGGCATTTTTGATTCTTAGTTAAAAAAAGTCTGTTTGTGTAATAAACTAAAAAAAATTAAAATTAGAAAAAACAGCTTAAAGTTAAAAGTTGATAGGCTCAATTTTTTAGTTGATAAAAATCAGTATAATCATTCACACGTTCAATTTAATAATTATATTTTAATATTTGTAATTTTAATAACTCATAAGTTATACATAACATTAAATTACTCAAATAGATATTAACTTAAAATTTTCATTTTTTTGACTTTAAATAACTTTAAGTGATAAGCAATAATTTTAAACTAATCCAAACCGATAAATTAGTGAACAAACCTGTCGGGCTATTACTTAGAGTCTCTGGGCCCGTAAGACATGGTCTTGAACCCATCAACACGGTCTAAATCGTAATTGGACCCGGGTATAAATTATGTACTTAGGGTTTTATACTTGGTCACATACATACCTAGGATTTTCTGGTAGGGGCATCAGCTAATTAAGCAAAGAAGCAAGCTCTCCATGTATCTCATGAGTAGAGGTGGCCAAACGGCCGTGCCGTGCGGGCCGTGCCGGTTTGGCCACGGGCCGTGCCGAAGGAAACGGGGCACGGGCACGCACGCGCGGGTTGGACGTGCCGTGCCGTGCCGTGCCGTTCCTTCGAAAATATAGCCCGTGAACGGCACGCGAGCTTCACGTGCTTGGCGTTTTTTTTTTTAAAGGAAAATTTGAATGTCTACTGAAAAATTGTACATAAAATTTGAATTTTTTTTTGTTAATTTAATATTTGCTTTTAATATTCTCAAAATATGAAATGTTTCGAATTAAAATGTTTCGGTTTTGTAAATTTTTTCATCTAATTTTATTTTCATATTAAAATCTTTTGAATTTTTAAGAAAATACGAATCATATTATATTGAAATTTTAAGAATCCGAATCATATTATACGAATTTTTGATGTATTTAAGTCAAATCATGAGGAAAAATCAATGACTATACTTTAAGTGTTTTGTCTAGTAATTTCATTGCATGGTCGAGTGCCTACGTGCCGCGTGCCTACGTTCCATTTCTTTCTACATTCTACATTCTTAATTCTTTTATTTATTTACTTTTTGCTAAGTAAATAATCTTATAAATTAAGTATACATATATTTTATTTTATTTATTTATTTACTTTTCGCTAAGTAGATAATCTTATAAATGATCATGCACCTATATATTTAATTATATATTTAATTATTAGGTTTCTATAATTGTCCTTTGTCAGCTTATTATTAATTTTCAGAATATTACATGACTGTACGCACGGGCGTGCTGAACGGGCGTGCCGAACGTGCCGCCCTTTTATTGTCACGGTCTTTCACGTGCCGGGCCGAATGGGCCGCGGTTCACGTATCTTCGGCTCGCACACGGCTCGTCCAATTTGACGTGCTGAACGAGCTGGCCCGTTATTCGTACTGTAGCGGGTCGAACGATTTTTTTAACGAATTATTCACAGCCGTGCCGGGCCAAACCGCCCGTTTGGCCGGCTCTACTCATGAGTATGTCTCCCCTAAATTTCCTTATCTTTGTGTGTTTCTTTTCCGATAATCCTCAAAATTTGTGTTAACACACCCGCCTTATCTTGGACAAGATTATACATCTCGTAGAGGATGCAAAAATGATCTAGAAAAAGAGTCTTTGGTAACAGACAAACAGATAATTAATTATCTAACAGAGTCAATTAGTTAGATAATTAATTAGTCCAGTCCATCAGTACAAACAGATGACAAACTTTCCCCGCCTGGAGTGTATAGTGTGTGACATAGTAGTTGTTACTCGTAATCACAATTTTCTCTTGTTTTCAATTCTCTTTATCATTTTTCTTAAAAAATTTGAATTGCATTGATTGAATAATATTATGCGAAATAAATTCAATATTGCAAAGACAAACTAAGGGATCCTCTTGGAAACTTATATAGAATAATAATTTGCAAGTAGAATTGGACAGCTAAACTGAAACCAATATTTTCCAAAGTGGACTACTCTAATTTGAAAAGGATAGAGTATTTGAAAATCCTTTGTCTGTCTAAATTTTCTGGTTCAGCCTTATAATGTATGTGCAAGTTGTAGTTGTATTTCCTAATCGAATTACCTCAGATATATGTTTGTGTATTTTGGTGTTGATTGTTTTAAAAATATTTGTTTGTTGCGTTTTTCCTTTCTAGGAACCAGGACGTGGAATGTTGTACCCAATGTTATAACAAAAGTACGGCGAGCCACATCACCGGTGGACCTTCAAGTTGATATATCGGAATGGTGCCGGTCTTCACGCCGTCTATGTAATATATTATTAATCTTATATATGTAACAAGTCATTTAAATCAGTTCTCTTGTTTAAGATTTCACTTTTCAGTTCACCCCCATTCAGATTCTCCAAAAGTTTCTAATTTACTACTATTAAGAAACCAACCAAGGATCTTATTTTTGTATATCCACCTTCTGTCTAATTTTGTTATATTTTTTGGCATGCTATTCATTTTTTTATATTATACTATTAAATTTGAAGTTTACAGAAGGGAAGCCTAGCTTGATCATGATAGGGAACTGGGAAGGGACGTAGACTTGTCACAAACCAATCAGTGAATCTTCCATTCGGTCATTTGTACATATAAGTATTTCACAGCTTCTGCTTTGAATGTTTTTCATATCTATTCACAAAACAAGCTGATGCATAATCTTAACTAATTTAAAAAATAGTGTCGATGTAAACTCGTGGTGCCACTGTATGTACATTTACAGTGACGGTTTAAGTGATAACGTTGCAATAGTTGGTTGTAGGTTGCTTTGTGACTAATCTGATTATTGTTAATCTGATAATTTCATTTATCTTTTTTATTGCCAGTTAATTCATCCTTTTCTTGCAGGTTCTACTCAAACAGAAGACAAACACGTACCCTATTTAACAGGCAAAACCCTTGCTCAAACCAAAAAGGAACAGAATTGGTGCTACGACCCCACCATCAAGTATGAATCACTTAGACAATGTACTGTCCCCAGGTTTGCCTACTGTGATGACTCTGCTACCGACTGGTCAGGCTCCTCTGCCTCCTCAGATTCTGAAATTTAAAGTCAAAGTAAATGATTATGGCTTGCCTTGCACCTCTCAATCTGAAACTGAAACCGAAACAGAAGAAGAGGAAGAAGCTCAAGCTAGTCAAGACAAATTCCTTGCTGGAACCAAAATTGAGCAGCTTTTCCGCTACAACCCCAGCGTCAAATACGAACCACTCAAGCGATATATTGTTCCCAGGTTTGCCTTTTTTGACTCCTCCTCAACTGACTGGTCTGCCTCCTCCGACTCTGAATGCGAAGCCGAAACCATAGTAGGGAAAGAAGCTCAAAGTCAGGAAGACAAAATCCCTGCTGGAACCAAAGAGGAACAGCTCATCGGGGACGACTTAATTAAGTCCCCGTCAACAGATCTTCATTCTGTCGCTGCTCCTTCATCAAATTTCCAATCTAAACCAGCTGTTTCAGATCCATCTTTATTGGTATTGGTAACCCCCATCCATTTTATCATCTCCTTTATTAATTTATAGGCTTTAGTTGAATTAGTTTTACCATTTTTATTCTCTTGGATGCATTTCTTTCTTCTGTATGCCTTATTCAAAAATCTAGGCATGTATCTGTTTGTATATAGTTTGTCAGACTAAGCACCTATTTTTTAAACTCAATTCATTGATTGTAGCTTAATTTTCCGTGAAATTAGCCCCTTATTGTACGGCATGTTATTTCATCAAGACTGATAAATTTTTGAACAGGTTTTCCTGGAGCCAAAAGCCCAGCAGAGGGTAGTATAAGGTTTTAAAACGAGCAAATATTCAATCTGTAGCTAAGAGGGCAGATATGGAGCAAACAGTGGTATACTACTCAGCAGTCACGTCAAGTTTATCGGATGTAATCTTGATGTAATACATTTGTTTGATATGGAGCAAACAGTCGTTTTTTTTTTTAATGAAATTTTGTAGTAATATTTAAAATATTGAGTTGGATCCTTGTTATATTGAACTGTTTGCCAAGATCGGGCCAAATGGTAAGAGCTAATAGATTCCTTGTACCTCCTCTTGGTGGTCTTCTGGCGGTTTAAAGTATTCGAAATGAAGGTGGTTTTTAGGCATTTTTTCGAGGTAATGATTAAGGAACTCATTGTAAGTGTTAATTACAGACAAAGTAAGGATAACATTGGGACTTGTTGGACAGTTTGTTGGTTTGCTGCTGGTGTGTTGCACCAGAAAATGGTCTGGACTGGTTAGTCGGACCGAGCCGGGGAACTGGGTATGTCGGTCAATAATTGGGCCTAGGCACCAGAACCAGGTCTGATTCGGATCAGATTTGAATAACAAATTATTCGTATCTATATAAATAATAGATTGTAATTTTAATAGGGAATTAAATAATAAATATAGTTATTATTTATTTTCGGAGTATTTAATTTCAAACTAAAATAAATTAGAACATAATGACATGTAGTTAATGGGATTTGAAACCCTATATCTTTGTATCTTTAGAACTAGTATTATAAATGCTCAATTTTGATATGTTGTTGTCGGGATGCGAATCTTAGACATTTGGTAGTAATTTAAATATTAAACATAGAATATTCTTAAGTATTACATCTAAAAGCTCTCATCTATTTGCTTTTACAGAATTAACGGTTGATTTTTTTTGTGGTTAAAAACAAAGCTTAACTAATATAAAATTACCAACTACAAATTATACCTATGTCTAGTTGTAATGGTATATAGATTTTTTCTGAGGAACGTGGCTCCTTGGAGATATTCTTAAAAAAAATTACTCTTATTCACTATTGCTGCATGTTTGCGTAGAGTGCTGATGAATATGCCATTGACACAAGAAACTGATTAATGAGTCCTTTTACTTAGCTCCCGCAATGTTTACATGATCTACTTTTACTGTCTAAAACATATTAATATATCTAGCATTAGGTGCGGAATTAGATATGCTTACAGAACTCAGGTTAAAAGCAGCAAGTTTTTGAACTTGTGAACAGTTGATCCTTGGGCTAGTGTGTCGAATATACATGTTAGTGAAATTGTGCCCGCAAAGATCCCCAGGTTTAACAGTAGGTACAAAGCAGGACAGTAATAAAAACAAAAATGCAAGATCATTATAACTGTTGGAAAGATAGAATTCAATCAGAGAATAACATGAGCGTAACAATAGTAGCATGCAAGATGATGGAACTTGATGTTGCACAAATATAACAGATAAAAATAGTAACATGTAAAATGATGAGACTAGATTTTTGAATCTGTTTATTAATTTCCCACGGGAAACAAATGAATTCTAATGCCATATGGTGAAGATAAATTGTTTTTTTCCACTATTAAGATATTGTTTCTTGCAGCATTAAGAGCAGCTCATATGGCAATTGCCGATTGCACCCAACCTTTGTTTTCTGCAGCAGCATTCTATTTGTGTGAAAAACGATAAATATTAAGATAAGAAACGTACTAGGACTAACACTAGAGCTGCAAACGAACCGAGCTGAGCTCGATTCGACTCGACTCGGTAAAAAGCTCGACTCGGTTCGGCTCGGTTCGTTAACGAACTCGAGTTCGGCAGAAAAAAAAAAGATCGATAAGACTTTTAGTCCTAGTACGTTTCTTATAAATATTATAAGAGATTAGGGAATCTAAGATATGTTTTAGGTAAGTTCCCTAAGATATACAATTTTATATACAAATTTTGGGAGCATTTTTGTAAAATCAAGATTTATTTATAATATTATTAATTAGCCCTGCGTGCCCAGTAAATTTTAAAGCTTGTATCTCAGGAAATTTGGGTGAGATACATCTCAGGTTCCTTTTTCACATATTATAAAATAATAAATTTTAGTGATTTAGCACATGTTTTTGTATTTGAACTCCAACAATAATTCCTATACCCATTCCTTATTATTATTATAATAATAAATTTGGAAAAAAGGACAAAAAGTTTAACGAAGAGAGAGAAAAGAAGTTCAAGAAAAAAATAGAAATGAATTTTATATTGATAAATATGATATAAGGGATGTTCTAGTGATTTAAGCAATTACTAGTACACTGTTGGAGTGTTATTTTACACCATATTACTTATATTTAAACTTTAAACATCATATAAATGAGCGGTTGGACTTGCTCTTACCCGACATTTAATTTCTAAAATTTCATGTTGTTAGAAAAGTGAACCAAATCATGTCACATATTCAACATCTTCCTCACTCAAAAGTCCGAAACTTACAACATAATTGCCTTTTGTTCTTCCACGAGATTTAGGGGTGTTTGAGTAAATTTATTTTCTACATAAGTTAATTTATTTTAAGAAATAAATTAAAATTTCTAACTTCCTTTTGAAAAAGCACTTTTTTTTAATTCATGAAATATCATGGATTAATAATATCCTATATATAATTAGATGTTCAGGTGGTCGTCTATCGTCAAGGGTTAAAAAGTAAATATTTACATAATTGCGAGTCTACACAACATCACTAACAATATTTATTGTTTTACGATGTTTATAGTTGTAATTTCAAAAAAAAAAATCTAAATTAAAATAATTTTGTAGGACAAAATATAATATTCAAAACAAACAATAAAATAGTTTTTTAAAAGAATAAACTAAAATTCACAACAAACATTAATATAATTTAGAATGAATAAAAACACAAAAACATATTAGAAGCCGGTACAAACTTTTTTAACATTAAATGAAATAAAAAATATGCGATATTTGAAAATGACAGAAAAATCAACAAATTGTGATATACAAAACAAACACTCAATTTATAAGACATATTAAATTTAGAAAACTAAAATGCACAAAAAAATTTAAAATAGTACAAATAGAACAAATAAAAACTAACACAAACTCCGCCCCTTATTGAAAACGACCTAGCTAACGAGAGCAATCTTTCTAAAGTGTTAACGTGCCTTATATTAGAATCTTAGTAAAGCAACCTTTCGCGCTAGGCGCTCATGTTTTTTGTCTGGATGGAAGCAGGCGGCAGGGCTTGCTTAACCGGATACACGGAATTGGGGTCTCTGTCGCATGCAAATCTTTCTATCGGGAAAGCCTCGCTTATTGAAAGGGCTAATTCTTTATGACCCTTTTTGCTCATAAGTAAGCATTGGTAGGAGCGTCGGATGATGATTTTTAGATTAAAAAAAGACCAAAAGAATTACGATGGTACGGAACAATGAAAAATTCAAATTTGACCCTACTAAAAAATTAATTTTATAGTAATAAATATATATTTGATCCTATCAAACTATATAGATAGTTATTTTGTTCTTCATAATTCTAATTTTAAATTATTATGTTCATCCTTATAAAAATTTTGCATTCTATCATTGGCTTAGAAATTTTCAAAGCATTTTTTTTAAAATTTTCAAAATTATTTATAACATATTATTACAGGATATGTTATACATTGTGAATACAGAAGAAATATGCAATACATATAATTCTGAAAATAAGAAAATAGTTCCGGAAACATTTATGAAGTGAAGAAGAAAACAAAAAAGCTAATCTTACATGTTATGTCACAAATGACAAAATTGGATATTAAGTTTATTACGTCCATTCATTTCTATACGTTTTTTTTAAGTCTTTGACACGTATTTTAAGACTCCTAACTACTATAGTTTTATAACTTATTTTTAAAATTTTCTTTTTTTATTATGTGATGCCACACTCCCATACCCCAATGTATAGAATTCAATGGGACGGATAGAGTAGTAGTCCCCCTTCATTAGGTGTGTTTGGGGGGGCTTACTTTTCGGAAAAGCGACTTATTTCAAGAAAGAAGTTAAAATTTCTAATTTTTTCTGAAAAAGCACTTCTTTTTACAACTTATGAAATCTCAATACATTCATAAAAAAAATTATTAAAATATAATTTTTTTACCTGAAAGTAAATTCATAATTACTTATTTTAAGTTATGCCAAACAGCAAATAATTATATAAATCTATGAATATGACAGGGGCGGCCGAGCCCTCTCCTAGCTCAGTGCAAAACAGCACACCTACTTGAATGTAAATCCGGCCTATAAATCCAGAGTTTTGAGCTTTTGGGAACCAGTTTTTCTCTGCAAATTGTTATGCAAAGAAACACATAAAGTTAATTTGGAAAGAGCTGCACATACAACATGCCAGATACTAAACTAAAAAGAACTGGACTTGTACCAAGTCACCCTGCATTAACTCAGTAGCTCAAGAACAACTTAGTTGTTTGTGGAGAAGAACAATTTATGTTCACCGAAAAAGTTTGAAATAATTAATTTCTATAAGCAGGATCAATCAAGTAACAGATTCCTCATTAAAATTAAATCCCACATGGGAAGTCCCTAAAAACTCACATAATGTGGTAATCCATTCACAAGTAGGCCATATAACAAAACTAAATACACAAATATACCCAGAATCCTTGGTGAGAACCTGAATAGAATATCACAAGGCTCTCAAGGGTAACTAAAATTAGAGCCAGACCAAGATATCATTTCTTAATCAATAAACATTTTGTCCATATCTTCAGTGCTGTCATATAGAAACCTCTTGCACCCTCATGCTGATGCTGAAGACTTCTCCTAAATAAAGACACTTCGGAATATGGGATATATGTTGTATTAGAATGTTGAACTTGCATTCTGAAAGTCAAACAATAAGCTTAGTATCAGTGACAAGGACCTTAACAACGAAATTTCAATCAACCTGAAGAGAACAAATCTGCACCTTGTTTGCAATGGATAAAGACATGTTGTTCCAAGTGCTCCCAAAGTATTTCCACAACCCAGTTGCCAAATAGTCTAGGTTCTACAGAAAAATGTCTTAATAATTCAATTTTCACAATGTATTTATGTGCATAAATTCAAACACAAACGACATTATAAAACAAGATATAGACATATAGTTTCATAGTTTTCCTAGGGTTTGGACTTTGACAATTTCACAAACATGAATCCGTTGTTGGATAAACTAATCTCATTGAAGTTTGAGGAGTGCATTAAATATGGTTCATAGAATCAAGGAGATGTATCTTATCATGTATCTATTATTATCATTCATGTATTTGGTTTGTATTCTCCTATTATATAAAGGAGGTAAAGATTGATTAATGAAACAACAGAAATTTAAGCCTCTTGTTTTTCTTTATTCTGTTCCACAACACACACACTAAAATACATACATAAACCCTACAATCAGAGTTTACGGTCAGAGTTTATATAAAACAATAATCAGAGTTTACAACAATCAGAGTTTACGATCAGAGTTTATATAAAACAACAGATTGGTATCAGAGCTTGCAAACATGAATAATTCTTTTGCTGTTCCAAAACTTACCAAAGAAAACTATGGCCACTGGTGTCTACGAATGAAAGCGTTGCTTGGTTCACAGGAGGCATGGGAAATAATTGACAAAGGATACGATGAACCAGAGAATGAAGGAGCTTTAAATCAAGGTCAGAAAAACGCTCTTGCCAAGTTACGAAAACAAGATCAACAAGCTTTGTCTATCATACATATGGGTCTTGATGAAGGCATGTTTGAAAAGGTTGCATCTGCAACAAAAGCAAAGGAGGCCTGGGAGATTTTGCAGAACAATTTTAAAGGTGTTGACAAAGTAAAAAAGGTACGATTACAAACTCTACGTGGTGAATTTGAGTCTTTACATATGAAAGATATGGAATCAGTCCCGGATTACTTCACGAGAGTTTCCTCTGTTGTAAATCAAATGAAGAATTATGGAGAAAAAATTGAAGATGCACGTGTAAATGAGAAGATATTAAGATCTTTAAATACAAAACTGCAACTTGTTGGAATTACTATTGAAGAGTCAAATGATGTAGAGACCATGACTATTGATCAACTGATGGGATCTCTGCAAGCATATTCAGAAAGATTATTAAAAAAGGAGGAGACAGAATCTCAAGTATTGAAAACTGATGTCTCAGTTGAAGACAAAGATAAAGTATTGTATACACAATACAATAGAGGAAGAGGACGTGGACGTGCAAGACAGAGTTTCACTCGAGGCAGAGGACGTGGTCCTGTAAGCAACAGATTTGAAGAGAAGGTGCAAACAAATCAACAAAATTGGCATGGCCAAGGACGTGGTCGTGATCGTGGCAGAGGTGGAAGATCATATTCTGGAAGAGGAAGCAGATCTGTAGAATGTTACAATTGTGGAAAATTTGGACATTTTGCCAAAGACTGCTGGTTTAACAAGAAGGTTGCAGAAAATGCAAATCTAGTCGAAACGGAGGAGCAACAAAATGAAGGTGTTCTACTAATGGCCTGCAAAGGTATGATTCCTGAAGATGAAGTTTTGTGGTATCTTGATAGTGGGGCCAGCAACCATATGTCTGGTCTCAAGCATCTCTTTACTGATTTAAAGGAAATAAATAATGGAGTTGTGTCATTCGGAGATTCATCGAAGATAAAAGTGAAAGGAAAGGGTGAAATATGCTTTACTAAAAAGGATGGCAAACAAGGAAGAATTGAAGATGTATACTATGTTCCAGACATGAAGAACAATATTCTGAGTCTTGGACAGCTACTCGAAAAAGGTTACTCAATCTTTATGGGTGACAAAGTCATGATATTGAAGGACAAAAATGGCAGGACAATTGCTAAAACTGAAATGTCTCAAAATCGAATGTTCAAGTTGAATCTGAAGAACATACAGGAGAAATGTTTACAAGCAAAGTCAGAGGATAAAGCAACTCTATGGCACAAAAGACTTGGACACTTACACTATGGTGGTCTGAAGGAGTTGGCAAACAAAGGGATGGTTCATGGAATACCAAGCATGGATCATACAGGCAGTTTTTGTGAAGATTGTGTGCTGGCAAAACAAACAAGAAGATCATTCCAGAAAAAGGCAACTTATCGTGCTTCAAAGCCTCTCGAGTTGGTGCATACAGATATATGTGGTCCTATCACACCTGGATCATATGGTTCCAAGAGGTATTTCATCACTTTCATTGATGATTATTCTCGAAGAACATGGGTTTATTTCTTAAATGAAAAATCTGAGGCATTAAAAGTTTTCAAGAAGTTCAAAGTGCTGGTAGAAAAGAAGACAGGAATGCATATCAAGGGATTGCGTTCTGATAGAGGAGGAGAATATACATCAAAGACTTTTACGGAATACTGTGAAGAACATGGCATTAGAAGGTTCTTAACAGCCCCCTATTCACCACAGCAGAATGGCGTGGCTGAACGGAAAAATCGAACAATCTTAGACATGGTTCGATCAATGTTAAAGAGCAAGGAATTACCAAAAGAATTCTGGGCGGAAGCAGTGCAATGTGCAGTTTATATTCAGAATCGATGTCCACATTCAAACTTGGGGGATGAAACACCTCAAGAATTATGGAGTGGAAAGAAGCCTACTGTTTCACACTTGAAAGTTTTTGGGAGTATGGCATACTCACATGTTCCTGATCAAAGGAGAACAAAGTTGGATGATAAGAGCAAGAAATATATTTTTATTGGCTATGATGAGAAAACAAAAGCCTACAGACTACTTGATCCAGTTGCTATGAAGGTTGTTGTGAGTCGAGATGTAAAGATACAAGAAGATAATGCATGGAGTTGGAGTAAAGGACATGAAAAAGAAGAAACAGAAGATGATATTCAGATTTCTAAGATTTCAGCAACAAACTCTGATGCTGAAAATGAAGAATCAGATGAGGATGAGCCTAGGAATCCTAGAACTCGAAGTTTACAAGATATATATGAACATGGTGAAGTACACCTAGTATGTTTGGTGGCTGATGCAGAAAGCATAGATTTTGGAGAAGCAGTGAAAGACAAAAAGTGGAAAGCTGCAATGGATGATGAAATCAAAGCTATTGAAAAGAACAAAACTTGGGAACTGGTGGAACCTCCAGAAGGATGTAAACCCATCGATGTTAAATGGGTTTATAAGAAGAAACTGAATGCTCAAGGAGAAGTGGAAAGATATAAGGCAAGGTTGGTAGCAAAGGGCTATCGACAGAAGGCTGGAATAGACTATGATGAGGTTTTCGCACCTGTAGCAAGGATGGAGACAATTAGACTGTTAATCTCTCAAGCAGCTCAAAACAAATGGCCTATTTACCAGATGGACGTAAAATCAGCTTTCTTAAATGGATTGCTCGAAGAAGTGGTGTATGTAAACCAACCACCTGGATATGAAAAATCAGGGAAAGAAGGAATGGTGTTAAAATTATACAAGGCATTGTATGGTTTAAAACAGGCACCACGAGCTTGGAACACTCGAATTGATGCCTACTTCAAAAGGAATGGTTTTGTTCAATGTCCATATGAGGCTGCTCTCTATGTCAAAGAAAAACAAGGTAAATTACTGTTTGTTGCACTTTATGTTGATGATCTTATTTTTATGGGCAACAATGAAGAGATGATTAAGGAATTTAAGAAGGAAATGACTCAAGAGTTCGAGATGACAGATTTGGGCTTGATGAGATATTTTCTTGGCATTGAGGTGAAGCAAGAAAAATCAGGCATTTTTATTTCTCAAGAAGCATATGCAAACAATATTTTGAAGAAATTCAGGATGGAGCACTGCAATCCAGTAGCAACTCCGATGGAACAGGGTGTCAAACTCTCTAAATTTGAGGGAGGAAAGTCAGTAGAAGCAAATTTATATCAGAGTTTGGTTGGAAGCTTGAGGTATCTTACTTGCACAATACCTGACATTGCTTATAGTGTTGGGATTGTAAGTAGATTCATGGAGGATCCAAAACAGTCACATTGGAAGGCAATAAAAAGAATTCTGAGATATATTCAAGGAACAAAGTCACTGGGATTGTTTTATTCCAGAACTGAGAACTACAAATTGCTGGGATATTCTGATAGTGATTGGTGTGGAGATGTGGATGAACGAAAAAGCACATCTGGTTACTTGTTTTTTATGGGAGACACTGCTTTTACATGGTATTCTAAGAAGCAACCAATAGTGGCATTATCAACCTGTGAAGCAGAATATGTGGCAGCCTCTCACTGTGTTTGTCATGCTATTTGGTTAAGAAGGTTACTTAGTGAATTAAGAATCCCACAACAGAGATCAACTGAAGTTTGCATTGACAACAAGTCTGCAATTGAGCTTGCCAAGAATCCAGTACATCATGAAAGGAGTAAACACATAGATGTTCGTTTTCATTTTATCCGGGAGCATGTAAAGGAGAAGAATGTGAATTTAAGTCATGTTGCTAGTCGTGACCAAGTTGCAGATGTGCTCACTAAACCAATGTCCAAAGCTCTACTAGATACTTACAAAAGGATGATGGGAATGAAGGATCGAAAGGAATTAGTTTAAGGGAGGAATATGTTGGATAAACTAATCTCATTGAAGTTTGAGGAGTGCATTAAATATGGTTCATAGAATCAAGGAGATGTATCTTATCATGTATCTATTATTATCATTCATGTATTTGGTTTGTATTCTCCTATTATATAAAGGAGGTAAAGATTGATTAATGAAACAACAGAAATTTAAGCCTCTTGTTTTTCTTTATTCTGTTCCACAACACACACACTAAAATACATACATAAACCCTACAATCAGAGTTTACGGTCAGAGTTTATATAAAACAATAATCAGAGTTTACAACAATCAGAGTTTACGATCAGAGTTTATATAAAACAACATCCGTAACCTTGTTCCACAAGATTCATATGTATAAAGGTCTGTGCCACTTACCTTCAATCCGACCACTAGGTTGCCCAGGGGTCTACTACTGGCTTGGACCAGAATCTTGATTACACAAGGACTGTGAATTTACCGGCCATTATAATTCAAATTATGGATTTTTTGAGTAATGGGTAAAAGTTCACTGGAAGCTAATCCCATCATCCCATAACACGTCCACCTTTGCACAAGAACAATAGGTTCCATAAAAGCAGAGCCAACCATTACCTTCCACAAGGGTATATAACCAGGCTGGGCCTGTAATAACCGTGAATTTACGTATAATATTTAATTTTAGAGCCTCGTTTTAATTGACCGGTAGGGGAGAAATAAGTTAAATATTATTAATTAATAATCAGATTGTTAAATTCAAAAGAGGACAACAATAATTTCCACAAAACCCGGAGCTTGTTTTCAGGCCATTATTTTGATTCCACATGTTTGTTTCTTAAAACGTGTTACTCACAAAACAATCACACCCATACTTGTTTTTTTTTCTATTACAATACTACAAGCCTGCCTCTTTAAAACAGAAAACCGGCCCATTCTTTTTAGAAAAAACTTATACAAACACAAGACAGAGCACGACACAATCTTGTTATTTTCTTTTCACAAACAACACACTTTTGTTTTTCTCTTTCAATTGTAACCAAAACGCTCGGCCTTATTACTCATAACCGAGCAAAACCCAAGTAGTTATTCCTTTCAATTTTCGTTCCTTTCTTTTTGTTGTTTTTGTTTTATAAAATCTGTTAAGTCGATTAGTGCTTATTGTTGTTGCTTGGTTCGTTCGAGGGGAGGAAAGCAAGAGGAGATTTGGGTTGTGGTTTTCGTTTTGTAATTGGGTGGTTTGGTTCGACTTTGAGGTTAAGAGAGAAGAGAGGGAGGCGAGAGAATTGGGTGGAATTAGGAGGAGTGTTGCAGTTGGTGTGAGCGGGAGTCGTGTGTGTGTATCGGAGTTATAAGGAGATGAGAGTGATTGTTGTTGTTGTGATTGTGTTTGGCCGGAGTTATAAGGGTGGTGGTGTGGTGTGTTGTAGTCGGAAAAACAAATAAAAAAAAAAAGAATGTGGTGATGGTTTGAAAAGAGAGGAAAGGGGAGTGAGATGGGAGACTGTTTCGTGAGTGTGTTTGGTCGGGAAGTAGAGACGTTGGGGGAGGGACGACGAGAGAGAGAGACAGTAGGGAGAGAGAAGAGAGGAGAAAGAGAGGAGAGGGAGAGAGAGATGGAGAGGAGGTCGAGAAAGATTGTAAGAGATAGATAGATCGAGAGATTGACTTGTTTGGGTTGTGTTCGATTGGAAAATGCAAGAGAGGAGAGGCAGAGATACAGAGAGAGTGCAGAGAGAGAGAGATTACAGGGGAAAGAGACTGGCGCAGGAGAGAGGCGGCGGTGGTGGTGTCGAGTGGGACCCACGCGCCGCCTTGGTCGTTAATAATATAATAATAAAATATTAACGTATCAATAAAGATTAATGTTCGGATTTTATAATCGGGATTTTGTTATAAACGAATAAAAGAGGATTCAATTAGTTTCGTTAAAATTGAAATATTGTTTAAAATGGTTAGAAATAAATAGTTTATTAAAAAATGGTTTAGTTAATTAATTATTAAATAGAAGGATTTTGTGATTATTTGGATGTAATTTAGAATTTATTAATTGAGTAATTAAGTAGTAATATTTTGTAATTTTGAAAATAATTTAGAGATTTGAAATAAAAGAGGTTAATTATCTTTAAAATTTGGTTTTAATAATTGAGATAATATTATTAAAAATTATGAGAATAAATCGAGTTTCATAAAATGGAGATAGATTTATTATTTAATTAAATATTTTGTGACGTAAATTAGAGATTTATTGTTTCGTTAATAAAAGAGTAAATATTAATGAATAATAGCATAAAATATGTTTTTTATTTAAAAAGAGTTAATTTGTGATATTTGGACGGAAATTAGAGATTTAATAATTTGTCGATAAAAAGATGAATAATTGTGAATAAATAGGATTAAAATACGATATGATTTTAGGGGATTTACAATTATCGTTTCCGGATTATTAACCGGATAGAGTTAGATTATTCTAGAGATTAAAATCGGAGTATTATTTAATTATTTACGAGATTAAAAATAGAGTATTGCCGTTAATTTCCGTAACTCTATGTTCGTTTTAAGTCGGATTTACGAATAATTAATAGGATTTATTTTCGAGACTTAATCCCTGAGTTTGAAGAGAGATTTATTTATCCGGGAATTTTGTTCAGTTAATTATCGTATAGATTTTCGAGAGATATTTTATTTAAATATTATATTATCGGTTGAGGAATATTCCATTTTGACGAAGCGCTTATGGATTTTTGGTTTCCATTTTAGAGAATAATTCACGAGCCGTAGACCGAAGTCGAGTTCACGGGTAGAGTACAAATTTTATCTACACTTATTTGCACTTCGAGATCGAGGCAAGTTCATTCCTACCCTAACTCTTAGAGATATGAATTTCTGTTCGTATTATTTCATTCCTTATTTAATTTCGAGCTGTCAATTATGATATTTAATTATCCTTTTGAGCATTATTTTCTCATTGCGATATTTTGTTACTGTTAAAATTAGTTTATTTGTGAATTATATCCCTTATAAGCGTGGAATTAATTTCGTTGCTATCGGGTCGATCTCATTAATTCGAGATGACTATTATTATGATTCAGTGAAACTATTCTCATTTATTCGAGATAGTTAAATTTATTCTTTTCAGTCGAATTTATTGTACAAATTCGACAATAATTATTGATTATCTTTTAGTTGGTTCGTCTCTCGAATCAATAAATAAGAGTTATAAAAATTAGGATCGTTAGAGTTTTACTCGTTGATCAAGTGAAAAATAATCTATTTAACGTTCATCAATTAGGGGTATTATAAATATTCGAGGAGTACTATTTGTACAGTACGACTCCAAATTATTTCATTTTAAGACTATCCTCAATATTTCAAGATGGTTGACTTTATTGTCGAGGGTTGGCATCTTGTTCGTGTCAACCAATAAAATATTATTATTGAGAATTTACCTCCGTCCATTGATCGGATTGGTGGAACAATTGAGTCGGTCTGGCAGTCCGCCAGATTTGTAAATGTTTTCATGGAAGAATTATTTCGAGTTATCTGTCCATCAAATATTCGGGAATTCTGTATTCTACTAGTCAAATTTTGGGAAAAAGGCCCATTTTAGAGAAAGAGAGACTTGTGTACCGTTATGCGGACACGAGATATATTGGCACTATGATGCCAGGGTTTAATTAATAACCCCTATGATGCTAGCATTCATATTTTTATATTATATTGTTGATAGCGTATTGTAGCCGTGATCGGGCGAAGTGCGATATCATTGGAGGACGGTATTCCCGGTCGGTTAGTTGATCGCCCCACCGAGATACCGAGAGGTGGAAGACCAGTTTATTCTTAAATCATGAGTCAACAGAGTTATATCAATTGAGTCTTTCGAGAATTCTATTTTTGAGATGAGTAATGAGTTTTTCGAGTATTCTGCTTTCAAAATGAGTACTGAGTCAAAATCCAGATTTGTGATATTAAATTAATTTTGGGAAATCTTATTATATTTATATACCGAGTAAGAAGAGAACTTGCTGAGCACTGTAGTTGCTCATTCTTGCTTTACAACATTTTTATTCAGCTATCAAGAGGGAAAAAGGCGAGACGTCCAACCAGGGATCCAAGGGAAAGGAGAAAGCTCCAGGCTATGCTGACGAGAACTAGAATGTCTAGCTGGAATCTACCTACTTCTGTAAACATATGTAAAATATTATCCCGAGATGTATTATGTCGTATGATAATAATGTGTGAGACTGATCTTGGATTTGCGGAGTGGGACACTTATGCTCCGTTGTATTATATATTTGTTGTATTACTGTGTAACTTGTGCTACAGGATATTGAGACAATGTGACGACCCGGGTCTCCGGTCAGGGTGGATCTGCGGGCGTCACAAAGTTGGTATCAGAGCATTAGTTATATTTTTAGGAATCGTACGAGCCTTAGAGTATAACCGGATGCGAGAATTTAGAGATGTAATACGAGCCTAGAACTATAACGCGACGTGAGAATTTAGAGATATATTATACGATGTTGAGATTTTGGCACTAAGCGCCTTACGCCTTTTTATATATATATTTATAGGCATATCTAGTCGATTGAAACCTGACCGAGGTTTTTCGTACTTTTGTAGATGTCTACTTCTGGACCAGCAGATTTTCGTTCTACTCGAGATAGACTTCCTACACCTTATTCACATGGACCCCTAGTTCCCAATTAATTTAAGATAGGATGCCTAATTTCCCATTATAAATGAGATCGGATGATACCTTACAGAGTTTCCACATTTTGTAAATGTTGTCAATACCTTTACCGGAGTCTACGAGTGTCACTTTTATTCGAAAATCGATAGTCGATCCTAAGAGCTTATTGTGTGCTAGGAAATCGTTCCTTAAGTAACTTCCTTAACAATGATTATCGGTGATTCTTATCATTCGAATTTACTCAGGCAATATCTATCCTATTTGAAAAGACCTATATTGTTCAAAGGTTCATTTACAGAGCGTCATGTACTTCTCTAAATATAAAACTCTTTCATATCCCTTCCTATATTTGTCACCCTTTGTGATACTGAGATGAACAACCCTACTTATACAGGGGAAGACTGTCTGTCTCTGTGATAGAAGTCTGGTGGGACGCCACCATTTGTACTGTTGTTTGTTAATTAGAGTACTAAAGGCTGGCCACCTTGTGTACTATGACGGTTGTCCTAATGATACATGCAACAAAACAAATGTTCGATGATCATAATGATCTCTCAGCTAATCCTTTCATAAAAGATTCTCACCATCAAAAATTGAGTGTGCACATGTGTTGTTTAACATCTATTCCTTATGAGTTATCTCTATTCAATGTTCTTATGGATCCTATAATGATTGGGGCCTAAGAATACGAAAATTTAAAAGTGAGGAAACTTCTCTTCCAGAAATGGAAATTTCAACAACTCAAGTCGGAGTGACAATTTCTAAATAGAAATAGACCTGATGCCCAGCCTGTTTGGTAGTAACCTTTATTATCTCTACTAGACTAGTAGGTTGGTTAGATACTTTTACGATGTACTTATTATCAGCGACCAGTTTGTATTCAGTACCATGACCTGGACTTCACCAGTATGGAATCTTATCAGTATTATATTGTGATCTGCTATAGTACCGTTATCTCATTTTGTTTATTATAGATCTGTGTTATATTAGAATAGCATGTTAGAATAATTTCCATGTTACCCCTGAATTAGTTAACAATTTCTTTTCCGATACTACGACTTAAAAAGAATTTTCGAGAACCAGAGATTTATGATGATTGAATTTTTGAGAACCGCCATTTAAATTGAGATAAATCTTCACGAGTATCTAAAATCTTTTTATATCGAGAAATAAGAGTAACTTCTTTTAAAGAGACAAGAGAGAGTCGTGATTTTGAGTATTGTGAGGAACCATAAATTTTGACCGAGTAGATATTTATGAATACCAATTTTAATTGTGCCAGCAATGGTGTTTGAGAATTGCATATCCGAAATATAACGTACCTTATTGTTTTCGCTCTTATAGTAAAAGATGCCACCAAAGAGAGGAAGACCCGCAAGAAATCCTCGTCCTCAACCCGAGGTGAATCCAGAGAATGAGGTTCCACCTCAGAACCAAGTTCCAAACCCGGAACCACAACTCGCTCGAGATCCCAACCAAGAAAATAACCCGATGAGTCTACTTATGAACTTTCTTATTCAGCATACCCAGAACCCTCAGCCTCAGCCGTACCAAAATGTAGGAGGGAATCCACCTCCAGCACAACTGACCCAAACTACTGTGAGTTTCAAATCATTCAAATCCTTGAGTCCACCTGAGTTTAAAGGTACCACTAACCCAGTGGAAGCTAGAATCTGGTTACGTGAAATAGAGAAGACCTTTGAGATAGTGGGAGTGGAAGAGGATAAGAAGACGGTATTTGCAGCTTATATGTTGAAAGGTGAAGCTAATTATTGGTGGGAAGCGAAGAGAGCCATGGAAGGTGATACGATTATACCGTGGGCTAGATTTACAATGTTGTTTCTAGAGAGGTATTTCCCCAAATATCTGGAGAACCAGATGGAGATAAAGTTTTTAGAGCTCAAGCAAGGAACGATGACTGTTGCAGACTACGAGGCCAAGTTTACAGAGCTCTCGAGGTTTGTACCCTATCATGTAGACACTGAAGAGAAGAGAGCAAAACGCTTTCAACAAGGATTGAAACCATGGATACAAAATCGCGTTGCAGTATTTGAGATCACCAATTATGCAACTTTAGTTCAGAAAGCGGCGATAGTGGAAAGTGGAAGTGAACTATACCCGAAAGATGGAAATAAGAGGAAGTTTCAGAGCAGTGGAAGTAACTTTGCGAGGAGATTTTATAATCGGAGTGATAAGAAACCGTTTGTGAAAAGGGAAGATAAGAGTGCTGATACAAGAAGGTTTGGGAACTTTGACACCAGAGGAAGCAATCAGAGGATCAGACAGCCACAGACAGTTAATGTGATACAAGGAAGACCACCTTTGCCAGAATGCAAGACATGTGGGAAGAAACACCCCGGACCCTGTCAGGTAGCGACCGTGAATTGTTATAACTGTGGACAGAAGGGTCATTATGCTTCTAGTTGCAAGGATAAATCTGTCACCTGCTTCAACTGTGGAAGGAAAGGTCACGTGTCCCGAGAATGCCGACAACCTGCGAAGGAAAATCCGGTGCCTCGACTCACAGCACCTCCCAGCAACAAGCTAACCGCGAGAACCTTCAACATGACAGTAAGAGATGCCATTGATAACAGCAATGTGATCACAGGTACGCTTCTAGTAAATTCTGAGGATGCGTGTGTTCTAGTTGATTCTGGAGCTACCAAATCTTTTATTTCTGAGAACTTCATGAATAAGTTGAATCTTGAGTTTGTGCCCTTAGAGGGAATTATGAATATAGAAGTAGCTAATCAGGAGGTTATACCGGTGAACCGATTGTGTCCGAATTGTTCCATAGAGATACATGGGCAACGTTTTGATGCAGACCTCATTCCTTTTAAGTTAGGGGAATTTGACGTAATCCTAGGGATGGATTGGTTATCACGTTATGATGCTCTAATAGATTGTCGCCGTAAGAAGGTCAGCTTAAGTGGACCTAACGGTATAAGTATTTCGTTTCGCGGACGGAAACCGACTAAGGATTTCCTGTCTATAATTCAAGCTAAAAGATTATTTCGGCAAGGATGTCAAGCCTATCTAGCTTATGTGATAGATACCGAGAAACAGACCCCTATGATCGAGGAGGTCCCTGTAGTTAACCAGTTTAGAGACGTTTTTCCCGGCGAGTTACCTGGAATTCCACCAGATCGATAGATAGAGTTTACGATCGATCTTGCCCCGGGAACTGCACCAATTTCCAAAGCACCATACCGAATGGCTCGAGTTGAGATGAAGGAGTTGGCTACCCAACTGCAAGAATTACTTGACAAAGGCGTAATAAGACCAAGTGTATCCCCGTGGGGAGCTCCAGTGCTGTTCGTGAAGAAGAAGGACGGATCCATGCGACTATGCATTGATTATCGTGAGTTGAACAAGATGACCATCAAGAATAAGTACCCTCTACCCCGAATCGACGATCTGTTTGACCAACTTAAGGGAGCTAGATGTTTTTCAAAGATTGATTTGAGATCCGGCTATCATCAACTAAAGATCAAGCCTGAGGATATTCCTAAGACTGCCTTTAGGACCCGATATGGACATTATGAGTTCCTAGTCATGTCTTTTGGATTGACGAATGCGCCAGCTGCTTTTATGGATTTAATGAATCGTGTGTTCAAGAGGTACTTGGATAAGTTCGTAATTGTATTTATTGATGACATCTTGATATACTCGAAGTCTCCTGAGGAACATGCTGAACACCTCCGTTTGGTTTTGGAAGCATTGAGAAAGGAAAAGTTATATGCAAAGTTTTCAAAGTGCGAAGTTTGGTTGAAAGAAGTTCAATTTTTGGGACACATTGTGAGCGGCGAAGGGATTTCTGTAGACCCCGCAAAGATAGAAGCCGTAGCAAATTGGGAGAGACCCAAGACTCCAACAGAGGTTAGAAGTTTCCTTGGATTGGCCGGATACTATCGTAGATTCGTGAAGGATTTCTCAAAGATAGCTACGCCACTAACTCGACTTACCAGAAAGAGTGAAAAGTTTGAATGGACCCCCAAATGCGAAGACAGCTTTCAGGAGTTGAAGAAGAGATTGACTACTGCCCCAGTGTTGACCTTACCTGATGAGAAAGGCGATTTCGTGATTTTCAGCGATGCCTCTCACAAAGGTTTAGGTTGTGTTCTGATGCAACACGGTAAAGTAATAGCTTACGCCTCTCGACAATTGAAGGAATATGAGTCCCGTTACCCTACTCACGATTTGGAACTTGCTGCTATTGTTTTCGCACTCAAGATTTGGAGACATTACCTTTACGGAGAGAAATGCGAGATTCACACGGATCACAAGAGCTTAAAGTATATATTCACGCAGAAGGAATTAAACATGAGACAAAGAAGATGGTTGGAGTTGATCAAAGACTATGATTGCTCGATAAACTACCACCCAGGGAAGGCTAATGTTGTAGCTGATGCATTAAGTAGAAAGGAGAGACTTAACCTGTTGACAACCTCAGAAGAATTGGTCAGAGAATTTGAGAAAATGGAATTGGAAGTCAAGATCCCAGTCCAAAACAATGAAAGAGTTTACAGCATTCAGTTTCAACCAGAGTTACTCGAGAAGATTCGACGTTGTCAAGAACAAGTAATGGAAGAAAGAAGATCAGAGTTGACCGGAGAAGAATTTCTAAGTTCAAAAGATGAAAAGGGAATTAAGCGATTTGCATCGAGAATATGGATTCCTAATGTTACAGAGTTGAAGGAGGAAATTATGAGCGAAGCGCATAACTCGAGATATTCCATTCACCCAGGGAGCACAAAAATGTATCAAGGCATCAAGTTGAATTATTGGTGGCCCAACATGAAGAGGGAGATTGCAGAATGGGTAAGTAAGTGTTTGACATGTCAGAAAGTGAAGGCAGAACATCAACGACCAAGTGGACTTTTATAACCCTTAGAGATACCTGAGTGGAAATGGGAACATATTACTATGGATTTTGTCGTAGGATTGCCCCGAACTAGAGCAAGTCATGATGCGATTTGGGTTATCGTCGATCGACTCACTAAATCTGCGCATTTCCTACCAATTAGTGATAAGTACTCTGTTGAGAGGTTGGTGAACATATACCTAAAGGAGATTGTAGTTTGTCACGGAGTACCTGTTTCAATTGTATCTGATAGAGATGCCGTTATACTTCTCGGTTTTGGAAAAGTTTTCAAGAATGTCTTGGCACGAAGTTAAATCTGAGCACTGCATATCATCTACAGATCGATGAATAAAGTGAAAGGACAATATTTAAACCTCGGAAAAGCACGGGAGCAACCTCATTTCTTTCCTCTTCGCAATATTAAGATTTTGTGCACTTGATTTCAAAGAAAGTTGGGATGATCATTTGCCCCTAATTGAGTTTTCTTACAATAATAGTTATCACTCCAGCATAGGTATGGCACCATATGAGGCATTCGAAGTGGAAGGTAAAGCGATACTGAAAATTTCACCTTGGAAGGGAAATATGAGATTTAGAAAGAAAAGCAAGTTGAGTCCCAGATATATAGGACCTTTTTAGATTCTTAAGAAGATAGGACCACTAGCTTACCAGTTGGCCCTACCTCTAGACCTCCAGCATATTCATGATGTGTTTCATGTTTCTGCATTAAGAGAATACCATTCTGATTTCAGATACGTTATAACCTACAAACCAGTGGAAATTCGTCCAGATTTGACATACGAAGAAAAACCAGTGGAGATCCTAGATTACAAAGTGCAAGAGTTAAGAACTAAGAAAGTGAATTTAGTGAAAGTACTTTGGAGAAACCACCAAGTTGAGGAAGCCACGTGGGAATTAGAAAGCGAAATGCGGAATAAAAATCCTGAATTGTTTAGTGCATAGTTTTGATTCCGAGGACGGAATCCTATAAGGAGGGAAGACTGTAATAACCGTGAATTTACGTATAATATTTAATTTTAGAGCCTCGTTTTAATTGACCGGTAGGGGAGAAATGAGTTAAATATTATTAATTAATAATCAGATTGTTAAATTCAAAAGAGGACAACAATAATTTCCACAAAACCCGGAGCTTGTTTTCAGGCCATTATTTTGATTCCACATGTTTGTTTCTTAAAACGTGTTACTCACAAAACAATCACACCCATACTTGTTTTTTTTTCTATTACAATACTACAAGCCTGCCTCTTTAAAACAGAAAACCGCCCCATTATTTTTACAAAAAACTTATACAAACACAAGACAGAGCACGACACAATCTTGTTATTTTGTTTTCACAAACAACACACTTTTGTTTTTCTCTTTCAATTGTAACCAAAACGCTCGGCCTTATTACTCATAACCGAGCAAAACCCAGGTAGTTATTCCTTTCAATTTTCGTTCCTTTCTTTTTGTTGTTTTCGTTTTATAAAATCTGTTAAGTCGATTAGTGCTTATTGTTGTTGCTTGGTTCGTTCGAGGGGAGGAAAGCAAGAGGAGATTTGGGTTGTGGTTTTCGTTTTGTAATTGGGTGGTTTGGTTCGACTTTGAGGTTAAGAGAGAAGAGAGGGAGGCGAGAGAATTGGGTGGAATTAGGAGGAGTGTTGCAGTTGGTGTGAGCGGGAGTCGTGTGTGTGTATCGGAGTTATAAGGAGATGAGAGTGATTGTTGTTGTTGTAATTGTGTTTGGTCGGAGTTATAAGGGTGGTGGTGTGGTGTGTTGTAGTCGGAAAAACAAATAAAAAAAAAGAATGTGGTGATGGTTTGAAAAGAGAGGAAAGGGGAGTGAGATAGGAGACTGTTTCGTGAGTGTGTTTGGTCGGGAAGTAGAGACGTTGGGGGAGGGACGACGAGAGAGAGAGACAGTAGGGAGAGAGAAGAGAGAAGAGAGGAGAAAGAGAGTAGAGGGAGAGAGAGATGGAGAGGAGGTCGAGAAAGATTGTAAGAGATAGATAGATCGAGAGATTGACTTGTTTGGGTTGTGTTCGATTGGAAAATGCAAGAGAGGAGAGGCAGAGATACAGAGAGAGTGCAGAGAGAGAGAGATTACAGGGGAAAGAGACTGGCGCAGGAGAGAGGCGGCGGTGGTGGTGTCGAGTGGGACCCACGCGCCGCCTTGGTCGTTAATAATATAATAATAAAATATTAACGTATCAATAAAGATTAATGTTCGGATTTTATAATCGGGATTTTGTTATAAACGAATAAAAGAGGATTCAATTAGTTTCGTTAAAATTGAAATATTGTTTATAATGGTTAGAAATAAATAGTTTATTAAAAAATGGTTTAGTTAATTAATTATTAAATAGAAGGATTTTGTGATTATTTGGATGTAATTTAGAATTTATTAATTGAGTAATTAAGTAGTAATATTTTGTAATTTTGAAAATAATTTAGAGATTTGAAATAAAAGAGGTTAAATATCTTTAAAATTTGGTTTTAATAATTGAGATAATATTATTAAAAATTATGAGAATAAATCGAGTTTAATAAAATGGTGATAGATTTATTATTTAATTAAATATTTTGTGACGTAAATTAGAGATTTATTGTTTCGTTAATAAAAGAGTAAATATTAATGAATAATAGCATAAAATATGGTTTTTATTTAAAAAGAGTTAATTTGTGATATTTGGACGGAAATTAGAGATTTAATAATTTGTCGATAAAAAGATGAATAATTGTGAATAAATAGGATTAAAATACGATATGATTTTAGGGGATTTACAATTATCGTTTCCGGATTATTAACCGGATAGAGTTAGATTATTCTAGAGATTAAAATTGGAGTATTATTTAATTATTTACGAGATTAAAAATAGAGTATTGCCGTTAATTTCCGTAACCCTATGTTCGTTTTAAGTCGGATTTACGGATAATTAATAGGATTTATTTTCGAGACTTAATCCCTGAGTTTGAAGAGAGATTTATTTATCCGGGAATTTTGTTCAGTTAATTATCGTATAGATTTTCGAGAGATATTTTATTTAAATATTATATTATCGGTTGAGGAATATTACATTTTGACGAAGCGCTTATGTATTTTTGGTTTCCATTTTAGAGAATAATTCACGAGCCGTAGACCGAAGCCGAGTTCACGGGTAGAGTACAAATTTTATCTACACTTATTTGCACTTCGAGATCGAGGCAAGTTCATTCCTACCCTAACTCTTAGAGATATGAATTTCTGTTCGTATTATTTCATTCCTTATTTAATTTCGAGCTGTCAA
This sequence comes from Saposhnikovia divaricata, assembly GCA_036435485.1. Classification (NCBI taxonomy): domain Eukaryota; kingdom Viridiplantae; phylum Streptophyta; class Magnoliopsida; order Apiales; family Apiaceae; genus Saposhnikovia; species Saposhnikovia divaricata. Next base: position 203,672,783 of record CM071601.1, on the reverse strand, counting down.
TTATGATATTTAATTATCCTTTTGAGCATTATTTTCTCATTGCGATATTTTGTTACTGTTAAAATTAGTTTATTTGTGAATTATATCCCTTATAAGCGTGGAATTAATTTCGTTGCTATCGGGTCGATCTCATTAATTCGAGACGACTATTATTATGATTCAGTGAAACTATTCTCATTTATTCGAGATAGTTAAATTTATTCTTTTAAGTCGAATTTATTGTACAAATTCGACAATAATTATTGATTATCTTTTAGTTGGTTCGTCTCTCGAATCAATAAATAAGAGTTATAAAAATTAGGATCGTTAGAGTTTTACTCGTTGATCAAGTGAAAAATAATCTATTTAACGTTCATCAATTAGGGGTATTATAAATATTCGAGGAGTACTATTTGTACAGTACGACTCCAAATTATTTCATTTTAAGACTATCCTCAATATTTCGAGATGGTTGACTTTATTGTCGAGGGTTGGCATCTTGTTCGTGTCAACCAATAAAATATTATTATTGAGAATTTACCTCCGTCCATTGATCGGATTGGTGGAACAATTGAGTCGGTCTGGCAGTCCGCCAGATTTGTAAATGTTTTCATGGAAGAATTATTTCGAGTTATCTGTCCATCAAATATTCGGGAATTCTGTATTCTACTGGTCAAATTTTGGGAAAGAGGCCCATTTTAGAGAAAGAGAGACTTGTGTACCGTTATGCGGACACGAGATATATTGGCACTATGATGCCAGGGTTTAATTAATAACCCCTATGATGCTAGCATTCATATTTTTATATTATATTGTTGATAGCGTATTGTAGCCGTGATCGGGCGAAGTGCGATATCATTGGAGGACGGTATTCCCGGTCGGTTAGTTGATCGCCCCACCGAGATACCGAGAGGTGGAAGACCAGTTTATTCTTAAATCATGAGTCAACAGAGTTATATCAATTGAGTCTTTCGAGAATTCTATTTTTGAGATGAGTAATGAGTTTTTCGAGTATTCTGCTTTCAAAATGAGTACTGAGTCAAAATCCAGATTTGTGATATTAAATTAATTTTGGGAAATCTTATTATATTTATATACCGAGTAAGAAGAGAACTTGCTGAGCACTGTAGTTGCTCATTCTTGCTTTACAACATTTTTATTCAGCTATCAAGAGGGAAAAAGGCGAGACGTCCAACCAGGGATCCAAGGGAAAGGAGAAAGCTCCAGGCTATGCTGACGAGAACTAGAATGTCTAGCTGGAATCTACCTACTTCTGTAAACATATGTAAAATATTATCCCGCAATGTATTATGTCGTAGGATAATAATGTGTGAGACTGATCTTGGATTTGCGGAGTGGGACACTTATGCTCCGTTGTATTATATATTTGTTGTATTACTGTGTAACTTGTGCTACAGGATATTGAGACAATGTGACGACCCGGGTCTCCGGTCAGGGTGGATCTGGGGGCGTCACAAAGTTGGTATCAGAGCATTAGTTATATTTTTAGGAATCGTACGAGCCTTAGAGTATAACCGGATGCGAGAATTTAGAGATGTAATACGAGCCTAGAACTATAACGCGACGTGAGAATTTAGAGATATATTATACGATGTTGAGATTTTGGCATTAAGCGCCTTACGCCTTTTTATATATATATTTATAGGCATATCTAGTCGATTGAAACCTGACCGAGGTTTTTCATACTTTTGTAGATGTCTACTTCTGGACCAGCAGATTTTCGTTCTACTCGAGATAGACTTCCTACACTTTATTCACATGGACCCCTAGTTCCCAATTAATTTAAGATAGGATGCCTAATTTCCCATTATAAATGAGATCGGATGATACCTTACAGAGTTTCCACATTTTGTAAATGTTGTCAATACCTTTACCGGAGTCTACGAGTGTCACTTTTATTCGAAAATCGATAGTCGATCCTAAGAGCTTATTGTGTGCTAGGAAATCGTTCCTTAAGTAACTTCCTTAACAATGATTATCGGTGATTCTTATCATTCGAATTTACTCAGGCAATATCTATCCTATTTGAAAAGACCTATATTGTTCAAAGGTTCATTTATAGAGCGTCATGTACTTCTCTAAATATAAAACTCTTTCATATCCCTTCCTATATTTGTCACCCTTTGTGATACTGAGATGAACAACCCTACTTATACAGGGGAAGACTGTCTGTCTCTGTGATAGAAGTCTGGTGGGACGCCACCATTTGTACTGTTGTTTGTTAATTAGAGTACTAAAGGCTGGCCACCTTGTGTACTATGACGGTTGTCCTAATGATACATGCAACAAAACAAATGTTCGATGATCATAATGATCTCTCAGCTAATCCTTTCATAAAAGATTCTCACCATCAAAAATTGAGTGTGCACATGTGTTGTTTAACATCTATTCCTTATGAGTTATCTCTATTCAATGTTCTTATGGATCCTATAATGATTGGGGCCTAAGAATACGAAAATTTAAAAGTGAGGAAACTTCTCTTCCAGAAATGGAAATTTCAACAACTCAAGTCGGAGTGACAATTTCTAAATAGAAATAGACCTGACGAGAACTAGAATGTCTAGCTGGAATCTACCTACTTCTGTAAACATATGTAAAATATTATCCCGAGATGTATTATGTCGTATGATAATAATGTGTGAGACTGATCTTGGATTTGCGGAGTGGGACACTTATGCTCCGTTGTATTATATATTTGTTGTATTACTGTGTAACTTGTGCTACAGGATATTGAGACAATGTGACGACCCGGGTCTCCGGTCAGGGTGGATCTGGGGGCGTCACAGGGCCTAACCAAAAACTAGACCCAACAATTTTGTACACGAAACAAAAATCTAGTGTTTGGGTTTAAAAATCTTGCATTAAACACAAGATGACGCAAATAATCCTAATCCTAATAATCCTAATCCTAATCCTAATCCTAATCCTAATACTAATAAGATATTATAATATTAGAAAAAATATCTTCTTTTAATATTTGTTTTTGTATAAGATATATATAACACGGACAAATATACAAAAATAGTGTTGTGTATGGGTTTTAACAAGTGTTACACAAAGCAATTACGAGGTCTACCATCAACCTAAATCTAAGGTACACATGCCGTAGACCAAATTCTTTGGTACACATGGATCGTGGACCAAATTCTTTGGTACACTTTTACATAGACTGAACCCGTAATTTTTGGTCATGGAAACGATCCATACACTTGAAATCTTGGGCAGTACGGACATATTTAGAAACACAAATATTGTAAGATCCGAGTTGGTAATAGAAACACAAATACTGTAAAATAATTACCTCGTTTCCATTTCACCTTTCCAAAGTGTTGAAAGCAGAGATATTTCAGGAAGGTTGAGACCTAGAACATATACAATTTCAAAGAAAACTGTAAATATTGTGAAAATTGTACAATGTTATTCTACAAGTAAAACCTTGTTGCTTACATCATTAAAATCAGACTGCGCCTTCATTTTGCCAACCTTGAGCTGTCGAACAAAGGTGTGATAATGCAATCGAATTTTTAGCTGCCTATTATGTACTACCAAAATCTCACTATTGATGCAAAATGTTTTAAATGCAAGTAACAAAGTGTGAATTGACATACCTTGTTCCGTTTTTCACACAAATAGAATGCTGCTGCAGAAAACAAAGGTTGGGTGCAATCGGCAATTGCCATATGAGCTGCTCTTAATGCTGCAAGAAACAATATCTTAATAGTGGAAAAAAACAATTTATCTTCACCATATGGCATTAGAATTCATTTGTTTCCCGTGGGAAATTAATAAACAGATTCAAAAATCTAGTCTCATCATTTTACATGTTACTATTTTTATCTGTTATATTTGTGCAACATCAAGTTCCATCATCTTGCATGCTACTATTGTTACGCTCATGTTATTCTCTGATTGAATTCTATCTTTCCAACAGTTATAATGATCTTGCATTTTTGTTTTTATTACTGTCCTGCTTTGTACCTACTGTTAAACCTGGGGATCTTTGCGGGCACAATTTCACTAACATGTATATTCGACACACTAGCCCAAGGATCAACTGTTCACAAGTTCAAAAACTTGCTGCTTTTAACCTGAGTTCTGTAAGCATATCTAATTCCGCACCTAATGCTAGATATATTAATATGTTTTAGACAGTAAAAGTAGATCATGTAAACATTGCGGGAGCTAAGTAAAAGGACTCATTAATCAGTTTCTTGTGTCAATGGCATATTCATCAGCACTCTACGCAAACATGCAGCAATAGTGAATAAGAGTAATTTTTTTTTTAAGAATATCTCCAAGGAGCCACGTTCCTCAGAAAAAATCTATATACCATTACAACTAGACATAGGTATAATTTGTAGTTGGTAATTTTATATTAGTTAAGCTTTGTTTTTGGTTAACCACAAAAAAAATCAACCGTTAATTCTGTAAAAGCAAATAGATGAGAGCTTTTAGATGTAATACTTAAGAATATTCTATGTTTAATATTTAAATTACTACCAAATGTCTAAGGTTCGCATCCCGACAACAACATATCAAAATTGAGCATTTATAATACTAGTTCTAAAGATACAAACAAAGGTATAGGGTTTCAAATCCCATTAACTACATGTCATTATGTTCTAATTTATTTTAGTTTGAAATTAAATACTCCGAAAATAAATGATAACTATATTTATTATTTAATTCCCTATTAAAATTACAATCTGTAATTTATATAGATACGAATAATTTGTTATTCAAATCTGATCCGAATCAGACCTGATTCTGGTGCCTGGGCCCAATTATTGACCGACATACCCAGTTCCCCGGCTCGGTCCGACTAACCAGTCCAGACCATATTCTGGTGCAACACACCAGCAGCAAACCAACAAACTGCCCAACAAGTCCCAGTGTTATCCTTACTTTGTCTGTAATTAACACTTACAATGAGTTCCTTAATCATTACCTCGAAAAAATGCCTAAAAACCACCTTCATTTCGAATACTTTAAACCGCCAGAAGACCACCAAGAGGAGGTACAAGGAATCTATTAGCTCTTACCATTTGGCCCGATCTTGGCAAACAGTTCATAGACGAAACTTCATATGTATCCACTGACCCATACCAAAAACCATGCAGTCTTTCTGAAATTTAATTCATATTATTGATCTTTATTCAGTAAAGAAGATTACAATTGTTCATATAGAACTCCTAAAACTTGGTCAGCCATAAAACTGGAAAACTTGGAGACCGAGTGAAATCATTGATAAAAGGAAAGAAATCCATTTATTTAATAGTAATCCCAGTTACTTATGTACTACCATATATCTATTTATCATGTATTATCTATTATCTATAATATTCCTAATAAATAATATAACCAGCAATTAAAAAACATACTGATAAAATCTAAATGTAATATATAGTAGTTATTAACAAATAAGGTTAGTTATTTTGTAATCCACATCACATGTTAGTTATTATAACATGTTAGTTATTATAACATGTAGCCGAACCCGACGCTCAGACATGTATCTATGTTGAGTTGCCACTTCTAGTCGAGTGCAGGTGACAGAGGTTCTTCCTAATTTAGATAAACATAGATACATTACCCCTATATTTAATCCTGATTCAAAATCTAATCTTTTACTGAACTCCAAAATGTCTTAATTTAGAGTTCTTCATTACATCAGTAAAGTTTTTTTTTTGGGTTCGTTTTGGTGTATGATATTGTGCTACATTTTCTTTTATAATTTGAATGGATGGGAACATGTAACCTGAAGCACTAACGGATGGGATATGGATCGGGATATCAAATGTCCATCACCTGATATAAATTGGATCCTATATATTATATAGATATGAATAAATTGTTAGTCAATTCTGACCCGGCCCTGATCTGAATCAGACCTGATTCTGATACCTAGGTCCGGCTCGTTCCGACTAACCACTCCCCACCATTTTCTGGTGCAACGCACCAGCAAAAAGACAACAAACTGTCCAAATCAGTCCCATTGCTACAATTACTTTCTCTGTAATAAACACTTACAATGAGTTCCTAAATCATTACCTCGAAAAAATGCCAGGAGAGCACCTTCATTTCGAATATTTTCAACTCCCGGAAGACAACCAAGAGGAGATACAAGGAATCTATTAGCTCTCACCATCATCTGGCGCGATCTTGGCAAACAGTTTACAGAAGAAACTTCATATGTAAAGGTATTCGCTGACCCATACCAAAAACCTTGCAACCTTTCCGCAACTATTTTCAGCATCTCCTCTCTGTCCCCATATGTCCTCGCTTCCTGTTCCTTGCGTTTCCTTTTGTTATTCCCCAGGGGACCATTCCATTTATTTGTTCTTCTCTTGAATACCTCTCCTTTTCTTTTGTTTTTGTTATTGACAAGCGCTACTTGTTGCACTGCTGCAGATGGGTGCATGGCTCTGGGAGTGTAATGGCCGCCGAAATCTGAGTAAACACTATAAATAAAGGGGTCCTCCCCTCGCCTGATGGCCTTGGAAATTTTGTTCCACCTATACTGCATTCCTAAAAATCTATTATCCAGTCGATATCTACCATCGTAAGTTTTTGGATGATAAGCCCCTCTAAATCCAAGTCCAAGTGCAACATGCCATCTCATATCATGAAACCTAATAGCTTGGGTCGTCATTCCAGCAAGTAGCACAACTGCCTCGCACCATTCATCCTTTTTCTCTGACGAGTATCCAAGGCTCAACGTGCTAATTGCAGAGCACATAAATCCCTTTGTGTAGCTTGGAGTTTCTCGTGCTGCAAGAAGAAGAAAAGATATCAAAACCAAATACAACAACATAAATATACACATTTAGAACCGGAATCAACTATAGTTAGATAGATAGATGAACAAAAACACAAATCCAAGGAGAAGCTTACAAGATAAATGACTGTCACGGATGCCCAAATAAAGTTTGCGAACTTTCAAATCAGAAACAAAACAGGCATGCAAATCGCAATCATCAAAAGCATACATTGATAGGCTATAAACAGCCAAGGCCCAACAAGGAGCCCAAAACAATAAGCAAATCATCTCATGAGAATAAGAATGGCCCAGCCCAGAGCATTGGACCCCGGGCCCGGGGCCACCACCACGTGGCGTGGTCCCCACCCCAGACTAGGGGACCCCAGATAGGTGACACTCAACACACGTGGCGCCCCACCTCAGCTAACGTTCCTACATATGGCGCTGACCAACACTAAAAGACAAGGGAAGGCACGTGCCAAATCATGTCTACAACAACAGGGCCACACTCCAGTCAACGGTCACCCCAGACTAGGCCACGTGTCCTACATCCCGGGAATTCAGCGGCTTGTCCCCCAGATCCCACGGTCGGCGGTGTAGGTAACCTACCCCCAAACCCTAGGGCTAGGGCTATAAATACCCCTAGTAAATAGGGTTTAGGGGTTAGCCACTATTTTACACACACACACATTTATTACTCTTGTGATACTCTCCTTGATTACAGTCTTCCAAAGTCAACTCTTATTCTCACGCCGGAGGCACCTCGGGGCCAAACCCCCCCTCCGGTGTTGTTTTGTAGGCACCCCACCACAGCTACACCCCTTCCGAGGCAGGAGTTGGCGAGGAAGTACTCGATCGAGATTCGGAGTTATCATTGGCGCTAGAAGGAGGGGTGAACCTCCGAACCAAGAACCCCGAACTAAACAGACAGAATAGAGAAGCCCGAACCGCTCAGAACCATAACCATGCCCCGAAAAACCACTTCTGCCCAGCGCCAGGCACCCAGTGCAACTAGAGACTAACCCCTAATAACTATCCCGGAGCAAGTCCCACCTGTCCAGATCCCAATCCAAGAGAGGCTCGGAATTGGGCCAAACGACGCTCGGGTAACCGTTGAGGTGAACCGGTACAAGTATACAGATGTGCCTCTGGACTCCGCGCAAATGGAAAACCTGACACCCGAGGAGCTAGCCCAGGCAATCCGAAATTATAGGAACCGTCCCTTCCCGGAACCTGAACCTGTGCAAGCGGAAAATTCCGGGGAATCAGCCCACTCCCACCATTCCCGGGCCTCGGTCTTTGACCGCCTTGGAAACCGGGGCAAGGGAAACAGAAAGGACCAGGAGGTTCGGAGTAGGGACAAAAATGATGAAGCCGATAAAATCAAGAGACTAGAAATGCTCCGGGAAAGAATAAGGCAGGAGGAACAGGCTAAGTTGGAGCTCAGAATCCAGAAGAGGCTCCAAGAGGAAGAAGAAAGGATGAGGAAATCTAAATCCAAAAGAACCCGGAGGGAGGTAAGCCCGGAGATTATCTCAGATGATGAAGAAAATCCAAACAACCTGGTGCAAATGATCCATGAGCTACAGAGGAAAGTCAACAGTGACTCCGGGTTTGAGATCCAAGACACACTCACCCCTTTCAGCCATTCCCTTGAAGCCATACCCCGGCAAAAGAACCTCAAGCACTACAACTTTGACTCCTTTAATGGGCTAGAGGACCCAGAAGAACACCTCAACTACTTTGAGCAAATAGCCCAGATATACTTCTACAATGACCTAACCAAGTGCAGGTTCTTCGCTTCCACCCTAAAGGGAGCAGCTCAGAGATGGTTCAGCCGGATCCCTTCCCGGAGCGTACACAGTTGGAAGGAGTTCCGGGAAGCCTTTCTCCGGAGGTTCCGAGCCAACAAACCCCCGGAATATCACATGTGCCACCTTGAAACAATAAGGCAACATGACAACGAGACGCTTGCCGCATTTATGAAACGGTTCCAAGAAGCCATAAACCAAGTCACGAACCTAGACGAAAGAGAAGCCTTGAGCATATTCCGGAAGAACCTAGACCCGGAGCGTAGTGAACGCTATGTTATTGAATTGGTAAACAAAGAGCCCTAAATTCTGGCTGCAGCCTACTCTATGGCCGCCAAGTTCATCAAAGAAACCGATGTCCTACAAGCAATGAGGATGACCCGGCAGGGCACCTCCTCGGGAAGAGGTAAAGATGATCGCTCTAGAAATGATCACAACTCGGATAAGAAGTTTAAGCCCAACAAACAGTACAACTATATCCTAAGTCATCAACTGACGGTCCCGGACAAAGGCCACTCCTCTAGGGCCAAGTCCGAAGCCAGACCCCCGAGACCGGGGAGAGCCGAACCAAGGCCGGAGCCGGAATGGACACCTTTGAACCGGCCACGTGCCGATATATTAAAAGAAGTCCGGAGCAAACCCTTCTTTTATCCTCCCAAACCCTTGGTATCGGCCCCAGAGAATAGGCCCCGTGACAAACATTGCGATTACCATGCAACCCATGGCCACGAGACGGAAAGCTGTGTCTCCCTTAAGTTCTTCATCGAAGACCAAGTCAAGAAAGGAAATATGGGCCAATATCTAGCTCGGAGAACCACGGAAAGGGGCGAGGGACCCGGGGCCCAGAAGACCAAGAATGTGGTGCACGTTGTATTGGGAGGATCCAATTCCCCTCCGGGAAGCCCGGACTCCGGAGATGAAGTAATGATGATAAGCTCGGCCCCAGAGCAAGTCATATCTTTCAGTAACGCCGATTTTGAGGGAGTAGATCCTAACCACAATGAAGCCCTAGTCGTAACCCTGGACATCGCCGAAAATGAGGTAAAAAGAATCCTTGTTGACAACGGTTCCTCCGTCAACATACTATTCAAACATACCATGGACAGGATGCAACTTGGAAGCATCAGGATGAATGAGTGCCGGGAAGACCCACTATATGGCTTCGGCCACAACTTGGTCCCGATTCAAGGAACCCTTTACTTGCCCGTCCAATTCGGCACCGCCCCGAAACAGATAGTTCATATGGTCAAATTCTATGTGATCAACAGTCCTTCCTCCTACAATGTAATCCTGGGGCGCCCAGCCCTGACCAAGCTCCGAGCCGTAACCTCAACCCCACATCTCAAGTTCAAATTTCCCACGCCCTCCGGAGTTGGAGAGGTAAGGGGCGACACAGAAACAGCCAGCCGATGCTATGGCCAAGCCTTAGTCATGGCGGAGGCCGACCCGGAGAATAAGAGGAAAGCCTCCTCTTACCACAAGAACCTAAGCAGAAAGAAGCACAGAGTTTCAACTTACAAGAACCCCGGGAAAGAAGTACAAAACATTGAAATCTCCGGAGCCATGTCCCAGGGACCAAATATGACTGAGGCCCGGGAATACCAGACCTCCAACTCCCAGGCCCGAGTGCAAAAATCATCCCTACTTCTAGACCAAGCTAAGGTAGAACCTGCAGTAGAAACCGAAACAATCGAACTCATACCGGGAAACTCAGAAAGAAAAATTAAGATCGGAGCTGGTCTGGAAACTGCCTTCAGAGAAGAATTAATCCAACTACTCCGGGAATATGCTGATGTTTTTGCTTGGAGCCCATCTGATATGCCCGGGCTCCGGGAATCCCTCGTCATGCATAGCCTGGATGTTGATCCCCGGAGGAAGCCTGTGAAACAGAAAAGGAGGAACTTCGCCCCGGAAAGGCAGAAAGCTATAGACGAGGAAGTGGACAAGCTACTCAAGGCAGATATCATCTGCGAGGTCAAATACCCGGAGTGGCTAGCCAATGTAGTTCTAGTCAAAAAACCTAGTGGGAAATGGAGGATGTGTGTTGATTACACGGACCTAAATGAAGCCTGCCCCAAAGATCCATATCCACTGCCAAGTATAGACCAGCTCATCGATGCCACCTCCGGACATGTGATGCTTAGCTTCATGGACGCCTTCTCCGGATATAACCAAATCAAGATGAACCCGGCAGACATAGCCAAAACCGCATTCCTCACTCACAGAGCTGTCTATGCTTATAAGTTCATGCCCTTTGGACTCCGGGATGCTGGAGCTACATACCAAAGAGCCATGGTGGAGGTCTTCAAGGATCAAATCGGCCGGAATTTGGAATCCTATGTCGATGATATCATTGCCAAATCTGAAACGGTCAAGGAGCATGTCCCTGACCTGCGGGAATGTTTTGAAAACCTTAGAAAAAATGAGATGAAGTTGAATCCGGAGAAGTGCACCTTTGGGGTAGCAGCAGGAAAGTTTCTAGGCTTCATGATCAGCCAGAGAGGGATTGAGGCTAATCCGGAGAAGATAAAGGCCATCTTGGATATGTAATCACCCCGGACTCAGAAAGACATTCAGAAGCTAGCCGGATCATTGGCAGCCTTAAGAAGATTCATACCCAATTTGGCAGAAAAGTGCTTACCCTTCTTCACTTTGCTCAGGGGGGCAAGCAACAAAAAAGAAATCACCTGGAGCCCTGACTGCCAGAACGCTCTTGAAACTATCAAGCAATACCTCTCATCACAACCCCTTTTAACAAAGCCGGAGCCCGGGGAACCCCTACATCTATACCTCTCCGCCGGGCCCCTGACCGTGGCCACGGCCTTGGTCCGGGAAGTCGAGGGAAACCAACGGCCGGTGTACTACATCAGCCAAGTTCTAAAAGATGCAGAAACCAGATACCCCAATCTAGAGAAATTTACCTTCGCCTTAGTCACGGCCTCAAGGAAACTCAGGCACTATTTCCAAGGCAGAGAGATCAAGGTTATAACAGACCAGCCGTTAAGGCGGATAATCCATAAGCCGGATGCGTCCGGAAGATTAATAAATTGGGCAATTGAGCTAAGCCAATTTCACTTGACGTTCGTGCCCCGGACAGCCATCAAGGCACAGGCTTTGGCAGATTTCATAGTAGAATGCTCCTTCCCGAAACTGCAGCAAGCTAACACAGTAGCCGAACATATGGCACCCCCGGACCAAGCCCCGGGGTCATGGACTCTCAACGTGGATGGATCCTCAACAGCTGACAGGTCCGGGGCAGGAATAATCATGAAGAGCCCGGAAGGCTTCCAAATCAAACAAGCCATAACATTCAAATTCCCAGCAACGAACAACCAAGCCGAATATGAAGCTCTTCTAGCCGGGCTAAGGTTAGCACGAACTTTGAGAATCAACAGCCTGAACATCTATAGTGACTCCCAAATCGTGGTGCGGCAAACCAAAGGGGAATACCTAGCTAAGGATCAAAAACTGGCCCAATACCAAGCCCTTGTCAAAAGTTACCTAGCCACCATTCCGGAGTATCAAATCAGCCAAATCAACAGGGAAGAAAACTCCGAAGCTGATGAATTATCCAAGCTGGTTCAGAACTCAGCCGAACTAGACAGTTCGGTCTACTTTGAAGAACTGGAAACCCCGGCCATCGATCAGAAAGAGGTAACGGAGATAGAGGGAACCCCGAACTGGATGACCTCTTTCATCCTCTACTTGGAGAAAGGAGAGTTGCCCGAAGACAAGAATGAAGCCAGAAGATTGAAAAACAAGGCTTCGAAATACTTCATAGAAGAAGACCAACTCTATCGCCGAACCTTCTCATCTCCAACACTGAAGTGTGTAGGCCCGGAGGAAGCCGATTACTGTTTACAAGAGGTACACGAAGGGATTTGTGGGGATCATATGTCCGCAAAGTCCCTCGCATACAAAATCATAAGGCAAGGTTACTACTGGCCAACAATCCACTCAGATGCAGTAGAATTCGTCAAGAAGTGCAGAAATTGCCAACTGTTCAGCAATGTACCAAGACAAAGCCCGGTGTTACCATCTTCAGTCTTATCCCCTATCCCCTTTGCTGTATGGGGCATCGATATAGTAGGGCCTTTCCCCCAGGCCAAGGGTGATCTGAGGTACCTCCTGGTAGCCATTGACTACATGACTAAATGGGCCGAAGCAAAAGCAATGCGGACCATAAACCAACAAGACTGCATCAAATTCATGGACAACATATTAATGCGGTTTGGCCTGCCCAGGGTCCTGGTTTCAGATAATGGTCCCCAGTTCGTCGGCTCAGATTTTGAAAACTATTTGAAGGAAAGGGGAATCAAACACAAGAAATCTTCAGTAGCCTATCCCCAGGGCAACGGGCAAGTGGAAGTGACAAACAGAATTCTGCTAAGGGGAATTGAGAAGAGGCTGAAGGAAAGCAAGAACAAATGGCCCGAAGAGCTGCCACATGTGTTATGGGCATACAGAACTAGCCCACGATCCGGGACAGGGGAAACTCCGTTCAAGCTAGCGTACGGAACCGAAGCAATGTTGCCAATCGAAGTGGGTTCTCCTTCCCACAGGGTAATCAACTTTGATGAAATTGCAAATGAAGAAGGGCTACGAGTCAATCTAGATCTAGTTGATGAGGTCCGGGACAAAGCAGTACAAAGAATGGAGAAGTATAAAGAGAAAACAAGAGAATACTTCGGAAAGAAGTCAAGAGTCAAAAACTTCCAAATCGGGGACCTAGTACTCCGGGACACCGAGGCTTCAGACCCCACTAACACAGGAAAACTTATGCCTAAGTGGGAAGGTCCCTACAGAGTTAAAGAGGTACTACGCCCCGGAACCTACAAGCTCAGTCACATGGACAACTCCGAAGTCCCCAACACCTGGCACGGCCTCAGACTAAGAAAGTACTACCAGTAAAGGGAAATAGTTTCAGCTCATATATGGGCGTTTTTTGGGAATTGTACTTGCAAACTATGTAATCGTTCTGTTATCAATGAAAAAGAGCTCTATTTCCTACTTGGCATTTCAATCTTACAATTATTATCCAAATTCCTACTTGGAAAAGTTTTCATCCTTTCCAAGTAGGCCAAAGCCCGGGACCTTAGCAATGCTTCGGCCCGGGAAGCCATAGGCATCCAAATTCCTACTTGGAAAAGTTTTCATCCTTTCCAAGTAGGCCAAAGCCCGGGACCTTAGCAATGCTTCGGCCCGGGAAGCCATAGGCATCCAAATTCCTACTTGGAAAAGTTTTCATCCTTTCCAAGTAGGTCAAAGCCCGGGACCTTAGCAATGCTTCGGCCCGGGAAGCCAAAGGCATCCAAATTCCTACTTGGAAAAGTTTTCATCCTTTCCAAGTAGGCCAAAGCCCGGGACCTTAGCAATGCTTCGGCCCGGGAAGCCAAAGGCATCCAAATTCCTACTTGGAAAAGTTTTCATCCTTTCCAAGTAGGCCAAAGCCCGGGACCTTAGCAATGCTTCGCCCCGGGAAACCATAGGCATCCAAATTCCTACTTGGAAAAGTTTTCATCCTTTCCAGGTAGGCCAAAACCCGCGGAGAAACAACCACTCCCCAATCCGGAGTACCCGAATTAAGGAGTGGGGGGCAATACAAGCTACAAAGAAACCAACAACAAAAGAACAAGGCAAAACTTGCGGAATAAAAATAGATATAAGAAGAAAGCAGCAGACAGGCCGGGCTGACCGACAGCCCGAAACACCTGACAGTTAAAGTTATACATGACAGCAGAATTTAAAGTTACACAACCAAGTTAAGATTACATCAACCAAATTAAACAGATTACAGGGCACGGCCCGGGATCTGGACGCAGCCAGTCTTCGGAATCAGTCTTGAGGATGAGGGGAAGAGTTGGGCGCAGCATAAGCTTTAGGCTTGCCCTCACCCCGGGCAAAAGCAGCCTCAGCCTTCATGTACTCAGCGACGAAGCCCTCCCAGGTGGCTGACCCCGGATCGGTCTTGCACATGTTCTCGGCCACGACCCAACAACGACGGACCTTTGACGCAGCGGCCGTGGCGAGATCAGTGTGGTAGATATCCGAATCCCGGAACTCAGCAATCACCTGTTCCTCGGATTTCTTACCCTTCAGCTCCTCCCGCAGCTTCTTCACATCCTCCTTGGAGTCCCTTAGCTTAGTCCGGACCAAGTCCCGCTCATCCTGAAGAGTCTTAGCGGCTTGTTTCAGCTCCTTGGACCGGGCATCAGCTGCCTCTTTCACATCATCAAGCTCTCGCTTCAGTGCGTCCACCTCCTCTTTCATCAGCCTCCTAACCTCTGTCACCGAGCTGACCGCCTCCCGGGCCTCCTTGACCATCTCCAGCTCCCGGCGAATAGCAGCCCCGGCCCCAGCGACACGAACCCCGAGCTGCAACAAACAAATGCCAAAATAAGTCAGTACGCAAAATAAAACCAAGTGAAGACGAACTCGGCGGAAAGATTACCTGGCCGTAGACCGCTACCGCATCCTCAAAGAGGGAGATCGCTGAGTCCTTGCCCATTTCATCCCATTCTTTTTGGCTTGGAAGCCCGGCCAGGAAGCCAATGAAGTTACGGTCCTCCTGGGCTATGGCAGCCAGGACGTGAGGCTGGAAGTGAATATCTCTCTCAGAATGAGCTCCGGAGGGGCAGACCTCGCAGTCGGACTCCAAGTCCCCAAACTTCTCCTGCCGAACCGTGCTGCGATTCCTCTTCCTCGGATGCAGGGGCACCTCCTCCCGATCTATGTCAACAGCCGCCTTCTCCGGGTTCTTAGATGTGCTGTCACCCTCTTGCTGAGCCCGCGAGCCACTGGCCTCCCCGGGGGCCTTAGTATTGTCGCGAACTTGCCCGATTCCGAGAAGAGTGGCATGAAGAGCGGCATTGGCCTTGTCCATGGCAAATTCCTCAAACTTTGGGTTATAATCCGGAAGACCTGTAAACAAGAAACAAAGAACATGAGCCCGGGGAAAAGAAGCATCAAACAAAAAGAAAACAAGAAAAATACAGGTATTCCAAAATGGACAGACCCCGAACTTACATCCTATTCCAGAAAGGTACTTGTGGCTCATAAGGTCATCCCGGGTCACTTGCCTCCCCAAACCCTGGCAAAAGGTGCTAATCCGGTCCAGAGCCGCATCCTGAAGGTCATACACCTCGAACTGCATAGCCAGGGGATTCTCTTGGAAAGTGGGCATGTACAGCAAATCCAAGCCCCGGAGGAAAACAAACTCCCCGTTCCAACCCTTGTGAGAAGGTAGCATAGCCAGAGGTTTGGAAGCCCCAGACGGATAACCACAAGCCTTACCCCGGAACCTAAACTCAAACAAGGGCTTATTGTTGGACCGGACCATCTGGAACAGGTGGTGGAAAAGCTTGAAAGTCGGAAGCACCCCGGCCTTCTCACAACAGCCCAGGAAATAAAAGATCCACTTAACTACGTTCGGAGTCATCTGGGTTATAGGGATCCCATACTCGAACAAGCAGAGAGACTTGACAAATTGGTGACACCTGGGCCTGTACCCCGACCTAAGATGCTCCAACCACACACCGACCCAGCCTCCCTCCGGGCGGTCGTAGATCCTCTCCCCGGGCTCTGGCCACCTCCACTCTACCTCAGCATCTAAATGGTAGGTAGCCCGGAATATCCGATCCCAGTCTACTGGGTTCTCTATATACTGGGACCTAAATGGACCGACATCCATCCCAGAGCCCGGCTTATCCCCAAACTTCGAGTCCAAGAAGGCCTTATCATATCTAGTCACCTCCTTCACATCTGGATTCTGAGAAAACTCTGTGCTCAGATCCCTGTAAAAGTAAGCTTGGGGTATCCCCGGATCCTTTCTCACGAAATAATATTTGGTGTGACCCCAACTACCATCTGGTTCGCTAAGGCTGAACCCCGGACCCAGGTCCTTAATGGCTATATTTGTAAGTACGGGCAAGCTACTCTTCTTTTTACCCATTACAGCCCACTCTATATCTATCAATTCAAAGCAACTACCGGAAGAACTATGGCTATCAGAACTACTGGGTTCGGAGAGGGGTATCAGTACGCGGTTAGCAGTAACACGTCTCTTAACCATAAAAGGCTGCTACCCCGGGCTACCCAACAAAAAAGGAAAACCTATGTCAATTTAACTACCCAAGATGCAAAGCTAAGTAAGGAAATATAAGCAGGAACTTAAATACAAGGAATCAAAAGATCGGGGTAAGAAGACTTACAAAGAGATCCGGAGATCGGGGAACAGAGAACGCCTAAATCGGAAAAAGGAACCTTTAGCCCGGAGCACTAGTCTTCAGAGAAGCAGAATAGCGGCAGCGAATTGAGATCTCGTAAAAGACGGAACTAGGGGAGATTGCCACTATTTATAGGCGGATCCTGAATTCCAAAGGCCATGAACACGTGGCGGCCCAAAAAATCAGCCCACTATCTCCAAAATCCGGAGATAGTGGGCGACAACTGTTATTTTCAAAAAAAAAAAAAAGAGAGAAAAGAAAAGGCAAAACCCGAAAGTGCATACGTGCAATATTGTTCGTGTACGTTCATTGTCGCACGTATACGAAAGCCAAAGCCCCGGGATACACACCTCAATCCCAACCCCGGGCCCGGGGGGCAGTCAAAGCAACAAAGCCTTCAAACTCCAGCAACCACTAGCCTCGGGCGTACGTACTTCAGTGCACACCCCGGAACTTGGGGCAACCAAGGCAAAAAGACCCCCCCAAAAAAAACACACAACTACAAAAATAACCAGCCCCGAGGATATATATCTAGCACTCCAGAGAATCCAGAAATTTCACTCTCCAAGGCAGAAACACTCCTTACTACTCCCTCATCCAGAAAATCCGCATTAGGGAGTGGGGGGCAAATGATAGGCTATAAACAGCCAAGGCCCAACAAGGAGCCCAAAACAATAAGCAAATCATCTCATGAGAATAAGAATGGCCCAGCCCAGAGCATTGGACCTCGGGCCCGGGGCCACCACCACGTGGCGTGGTCCCCACCCCAGACTAGGGGACCCCAGATAGGTGACACTCAACACACGTGGCGCCCCACCTCAGCTAACGTTCCTACATATGGCGATGACCAACACTAAAAGACAAGGGAAGGCACGTGCCAAATCATGTCTACAACAACAGGGCCACACTCCAGTCAACGGTCACCCCAGACTAGGCCACGTGTCCTACATCCCGGGAATTCAGCGGCTTGTCCCCCAGATCCAACGGTCGGCGGTGTAGGTAACCTACCCCCAAACCCTAGGGCTAGGGCTATAAATACCCCTAGTAAATAGGGTTTAGGGGTTAGCCACTATTTTACACACACACATTTATTACTCTTGTGATACTCTCCTTGATTACAGTCTTCCAAAGCCAACTCTTATTCTCACGCCGGAGGCACCTCGGGGCCAACCCCCCTCCGGTGTTGTTTTGTAGGCACCCCACCACAGCTACACCCCTTCCGAGGCAGGAGTTGGCGAGGAAGTACTCGATCGAGATTCGGAGTTATCATACATAATCTTATCTTCTTCATCACAAACAACACCAACTAAACTGAAGTCCCTCCTAGTGTATATACCAAATACTGGAAATCTCCCTACAGTACAGAATTTGATGGAGACATAATCATCCGCTGTTGTAATTGACTTATTGGGTAAAACTGTTCGATAACTATCATCCTTCTCGTATTTTGGGAATCTCTCAAGCAACCCACCTATTTTTACACGGTAGGGGTATTCATATCTAAACAACTGAAATCAAATGTTTCCACTAAATCTATAAATCTCTGTTGGCTTTAATCTAAACATGTTATCCTATTTAGTCATGTCTGGCAATCTAGGCATGTAAGTTATGTGTGCCAAGCAGCCCATACCTAGCCCATTCCTAGTGTGAGCAGTTAGGACATCATGTGAGTATGTATTGGGAGCAGTTGCCTTGAGTGTAGCAACTCCCTGTGAGAGTACTAGTATTTAATCCCCTCATTGTAAGCTCTTTAATCATCAAGTCTCAGTATTTCATTTTCTTAGCAGTTTCATAAACACGTTTGTAATCACCCCTCTGTCATTTGTTAAGTTTACTTCCATCAATCTCGACATCGAACTTGTGAATAAATTAAGGTACCAAGAAAACCTAAAAATGGCGTGTATGTTTGGTTGTACTTTGTAAAGTTAATCACCGATCTGTTTTCCAGTTTTTTTTTTTTTTTTTTTACAACACTGGCAAAGTGTCCGTTCATCAACAAGATGGGCCAGGCCCATACCTCTTTCATATCAAATCTTTACATTTTTCATTAGTTTTTTTTTTTACCAAAATATCTTTAGTTGGAATATTTTTGCAATTCTTTTTCGGTTTTTACAAAAATATGATTTTTTTTTATGATTATAAAAACTAAGTTTTTTTATTGTAATTAATTGCAAAAATATGATTTAAAACTTTATAACTCAACATTTAACACATATATTCGTGAACTTTAATGGTGTAAAGGATAGTATTTTTGAATGTCATTGTTACATTGTTTGTTCATACAGGTTGTGTTATAATGACCTAATTTATTTCTGGTGGTTGGAGATGAAAAACAACAAGTGCTACGGCTAAAGCATCATATCTATTGACAATGAAGTAATTAGTTTGTTTCAAGTAGAATCTGGACCACATTTTCAAAGTAAGAAAATCTGGAGTAATAGCCTAAAGAAGGCTAGACAAGGCTTTTAACGGCCACAGATGCCTTCCAGTTTCCAGCAGCTTCAATCAAAGGGAAACGCAGATCTTAAATAAATCTCAAAAACTACAAAGACTATCCTCTGAATATGGATGATGTTATGATGCTAAAAACTTTAAAGAAACTATCACCAAACATTATATTATCACAGATGAAGAGTGTACCTGGTTTGTTGGAGCAACTAATGCCTCAACAGAGCAATTGGCAGCCACAAAACACAAACTCAATATAACAAGGATCCAACTCAATATTTTAAATATTACTACAAAATTTCATTTAAAAAAAAAACGACTGTTTGCTCCATATCAAACAAATGTATTACATCAAGATTACATCCGATAAACTTGACGTGACTGCTGAGTAGTATACCACTGTTTGCTCCATATCTGCCCTCTTAGCTACAGATTGAATATTTGCTCGTTTTAAAACCTTATACTACCCTCTGCTGGGCTTTTGGCTCCAGGAAAACCTGTTCAAAAATTTATCAGTCTTGATGAAATAACATGCCGTACAATAAGGGGCTAATTTCACGGAAAATTAAGCTACAATCAATGAATTGAGTTTAAAAAATAGGTGCTTAGTCTGACAAACTATATACAAACAGATACATGCCTAAATTTTTGAATAAGGCATACAGAAGAAAGAAATGCATCCAAGAGAATAAAAATGGTAAAACTAATTCAACTAAAGCCTATAAATTAATAAAGGAGATGATAAAATGGATGGGGGTTACCAATACCAATAAAGATGGATCTGAAACAGCTGGTTTAGATTGGAAATTTGATGAAGGAGCAGCGACAGAATGAAGATCTGTTGACGGGGACTTAATTAAGTCGTCCCCGATGAGCTGTTCCTCTTTGGTTCCAGCAGGGATTTTGTCTTCCTGACTTTGAGCTTCTTTCCCTACTATGGTTTCGGCTTCGCATTCAGAGTCGGAGGAGGCAGACCAGTCAGTTGAGGAGGAGTCAAAAAAGGCAAACCTGGGAACAACAAATCCAACTATATAAACCAACCACCATAAACATCACATGAAAATACAAAATATGCACAAACAAACAAGTTCTCCTAAACACAATAACTAACAAAAAGCAACTGTGCAAGCACATTCATGTGAAAGGTCATAGCAATAAAAAGCAACACCAAACCAGCAATTCAAATCAATCATAGTTTGTAGGTTGGTAAGTCTTAACTAGTAATAAGCAAAATGATGTAAGCAGTTTATAGTGGAGGAGCTGTGTGCTTGATATCCTATATACAGCAGTCCCTTGTTGTCATATAAGTATATGTAAACAACAAAAATACAAATCCAACTATATATATATCAACCACCACAAACATCACATGAAAATACAAAATATGCACAAACAAACAAGTTCTCCTAAACACAATAACTAACAAAAAGCAGCATAACTACTAAAATGATCAAAACTGCACATCCAACAAGTGGTATCAAACCAGCAGTAAACAGTGCATGTATTGGTATAAATGTGGTGTGTGTTTCTGGACAGATTGAAACAGTTCAAAGAAACGAGCTGAGCAGAAGCTCTGTGTCCTGTATTGGCATAAAAGGGTGAAGCCTAGTGTGTTTACCAAACATATGTAAGTTGTAGCTTGTTGCTTCTGAAATAAATAAAAGTTTAATGCCTGTGTACCAGATATATATAAGCTGAAGCCTATCGTGCACAAATCCAATTCGTAAACAACAAAAATACAAATCCAACTATATATATCAACCACCACATGAAAATATAAAATATGCACAAACAAACAAGTTCTCCTAAACACAATAGCTAACAAAAAAGTAGCAAAACTACTAAAATGATCAAAACTGCACATCCAACAAGTTGTATCAATTACAAACAAAAAGCAGCAAAAAAAATGAAATGGCCAAAGAATAGAAAACTTACACAGCCCGAAGTTGTGTATCCTTTCGGATACACAACCTAGATCCTCCATCTTGAGGTAGTAGCCTTCTTCCACATGCGCCTTAAGCCCCTTATCGAAAAAAAAGCTTTGCTGCTGCTACATTTCATTTCTCCAATGGCACTCGCTTGTTTGCTAAAACACATTACCGTCAAAACCCCCCTCCAACTTTTTCCTTGTCCATCGAGGTCTCTCTCAAAAGCCTCCCAAACTGCTGAAAGGGAGTTTTTGAGGAGGACCCCTGTCAAGTATGAGCTGCTGGCCGAGTTTTTCCTGTTTGAAAAAACTGAGCCCAACCCTGAGCGCCAGCCAACATCTGATTCAAACCCTGAGTTGTTTTCTGTTACTGCAGGGGAAGAACAATCACAAACCCCAGCAGTGTTTCTGTCCTTAACCAAACATCATATCTGGACAACATAAGCACCGTTATTTCATACTTCCAGCATCAGACTTACCGGACCATTCCTTTTCTGAATCCAGGTCTTCCAGGATCAGTGGATAGCTGGAGGGAGATGGCCTTTCACAAGGAGATTAACCCTTTGTGTGGTACAAAAGAGGGTTAATCTCCTTGTGAAAGGCCATCTCCCCCCAGCTATCCACTGATCCTGGAAGACCTGGATTCAGAAAAGGAATGGTCCGGTAAGTCTGATGCTGGAAGTATGAAATAACGGTGCTTATGTTGTCAAGATATGATGTTTGGTTAAGGACAGAAACGCTGCTGGGGTTTGTGATTGTTCTCCCCCAGCAGTAACAGAAAACAACTCACGGTTTGAATCAAGTGTTGGCTCAGGGTTGGGCTCAGTTTTTTCAAACAGGAAAAACTCGGCCAGAAGCTCATACTTGACAGGGGTCCTCCTCAAAAACTCCCTTTCAGCAGCTTGGGAGGCTTTTGAGAGGGACCTCGATGGACAAGGAAAAAGTGGGAGGGGGGTTTTTGTGTTTTAGCAAACAAGCGAGTGTCATTGGAGAAATGAAATGTAGCAGCAGCAAAGCTTAACAGTAATAAGTGGTAGGGTTTCTGAATAATGAGTGGTAGGGTTTCCGAAAACATCGTAAAGGGGATTATAAAGGGGAAAGGCAGGTTATAAAACGGGCCAGGCCGAGGGGGGAAGCCCAGATTTTGAAAATCAATACAAACTTGAAAAAGGTCCAAAAAAAAAAGCCCAACACGAAAAAAGCCCAAAACAGGACAAAAAGTATTAACAAAATTGACTTTGACTTGTAAAAAAACAAAATTAAACAAAATTTAAGAACAAAAAAAAATTAACTTACCTCAGTCGAACCTCAATCCAATCTCAACGAGCCTCAATCCAATCTTCGAGATCTATACATCGAAGAACAAAAGAAAAAAAAGGAAAAATTTTAGCTTTGAATTGAATTGAATTGAATTCAATTGAATTAAATTGAATTCAATTGAATTAAATTGAATTCACAAACACATAAATGATTTGATTGTTACCTTTAAACTGATGTGTAGCAGATATCATCATCCTCCATGATCTATCTTTATGTATGATGAAAG
Source organism: Saposhnikovia divaricata (assembly GCA_036435485.1). Taxonomy (NCBI): domain Eukaryota; kingdom Viridiplantae; phylum Streptophyta; class Magnoliopsida; order Apiales; family Apiaceae; genus Saposhnikovia; species Saposhnikovia divaricata. The sequence goes on along the minus strand of CM071601.1, from coordinate 203,650,066 downwards.
AGCGTATAGATAAATAAATAAACTGGTGTGTGGGTACAACGTATAAATAAATCATCGGACAGAAATTGGGGTCGAGAGAAATTCAGGCTGGGTTTGGATCTGGAGAGGAGTTGAGAGTTGAAGAAAGAGAGAAGAGTAAGTTTTTACAATTGTAAAAAAGAGGAATCCAATCCAATTGAATTTATAAGAACCACCACCATCTTCATGTAAGAGAAATTAAGATTTGAGGGTGTGAGAAATTGTGGTTTGGTTTTAGATCTAGAGAGGAGAGAGGTTTGGTTGAAGAAAGAGATGAGAGAAAGTTTGTTGAGAGAGATGAAGTACGAGGATGAACTGAATGACTTTAGTAGTACATGTAACGTTGTCACATATGTTATACATGTATAAGGGGCAGCTGAACACCCTATTTTACCCTATAGGCTCCTCTTAGATTTGCCTTTTCCGTCTGACCAAAAAATCTAACCCTAATTACTACTACTCCATCCTTATTTTTGACTGTTCAAAGCCCACATAAAACCCCTTTAATCTTCCCTTATTAATTCCTTCATTTTCAATTAAACAATCTTAATTACGCTTTTTAAAAAAAAATATTAATAATAAAACGTTTTCCAGAGTTTTAATAAAAACGATGATTCCATCATGTCTGCATTCTTATTCATTTTTATTATGTACAAGAAAGATGTTTCTACACATTTTTCAATGCCCGTGTCTCTCAATTTACTTTTAGTAGCCGAACATGTTCAGATTTGTACATTTCTTTCGCTTAAACTAAGGGAATCACTTTCTCCTCTCGTCTTGGTGACAAGAGGTTTAAAAATCACTACTAAATACGAATGCGGGGGGAACCAATTCTCCTCTCCTCTCGTCTTGGAGACAAGAAGTTAAAACATTTAACATGACTGCGAATGAATGCGTGAGTATTTAAATTTATACAATTAAGCAACATTTAAGTTAAAGATGTGAAGTAGTACATCTACTTGAAACATGTCACAGAAAAAAATGGTTTGGAGCTAAATTAATTGGTTCTTCTCTAAGACTGTAATTACCTTTTTACCCCTGTACATTCAATTCTCGATTCACAGTCAAAATCAAAGGACAATAAACACAAATACACGATCACGAGAAACCAGCGCATGGTAGACAATTAATATACGTCCTAACTAACCTACGCCGGGGGTTTAAATTCACTTAAACTACTTTAAACTCAACTAAATTCAACACTTCAAAGTACATTACTTAAAAAAACAACAGATCTACACCATCTTTGCATAGATCTGTATGTGCATTGTACACATCTATACATACATGATACATCTATACATACATGCATTTACATACATATAGAAGAAAGTACCTGATCTGGTGAAGAGGGAGTGGCGGCGGGAGATCCATCACCAGCACTAGGCGCCGGAGATCCCATCGGAGGAGCCGGAGGAGACTCCAACTGAGGCGCCGGAGCAGGAGAAGCCGTCTTAGTAGCGGGAGCCGGAGCAGGAACATCAGCCGGAGGAGCAGCGACAGGTGTAACAGCGGGAGGTGGAGAAGCAGCAACCGGTGGTGGAGTCGCCGGAGGTGGAGAGCTAACCGGTGGTGGAGTCGCCGGAGTTGGAGAACTAACCGGAGGAGTAGCCTGAGGAGCAGCAACAGGGGGAGGAGTGGAAGTAGGAGGAGTAGAAGTAGGTGGAGATGCAGTGGGAGTAGGAGTGGCCGGAGTGGTATCGGAGATGAGGCCGGAGATTGGGCGGCGACGGTGGCGAGGAAAATGCAGGTTAAGGTGAGGAAGAGGAGTGTGTTTGGATTCATGTTGAGATTCAGATATGAGAGTACACAACTGTGTGTTTTTACTGTGTGTTTTTGTGTGTGTTTTCAGTGCGGCTGTTGGAGAATGGGAGTGGGATTTTATATAGGGAGAAATAGGATGTAAGCAGGAGTAATAAACAAGAGGAGAGAGGTTTGATTAGTTGTCCGTGAATTGGGTTGTGGTCTAGTGGGGTAGTGTCGCCGTCTCTTCTTGCCACGTTGTGTACTTGCGTCTCTTGCTTTTACTTTTGGGTTGGGGTTTGCTTTGGACTAGGGGTGAGCAAAATTTTCCAAACCCGCCCAAATCACCCAATCCAAACCGCCCAAACCAGAATTTACGGTTTCGTAATGGTTCGGGTTGGTAACGGTTTCGATTTTTTAAAAACCGAAAAATAATGGTTGGGTTCGGTTTGCCTTGTCAAACCGACCAATATAACCCGTTCCACCCGAATATATAATAATATTTATTAATTATTTTTATTGTTATTTAAGAAATATAATTTAAGTTAATAATTAGTATATAACTATATAAAAAGAAAAAGATGTACTTATTGGATCACATATGTAAAAAGAGTAAAGTGTAACACTATAGTAAGACTTTGGGCATTTCATATCCGATTTTTTATTTATTTTTAGTTATGTAAGACTTTGAATGGTGATGTATGATTATATTTTATGAGACTTTATACGTTTTTTTATTGGTCCATAAGATTTTGTAACTTAATTACCAGACTTTGAAGATATTTTGTGATGTCAGCCCATTGATGCAGCATTGTACATTTGTGTCGATTAAATTTTTGCAAGTTTAAAATTTTTTAAGTGGTTTAAAACCCAACCAGTCCAAACCAAACCGTTATAATTTGGACGGTTTTATTTAATACTAACGGTAACGGTTATGGTAACGGGTTGCCAAATTTCAAAACCATAAAATATGGGTTGGGTGGTTTAATCCTTTCAACCCGACCAACCCGACCATTGCTCATCCCTACTTTGGACCGTCGCTATTGTCTTCCGGAATCAAAGTGTTTAGCTATGAGTTGTGCGGAGGCTAACGGGTTCGAGTTTGAGTTCGAGTTTGATTTTAACGAAAGTTTTTTCGGATGAGTCTGAATTTCATTTTATATATAAAAATTTGTTCGAGCTTCTGAGTTGTCGGAAAATTCATTAATATTGTTTACAAAATTTTATTTAAAATTTCAAATCGGTAATTTTTTTCCTAAAATGATTGTGCGTGATATCCTGATATTAGATCATTTTCTCATATAAAGTACTAGCCTATAATCCGTGCGATGCACGGCTTTCTTAAAATTAAATAATTTTTTAATTATATTTTAATAATTATTTATCTCATATATATTACTTAGAGAAAAATGTTCCTACAGTTAATTATAGGAGAATTTCCTAAAGTTAACATTTAAAATCATGTGATTGTTACATTTTATTTATAAGGGTCCCGCAGGCGCATTAATGATGTATCTTTTTATTTAGGAAACTATGTGATGTATCTTGATTTCACTGGTTAACTTTAGGAAACTCTCCTATAGTTTACTATAGGATCATTAAGCTCACTTACTTAATATAATATTGGCTTAATATATATTATTAAACAATAATCGTTTAATTATATGATATATTATTCGAATTATGACTATATTTTGTTATAATTATATAAATATAAATGGAAGTATCGTATATATTTACATTTAATTTTTTGTTGATATTATCATATTCAAATTATGATTCCATAATAATGCATAATGTAATATTTGTTTAAAATAGAATTTAATATTAATTTGTAATTGTGTGAGATTTTTATTGTTTATTATATAGTTTTAGTTTGTTTTCACTTTGTTAATTTATAATTTGTTGTAAATTTGTTAATAAATATGTGAATTTATAAAATTATTAAAAATGATTTTGAAAATATTTGGTTTCCAAGTAATTGAAAGAGTGTAAAAAAAGTTGGGTTTAACTGAAGAATTTTAACTAAAATATAACCAAATGAGTATGTAACTGAATATTAATTGGAGTGTAATGAAAAAAGTTTGTTATTAAGTTAAATACGTGGTTTATCTTTTGTAAAATAACATTTTATATGTATTTTAATTTATTTTTTCATTTTAGGAAGGTGTTAGCAATATTTTTAGGAAGGTGTTAACCGACCGACCAACCAACCAATTATACCCTGTTTCGCTTATAATAGTATAGTATAGATTTGGTTTCCAAGTAATTGAAAAAGTGTAAAAAAGTTGGGTTTAACTGAAGAATTTTAACTAAAATATAACCAAATGAGTATGTAACTGAATATTAATTGGAGTGTAATGAAAAAAGTTAGTTATTAAGTTAAATACGTGGTTTATCTTTTGTAAAATAACATTTTATATGTATTTTAATTTATTTTTTCATTTTAGGAAGGTGTTAGCAATATTTTTAGGAAGGTGTTAACCGACGGACCAACCAACCAATTATACCCTGTTTCGCTTATAATAGTATAGTATAGATAGATATCTTTACATTATACGAGCAATTTAATTTAGTAAAATTACATAATTAAATAATAATTACTCTAAACTAATCAATTTCCTTTTTCACTTAAAATATGTTAGATTTTTAATTTTTTTCTAGGTAAGACCTAGATTCTTTTTAATAAAATAAATTAAAAATTTTATAATTACAGAAATTATCGATTACTTGTTTTGTTTAGACAAAACTAAACTAATAAAAAATTTTGTTTGTTTAGAATCTATCTACCAAGTTGTTAAGTTTTTTTTTTACCTATATTTAAAGTTATGTTGATATTAAAAATAAATATTATCAACCAATCAAGTGAATTTAATATATCTGTTCTTAGATTATGCTGTGGAAATTGAATACTATTAATTTAATTCAAGAATACAAAATTAAAAAGGGAATATTTTATTAGAACAATATATAATTTTATGTATTTTGACCTATCTAGATGGCAATAATCGTAATTTTTATAATGGTGACTATAGACGTTCCTGTCTCGTCTCCTCTCCCAAAAAATACTAAACTAAAGTTTAGGGGCTGACATCAATTTTGGTTGATGATAAACCCACCTTTTATTGTTTTCCTTGATTTTGCTCTATTTTTCCCAATAAAATTCTCTCTTTATTGAGATTCTAGTAACCCGGTTTTATCTCTAATATACTGGATTTTGTATTTTGTCCATGTGAATGATAACTTTCGTTGATTCCTTGAGTTTACTTTATTTTTCAATAAATATATTTCTTTATCGAGAGTCTAGTACCCCGTTAGTGGTTTTTGTCTATCTATATATTGGGTTTTTTTTCTTTTTTTTTATGAGAATAGCTTCTTTTATTTTGGCATCCAAAATCTTAGATCTACAGGATTTTGTTATATTGGTTCATTGATTTGGATAGTATAGAATCGTAGCTATGGTCGATTGTTCGAATTAATTTAAATTTTGTTATATTGGTTCTTATAGCAATTTATAAGAAAATTTAAAATTTTTGATTATTTTTGTGTATGTTGTATGTCCTTTTATTGATAAATTAATTATATATAAAAAATAGTGATTTATAATAATTGTTGCACTGAGTTGACAAATTTGACATGAAAATATTCAATAACTATATTTTCATTGACTCTGTAATCTGATAATTTATACACCAAATAATGTCTAATACTATCTGAAAGTATATTTAGTATTTTGAATAATTCAAATATCTTATCATGTCAATTTGTTTGTTCCATTAATTATTGCATACCTAAAAAAAAAAAGATAAGTAAAATGTTAAAGATAATTAGTTTAAAATTCATTTTAATATTTTAACTGGTTGTTAGGTTTTTTTAATAAATAATTAATTTAAATTTTGAACTTGTATTTAGAATAGTGTGGTAAATATTTTCAATTTTTAAATTTTTTATTCAATAATAGTAGATTTATTCAAATTTGAATGCAACTTATGATTGTAGATCGAGAGTTTGAAATATTAAAATACTATATTATATAATTTAGATAAAATAGACTCATGTATTAAAATAACATATTTATATTAAAATCAATTAATAAATACACAATTTTGGAAAATGGCTTTATACATAGAGACATGTGCAAAAAATAAATGTATCGGTATATAATGATATAATTGTAATTGATTTAAATCAAAAATTTGATTAATTAGTTAGTAAGTATTTATGAAAATTAATCTGTAATATATAACTATATACTGTATTGTAGTATGATTATAGTTGAATTTATGAAAATTAGCTCATAATATATAATAGTATAAATTTGATTGATTTTAAATTAAAAGATTGATAAGTTACTAAATATTTTATCAGTTTAAAAAGTATTTAATTTATGCATGTACTAAATAAAATAAATTTTGTATCAAAAAAATTGTTAAGTAACCAAGATAAATAATTTAGGATGAGAATGTATTATAGTATGATTATAGTTGAATTTATGAAAATTATCTCATAATATATAATAGTATAAATTTGATTGACTTTAAATTAAAAGATTGATAATTTACTAAATATTTTATCAATTTAAAAAATATTTAATTTATGCATGTACTAAATAAAATAAATTTGGCATTTAATTTATGTATACTACTCTTAATTTAAAAAATATTTAATTTATGCATGTACTAAATAAAATAAATTTGGTATTTAATTTATGTATACTACTCTTAGTTTTGTCGGGGCCACGTAAGTGCTTTCTTCTAATATATGTCAGAAAAATGTATTCATTACTAAAAAAAAGAATTTCATGTTATTTAACGGGATGATAAATTGCAAGGACACATATATATGTAATAATGTGATTACGTGTTTATATAATACATATTTGATTTTAGTTTTATAGATATTATTTTATTTTAACAAGTTAGTCAAAGAGAAAAAAATAGGTGATACCCATTTTCAAATGTCTTATTTTACGAGTAAAAAATACTAAAATTTAATAACGTGTTTTAACAGAAAAGAATAAGAAATTCAATATACAAACATTTTAATTATTTATAAATAAAATGTAAAAATTATTCATATATAATTACATTATAATTATAAAATTAAAATAAATACCTCCATAGTCAATATAATATCACATTATATTACTAATATAATAAATATAATAATAATAATACCATATACATCAATAATTTATAAATAATTATATATTATTATAATTAAAAATAAAGTATGTAATTATTATAATAAATTATAATTATATAATAATAATAATAATATTATTATAATATTATAATATTATTATATATAATTATAGATAAGGGTTTTGTCCCTTTGGAGTGGCTAATTTTTTTACATATTATGTATAAGTTTTTTTTTTTTTTGGAAAGTCATGCACGTAGACTTTTAACTAAGGGCTTGATAAGGTTAGAAATACTCTGTCTTGGTAGAAAGGTTCTACACAAAATGAGATACTTATTAAAAAAAACACAAAATTAAGAAAAAAAAAAAAGGAGGGGTTCATTTTGTTTGGTAGACTTTACACCGTGTATATTACTCTTAGTTTTGTTTGGTAGCATCTTAATGTTGTTCTCAATTATATAATTACATACTTATATAATTGAATACATAGTAATATTTCATGTAATTGCCATATTTTTCTCTTCGTGTATTTTATTTCATTCTGTGTACAAGAAAAAATTCAGGTTGTTTAGTGTTATTTTTTTTTCGGTACACGATTTAATTTTACGTCATTTTCATGAAAGATCCCAAAATACAAAACAAGAATATACACAACAAACAATTTGTCAGGGCTACGTAAGCGCTTTCTTTTAATATTTGTTGGAAAAATGTATTCATTGTTAACGGAAAATGAATTTCATGTTATTTAACATGATAATGAAATTGCAAGAACACATATATAATATATATAATAATGTGATTACGTGTTTATATATTACACACTTGATTTTAATTTTATAGACATTATTTTGTTTTAACAAGTTAGTCAAATAAAAAAAAATAGGTGATAATCATTTACAAATGGCTTATTTTATGAGTAAAAAAATACTAAAATTTAATATACCATATTTTAATAGAACAGAATAAAAAAAATCCAATATACAACCTCCTAAATTGAAAATACACATTTTAATTTGTCATTACAAACAAACAAAGGCCAACCACCATAAATTAAAAACTAAGAAACTCTAAACTAAGGTCAATCACCATAAACAAAGGGCAACCACCATAAAAACTAAAAACTAAGAAACTCTAAACTAAGGTCAATCACCATAAACTCTAAAAGTCATACATTACTCTAACAACGCAACATGTTGGATTTGTTTGATTGGTTGATAATATTTATTTTCTATAGTACAGTATATCAATTCACTAATAAAATGATATATAATTTATAAAAATAATATTGAACGAACGCATAGCAAATTAGATTCGTTGAGAGTTTCCTTTATCATAATTAACTACATTCGTTTCGTGGATCTTACACAGTAGAGATCCTTTCTCAAATTGATGAAATATGTAATTTTTTTTGGAGATAATCTAATGATTCATTGCGGTTGTGAGAAATTAGTATATATGAATTTTTATTATGTATTCGAAAAATTGACCACGACCCATACAAATATTTTAAATGAACTAATATAATAAATATTCTAGGGATTCATGATACTGAATATTTAAATATACCGAATTCAAAAGAACAAAATCTAAAATTGGTAAAAAGTTTATTAATTTGGTAGAGATATACTCAATAAAAAATAGAAAAAACATTAAAGAGAGGTTTTGAACTTTTATATAGGATGGTAAATATTTTGGTAATTGGTTAATAATATTAATATTAATACAATTGGAATGAACTAATGGATACGTAATTTTATACTTAAGTTAATTTACATTCTAATGAAATTATCTTTTTTCTAAATAACAACAAAAATAATATATTTTTATTATTTAATTTAAAAATTTTATTTGTCGGTGCATAGCACAAGTAGACGCTAGTTATTGATTAAGACCACGTTTGCTAATATTACTATGTCTTTAATTTGTCATCGGTGAAAGCCTTTCTTGATTTTTGGGTAATGAAGGAATGTGGCGTGGAAGAGTTTTGGACAAAATTGTTCACCATACCATGTTACTCTTGGATTAAACCGCTCTGTATTTCTGTAAGTGGTGAAATAATATTGTTATCTAGGTAAACCATAGTACTCTACAACCCTAAAGATAACACGTTCAAGCATCTGTTAACTCCTGAGTGTTCCCATGATTCAGTTTATGTGTATACCTATGTTGAGAGCCTAGTTTCACCACCAAAGCTTGCAGGCAGCACAAACTGAGAATGAAGGTCGATTCCGATCCCTTTTTTTTCTTTGTTGCTTTGTGTTACTCTTCCTATAGAATGCTTTGGTACTCCCACATTATTTACGGTACATCTTATTTCCACTTTTTTGTTGCTAAATTCTCATAATCATTTGATCGCATTAGGAAGAGATCCTAACTCCTGTTTTATAAGTTTAAAATCAATTAAGGAGAATATGATGTTAGATCTAAATAAATAACCAGAATCATCTTATGCGATATTATCAAGGTTACACGATAAAACTGTAGTGCGAAAGCGTACCTTATTCCATGACTGTAGATATGAATACGGATTATGGGACTTGATCTTCCACAGACTTGATTCGCCTCTAGCCGTATCTCGCTCTAACTGATGGGAATAGAGGAGTAGAGGTTGTGAATTAGCCTTGGGGACCAAGACCCTATTATGTTCTTTATATAGTAGTCTAATTAGACCCCATTAACCCTAATCAGATTACTATTGGGTATTACACATTACAAATCCCATACCGAATAAGATGTTATTGGACCCTTTTTTTAAGACCACTTAATTAGTCCAAATATAGAATAAACATTAAATATAATTGTCTTTAATTTGTAAGCCCATAAATTGTTATTAGATTATAAAAATAATCTAACAATCTCCCACTTGGGCTACAAATTGTACCAAACAACAATTACATTCAATAACCATAAGTGCGCACAAAATTGTTTATTCTTTAGAAAACATCTTCCTTAGTCAATCTGGTCCATCTCATATATAAACATGGAACCAAAGCGACCTTCGTCACATTGTCGTAACTCGATCCTTAATGATCACCATATTAATATATTCAATGACATAGATCAAGTATGGATGTGTAACTGGAAATTACATGCAATGTGATCTCAATCATGCCTATTTCCAATTGGTCCTTAATACCTTAGTAAGATCAATCTTTATTCTTTCAAACTTAATGTCAAAACCACAATTGAAATATACAGCTCATATAGAGCAATAGAGAGAAATAAATAAAATTATTTTATTCTGCGGAATACTCAAAAACACAAATATCACTATAGTGTCAATATAAAACTGAGTACCGAATATAAGAACAAAACAAAAAACTCCCACTAAAACTGAATATTCTCCAATGAGACAACACCCATATGAGCAGTATGTCCGAGAAAGACTTTATGGTGTCAACACTTTAGTAAGTGGGTCTGCTAGCATAGAATTTGTTCTTATATACTCAATAAACAATAATTGATATTGCATTCTCTCTATAATGACTTGATATTTAATGTCTATATGTTTAGACATAACAAAAAAAGCTTAACCAGAAGTAGATTTTCTTGTATCTACACAACCAACATAATCAGAATCAGAATACATAATGATCTCCAAATTTTCCGATTTCTGATAAACGAACATGTAATATTTTGTTCCTTGCAAGTACCTTATAACCCATGTAATTACAATCCAATGATTCATTCCGGGTTTACTCGAATATTTGCTTAACATACCCACAGCGAATGCCAAAATCGGTAGGGTACTAAACTTGACCATACATAATACTCCCACTGAACTTATGACATAGCCACAAGTGCCATTATTGTCTTTACTGGATCTACTAAGTGGCACTTTCTCTTGAGTTTGTTGAATTTGCTCTTCTTGAGCATCATCTTGATTTTGAGTAGGAAACTTTATAGGTATATCCACATTGTTATCTTGAACTAGACGAGGCAAAGAAACTAATTCTTCCTCGAAGACAACATTCCTGACTTTATATCTTCCCCCTCAAACTCAACATCCTCAAGAAATCTAGAGCAATAAGCGATTAGAACGCTCCCACTTCTCAAAGTTCAATTTCTCAGTATTAGAACTTTCATCCGTAAGAGAAGGAGGTTGTTCTTTCCTTATAGCATAGTCTAAATCCATGCAGCCGAGAACTAACAGAACGTTCTCTTTCCAGCTCTTAAAGTTTGTGCCGTTGTTGGCAGTTATATTAGCAGTAGATGTATTAACTAGCAATTTAGAACAAAAAAAATATAAGCTCGCATAATGGAAAAATTCATGTCATATGCATACATAATAGCACACAAAAAAAACATGAATTTAAATACTATAGTGTGTGTGCCCATTCAAACAAGATACCTAGCACAACATTAATATTTAGTCTTTGGACAGAAATATTAACTTGCAAGTGGTACTCTCCACGCAGAAATCAAATATTAATAATAAATTCGGTCAAGCAATAACCTTCCTTTGGGCCGGTTTATTACTCACATGAAAGAATTTATAATGATTACATATTTATCCCCGCACGTCTAATTATTATTTGGCCATTAAATAATCTTCCTTTGGGCCGATTATTTTAACGCATAAATAATAAACATACACATCCTATTATTTCAAAATAAATAAATTTACACATAAATATCACTTTGGCAATATTTTGCTTCAACTTACTTATTCGTGAAATAAAAGGACAAGAAAAAAAAATATTTTTTTCTTTCTTAAAAAAAATGTGCCCAAATCCGTATCATTGTAAATATTTAAATATTATTTACAACAAAAAAAAATCAAATAAAATTTTGATTTCCTCAAGATACTAGCAATACGAACCAAAAAAAAACTTAGCACTAGCACCATGCAATTCGTTAATTACAGCATGATATACCGTCACACGCCAATATCTTTAACATAAATAAACTATAATTCAAGACACATGCATGGTATGGTTCGACTGATTTCAAAAACTGAACAATGATCATCACAGATTATAATTCATGGCATGAATTCAATTATTCCTAAACTTCGTACATGCTTTTCTGAATTAACAAAAAACAGAAGCTCAAAGAACGATAATCATAGAATATAACAAAAGCCATAAACATCATGCGCGTCATTTATGATTAACATCAATTAATCGTATAAAAAATATGACCAGCAGATTGTATTGAAAAACTAATATACAACCGGCAAAATACAATTATTCATGTTAATCGACATACATGGAAAAAAGCAATCATATATAATAAATATGATTAACCCCAATAATTCGACATAAAATAGGCTCTGATACCAATTGTTAGATCTAAATAAATAACCATAATCATCTTATGCGATATTATCAAGGTTACACGATAAAACTGTAGTGCGAAAGCGTACCTTATTCCATGACTGTAGATATGAATACGGATTATGGGACTTGATCTTCCACAGACTTGATTCGCCTCTAGCCGTATCTCGCTCTAACTGATGGGAACAGAGGAGTAGAGGTTGTGAATTAGCCTTGGGGACCAAGACCCTATTATGTTCTTTATATAGTAGTCTAATTAGACCCCATTAACCCTAATCAGATTACTATTGGGTATTACACATTACAAATCCCATACCGAATAAGATGTTATTGGACCCTTTATTTAAGACCACTTAATTAATCCAAATATATAATAAACATTAAATATAATTGTCTTTAATTTGTAAGCCCATAAATTGTTATTAGATTATAAAAATAATCTAACATATGAAAGTTTGTATGTGTGTGATCATCAAAGGTTTTTTGCCAATCTTTTCTTTTTCCTTGGTTGTACTGTTGGCAATATTCTTTTTTTTGGCTGCAATGTGTTTTGTGTACTGATCATTTGTATTGCTGCAAAAATGTTAAGACTTGATTATGATATATCAAATCAACAGTTTGGTTTAAGAAGCATCGACTATTTGCAGTGCTACACAAGAGAAATTTCGCGCCGGAGTCAACTTCAGGTGCTGCCATTTCCAAAACATGGACAGAGTTGTCTTCTCAAAAAGGGCTCCTCTTACTATACCCACCTGTTGACGGAGGAATTTGGGAACAACAAATTTCGAGGTACGTCGCCGGAAACAAGATCTGATGCGGTGGTTCCTTACCGGAAAAAACGGTGGTGTGTGGTTGTTAAGCGTGATTGGTGGCTGAGATTGAGAGGGTTAGTGGTGGCTATTCAGAGCTCTCGACTTCCCACCCCCCAATCGGCCTACGTACCCCGGTATTTATAGGGGATCAAGCCAGACGTAGTTCTTGGAGAACAAGAAACCCAAATGGGCTTGGATAACGGACCAGCTTCCGGAATGTTCTACTATGAGGCCTAACCACAAAGGCCCAAGGCTCATCCAAGATCTCAAGACTTCACGGATAAGGAAACTTCCCCCGTCGAGGACTAGTCCTATCCGTTACCAGCTATTTCTTGATTTCAAGGATGCAGGTATAGCCGTGGTTTACCCCAAGTGCAGAACGCATCCCTGTCCCCCGAATGAGAAGCACCCACCAGATAGCAGGACAGGTGATCCAGAGCTTTTGGGTGCAAAGTGCAGGATTACTCCAAAGTTCCCCAATGAGAGCGCGCCCATTGGCTACAGGAACAGAGCTCCCAAAGCACACACCAGAAAGTCCCCATCTTTCCACCTTAGGGCGCACGGATGCCTCCCTTAGCGTCTAAGAAGGGTCCTTATATCCAGGCAAACCCCTGGAGGCCTTCTGCGACGGACATCCCCCTCCTGAGATACGACAGGAGGGAATTCTTCAACTTATGGAATCCAAGCTTGAATGGAATCCACACTTGAGTGGAATCCTAGGAGAGATTTCTTCAATGTCTTCTCAGAAAATTAACTTGAATAAATTTATCCCCATATTTCACATTTAGGGCGCGCCCTAACTATAAGGAAAGCCAGGGCGCGGCCTAATTCCTCCAACTTGAGTCAAAATCCTAACTTATTCTAGAATTCCCCCAAATTGAACCCACATTTGGCCCGAATCCATCTTGAAAATACCCGAACCGAATTTTGGCTATAACAACTACCCCCCAATTCCATACGAAATCAGAGATGATGTATGGAATTTCTTCTAGAAAACCCAAAATTCCCTCAAGATTTCCTTTAGGGCGCGCCCTAAAATAAGGCGCGTCTTGAGGAATTCCAAACGATTTTACAGCTGTCATCCACCATTTTCAAATCTCTATAAATACCTTCCTTCTCTCTTACTTTACTCTTTTTCTATTTTCTCTCCCAAAAAACGAACTCCGGCGACTCCAACATTTAAACATCAATCCGGCCGTCTCCGTCACGTTTTCTGTCGTTTTCATCACCAAATCGCATTCCAGAACTTACAAGGTACGTTTTCATGTCCTTATTTTTCATTTTGACCGTGTAAATTGTCCATTCCGACGTTGCAACTGTTCACATACCCTATGTTCTTCGTTTTCCGTTGTATGTATATATGTATGTATATATGTTTTGATCTTGTTTTGCTGCTATAACCTCTTCAAAATATGTTTCTGATAAATAGATATGATTAATTAAACTTCAGGGCGCATCCTTTACACAGGGCGCGCCTTGGATTCCTCTGATACCATAATATAACTTTAGAAACCTAATTCTTCATGACCCTTCTAGCAGACTTTAAAAAATCCTCTTTTGGGCGTACCTTCATATTGCTTAACACCATACACTAGGATACGCCTTAGATTTTTAGAATATTCATCGCATGTCTAATATCCATTTATTAAACTCCTGGGCGCGCCCTAAGTCCCTTTTTATTAATTTTGCAGCTGGAGGACAAGGGCGCGTCCTCTCCCTTCCATCCTTTTAAGGAATTCAACAAACGTCTTGGAATCTATTCACCCTTGCCATCACCGCTTCCACCTAATCGCTACAGACCTCCTTTCTCATTCATCTCTCCAGAAGATAGGACGCGCCTTATTCAAGAATTTGAAGACGGCACCATGAGTTTTTCTAGTGAAAACTCCTCCGACGCCACCACATTTGATCAACCTTCCAAAGAATTTGATGTTCAACCGTCCAAAGAATCTCAAACACCCCCTGAGGCGAACCATTCTTACAACTCTATGGAGGATAGTGATTTTGCTCCAATCTCGGAAACATCAGGGGACACACATTCTTCAGACACATACTCAGCTGAGGGCGCGCCCTCAGCCTCTTCCATTTCTCCTCCAATAAATTCTGAGCCAACATCTCCACCACCTTCCCCAACTCCCTTTGAACACTGGGAAGTTCGTGACGAAGAAATTGACCTCGAATGGGGTAGGTATGGAGATATAACTGAAAAAGAGAAGAATTCACTCCGAAAGAAACAAGGCAAACTGGCTTGTGTAAACATGTCTTCTACTGCAACAAATGACGAGGTAGAATGGGCCATGAAATACTACGGTCAAGAAGGACTTTGGGCCATTCCTCATTCTCATCACCGTCCTCACATTTTCAACTATGGTGGAAACTTTAGAATTCCAAGAATGGTTTTGACCCCTCGACTCGTAGCCCTTGGTGTGGGCGCGCCCTTACACCCATACCTTAGAGAAATCCTTGAATGGTACAATCTGGCCCCAATCCAACTTTCTCCCAACAGCTACAAACTTGTTCTAGGTTTGCTAATTCTCTACCGTGACTTGGGGTTTGAAGCACCCTCGATGCCAGAAATTAGCTACTTCTTCAGCATCCGCCAATCAAACATTGGCTATTACTATCTAGTAATTAACAAGCTTCACAACAACAAAGGCTTTTCTGACGGAAGGATTAGCCATATTAAACGGTGGAAAGAACCCTACTTCTTTATCTGGGATGTTCCTAGAGTCCGCCTTCAATTCAACACACACCCATGTAAGTGAGGGCGCGCCCTACACTCTTCTTTTCTTTCATCTTTATTAACTTTTTATTAATTTTTTAAAAACTAAAACAGATAGAAGAATCCAAAAAACTCTTCAGGGCGCGGCCTCAACTCGAGCTACTGCCGTCCTTAAAATTGCAGCTGAAAGATTCAATCTTCAAACCTTAATCACTGAAGAAAACTTAAAAAGGGTTGGAATCCTTTCTGATAGGGTTGGTTCAATTTGTAGATTTAGAAAATTTAGAAATGGTATCGCCGTCCCTCTATCTACTACTAGTGACAACGAAAATCTTGACTCTGATCAGGATGAAGGTATGAAATCTCAAATTAGGGCGCGCCCTAACCTTCCGATTTTTCAGCCTATCCTTATTATATATCTTGTAACCTGTTATATGAGTTACTTATTCCTTAACATTTTTATTATTTTTTCTCGTGCAGATATGGCCCCCCAAATTCCACGCGGCTTTGGATCCAAAAAGAAAAATGACAAGGAAAAAGCAATTGACAAAGTGGGTTCTTCTGACACTAGGGCGCGTCCTAGTCAAATTCAACAAGAACCCAACCCAACAATTCCTACTTCCAGATCCTTGAAGAGGAGTACTGAAGCCCAAGACCCCCCTGTTGACAAGGGCAAGAAGCCAAGAACTGAGGGCGCGCCTTCGTATGCTGAGACCCTCATTGGGCCAGCTGCTGCATCTCTTGTTGATGACAAGGAGGTTGATCATTGGCAAAACATGAATGCTGATGATGAAACAAACTCTATGATCAAAGCCTCTGCTCAACTTCTAATTCAATCCCTAGGGCGCGCCCAAAGGATTCACAAAGAGAAGCTTTACATCAACAAACTCGAAGGGGAAAACAGAAAATATGCAAAGTTGATTGTGGAGTCTGACAACAAATGGAAGAGTAAGTGCGATTCTAAAGATGCTACTATCCAGGACCTCAAGAATGACTTGCAAGATGCTGCCAATCATCGCCAACTCCTGGCCGACAAGAATGACAGGTTGGAGAAAGAAAACGAAGATTTAAAGGTGCAGCGGGACACCCTTGAGATCGAGAAGGCAGATTGCTGGAAAGATGAGAAGCAAGCCATGGAAGATAAAAATTTCCAAGCTGGGTTTGATTTCTACCTTCTTGGTTTTCTTGCAAATGACCCAGATTACAACTGGGAAGAAAGGTTTGGTCCAGAAAGTGCTGAGGACATCAAACAATTTAAAATACTGCACGCGGATGCCATCTTGGCAAAGAGGATCGAGCTGGGATTGGATAAAGATCCACAGGGCGCGCCCTCAACTGAAGAGGCTCCCCTGCAATCTGAACGAATCGAAGATCCAGAGATCCAAACCATCGATCCTTCCAACCAAAACTCTGTTCCTGAAATGATCTCTCCTCTCACTGTTGTTCCCCCTGGTGATGCTAAGGACGCGCCTCCTTCTCCCCCCAAGGACGCGTCCTAGAACTTATCTTCAAGTTTATCCGAATTTATTCTAACTTTCAAGGCGCGGGTCCTTTGTAAAACCCTGCAAGTTGTAACTTAACTTTTGAACTTTATTTGCACCGTTAATAACCTCAATGTTAATTGCCAAATTACTTTTGCCGTAAAACAATTATAGGGCGCGCCCTAACATATAGGGGGCGGCCTTTGTAAAATTTTCTTTATCACTGTTAACACATCTTCAAAAATTTTCAGGAAATTCTTCCGTGCAAACATCATATAATGTGAAAAGAATCTTCAAAAACTTGAAAGAATGTCTTGATAAACTTTATTAGTTCTTCAAATAAACTAAAATCTCAACAGAACAGGGGAAGGTATACATGAACTACCCCCCGAGCTAAGGAGAATAAACTTCGAAAAAGCGTAGAATAAAAACAGCAAGTCTCGACTAGAACTAAAGAAGGCGTACGTGTACTACCCCCCTAGACTAGGAGAAGATTTATTTATGCTAGTCTATAACTTAAATATAAGCCTTCATACAATAGGGGGTCAAAGCTGCACCCTACTGATAATATTTCCTCAGATGCTCTGCATTCCATGCCCTTGGGATTGTGTTGCCATCCAAGTCTTCTAGATGATAAGTCCCTTCCCAGATGATAGACTTGATCTTGTAAGGTCCTTCCCAGTTAGGACCAAAGACTCCATGCGCTGCTACCCTTGTATTTGGCATAACTTTCCGCAGAACTAGATCACCCACCTTAAAAGGTTGAGCCTTCACCTTCTTGTTATAATAACGTGCAGCCCTCTGCTGATAAGTTGCCAATCTCAACTGCGAATTAGCCCTCATTTCTTCTAGGAGATCAAGATTTAACCTTTGATTAACCATATTTGATTCTTCATCATAAAAATTTCTTCGGAATGACCCTGCTCCAATCTCCACCGGCACCATTGCTTCACATCCATAGGACAATATGAAAGGAGATTCTCCAGTTGTGGTTCTTGGAGTCGTGTTATACGACCATAAGACCATGGGAAGTTCTTCAGGCCAATTCCCTTTGCTTTCTTCCAACTTCGTCTTCAAGGTGTGCTTGATTATTTTGTTGACAGCCTCTGTCTGCCCATTGCTTTGAGGGTGATACACAGCTGCAAATTCCTTCTTTATCCCCAAATCATCACACAATTTTCTCAATTCCTTGCTATCAAACTGCTTTCCATTATCCGACACAAGTTTATACGGAATTCCAAACCTGCACACAATAGAGTTGAAAACAAAATCTCGAATCTTTCTTGCTGTAATTGTGGCCAGGGGCATTGCCTCCGCCCACTTGGTAAAGTAATCCACAGCAACAACAGCATATTTCACTCCTCCTTTGGCTCTAGGGAGTTCTCCGATAAGATCTATTCCCCACATAGCAAATGGCCACGGACTCATCAAAGAAGTCAAAGTGGTAGCAGGGCTGGTAGAGTAATTGGCGAACCTTTGACACTTGTCACATGCCTTAACAAATTCATAAGCATCCTTCTTCAAGGTAGGCCAATAATATCCTTGCCTTAACACCTTCATTGCCAACGAACCACCCCCCGAGTGATTGCCGCATATACCTTCATGAATTTCCCTAAGAATGTAATTACACTCATCTCCATCTATGCACTTGAGAAGTGGTTGATTGAAACCCCTCTTATATAAAATCCCATCATACTCCACGAATCTAGCTGCTTGATACTGAAGCCGCCTGGCCTCCAACTTCTCACCTGGAAGTATCCCTTCTCGAATATATTTTTGAATGGGAGTCATCCAAGTAACACTGGGACTAGATTCCACTTCCATGACTTCAACCTCTGGAATGCTAGGAACTTCCTGTATTTGCAAAGGTACAGTCCCCAATAGCATAGCATCTTTCTGTGACCCCAACTTGGCTAACACATCTGCACTACAGTTCTCATCTCGTGGAATACACTCTACCCGTACTTCTCGGAACTTTTTGATCAATCGTTGAGCGCACCTCATGTAAAGCTCTGTCCTTGGACCTCTACACTGAAATCCACCTTTTACTTGTCCAACCACTAGTTCTGAATCACTTAACACAATGAGATTCACTACTTTCATCTCTAAAGCCATCTTTAGCCCATTAATCAAGGCTTCATACTCGGCATCATTATTGGTCGCCTGAAATTTGAAGTGAATAGCACTCATAAGTTGATTCCCTTCGGGGGTAAACAAGATTATTCCTGCTCCAGCCCCTCCATTGTTAACAGCTCCATCTACTTGTAACTTCCACCAAGGTTGAGGAACTTCTTCAAATGGAGTTGCCCTCTTAAGCAGAACTTCAGGCTCAATTAATACAATCGATTTTTCTTCATTTTCCGACTCGAATTCAAGAATGAAATCAGCTAAAGCTTGACCCTTTATAGCAGTCCTTGGAGTATATTCCAAATCAAATTGTCCCAGCTCAACTGCCCATTTTAACATTCGACCAGAGGTTTCCGGCTTGTGGAGAATTCCTCTCAATGGATATGCCGTACGAACTTCAATCTTATGAGCATAGTAAATCGGAGACTGATGATCAACTTCTTCTCTTACTAATACCGCACTAATAGAATGTTCTGAAACTGCCAAGTATAGAATTAACGTCTCTCCTTCCACGGGCTTAGCTAAGAGAGGGGGATTTCCCAAATGCTCCTTTATTCTCTGAAAAGCCTCCTCACACTCAGATGTCCATGCAAAATCTTTGGCTGCCCCCTTTATCGCCTTGAAGAATTCTCTGCATTTATCCGACGATTTTGAAACAAAACGATTAAGGGCTGCTATCCTTCCCGTGAGACTTTGAACTTGCTTTACACTAGTCGGAGATTTCATGTCAAGAAGAGCTTTTATTTTTGCTGGATTTGCCTCGATTCCACGATGATTAACAATAAATCCTAGAAACTTCCCAGATTCTACCCCAAAGACGCATTTTTGAGGATTCAACTTCATCCTAAACTTCCTCAAAATCTCGAACATCTGTTCTAAATGCTTTACATGGTCCTCTGCTTTTAAGGATTTAACAAGCATATCATCCACGTATACCTCCATGGTTTTCCCTATCGAATCCTTAAACATCATATTCACCAATCTTTGATAGGTTGCGCCAGCATTGATTAACCCGAAAGGCATTCCAATGTAACAATACAATCCTCGATCTGTAATAAAGGAAGTGTGCTCCTGATCCGGCTCATACATAGGAATCTGGTTGTAACCAGAGTAGGCATCCATGAAACTTAAAAGAGCATGTCCTGCCGTGGCATCTACCAACTGATCAATCCTCGGGAGTGGAAAGCTATCCTTCGGGCATGCCTTGTTCAGATCAGTGAAATCCACACAAGTTCGCCATTTCCCATTTGGTTTTTTCACAAGAACTGGATTAGCCAACCAATCTGGATAATATGACTCCTTGATTAGCCCAACATCTAAAAGTCTATCCACCTCTTCTTTCAAGGCTACGGCTCTCTCTCCACTTACTGGCCGGCGTTTCTGGCGAATTCCCTTCTTGGTGGGATCTATATTCAGACGGTGACACATAACCTTCGGATCGATCCCAACCATATCAGCATGACTCCAAGCAAAAACATCCAGATTGTTTAAAAGGAAATTAGTGAGCATGCCTCTTAACTTGGAGTTCAACTGCGATCCAATCTTCAGAACCTTAGTTGGATCCCTCTCATTCACCAAAATAGAAATTGTATCCTCTGCAGGACCAGTCTTTTCCACTGGTTGAGATGTCCTTGGGTCAAGGTCGAAATCAAAACTTCGAGGATCTTCAACCGGTGCTACGTCCTTGGAGGGCACGTCCTCTTTAAGAGGGAAGTCTTCCTCGACAAGGGTATGCACCAAACCTTCAAGCAACATTCGTCTCCCTTCAACCTGCTCACCCTTGAGATCAAACGAGATTACTTCCTCTGCATCTTCCTCTATTTCCTCCAAAATTCCTTCTTGAAGCTCATCAAGAATTGAGGTATCATCCTCAGGGCGCGCCCTGTATAGCAGTTCTTCCTCTTCAGGTTCCTGGACAAGATAATGGGCTTTCACCTCTTCTGGGACAACACTCGTGACTCCGGAGCCACTCTCATGAAGGGCGCGCCCTCCATCTTGCTGTCTTCTAAACCCTTTAATCGCCTTATGGTAGCATTCTCTGGAGTCATGCTGGGAGCCCCGCACGGTTCCCACACCATTTGGCGTAGGAAATTTCATCGCGAGATGATAGATGGAGGTCACAACTTTCATTTCCTTCAACAGGGGTCGTCCTACTAGAGCGTTATGTGAGGAATCCACATTCAAAATCATGAAATCCATCATTTGCGTCACAGAAAGGTTTCCTTCCCCAAGAGTTACCGGTAATTTGATAGCCCCCATAACTTTTACCGATTCTCCTGAAAAACCATAGATCCATCCGCTGTCTTGAATCATGTCTTTGTCTAAGAGTCCCAGCTTCTTATAAGTACTGTAGTAGAGTATGTTCACCGAGCTTCCATTGTCCACGAAAACCCGATGGACATTCTTCGAACCAATCTGAATTGCTACTACCAGAGCGTTATTATGAGGATGATGTACCCATCTAGCTTCTTCTTCAGTGAAAGTAATGTCAGCACATTCTCCCTTGAACAACTTAGGTGGCCTCAATTCCAAACTATTCACATTTGTGAGAGGTCGATACCTCGCTTCCCTGGAATATCTCTCCATAGCGTGATTGCTATCTCCCCCTAAATGATGTCCTCCAAAGATGGTGTGAATACTCCCTTCTTTGACAAATTTCTTCTCTTCCGGCTTACCATCTCCATGGAGGGCGTGCCCTCCATCTCTCCTGTCGGGATTCTCCCTATGCTTCTTCACCTCCCTAACAATCCATTCCGTCAGGTATCCTTCCTTAATCAAATCCTCAATCTCTTCCCTGAGTTGAAGACATTCATGAGTGTTATGCCCTGAGGATTCATGGAATTCACAATACTTTTTCTTATCCTTACTCTGCCAGGAGGTCAATGGTTCCGGCTTTCTGAAGAATCCTTTGTTCTTATTCACCTCAAAGATATGTTCAATAGAAGCTGCTAAAGGAGTATAGTTACCCGGCCTTTGATCGTAAGTATATGTATCAGGTGGACCCCAACTCCTTCCAGTTTCAGTTAGATTTATCCGGTTCGCACTCGTTGCTATACGACGGGTAGGACTGGGAGACCTATCCTTCCTTTTACCAATCTTTGCCTTTGAACCGTTCTGACTGTCAGTTTTTCGGTTGTCTGCCAAGGATTGTTCCACAATTTTGAAAGACTCAGCTTGTGCAAACACATCAGCCAACGTAGGTGGGTCACGTCCCTGAAGATGTTTCCAGAAATCTGTTCCCACCGACAATCCAGCAATTAAGAAACTCTTGAGTGTTTCATCTGTCGCTCCTCTCACCATAGTGGATTCCGAGTTGAACCTCTTGAAATAGGATTGCAAACTCTCTCCTTCCCTTTGTTTGATGTTGGCCAAGGTCGTGACCGGAGGAGCATATTTTACCGCAGCCTGGAACTTAGTCAAGAACAAGTTCCTCATCACCTGCCATGATGTAATTACCCCCGGACCAAGCTTCTGAAACCATTGCTGGGCACTCTCCCTGAAAGTCGCTGCCAACAATCGACACCTAGCCAGTTCTGTAACTTGATAGACATCCATCTCAATATCGAAACGTCCGAGGAATTCCACAGGGTCTGCATTTCCATGAAATCGCAAATCATTAGTCATTGATCTATACCCAGCAGGGAGCTGCGCCTCTCTAACCTCAGTTGAGAAGGGAGAAGATGTTGGCGCAGTTGCAGATATTCTTCCTCCGTCTAGGTGAGCAAGGAGTTTCTTTAAGTCATCCACATTAAATGTTCCCACTCCAGGAATATTCTGGATATTTGGTTGTTCCACAGTCTGAGTACCCCCCGGGGGTGGAGGCAGTGGTGGAGCCGCCGTCTGAATACCTCCTTGAACTTCAACTTGTGGTTGAATCACAACCTCTTGAGTTTGAATTTAATGACCCCCGGGATTTCCATGAGGTTGTGGATTCCCTTGAGAACCTCTCTGATACTGTTCTCCCGAGCGAGAGTGCGTCCTCGACCTGGACTCACTGGGAGTACTTGAGGGGATTTGATGGATGTGAGGGGATCTCCCACCTGAGGGCGCGCCCTGATTACGGGGGCGCCTATTTCCCTGATGCCAATCCATTCTTCTGTCTCCGTTATCACGGTTTCTTCTTTCGGTATTATCACGATGAGGAGTTTGGTGGAATCCAAGGGGCCGCGACCTGTTTTGAACAGGGGGCACGCGCTGTGGATTATCATTTCGAGCAAGAGTTCTCTCATGTCCAAGGGGCCGCGACCTGTTGTCAGGGGGCACGCGCTGTGGATCATGACTCTGAGAAAGGGCTCGCTCATGTCCAAGGGGCCGCGACCTGTTATCAGGGGGCACGCGCTGTGAATCATGGGACCTCAATTCCATATATTTGTCTTTCTTCTGAAGCTCGAGGAGCACCATCCTCAAATCATCGTCATCAAGCCTTATTCCAAGGCGTTCTTTCAAGCTGGCAAAATCTCTCCTTTCTTTAGCGATTTGCTCTTCGTCCCTTTGAATCTCATGAGGAGTGAAAGGCAGAGTGTATAAACTTGTAACACTATAACTAATGTAACTCAAACTAAAGGAAAAGATACTTAACCAGAAGACAATCAAGAACAGGAAGTCACAAGAAATCAACACTAAATGAAGACAAGGTAATTGATACAATTTAACATGCTAACTATGATCAAGCCAAGAAGAAATCATTGAGAGAAGTTCAAGTCAAAGTTGTTCATGCCTCGGTGATTTGATTAATCAAGAATCAAGATCATAACTATCAGTATCAACAAGACCAATTGATTTCAAGTGAAGAAGAAGGAAAGCAAATATTGGAAAGCCAAGTTATTCAGTGAATATGGTAATTTATTCAATAAGCAGAAACACTATCAAGACTAGTCACTTATGAACCAGACCAGTGCATCAAGTGTCAGGACATTGATAGCAAGTTTATGTCAGTAATAAAGAACCATGTTCAAGAGCTTGTTGAAGAATAAAGAAGACATGAAGATATCACAAGTTCAAGATGTGCATTGAAGTTTCAAGTTGAAGACCAGAATATTTTCTAAGTACTAAATGTTCTGGATGGCTAAGTAGAAATTCTCAAGTAGAAGTTCTACTTAGGAATTTCGAGATAGCCAAGTAGAAGTTCCACTTAGGAATTTCGAGATAGCCAAGTAGAAATTCTCAAGTAGAAGTTCTACTTAGGTGCAGCTTTAACATGACACATGGCATCTTCTGATTGGCAGATTTCCAAGCTTTCAAGATAAGGCAAGAATTATTTGGACATCATTGGGCCACGTACATCTTAGTCTTTGAAGACTACAGGACATAGATTACATGTAGTATAAATAGAAGTACTTGTGTAATGTTTTAGTTAGTGAGCAATTCTAGAGAAAAACACAAGAGAAAAAGAGAGAGTGCATTCACAGAGCTTAGTATCATTCACTTCTCTCTCAACTTCTGTTATACTTTGTAATGAATGTTGTAGCAACCCTTTCAAGTTATATATAAAGAAATATATTCCTTGAATCTGTGTGTTCATTTATTGCATCGTTTTTATTGCTTCTCATATTCGAAAAGTTGTATTCACCCCCCCTCTACAACACATTTGGACCTAACAATTGGTATCAGAGCTATATGTTTAACATACAAAACATAGATCCTTGTGTTGAGTAGAAGAATCGTGAGTTTTCATTTTTCAGATCTACTTTTCATTTTCTCGAAAAGTGTGTTTTAATTCGTTGGTAGTGAAAACTCATCTGAAAAATTATTTAAATACTCCAGGTGTGATTATTTAGCTTGGGTGTATTTTAATTAATTTTTGTGAATTTATCTGGGTTAGTTCATATTTGGTGTTCTTGAGTGTTCATCATCTGTTCTTATCAAAGAATACAACCCAACAACTTTTTGATCTCCTTTTCAATAGTAAAAGAATAAAAAGGTGGTTTTTGGACTTTTTGATTTACTTTATTCGGCCGAAAGTAAAAGACATACTCAGTACCTAGCAAGTGGGTTAGGTGGGTTTGGTGAGTAAAGCATTCAAAGTCAAAAAGTGTTAAAGTGATAATATTGTTTATTCAATATTTAAAGTATTCTGCAGAAAAATTATTCTAAGGCAAAAATTTCTACATAGAAGTTCTACTTGAGAATTTCTACATAGAATTTCGACTTGGACAATTTCTACTTGGTGATTTCGACTTGAGCAAAATTTCTACTTAGAGAAATTTCGACTTAGGCAAAAGTTCTACATAAATATTCTACATAGCCTAGTCTTGGGTACTTAGAAACTTTTAGTGACCAGAATTGAGATGGCTCCTAAAAATGCATTCAAGATCCCAATGTTCAACAAAGATCACTATGAAGAATGGGTTTTCAGAATGAGACTATATCTAGAGACTATTAACCCTGAATATCTGGAAGTCCTTGACAAGGGTAAATTTGTCCCAATGGCAGTTATTCCTTCACATACGGAAGGAGGAGTGGTTATACCACCTCGGTCTGAGCCTAAAAAGGTCTCGGAGTTTTCGGATGCTGACAAGGAACAAATAGCATGTGATACTGCCGTTCGACAAACCTTGATGGAATCTCTTGATCATGAAATGTTCAACATAGTCAAAGGTCTGACTACAGCGAAGAAGATTTGGGACAAGATAGAAGTTGTCATGGAAGGATCTGCAGAGGTCAGAAGCAACAAAACACTCATACTCAAGATGGAGTATGACACCTTTAGAATAAGGAAAGGAGAAGGCATAACAGATGTCTACCTACGATTCAGTCAGTTGGTATTGGATTTGAATCTGAGAGGTGTAACTCTCCCCATGGTTGAGACTAATACGAGATATCTGAGGAACCAGCCAAAAAGCATTGAACATAGGGTCTACGCAATAAGAGAAACCAGAGATTTGCATACAACTTCTCTGGAAGAATATTATGGAATATTAAAGACCTATGAGCTGGAAACTCTTCAAGATCAAGCATGGGACAATGATTCAAAGGGAAAAGAAAGTGCATCAGGATTAGTTGCTGATGAGGAAGAGTCTAAGAAGGCAATGGTTGCAGCAAAGCCTAAATCATCACTTGCACCACATCAAGTTGATAATGATGACGAGTGCGCATCTGACAGTGATGATGACTACTACACCCAAGAAGAGCTGGACAACATGGACGATAGTGTCGTGGCATACATGGCAAGGAAGTTCAGCAACATGAGATTTAGAAAGAGCAACCGACCACAGAGAAAATCTTCATCTTATTATCGGGCTGCTAAGGGTGGTGGTAGTTCGTCAGGCTACAAAGGAAAAGGCAAGAATACCAGCTACAAATCTCCTTTGGATTTCAAAATGAAGTTCAAATGCTACAATTGTGGTGAAGCTGGACACTTTGCCTCGGACTGCAAAAAGCCTAGACAGACTTATCCAAAAGAAACATTTGAAGCTCTCAAAAGCAACTATGAAGCACTGTTGAAGGAAAGACATGGAAAACGAGCTTTATTGGTGACAGAAGGAAGAGCTTGGGATGATTCAGATGAGGAAGACGTTACTCATGTAGCGAACTTTGCGCTCATGGCTGAGACATCAGAGGAACCAGAGGTACCAGTTCTGACTCTTAAAGTAGAAATGTCTATTGATGATTATAAAGAACAGAACGGGGCTCTTAGTGAAGAGATCTATATGTTGTGCAAAAGCCTAGACTCTTCTCAAAAGGAACAGAAAACACTTGTTGCCAAATGCAGAATGCTTGAGGCAAAAGTGGAAGAGCTAG
The DNA here is from genome assembly GCA_036435485.1 of Saposhnikovia divaricata. NCBI lineage: Eukaryota > Viridiplantae > Streptophyta > Magnoliopsida > Apiales > Apiaceae > Saposhnikovia > Saposhnikovia divaricata. Next base: position 203,623,002 of record CM071601.1, on the reverse strand, counting down.
AGGCTGCTTGCACTGTAGATACTTCTCTAAGAGACTTTATTAAATCTCTGGAACACAAGCTCGTCCTTAAGGAAGAAGTAGAAGCATGTCTTAGGAACAATCTAGCTGAGTTAGAAACAAAATGCGAAGCTTACAAACTAGCTGCTAGTAAAGTGTATGTAGATAATGACACATTTAAGAAGATAACTGGAGTAGGTATAGGGCTTGATTATTCTGACCTTCCTAAGAAAGAAGGAAAGAGACCTATTGACCCTAGTTCCAGTGACCTTAAACAGGAAACACCTAGAATTCTTAAATCGGCTGTCAAACCTATCTACAAACATCTTGTTCCTAGAATAGAAGAAGAAGAGACTGAATTGATAGCTAGATATGAGATTGAGATGGAAGATCGCCAGAAAGAACAACCTGTAACTCCTATCAAACAAGTTAAAATCAATTTCCCTAGAGATGAATCTAGACTTGGATTAGGAGCTAAGGCTGTTAAACAACAAGGAAAGAAAGAGAAAGGCATAAAAGAGGTTAAGGCTGAACGAATAAAGAAAGCATGTTATCATTGTAAATCTACTGAACATCTTTCTTATGCATGCAAAGCTAACATGAATGTTCCTGCTGCACATGCCATGCCTACCACACATACAATGAATAATCTGCATCAGAATCATGCACAGTGTGGTCAACCTAACTGTATGCCATGCACTTTTAATATCATGCAAACTTTTGTGCATTTAATGAATGCATCTAGCCAGTCATGCTCAAATACTGTTGCTAGTTCAAATATCAAGAAAAAGTATGGTAGAGCCAAGACTGTCAGTCCTCCTAAAGTTAGGAGTGACAAACCTTCTCCTAAGACTGACAAATCTGTCAAGTCTGAGAAAGGAAAGGAGATAGTCGAAAGCTCTAGTAATGTGAAGAAAAGTGCATCTCCTGTTGTTAAATCTGTTGATTCTCGATCTTATCGAAAAGCCGGGCCCAATCAAAGTTGGGTTCCGAAGAATGTCTAACCAATCTGTCATTGCAGGGCATTAAGCAGAATAGAAATAAAGTTATATGGGTGCTAGACAGTGGAGCATCGAGGCATATGACTGGAAACAAGTCCCTGCTTACAGAGTTGGTTATGAAGGCTGGCCCTTATGTTACCTTTGGAGATGACAGCATAGGTGTGACTAAGGGATATGGCAAACTGAAAACTGGCAATGTCATCATTGAAGATATTTCCTATGTTGAGGGACTAAAGCACAATCTGTTGAGTATAAGTCAATTCTGTGACAAAGGTTACGAAATTGTCTTCAACAAGAAAGGTGTCTCAATCACTCACATCAAGGAAGGCTCACTAGCTTTAAGAGGAGTTCGAAAGGCAGATCTTTTTGTTGCAGATATGGATTCAGCAAATCAGGATGAGGTCACCTGTTTCTACAGCAAAGCCTCGGATGATGAAAGCTGGTTATGGCACAAAAAGCTATCTCACTTAAACTTCAAAACGATGAATGCTCTCGCGAGGCGAGAATTGGTGAGAGATCTACCTCAAATGGAGTTCGCTCCGAAAGGACTCTGTGAAGCTTGTGAAATGGGAAAGTCGAAGCGAGCATCGCATAAAAGCAAAGAAATTTCTAGTATTACTGAGCCTCTGCAACTTCTTCATATGGATTTGTTTGGCCCAGTGAATGTCCTATCTTTGTCTAGGAAAAGATATGCTTTGGTAATCGTGGATGACTTCTCCAAGTATACATGGGTATTGTTCGCAATGACGAAAGACGAAGTACCTTTCTTAATCATTGATCACATCACTCAAATTGAGAATGTTTCAACACTTACTGTGAAGACGATTAGATCAGACAATGGCACTGAATTCAAAAACGCAGTGCTAAATGACTTCTGTGTATCTAAGGGAATACGTCGTCAGTATTCAGCCCCGAGAACTCCACAGCAAAATGGAGTAGTTGAAAGGAAGAATAGAACTTTGGTTGAAGCAGCAAGAACTTTGTTGTATGATTCAAAACTTCCTTTGTATTTCTGGGCCGAAGCAGTGAGTACCGCTTGTTACACTCAAAATAGAACCTTGATCATAAAAGATAAAGAAAAGACACCATGTGAGCTAATGAACAACAGACGACCAACAATCAAATACTTTCATGTCTTCGGAGCAAAATGCTATGTGCTTATAGATGATGAAAATCTAGGCAAGTTTGCAGCAAAAGCTCGTGAAGGAATCTTTGTTGGTTACTCTACAGACGTGGTGGCAGCTTATAGAGTGTTCTTGGTGAATGATCGAAAAGTGACTGAAAGTTACAACGTCAGATTCGACGATACCAAACTCTCATCAATTTCAAGAGATTCTAGTGAACCTGAGTCCCTAAAATTTCAGAATCTGGACTTAGAAGATCTTGAAGATGAACCTGAGTTGGTTGTTCCATTAAATGTTCCAAGCGTACATGAAGAACCTGAGTCTAGTGAACAAGCTAATTCTACAAGATCAGGAGAGACTTCTTCAGTACCAACCGGCAACAACTCAGGGGGAGTAAATAGCAGCTCAAGGACTACTGTTCAAGGCTCGAGTCGAGTTGACTCTAGTTCTGTAGGAGCTGGCACTAACTCAGGGGGAGTTAGTGAAAATATTCAAAGTAGTCAGCACCCCAACTCAGAAAGTCAAGCTGAATCATCTAGACAATTTCCAGGTGAACGGGTATGGAATAGAGACCATCCGTTTGAGTTAATTATTGGTGATCCAGATGCTGGTGTGACTACTAGAAGAACTGCAAGAGCTGACATGGCTAATATCTCCTTATATTCTGGGTTCTTATCCAAGCTTGAACCTAAAGAAATAGAAGAAGCTCTTGGCGATGCTGATTGGGTGATTGCAATGCAAGAGGAACTCAATCAGTTTGAAAGGCAGAAAGTTTGGAAACTGGTACCCCGACCAAAGAACAAATCCGTAATTGGAGCTAGGTGGGTATTCAGAAATAAACTGGATGAAAACGGACTTGTAACACGAAACAAGGCTCGTTTGGTTGCAAAAGGTTATTCTCAGCGAGAAGGAATTGATTATGATGAAACCTATGCACCGGTTGCAAGACTTGAGGCAGTCAGGATGTTCTTGGCATTTGCAGCACATAAGAACTTCAAGGTATTCCAGATGGACGTGAAAAGTGCCTTCCTGAACGGAGAGTTAGAAGAAGAAGTGTATCTGGAACAGCCGCCCGGCTTCGTTGATCCAGAACATGCAGATTTTGTGTATCTACTCTTCAAATCTGTCTATGGCCTCAGGCAATCCCCAAGGCGATGGTATGAAACCCTATCTCTATTCTTAATTGAAAATGGTTTTGTTAGGGGAGTAATTGATAAAACATTGTTCTATAAAGTTGTGAGAAATGACTTAATACTTGTTCAAGTATATGTGGACGATATTATTTTTGGGTCATCAAATGAGCGCTTGTGGTAGAAATTTGCCAAGCTAATGCAGGAAAAATATGAGATGAGCATGATGGGAGAGCTGTCCTTCTTCCTTGGATTACAGATCAGTCAGAGAAAAGATGGTATCTTTATCTGTCAATCCAAGTACGTCAGAGATTTACTCAAGAAGTATAATCTAGAAGATGCATCAGCAGCTAAGACTCCCATGGCAACAGCCACGAAGCTTGATGAAGACAAATCAGGTAAATCAGTTGACATCACAAGCTATCGAGGTATGATTGGCTCACTCCTCTATTTAACTGCAAGTAGACCAGATATAATGTTCGCAACTTGTTTATGTGCAAGGTTCCAAGCGGATCCTAGAGAATCACATCTCGTAGCCGTCAAAAGAATTTTTAGGTATCTCAAGGGCACACCAAATCTAGGGATTTGGTACCCAAGAGATACAGGTTTTAATCTTATTGGCTATTCGGATTCAGACTATGCAGGTTGCAGGATTGATAGGAAAAGCACATCTGGTGCTTGCCAATTTCTTGGCAGAAGATTGGTGTCCTGGCAAAGTAAAAAGCAACATACAGTATCTACTTCTACTGCTGAAGCTGAGTACATTGCTGCTGGAAGCTGTGTAGCTCAAATACTGTGGATGAGGAACCAATTGAAGGATTATGGCATGGAGCACAAGAAAATTCCAATCATGTGTGACAACACAAGTGCCATTGCCATAACCAACAATCCTGTAGATCACTCAAGAACCAAGCATATTGACATCAGGTATCATTTCATAAGAGAACATGTCGAGGAGGGGACTGTGGAGCTACATTTTGTGCCCACAATGCAACAAATTGCAGATATATTCACCAAACCTCTTGATGAAGTAACATTCAATAGGTTGGTTGGTGAATTGGGAATGCTTAACACAAGTTAGTAAAGCCTTCTATCTGTAAAATCCATGTTTATGTTTGTATGTGCAAGCTAATCAATCATTATGTGCTTAGACTTTAATATGCCTAATTAATGATTGTTATAGGTTGCATATAGTGTGATTTTGCATGAATTCATTGTGTTTTAAGTGTCTTTTATAGCACAAATCTGTGAATTTATGCTTGTTAGATTGCATGATCATAGGGGGAGTTAAATTCATAATAGTCTAAATATTGCATGATTTTTAGATGAATTTACCTGTGTTTTTCATGTAATTAGAGGCCTTAGAATTATCAAGGAATGTTTTAATTATGTCATATATTAAAATCCTTGAATTGATATTTATATTAATTTGGCAAAATAAATTGTTGAGTTTTTCAAAGAAAAATTGTCAAATTATTCTAAGTATCTTCAAAATTTCGAGTTAGTCTCTATCTCGAAACTCATGTAGAAATTCGACTTGAATTTCGACTTGAGCTTCCAGGGTGAAGTTTTGAAAATTCTAAGTCTGGGAAGAATTTCGAGTTAGTACCTATCTCGAAATTCATCTCGAAATTCGACTTAGAGTTCGAGTTCGAGTTACCAGTGTGCCTAGTTCTATCTTCAAAATATTCGAGATAAAGTCTATCTCGAATTTTATCTCTAAGGTTGAGATGAAGTTTCCATTAAGGGAATATTTTGAAAAGAACTGAGAATTAACTTCGAGTTAGTCTATCTCGAAATTTATCTCGAAGTTCGACTTGATGTTCGAGATAGAGTTCTTAGTCTATCTCGAAACTCAACTCGAATTTCGACTTGGTGTTCGAGATAGAATTCTCAGTTAAGCTAAAGGGAATTTTTCGAGTTACACTCCTAACTCGAAACATATCTTGAATTACCCTGGACTTTTTGATTCAAGGAAGTATTTTGGAAAGAATTTGAGATTAACTTCGAGTTAGTCTATCTCGAACTTTATCTCGAAGTTCGACTTGATGTTCGAGATAGAGTTCTTAGTCTATCTCGAAACTCAACTCGAATTTCGACTTGATGTTCGAGATAGACTCTAACTCGAAAAGTATCTTGAATTTTCTTTTTTCCAAGTTTACTACAAATCAATAATGTTCAAGATAGTATTTCCCTATAGTTTCTGCTGTAATTTTGGTTAAAGTGCTTCTTTGTGCATAATTGTTCGAGTTAACTTCTATCTCGAACTTTATCTCGAAGTTCGACTTGATGTTCGAGATAGAAAAGTTCGAGATAGAAAAGTTCGAGATAGAGTTCGACTTAGATGTCCCCTGTATGGACTTAGTACTTTTCACATTTTTTAACAGGGACATTTTTGTCATTTCTCATTCACCTATATATACATCTCTAACTCGATGCCTAATTCACTTTACCTAATTCTAATTTTCAGCAGCCGTTTCACAAGAACAGTGCGATTTTACTAATTACATACCTTTGATCCTTGTTTTTGTGATTAAACTCATACTAATCACGAATTACTGCCGATTTGTTGACTGCTATTGTCTGTGTTAACAGTAATCTTTGTGATAGTGTGTTTTGTGAACATCCATACACGCGCATATACATACACACGAACACATATTGTTTGTGTACTGTTCATAAACGCGATTTCATTTTCTCCATCTATAAACACACACGATTCCACTGGTATACACACGAAATAGTAATTGGTTGTTGAATTGAATCCCGTAGTTTGATTTCTCAGATTCCGTTTGGTGTTCTTGAAAAATTAAAAGGGTTACAATTCTCTTTTGTAATTCGGAAAATTAATTGTTTTTCAAAATAAAAATAAAAATTCACATCTTTTAAAGGAAAAACATTTAATCAAAATGGCTCACCAATTTTCCCTTGCTAAAAACAATTTTTACAATATTTCTACGGAAATTGGTGATCAACTCCCGCGGTTTAAGTTTTGGATACGATTTCTCAATTTGTATTCCAAAGCTAGCCAAGCTTTTACTGCTAAGCCTACACTAGTACATGATGCTTTACAGCAATTATGGACTAGTGCGGTTACTTTTGGGAGTAAATCAACCCCCTACGGTTTCAGGTTTACCTTAGCGGGTCAGGAATATGAGGTGACAGAACAAATTGTCAACAGAGTTCTAGGATTCCCAATTAAAGATGCCTATGATCCAGAACCTACTGCTGCAGAACGCCTCAGATTCTTTGAAGAAATTGGATGTTATCCTACAAAAGGCCCAATCACGGGAAATATCCAAAAGCAATTCTTCCATGCGGAATGGAATTACTTTTTCGAGGCCATCACAAGATGTTTTCGGGCACGCGAAAAAGACTTTCATCAAATTCCGATTCCCATGCAAACCTTTGCAGTTGCCCTAGCAAGAGAACTGGATATAAACTATGGACGCATAGTTCTCTCTGAGATAGTGGCCTCAATGGGATCCCTTGCAAGCAGAGACCTCTCTACCACTGATGTCGTCTGCTGGTTTCCTTGGTTTCTTCAAATGCTAATCAATGACTTAATACCGAAGGATGCTCTTGCTATTAGACAGGGATTTGCCAGAAGCCCCACATCTGAATCTCTAGGGATGGGCACTAAGTCACTTGCAACCATTGCTAATCAGGATAAACATCAAGGTAAACCAATGTCTACTCCTGAAAATATTCAAATGTGGCTTAGATATGATGCAGGAGTTACCAATTTGGAGGCATCATCACAAGTCTCATCACATGCTCAAAATCCATCTGTTCATGCTGAGGCATTTGATGAGATTCCGGATGAGGAAAGCGATGATGCACAAGGTAATCAATCAGGTAATCTCTCTATGCATACTATTCATTCCTCCTCCTATGTTTCTGATTCCGCGACCCGAGAGACTGCTAACCCGCAGGATCTATCCCAGGGTAAGAGCCATATTTCTGACTCTGAGTCTGATACACATTCCTATTCTTTATCACCCCTGTTAACGGAAGTCAGAAAACCAGCACGTATTTTTATACAAGATGATGAGGAGAATGAACCCGAAGAGCAACAACTTTTTCGCAAGAAAGCCAAACTTTTCCACGCTGCTACTTCACAACCACAGTCAAACCCTAGCGTGTCACACGCAACCACTCCACCTCACGCGAGTGGTTCACCCCTTGAACATTCTGCACATAGGGATTTTGATTTTGGTGAGGATGATGTGCCTCTTGATGATACTGTTGCTTCAAGAGGACATGAAGTATTAAAAACTTCAGCCGTACCTTCACTGGTACGTACTGATGCTGCAAAGAGGATCGGTTCTAATGTCGTACAAGGACACTTTGCAGCCTCTCAGACTGAGATTCCAACTCAGGAACAAACAGAATTTGATCCTATAACTGTCAACAACATTTCTTATCAAGTTTCTGCAGGTACTGCTTCACTATTTGGATCAATCATTGAAGACATACACGAGTGTGAGACAGGGAGTGTGTGTGAGAGGTTAGGGAGAGAGGGACCTTCATTTTTAAGGCCCGAAACCGAGCGCCAAATACCAACAGAACGCGTATTAGAGCGAGGTCACCTAAACCAAACACCGTCCCTTAATATTGAAAATTTTGATACTCGTATGACTTCAATGGAACATCAGATGAGGCAGTTCGGGCAGACAATGGGGCAGTTCGGGATCAATATTGGAAACAACCAAAGGGCTCTAGACGACTACGCAGCAAGAATGGCAAGTCAAGCTACAGCTTTTGAGGATTTGACAAATAAGGTCAATGACTTGGGCCATGCTGGTGGAGTCTTGGGAAGCACTCTCAATGAGAGGATGGGGGCATTGGAGTCTACAATGCATACAATGACTGTGGAGATCAGTCGAATGATGTTCGCAGTCAGGAGTTTTGTGCCCCCGGAGTGCTTCGAGTCGGAACAACCTCCCCCCGATGCTGGAGCAGGTGGTGCAGGTGGTGCTAGTGGAGCGGGAGCCTCTGGTTCTGGTTTTGGAGGTTCCTATGCAGCTGGTGGATCTGAAGACCATGGTGGAGCTCAGGATAACTCACCTAAGGGGGAGAGTGGAAAGGAGACGAGACAGCAGGCAGTTCACATCGAAGAAATTGAAGAACCCGCTGATCTTGTTAAGGAACCAGAAATTGAGCCTGCTGTTGCTGAAGAGGCTCTGAGGAGGAGAAAGGGTAAGGCAATAATGGTTGAAGAAGATGAACCAGTTATTGACCTGAGTCATCAGGACACAGTACAGGAGGTACTAGACTCAGATTCTGATATGGAAGACGTACCTTTCGCACATGCTGTAAAGCGATCTTTGAAGGAACAAGGTGGAGGTGCTGGTATGTCTTTCGGAATGCCTGAAGAAGATCCTGTTGATGAAGAAACCCTGCAGTCTCAACAGTTAGCCTTGGAACAAGCTCAGTTCCATAAAATGAAGATGATGCAAGAACATGCTGCGTTCCTAGAACAGAAGGTGGAGCTACAAGGGAAGCAGTATGAGTATGAGCTTGCAAGGCTAGCCAATCCTCAAGTTGATCTGGACAAAAGAAGGATAGGGCAGAAATGGGATGAAGCAAGGAAGATAATGATGGGACCATGTGCAAAAGGAGTTCATAACAAGGATGCAGATGATCTGTTCTACAACTTGAATTTGCAGAATCCAATGACTGGGGACTATATAAATGCTTTGAAGAGATTAATTTCTAAAGTCAGGGTTGGATACAATGCAAATCTTAAGGAGTGGCAGGTTATCTTGTCTTTGGTAGAAGGAGTCCCAACATCTTTCCTATATGTGGATGACCAATTCATAATGAGGAGATCTGCGTCAGAGTTGTTCTTGCTAGCGACTAAAATTCAGTACTCTCAATCTGAGGAGCTAAGCATTCTGTACAGGGATCAGTTAATGCAGCTAGCAGAGGACAAGGGTCCAGAATTCTCAGCTTATCCAAATTTTGTCCGGATGGTGGTTCAAGGAAAGATGAAGAGGGTGAGCATGGAGGAAAAGGACTTAATGGAACTTTCAGTGGAATCTCTTAAAGCTGTATGTAGATAAATGATGGGTAAGGGATTCGCCTCTGAGCTTAAAGATAAATCCGTGAGGATCATTGAAAGAGTCATATTCTTGAAGAGCAATGAGGTGTGGAAGTGTGATGTCATTGCTCCAAACCCTCTCGACAACGTGAAGATTGAGCCGGAGCTGATAGAAAAGAAATGGAATATTCTTCAAGCAATGAAGAATGTAGATGAAGCTTTGACTCTTCCTTCTGGAGAACTGGAACAAGGAGAAATAAGGGAGGCAGTTGGCGTTCCAGGGAAAGATAGTGTATACTGGATACACTCTTATGCTGATGATACAGCTGATGCCTTAGCATACATAGATGCAGACCAGAAACAAACACTCTTGCATATGAGTAGACAATGGCTGCTACAGACTCAAGATGCTGCATTTCTAGAGAAAGTGTTATATGTGTTCAAATGGGGCGAAGTGGAAGACAAGTTTGTTGAAGAAAAGCAGAGACTCGTGAGTTACCTGTCTGAAGTAATTGTGGAGAAGAAGCGAATGGAGCGAGATGCGGCTAGTGTCTATAATACTGACCGTGTCAAGGGCTACCCCAAGATGATATATCGTTATCTCAAAGCCACTAAATCTCATTGGAAACCTCAGCTCATAATGAAGAACTTTGAGGAAATTCCAAAGATCAGGACTACTCAGGAGGTTGATAAACTCAGAAGGCTTTTCAAACATCCTAACCCAGAGCCCAGGAACCCTCTAGAAATGGAAGCTGTAAGTCTGTTGAATGCTAGGTGGAAGCAGCTTCACGATCCAGTGTACAAGAAAGAACAGCAGCAGAAGGAGAAGCTCAAAAGGCAGAAAGAAGAGAGAGACCAAGCTGCTGAAGATAGAAAGAGGAAACGGAATTAGAGTTAAAGGTCAGAGTGGTGTGAACTTGAAGTTGGAAAAACTTCATGTCTTTCGGTTGCTTTAACTCACTTGAGGAAATTCACCTTAGAGTGAATCCAATAAGGTGATATAAGTTTGACTAGAAGGTATGAAATAATCCAGGTGATAGGAATCATTCAAATGATCTTTAATTCGAGGTTCGAATTCTGTTTCTAGTTTTTATGTTCATTGTATTGTTTTCAAGTTCTTTTCAATTGTATATTATTCAAGAATGTAATGTTAATTATCTTTTCTCGTCTCATTGTTTAGTTGAGTTATCCTTCATTAATTTGAATGTCATTGTTAGACAATCAAATTGGGGGAGATTGAAAGGCAGAGTGTATAAACTTGTAACACTATAACTAATGTAACTCAAACTAAAGGAAAAGATACTTAACCAGAAGACAATCAAGAACAGGAAGTCACAAGAAATCAACACTAAATGAAGACAAGGTAATTGATACAATTTAACATGCTAACTATGATCAAGCCAAGAAGAAATCATTGAGAGAAGTTCAAGTCAAAGTTGTTCATGCCTCGGTGATTTGATTAATCAAGAATCAAGATCATAACTATCAGTATCAACAAGACCAATTGATTTCAAGTGAAGAAGAAGGAAAGCAAATATTGGAAAGCCAAGTTATTCAGTGAATATGGTAATTTATTCAAGAAGCAGAAACACTATCAAGACTAGTCACTTATGAACCAGACCAGTGCATCAAGTGTCAGGACATTGATAGCAAGTTTATGTCAGTAATAAAGAACCATGTTCAAGAGCTTGTTGAAGAATAAAGAAGACATGAAGATATCACAAGTTCAAGATGTGCATTGAAGTTTCAAGTTGAAGACCAGAATATTTTCTAAGTACTAAATGTTCTGGATGGCTAAGTAGAAATTCTCAAGTAGAAGTTCTACTTAGGAATTTCGAGATAGCCAAGTAGAAGTTCCACTTAGGAATTTCGAGATAGCCAAGTAGAAATTCTCAAGTAGAAGTTCTACTTAGGTGCAGCTTTAACATGACACATGGCATCTTCTGATTGGCAGATTTCCAAGCTTTCAAGATAAGGCAAGAATTATGTGGACATCATTGGGCCACGTACATCTTAGTCTTTGAAGACTACAGGACATAGATTACATGTAGTATAAATAGAAGTACTTGTGTAATGTTTTAGTTAGTGAGCAATTCTAGAGAAAAACACAAGAGAAAAAGAGAGAGTGCATTCACAGAGCTTAGTATCATTCACTTCTCTCTCAACTTCTGTTATACTTTGTAATGAATGTTGTAGCAACCCTTTCAAGTTATATATAAAGAAATATATTCCTTGAATCTGTGTGTTCATTTATTGCATCGTTTTTATTGTTTCTCATATTCGAAAAGTTGTATTCACCCCCCCTCTACAACACATTTGGACCTAACAAGGAGTGCGCCCTGAGCGGTGAGGATGAGGGCGCGCCCTCTCTTGAGGATTCACCAACCTGCGCTCAGAATTATTTTCACTAGGATATTCAATAATAGGATCAGAATAATCTAACCTTCGAGGAGTGACCAGCTGAAATCTCTTTTCATGACTTTCCTCCTCCCTTCGAGAATCTTCCACGATCTGAGGGGATTTCCCTGATCGTCGATGATTTCGTGGGATACTCCGAGATTTTCTCCTTGATTCTTGCTCTTCCTCCACCGAACCCAATCTCGCCCCGAAACTATTTATGGCATCTTGCATAACATACAACTGCTCCATTAATGCCGAATTACTGATGAGAACGGGCGGCTGTCCGCCGATGGCGGCTGGAGTTCCTTGATGTCGCGGAGGAGCAGCTATATTTTCCGGGACGTAAGCTTCATGACGCGCTCGGTTATCTCCCAAGCTATCTTCAGAATCGTAACCATCTTCTCCTTGAGAACCTCTGCCATGATTGTGAGACATCTTTTCCTCCTAAGATGTAGATCTTGATTGGCACCCCTCCTTCTAGCGCCAATTTGTTGACGGAGGAATTTGGGAACAACAAATTTCGAGGTACGTCGCCGGAAACAAGATCTGATGCGGTGGTTCCTTACCGGAAAAAACGGTGGTGTGTGGTTGTTAAGCGTGATTGGTGGCTGAGATTGAGAGGGTTAGTGGTGGCTATTCAGAGCTCTCGACTTCCCACCCCCCAATCGGCCTACGTACCCCGGTATTTATAGGGGATCAAGCCAGACGTAGTTCTTGGAGAACAAGAAACCCAAATGGGCTTGGATAACGGACCAGCTTCCGGAATGTTCTACTATGAGGCCTAACCACAAAGGCCCAAGGCTCATCCAAGATCTCAAGACTTCACGGATAAGGAAACTTCCCCCGTCGAGGACTAGTCCTATCCGTTACCAGCTATTTCTTGATTTCAAGGATGCAGGTATAGCCGTGGTTTACCCCAAGTGCAGAACGCATCCCTGTCCCCCGAATGAGAAGCACCCACCAGATAGCAGGACAGGTGATCCAGAGCTTTTGGGTGCAAAGTGCAGGATTACTCCAAAGTTCCCCAATGAGAGCGCGCCCATTGGCTACAGGAACAAAGCTCCCAAAGCACACACCAGAAAGTCCCCATCTTTCCACCTTAGGGCGCACGGATGCCTCCCTTAGCGTCTAAGAAGGGTCCTTATATCCAGGCAAACCCCTGGAGGCCTTCTGCGACGGACATCCCCCTCCTGAGATACGACAGGAGGGAATTCTTCAACTTATGGAATCCAAGCTTGAATGGAATCCACACTTGAGTGGAATCCTAGGAGAGATTTCTTCAATGTCTTCTCAGAAAATTAACTTGAATAAATTTATCCCCATATTTCACATTTAGGGCGCGCCCTAACTATAAGGAAAGCCAGGGCGCGGCCTAATTCTTCCAACTTGAGTCAAAATCCTAACTTATTCTAGAATTCCCCCAAATTGAACCCACATTTGGCCCGAATCCATCTTGAAAATACCCGAACCGAATTTTGGCTATAACACCACCTATTCAACACAACTTCTCCTCCTTTCGGTGACGGTTTCGTAAGAACAAGTACAAGCTAAAGGACTAGTTGTGTCTCTGTTTTGTATCTTCTTTTCCACTCTTTTAGAACTAGGATAAAATTTAATGATTTGTCGCTGTTATTTTCTAAAATGTTATTTGAATCATACGGAATCTTAATTTTTTTGAAAGATATTCGAAAGACATGCTTCTTTAATATGTTGCTCTGTTCATATACTGGGAATTGGGAATTCGGTATACAGCCTATTTGGATAGAAAGATGTGTTGGACTTGATTAGCAATTATGTTAAAGTGTACTTTATAATACCTTGTTTTGCAAAATATTAGATCAGAGACGCTTACAAAATTTTCAGTTAAAGAGTTAATCAAGGGTCTGTGTTTTCAGTAATTGGCCAAGTAATTTGTGTAAGTTTCATGTATTGGTGGTAACCGGTCCTTTACAATAACACCGGATGAAAATTTAGAATGTGGTACTGTGAATCAGAGGCAAATTTTGTGCTAGTTTTTTTTGTAATATCTGCTATGTCATGCTTGCATATTTTGTGAATGCAAGGCACTTGGGCACTTTCGACTATCTCCGTGGAGCAAACATGTACAGTGGTATACAGTATGCTCTGTTTCGCAAGGACCTAGCTCGGAATGTTGACCAACAGGAGAGTGTAACTGTATCGCTTCTGTATGATGACTGCTATGGAGGGACAACAACAACTCTATCCCCCCCCTCTCTCTCTCTCTCTCTCTCTCTCTCTCTCTCTCCCCCTCTTCCCCTCCCTCTCTCTCAACTAGAATAAACAGAAGTTGCTTTTTAGTATTCATTTTACAAAAAGAAGACACGTTTTGATGCTATCATATTTTTTGTACATTAAACCAAGCAACAAGCATAGAGATGTAATTTCACTATAGATTTATTAACCATACAACCGTAGACAGACTATATGCTTTGTATGCTGAAATTAACGCTGAGGTCTCTATTGTTTGGAGAGCTCATGTGGCTTCAATAATACATTTGAGCTTCTCCGTCGCGATGACAAGTTTAGCTGCAATTCCACTATTCGAGTTTCAAAGCAATTGTGCGCAGCATCAGCAACAATCTGTATAAGCTAGTGATGTGAACAATGGACAGAAAGCAACTTCTTAAAAATGCTGAGAAACAAAAATTCGTTAGGGATCAAGTAGAAAGTGAATAAGCATACCTAGAAAGTACAAAAGACTTCAGGACTAGACAATAGACACACTAATAGTATCCAAAAATCCTCAAACATGCAATAATCCATCAAATTTAAGGACCAGACAGTCGATCATCTCTACTGAAACCAATATCATGAGTAATATCCGGAGTTCCAAATGTTCTCTAAATTTCTGTCAACTTCTACAAATGAAGATTCTGCACATCTTTCAATTTAGTTTTAGCATGATCAATATGGGATTGCAGATCTTGTAGTTTCTTTTGGCATCGTCAACGAGAGCCTGCAGATTTTGTAGTGTACTTTTGTCGTTATCAACATGTAGCTCGGAAATTAGAGGCTCCGAGAACTGGAGATGGTCAATATAGTCCAGGCGCTTCACCACCCAACTTACATTGAATCCCAGATACTGCAGGTAAGCAAAATTATTCCTGTACTCAACGATAATCTCAGAATGAACCCTAGTCATGGATATTTTGGTAAACTCACTCAGTGAAGTGCACAAAATATTCAGACTCATTGTACGTAAGTTCTTGTTTTTCATGGTGAAGTGGTCAAAGATTTCCAGGTACTTGTGTATAATGCGATCAAGCAGGCATACAAAATCGGACTTAACCTCGCAACTAGAGCTGGCAATTCGTTTCGTTTCGTGTCGTGTACTTTCGTGTTTCGTGTACCAAGAGCCCAAAACGGAAACGAAACGAAATAAATTCGTGTACTCAAATTCTAAAACGAACACGAAACGAAACGAAAAGTACACAAAATTGTGTACTTTTCGTTTACACGAAAACGAACCAAAAACCGTGTATTTTCGTGTACTTTCCGTGTACTTTTCGTGTACTTTTCGTGTATTTTCTATTTATTTTGTGAAAAGGTTAAATATGTAATATTTATTTATGAGTAAAAAGCACTTTGTGTACCTGAAGTTTGGCGAAGACACCACTTGAAATACTACCTTTTTAAAAGTACCACGTGCAATACCAAGTAATGGATTCACTTAAACTTCGTGTACCGCCGTCTATCTAATGCAAACGGCGTTAGATAGTCAGGGGCAAATCAGTCATTTTACCCACTTTTATTCCTCTATATTCTAAATCTTTCTCTCCCCCGATTTGTATACACACACCCCCACACACACTCACCTTAATTTCGATTTTTCTGCTTTGTTTTACCTCAATTTGAGAATGCAATTACATGATATTAACCTACAAATTCATAGCTTGATTTTGATATATGATTTATGAGGATCCATGAATTTTTTTTAACACCCATTTTGATTTTTGTTCGATTTTTGTGGTATAGCGAGTTGTACACACAATTTTGCTCTGACCTAGATGGATAGAAATGCTAAAAATGCATTTATGTTAATGGGTATTTATTTTATTCTTCATATAGTAGACCCCCAACTAGAGCTTTAAGAAAAAGAATCAGTAAAAGGAACAGGGCTGGGTCGAAACCAATTCTTGATGAATCCAAGTTTCAGAATGCGGTTTCGCAGCTTTTGCCAAGATTTAGTGCTGATGAACTTTGCAATGTCATTACGATGCAGAATGATCCTTTAATGTGTTTAGAGCTTTTTAATTATGCGGCGCAGCAGCCTAGGTTTAGACATATGTGTCGTCGTTTCATGTCACAATAAAGAAACTTGGTGCTGCGGGAATGTATGAAAAAATGGATGTTATTGTTAATCAAGTGTTATTAGGAATCTCTAGATGGCTTGCAATAACTTAGTAACTAGAACAACTACTAATTATACTATTGTCACAAATGCACTCTACAGTCAGCAATTCAAAAACAATGACGAAACATCAATCAAAACCAGTAGAAATCGTGAACTTAACGAACTCAAAATGCAGTAACACAATGAACAAACAGAACCATAACAGCAATTCAACAAAACTCAACGAAGTCAAAACCATGACTCAAATCCATTAACAACCTATTAATTACGAAACTGAAGCAGGGGAAGGAAATTGTTCATACAAGGAGAAATAAAATTAGGGAAACTCGAACAGAAATCAAAACAGGGGAAATGGGTTTATGTGTTAATCGTGGGTTTATGTGGGTTTGGAGAAATTTGAAGACCAGTCGAAGAAGAAACAAGCTCAATACGAACCCGATGAAATAAAAAAAAGAAATAAAAAAAACTCAGAAATCAATTAAACAAGAAGGAGAGTGGGGCAGGAGACTTGCTGGTGGAATCAAAAGGAGGAGAAGGCTGGATTTAAGTGTGTGGTTCGAACATAGCTACAAATAAGACGCAGAAAACAAAAAACGCAGAAAAAAATGAAGAGGATGAAGAACAAAACTGGAAAAGGGGAAGACTTAACATAATTTGCAGAGATAAGAAAAGGGGTGTGAAAACAAGAGCTGGGTTTGAAGGTGAACAGGGTATGTTTGTGTTTAAGACTGTATTAGGGTGGAAAAGACTGATTTACCCCTGGGATTCTAACACCGTTAGAAACAGATAGACGGCGGTACACGAAGTTTAAGTAAATCCATTACTTAGTATTGCACGTGGTACTTTTAGAAAGGTAGTATTGCAAGTGGTGTCTTCGCCAAAGTTCAGGTACACAAAGTGCATTTTACTATATATATTTATATAATTTAAAATATTTATTTAAATATTTATTTATTTCGTGTATTTTCGTTTCGTGTCGTGTACCCAAGGGTAAACCCAAAACCGACACTAAATTCATCCGTGTACTTTCGTGTGTTCGTGTACCGCAAAGGTCAACCCAAATCCGTAATTTTCATGTCGTTTTCGTGTCGTGTTTTCGTGTCGTGTACGAAATTGCCGGCTCTACTCGCAATCCTGCCATAACCCAAAACTTCTATAACTCTTAGAAGAGCTCACACGGTAATATTGTCAACAGGGAAGTTAGAGCATCTCTAATAGCGTTACTTAAAAATAATTGGCTAAATTACATAAAATATTGATTATGTAAAATTTATCGAACCTGTAAGACATTGTGTTCCGAGGGTATTGGCTATAATGATGGATATATTTTAAAAATGGTACGTTATTAATATTTCAAATTGTTATTAATGAAATATATAATTTTAATATAGAAATAAGTGATGTGACAATTCACTACAGGTCTCTAGAGGTTCGACAAATATAGTCAACATCAACATATTATCTATAATTATAGACAAGGGTTTTGTCTCATTGAAGTGCAAAAGTTTTTACACATTCTTTATAATTTTTATTTATGGTAATTAATTTCAAATTTTACCTAAGAGGTTTCTCCCATTGGAGATACTCTTAGGTGAGAAACAAAAAATTTTATATGCAAATATGGAATGAGTGTTTTTTCAAATTCAAGGTTCATTTAAAATTTTAATAATATTTTATTATTTTATACTAAAATTTTAGAAAATTATCTAAGATATATATCTTAGATTCCTTTTTATCTGTATAAAAGAGGAAAATAATAGATCCATTACCCAATGCAAGGATTTTAATTGGTGTGCAAGGACGTACACGTACCTAAAATCGTATTTTTTGAAAATAATGTACAGTATATTTAATTTTGAAAATAAATTCATGTAATAACATGAGTTATACGTGCAATTTACGAATGTAGGCACATTTGTGAATATATTTGGGCCTCAAAATCAAGATATCTAGCCCACCTATTTTTGGAAGCCCAAACAATCTATTACTCTATCTATCTATTACTCTATTACTCTATTATATCCTATATATATAATTGGCGTAATTGGCGTAAGTAGGTTTAGGTGGTCATAGGGATTAAAAGGTAATTTTATTAAAAATTAGAATTGGGCCAGCGAAAGAGTTGGGTAAGAGAAAGAGTTGGACCAGAATATTGAATTAAAAGCTAAAATTATGCTATGAAATATTATGAGCCAGAATATTAATTTAAAAGCTAAAATTATGTTATGAAATATTAAAACATATGTTAGCTAAACCTTAAAATAAAATTTTCAAAAAAAAATTGTTTACCAAATAAAATGTTTTAAGAAAAACATTATTTTTATAAAAATCATTAAAGATTCTAATTTTAGGTTTGACACAAATATATTTCTAAATAACAAACAAGAATAAAATAGCAAAAAGCATAATTAAAAATGAGTCACAAATTCATTCTTTATATATAATAAACAAGTAAGTAAAGCATACCATCAGAATTTCAATTCAAAAAATAACTTAAAAAAAAAAGAATTTACAATTATTTACAAATCAAAAAAAAGTCTTTAATAAAATATATGGTAAAACAAGATAATAAAAAGGTAATAAAAAAACATGTCATAATTGGAAATGACACCAAAATTCAGCAAAATATATTCCACAAAACAAATGCCAATTCAGAAAAACAAAACTAATTTTAGAAAATTAAAATCAACAATAAACCTTAATATAATGCATTTAAAACAAATTTAAAACAATACAAAAATAAGATAGTACAAAATTTCATTAAAAAAAGTACAAATGTATTTGTGTTCACAATAAGTTAAACCAATAATTTGCCACGTGTCTAAATATATTATATATATTCTAATAAAATTGAAGACACCGCAAAAAATATAAAATATTAAAATATATGTTAGGCTAAACCTTTGAATATAATTTTAAAAAACAATTGTTTACTAAATAAAAGTGCTTTGAAAAAATTATTTTCATAAAAATCATTAAATATTCTATTTTCAGGTTTGACAATAAATATGTTGCTGAAATTTAAATTAAAAATATGAGAATAAATCAACATATAAACAAATTCTTACTTTGCAAAGAAAAATTGGAAATTAAAAAAGTGAACACAAATCAATAAATGAACATATTTTAAATTAGAAAGCAATCCAAACACCCACAAAATAAATTTATATTAGTATATAAATATAATACAAAAAACCCGTAAGATTACTCTAAACAAAAACACATAATAAATACCACACATGTCAAAAATATAAAATTAACATGTAAATATAATCAATATTCAAACAAATAAAAACTTTTATACCACACATATTTTCAAGCAAATTAAAAAAATGTCTTTAAAAACTATAAAACACTATAACAAAATATCTAATTTTTTTAAAATAATTATTAGATTAATAATCAAAAATATAAAAAAAGAATAGATTATTACACGAATATAGTACCCATATGTTTTAAGCATATAATTTGTGATCTAATAAAATAAAAAAATAAAAAATAATTATAATATACTAAAATATATGTTAGCCCAAACTTTAAAATATAAATTATAGAAAAATCATTTACAAAAAAAAAATTATACTACAAACCATATGTATACTACAAATCATATAACACATATGCATTACAATCATTAAAAGTAAAAATAAACAATTCAAAATGTTATAAAATTTATTTTACAAAAAAAAATTATAATCAAAATTATACTACAAAATATTAATAAAGTTACCCGTGCATCGCACGGGTATAAAGCTAGTATAATAAGAGAACACAAGGGCAAAGTTTGCCATTTTAATGGCTCTGAAATAACTGTTATGCCCTTCTATTTTGTATAATTATGTATGTACCACTATTTAGAAAATTTTGCTTAAAAAAATTTACTTTTTTGTTTTCATTGGGTATCGAACCAGCAACCTCGTGATACATAGTTTATTGTTATGACCACTTGATCTACTTAGATTTTTATCTTCCTTTTAAAAATCATAATACACAAACCATCACCCATTTTGTCATATATTTACTTTTCAGGTTATAAATGCATTATATATGAGTTTTTTTGTCACACCATCTTATGTGGGTTATTTATTAATAATTTTTTAAATATGAGAAATGAAGTTCATAAAGTTGAATTCAAAATTTTTGTTTGTACAAATTTTTTAAAAAAATAAAATAAAAAAACAAAATAATATATAACAAATTTAGATTTGAAATATGTTAAATATTTAAATAAAATATGCAATTGAGTTATAATTAATTGCAATATTAATACTATATAAGATAATAACGAATTTATGTCATCGTTGGATATCGAACCAGTATTCTCATGATATATAATCACATTTATGGATTGCGAGTATGAGTAAAAGTGGATATTCACGAGAGGTCGTGGGTACTCGCAAAATTTGTGGTTGCGAGAAAAAGAAATATTAACGTGAGGTCGTAATATGTAATTATACAAAATATAATAATCAATCAATTATAATATATACAATTAAATAGATGGGTTTGAAAAAAATATATTTAAGAATAAGAAATTAGATTGGAGTAGTAAATTTGTGTAAAAAATTAAAAGATTTGTAAAATAGAACTTTTTACAATAAATACATTAAATTGTTATAAACGAATATAATTTAGTTATAAATTAAAATTAAAATATATAATAATCATAGATATAAGTCCATAATATACATGTAATTTATTAATTATCTTTTAAATATTATATTTATTTTTATATACTCAATAAGGAATTTATATCGGTCAATAAATATTTTTTTCAAAATGTATAAATGAATTTAAAACTAAAATTTTTAAAAACAAATAATAAAATTAATTAAAATAAATAATATAACTAATAGAAAATTTAATTTAACGATTTATTAAGGTACGGACTTTTACGCTAGTTACAATATATTAAACGCGGACAGAAGGGCAAAATTTGCCAAAATATTAGTTCTGAAAAGACCAATTTACCCTTATTTCATAGAAAATAACAAGAATGCCAGCAAGAATATCCCATTTGATTACTCTGCATCCGCTACACAATTCCATCCCCAAATAAAAAATTGGTCGTGGTCCGTCCATATGCCCAAGAACGGCTTTCAATATTTGCCTTGCCTGTGCTAGCCCGATGCTTACTTCTGCTGCTTTGTTTTCGTCGTTGTCTGCTACACAATTTCATCCCCACATTCATTGTAATTGCACCAAAACATTTGGCAAATAACCAGGTAAGTTCTTTGAGGATTTGAGCGCATTATTGTTCCCCAATTATGATGGTGTCAAGTTTTTATATCTGATGACTGTTCTATTATTCTACGAATTATGATAGTGTCAGGTTTATATATCTGGCCACTGTTCTACTATTCTATTTATGTTGAGTTTTAAATTTAGGTTAGGAGGGCTACTGTAATTTTCCATTAGTATGTTAGGCTACAATTATCCTGTTCCTGGAATTTAGTTAGAACTCTCATTTTCTGTGGATTGACATCAGTCTTTTAAGAAATTAAATGTAGTTTTGTAATGCCTCTTTGCTAAATTTTATTTTAAAGGTTCAAGGGTTCTTTTAAACATGGTGGTACATAAACTCAATATATATACTCATAGCCATTATTTGTTTGTCAGAACATAGTTTAGTACTACAACTCGAACAACCCGTGGCCATGTAGCTAGACACAAGTAATACCAATAAATTTAATATTTGACACAACCAACTTCATTACAAACAATAATCTAAAAAGCTTGGGATGCTCGCGGATCATTAGGAGTATAGGTAAAGTTTGTTTATCTCACACCGCTTCCAGACTCTGACCCTAGGATTAATATTTCCAAATAACGTAGGAGGCGGTCAGACCGGTCTCAGTCATTTTGGAGACCATGTTAAATCTCCACTTCTTTTCAGGGTATTTTGTGGTGTGTTCTATTTCCCATGATTGTGATATGTGATTTTTTTAGTTTATGTTAATTAGCTCCCTTCAATAGTGTAGAATGGGCATATGTTTATAAAGTTTACATGAGTGCTGGTATGTGATTTTTATGTTGATTAGGTGATTTACAGGAATTCCCCAACCACATTTTATTACACAGCAATACAACATATAGAATATATTATGCAATGCCTCCCTTCCATTGCTTCCCAAATATCGTCGGAAACTATCGTACAAGCGCTATAGGTATGTATGATTTCGAGATAACCAACCTAATTTGTAATCGAAAATTTGGTGAATTTAGGATAATTTAAAGGTGCCAGTTTAGGGTTTATGCAAATGGAATTGGTATCATTGTTTCCTGAGACTTATAGACGTTACTGAGAGTTATGATGTCGAGGCTGGGCTTTGAGTTTCCGTTTGCCCTTTGTGTTTTTTATAAATTGGCCAACTATGGCTAATATTCTATAAGCCTTCAACATAGCTTAGGTGTTAGAAATGGGAGATATTTAATCGCAAATTTATTATAGTTATATATCAATTTTAATCAAGTGTATCCCTGATGAATCTATATTTAAGCAGAGATCAGTGTAATTGACAATTGGAAAGGAGGATAAACATTTTTTGGTGCATTGACTTTGTGTGTATATATAATGCATATTTGATACAACAATTCAAGATAAAGGCAAGAAAAAAAGTTGAGAAACAAAGAAGGTAGAGCAGGGAAGAGTAGTTGCTAATGCCCCTGCCATATTTTATTGCTATCAAATATGGGTATGTTACCTCATGTTCCTGAAATGTGAACATGTTCTTTTACATTAAAAAGTGCAATTTTGGTTTTCCTGTCTTGGTAGAGTTCGTCTCTTGAAGTTTTATTATTGCCTTAAGTTATTTTTAACAGTAGTACTATTTGTGAGTTGGTTTATTGCTTCTGTTTCAGTAATGCAAGTGATGCTTTAGATAAGTTAAGGCTCTTAAGTGTGACCTTTACTTGGGGATGCTGGTGAACTAGAAATTTGTATTCAGCCTGACCCAAACAATAAAGCTGATTAAGTGTTCTAGGCTTTATCTGCATGTTTATTTTCATTAATTTAAGTTGTTGAATTACACAAATTTTTTATTGTTGTAGAGACACTGGTATTGGCATGACCAAAGAGGAGCTCGTAGATTGTCTGGGAATTATTGCTCATATTGGTAATTCAAAATTCTTAAGTGCTCTGAAGGTGATTATAAGTCAAATGTGTATAAGTTGTAGAGAACATCAGTGCAATATCATTATAGTCTATTTATTCTTTCTTTGTATAGGAAAATAAAGATGTTGGAGCAGATAATGCTTTTTGTTCTTATATTGTTTTGAAATTGGGATACAATATCTCAGTTGCTTACTATTAATGAATGTTTTAAATTTCCGTGTAATTAGGTAGTCGTCTCCACAAAGAGTCCAAAGTCCAATAATCAATACATTTGGGAAGAAGCAGCAGAAAGTAGCAAACACGTGACTAAGGAAGAAACTGATCCTGAGAAGATGTTGCGTCGTGGAACCCAAATCACACTATATTTGAGGCTATTGTACTTCTGCATGTTCCTTGAGTCTATGTGCGGGTTAGAAACATAGGGAATACTCAACTTTTGTTATTTGAATGTCGCATATGGTGTATGTTGTAATATTAATGCATGTACAAAAACAACAACTACGAGAAGTACTTTCTTTCATTGTGGTGTTTCTTCATAAGGCACAATAAGTTCCTGCTATCATGCATGTATTTTTACAGTATGAAACTAACAATGATGTCATCCTTGCAGTCGGATGACAAGTATGAATACACAGAGAGCCCAAAGGAAGTTGAGAAAGAACAATACCAGGAATTTAACAAAAAGACCTTTAGTGAGTGTAAAAGAGTTGTTGGGAGTTGTTGTAATAGTAGATGGTTGTTGGGGGTTGTTGTAATAGTAGATGGTTGTTGGGGGTTGTTTAAGTTTAGTTCTATATAAGAGGCAATTGCCTCTCCTTGTAAGATAACCCCAATCAATCCAAATATCAATCTAGTTCTCTCTTGTTTCTATATTCTAATATGGTATCAAAGTAGGTTGAATTCTTAAAGAAATAAAACTGTAAAACTGAAACATATACACTGCAAACATAGCAGGCCGCACCAGCAGCAGCAGGCCACGCCAGTAGCAAGCAGCAGCAGGCCACACCAGCAGCATGCAGCACCTGTCCGCTGGCAGGAGCAGAAGGTTTGGACGCATCTGGAATTTTGGTGACATTTGCAAAAGGAGTTACCGACTTGAATTCCGGAATGACCGATGTGAATCGAAAGAGAGACTCAGGGCTCTACTTCCGGAGCCTCTACTACTGGTGGCTCTTCAATAGGCTGCCATTTCTCATTATTTTCTTAAGGGGAAATTCTGTTACGATTTTTGGTACAAGCATATCATTTTAGTTTGAGGGTTTGCCCGGATTGAAGATTTAATTGTGCAGCAAACAAGGGATGGGTTGATATTACGATATCCCACCTTTTTATTATGTTGCTATAAATTAAATAATTTAGGGGCTAAAGTTCGGGTGATGTTCCTTGTCAAGGTGAGTTCATTCATCTAGACAATTCAAAGCAGCAGAAGTAGTAGTATATATTCAGATATATGCCCACAGTTCACTGCCATGACGACAAAGCAGCAGAAGTAGTAGTATATATTCAGATACATGCACACAGTTCACTGCCATGACGAAAAAGCAGCAGAAGTAGTTATACTTTATACAACACAGTTCACTGTTATTTCTTTACATTCATTTTCCTCAGCAGAATGACGAATTCGTGGACGATCTTAAGGGATGCAGTCTACCAAATCTATCGTTCTAGTTGTTTTAGTTCAAAAATAAAAGATGCATTTGCAGCTCCTCTTGTTTTTTGATATGGCCTAAAATGTACGGCATGGTCGCGAAGTCGAGTCCCGGTATTTCCAAAATTCTCAATTTCAATTCTAGAGATGGGTCTAGTTGGAAGCTTAGGTTTTGCTCAAGGGCTTCTAAGTGTTCCACTCCCAAGATAGGTTTTTTATCCCAAGATGGGATTTCGGGTGAGGGGACGTGTCAAAGAGTTGTTGGGAGTTGTTGTAATAGTAGATGGTTGTTGGGGGTTGTTGTAATAGTAGATGGTTGTTGGGGGTTGTTGAAGTTTAGTTCTATATAAGAGGCAATTGCCACTCCTTGTAAGATAACCCCAATCAAACCAAATATCAATCTAGTTCTCTCTTGTTTCTATATTCTAACAGTGAGTTTTTGGACCCACTAGCATACACTTACTTTACAACAGAGGTATTGCATATTCTTCTTTAAATTAAATTGAAATTATGTTCTATGTCTGTTAAATTGTTTTAAATTTTTCCTTTCATAACCTTTATAGGGAGAGGTGGAGTTTAAAAGTGTGCTTTATATCCCTGAAATGACACATAAGAACAACGAAGATAATACAAATCCCAAAACAAAAAATATATGTCTCTATGTGAAATGTGTATTTATCTTAAATGATTTTGATGGCAAGTTGGTGAGCATTTTTATATCAATCTCTATAGTAAATGATATGGGTGCTGTAGTTGTAAATGTATGTGTAGTTCGTTTATTAGAGATGTGCTTACTTTTTGGTCATTTAAATACGATTTCTCTTGCATAGTCCAAAATGTCATTCTACATTTTTTTTCATATATATGTGGAATTTCTAGAATTTTATTTGTTACCTCTGTGATGTCTATGTACAGTTCCCAAGATACTTAAGCTTTGTTAAGGGTGTAGTGGATTCAAATGACCTCCCTCTTAATGTTTCAATAGAAATCCTTCAAGAAAGTCGAATTGTAAGGCTGAACTGATCCTGTATTTGCTGCTCCTCTCCTTTTTTTTCCTTGACTACTTGCCTTACACCGAAAATTTTCTGAATTCAATAATACGGAAGTTATATGATTAATTTTTTTGTATATTTTCGGCTGATATAACTTATGTAAGAATTATGAGAAAGAGACTTGTTAGGAAAACGTTTGACATGATGTTTCCTCTTTAAGTTATACTATGAACTTTTTTTATGTATGATTTGATCTTATTTAGCTTTATTACTACGTCCTAATGTCAAATAGAAGCACACATGCACATACTCTTAATTCTGTGGGGGTTGGATTCTTAAAACTTATTATACCGAGTATCTTTTTTGTGATCAGAATAATTTCTAAAATTAGGATCATGTATAAAAATTGGAGGACACGTGTTAATTTTGATGTTTGTGCAGATATAGTTAGGGGTGTGCATCGGGTGGTTTGGGCGGTTTGGGACGGCCAAACCAACCAAACCATAAATTTCGGGTTTTTAATTTTTCAAACCATAACCAAACCAAAAACCATATCATTCTAAAAAAACCAACCAAATTATAACGGTTTGGTTTGGTCGGTTTCGGTTTAAAACCGTTATTAAATATATATTTATACTTGATGTTATTTATTTTCTCCAACACTAAATACAATATTCAATTTTATTTTAAAAGAGCCAACAAAATAAATGCACAAATAGTAGCACAAAATATCATCAAAAATAGTTATAAAATAAATTATACTCCTCAAATATTTTCATTAAATCATAAAATAAGTCTCAAAAGTCTTATATATAGCTTTCTGGTACTTTCTTCTTTTAACTGATTTTTGACATGAAATAAAACAAGTTAACCACTATAAATCTAACTAAATACAAAACACACGTGCACACACGTAAGCATGGTTAAGGCATATAATATTATAGTCTATAAGTGTGTTGAAGAAATAACCACACGAAAAATACAATATATATATATATATATATATATATATATATATATATATATAATATTTTTATACGACTTGATGGTCGGGTTGGTTTAATCGGATGGGTAAACTAGTGAAACCAAACCCAAACCAAAATTTTCGGTTTTTAAAAATATAAAACCATAACCAAACCAAACCGAAAAAAAACCTAAATTTTCGGTTTGGTCGGTTTGGTTTGGTCGGGTTGGTCGGTTTTTGGAAAACCATGCTCACCCCTAGATATAGTATTGGTGTAACCATTTGTTTCTCTGCATGATCTGCCAAATCTTCAATTCCGCCTTTGGTCGACTATTAGAGAGGATTTCCAGAGAAAAATATAATATGCTTATACCCTTCTAAATTTATACTCTACAGTATCTTCATGCATGTTATTCTTGACTGTCTTCCTATCAATGGCACATCTGCATCATGGCATGTTTGCTGTAGGTGGTTTCCTCTACACTCTTCAAACATGGCTGAAACAGGTATAATATATTCTTTTTCAAATTGAAGAATCAAAGACAACTTTATACTGAATTAGGAAAATAATTGAAGGCAAATAGATTTTAATTATTCAAGAAATAAACTTCCTATAAAAATCATTAGTCAAATCTTACGGTGATATCACAATAATTGCAATTTTCGTATTCTTTGAGTTTATAGAACTTGCAAAGAACAATATCTTTTTCGCATAAGTTAATGGGGTCAAAATAAAACCTATCAATAAAAAATAAAAATTTCCAATTGGATCAAATTCAGATTTCATTATTATCTTTATTTTGGTCGAAAATTAGAACATACTAATTAAATTTCCATACATTTAAGATTTCAGTGGGGAAAAGTATACGCGTTGCTGATACATTGGCTACAGTAATTAATTATTTGGTGTGTCATGTCTTTAACCCTTCAACAAGAAATTTTGAAAATAGTTTAGGTTGGGCTTTTGTAGTTGTGCAACATGGTACAATGTAAACTTGCTATATTAAGATACTTTGACAATTTAATATAAGTATTTTAAACTATTTGACATGCTATTATCACTAAGCAAAAGATTGAAATTTTTCATGTGAATATAGTAGCGAGCTCAGTGCACTAGCGAGCTCAGTGCACTAAGGTCGGGATTGTCATGCCCCTCTTACAGGTTATGCAGGACATCATATAAAGTTCTTAACCAAAGAATCCAAGACTTTAAAACCAAACCAAACCAAACATACCCAGTATATCCCGCTCAGAGCAGGGTCTGGGGAGGGTAAGTTGTACGCAGACCATGCCCCCGCTTTTTACGGCAGGGAGGCTGTTTCCGTGAAGACCCTCGGCTAAGAGCATGACAAATACGGTGGGTGATAAATACACAGGAATCCAAATGGTAGGAAAATGTTCAAAGCAATACCTCAGCCCATGGCATTCTCCACATGGGACCTACCCGCCTGCTTGGAATTATGAGCTCGGGTCCTGATGCGCTCCGCTCCACCAGCCTGCGAGAACAGCTCCGGTTGAACCCCCTGCATAAACACCACAAGCAAACGACAACAGACCAAACCCTGCTACTGCAAAGCCGGTACACATAGGACAATAAAAACGAAAAAGAGAACGAAAAAGCCGAACTCGTAAGATAAAGCTAACAGAGACAACCCAACTCTGAGGCTCTCTACAACAGAGCCGCTCCCTAAAAGAGAATCCACCACTCTGATACGACGCCTCCAAGAGCCCCTATCCGCGATCATGGTCTCATTCAAGTTTAGGGCCTTCAAATCCAACCTGAGTTGCTCCTCCCACGTCCTCCTCGGTCTGCCTCTCCTCCTCACCCCAACCACCGAAAGACTTTCGACCCTCCTCACAGGGGCTTCAGCAAGCCTCCGACGGACGTGGCCGAACCATCTCAACCTCCTTTCCCTGACTTTCGCAGTAAGAGGCGCCACATCAAGCTCGCTCCTAAACACCCCATTCGGGATTCTATCTAACATCGTGCGCCCACATGACCAACGTAACATCCTCATTTCGGCCGCTTCCAACTTGCTTTCAAGGGCCTTTCTCGCCGCCCAAAACTCAAAACCATAAAGCAACGCGGGCCGAATAGCCGCTCTATAGAATTTCCCTTTCAACTTTAAAGGGACCTTCTTGTCACACATCACCCCTGACGCTGCTCGCCACCTTAGCCACCCAGCCTTGATACGATGTTTGACATCGTCTTCAACCTCACCTTCCTTCTGGATGATCCACCCTAGATACTTGAACTTATCCGTACTAGGTATGATCTGATCTAGAATCTTAACCTCCACTCCTTCCTCGTTGGCCTCGCCACTGAAGTTAAACCAACGATACTCGGTTTTAGAACGGCTCAAACGCAAGCCTTGGGGCTCCAAAGTAGATCTCCATAGCTCCAGCTTCTCGTTCACCTCCCCCCTCGACTCCGCCACTAACACGATATCATCAGCGAATAGCATGCACCAAGGGACGGAGTCTTGAATCCCTCGCGACAAGACATCAAGGATAAGAGCGAAAAGAAGAGGACTAAGGACCGACCCCTGATGAAGCCCTATCTCCACAGGGAAAAAATGGGAGTCACCCACTGGGGTCCGGACGCAAGTACTAGCTTGGGAGTACATGTCTTGATTCGCCCTAACGTACGGCGACGCTACTCTCATCTCTTCAAGGCTCTTCCAAATAGCTTCACGGGGGATACTATCATACGCCTTCTAAAGATCAATGAACACCATATGAAGGTCTTTGCGACGCTCCCTGAACTTCTCCATAAGGCGTCTGACGAGATGGATGGCCTCGGTCGTCGATCTCCCAGGCATAAAACAAAATTGATTCTCTGAAATTTTAACTACTCTTCTAAGCCGACATTCAACCACTCTCTCCCAAAGTTTCATAGTATGACTGAGTAATTTAATACCCCGGTAGTTACTACAACTCTGGGCATCACCTTTATTCTTGAAAAAAGGGACCACGATACTGCGCCTCCAATCCTCTGGCATCTTACCACCCAAGAGGAGATCATTGAACAGATCTGCTAGCCATTTGGCGCCAACCTCACCCAGACAAAGCCACGCCTCGATTGGGATCTGATCCGGGCCAACCGCCTTCCCTCTAGCCATCTTTCGAAGGGCACCCTTGACTTCCTCCTCGCTGATACGCTCACAGGGACCGAAAGAAGGTACAGACGAAGAAGGTACCTCTTGCTCCGCACCCGAACCACTCTCCCTAGCCTCGTTGAACAAATTTAGGAAATACGAGCTCCACCGCTCCTTGATAGCCTCTTCATTCAAAAGCACTCGGCCTGACTCGTCCTTAACAAATTTAACAGAACCCAGGTCGCGCCACCCTCTCTCCCTAGCTTTAGCTAGTTTAAAGATAGATGTCTATTACTGCTAATGTTTTCAGTGCCTAGGGCGTTGATTTCAACGAGAAAGGGGAAGGTGTTTTTTAAGTCTAGGAGAAGTTTTTATTTTTTGATGCTTTATAAATGATACACAATACCAGTCGGCATGAATTTTGTATGCATCTCTTCATTAATTTAATAAATATATCTCTCTCTTTTAAGTGCAGCAATTGGTTTCACTCTTTAGGCTTTATTGTGTCAATTTTTTCTTTGCTCTTGCTTGCTTTTGCACCGCTAATTAGTCATAGTTGAGTAGATGTAGTGTCAGGCTACTTCTGTTTATTAGTTTAGTGAGTTTACTGGAACAGGAGTTTAATTTCTATATATATATAGCAAAGAAATGTGGACAACAAGCCTTTCATTATGGACTGAAGATTTGTAGCATTATGTGGGTGGTTTACACCAAAGCTTTTGATAAATCTAGAATGCGTGGATTGGCTTTCAATATGTCGGAAACAATATAGGTGACAGTTTGTGTTACTTTTTAAATTTTAAACAATTATGCTGATTCTTTTAACTACACACCTAACCATTGCTAAACATCTATATGTAAATTTCTCTGCAAATGTGTTCTATTTGTTTAAAGTGTGCGGCTACAACAGGATTAGTGGGTATGCATAGATGGACATGACAACTTAATAGAGGCAGGCCTATGATTCTGTTCTAAAAACCAATAATACTCACTATGATTCTATGAACAAGCCTCAAAGTCTTGGCATTCATGGTTACAGTACTTGCCGACAGAGGTCATTGCCCCTCATTATGACCAGAACATCTGCACGTTAATAAATTAACCTCACTACATCTTCCTCACAACAAAATCATTGGCGCGTATATGGAGACCCGTGCCTTGCAGGGTTGTTACGCTAGTGTGTACCAAAAAACGGTGGGCTTCAAACAAAGAAAAGAGCCGATATGCCAATTAAAACAAATTTTAGTTAATTTATATAAAATAACAAATTTTTATATTTGTTTTACAAAAAATACAATTTTGCAATCAAATGTAACAAAATGCAATCACAACAAACACTACAAGAAAAACGGGCTTTTCCTACCGATTATTTCCTACCGAATCATTTCCTACCGACCAATTCCTACTGATTTTCAAGTCAAACGGCCATTTCCTACCGGACCCCTGGCCGGTAGGAAATGATGCTCATTTCCTACCAAAGTTAGTAGGAAATGAGTCGAGTAGGACCCGCAAGGCCACGTCAATGTCCGTCCCCAATGAAACGACGTCGTTTCATTCACACCATTTCCTACCGTCTCAATTCGGTAGGAAATGAGTGACTTATTTCCTACCGACATCGGTAGGAAATGAGTGATGTGGGCCCCAAGTGCCATGTGGCAGTGCCATTTTATGTTTAGCATTTCCTACCGCGTGTAGGCGGTAGGAAATGCCTCGCCCATTCACCAGCAAATGTCTACTAGGCGGCTTCTAATTGGTTGACGTGTCGGGTGGACATTTCCTACTGATAAGCGGTAGGAAATGAGTTGTGCCGAAAATTAAAATCTTTTCTACTAAATAAAAATTTGTTAATTACATTAAAAATTTAAATAAAAATAGGAAAAAAGATAAAATTCGAATTAAAATACATAAACGCAAATATTAATACTCACTATTTTTGTGATGCATGTCACACTAGATTCACTAATTTTATTTTATTTTTGACTTTAACCCCTAAACTAGTTTTCGTTCCGGATTCTTGATTCGATTATTTTGAAAAAGATTTTCGATGATCGAACCATACGAGAGTCAAGATGAATATTTTTAAATCTTATTCCAAAATTTTTAAAATTTAATAAATTTATTTGATTAGGTAATTTAACGGTTGACTAGTAATTTGAGTTTACCCTTATTATTTACAAAATAATTTCAACCGTTTTAATTTATTTTTTTAAACTCGTTGTACAATAGTACGCGTAGTTCCAAAACAAAATGATGCACTTAAAAATTATTTTTTAAAAAAAAATTATTCACCATCTTTAACAACTTATCTTCCACAACTTATGGTTCTAGTTTAGGGGTTAGATTTAGGGTTACTAGGGTTGGACTTTATTTTTTTTAAAAATTTTTTTTGAACGATTTAACCATACGGATCTCATTATCACTGTAAATTAGTCATGTGTGAAAAAAATTGTGATTTTTAAAATTCATTTAACGTGATTTTATAAGGAAAAACCCCTACTTTAACAAAAATTTGTACTAATTCATTTTCCAAGTTATATTTTTTAACGATCCAACCGTGAGAATTTCAAGATTAATATGAATTAGTGACATTTGCAAAAAATTGTGATTTTTAAAGTTCATTTGTAAGGACTTTTTAAAGAAAAGTTGATAAACAAGGTATTTTGGTTATATAATTCTTGAGTGACATTAAAACAAAAGAAACACCTTGGCATAGTGGTTGGATGTAGTACAAATCGTTGGAGATGGGGGTTCGAATCCTCGCTGTCTCATTTTTCATTTTTTTTTCTATTTCCTACCGGTTTACGGTAGGAAATGGTATCACGCGGTAGGAAATGATATTTCACGAAAATTCAAAATGAGCGCCAGAACCAAAAATTCGAAATTAGCGCCCAAACCAAAATACAAAAAAATTGCGCCCAAAGTTATTTCCTACTGATAAGCGGTAGGAAATGTGCTGTGCCGAAAATTAAAATTTATCTACTAAATAAAAATAAAAATTTGTGAATTACATTAAAATTTAAATAAAAATAGGAAAAAAGATAAAATTCGAATTAAAATACATAAAATTGCAAATATTAATACTCACTATTTTTTTGATGCATGTCACACTAGATTCACTAATTTTATTTTATTTTTGACTTTATCCCCTAAACTGGTTTTCGTTCCGAATTCTTGATTCGATTATTTTGAAATAGAATTTCGACGATCGAACCGTATGGGAGTCAAGATCAATCTTTTTAAATGTCATTCCAAAATTTTAAAAAAATAATAAATTTATTTGATTAGGTCATTTAACGGTCAACTAGTACTTTGACTTTAATCTCTAAACTAGTTTTCGTTCCCGATTCGTTATTCGAATATTTTGAAATAGAATTTCGATGATCGAACCATACAGGAGTCAAGATCAATATTTTTGAATGTTATTCCAAAATTTTAAAAAAATAATAATTTTATTTGATTATCTAATTTAACGGTCAACTAGTAATTTGACTTTAACCCCTAAACTAGTTTTCGTTCCCGATTCTTGATTCGATTATTTTGGAATAAAATTTTGATGATCGAACCGTACGGGAGTCAAGATCTATCTTTTTAAATGTTATTCCACAATTTTAAAAAAATAATAAATTTATTTGATTATGTCATTTAACGGTCAACTAGTACTTTGACTGTAATCCCTAAACTAGTTTTCATTCCCGATTCTTGATTCGAATATTTTGAAATAGAATTTCGATGATCGAACCATACAGGAGTCAAGATCAATCTTTTTTAATGTTATTCCAAAATTTTTAAAAAATAATAAATTTATTTGATTAGCTAATTTAATGGTCAACTAATAATTTGACTTTAATCCCTAAACTAGTTTTCGTTCCCGTTTCTTGATTCGATTATTTTGAAATAGAATTTCGACGATCGAACCGTACGGGAGTCAAGATCATCTTTTTAAATGTCATTCCAAAATTTTAAAAAAATAATAAATTTATTTGATTAGGTTATTTAACGGTCAACTAGTACTTTGACTTTAATCCATAAACTAGTTTTCGTTCCCAATTCTTGATTCGAATATTTTGAAATAGAATTTCAATGATCGAACCATACAGGAGTCAAGATCAATATTTTTTAATGTTATTCCAAAATTTTAAAAAAAAATAAATAAATTTGATTAGCTAATTTAACGGTCAACTAGTAATTTTACTTTAACCCCTAAATTAGTTTTCATTCCCGATTCTTGATTCGATTATTTTGGAATAAAATCTTGACGATCGAACCGTACGGGAGTCAAGATCTATCTTTTTAAATGTTATTCCACAATTTTAAAAAAATAATAAATTTATTTGATTAGGTCATTTAAAGGTCAACTAGTACTTTGACTGTAATCCCAAAACTAGTTTTCGTTCCCGATTCTTGATTCGAATATTTTGAAATAGAATTTCGATGATCGAACCATACAGGAGTCAAGATCAATCTTGTTTAATGTTATTCCAAAATTTTTAAAAAATAATAAATTTATTTGATTAGCTAATTTAACGGTCAACTAATAATTTGACTTTAATCCCTAAAGTATTTTTCGTTCCCGTTTCTTGATTCTATTATTTTGAAATAGAATTTCGACGATCGAACCGTACGGGAGTCAAGATCAATCTTTTTAATGTCATCCCAAAATTTTAAAAAAATAATAAATTTATAATAGGTAATTTAACGGTCAACTAGTACTTTGACTTTAA
The DNA here is from genome assembly GCA_036435485.1 of Saposhnikovia divaricata. Classification (NCBI taxonomy): domain Eukaryota; kingdom Viridiplantae; phylum Streptophyta; class Magnoliopsida; order Apiales; family Apiaceae; genus Saposhnikovia; species Saposhnikovia divaricata. Next base: position 203,588,392 of record CM071601.1, on the reverse strand, counting down.
TCCCTAAACTAGTTTTCGTTCCCAATTCTTGATTCGAATATTTTGAAATAGAATTTCGATGATCGAACCATACAGGAGTCAAGATCAATATTTTTTAATGTTATTCCAAAATTTTAAAAAAATAATAAATTTATTTGATTAGCTAATTTAACGGTCAACTAGTAATTTGACTTTAACCCCTAAACTAGTTTTCGTTCCCGATTCTTGATTCGATTATTTTGGAATAAAATCTTGACGATATAACCGTACGGGAGTCAAGATCTATCTTTTTCAATGTTATTCCACAATTTTAAAAAATAATAAATTTATTTGATTAGGCCATTTAACGGTCAACTAGTACTTTGACTATAATCCCTAAACTAGTTTTCGTTTCCGATTCTTGATTCGAATATTTTGAAATAGAATTTCGATGATCGAACCATACAGGAGTCAAGATCAATCTATTTTAATGTTATTCCAAAATTTTTAAAAAATAATAAATTTATTTGATTAGCTAATTTAACGGTCAACTAATTATTTGACTTTAATCCCTAAACTAGTTTTCGTTCCCGTTTCTTGATTCGATTATTTTGAAATAGAATTTCGACGATCGAACCGTACGGGAGTCAAGATCAATCTTTTTAAATGTCATTCCAAAATTTTAAAAAAAATATTAAATTTATTTGATTAGGTAATTTAACAGTCAACAAGTACTTTGACTTTAATCCCTAAACTAGTTTTCGTTCCCAATTCTTGATTCGAATATTTTGAAATAGAATTTCGATGATCGAACCATACAGGAGTCAAGATCAATATTTTTTAATGTCATTCCAAAATTTTAAAAAAAATAATAAATTTATTTGATTAGCTAATTTAACGGTCAACTAGTAATTTGACTTTAATCCCTAAACTAGTATTCGTTCCCGATTCTTGATACGATTATTTTGAAATACAATTTTGACGATCGAACCGTACGGGAGTCAAGATCAATCTTTTTAAATGTCATTTCAAAATTTTAAAAAAATAATAAATTTATTTGATTAGGTAATTTAAAGGTCAACTAGTAATTTGACTTTAACCCCTAAACTAGTTTTCATTCCCGATTCTTGATTCCGTTATTCTGGAATAGAATTTCGACGATCGAACCGTATGGGAGTCAAGATCAATATTTATAAATCTTATTCCAAAAATTTTAAAATTTAATAAATTTATTTGATTAGGTAATTTAACGGTCAACTAGTAATTTGACTTTAACCCTTATTTATTACAAAATAATTTCAACCTTTTTTTATTTATTTTGTTAAACTCGTTGTATATTAGTACACGTAGTTCCAAAACAAAATGATGCATTTACAAATTAATTTTTTTTAAAAATATTATTCACCATCTTTAACAACTTAGCTTCCACAACTTGTGGTTGTAGTTTAGGGGTTAGATTTAGGGTTACTAGGATTGGACTTTATTTTTTTTAATTTTTTTTTTGAACGATTTAACCGTACGGATCTCAATATCACTGCAAATTAGTCATGTGTGAAAAAAATTAAGATTTTTAAAATTCATTTGACGCGATTTTATAAGGAAAAACCCCTATTTTAACAATAATTTGTACTAATTCATTTTTCTAGTTATATTGTTTAAAGATCCAACCATGGGAATTTCAAGATCACTATGAATTAGTGACATTTGCAAAAAATTATGATTTTTAAAATTCATTTGTAAGGACTTTTTAATGAAAAAGTGATAAACAAGGTATTGTGATTATATAATTCTAGAATGACATTAAAACACAAGAAACACCTTGGCATAATGGTTGGAGATAGTAGAAATTTTGCTGGAGATGGGGGTTCGAATCCTTGGTGTCTCATTTTTCATTTTTTTTCCATTTCCTACCGTAAAACGATAGGAAATGGTATCATGCGGTAGGAAATGATAATTCACGAAAAATTCAAAATGAGCGCCTAAACCAAAAATTCGAAATGAGCGCCCAAACCAAAATTCAAAAATTGCGCCCAAAGTCATTTCCTACCGCTAGATAGTAGGAAATATAAAAATGCGGTAGGAAATTTGTATTTCAGATTTATAAAACAATACCTTTCTTCATTCCCCTTCATTTCAACTCTCTTCTCCACCTCTTCATCTTATACCACTGAAAGTTTTTAGTTTCAATCTTTAATATATATCATTAGCAACCACATACATAATCTCTTTCATTTTTCACATCTTTGTTATTAGGTAAAATTTATCCCATACTTAGTTTGTTGTTTGATTATTTCACATCCTAGTACTACTTACTTATTTTTGCTTCTTATGTAAATTGTAAGTACTTGATGAGGATAATAAGACTATTATATATAAATCTAACTTCATGGATGAAGGAAAAGACAAATGGGCCAAGAAAATTGGTTTGAAGACAATGATGGTGGGTGGAAATAAATGATCATTATATATAAGGATAAAGATGTTGAAGGCAATGGTTAATTAAGTTTGTATAAAATGTTCTTGATTTCTTGTTATTTTAAATAATTTATAACTTTTGAATATTATGATTGTAATAAGGGAGAATGATTGTTTATGGTTATGATATAAGTTTGAATTTCTTTATATGATGAATGCGTTTTTGTTGTGCTTGCGTTTTTATGGTTGCATTTTTGTAGTTTTTATTACGATTTGAGCATTTTGTTGTAAATGAAAATCAACAAGACCAATTTTTTTTTTAAAAAAACCCAGTATTTCCTACCGTCTTCAAGCCATTTCCTACCGTTTTACCATTCAAAACCCAGTATTTCCTACCGTCTTCAAGCCATTTCCTACCGTTTTACCATTCAAAACCCAGTATTTCCTACCGTTTTCAAGTCATTTCCTACCGCGTTCATAAGGACGGTAGGAAATGTCTGGTAGGAAATATTGGAACTCGGTAGGAAATGAACGGTAGGAAATGGCTTTTTATTTGACTTGTGAAATAATTCCTACCAACTTGTTAAAGGATGGTCGGTAGGAAATGGGCTATCAGCATGTCACAAAAATACACGTGGCGTATGACGTGGCAGCTGACTTGGAAGGCCACGTCAGCCTATGGGACCCACGTTTGACCCGGTCACTATCATTTCCTACCAAAGTCATTTCCCACTTAAGCATTTCCTACCGAAGGGGTCCGGTAGGAAATGCCGCATTTCCTACCGATTTTGGGCCTTTCCTACCGATTTGACGGTAGGAAAAGGCCGTTTTTCTTGTAGTGAAAAAAAATAGCTAAATTTTTTAAAAAGATATATTGCAAGTCGTATATTAAATGATACATGCATGCTTAATTTATTGCTTTTAGTTTAAACTACAATTTTATAAATATTTTTAGAAAATATAAAAATTGCAAATAAATTGAGAAAATATACTATTTAAATAATTTTTCTTGCTAAATTGGTAAGTTAAAATATTATATTAATATTTAGTTGAAAATCGCTTATAAAATCTCAACTCACCATGAAAACGCCCTATCCCCCCAATACCCTAGCTAGCTAACCCTTTTTCCCTACCACTCTCTGCTGACTCCAAAATTTGTTGGTTTTGAATTGCATGGCAAATATTACTCATGAAGACAACGCTAACCCTAACCCTGCTCTTCCCGAAGAGATGATCTACGAAATACTCTCAAGACTTCCAGCTAAGTCTCTTTCAGAATTCCAGTTTGTTTGCAAGTCATGGAAATCCCTAATCTCTAGTCCTGAGTTCATCAAGACTCATATCTCTAAATTGACTAATGACCCTGGCTTAACTAACCACTGTTTGCTTTTAATCACCTGGCCTTTTGTAGAGCCGGCTAATATCCGGTACATGAAGCTTTCGAGTTGTTCAGTAAATGCATTGCTTGATGATGAGACAGTTCCGGAGACTGTTGGGACATGCCATCCAGGGGATGACAACATTGTTGTAGTAGGTTATTGTAATGGTCTGCTTTGTTTGACAAGTGGTGAACAAATATTCTTGTGGAACCCGTTCATAGGAAAATCGAGAAGATTGCCCAAACATGAACATGAGCATAGAGCGCATGGGTTTTGCTATGATGAATCGAATGATGACTATAAAGTATTTGCAATCTCTGGTCCTGGTGATGAATATAATATAATGTGTCAGTTTATAGCTCAAAATCTGGTTGTTGGAGAATCATTGGAGATCATTACTTTGGGCGAATATATGGTTCGGGGTGTTTTGCAAATGGAGCTATGCACTCGCTTGTTGCAAGAATAAATTTGCAGTTTAACAAAGAGGAATAAAAAATTATTGTTTCTATTGATATAAAAGCTGACATATGGAGAAGTTTTGCTGGCACCAAAAGGAGAAGGTGCACGTTGGGCGACCTTGGACACTTTTGGTGAAAACCTTTCTGTATTGTATGAATACGAAACCCGTGCTGATTTTTGGGTAATGAAGCAAAGTGGTGCAGAAGAGTCATGGACAAAATTGTTCACCATCCCATGCTATTGGATTAAACCACTCTGTATTTCTATCGATGATGTCATAATGCTGTCATCTGGCTCCACCATAGTACTCTACAACCCTAAGAGTAACACATTCAAGACACTGTTAGATATGTTAGTTCCTGAGTTTGGCGCACTTTACGCGTATACCTATGTTGAGAGCCTAGTTTCACCACCAAATTAAGCTTGCTGGCAGCACCAAATGAGAATGAAGATCCATTCCGTTTTTTTTTTTCTTTGTTGCTTTGTGTTACTCTTCCTGAATGCTTTGGTACTCTCATTTTTTTAGAATATTATTTGCGGTACATCTTATTTGTACTTTTTTGTTGCTGAATTCTCATAGTCATTTGATAGCATTAGGAAGAGATCCATGACTCCTTTTTTAGAAGTTGAATAAGTTTAGAATCAATATAGGGAAATATAAAAGTTTGGATGTGTGTGATTATCAAAGGTTGTTTTCCAATCATTTCTTTTGCTTGCAATTTCTTGGTTGTACTGTTGGCGGTATTCTTTTCTTTCACTGCAATGTGTTTTTTGTACTCATTTGTATTGCTGCAAAAATGTTAAGACTTGGATATGTTATATCAAATCAATAGGTTGGTTTAAGAAGAATCGACTATTTGCAGTGCTATACATGAGAAATTTTGTGTTGGGGTCAACTTCCGGTGCTGCCATTTCCATAACTTGGACTCAAAAAGGGCTACCCTTACTATTTCCACCTCTTCAACACAACTGCTCCTCCTTTTGGTGACGGTTTCTTGTAAGAGCAGGTCCATGCTAAAGCAGTAGTTGTGTCTCTATTTTGTTTCTTCTTTTCCACTGTTTTAGAACTAGATAAAAATTCAATGATTTGTCGTTGTGTCGGAATCGTCCGGAATCTGAATTTTGTGCCAGTCCTTTTCTTTAATATCTGCAATGTGATGCTTGCATATTTTGTGAATGTGAAGCACTTGGGCACTTTCTACTTTCTCTCCGGGGAGCAAACATGCACTGTTGTATAAACTCTGTTTTGCACTGTGGTATATGCTTAGAATGACAATCAGATGGAAATTAAACATCAAGAACAACTTTGAGAAGATGGACTCACCCCGGGTGTGTCACGTTATGCTAGGTATTAATATGGATGTTCACGTTATGCTAGGTATTAAGGCTGGCCTATGTGTCATTGTATGATGTGCAAATAAGAAGTGAAGAGAAGTTTCCACAGGTTTTTTTGAAGTACTAATGATCACACTGACAAAACCATACAAGTGGCTGTTAAAAAGGTTTTTTTGAAGTACCAATGCTTCTGAGGGGCAAGGGCCAAACATTGCCATCATACTTGCAACAAATTTTGTAATATTCTTAGATTGCTTTTTCCATCAATTATACCAACACCTCCTTAGAATTGATTCTTTGAGTAAAACTTAAGTACAATGTTCAAGAATTCAGTCTGGTATCTTCTTCTTTCCTAATAGCTTGCTTGTATAGTTGTATGGTATCTTTTTGCTCCTTTAGTGACAAGAATATATGTTTTGCGTGTATAGGAAGGTGTGGCGGTTGTTGTAGAAGCTTGTAGAAGATGTTAAATGGTTGTGAGACCGGAACTAATTGTTAATGGAAGAGATGTTGTTTATGTACTATCACGTCTCACCCTACAAGGATAAAGGTTAAGAAAATAGAAAGGAGATAAAAATGAAGCACTTTCGCCACAAACACTCACTAACAGTGGCAAATCCAGGATTAGAGGTGAGCGTGAGCGAAAATATACTATATTTTTCAACAAAGATATCATAAGAAATTCGATTTGAAAATTTTAATTAAAGATGTTTTTTCTTCCTTGGTAATAAGCGATTTTACCGCAAATCAGGTACCACCTTAGCATTGGTTTTACATCACCTATACTAGAGACTAACCACATATACAAAATCACATATACATCAAGGGTTATCACCCACCCTCATCAATAATCGAATCTTCGATCTCGTGTGAGGAGAGTTGAGATAATACCAATGGATCAATTGGTCCACTGCTAATTAAAGATGTTATTAAGTATAACAAAAATATTTTAAATAAATAAATAAAATAATATAAAAATAAAAACACAGATTATACAATACAAAGAATCAAATAATTAAGTTAAGAAGTAAATATTGGAAAATAGAAAGTGAAAAAAATGGGTACATATAATAAAGTTAACAAAGCCTAACTTTTATTTAGATCGGCAATCAGCTTAACAAAGTTATACGGCATTTTATGAGCATATCAATAATAGTAATATACAAAAATTCAGGGTACTCGGCCGAGTACCCTCGGTACCATGTACATCCGCCACTCCTCACTAATCCTCGATGAGATTTACAATGCCAAGGAGGGTGATATGTGCTACGGCTGCAACAAACAAATAGTCGATATCATGCAAATTATTTGTTTATAGTTTAGGGGTGAAGCCAGCAAACACTTATAAGAGGGGCCAAATTTTTTTTTTATCAACACAATAAAGTATTCAATAAATTAAATACAAAAAAGTACTAGTCAAACACGAAAGAATGACAATAATACCACAAATCTGAAATTGTACAAAAATAACGTTTTTCGGAATTGGTGGCCAAAAGTACCACTCAGTTACGCATATGTGAAATGCATAATAAAAAAAAAGTTGGTATTACGCATTTGGTAGAAGCTTAACAAAAAAAAAAAAACACAACCTATTACGCATTTGATAAGTGGGTAACTAGCATAAAATTTTCTCTCTATTATGCATTTGGAGAATGCATAATAGCATTACCCATTCTCCAAATGCGTAATAGGCGCCGCCAGGGGAGCCTATTACCCTTTTCTCAAATGCGTAATTAGTATAAAACCTATTACCCCTATCTCAAATGCGTAATAGAATGGTATTTTTGGCCACTTTTATGAAAAATGGTATTCCTGTCACATGGTGTTGGTATTTGTGGTAGTATTGGCCTTTGTCCGTCAAACACTTATAATAGCGCTCTACGTTCCTTCAAATCACGAAACTCATCTATAATTGAATCAGTACTAAAAGTTTTGACTGTTTCCCTTTCGATATAGATAAGTATACAATGATCGAGAAATCCATCACTCATCTTGTTCCGAAACTTTGTTTTGATGATATTCATTGAAGAAAAAGCGCACTCGGTAGTAGTCGTTGAAACATGCAAAACCAACACCAACTTAATTAATCTATAAACAAATGGATAAATATCCAACTTTCTTGTCTTTACCAACCATCGGCACAGCTCAGAAATACTAGACAATCTAGTAAATTCAGATTTTGTAATTTTACTCTCAAAATGATGTAACTGAACTATTAAGTGTTTTTTTTCCACCTATGTGAAGTCCTCTTGATTATATTTATGCACTAGTTTACATATGTCATCCACTTTAAAGACTTTACACCATTCTCTAGATCTAGATCACAACTTAAATCAAGCAACTCTACAGATTTTTCATTAAATCTGTGATTTAGTGGTCATTTGTTAAATCTGAACAATATTTTTTGAACGATAGAAATTCTGGAGGAGTGAAAAAATCTGAATGCTGAACGAATGATATTATTTGTTTAGCTAATTATTTTATCTGAATAATGGAATTAACAAATTTTAAATATAATATGATATAATTGTTTAAATATTCTTTTCTCAAATAAGTTTAAATAATTGGATAGAAAATTAACATGATTTATTCGAATATTAATGCACATGATATGAATAGTTTATTTGTTTATTTAAGAAAAAAAGACGCATGTTGATACATATTTCGTATTATTAAATTACATAAAAATTGTATTAAACTACATAATGTAGCTTACATTGAATCTTTATTTTACTTTCTTATATAAATTTTATAAAAACTTAATAATCAAGCCAATCATTAAACTTAAAATTTTAGGATACGTATACTATACTATTATAAGTAAATTATGATATATTTGGTTGTCGATTTGGACTTTTTTGTCATACATTTTAAATATATTAAATCTCTTTTATTAAAAAAATAAAAATAAATTGATAGATGATAAGTGGATTTTATATCCACTTGGCACGCTTCGTTTTGGCTTAAATTTATTAACTTGGCCTCAAGTATGTCGTGTTTTTGATGTCTTTGCATTGAGTTATGCAGGACTATAATCTAGATGCACGGTTGGTGTTTTTCCTTGATTATATGGTGGAATTAAGTTTAAGCACTGAAGAATGTGAAGTGGCAAAAGAAGCGGAAGAGAAAACGAAGAAAACGAGCAAAATTTAGGAAAATCAGCAAACTGGTAGAAGTTGACCGCGCGGGCGCGCAGAAGGAGGTGTCAGGAGCGCGGGGTCACGATCCCATTCTGCAGAAAATCCTGTTTCAAGTTTAAATTGGTTTTTTTTTTGGTATTTTCTTGCTGTCCAAGACTCCAGGGGCCTATATAAGCACGATCCTTCATCATAAAATGAACCAACACTCAATACAACATAGAGAGAGCCGAGACGGAGATTCAGACTAGGAGAAGGATTCCCAACGCTCGTGACAAGAAACGGAGATCTAGATCTACTTTTGTTTCTTCTTTTAAGCGGTACTCTTCGATGTTTTTGGGATTTGTTTTCTTAACTCTATTACTCTAGTATTATTATTATTATTATTATTATTATTATTATTATTATTATTATTATTATTATTATTATTATTATTATTATTATTATTATTATTATTATTATTATTATTATTCAGACCTTGTTTGATATCATGTTATCTCTAGATCCCATGATGACGAGCCGTTCGATTATGAACTAATCGTTGTCATGGATTCTAACGGATTTATTTACGGAGTTTAGTAGTTTGATTGCTTCAAAGATTTGTGTGTGATGAATTATTGATATCCTCGTATGTTTGTGCTTAATGCTTTTAGATACGTAGCTAACATCTAAATTATATTGTTAATTTCTATTGAAGCGACAGTGGATATTGAGATTTAGAACTTGCAATGCTAGCATAGGTTTATGGATGTTTTGACATGCATGATTTGTAGTTTAATTTTAACCATCTTACGCTGCCCTATGTGATCTTAATGGATAACTTGTTCTTAAACCGTTATGTTATCAAATCTTATAGACATATAGGTTCTAAACATAATTTGTGTCTACCCAACTTCTATCTCTTTTGTGGATGTTTGAGTAGTTTGGTATTCGTATACTAACAGGTAACCTATACTTGTTTCGTGTTGTCCGATCAATTATCATAACCATCACATACTTTGATTTAAGGCATCAACTCTAGACAAAGTATTTAATGAAGTTAGGATCCCATGTTTATTTTCTCATTAGTAAATCAGTTCTAAATCACGTTAGTTAATTAGATTTTAATATTGTTAAATTGCTTCTTAGTTAATTTAGATAATTAAAAACCAACTTTGATATTGTCTTAGTAGTGAATGATAATCATACATTGTTGCATAGGTGCATATTCTAAATTACACCAGTCTCTGTGGGAACGAACTTAACTTAACCTTATATTACTTGTGACCCGCGTACGCTTGCGTGATTTTGTGTGAACAAGTTTTTGGCGCCGCTGCCGGGGACTCAGTGTTTAGTATAGTTTATGTGCTTGTCATCAGTGGTCATTAAAGTTCACTGACTCGGATTATTTTCTTACTTATTTTGCTTTGTTCTGTGTGTTTCAGGTACTTGAGCGTGTATGCGAACAAGTTCTCAATCTCGTAAGGATAAACAGGAAGAAGAAGAACTTGCAGCAACTAAAGAGATGGGTGAACCAACAGCAGTAGCTAAGGCTCTGAAGGACTATTCTCATCCAAAAATCAATGACATTCAATCTAGCATTGTCAGACTAGTCATTGCAGCTAATACCTTTGAAATCAGGCCTGGTACAATTCAAATGATACAGAATTCAGTTCAGTTTGGGGGTGCTCCAACGGAAGATCCTAATATGCACATCCGGAACTTCATCGAGATCTGTGACACTTTCAAGTTCAACGGTGTGTCGGAAGATGCTGTGAAATTGAGACTTTTCCCATTTTCTCTGAGGGATAAAGCTAAGGAATGGTTACACTCTCTACCAGCAGGTTCTATTGTGGCATGGGAGGATCTCGCTCAGAAATTTCTCACTAAATTCTTCCCTATGGCAAAAACTGCAGCAATAAAGAATGCCATTACTCAATTCTCACAGCAGTCAGGTGAATCTTTATGTGAAGCGTGGGAGAGATACAAAGAGATGCTTAGATCACGCCCTCATCATGGTATGCCGAACTGGATGGTAATCAACTGTTTTTATAATGGATTGGGATGGCAGTCGAGACCAATGGTGGATGTAGCTTCAAGAGGAGCACTATGGGCTAAGAGCTATGAGGCGGCCTATGATCTTATCGAGATGATGCCAACAAATGAATATCAGAATTCATCTCAGAGAATGCCACAGCAAAATGTGGCAGGACTTCTTGATGTTAATGCAGCCACAGCTCTAGCAGCTCAGCTAGAGGCATTGAATATGAAAATAGATTCTTTGGAAAATCATGGTATTCGTCAGGTAGCTAGTGTTTGTGAGCTATGTGCAGGCGCACATGAGACTAATCAATGTGCCATTTCTAATGAATCTGTGCAGTTTGTGAGCAACTTTCAGAATCAGCAGCCAGCCCCGAATACTTATCATCCGAGCAACAGAAATCATCCGAATTTCAGTTGGAGCAATAATCAGGGTGACATGCTCCAATCCCAACAACAAAATCAGCAGTTTCAAGATCAACAATATGGAGCAAGGCCTTACAATCCTCAGAATTTTCAGTAGCAGCAGAACCAGATCTTTCAGCAGCAGCAAGGGCAAAATTTTCAGCAACAGTATTCCCCTAGGCAATCTCAACTTCCGGGTTTTCAGCAACAACATTCACATGCAGGTTCTGGGCATTCCACTTCTGAAAAATCAGAACTAGAGGAGTTGAGATTGATGTGAAAAAGTCAAGCTGTCTTGTTAAAGACCTTGGAAAATCAGATTGGGCAAATTGATACTGCTTTGCTAAATAAGCCACAGGGAGTGCTTCCTAGTGACACAGATCCTAATCTAGGAAAGAAAGTTGTTCATGAACAAGAGAAAACTATCACTTTGAGGTCTGGAAAAGTCATAGAAAGCATGGTAAAAGAAGTAGATAATCAGCAGAGCAAGGAGCAGATGCCATTGACCGCGGCCCCGCGCACCCTTGTAGAGGATGAGCTACAAAAATCAGATTCGGTCCCTCGTGATGATGCGGAGAAAGAGAAATCAGATGCTGAGTTGGAAAAATCAGATTTGAGCAGTGGAGCAGTAAAAGCAAGAAGTCTTCTAAAAAATCAGTTTTAGAGCAACAGAAGGATGATGAATATATCTACCCTCCTCCACCATATCCTCAGAGACTCCAGAAGAAGAAGCTTGGCAACCAGTTAGGCAAATTTCTTGAGGTATTCAGAAAATTACAGATTAATATACCTTTTGCAGAGGCACTTGAAAATATGCCTAGTTATGCACGGTTCATGAAGAGTATTCTCTCAAGGAAGTTGAAACTGGAAGACTTAGACACAGTTGCTTTGATAGAAGAATGCAGTGCTGTTCTGCAACAGAAGTTGCCTCCTAAACTTAAAGATCTGGGAAGTTTTGCCATACCTTGCACTATTGGCAATCAATTTTTCAATAAATGCTTATGTGATTTGGGAGCTAGCATTAATTTGATGCCATTGTCTGTTTTTAAGCAACTTGGGTTGCCTGATTCGAAATCGTTAATATGACCTTGTAGTTGGCAGATCGGTCGTTAACGTATCCGAGGGGTATAGTGGGGGATGTATTGGTTAAAGTGGATAAGCTCATCTTCCCTGCTGATTTTGTTATTCTAGACTTCGAGGGGGATAAGAAGATTCTCATCATCTTGGGAAGGCCATTTCTAGCTACGGGCCGAACTCTGATCGATGTGCAAAACGGAGAGCTCACCATGAGAGTGCATGATCAGAAAGTCACTTTCAAGGTGTTCAAGGCAACAAAATATCCGTCAGATTCAGCGGAGTGTTTCAAGGTGGATGTTGTTGATAAGATTGTGAAGAAGGAGATTGAACAACTAAAAAAATCAGATCCCGTGGAAAAAGCTTAAAGAGGGATTTTTGGTATTGAGAATGAAGAAAGAAAGGGGATATTTCAGTTGTTGGATGCAACTCCATGAGAAAGAAGAGTTGATATTCTGCATACGTCTCGGTGGCTAACTGATTCTAATAATTTTCAGGTGCTACGTAAGTTGTCAAGTGAGGAAGCTTTTGCACTTGAACTCAAGCCATTATCAGCCAAGGAGCCACCACCTGATTCACCACCCGAGGAGGGTGATCCTGCTGACAGTTAGGTAAGTTCTCTACTATCCTTTTTATTGCCTTCAATGAGGACATTGAGTATTTTAAGTTTGGGGGTGATTTGAGGATTAGTAGTAGTAGAGTCATTGTTCATGTAGAAATCATATTGCATGTGTAGTAGTAGTTTCATTCATATTATTGCATGACTGTTTCATGTAGAACATATTTGTTTGCATAGTTGTTTATTTATTCTATGTGAGTCCATTTAGTTGCATTTGCATAGCATATTTCATGATCCCGTCGGACTTGGCTATTTCCGTTTGGTAGGTCGATGTTTATTTGAGTGTGGTAATGATGAATAGATGGTTGATTTAAGTACCTAGGAATTGACTTGCATGCTTCAGAAACAAAATTTTTTACACAGTCTCATTGTTTGCTTTTGGGCTAGATAAGATTATGCTCGTTTGGTTGTTGAGATTTAATCACTTGATTATATTTAGAATGTTCTTTATTCCCTTGATAGCGTAGGAGCACTAAAGTATAAGTTTGGGGGAAATCAGGGATTTCATGCTATTTTTTTTATAAAAGTTAGTTGAGTCAAAAAGCTAGTAGCCGCTCATATATTATGAGTAGTCTAGGATTGGATGAGATGAAGCGAAACGCATTCATTCCAAGTTAGTTGTGTGTGAAAAAAAAGAGAAAAAAAATTAAAAAAAAAGAAAAAAAAGAGTTATGTGAGTGTAACTGCAGAATTTACCACGGGTGAGCTCTTTAATACTCGAGCAATTAAGTTCTAGGGGACTTTGTGCCTAGTGACCTAAGGCCTTTCCGGTCTGGAATCCACTAACCTAACGCTCGCTACATGGGTATTATTGTATAAGCCTTTAGAGGTCTCATCCATTGCATGGTCAAATAAGCATGCGTGTTGTGTATAGTATTATGTGTCGTGGTTTGTCTAGTAATAAAGCATGAATTCCTGTCTAACTCAAATGATGATGGAGGTGTATCTGAGTTATGAAGTGTTTAGCGTTCATTCTATTTATAAACCTGTGATTGTTTTGGCGAAGAATAGGTATGGTTTTGATCTAGTGTTAGGAGTATATTTGATGAGCATCGCGCACACACCATGTTTTTTTGCATATATTGTTAGTATAAGGGGACTTAGTCGAGCTCTGTTTGGATTTAGTTGCATCATTTGAGATATTTGCTTGCTGATTGGTTATGGTAGGTTCGAGGGGATCGTTGCATATCATATTAGTTGCATTCATGCATTGCACTAGTTCGTATCGAGTCTGTTTATGCTTGAGGACAAGCATCGGTTTAATTTTGGGGGTGTGATAAGTGGATTTTATATCCACTTGGAACGCTTTATTTTGGCTTAAATTGATTAACTTGGCCTCAAGTATGTCGTGTTTTTGATGTCTTTACATTGAGTTGTGCATGACTATAATCTAGATGCAGGGTTGGTGTTTTTCCTTGATTATATGGTGGAATTAAGTTTAAGCACTGAAGAATGTGAAGTGGCAAAAGAAGCGGAAGAGAAAACGAAGAAAACGAGCAAAATTTAGGAAAATCAGCAAACTGGCAGAAGTTGACCGCGCGGGCGCGCAGAAGGAGGTGTCAGGCGCGCGGGGGCGCGGTATAGAGGCGCGGGGGCGCGGTCCCGTTCTGCAGAAAATCCTGTTTCAAGTTTAAATTGGTTTTTTTTGGTATTTTCTTGCTGTCCAAGACTCTAGGGGCCTATATATGCACGATCCTTCATCATAAAATGAACCAACACTCAATACAACATAGAGAGAGAGCCGAGACGGAGATTCAGACTTGGAGAAGGATTCCCAACGCTCGTGACAAGCAACAGAGATCTAGATCTACTTTTTGTTTTCTTCTTTTAGGCGATACTCTTGGATGTTTTTGGGATTTGTTTTCTTAACTTTGTTACTCAAGCATTATTATAATTATTCAGACCTTGTTTTATATCATGTTATCTCTAGATCCATGATGACGAGCCGTTCGATTATGAACTAATCGTTGTCATGGGATTCTAACGGATTTATTTACGGAGTTTAGTAGTTTGATTGCTTTAAAGATTTGTGTGTGATGAATTATTGATATCCTCGTATGGTTGTGCATAATGCTTTTAGATGCGTAGCTAACATTTAAATTGTATTGTTAATCTCTATTGAAGCGACAGTGGATATTGAGATTTAGAACTTGTCATGCTAGCATAGGTTTATGGATGTTTTGACCTGCATGATTCGCAGTGTAATTTTAACCATCTTACGTTGCCCTATGTGATCTTAATGGATAACTTGTTCTTAAACCGTTATGTTTTCAAATCTTATAGACATATATGGTCTAAACATAATTGGTGTCTACCCAACTTCTATCTCTTTTTTGGATGTTTGAGTAGTTTGGTATTCGTATACTGACAGGTAACCTATACTTGTTTCGTGTTGTCCGATTAGTTATCATAACCATCACATACTTTGATTAAAGTCATCAACTCTAGACGAAGTATTTAATGAAGTTAGGATCCCATGTTTATTTTCTCATTAGTAAATCAGTTCTAAATCACGTTAGTTAATTAGATTTTAATATTGTTAAATTGCTTCTTAGTTAATTTGGATAATTAAAACCCAACTTTGATATTGTCTTAGCCGTGAATAATAATCATACATTGTTGCATATGTGCATATTCTAAATTACACCAGTCGCTGTGGGAACAAACTTAACTTAACCTTATATTACTTGTGACCGCGTACGCTTGCGTGATTTTGTGTGAACAATAGAGTACATATTAATTATGAAAATATATATAGGTCATCGTAAATTATAATATATAAAAATTTATAATGAATAAACCAATAATAACAAAAGTAGCAAATAATATATGCTAATGTAATGTGTAGCAAGTCAAATAGATAAAGATGCAGGTAACATATGAATGATTCACGTGATTATTTTAGAGGGACTCGTCCAGATAAAATTAGACTCATCCGGATAGATAAAACTCTTTACAAACAAGCTGTCAGATAGGCTCGTTCACCTGTTAACAAATGAGCCCTTAGTTCTTGTAATTTAGAATCAATGACGACATGAAATATGTCCACTCGATAATGATGCTCAATAGTGACATTATCTTTTTTATAAAAAAATTTGGATTAAATTTAATAAATATTTTTATGAAGGAATCTAATAAATATTAATAGTAGAAGTTTGATGGGCCAAAAATTTTATTTTATATATAAGGACCAAGATTATTATTGAGCAGGGACCAAATTTTTTTTTTACATAAATATATAAGTAAAAATACAAATTTATATAACATTTTAATATACATTACTAATATTGTGACAACCCTAAGGGGTCATGGCCCCTTCTAGCCCCTATGAAAATACCTTATATAACATTTTCAAATTTTTTTTTTTGCAGACTTGATAAATGATAAAAAAATAACAACTTTTTGTATTGGGTGCCCCTGGCGGGGCCAAAGGATCTAATAGATCTAAGGTGTTCTTTGTTGTTTGTTATATAAGAGTGTTCTGTATGGAGCAAAGGCCTATATATATATATATATATATATATATATATATGTGTGTGTGTGTGTGTGTGTGTGTGTGTGTGTGTGTGTGTGTGTGTGTGTGTGTGTGTGTTTGTAATTTATATAAGTTTTTGTAACCATGTCTCCTATAAGAAAACAAAAGTGTGGAGCCGTGAAAAGAAAAGAGAAATGAAAGAGAGATGCTCTGCATAAAACTCAGGTAGGCTCTCTGAACAAGTATTTTACAAAAAAAAAGAGTAGAGAATTTGATTGTTGATGAGACTGAAAATCAATTTACGAATGATGTGGATGTAAATCCGGATGAGAATGAAAATCAAGATGTTAATGAGGAGAATGTGATTGGGGAAGAGGATGAGAATGACAATAACATTGTGGAAGATAATGAGCAAAATTTAGGTGATAATAAATAATTTTTCCTTCAATATTGATGATCTAGGAAATTGGAGTAAAATTGAACATAACAAGATAGATTTTTTAGTTGAGAGGGGTCCGTAGAGAGTTGAAGATATAATGTTTCCTAAAGATGCTTTTGATAGAAGTTTTTCTTCGAGACATTATATTAGAGATTTACCAAATGGCGAAAAAGCAAGACCGAAAGTGGTTAATATATTCAGCGTCTTTAGGATATTTTGCTTGTGTTGTAAACTATTTGCCAAAAAAAATCTGGTAGCTATCCAAATGCATGGATTGCTTATAGGATTCTTCTAACGATACCGTTACAGTTGGTTACGCAGAACGGAATTTTTCAAAACTAAAGTTGATTAAATCCTATCTTCGTTCAACCATGTCAGTGGTTTAGTTATGTTATCTATTGAATAGGATATGATTCAGAGACTTGATTATGCAAATTTAATTGTTACTTTTGCATTCAAAAATGCAAAACATGTTATATTTAAATAAAATAATGAGATTGTTTTACGTACTATGTTTTTGTGTGTCTTATTATTAAATTTTAAGCATATATTTTGTATGTGAAAAAAAGTTTTAGGACCCCAAAATTTAAGTTCGCCTAGGATCTCTCAAATCTCAGGACCGCCCATGACAACAAAATCCTCGGGTTTATTTTGTAGCAAGTACAGAAATATATTTGGGTTGATCACTGTGCTTCAGGAGTACTATATCAGAAGTTGCAATAAGCAGTTCCTCTGTTTCTTCACTGCCGAGGACCTAGAAAACAATTAATCTCGATCAAATTCATTAGAGTAATTAACAAACAACATGATTATTGTGTGCATCACATTATTGTTTGTGCTTGCTATTTTGATTCCCGAAATAGAATTATTTTAAATTTAAATCGTGCTAGATTTATTAAATGTATTATATGTTTTCACAAATTATTATATACAATTTATTGAGAATATATAAAAAAAGGGGATATAATATGTGATCATATATTGTGTTTTTATTCAAAATCTAAGTCAAAAAATTTACTTTAAATATTTTACTATGTTACTACTAGCTGCAGCCATTACTGGTTATCTTTTGTTTCATTGTTTGCCTTGCATGTACTGTACACCATATTCAGTACTTAAAATGTGGGACAGTTTTGAGTTATAGTAGAATTGCATGATTGAACAAAAGTCTTGAACTGCATTGCAAGAACATTGTTTCTTCAGATTGTTTTGTTTAGCACAAAGACATTACACTAGAAAACTAGATGCGGGCACACACGTTGATAATTAAGAACTTCCGTAATGCATATGCAGGATAACATCTCTGATTCAACTAGACTCGATTACTAGCTTTGATGAATGTACTTTTACTTTTGTTCCTAGTTTCGATATTACCAAATCAATATTCTTAGATTGCTTCTTCCTGAATTATACTAATTCAACACCTTATTGATTCTTTGAGTAAAACTTAAGTACTATGTTCAAGAATTCAGTCTGATATCTTCTTCTTTCCTAAAAGCTTCCTTGTATGGTATTCCTCCTTTAGTGACAAGAATATATGTTTGCGTGTATACGAAGGTCTGGTCTGGATATCTATATATAGAAGAGATGCTATATATGTACGTATCACTAGAACACATGCTAAGAAAATAGAAAGGAGATAAAAATGAAGCACTTTAGCCACAAACACTCACTAATCCTCAATGAGATTTACGATGCCAAGGAGGGTGATATGTGCCACGGCTGCAACGAACAAATAGTACTCTCATGCAGATTATTTGTTTATAGTTGCATCAACACTAGCACTACCACCAGCACTAGTAATGTAGATAATGAATGTCTTAAATTCTTACTCCACAAAAGCTGTGCTGAATTACCCCTTGAAATTCGAAATCCAAAAAACCAGGAACAGTTCCTTTTCCTCCTAGACAGGCATAATTACGGTATGTATTATTCTTATAGATGTGCCATCTGTAACATGACATGTAAATGGTTCGGCTATCACAATCACAATCGCGATCATCATGGTTTCTTTGTTTGCGTCAAATGTGCTTTGTTCCAACTTCAATCCTTAGAGGACCACAAATTTCCCCATCCAGCTCACAGTCGACATCCATTAACCTTAGTCCAGCATTTGGCCTCATTCAGATGTTATGCTTGCCAAGTGGAAAATAATATTAAAGACTTATCTTATATATGCACCAAATGTCCGTTTCGGATGCACAAGAATTGTGCGGATGCTCCCCTCTCTTTCCAATTTCAGTTTCACAATCAACACCCTCTTAAACTCTCATTTTCTCTTCCACAAGACTATCGGAAATTTGATCAATATTGTAAACTTTGCAATAAAATGCTGAGTTGGTTAGATTGGCTTTACTATTGTCCCAATTGCAGATTTTTTGCACACTTTCATTGCGCTAGATCAAATCCCATGTTGAGGTAGTACTTTGCTGAAACATAATATATAGAACTTAACTATAATATATATATATATATATATATATATATATAGTAAGTGTGAGGGTGCCCTCAGGTAACATAAGAACAAATTTGTAAATTTGTTTTAAGGACACCCTCAGGCCAATTTTTCTCATATATATATATATATATATATATATATATATATATATATATATATGAGCTTCTTCTTTTCTGTTTCTTTCCAGTTAGCGCACACAAACACCTTCCAGTTATATATTGATTCCTGCCAACATTAATTTATCGTAATTTTTGTGAGTCCAGTGAAGATGAAATGGATGATTCCGATTCGGTGCACCTTCCAGCAGCGGATGAATCAGCGGTGAATCTATTATTTGAGAAATTCGTCAAGGCATTGAGCAGTCCGAACCATAACGATGAGAATAGCATCTATAGCGCGGCAAAAGGTATTAAACATTGGAGTCATGATGAGCATGATTTACAACTCATCACTACAAATGAGTTGAGTGATGGGAAAGATGATGATGAAGAAACATTATTGCTATGTGATGGATGTGTGAAACCGATCCGAAGTGATGGCGGAGTTTTGTATGGGTGTGTTGGATGTAAATACTTTCTGCATAAGGTCTGTGCAGAGTTGCCCAGAGATATCAAGCACCACGTCCTGTGGCCAGGTACCACTGTTTCTGCAGATAAGTACAATGAACCCTACAAGTGTTTCTATGGTTACTGTTGTGGACATATGTGCAATGGTATATATTTCAATTTCAAAATCATTGATTCTTATTATCGGAAATATGATATTCGATGCGTATCACTACCCAAAATAATCAAACATGAAGCTCACCGTCACCAACTCAATCAAATTAAGATATTGCATACAATTTGCAATGCATGTGGAAATATTGTGGAGTTGGCATACAGGTGTAAAAGATGTCATTTTTTTGATATATGTGGAAGATGTATTATAAAGCCAAGAACGCATAAACACCCGTGGGATCGTCACCCCCTCCAACTGATATATGACCCTGGTATGGTCTCCGAGCACGTGCACGAGTACAACTGTGAGTATTGCTCTCAAGATATAAACACAAACGAGTGGTTCTATCATTGCAGTGATTGTGATCTTTCTTTTCATATTGGATACTGTTTTGAAAGATCATGTAATTATCTCGACGGCCGCTCAAAAACGAAGTTTGGGGCTAGTGATATTATAATAGACAAACTCCATCCTCACAGCCTCACATTTGTTTTGAACAAAAAAGTTCGTTCTTGTAAAATATGTCGCCAGCCAAAACTGGGTCGACATGTCCTTGAATGCGCACCATGTAAAGCCATATTCTGTTTAAATTGCCAGAGGCAAAGCCAGCGGTAGAGTCAAGGGGATGAACCGTCATTGCAATCGGTAGACAGACATACAGTTTTTCATTTATATAATATAAAGATTGTTTAATACAACAAGAAGAAGAATGTTTGTGTTTCACATTATTGTACTTGTTATTTTCTCGTGAAATGAAATTTTTTATGAATTCAATATTTTCAAATCAGTCACATATTTATTTCTCGTATTAATGTAATTAAATTAAGTTTTATTTCAAATATTATATACATTCATTCATAAATTTATTTCAATTATATACATTCATTAATGTGTATAAAAATAAATTATTTTATAAATTTTGCGAATTTTTAGTTTATATTAGGGACTATAAAAAATTATTAATTAATCAAAATTATTAATTTATAGAATATTAATTTTGTTTTGTTTTTGAAACAAACAAATGTTGCAGTTACATTTGGTCTCCATATGCAAAAAAAAAAAATCATATTAAATTGCACTGCGTTGAAAAATCATATATTGCAAAAAAAAAAATCAAAATTTCGTAAAAATCATATTAAATTGCACTGCATGGAAAAATCATATTTTGCAAAAAAAAAAAAATAATCAAAATTTCGTATTTTTTCACTCAAACTTTAAAAAAACCTATTGATATGAATATTTCATTAAATTTTTGCAAAATAAATTTTATTAAATTTTAATTTTTGCAAAATATATAATATAATTACATATTATTTATAATCCAATTATCTCCGTTTTTATTTTAAATCACATTTTTTATCTAACTATATGTATTACTCAATTATATAACTGAATCTCTTATATTTTATTTCATTTTTTAATATTTATATTTTATTAATCTAACTATACATTTGAACCGATTCGAATGTGACTAATCAATATCACTTATAATGAACTTAATATAAAAAAATATAATTCTACTAACTAAAAATATATTATACACCACATATATCATTTTAGCATATATTTAGTTACGTTTATTATAAATTCGATAAAAATTATTTAGACAAATATAGTTATAACTATTACAAATAATATAACGAGTCAAACACGAAAATACCTCTTTTTTGGAATAAAATTGCCAACATAACTATAGGGGGCAGGATGACCAAAATATCCGTCAAATACGCATGTGGAGTTTTCGTATTCATTTCAGGGTGAAATACACATTTACCACATGCGTGTTCTTTGATGAATGTTTATGCGGGACCAACAAATTTAAACAGCATACGCATTCCTCACATGCGTAGTCTTTACATTTTCTTTTACATATACGCATTATTAAAATGTGTATACCAACTATTCCTTCACACTAAATTGGGACAAACCCATGTAAATCAACCTATGCAAAAGTTAATGTTGGCCATTATATACGCAAAGTATACATGCGTGTATAATACAAAAAATTAAAAAAAAATCATGAATGCTGATGTATGATCTTTATGATCATATTTTCTCTATATTTTTAGTTAATTTTGCATGAAATTGGATTTTTATTTAACTAATTTATATATTTTATTGTAGGAAAAAGGAATTCTTTATAATAGAAGGATTGTGGCTTAAATTGCAAAATTTGAAGTTAATTCTAGCAAAATTCGAATTTTCGGATCAGCTTGCGCAGTGTTCATTGTTTTGGCTATAACCAGAGCTTCGGATGTCCGATTGAGGTGATTCAGGCGTCGTTGGAAAGCTTACGAGAAGACCTTTAATTCAAGCATGGTCTCAGATTTTATTGAGGTACCAAACTGCCTAGAATATTGCCAAAGCAGACAGCTTGAATTTTCCATGTTGGAATCCTACTCTATAAAGGAAACTCTTTTGTTTTATTATTAAATAAGTAAATTATATTATTATTAGATAGAAGTCAGTTGTATATAATAAAAATAGAGGGGATAAAAAAAAACACGTACGTGACTTGGGGAGACAACAGTTACGGGAAGACACAAGCACCAAGGAAAAAGCCATTGATTTGGGGAGAAGAAGAATTCTAGAGTTTTATCTTCTCTTCTTCACTTTTTTTTATTGTAATCTTGATATCATGTCTTCCTTTATGTATGTAGTGTTCTTTTTTGTGATGTTTAGCTAAAAACCCTTCTAGGCCTGTAATGGATTCTTGTGTTTTTTTATAAATTGTTCTTTGGTTCTCTATTTATGGTGTTCATTACAATTGCTTATAGTGATTTATTTAATGCTTTTCAAGGGAATGATCAACCTTGGAATTGATTTTGTAATTTGGATTTACTTGGAAAAGAAAATCTAAGTTAAGGCTTGATCACTATAACTTGGGATTAGTATATTACACTGATTTGTGGTTTGGATAGAAATATACCTGATCACCCTTGGTAGTCAAATTGAGGTAGTACTTAAAGCTATTCAAATACTTAAATTCTTCGTAGAAATACAGGAATTGGTTAATGAATTAGAATCACTTGAGATTCGGAAGGTCCTCGTGATTAGTTAAAAGCCTTAGACTAGCAATTGGAGCACTAAAATAGAGACACAAGAGTAGTTTGTTGAAGTACACAAGATGAAGTTAAAGGCCTAATTTTTATTACTCTTGAAATTTTAGTTGTGCTAATTGATTTTTAAGTGTTATTTATTTCATATCTTTATTGACTTGAATTAGAAGAGGAATGATGTTTTGTAATTAGCAGCTCAGAATTAGTCTCTGTGGGACCGAATTATTATACTACTTGTTGTGACAATACGTGCACTTGCGTGTAGGTTATTAAATCGCCAACAAGTTTTTGGCGCCGCTGCCGGGGACTACTTTTAAGTATTTATTTGTTAATATCATTACATTGTTTAGTATTTTAAGATCAAGTCTTTTATTGTTCTTTTGTTCTATTTTGTAGGAGTTTATCGTTGTATGCGTAGACTTAGCTTCACTCATTCCACTTGATTTGGAGATTGAGAAAACTTCAAGAAGGAATAAAAAGAAATCTAAATGAGCTAGGAATCAGTCATCCACGATGGGTGATAATAATAATCCTCCGGATCTTAATGCTCAAAGGCGTTTACGGGTTAAGGAGTACATCATGCCTTCTTTCGAGGGCATTTATTCTAGTATTGCAAGACCAGCTATTGCCGCAAATTACTTTCATGTTGATTCAATAACAATGCAGGCTATTAGGGACAACAGATTCAATGGTCTTTCTGCTGAAGATCCTAACGCTCACACTACGCCATAAACGCACATACGCAACCCCCAAATAAAGTTGCAAAAAACCTGAAAAGCGTTGCGTAACGGAAAAATAATAGGTGCAAAAGACTAGTTAAAAGAAAAATCCACTTTGACCGGTTTGACCGTTATAAAACCAAACCAAATACATGTAGAAATATTTTTGAAAAATTACTGCATCACTAAAACCATTATATCTTGATATCCGTGCGATTGGAACGTCGAAAACATAATTTAAAAAAATAGATTCATCATTCGGGACAAGACTAGTTAAAAGGAAAGTCCACTTTGACCGGTTTGACCGTTATAAAACCAAACCAAATACATGTAGGAATTTTTTTTAAAAATTACCGCATCACTAAAATCGTTATATCTTGACATCCGTGCGATTGGAACGTCGAAAAAATAATTTAAAAAAATAGATTCATCATTCGGGACAAGACTAGTTAATAAAATAAAATAAATATCTAATGCAACACTTCAGACAGCAAATGCAACACTACTGTTATCTAATGCAACGCTTCTGCCACGTCAGCAAATGCCACGTCAGCATAGGTGGGTCCCACTTCTGCAACGTCAGCAATTGTGGGTCCCACAATTGCCACGTCAGCATTGGTGGGCCTCCTGCCACGTCACCCTTGTGGGTCCCATACTGCCACGTCAGCAGTGGTGGGTCCCACACCTGCCACGTCATATTTTAAAAAATATATATATATCTAATGCAACAATTCAAACAGCAAATGCAACACTACTGTTATCTAATGCAACGCTTCTGCCACGTCGACAAATGCCACATCAGCATATATGGGTCCCACTTCTACCACGTCAGCGATTGTAGGTCCCACAATTGCCACGTCAGCATTGGTGGGCCTCATGCCACGTCACCCTTGTGGGTCCCACACTACCACACCAGCAGTGGTGGTCCCACACCTACGACATCATATTTTTAAAAATATATATATATATATATATATTGCAACACTTCAAACAGCAAATGCAACACTACAGTTATCTAATGCAACGCTTCTGCCACGTCAGCAAATGCCACGTCAGCATAGGTGGGTCCCACTTCTGCAACGTCAGCAATTGTGGGTCCCACAATTGCCACGCCAGCATTGGTGGGCCTCTTGCCATGTCACCCTTGTGGGTCCCATACTGCCACGTCAACAGTGGTGGGTCCCACACCTGCCACGTCATATTTTAAAAAATATATATAAATATCTAATGCAACACTTCAAACAGCAAATGCAACACTACTGTTATCTAATGCAACGCTTCTGCCACGTCGGCAAATGCCACGTCAGCATATATGGGTCCCACTTCT
Source organism: Saposhnikovia divaricata (assembly GCA_036435485.1). Classification (NCBI taxonomy): domain Eukaryota; kingdom Viridiplantae; phylum Streptophyta; class Magnoliopsida; order Apiales; family Apiaceae; genus Saposhnikovia; species Saposhnikovia divaricata. The sequence goes on along the minus strand of CM071601.1, from coordinate 203,563,395 downwards.
ACCACGTCAGCGATTGTAGGTCCCACAATTGCCACGTCAACATTGGTGGGCCTCCTGCCACGTCACCCTTGTGGGTCGCACACTGCCACGCCAACAGTGGTGGGTCCCACACCTACCACATCATATTTTTAAAAAAAAATATATATCTATTGCAACACTTCAAATATCAAATGCAACACTACTGTTATCTAATGCAACGCTTCTGCCACGTCAGCAAATGCCACGTCAGCATATATGGGTCCCAATTCTGCCACGTCAGCAATTGTGGGTGCCACAATTGCCACGTCAGCACATGTGGCTCCCGCTTCTGCCACATCACCATTTATTAAAATAAAAAAATATCTAACGCAACACCAGCAGTTTGTGTTGCATGATGTGAAACACCGTGGGTAATATGCAACACTAAATTATATTTAACGCAACACCAGTTCAGCTCAGTTGCAAAAGACCCAAAATTTCTATCTAATGAAACGCTTTCTGTGCAACGCTTTGTAAAAAGGGTTGCGTTTGCTCACTTATGGCGTAGTGTCACTTGAGGAATTTTCTTGAAATTGTTGACAACTTCAAGGTGAGTGGTGTTTCTGAAGAAGCAATCAGATTGAGGTTGTTTAGTCATTCTTTGGATGGAAGAGCAAGGGAGTGGCTAGATTCTTTTCCAAATAATTCCATCACTACATGGAATCAGCTTGTTGAGAAATTTCTTAACAAGTACTTTTCTCCGGCAATGACTGAAAGGTTGATTAAGGAAATTCAGAATTTTCAACAGTTTGACATGGAGTCTCTTTATGATGTTTATAAGAGATTTAAAGATCTTTTGCGAAAGTGTCCAAATCATATGAGAGCTCTAGAATTTACAAGGAGAAGATGAAGAAATGGCATGACCAGAAAATTCTACCCAAGGAGCTTGAGTCTGGACAAATGGTTTTGCTGTTTAACTCAAGGCTAAAGTTATTCCCGGGTAAGCTCAAATCACTTTGGTCCGGACCTTTTAAGGTTGTACAAGTATATCCATATGGTACTATTGAAGTTGAAGATATGCATACCGGGAGAACATTCAAAGTTAACTTGCAAAGATTGAATCCATATTTGGGTGGTGACATTGATCGTAATGTTTCATCCATCACTCTTTCGGAGCTATGAAGGGAGTGAATAGTCAAGGCCATGACTATAAAAAGGCGCTTCTTGGAAGGCAACCCATGTTGATCGATTAGTTTATCTAAGTTGTTATTCTATTATATTAATTTCTTTGTTGTTTAGTTAATAGGTTAGTTGTAGTTTTCATTTTGATTTTTGTTTTATTATTTTTACTCCCACAAGATGCCTTGATGTTTGTTTTTGTGAAGTAATTGAGGAAAGAAAGATGGTATGACCAGATCATTAATAGATGCCTTGATGTTTGTTTTTGTGAAGTAATTGAGGAAAGAAAGATGGTGTGACCAGATCATTAATTGAGCTGAGCATATGTTTAATATTCCCTGTGATCCATTATATAAGGCATTTGACTTTTCTGCACGTAACTTTAGGTGCTTTGACTATATATTAAAAATATTATTTTTCAATTCTCCCTTTTTTGAATAAAAATATAATATTTTAATTTTTATTTAGAAAAAGAAATTTTAAAAATAATAATTTTAGGTATGTAGTCAAAGCACTTAAAATTACGTGTACAAAAGTCAAATGCCTTATATAATGGATAGGAGGAGTATTGTTTATAAGAGCAAAGCACTCTTTCTCTTGCGGTAGAAAAAAAAAGAGACAACAGCGAGTGGAAATGGCGGTATTGAAAATCTAGATGGCCGTATACATTTCCTGTACATGGCGCGTGATTGCAAGACCCTCAAAAGCTGGCGGCTTAAGTTCCCCACCGGCCACCCCGTAGTTTTGTTTTCCTGGCCAGGATACATGTACTGATGTACTTTTTTTTTTTTAGTTTTTTTTTCTTTTTTTTTTTGGTTGTTTTTGTTTTTGGTTGATTTACGTTATTTTGTCTTTTTTTTCTTTTCCTTCAATATCCAGATTTTGTACATATCAAAAGAATAAATAAATAAATATAACACACATATTATTATTATTATTATTGTTATTATTATTAATCTTGTAATTATTATTATTATTGTTTTATTTTTATTATTATTTTTCTTTTCTTTTATTTTCTTTTCTATTCTTTTTTTTTATACATCTTAAAAACATTTGTTTAATTTTATATTTGTATTAGATTATATTTATCTATTTTATGATATCTACTATGATTTGTATAATTATTATATATTTATGTGTACATTATTATTATTATTATTACATTATTGTACATAATACATTATATCTATAATAATTCTAATTCTATTAGGTGTATATTTGTAAATTTTATGTATATTATCACTCACACACGTTCCTAGCTGTCACTGGGGTGGGTTTTCAAATCTGAATTTTCACCCTTGTGCGGTCTGCCCTTGTCACTCGGAGTCAAGAACAGCAGCCTTTCCTTGTCGCCCTGCGTTTTCAGCAAAGCGCACAATCACGCAGCGGATGGAACCAATTCAGCAACTCTGGGCAGCCAACATGGAGTGCATGTTTATCATCAAGCAAATCAAACAAGACACAACAACAATTACGGACAAACGTCCACCCTTTAATTGCTCAACTCAATACAAAGGATACAAGAGACTTTTGGCCGAGGTTAGCATCAAAATACCTCACCAAACACACTCTTAGGCCTACCCAGAATTCTCCAAGTGTTTACAACGTTTTTGCCTAACACAAACTAGAGAATACAAGTGTTTTCCTCCCCTCTACAAACTAGAATCAGGCCCATATATATAAGCCACGAATTTCCAGCCTATGGGCAGTTTCCAAACTGCCTGGCAGTTTTATAACTGCCACCCCATGTCACAAAACAGTCCTTGAGCCTTGCAACTGCCTTCTCTACCTTTGTGCCCACATATAGATATATATAAACATATATCTATCAGTCCCAGCAATGCCATGTTGTAGAACCCATGATCTAGGAGTAGTTTCCACATTCTAGTAACCGCCACCAACCACCCATCACAAGCCATGCACATGCCTTGCTTTTCTGGACCCCAACTCTCTTTTAGATCACATCTGACCCATATTTAGACAAGCCCAATAAACCATTCTGAATGCCCAAGTACTTTAGCCACGTCCATTTATAAGACACCAAAACCCGCTAAGGCTGCCACCACCAAAACAGCCCAGCACCAAGCCCAATGACCTTGGCGCGCATCCAAACAAGTAGACCAGCGTCGCACCGTTCTATGCCAATATCCAGCCCACGTTTCCTTTAAGTATTCACCAAGTGATCAGGTCCTTGCCTTCACCAATTTCCCATAAATGAGACCAAGTCGCCAATGACTAGCCTTAACGGCTCCGGTTGTCCCGGCTGCTAATCAGTCAAGCCACCCAGCTCGGCTCCCACAATGTTTTTCAACCAAGGTTCCTTATAAACCCTCCCACACTCTGAGTTTGATGTCCTCATCAAAATGTCAACAATGCTGAGAAATCAATTCTCCAAGTAGCAAACCAACGCCTGACTTGCGGTATGCCACTGCCCCCAAAAACCAACAATCAAAGTTGATTACTTAACCTCCAGCCTGAGAGTTATATTCTCCCAAACTCAATGTAGTAAGCCCAATGCCATGAAAAAGGCTGCAAACCACTTGCTTGAACTCTGCCACCCTCCAATGCCAACTGTACAAAAGCCGACTTTCCCCCAAAAGTATGCCATACAAAGACACACTCCTGATCATGCTAAAGACGATCAATCTCCACCTCTATAAGTGTCGAACCAGGCTCCATATTTCCCCAAGACAGAATGCAAATGATGCAAACCAACTTCTTTGTGCAGAAACTATGCAACAATGACTATGCCCAATGCAAAGTATTTATAGAACACATACTAAGCATGACATCTTTCAACGGAAGCCAGAAACATACACAATCTATGTGTGCAGAACCATGAACACAATATTGCCATATTTACATCACTAGGCATTACAACTTGCAAAGGAAATTACAATGGAATCAAATGCCACTTAACACTTATATACATCACTCAACTAGAATTTATAAACATAATTCTAAGCCACAGACTATAAACTCAGCATTTCAAATTCTGGAGTCTTGGGACAACAATGATACCTTATGCACGCTGCCTTTTGTACTTTAGGCATCAACTTCGCCAAGGTTGTCACATCCCAACCCATGTGGATCAACAGCACTTCATTCGAACATAAACAAGTTCTAGACTGTCACATCCCAACCTATCCATCCAGCCATATCGCTGAATGTTGGTGCGTCCTTTGCGAGCCTGCACCTAATCTTCTTCAAAAAGATCAGCCCACGAAGAAGCCTGCTCTCCAACCCTTGGACACTTTTTCATAAAGTGTGGTCCTCCATAAATGTAGCACTCAATCACCTTTCCCCTAGGCTGTGCAGCGCCTTCAATAGCACCATCATGACCAACAAAGTTTTAGACCCTTCTTCGAAATCATCACCAGCAACATTACCCACATCTACCGTAGCACGAACCATCTCCTTATGGGGACAGACCCTTGCCAAATGAGGCCCCTCACAAATAAAACACAACTTCGTTTTAGGCTGTCTAGCGCTCTTTGTTTCAGTTCGGGCAGATTGTGCACCATGCACCACCTCCTTTCCACGATTCCCCACAAACTTCATAGGGGCAGATACATCAGCATCAACTTTAGGATGACCACCACCCAACGAGACTTTAGCAACATCCCGTCTAAGGAACATCATTTCGTATCTGATTTCCTGCAAACTCTCCAACCATCGATCGGCAAGAGAAGCAACCTGCAAAGACAATTCATTAAATTTGTCTTCCACAACACCCATCTGATTTCCCATGGTTTTCTTCATCTCATCAAGGTCCTCCTTCATGACTTGGCATTTCTGAACCAACGGCCACAAGTTAGCGTCTAGCGATTCACACATAACTCTTTCTAACCGAGCAACATCACCATAAGCGTCACTGTCTTGCAGATTCTCCATGACTTCTAACGAAACTCAACCAATGAAATCAACCAACAACGAGCAACGAAGCTCTGATACCACTTGTCACAGGGGTGGGTTTTCAAACCTGAATTTTCACCCTTGTGCGGCCTGCCCTTGTCACCCGGAGTTAAGAACAGCAGCTTTCCCTTGTCGCCCTGCGTTTTCAACAAAGCGCACAACCACGCAGCGGATGGAACCAACTCAGCAACTCTGGGCAGCCAACATGGAGTGCATGTTTATCATCAAGCAAATCAAACAAGACACACCAGCAATTACGGACAAATGTTCACCCTTTAATTGCTCAACTCAATACAAAGGATACAAGAGACTTTTGGCCGAGGTTAGCATCAAAATACCTCACCAAACACACTCTAAGGCCTACCCAGAATTCTCCAAGTGTTTACAACGTTTTTGCCTAACACAAACTAGATAATACAAGTGTTTTCCTCCCCTCTACAAACTAGAACCAGGCCCATATATATAATATAACATCCAAGCCCACAACCGAATGCATACCGGACCCAACAACCCACCACAGGTCAGTCCAAAAATGCTAGCAAATTGGCATACATTGGTTGACTTGTATCTATAAAGGTCCCAAATACTCGATGTGGGATGTTACAAACACCCCCTCTTATTGGGTCGACGTCCTCGTCGAGCCCACAAACACACTTACGAAACCCGGGCAGTGCATCTACACTTCCGGCCGGGCAGAGCTCTGATACCATTTATAACATCCAAGCCCACAACCGAATGCATACCGGACCCAACAACCCACCACAGGTCAGTCCAAAAATGCTAGCAAATTGGCATACATTGGTTGACTTGTATCTATAAAGGTCCCAAATACTCGATGTGGGATGTTACATATAAGCCACGAATTTCCAGCCTATGGGCAATTTCCAAACTGCCTGGCAGTTTTATAACTGCCACCCCATGTCACAAAACAGTCCTTGAGCCTTGCAACTGCCTTCTATGCCTTTGTGCCCACATATAGATATATATAAACATATATCTATCAGTCCCAGCAATGCCATGTTGTAGAACCCATGATCTAGGAGCAGTTTCCACATTTTAGTAACCGTCACCAACCACCCATCACAAGCCTTGCACATGCCTTGCTTTTCTGGACTCCAACTCTCTTTTGGATCACATCTGACCCATCTTTAGACAAGCCTAATAAACCATTCTGAATGCCCAAGTACTTTAGCCACATCCATTTATAAGGCACCAAAACCGGCAAAGGCTGCCACCACCAAAACAGCCCAGCACCAAGCCCAATAACCTTGACGCGCATCCAACCAAGTTGACCAGCGTCCCACCGTTCTGTGCCAATGTCCAACCCATATTTCCTTTGAGTATTCACCAAGTGATCAGGTCCTTGCCTTCACCAATTTCCAACAAATGAGACCAAGTCGCCAATGACTAGCCCCAATGAAGGTAGTGTTTTTCGTAGTTCGTTCACAGGGAAGGACTCTCAATATTGATTTCGAGTATATTATCTCTTACAATCTAGAAGTGTGCAAATGGGGGGTTTTGAGTTTGGTTAAGGTGTTTTATCAAACACCTTGCATACAATAACTAAATTGCTACAAAAATACAACTAAGTTAATGGCTAATATCCAAATTTGCCAACACAACAACACAATGAGCAAATTAACAAGACAAGAGATATTTGACCCAAGGATTATGGATATTCAAGCACTTCAACCCCACAATAAGCAAATATATCCAACTTTACCTAACCAAGATAATTGGTGAAGCACACAATCACTTATTTCTCTTCTATTATAAACACTAATTTAGTGAAGCACATAAATTAGTTCTCTTGATACTAGCAACCAATAATGAAGCACTACCAATTTAACCAAATCAAGGAATCAATCAAAGAGAGGCTAGGACAAACCCAAGGATGAGAAGCTCAACCTAGGTATTTGCACTTGAATCTTGTGGATTTAGGTACACTAAATCTTGTGCTACTATAATGAATGAACTAACGATTACGTATTAGAACAAACAATTAGCAATTGAAGATACAAGAAGAGTAAGGTGAAGCAACTTACAAATCTTCAAGCAAAATCATGAGCAATACATCACAAGCATTCAAGATAGAGATAAATAAATCTTACTTAAATTGAAATGGGTTTTTGTACAAGAATTCCTCCTTGAGCCAAATATATGAAGTTAGTTACTCATAATCAATGCTAGATTATGAGTAATAAGTGTTTTTCTCTCTACTTGACTAACCCTAATTTATCCTTGAAGAGGCTAAGAAGAGGGGAAAAAGAAGTTAGATGTTAGAAGTGATATTAGGTTAAGAGATGATATGCTCATTTAATACTCAGCAGCTCCGTACGGCCTGCTGTACGGCCGTACAGCTGCCCGTACGAAAACTCTGCTCCTTTGAACGGCCTGTTGAACGGCCGTACAGCTGCCCGTACGAGATAAACTCTTCAATATAATGCATTAAACACCTCCCGGCATCACGAGCTTGCATCTTCTAACTTCCCTCTTGAATAATCTTCGCTTTCAAGCCCAAAATAATCCATCTTTTCAACAATTAAGCATGAGGCACTGAAAGATGAAAAACATAACAAATATTAATAAAACAACATTCGAAACTAGCAAAAATGCAGAAGAATAAAAGACAAAACGTGTATAAAATACACGTTATCAAATCTTCCCCCACTTAAACTTTGCTAGTCCCGAGCAAACTAAAATTAACATAACCATATATTTCTAACTAGTACCACTTCCGTAGGTGATCACGGTTGCATTTGGCATATGCAACAAGCCCTTGGAACCCCTAGGTAGCCCTAGTGGACGAGTGAGGTCTCGTGAGGGTTTATAGATGATATACCCACAAAATCACAAAAATCACCAATAAACAAAAAACTAACAATACCTACTAATTAAGCTAACTACTACACTCACATGTCCGAGCCGTCTACTTGTAACTAAAATCAAACATATAGAGTTATTCACCTTGTCATCCACTAAAACGAGCTAACAACCAATTCAAGAATCAAGATAACACACCTTGTGCAAGATGTAACCAAGACATTAAAGATAGAATGAATGCACTTCAATCGTGAACACTAGACAAGATGATCACAAAGCATACATGGCCTCGCATTAAGAAGATGAAATTGTATAGTGAAAAATCTCACATCTCTCAATTATGTATCACACAAGTATGGGCTAGAGATTTCACTCAACTCCAAGTCTAAATGCATGCGCTCTACTTGACCTTGCATGTCCACCTAAATTCCGGATTGCACCAAAAACAAGGAATTCATAAAATGGGTTGTAATGAGGCTTGGGTGAAGGTGTGAAAATTTAAGTTCAAGGAAGGTGTAAAAGTCTCGCTAGTTGAGTCAAAAAGACGCTTGCTCGCTTCATCCACCAAATTCTCAAACTAAAGAATGTCTCCACTCATTTACAATTACAAAACACAACCACATTTACCAAGAAAATTGAAACAAAAATAAAGTACAAAGATTTATTGTTTTTTTTTCTTTTTTTTTTTACATCCCCTTTATTATTATTTTTTTTAGCAAAGGGGATGCATTACATATATACGGACTACAAAGAACTTTGAACCATATCAAAACATGCATATCACACTAGTTCCCACTTACAATAATTAGAATCCTTCCTCTTCACAACTTCTCCAAATTCACATGCTCATCAATCAATTCTTTCCAAGACTCAACTAGCTCAACTAGGTCGAGAGTGAAGTATTTGGCTATGACTCATGTATAAAAGGGGAGAGTGACGAAGAAAAATATGGATATAAGCTTCAAAGGGGTAACTAGGGATTATTTTCATGGTTCACAAGCTAAAAAGGTCAAAAAGGTTATCCTAAATAGAATTTCCTTATTATGGTGCATCCATGAATGAAGGTTTAATGCAAGCCCTAGAGCTACAAACACACATAAAGAGGGAGCAACACACAAGCAAAAGAATCATCGTTCAAGGCCTCACAAGGTTTAAGTTGTAATAACATCTTCTCGATTTGATTCCATGCATCCTAAGAGATAACCGTCATGTTCACAATTTATTTACAACAATCTAGACTTTTCATGCCATTTTAAGAGTGTGTGTGTGCAAAAGAGGTGCATCAATCTTATAGATTCACATCAAATTAATAATGCTAGACACGTAATAGGAGAAAACAAGACTACAAGCTCACAATGTCATAAATTTTACAAACAAGTAAACGAGCTTAATTTATGACAAAACTTATTTCCTAAATGCAAACAAAATGGACATCAAATGAAACAAAAGGGATTACTAATACTAGCTACACATATTATACAAGGATCAACATAAACAATCCTTCCCCCACTTAAAACATGGCATGTCCTCATGCATGACAATAAAAACGAAGTAGAGATATGAGTGAAAGAGAACTCCCCTAAAAATAAATAACAAGGACCGGGAACACCACTCATATTTGCCAAAATCCAACTCCGAAATTGCACGCCAAGAATTGAACTATCGCCACACACCACAATCAACCCCACGAAAATAACCAACAAGCCAAATCCACACCCTACAAAGCCCTGCAATACACTAATTAAGGACATAGAAATAATAAAAATATTTATTTATGTTTTTTTTAAAATAAAATAAAATAACATAAAATAACTAACCAATTAATAAAATAAAATAAAAATCAAATCAAATAAAAATCAAATCAAATTTAAAATTGAAATAATAATAAAAGCAAAAATCAAATTAAAAACTAAAATAAAATCAAAAATCAAATTTAAAAGTAAAACCAAAATAATATAATTACTTAGTTTAGAAATTAAAAACTAAAATCAAAATTAAAAAGAAATAAATTTTGGTTTTTTATTTTTTGGTTTTTTTTTAAAAAATAAATAAATAAAATGAAATAAAATAAAATAAATCACTAACCAATTAAAAATAAAATCAAAATAAAATAAATTTAAATTCATTTCTGAATTTATAAAAAAAATTAGTTTAGAAAATAAAAAAAAATTAAAATCAAAATTAAAATGAAAGAAGTAGTGAATAAAAGTAAATAAAACAAAATAAAATAAAATAAAACAAAAAGAACTAACCAATTAATAATAAAATCAAAAATAAAATTTAAAGTAAATATAAATTGATTCTTAAATTTATATAAGATAAAAATAAAAACTAAAATCAAAATTTACAAAGTGAGTAAAAGTAAACAAAACAAAAATAAAACAAAAAAAAGAAAAAAAGAAAACAAAAACTAAATAAAGAAAACAAAACAAAAAAAAAACAAAAAAAACAAAAGGGTGGGGGGGGTCGTGTTATTGGGGTGAAAGAAGATGTGATTCGAGGAGGCAGGTGGGGAAAGGCTGGCACGGGTGTCGCGCGTGGGGGGGAGAGAAATGGAGGCTGCGCTGGATTGTTGGAGTAGCACGGCTGTACAAACAAGTGGGTAGGGGCTGAAAATTTTCACTCATTTTGAACTACAACTTGGACAGAAGCTGAGAAAAATTGCACGGGCTGCTACACGGCTTGCTGCACGGCCTGCACCCCGTACAACAGCCCGTACGGACCTGAAATTTTACAAAAACTATTTTTTTTTTTTTACAGAAAATTCCCACAAATCCTTGAATGCTTGAATAAAATATTAATTCCTGAAAACATGAAACAAAAAACATCAAGGCACGAGTGGAACAAATCTTTAAAAAAATATAAAAGCTATAATTAACGATACTAAATATTATTGAGCGGGGCGTTATTATTAAATTTTTTTTTTTTTTGAAAATCTATTATAAAATTCATTAATCACACCACAAAAATACATATTTTTTTTTGGTTATTTTCTTAGAATTAAAATAGATGAAAAATGGAATCCCCACTCACTAATATTTAGATCAATCCTCAAATCCACAATATGAATAACACCCTACATAAATGCAAGAAATCTAAAACACGCATAAAAAATATATAAATACATACGTACCTTGGGTTGCCTCCCAAAAAGCGCTTTGTTTATTGTCGTTGGCTCGACTTATTTGTACAAGTATTATAACTAATGAGGTGAAAAAGAAAATAAATGCACATACCTACGAATCAATAATAAGAATAAGGTGTGCAAATATACCTTTGATCCATAAAAATATAAAAATATTTTTAGGACCTTCACATCTTCAAGAGACTTTGAAAAGGCAAAGTAGTTAGAAAAATCGTCAGAATAATCATTATAACTACGACTCAAAAACTCTTCCCAAATTGGATCCTTATAAACCCAAGCAAAAATTTCAACCTCATCAATCTTAAGCTCAAATTCCTTCTCAATTTTAATTGGACATTCATCAATTTTTATCTCATCTACCAATTCATTAAGCACAAAAGTATTTTCTAAATTTGGTAGATCCTCAACTGCATCCAATTCATCATCATTAAGCCTAGGGCAATCGTCAACTAAACAAGCAAATTCATCATGCACAACATTTTCATTAATTACAAAACAAGAATCGTGATTAGTAGGAGAATTGACCTCCTCTAATCGACTCACGGCTTCGGCTAGTTGGCTCATTTGCTTTTCTAAATTGGATATGCTTTGAGAAGTGTTCTTTTCCATTTGGGAATTGATCTTTTCCAAGTTGGATATACTTTGAAAAATGGTGTTTTGAAATTGGAGGTTGTTTGCCGCCATTTGCTTCATCATTTCTTCAAGTGATGACAATGTAGATGAAGAAGACCCTTGATGGTCTTGGGAATTATATTGCGGATCATAGCATCGATTTTCAAAAGCAAGTTGGAGGTTGTTTGCCGCCATTTGGTTTATCATCTCCTCTAATGATGATAAGGAAGATGAAGAAGACCCTTGATGGTCTTGGGAATTATATTGCGGATCATAACATTGGTTTTCACAAGCATATGAATAATCGATGCTGGGAGGGTAAGGAGCATAACATGGGTTTGTAGAATATAAAGAATTCACCTGATACGCATTAAAATTCTGAAAAGAATTAAAATCTTGATATCGTTCTTGATCATAGGTGAAATCTTGAGCGTTATTCCAACCAAAATAGTTATCCATCGTCTCCTGAAAGAGTTAGTTCATGTATATATCCAATAAACATGAAGACACACCAATAAAAAAAACAAAGAAAGAAAGAAAAAATTATATACAAAGATAAAATCTAAAATATAAGAAACAATTAACTCAAAATTAATATTGTTGCCTTCCCCGGCAGCGGCGCCAATTTGAAGGTAGTGTTTTTCGTAGTTCGTTCACAGGGAAGGACTCTCAATATTGATTTCGAGTATATTATCTCTTACAATCTAGAAGTGTGCAAATGGGGGGTTTTGAGTTTGGTTAAGGTGTTTTATCAAACACCTTGCATACAATAACTAAATTGCTACAAAAATACAACTAAGTTAATGGCTAATATCCAAATTTGCCAACACAACAACACAATGAGCAAATTAACAAGACAAGAGATATTTGACCCAAGGATTATGGATATTCAAGCACTTCAACCCCACAATAAGCAAATATATCCAACTTTACCTCACCAAGATAATTGGTGAAGCACACAATCACTTATTTCTCTTCTATTATAAACACTAATTTAGTGAAGCACATAAATTAGTTCTCTTGATACTAGCAACCAATAATGAAGCACTACCAATTTAACCAAATCAAGGAATCAATCAAAGAGAGGCTAGGACAAACCCAAGGATGAGAAGCTCAACCTAGGTATTTGCACTTGAATCTTGTGGATTTAGGTACACTAAATCTTGTGCTACTATAATGAATGAACTAACGATTACGTATTAGAACAAACAATTAGCAATTGAAGATACAAGAAGAGTAAGGTGAAGCAACTTACAAATCTTCAAGCAAAATCATGAGCAATACATCACAAGCATTCAAGATAGAGATAAATAAATCTTACTTAAATTGAAATGGGTTTTTGTACAAGAATTCCTCCTTGAGCCAAATATATGAAGTTAGTTACTCATAATCAATGCTAGATTATGAGTAATAAGTGTTTTTCTCTCTACTTGACTAACCCTAATTTATCCTTGAAGAGGCTAAGAAGAGGGGAAAAAGAAGTTAGATGTTAGAAGTGATATTAGGTTAAGAGATGATATGCTCATTTAATACTCAGCAGCTCCGTACGGCCTGCTGTACGGCCGTACAGCTGCCCGTACGAAAACTCTGCTCCTTTGAACGGCCTGTTGAACGGCCGTACAGCTGCCCGTACGAGATAAACTCTTCAATATAATGTATTAAACACCTCCCGGCATCACGAGCTTGCATCTTCTAACTTCCCTCTTGAATAATCTTCGCTTTCAAGCCCAAAATAATCCATCTTTTCAACAATTAAGCATGAGGCACTGAAAGATGAAAAACATAACAAATATTAATAAAACAACATTCGAAACTAGCAAAAATGCAGAAGAATAAAAGACAAAACATGTATAAAATACACGTTATCACCCAACGGCTCCGGTTGTCCCGGCTGCCAATCAGTCAAGCCGCCCAGCTCGGCTCCCACAATGTTTTTCAACCAAGGTTCCTTACACTAGCCACTTACACAATCTTGGATTAAACCGCTCTGTATTACTGTAAGTGGCGAAATAATATAAGTCAACCATAGTACTCTAGAACCCTAAAGATAACAGTAACATGTTCAAGAATCTATGAACTCCTGAGTGTTCCTATAATTTAATTTATGTTTTACCTATGTTGAGAGCCTAGTATCACCACCAAAGCTTGCAGGCAGCACCAAGTGAGAATGAAGGGCCATTCCGGTTATTTTTTCTTTGTTGCTTTGTGTTACTCTTCCTATTGAATGCTTTGCGTACTCTCACGTTTTGAGTATATTATTTGTGGTACTTCTTATTTGCCCTGTTTATTGCTAAATTCTCGTAGTCATTTGATAGCATTCAGAAGAGATCCATAACTCCTTTCGTAGAAGTTGAATAGGTTTAGAAATGTGTGTGATCATCAAAGGTTCTTTGCCAATCTTTTCAATTGCTTGTAATTCCTTGGTTTTATAGTTGGCGGAATTCTTTTCTTTGGCATTGTTGCAAAAATGTTAAGACTTGAATATATTAAATCAAATCAACAGGTTGGTTTAAGAAGTGACTATTTTATGTGCTACACATGAGAAATTTTGTGTGGGAGTCAACAACTTCAGGTGCTACCATTTCCATAACTTGGACAGAGTCGTTTTCTCAAAAGGGGCTCCTCCTTTTGGTGATGGTTTCTTCTACGAGAAAGTACAAGCTAAAGGAGTAGTTGTGTCTCTGTTTTGTATCTTCTTTTCCCCTGTTTTAGAACTTAGGTTAACATTTAATGTTTTGTCGGTTTTATGTTTTTAAATGTAACTTGAAATCATACGGAATCTAAATTTTTTGGAACGATATTCAAAAGACATGTTTCTTTGATATGTTGCTCTATTTGAATTTGGGAATTGGGAATTCGGTATACAGCCATTTGGATAGAAAGATGTGTTCGACTTGATTAGCAATTAGTTAAAATGTTCTTAATAGTACTCTGTTGTTTTACAAATTATTAGATCAGAGACGCTTCAAGTAAGAGTTACCAAGGGTCTGTGCATACATGACCTTGCACACTTTTGGCGAAAGCCTTTTAATAGTGTACTCATCTGAAATCGGTGCTGCTTTTTGGGTAATGAAGGAATATAATGTGAAAGTGTCTTGGACAAAATTATTCACGTTTAACGGTGAACTACCACGTTACACTCTTATAAAACTGCTTTGCATTTCTAAGAATGGTGATATAATGTTTTCATCTGCGTCGACCATAATAGTATACAATCCCAAGAATAACACTATAAAAAAGATGTTAGTTTTAGAATGTGACGAATACCTTTACATGGATACTTATGTTGAGAGCCTAGTTTTACAACCAAAGCTTGCAGGCAGCAACACGGCAGCACAAAGTGAAAAGATGACCCATCCTGGTTATACTTTAGTCTTTGTCGCTTTCTTTATACATATTTAATTTTAGCTAAGTTTGCTGCTTTATGTTACATACTGCTCTTATTTGTGGTACATTAAACTCTCTGTTGCTAAATTCTCACTGTCATTAGATAGTGCATTGCGAAGATATCACATTTTTAGGTGATATTGTATAGATTAACCTTTGGAAGTTAAGGGCTTATCTCTTGTCGTCCCAGGTCCTAAATTCGATTTTCACTCACCTTCGAGATTTGTTTGAACCGTTACACTTTTGTAAGGCATGTAAGCCTAATTATTCAAAAACCTTTGGAAGTTATTCCATATTTCAGTGATATTGCATAGATTAACCTGATATAAACAGCCAGCTAACATCATATTAGAAGACGTCCTCTAAATTGTTTGTTTCACATTTAGTCAGTAACGTTTAATTTAGATAGCACATAGATTAATTAATTTCTTTTATAACAGATAGGCAAACAGTAAACCTGCACTTAACACGGTTCACTATTGCCTATATTCTTTTTTAGCTATAGTGTATTTATCCTCGTGTGTATTGTTGCGACACTGATAACATTTTGAAATTTTAAATTGAATCAACAAGTTGCTTTAAGGAAAAGCAGCGATTGCAGTGGTACACATGAGAATTTCCGTGTTGGAATCAACATTGGCCATTTTCTTAACTTGGATGGAGTGTCTTCTCATAAAGGAATCCTCTTAGTATCCCCGCTTCTTTAACACAGTTGTTCCTCCTTTTGGTGAGGCCGTCTTGTAAAGGAGTAGCCGTCTCTCTCTCTCTCTCTCTCTCTCTCTCTTGCATATTCTTTTCCACTCTTTTAGAAATATTTTAGAATTTTTTATTTGTCGATATATGAGATGTTTTTGGATGTGGTTAATTAGACTCATTTAGATTTTGTACGGAATCTGAATTTTTTTTGATGATGTTTAAAAGACAAGTTGCTATGATTTGTTGCTCTGTTTGTGTTTTGGAACTAGTATAGTGTACTTATTTAAATATTAAGATGTGTCGAACTTGATTTGCAATCATGCTAAGTGTACGTATAAATGGCACTTTGTTGTTTTGCAATTATATGGACTATGATTTTACGCCATCAGGCCTAGAGTTTCTATGGACTGCTGTTTGTAGTTCGGCTGTATTGGTAGGTATAGATGACAAGCATCTTCTCTGATTTGTTGCTCTATACATGCATACATAAATTAGTGTTGTTCGGTTGGATCTTGTATGGATTTTTGTAAAGAATTGGGGTATGTATTGGCAGCTGATGCATCATGAAAATTATTAGGTTGTCACGGGCAGATCATTTTTCCGACGTTTTCTTGGGGTTGTATTGATATTTTGTCATGGTGTTAGTGTTGTTTCTTGTTCTAATATTTTGTGGCAGCACTGGAGATGCCACCATAATGGTTAGAAGTCCATTTTGAGAAGTTTTATTAAGGCAAAATGACGGGTTAAACAAAAGGTGCCTCATAGCCATTAAAATGTTACACAAATCATTAGAAAAATTGAAATCAATTGTCTTACTTAAAAATTAGGCTATAATCGAACTTGCTCTGTTTGAAACCAAGAGAGAGAAGAGTGAGGGATAGCTTGGAAAACCATAACCGAGGGGCCTGGCGGAGACCATAAAGGGCCTTGAGTAATTTGCACACTAGAGCAGGGGTTGTTGCATTGGCACACGAGTTGTTGACCTCGATTCTGCACCCAAAGTGGGTATATCCCGGTGGTAGCTTCATATACACTGCATCAGAGAGTTCTCCGTGAAAAAACGCATTTGATACATCCATTTGTAAACTATGCCACTCTTGAATGGCAGCCACAGCAAGTAAGGTACGGGCTGTAGTCATTTTCGCCACTAGGGCGAAGGTTTCTTTGTAATCCACTCGAAATTTCTGATGATTTCCCAAAATGACTAGCCGAGATTTGTAGCGTTCAATGCTACCATTGGGGAGGAATTTTGTTTTGAATAGCCATTTACATCCAATGGCAGTCTTTCCTGGAGGTAGCTCAGTAATAATCCATGTTAGATTATTTTCGAGAGCTTGAAGCTCCTCATTCATTGAGTTTACCCAGTGAGAGTGTTGAACTGCCTCTTTGAAGGAGTGAGGTTCCTGGATAGATGTGAGAGTAGTAAGGAAGCAGTGGAAACTAGGGGCGATAGAGGTGGTTACCATGTTGGCAATAGCCTTATAAGTATGATTGATGTGATAGTCCTTCTGCCATTGAGGTGGGTGATGTGCTCGAGTCGACTTTCAAGGCTCAATGGCAGGTACTTCAATGGCAGTAGGTGGTGTTGGTGGCGCTGTGTCATCAGGATAGATAGAATCAGAGAGGTAAAGATCATCATCAAATGTAGGAGCACTTGCACCAGAATTTGTTGGCATGGTGAGAGGCACAGACTGAAGATAACGTGAGTCTGTACCAAGCTGAAAGGGGAAGATTTCTTCACGAAATTTGACGTCTCTAGAGAAAAACTCGGTGTTGTTGACAAGGTTGAGTAATTTGTAGCCTTTCTTCAATGGAGGATAACCAAAAAATACACAGGGGAGCCCTCTTATATCAAATTTGTCATGAGGGACACTGGGATTATAGGCGAAAGCAAGACAACCAAAAACGCGGATATGATCATTGGTGGGTGGGACTTTGTAGAGGGCCTCATATGGCGTTTTATTCTGTAGAAGCGGCACAGGGAGTCTATTAATTAAGTGGACTGCCGTCAAGACGCAGTCACCCCAATGACGCAGAGGAATGTTGGACTGAAATTTTAGAGCCCGTGCAACTTCCAGAATAAATCTGTGTTTGCGTTCAACTCGCGCATTTTGTTGTGGCCTGTATGGGCATGATGTTTGATGGAGAATCCCATGTTCTACAAAGAACTGTTTGCACAGAGTATCATCGAATTCCAATGCATTATCTGAGCGAATAGACTTGACAGAGGCGTTGAAGTGGGTGAGAGCATAATTCAGAAAAGATTTTAATGTTTAAAGTGACGGGGACTTGTGAGATAGAAGATATAGCCAAGTGTATCGTGTATTGTCATCCACCAAAGTCAAGAAATACTTACAATTTCCTTGTGTGCAAGTTTTAAACGGGCCCCAAATGTCTATGTGCACTAGATCAAAGGGTGTAAGAGCATGTGATTCACTCTTTGGGAAAGGCAATTTAGTGAAGCGTGCTAAAGGACAAGTTATGCAAACAGTAGAGTATTGTGTAGTGACATTCAATAGACCAGGTATTTGTTTAATCTTAACCATAGGAGCATGGCCCAACCTTTGGTGCCAAAGGTCAGGACTAGGGGAAAGAGATTGCACAGTTAAAGCATAATGAGGAGTGTAATAGTAAAGACCATTTCTAGCATGCCCTACTCCCAAAACTGCATTGGTGGAATTATCAACAATATAACAGTGGTTGGGGTGAAATTGGACTTGACAGTTGTTATCTTTTATAAGTTTTTGAACAGAAAGAAGGTTGTGCTTAAAATTAGGAACACATAAAACACCCAAAAGATTTAAACCATTGGTCAAGGAAACAGTACCTATATGAGAGATAACAGTAGTGTCACCATTAGGTAGGTTAATCTTTGCTGAGCTGCTTCCAGAGGTAGTTTGACAAAGAATATTGAAGTGAGGAGTCATGTGGTCCGAAGCACCCGAGTCAATGATCCATTCACGAGTGTCACTTGTTGTGTTATTACAACAGATCATTCCAGAGAAATAGCAATCAGGATCATCATTTATTTCCGGTTGTTTGGTTGGGGTTACTTGAAGTTGAGGTACCAACTGAGCTAGTTGCTCGAGTTGTTGAGGTGTGAAGAGAACCCCTGGAGCAGTAGAAGCAGTGGCAGCCATCCTAGGCTGAGATGGTCTGTTGTTGAAGGACCCCTTTGACTGTGAGGAACCATAGTTGTTGGCAGGTCTATTTCTGCTCATAGTTTGATTGGATCGATGTTTAGGGTGCCACCTTGGATACCCGATAACCATCCAACATTTATCTTGAGAATGACCCTTTACTTTGCAGGCTGAGCAAGTGACAGATTTGTCCATGGGAGCGCCTCCAGTTTTGCTGTACATTGCAGCCAGCTCATTGCAGTCGAAAATGAAAGTTAAAAGGGAGAGGAATTTTGGTGAAGTGGATGTAGGGATAGAGATGAAATTTGGTGAAGTGGTTTGTTTAAATGAAATTTGGCAAAATATTTGAATTTTTTAGTTTGGGCTCCATTTTTAAAATTTTCGTGAAATCAAGGCTTATTTCCGACCGATATATGGTCGGTTATGAGTTTGATCAAAATTTTGAATTTTTCATTTGGGCGGTATTTTCGAAAAAAAATTAGTTTGGGCTCCATTTTTAAAATTTTGTGAAATCATGGCTTATTTCCGACCGATATGTGGTCGGTTATGAGTTTGATCAAAAATTTGAATTTTTCATTTGGGCGGTATTTTCGAAATTTAGAAATTTGCATAACCGACCACCTAAAACCAACCGTAGTGGTATTGGTCGGTTTTAGATGACGTGTCACAGAGACCGAAAATGTGAGTCAGCAAAATGGGTCCGAGTCCGCACCGGTCAGTTTTAGATGGTCGGTTTTATCATAAAACCGACTACCTACGACAGCGGTCGGTTATAACCATTGAATTTGTGACGGTCGGTTTAAAGTTGTTTATGTCAACAAGGCTTTGACAAGCATTTTATGAACTAGTTGATAGTTGATACCGGATCAATTTTTGTTTTCGATACTTCTCATTTTGTGTGGTATTGTATTCATGAAACAAATAAGTTTTTTTTTCGTGTTATTATTTATTTAAATTTAAAATTATAAAATTTATTCATAAATAGAAATTTTTTATCATTAATTTTAAATTTCAGGGAGAAGTTGGCAAAAAAGTTGATGGCGACAAAAATTGTCCCAAAATTTTTAAATTTTTTTATAGATTGAAAAAATAATGTCTATCAAAATCTATCATATATAATTACAATGTAAAAATAAATAAATTACTGATTAAGATCACGTTTGCTGATATTATGTCTTAAATTTTTAGAAAAAGTACTAAAAATATAAATCATGACCTCATAAAATCTTAAACAAATTTCTATAAAAAAAGTATGGAAAATCGAAAAAAGTATGTCACAAGTGACCCTATATAAAATAGGACCCGGCACGATGAGATTTTTCCTTACCCTACCATTACACCTCAAAATATTGTTCTTGTAAAATAATATGACATCTCACGAAGAAAACACGAACCCTGCTAACCCTCGCCTCCCTGAAGATTTGATAATCTCTGAAATTTTTTCAAGACTTCCCGCTGAGTCTGTCGTGGATTTGAAAGATGAATTTATACATTATGATTTGAAGTCATGGGAGTCTTTAATTTCTAGTCCTGAGTTCGCCAAAACTCACCTCTCCAAATCGACTAATGACCCTGGCTTAACAAACCACTGTTTGCTTTTATTCACTTGGCCTTTTGTAAAGCAGGCTAATATCCCGGAAATGAAGCTTTCGAGTTGTTCCGTAAATGCACTGCTTAATGATCATGAGACAGTTCCTGAGACTGTTGAGAAATACCATCCAGCTGGGGATGACAACATTCGTGTAGTAGGTTATTGTAATGGCCTGTTTTGTGTGGCTTCTCGCTTGAAACGTGGTGAACAAATATTCTTGTGGAACCCGTTGGGATCATATAGAAGATTGCCTAAACATGAACATGAGCATAGAGCGCATGGGTTTTGCTATGATGAATCGAATGATGATTATAAAGTGTTTGCATTCTCTCATCCTGATGATGAATATAAATATAATGTGTCAGTTTATAGCTCAAAATCTGGTTGTTGGAGAATCATTGGAGAATATTACTTTGGGCAAATAGATGGTCGGGGGAGTTTTGCAAATGGAGCGATGCACTCGCTTGTAAGAAGAAACACGGAACCACATATTATTGTTTCTATTGATATAAAAACAGAGACTTATCGAGAAATTCCACTGCCACCAAAAGGAGAACATGGATGACCTCATAGAACATTGGACACTTTCGGTGAAAGCCTTTCTGTACTGTATTTTTTTGAAACCCATGCTAATTTTTGGGTAATGAAGGAATGTGGCGTGGAAGAGTCTTGGACAAAATTGTTCACCATCCCACCATGTTACCTTTGGATTAAACCGCTCTGTATTTCTTCTGTCAGTGGTGAACTAATACTGTTATCTGGGTCAACTATAGTGAAATTTAGTAGCACAATATGTTGGACTGTTCGAGTAAATGAGACTGTCTCAATTGAGAATGAGAATGTCTCTTTTGCAAATGAGACTGTCTCTTTTGTGAATGAGACTGTCTCTTTTGTCTAACAGAATATAACTGCAGAAATTAAACAACAGAATAAACAATAACAACACCAGGAATTTTCACTTGGTTCGGCCCCTATCTTCGTCTATGGCCTACATCCAAGTCCCTATGCCAACTAGCACAGAGATTATATTATTATCACAATAATATAAAGCTTACAGTTTTCTCGATTACAAATTTAAAGCCCCTTGGAAGAACCCTTCCCTTTGACACGGCTGTCACCTATCAAACCTGCTACCTTGGAAGAACCCATCCCCTTGACACACCTGTCACCTAGCAAACCTGCTACCTAGCCCACTGGCTACCTTGGCTTATGATTTGTAATCCAAGCTAACTGCCACAACCCGGCACAAGTGATAATCAAAGTTTGTAACAAGATGAGTACAGCTTCTAAACAAGATGAATATGAACTTTGTATGTCTTGTGTATAGAAGTTGTATGGCAGAGAATGGATAGCTCGGTTCTTGCGCTGCCTTCAAGTGGAGCTGAATCGGATATATAGAATGGATAGCTCGGGCTCTCACAGCTTCAAGTAGGGGTGAGTCGTATATATAGTGAATTTGATGATATAGCCGTTGTAGTTGAATTCACTCTTCAAGACTTTGCCGTTAGAATCTGACTTATGAAGATATAGCCGTTGAGGTTCATTCTTGAGCATATAGTTGATGAATCTTGACTAATAAAGATATTCTCTGTTAAAGCACTAAGCAACTGATAAAGAATAAATCAATTAGATGCATATTTATTCTATTAGAAAATGTCAGAGAATATGGCTTATACACACGGCATGGCTAAAGTTATTGACTAAAGAGAATGTAGTTGTTAAAGCACAAAACACCATAAAGCACAAAGCATATTTATTCTTTTAGAAAGTGGGTGTCATATTGATTCCTTTAGAAAGTGGGTGACACTTTAGGAATAAAGTGATAGATAAAGCTAAAGAATCTTGACTATTCCATTTGAATAAATTAGTGATTAAAAGACAATCATATCTTATTCCTAAAGTGTATTACCTGGAAAGAAGTAATCATCAGATTATACTAAAAATAAACACCAAGCACTATGAAATCAATTAATCCAAATATAATTCAGAGCATCATCTTAAAACCTGTGTAGTAACATATAGTACTCTACAACCCTAAAGATACCACGTTCAAGGATCTGTTAACTCCTGAGTGTTCCCATGATACAGTTTATGTGTATACCTATGTTGAGAACCTAGTTTTACCACCAAAGCTTGCAGGCAGCACAAACTGAAAATGAAGGTCGATTCCGGTTTTTTTTTTCTTTGTTGCTTTGTGTTACTCTTCCTATAGAATGCTTTGGTACTCTCACTTTTTTAGTATATTATTTGCGATACATCTTATTTGCACTTTTTATTTGCTAAATTCATTTAGTCATTTGATAGCATTAGGAAGAGATCCTAACTCCTGTTTTATAAGTTTAGAATCAAGTAAGGGAAATATGAAAGTTTGTAACTTTGTATGTGTGTCATCATCAGCCAATCAGCCAATCTTTTCTTTTGTTTGCAATTTCCTTGGTTGTACTGTTGGCGGAATTCTTTTCTTTAGCTGCGATGTGTGTTTTTTGTACTCATTTGTATTGTTGCAAAAATGTTAAGACTTGATTATGATTAATCAAATCAACGGGTTGGTTTAAGAGGAATCGACTATTTGCAGTGTTACACACCGAAATTTTGTGTCGGAGTCAACTTCCGGTGCTGCCATTTCCATGACTTGGACAGAGTTGTCTTCTCAAAAAGGGCTCCTCCTATTATACCTACCTCTTCAACACAATTGCTCCTCCTTTTGGTGACGGTTTTTTGTAAGAGCAAGTCCGAGCTAAAGAAGTAGTTGTGTCTCTGTTTTGTATCTTCTTTTCCACTGTTTTAAAACTAGGTTAAAATTTAATGATTTGTCGCTGTGATGTTTTTAAATGTTATTTTAATGGTACTGAATCTGATTTTTTTTAATGATATTAAAAAAGACATTCTTCTTTAATATGTTGCTCTATTTGTTAAATTTATTTGTCTCTATTTGCATGGCCTCTGGAACAGAGTTTTCATTGTGGAACCCTGCTACTGGTCAAGCAAAGGAAATTAATTTTCCGAATCATGATTGTAAGAAATGTAAACACCTTCTTGGATTTAGTTGGGATCCTCTGGGAGACGAATATAAGGTGGTGATAGTGTGCTATGTTTTGAGATATTCTTCGAATTCTTCCAAGCATCTTTATATTTACTCTTGTAGGTCTGATTGTTGGACTCGACTGGTTGTCCCTAAAATAGTGGCGCGTGATGGAGGTTGGATGGAATCCAGTTTAGAAATGGCTCCATCTACTATTGTGAAAGGACTCCCGTATTGGAGTCGTGTTACAAGCTATTTAGGAAACCGCATGCATGTATTTGCAAAAGATGAGTTGAGGTTGTTACCTATTTTAGATTTTGATAATTTCAGTCATTGCAAATTCGATCTTGTCAATATCAAGGACGGTCTTGTTGGGATGGTGTACAAGGGTAATTGTCGAGATAGTTTAGTAGATATGTATTCTTTTGACACGGAAACTGATAGTGGTGTTTGGAGTAAGATGTACGCTATTGGACCCTTAAATTTACGCAACAAATATAGCAGGTTGTCAAAGTGTTTTAATTGGGGTGGTGAAATTTTGATTGTCGACAAGGGCCATTTATGTTTTTATAAGTGATCCCGAAACAACAGAAATTAAGTTTATTAGGAGCAGCCAAATTGTCTTAAGGAGTTGTTATAGTTACATGCCTAGTTTGGTTTTGTCGAGGGAATGGAGTCAATGATGGTGCTTCCTTTTCAAGAAATGGAGTTAAAGAACTTGGCTAAAGTATTCAGTAATTTGGTTGAAAGCTCTGGCATTCCTATGAGTGATTCATCTTCTTCTTCGGGTACGTTAGCTAAATGTTCGCATATTGAAGTACTTGATGTGCTTGTCATGGTTGTTAAGAAACTTACTTTGTATGCCTCTGTTGGACAGATTTTGGTTCAGATTCGGATTCAAGTTCAGGGACTTCCGGAAGTGACTCCGACTCCGATGCAGAGCCAAATTCAGATTCAGGGACTTCTTCAGGTAATGAATCTGATTCGAAGCAGCTATGCATGCAGCATCTTCTTGTATATTTGCTACAACTTTGTATATTGACTTGATATGAATGTGATCAACTTAGGAATTTTTTTGCATGCCTTTATTGAACAGATTCAAGGACTTCTACTTCAGAAAGTGACTCTGATGCAGATACTGATTAAGACTCTGATGCAGGGACAGATTCGGATTCGGGGACTTCTCCAGGTAGTGATTCCAATTGATGGAAAGCACAACCAGAATATTTATATTTGATCAGGAGGCAATGCTTTTAGAGCATTCGTGGATGCTGCAGAAAGGGGGCAGGGGGCACCTATCCTCGATTTTGTATTTAATATTAACTGTTGTAAACATTAACAGTAACTGAGACCACCGCATCATTTTATAGTTAGTCAAGAATTTTGAAAACTTCGACAGAAATAAAAGTAGCTAAGATTGGTTCGACATAAATCATAGTTACTCTTACCCTCATTCCTTATTATTTGTTGATTACTTTGCTTCCTCATTGTTTCGGAAGTCTGAATCACAATTATTCTCTAATTTGTCTTTATTTTTGGGTTTGTTGGAGGCCCATCAGTCCACTGGGCCTATTGGAAAGCCCATCACTGTACACTCAACAGAATCCAAGACATAGAGATCCTTTGATCTAGGATCCCATAAAGTTGCTCATTGGATCCTATCGGCACCTTCGGTGAGATGGTCAAGGTACTTGAGTATTAAGCCATCACTCATATATTATTCTCTTTTCCATCTCAGTGGACCCCCGCCGAATGCTATAAAACAGAGAGAAGCTCAACAAACAAAGGACATCTAATTCATCACCACCTCAAGTAACTCTTAACACAAACTCTTTACGTTCATATTTCTCTAAAAGAACCAGAATACTTACTCTTACGCCGGAGGTGAATCGGGGGTCAACGCCCTCGCATTCTTTTATCTTGCAGGTCAAACCGAAGGAGGCATTCGCATAAATCTGGTTCCAACATTTGGCGCCGTCTGTGGGAACGTAGAGATACATTTGTGTTGAGATTTATCAGCAGCTATGACGATCGAAGAAACACCTGGAGTAGAAGCAAGCACCGTAGCAGGGGACAGTCCCATCGTTCCTATTGCCCAGAAAACTCCGACCCAACGGACTACTCCTGTCATCCGAAGGGCATTAAATTTTAACGAAGAAGGAGACATACCTTCCCCCGACGAACAACAAGAGATGTTAAGAAAATGGCGAGAGCAGCAAAAAGCAAAGCAGAAGGAGATGGAGAAAGAAAAAAACGATAAAGAAGAAAGGTCAGCCATACAGAAGAAGGCCGATCAGTTGAGATTAGAGGCCTTAAGGCTTCGGAGAGAAGAGATTGAGTTGCAAGAGAAGGTGCTTCGTGAGGCCCTAGGAACCGAAGAGCCGAAAGCTGGGGACGAAAAAAAAAAGGAGCAGAAACGATGAAGACGAGTCCTGGAACTCTGAGTCGTAATCTAAAAGAACCAAATCCAAAATAGCCGACTCTTCGGATTCCGAAGAAGAAGGTCCTCACACGGACGACCGAATCCGAAGGCTGGAAAAAGTTATGTTTGGAGAAAAGAAGATGAACCACGAACCTGTGGTGACCGAAGATATAGAACAATACCGACCTCCACCAGGAAGGCAATTTCCGAAGATGAACGAATTCAATGGAAAGGGCGATCCCGAAGACCACTACGAAAAGTACGAATCCCTCATGACTGGTATGGGGCACTGTGACGTCATGTTGTGCAAAATGTTTAAGACCTATCTGAAAGGATCAGCGTCCATGTGGTATCGATCGTTGAGGCCAAGATCGATCGGTTCGTACGGACAAATCAAAAGAAAATTCTTAAGGCACTATTCTCATATGTGCCGAAGAGAAAAAGATACGGAAGCCCTCATTCACTGTAGACAAAAGCCGAACGAAGAGTTGGGGGATTACATGGCCAGATTCAAAGAGGAAGCTGGAATGGTGACAAACTTGGACAAAATCAAGGCAGCTGGATTCCTTTCGGCAGGCCTCGACCCAATTAAAAGTAAGAAACTTCGATCTTCTCTTTACGATGTACCCCCAAAGTCCCGATCTTCTCTTTACGATGTACCCCCAAAGTCCCTAAACGATATATACTTGAGGGGAGAGGCTATCAGAAGGAAGATGGAATCTATCGGAGGATACAAGGATAAGAAAAACGATAGAGACGAAAGAAGGGATGATAGAAGAGATGACCGAAGGGATCGTGAGAATATCAGGAGCAGGCCGAACGACTCAAGGCCTAATAAGAGGTTCGAACAAAAAAGGAATCAGGATCATCCTGTGTTCACACCACTGAACACCCCTATCTCAAAAATTCTCCATGAAATAAAAGGCAAGCCTGGATTCGTTCGTCCACCCAGTTTAAAAGCTCCCGAATACCAAAGAAATTGAAACAAGTTTTGTGACTTCCATCGGAACAAAGGCCACAACACCGATGAATGCTACCACCTAAAGAAACTGATAGAAAAGATGATCAAGGAAGGGGATCTAGCCCAATTTATCGGAGATCCGAAAGACAAACCAAGCAACAAAGAAAATAAAAAAGAACCCGAAGGGCCTGAGAAGTACAGAGGCGAGGTCCGAACGATCTCCGTAGGCACTATACTCGATCGGGACAACAAGACAGCCCGAAAGAAATATGCCAGGCAGATCTACAACCTCTATCAATCAAGTTCAGCCAGGCAACCACTACCATATCTTTCACCGAAGACGACTTCGAAGACGTAATCTGGCCGCACGAAGACCCGTTGGTCATCAATCCAGTCATCGGAGAAAATAAAGTCTGGAGAGTATTAGTAGATGAAGGAAGTTCTGTAAACATTCTATACCATTGCACATACTGCAAGATGAATCTGGGAGGGGAACAATTGGAGCCCTGTCATGAGGCACCGTTGTATGGTTTCGGTAACCAACCTGTACCGATCGAAGGAACAATTACACTATCCGTCTTACTGGGAAAATCGCCATACACGGTGATGAAAGAAACAAAGTTCTATGTGGTTCGGGTTGACAGTCCGTACAATGGAATCCTTGGAAGACCAACGTTATCTTTATTTCAAGCTGTGTCCTCCATCCCCCATCTAAAGTTAAAATTTCCAACCGAACATGGGGTCGGAGAAATGAGAGATGACCAAAAGGCCGCCCGAATAATCATGTTGGAAGACATGGAAAAAGACAAAGACGTAGAGATGACCGAAGCTTGCAAAAGAAAGAGGAAAGAGAACGATAATGGGATCGGCCATCAACTGTTAAACATTGAGTTGGAAAAATTTGGAGTCGACCTGTCTAATCCGATCGCCGAACCAGCAACCGAAACCAAAGAGTTAGAACTTTATGTGGGCCAATCAGGAAAAATGATCCAGATAGGCAAGAACATAGATCCCGAGCTGAAGGCAAGAGTTATCAAGGTCATTAGGGAATTCCATGACGTATTCGCCTGGAATCCCGAAGACATGCCAGGTTTAGACCCATCGGTCGCCAAACATTGCCTCAACGTAAAAACCGATGCCCAACCTATGAAGCAAAAGAAGCGAAATTTCGCTATGGAAAGGCAAAAGGTGATTCAGACCGAAGTTGAAAAGCTTCTGGAAGCTAAATTCATTAAAGAAATAGACTACCCCGATTGGCTGGCACCTATGCCTACATCAAAATGCCCTTCGGACTGAAGAATGCGAGGGCAACTTTCCAAAAAATGATCAACAAGGTCTTCAAAGCACAAATAGGTCGAAACATGGAATGTTACTTAGACGACATGATCGTCAAGTCTCTCTTCAAAGATCATGCCGAAGACCTGAGAGAATGCTTTGAGACACTCAGAAAGAACAACATGAGAATCAACCCGAACAAATGCACGTTCGGAGTCAATAGCGAAAAATTTCTAGGCTATATGGTCAACGCCCGTGGAATCGAGGCGAATCCAGAAAAAATTAAAGCAGTTATTGACATGGAAGCACCGAAGACAATAAGAGACATTCAGAAACTGACCGGATGAATGGCAGCCCTTAGGAGGTTCATTTCTCGATCAGCCGAAAAAGCCCTACCATTTTTTGAAGTGTTTCGGGGATCAAAAAGTTTCGAGTGGGGACCGACCTGCCAAAAGGCGTTTGAAGAACTGAAGGATTATCTAGTGAAAACTCCACTCTTAATGAGACCGATCCCGAACGAAACTCTTCAGCTATATCTGGCAGTGAACGACCGAACACTGGGGGCAGTATTGGTAAAACAGCATGAAGGGAACCAACATCCAGTGTTCTACGTCTCTCACATACTAAAAGATGAAGAAACAAGATATCCCAATGCGGAAAAATTTGCTTATGACTAGTAATGGCCTCAAGAACGCTACGACACTACTTCAAAGGCAGAACGATTCAAATCGTGACCGATCAACCCCTAAAGAAAATTATGCGGAGACCTGAAGCTTCGGGCAGGGTAGTAGCCTGGTCAGTCGAGTTGGGAGAATATGATTTGGAATTCGTTCCAAGAACAACAATCAAAGCTCAAGCCCTTGCCCACTTCATAACAGAATGTTCTTTCTCCGGACCGAAGGACTTAACCCCAGAGGAACAACTGATTCATTCGCCCGGAAAATGGAATCTCTTCGTAGATGGTTCAGTGGCCAGATCGAAAAGCGGAGCGGGCCTCATTCTAACCAGTCCCGAAGGCTTTGAGATATGTCAAGCGATCAGATTCACTTTCGTGTTGACTAATAACGAATCCGAATACGAAGCGCTGTTAGCGGGTAGATTTGGAAAAAGGTTTGGAAGTAAGGCACTTAAGAATTTTCAGTGATTCCATGTTAGTCGTCAAACAGTTTTCAGGAGAATACGGACAAAAAGATCCCCGAACGAAGGCCTATGCCGTGAAAGTACGCGAGAAATCAATGTTGTTTGAATCGTTCGAGCTGAGCCAGATAGCTAGGGAAAACAACAGTCGAGCCGATGCCTTATCAAGGCTGGCTTCGGCGGAAACCCAAAACCTCACAGGATCGATTTACCTGACTGAAGTAAAGACGCCTTCGATCGACAAAAAACAATGCCTGGAGATACATCAAGAAGTTAATTGGATGACACCCATCAGAGCTTTTCTAGAAAAAGATACCCTTCCGATAGACAAGAAACAAGCCCAAAAGATCAAACATCGATCGGCCAGTTACACCATCATTGAAGGAAGACTATTCAGAAGATTAGCCACTCAGCCATTACTCTGATGCCTAGACCCTACCGAACAAAGGATGGCATTAGAAAGTATTCACGAAGTCATTTGTGTCGAACACCTTGTCGGCCGATCACTCGCCTTTAAAATCTTAAGGCAAGGATTCTATTGGCCAACAATAAGGGAGGATGCTTCAGAATATGCGAAAAAATGCAGACAATGCCAATTATTCAGTAACGTCCCGAAGCAACCACCTGAAGAAATGACATCGATACTCAACCCAATTCCTTTCGCTATGTGGGCCGTAGACATCGTGGGCATTCTACCGACCAGCACTAAACAAGCAAAATAATGCATCGTAGCCATCGATTACATGACCAAATGGGTAGAAGCAAGACCCCTCTCAGCCATCACCGAAGAAGCTGCGAAAAAATTCATGTTGGAACAAGTAATTCTACGGTTCGGCATCCCGATGATATGTGTATCTGATAATGGGACACAATTTATCGGAAGCAAATTCAGGAGGTTCTTATTCGAATTTGGAATTCAGCAGAGATTCAGCTCAGTTGGACACCCTCAAGGAAATGGGGCGATCGAAGCGGCTAACAAAATCATTTTCGATGGAATCAAGAAAAGGCTGGGAGACTCTAAAGGACTTTGGGCCGAAGAATTACCATATGTCCTATGGGCTTATCGAACAACTCCAAGATCATCGACTAGAGAGACTCCATTCAAACTTGCCTTCGGTACTGATGCTTTGATGCCTACAGAAGTTGGCCTAGAGTCTTATCGGACCCAGGTGTTTAATATAGAAACAAATGAATTCGGACTCCAAGCAAACATAGATCTTCTCGAAGAAGAAAGAGAAATGGCCTATCAAAGGAATCTAAGGTACCAACTTCAAGCAGCCCAATATTATGATTCAGGAATAAAGAAAAGATTTTTTCATGTGGGAGACTTGGTCCTTCGGGAACTAGCTACTTCAATGCCGACCAAACAAGGCAAACTGATGCCAAATTGGGAAGGTCCATACACGGTAATAGAGGTGGTTCGTCCAGGCACATACAAACTAGCTCATTCGGACGGAAGTCTTATCAAAAACACATGGCATGCATCTCGCCTTCGTCGTTTCTACCAGTAAGATCTTTCCATACTGTTTGTACATAAAACCAAGTATAAGGAACCCATGTTTGGGACCGACCGAATAAAACATGCGTTCTTACATTTGTTTTAGTATTTAAGCTATTTTGACATGATTAAGGCAGGGAGGAAATACCTTTCAGAGCAAAGCCTTAATCATTTAAAAACTCCCTCAAATACTAAGGGACAACTAGACTACGATTGAAGATGCTATCGCCAGGCCAAAGCCCAAGATGCATATTATGCTAGGCCGAAGCCAAAGAAAAATCTACGCCAGGCCGAAGCCCAAGACGCATATTATGCTAGGCCGAAGCCAAAGAAAAATCTACACCAGGCCGAAGCCCAAGATGCATTTTATGCTAGGCCGAAGCCGAATCTACGCCAGGCCGAAGCCCAAGATGCAAAGGAAAAATCCATGCTAGGCTGAAGCCAAAGATGCGTATTACGCTAGGCCAAAGCCGAAGATGCAAAGGAAAAATCCATGTTAGGCCAAAGCCAAAACTACATAACGCCAGGCCGAAGCCAAAAATACATATTATTGGCCAAAGCCGAAGACGCACAAAAAAGTAAAGAAAAATCCAAGGCAAGCCTAAGATGCATAATAATCAATATGATAGGTCGAAGCCAAAAATGCATATCATGCTAGGCCGAAACCCAAGATACATATTAATTAACATGCTTAGGCAAAATAAAAGCCAAAGACGCATAAAGACGAATGAAAATTTACACTAAGGCTGAAAAAACCCAAAGATACGTAAAAATTTTACTAAGGCAAATAAAGCCCGAAGGCACCAATTCAGAGCCCGAAGGCAAATATCAATTACAAAAGCCCGAAGGCCATCAAAATAAAAGGAAAGTACAAAAGCTATTCAGCAGAAGGATCATCAGAAAGCGGTTCATCTTCTCCCGAAGAAACTGCCTTTTCTTCATCACGCTTCTCCCTGCCGACTGGATCTGTCATACCCATCTCGGCATCAATCATTGGAGTATGATCATAACCAAGTTCATGTGCCTTTATCATGGCATCATCATAGCCCATCTGGTAGCATCGTTCTTCTGTCAGAAGAAGCTACTTGTTCAACTTTCGGGCACTCTTCCTTGCTTGCCTGAGCTGGTTATTCCTCCATTCTATACGTTTTGAGGAAGATGACTTCAACCTCTCCAGCTCCTCCTTGAGGGCATCCCTCTCAGACTTTATAACTTCAGCTTGGCCTGTAACCCTCTCCAGTTCGGCAGCAGAATTCCGAAGGTCCTCTTCGGCCTTGACCGCCCTGACCTCCAGCTGATCAACCTGCTTCAGTCGGGTTCACATTCCTTATACCCGTTCGGTCACCATAGCCGACCAGGCGGTGCCCTGAAAACAAACATCAGAAAACGTTAAAAATATCTAAGTCAAATAAACATAGATGAAAGAGAGGAAACATACCATAGACAGAAGGGTCATCATCTCAGTGCAAGCTTGAACATCATCAACGCTTGCAATCATCGGTCGATCAGCCGGAAGAATGAGACCACGACAAAGGTCGGGACCCACATTTCTGGCTGAAGGAGGAACTGGAAAAATTATCTGGTCATCTTCCAAAACCCCCCACTGAGGAGAATACACTCTCAACTCTACGTTCGCCGACCGATGACGCTTCTTCGGATCGATCGGAGCACTTTGATCAGCTTCCTCCGAAGCAATTTCCCCAGGAACCGAAGAAGGGGGAGGAGTAATGACCAGACTCTTTTCCCTTTGATCGGGAATCGATGTTTCCACTCCTTCTATCTGCTTAGGAACATTCCCTTCGGCAGCCAGAACAGCAGCAGCACGATCAACCGCCTTCTTCCTTTTTCGATCCATAATCTCCTCTCGAGATGTCACTACACAAGACAAGTAAATAACATTAAATACAGACTGAAATAGTAAAAAAGATGCAGAAGAACACAAGCTATCATATTATCAGATAATAAAATGCAGTATGTAAAAGGTATTAGCAGAACGAAAAATACCAGTACCCCAAAGACCGAGCAACCAGTCTTCATCCCTACTATCCTCTAAGGGAACTTTGTCCATAACAAGCTCAATCAGAAGAAACGAAGACCCATTTAACATGGGTATCCCTATTGCTTGAATTCGTAAAAGACCAGTCGGCTCTGCCCACTCGACGAGCAATGTTATAAAAACCGTTACTCTTTGAATTCCTCCGAAATTCGTAATGATGCCAAAAAAGAGACATCCTCGGAACCACTTTACACGCCATACATCGGGCCTGAAAAGTATTTATTTGGATGAAACTGTTCGGATCTAACTGCCCGATGGCAATACCCGTCTGCTTCAGCACAATCTTCAGAATATGCAGCATCGGCAACCGAAGCCCACATTTGAACGCCGCTTCAGAAACGCCCGTCGCGAGCCCTCCCCCATAAGCAGCAGCAACCGGAGGATTTTTCCAGATCCTATCCCCCTCTCGCGGAACGAAGAAATACCACGCTTGGGTAAACAAGCAATAAGACGAAGCTAAATTCTCAACAGAGTCTTCGGTCAGCCGCGATCGATGATTGGCGGCTGGATACACTCTGGCATCGCTAAAAGGCGAAACGACCGGAGGATCTACGCGTTCGTTTGACCGATCCATATCCCTGCATTCGGAAATGTAGAGATTAGCCATGTACTCGAACAAAAAAGAAAAATAATTAGAAGGAAGGAAAGATCGAGTACAGTGGGCTAGGACCGGCCAAGAAAAAGGACCCTAAAGACACAACAATTCAGACTTAAAGCAATCCGAAAGGGATTCAACAAATTAGAAAAGAAGGACATTTCTTCCCTAAACAATCTACAAGCCCCAAAACAAGAAAGTACACAGAACTCTAACGGAGAAAAGGGACATCACTGTGCATATTTCTTATCCAAAAAACAACAGATACATATACTTACAATTGCATACAGATACATACAAAAAGAGCACACTCGATAATAAAAGGATACAGCATACGATGAAAAAGAGGACGGAAACTTACTTTATAAGATTGAGTTCTCGAGGATAATATCGTCGAAGATGGGAAGACACCGGAATTGGAAAACCAGGACTTTCGGGAGATGAAGTTACGTTTCCAATCGCCTTTTGAAGAGAAGTTCTTAATCTTGTGAATAGAAGTGTACATAAAGTAAAAGATACAGGTTTAAAAAGGACGCTATGAATTGAGGGAAAGACTTTTCGAATTCAGCGGTTAAGATCATGGCGTGAATCTCGGAAAGTGACAACTGTCATCATTAAAGAGGACACAACTTCCCATAAATCACCTCGACCTTGTCCATCGGAATCCTTATCCAAAAAAGGCGCTCGAAGGGAATATTCCGAAGCCCGATTCGGATTTTAAATATTCGGTCTTCAAATAAAACCAAACAAGCAACCGAAGAGTATTTTCCGAAGACGATCCAAACTTTAGTCTTCGTCCTGAAGACAATTCCAAAGGAAGCCTAGGGACATGTTGGAGGCCCATCAGTCCACTGGGCCTATTTGAAAGCCCATCACTGTACACTCAACAAAATCCAAGACATAGAGATCCTTTGATCTAGGATCCCATAAAGTTGCTCATTGGATCCTATCGGCACCTTCGGTGAGATGGTCAAGGTATTTGAGTATTAAGCCATCACTCATATATTATTCTCTTTTCCATTTTAATGGACCCCCGTCGAATGCTATAAAACGGAGAGAAGCTCAACAAACAAAGGACATCTAATTCATCACCACCTCAAGTAACTCTTAACACAAACTCTTTACGTTCATATTTCTCTAAAAGAACCAGAATACTTACTCTTACGCCGGAGGTGAATCGGGGGTCAACGCCCTCGCATTCTTTTATCTTGCAGGTCAAACCGAAGGAGGCATTCGGATAAATCTGGTTCCAACAGGGTTAAACTCAATTACAAGCTAGAAAAACACACTCATGCACACACCTCTCTGCATAAAGACTCAACATTCCACCTCTTGTTACTAAAGCCTAAAGGTGAGGGGTATCAGTAGGAGAAGCCTCTTATCGAAAACTATTGTACCTACTCACCTCACTTTCAATATAATCAGGGGTTAGAAAGTAGTGATAAGTTATCAAATGTATAATAGGCAATAGCTTGCTTGATTCTGATCTTACACCCAAAATTTCGGATTTCGGTTTGGCTAGCTAGCCAAACTTTACGATGATAAAAGGACTCCTATAAGTACCCCGTGTTTCAGGAACAATGTATGATTCAACGGTTGTGCATTTTTTGGAACAATGTGTAATTGGAGGTTATGCATTTTTAACTTGTAGCCCTCTTTATTAGCAGTATACGTGGCCATTGTTTTTTTTTTCTGTATGAAGTAGTTGGTTGTAATGAGCATATTTCTTGTTACTGAAAGAGCTAATGTCTTTGGGTTTAGTGTGGTAACTGTTGAAGTTGTTAGCAGAAGGTCCAATTCTGAATCGACATCAGAAGATGACTAAGTTAAAGTGTAGTACTTAATAATGCTCTGTTGTTTTGCAAATAATTAGATCAGAGACGCTTGCAAAATCTTCAATAAAGAGTTACCAAGAGTCTGTGTTTTCAGTGATGGCTAAGTTACTTGTGTTGGTTTCATAAAATGTTAACCGGTCCTTTGCAAAAAACACCGGATGAAACTTTAGCATGTGTGGTACTGTGAAACTGGAACAAATTTTGTGCCAGTCCTTTTTTTAAAATCTGCCATGTCATGCTTGCATATTTTGTGAATGTGAAGCACTTGGGCACTTTCAACTCTCTGTGGGGAGTAAACATGCACTGTGGTTTAACCATATATTCCTCTACACTATGCAGAAATGGCAATTATACTTTTTTTTTAATAAAATCACTTGCATTCATTAAAACATATCCAAGCTTAATACATGATTAAGGAAATGAGGTGTTGTGGCATACCACTCCCCTCCGTCTGACATAGAATAGGTAGCCCTCGCAATTGTATGAGCTACACTATTCGCAGAGCGATAAATAAAAACGACTAGCACTTGACTTATGTGCTTAATTAACTGAATACAGTCCGTGACAATTGTTCCAAAGAAAGCTTCTCCCGGTTTACCATTACACGCAGTAGCTAATTCATAAGAATCCGTTTCAATTATACACTGCTTGTATCCTTTGTCACCGACCCATGACAAGGCTTCCTTTATGCCAATTGCCTCTGCCTCTTTAGGCTTCCACGCACCTGCAATTTTCTTCCCTCTTGCTGCTATAAATCTCGAGTTTTCATCTCTAATAACAGCACCAATACCTATGTTACCATTAAGAAAAACTGCAGCATCTATGTTAACTTGCAACCACCCTGCATCTGGGGGCTTCCAGATTCTTTCTCCTCCTTCATTTCGAGTTCATATTTCTTTTTCTTTGATCTGAGCTTCCCTCCATTTTGTAAGTAACCGACTGGCATTATTTCTGACACCAAAAACTGATCCATTCACATGGTTCCAGACCCAGTTATTTCTCATGTTCCAAAGGCTCCAGCATACCGTGGCAACTTCTACAATTTGGTCCCTTGTACTTTGCTGAAATATTCTTGTAAAGAGTTCATAGATTGTTTCATCTGTAGAACATTGTTGCAGGCAGCGTACACTTGTAGTTTGCCAAACTGATTTTGCAAAGTTACAATTAAACATCACGTGCATATCCGTTTCTATTCCACACTTGCACCACATACATCGAGCATCTATATCAATGTGTCTTGACAACAGTGCTGCATTAGTTGGTAAACATCCTTTACATAGGCGCCATAAGAAATTTGTCACTTTCTATGGTAACTTTATAGCCCTTAGTTTTCTCCAGAAATCGGAGTTGGTGTTAGAACATTCTCCTTGGATCCATCTATAACAGCTCTTAACTGTGAAAATTCCTTTGTCATCAAGCATCCAGTACCATGAGTCCTCCCTTTCAACCATTGGAATTGGAATTCGCTGTATAAGCTCTGCATCTCTCGAGCAAAAAACATCACTCAGTAACTCAACGTCCCATCTTTTTTCACCAGTAACCATCAGGTTTTTCACTTTAACATTCGCTCCCTGATCATGTTCTAGGGGAGTAACATACCCGTTCTCTATATCTGGCAGCCATGGCACACCCCACACCATCGTCTGATCCCCATTCCCAAATCTTTTTCTTACACCAGCTTTGAGAGCTTCCAGACCCTTAACAATCCCACGCCAAACATAGCTAGGGTTATTTCCCAGCTTAGCGTTTAGCACATTCTGTGTCGGGTAGTATCTCGCTTTCATCACTGCACTTACTAATGGGTTTGATTCAGTAAGAAGATGCCATCCTTGTTTAGCTAGCATAGCTACATTGAATTTTTTCAACTCCTTAAGACCCAATCCTCCATATTCCATAGGCATACACATACGCTTCCATGAAATCCATTTCACTCCCTTTCCATTTGGTCCTCCACTCCATAAAAACGCATTCATCTTTTTTTCAATTTCATCATATATTGAATCTGGAATAATGAATAAGCTCATCATAAAAGTAGGAGTGGTCTGAGCGGACGATTTTAGCAGTGTTATTTTTCCGGCTTTTGACAGTTCCTTGTTACACCATGATTGAATTTTCTTTTGAACTCTATCACTTAAAAATCCAAAAACTTCCCGTTTGCTTCTTCCAACATACATCGGCATGCCTAAATACTTCCCAGGCTTCCCTTTCTCATTGACTCCCAAACTTTCACAAATACTATCTCTTTCTGTTCTACCAGTGTTTGGACTAAAAACAATATCCGATTTACCATAATTCACCATTTGGCCCGATAGCATTGCATACTTGTTCAGGATACCACGCATATTGTTTGCTTCCTCTTGAGTAGATTTGAAAAAGAAGTAGCAGTCATCGGCGAAAAGTAAATGGGATATACTCGGTGCTTTTCTAGTTACTCTACATCCATGAATCCAACCATTTTCCTCATAATTTCGAATAATTCCCGCCAGGCCCTCTGCGCACATTATATAGAGATATGGGGAGATAGGATCTCCCTGTCTAATACCTCGTTGAGGGTGAACTTCTCCAAAAATGTTTCCTTCCTGCAAGAACTGTAAGAGACTATCTTGATACACTGCATAACTCGTTGAATCCATATGTGAGGGAACCCAAACTCGTTCATCATTCTTTCCAAAAAGCTCCACTCTAACCTATCATACGCCTTAGAAACATCTATTTTTAAACCTGCCACCCCACATTTCCCTTGCGATTTTCTTTGAATGTAGTGGTTGATCTCGTATGCAATCAGTGCATTATCCGTAAGGAGCCTGCCTTCAACGAAAGCACTCTGGTTTTCTGATATAATTCAGTGTAGGCACGGTTTAAGTCTGTTCGCCAATACCTTAGATAGGATTCGCATTAGCACATTGCATAGTGATATGGGGCGCAAATCAGAGACATGTTTAGGTTGTTTGATTTTAGGAATAAGGCATACAACCGTTCTATTCACCTGTTCAGGGAGCTCCCCATGTTCAAGAAACTTTCTACAAAACTCCGTAACATCGTTCTTTACAATGTGCCAATAAGCTTGAAAGAAACATGGGTTTAGTCCATCCATACCTGGTGATTTCTCAGGGTACATTGCAAACACTGCGGCTTTAGTCTCTTCCTCAGATACACTATGCAAAAGGCTTTCTTTTTGATTATCTGTGATTCTCTTAAACATAACTCCATCCGGCATCCGATCATCTACAGTCGTGGAAGTAAAACCGGATTATTATGAAAAAAACCGGACCGAACCGAAATATGCACATGGACCGAACCGAAAAACCGAAAAAACCGGAATTTCAAAAAATTTAGAACCGAACCGAACCGAATTAACATATTTCGGTTCGGTTTTTCGGTTTCGGATCGGTTTTGCTCAGCCCTAGATAATTGTATTCTGAATTGACTCATCTGTGTCTTGCCATTCACCAGCATCATTCTTTAACCTTTTTATTCTGTTATGATCTTTTCTCACAGTGGCAAATTTGTGAAAAAATCGGGTATTTTTGTCCCCATCTTTAAGACCATATATTCCTCTGCACTATGCAGAAATGGCAATTATACTTTGCAAGTCCAGGACTTAAAAATGTTGTGGAATGGCCAAAATAGCACACAATAAATATAACATAAGGCCCTAAAAGGCACAAATCAGAGTTATGGCCCTATTTGTCACTACAAAAAGACTCTTAATAAAGCGTTTCTCTTATACAGCACCATATGCAGAGAGTAATTGTATTCGCTTCTGTATAATGACTGCTATCAAGGGACCAGAATAAACAGAAGTTGTTTAGTAGTCTTCATTTTACAGAAGTGGAGACTAGTATTTGATGTTATCATTATTTAATACATTAAACCAAGCAAGAAGCATTGAGATGTAATTTCACTAAAGATTTATTAACCATACAACCGTATAGAAACTGTAAGCTTTGTATGTTGAAACTAATGGCTGAGGTCTCTATTGTTTGGAGAGCTCATGTGCTTTCGATAATACATTTGAGCAGCTCCTTCACGATGACAAATTTAGCTGCAATTCCACTATTCCAGGTTCAAATCGATTGCTAAAATTACTATAAGCTAATGGGCATGCTAAAATTACTCTCT
Source organism: Saposhnikovia divaricata (assembly GCA_036435485.1). Lineage (NCBI taxonomy): Eukaryota > Viridiplantae > Streptophyta > Magnoliopsida > Apiales > Apiaceae > Saposhnikovia > Saposhnikovia divaricata. The sequence continues at coordinate 203,524,026 of CM071601.1, read as the reverse complement.
ACTTGACTTTATCAAAACTCTTAGAGGGGTGTATTCAACTGAGATTTTAATGGCTTTATAATCCATGGATTTTAATGAATTTTTTAAATCCACAGATTGTTTAAATTCTACAAAGAATCTTGTAAAATTGGTGTAAAGTCATTGAAATTTGAAAAGTTTTTTAGAAATCCATTAAAATCTATGATTTTTGCAAGATTTCAAAACTTATAAAAAACAACTAGCAAATCCACCAAAATCCACCATTTTAATAAATCTAAAAAATCCATGGATTTTTGAATACCCCTAGATTCAAATGGATTGTTTTAAATCCAGATTGAATACACCTAGATTTTAAAAGACTTTTTGAAATCCTAATTGAATACCCTCGGATTTTAAATGACATTTTGAAATCCAAATTGAATACCTCAAGATTTTAGTGGATTTAAAAAAATCAAAATTGAATACCCCTAGATTTCTAAAATCTCTCAAAATCCTTCAATATACCAGTTGAATACACCCCCTTAATTCATAAAAATATTACAGCTTACTACAACCTGTAATATTAAATAGCTTGTAGAAAGATAAAAATTTATAAAAAAATTTAATTCATAAAAATTTACAGCTATTATTGTGAATTCGCAAGGAAAGCAGGAACTTGGCAGAGGAGCTTACTCTTAATTCAGAAAAAATTACACTTTAAACAAAAAAAAACTGAACATTGAATATAAAATTTTAAACATAAAAATTGAATATATGAAATTGAACATAAAATTTTAAAGGTCTTTTTTGAAAAATACCTAAGGATTTTAAACTTTTTGCAAAAATAGTATTGTTTTAAAGTTTTTTTTGCAAAAATACGGATCAACTAAAATCAACCAGATTCAACTTTTTTGACAATTTAGTAAATCTGAAAGCAACCCAAATCAACTAATTGCAACTTAATTATTTCAACTCAAATCCATCAAAGCAGCCCAAATCAACTGAAATCAACCAAACGCAACTTCATCCTATTTCAAAAAATATGATTAAGAAAACAGATCGAAGAACAAATCGAACCTCGTCGGAATCCAAAAGATCGAAGAATATATTGGAGGTGGTGGCCTGCGGCCCCGATGATCAAGAGATGAACATATTAGACAAGTACTGAATCTATTCGCTTGCGATGCCATCATCCATCGGTGGCCGGAGAAGACGACGGGGGCCTGGAGAAGAAGGAGGTGGCCAGATGTAGAATCACTAGAGAAGATGATGTCGGTACAGAGAATAACAGAGATGAGGTCGAGAAGTTGGAAGAAGAAGAAGGTGATTTTACCGTATTTTTGCAAAACAAAAATGGAAATAACATATAAATGCAAATAATTATATAGAATCGTATATTTGCAAAGTCAACTTCAAAAATCCGGTAATCCCGATAATTTCTCAATTTTAAATTTTAAATATAAAAATTGAACTTAATAATTTAAATTTTAAGGGAAAATAATTTTTTTCATCCCTGAACTATTCCGGTTTTATTGTTTTAGTGCCCGAACTAAAAATTTCTTATTTTACGTAATTTAACTTTTGAATTTTTAAAGATTCAGTCCTTCCATTAAAAGTGACTAACACGCGTTAAATTGACCGGAATCTGGAAAACGTCCAGATTCCGGCTACCAATAATCTGGAAATCTCAAAACTCAAGAAATTGATCATTTTACAATCTATACACCCTCATAAAAAATTACGATCCATAATTACATCAAAATCCATTCACAATAACAACAAATGGCTTGTTTGGCTCACCTTATATTAAGGATTTATTGACTTATTTTCGGATAAAAATTTTGTATTTTGATAATTTTTTTATACATGTATTTAATATATGTTTGATATTCAAAAAATTGCAAAATAATTTGAAAAGTTATGAATCTTAACTTTCAACTTAAAATAAGTTGACTTATTCTGGAAAATAATTTCCCCCAAACACCCCCAAAATCCGGTGACACGTCCAATTTCCGACGAACCAAAAACAAGCAAAAAAAAAATTGAAAAAGTTATATAACCTTCCAACTACATGGATATATACATATATTATACAAACAAAATCTTCAAACAATTAAATAAAAACAAATTCTGGTCAAAAATCAAGAACTCCGATGATATCGAAAATTAAAGATTACCGAAACTTGATTTTGATGATGGGGTGGATAGAGGGTGGAGAGATGGTTGTTTTGGATATTCACAGGCTCGATTTGGATACCAAAATTACCACGAAAAGTCGGTTTGATTATATATTTGGTGAAAAACTAAGATTTCATTAAGTAAGATTCTAACGCCCGTTAGAATTTTTTTAAACTTAAATTAGAAAAATTCAAAAGTTAAATTACGTAAAATAGGGAATTTTTAGTTCAGGGATTAAAACAATTAAACCGGAATAGTTCAGGGACGGAAGAATTTATTTTCCCAAATTTTAAACATAAATATTGAACATAAAATTGAATCATGAATGAGGATGTACGGTTTATAAGTATGTCAACCATTGAAGTGTTTTAAACGATAATCATGTTTATTATAAAATAAACGATAATCATGTTTAGATTTATTTTTAAAATTTTTATTTTTAAAATTCGAAATTTTTATATTTAAGGACCTAAACCAAAAAATGGAAAAGTTCGAGAATTTAAATCAGAAATATGTATGCCACATAGTAACATGTAGAAAAAAAAATTAGTTCAAGAATCCAAAACACAAAATCTTTTATTCAAGTACCTAGACAATAAAACACGAATAGGAATAGTTAAGTAAACTATTATTTAATTTTCCCTTGGTGTAATAACATGAGTTATACTTGCAATTTACGAATATAGGCACAAATGTGTACGTATTTGGGCCGCAAAATCAAGATATATAACCCACCTGTTTCTGAAAGCCGAAAAAAATGTTGTATTAAAAAACGGTGGGCTTCAAACAAAGAAAAGCCGCGATATGCCGATTAAAACAAATTTTAATAAATTTATATAAAACTAAAAATATATAGATTTCTTTTAATGTACCAAAATGTAATGAAAATCAACCATAACTGCAACAAAAAAATAGCTAATTTTTTTAAAAATATATGTTGCAAGTTGCATGTATATCAAATGATACAGGCGTTTTATTGCTTTTAGTTTAAAATATACTAGGTAACAAAGTCGCGCTACGCGCGGCACGAAAATATTTTAAATTTATTTTATATCAAACATCATTGTTCGTTAAGTTTTATTATTGAAAGTTGATATGATAAATTGAAACTGGTATAAAATGTAATTAAATTTTATTGTTTAAGAATTATAGAGAAAAAAGAATTAGTTGAAAAAACATGTTAAGTTAATTTCTTAAATATTAATAATAATAGTTTCGAAAATATTGATGACACCTATTTTTTTGCATAAAAAATGCTTTTGAAATCAATAAATTTGACGATGGTTAAGCAAAAGTAACATTTTTGAATCATTTTTGTTGTCAAAACCGGGAATCGGGAAGGAAGGATAGGACACAGAATATAAGGACCTAAAGTAGTTCGTCGGATGAGACCGAGAACCGAAAGATGTCTATCAAAGAGGATTTGATTAGCGCCCCTTCCGCCTGACTCTGTCGATGGTATGCTTGATGATAGGATGGTAGGATTGATGGTATGCGCAGTCTATGAGAGACGTGATTGTTTAGTTTGTTGATAAATTTGTTTGTACAATAAAAAAAAGTTGCAGAATATAAATGTAATAAGAGGTGCGACTAACTTAAGTTATCGATACATTTAATTGGTTGTATACCAAACAAACAGAATTTAACTGCATTTTATAAGTCATGCTTCATAACAATTTACATGAATTATTAGTGGGAAAATACTCACATTATATATCTAAATTATTGATAATCTTAAAAATATCAAAAAACATATAAAATTAAAAATTACAAATATTGAATAAAACTTAATAACGTTTTTTAAAGCCGACACCCTCTCAGAATATACATATTCAATAATAGTGTAAAATTTTTATAATTAAAATATGAATATATTTTGACAAAATATAAAGAAACAACGGGTGTATAAATTTTTTATTGATTTAATCTTCCGATAAAATGGTTGGATTTGTTCAATTTAATTAGTTTGGTCATAACACATAACAATTTATACATGTGTAAAGTAAAACTCTGTCTGTATTATTTGTATACAAATTTCAGATAATAAGTAAAAATCTGTGTACTTTCATAATTTATAATGAATTCCACAATCATTGATAATAAAGATTGCTTGAGAAGTTATGGTTAATAACGTTTTTAAAACCGACACCTTTCTTATAATTTACATATTCAATAAGGGTCACGTTCTGTTGTAAACACATATTAAAATGAAAACAGCGAGAACATAATTGTTCTGCATCAGAACAGTACAAAAATAAAAATGTGAAAAATATGCAAAACAATTGTTCTGCACTTTTTAAAGGAGTGCAGAACAACTTTTATCACTGTTCTCACGTATAAATTGTTCTAACTTGAATCATACCCTAATCAATAATAGTGTATGAATTTATTTAATTATAATATTAATTTATTTTGACACAATTCTTAAAACAATGGGTGTGTAGCTTTTTTATCGATTTTTTCTTCCGATAAAATGGTTGGGTTTGTTAAATTTAATCGATTTGATCATAACACATTTGTAATTTATTCATGTGAAAAATTAAAAATCTGTTTGTATTACTTGTATATCAATTCCAAATATTAAGTAAAGATCTTGTACTTCCATAATTTATTGCAACTTTCACGATCATTGATAATAAAAATTGCTTGAGAAGTTAAAGTCGTCTGCCCTATAGTCATCCGAAACGAAATTACAGTGATCTTGAATAGAGAATAAAAAAACGCAATGTAAACAATTTTTAATTGTCATTTTACCTAAAAATAAACTTAACTATATATAATTAAGATTTAATATTGAAATAATAATTATAACGTTTCAATAAATTTTACTAATTTTCGAGAAAATTAAATAGAACAAATTTAATATATGTTTAATAGGTTTAATTAATGACTAATTAAAATGTCATTAATAGGTATTTAATGCAAGAAAAGAATTTAATAAAAAATATAAAAAACGAAAATTCAAGAAAAATACCTTAAACTCTTCTGGTGCATTTTCGATCTCCACGCATTATAATATACTAGCTTATAACCCGTGCGATGCACGGTTTTTTTTATATGTACCAAATTTTATTTTATGTTACAATTATATTTTTATATAATCATTATTTAGAATATTTTATTTTAATTTTAATATTAATAATTTAATATAAATTTTAATTAATGATATGCATGGTTTAAAACTTATGTTATAAAATTTTAAAATAAATATGTCGTTGATAGAATTCGAACCTTGAAATTTTTGTAAATTAATTAAAATATATAATATATCTAAACATTAGATTTAACTATTCTGATTTTTTACTAAAAATCTAATGCTCATTATTCGTAGAATACAAACTGTTATATTTTGGTAGTGATTAGAAGATATGATGTGATAATTTTGGGTATATATTAATTATTGCTAGATATGATATGATTGGAAGATATGATATGATTGATGTTTTTAGGTGTTCATAAAAGATAATATCTTCAACTAAAATATTATGTTATTATTTATTTTAGGTGTTTTAATAGTAGCATAGATATTCTATAATTTTTTTTATAATAAAGGTTAATAATTAAATTCATGAAATACTAAAAAAAATATACCAAAAAATAGGTACCAAAATTTTTAATGTTTCGATTATTATATAATTAATTAATTTTAATTTAATTTAATATAATTTAATGTACTCATGTTTACGTATTATACTAATGTTTCATTATTATAAACAACGCATACAGATTTTTAATATATTTTATTAACAATTGAAAAATATGATGTGATATTTTCGGTTAATAAGTTAACATGTTGTAATTCGAAAGGAAATATTAACGTGTTTTAGTTCGAAAGGTTTTAATATATTTTATTAATAATTGAAAAACATGATGTGATATTTTCGGTTAATAAGTTAACGTGTTGTAATTCGAAAGGAAATATTAACGTGTTTTAATTCGAAAGGAAATATTAATGTTTGGAAGATATGATACGGTTGATGTTTTTAGGTGTTTATAAAAGGTAATATCTTCAATTAAAAGTGAATATGAAAAAAGGCAATCGACTACTTACCATTAATTATATTATGTTATAATTTATTTTCCATTAATTATATTATGTTATAATTTATTTTAGGAGTTTTAATAGTATAGATAGCACATATATTTTTCTTTGAAGGGTAAATAAGTAAATTCACTTGGTACCAAAAAACAGGTACCAAAATTTTGAATGTTTCGGATTTTATATAATAGTATAGATATAGATTTCTATAAATATTTTTAGGAAATATAAAAATCGCAAATAAATTGAGAAAATATACCATTTAAATAATTTCTCTTGCTAAAATGGTAATATAAGCTAATATTTAGTTGAAAATCGCTTATAAAATCTTAACTCGATCACGATGAAAACGCTAACCCTAACCCTGCCCTTCCCGATTTTCTCCCTGACATTGATCTCCAAAATTTGTTCCTTTAGAACTGCATGGCAAATATTACTCATGAAGACAACGCTAACCCTAACCCTGCCCTTCCCGAGGAGATGATCTACGAAATACTCTCAAGACTTCCTGCTGCGTCTCTTTCGAAATTCCAGTATGTTTGTAAGTCATGGAAATCTCTAATCTCTTGTCCTGAGTTCATCAAGACTCATCTCTCTAAATCGACTAATGACCCTGCCTTTGCTCACCACCGTTTGCTTTATATCAAATGGAAATGGCCTGATGTAAAGCATGGTGATAGACGTACGTACATGGAATCCTGGAGTTGTTCACTGTATTCTCTGCTTAATGACGACACAGTTACGGAAACTAAGAGTTACTGTCCAGGGGATAATGACTACATTTATGTAGTAGGTTATTGTAATGGCCTGTTTTGTTTGACAAGTGGTGATGAACAAATATTCTTGTGGAACCCGTTCACAGGAAAATCGAGAAGATTGCCCAAACATGAACATGAGCATAGAGCGTATGGGTTTTGCTATGATGAATCGAATGATGACTATAAAGTATTTGCTATGAGTATTTCTGGTCCTGGTGATGAATGCAAAAATAATGTGTCAGTTTATAGCTCAAAATCTGGTTGTTGGAGAATCATCGGAGATTATTACTTTGGGCGAATATATGGTTGGGGGACATTTGCAAATGCAGCTATACACTCGCTTGTTGGGAGATTAAATATGCAGTTTAACAAAGAGGAATCAAAAATTATTGTTTCTATTGATATGAAAACCGAGACTTATCGAGAAGCTCCACTGCCACCCACAGGAGAAGATGGACGATCTCGGACAACCTTGGACACTTTCGGTGAAAGCCTTTCTGTATTGTATTCTTTTAAAACCCGGGCTGATTTTGGGTAATGAAGAAATGTGGTGTGGAAGAGTCTTGGACAAAATTGTTGACCATCCCATTACCATGTGACTCTTGGATTAAACCGCTCTGTATTTCTATCGGTGGTGATATAATGCTGTTATCTGGCTCAGCCATAGTACTCTACAACCCTAAGAGTAAGACATTCAAGAAGCTGTTAGATATTGAGTTTGGTGCAATTTACGCGTGTACCTATGTTGAGAGCCTAGTTTCACCACCAAATTAAGCTGGCGGCACCAAGTGAGAATGAAGATCCATTCTGTTTTTTTTTTTCTTTGGTGCTTTGTGTTACTCTTCCTATAATGCTTTGGTACTCTCACTTTTTGAGTAAATTATTTGCGGTACATCTTATTTGCACTTTTTTGTTGCTGAATTCTCATATTCATTTGATAGCATTAGGAAGAGATCCATAACTCCATTTTTAGAAGTTGAATAAGTTAGAATCAATATAGGGAAAATAAAAGTTTGGAAGTGTGTGATCATCAAATTTTGTTTGCCAATCTTTTCTTTTGCTTGCAGTTTCCTTGGTTGTACTGTTGGCGGAATTCTTTTCTTTAGTCGCGATGTGTGTTTTTTGTACTCATTTGTATTGTTGCAAAAATGTTAAGACTTGATTATGATTAATCAAATCAACGGGTTGGTTTAAGAAGAATCGACTATTTGCAGTGCTACACAACAGAATTTTCGCGTCGGAGTCAACTTCCGGTGCTGCCATTTCCAAAACTTGGACGGAGTTGTCTTCTCAAAAAGGGCTCCTCTTATTATACCTACCTCTTCAACACAATTCCTCCTATTGGTGACGGTTTCTTGTAAGAGCAACTCCGAGCTAAAGGAGTAGTTGTGTCTCTGTTTTGTATCTTCTTTTCCACTGTTTTAAAACTAGGTTTTCCACTGTTTTAAAACTAGGTTAAAATTACTGAATCTGAATTGTTTTGAATGATATTAAAAAGACATGCTTCTTTAATATGTTGCTCAATTTGTATATTCGGAACTGGGAATTCGGTATACAGCCTATTTGGATAGAAAGATGTGTTGGACTTGATTAGCAATTAAGTTAAAGTGTACTTAATAATGCTCTGTTTGTTTTGCAAATTATTAGATCAGAGACGCTTGCAAAATCTTCAATAATGAGTCACCAAGGGTCTGTGTTTTTAGTGATGCATGGCTAAGTAACTTGTGTTGGTTTCATAAAATGTTAACCGGTCCTTTGCAAAAACCACCGGATGAAACTTTAGCATGTGGTACTGTGAATCTGGAACAAATTTTGTGCCAGTCCTTTTTAATACGCTTGCATATTTTGTGAATGTGAAGCACTTGGCACTTTCAACTCTCTCTGGCGAGCAAACATGCAATGTGGTATATGCTCTGTTTTGCAAGGACCTAGCTCAGAATGTTTATCAACGTTGATGAAACCAACAGCAAGAGTAGAACCCCAAAGTTCCAAAAGCTTTCTGAATTTCTGTCATATTCTCCAAATAAAGAGTCGCACATCTTTCAATTTAGTTTTGGCATGATCGATGCAGGATGCAGATCTTGTAGTTTACTTTTGGCATCATCAACGTCAGCCTGCAGATTTTGTAGTTTACTTTTGCCATTATCGATACAACAATCAATTGCATGTAGCTCGGAAATTAGAGGCTCTGAAAACCTGAGATGGTCAATATAGTTCAGGCAGCTCACTATCCAACTTACATTGAATCCACGATTCTGCAAGTAAGCGAAATTATTCCTGTACTCAACGATAATCTCAGAATCAACCCTAGTCATAGATATTTTGGTGAACAACAACAATTGCTTGATAATAACAATACCAGACAATTGAGTCCTTCAGCAGATATAAGCTACTTGTGTTACTTGAAGAAAATTGTACTCGGCTATATAGTTATGTTTCATCTGGACATAGCGACTCCCAGAACTTTTAATGGAAGTTTGTTACAAGAATCTTGAGAAGAAAATGGGACTACTGTCAACGGATCAATTGCAATATTCACTGATCATTAGGCAATGCATTAACGTCTCATCTGGAACTCTTCATTACATGATGTTAACATTTCTTCACTGAAAATATCAAGGTAAGACACAATAGCAATAATGTTAATAATGAGTAGACCGTTTAGCTGCGGCTTAGTGACATTTTTTGAACTAGTTGATGCAACCGTCTGTTGGAACAAATTTTGTAATTGGTTTGTTTGTAATATTCAGTAAAATATTTTAATATACAGAATACTTTGTATTGATTGTATGTTCCGGGACCTTATTAATTTAAGGTAATAAATATCGACTGTTAGACGAGTGTAGAGTGAAGTGTTCCAACGGAAAGGATGAGGTTTTCCCCTTGGCCGACCTTACATTGTCATGAAATTGATAATGAATTAGATATATTTGTGTTATACTGTTGCTTAAGGATTGTGTGTTTGAACTGTAGACATCTTCACTGTGTGACTCTCCTTGATATATCTAAGCTGCAATGAAGCCCAATTCACCAGTAACTCTCCTCTTGGTTTTGAAGTGTTTAAGAAGAAAAACATTACAAGGATACATGACAAAGAGGAAGGACAAGGATTTGCGAAAAAAGTAGGACGCTTTTGAACCTATTGAAGGGCCTCCCTTCCAGTAAAAAACCATGAAGCAATTGTGAAAAGCGTACACATCGCCCTTCAAGTTACCAATGCCGAATTGGATATGTTCTGATGCAATGCAACCAGTATCGGCAATTCAAAATCCCGATTCATTATTAAGTAATAGCGTCATATATGTTTACTAGTTGAAACTTTTAATTAGCATGAGATATGTTTCAGTTATGCTCAGTTGTAGCTTCTCTTGTTTAGTATAAGTTTGAATTTGTTTTCTGTTAAGCACTGGTGATTTCCTTTAGAGCCATGCATGTGTGCACCTGGTGGCAAAAGAATAACACAATCTAGCATCCTATTTAATTCATTACAAATTTCACACTTGTTTGTGTTGATTACACTGATAAGTTTCTTTACTACAGGACTACATATGTGAAACAGTAGCAATACCTTCTACAACTGTATGGTTGCGGGTCAAATGCATTGAATTGCATAGAAATACATTAAATTTTGATACTATTATATAAAAGTCGAAATATTAAAAGTTTGGTCGGTCAGTCGATCGATCGGTACAGTACCTGTTGATTTTACTTATTTACCCTTACTCATCCTACTAACTAATCAATTTCTTTTTTCAGGTTAAAAATATTATCTTTTCTATTTTTCAATAACTAAATAATTTCCTTTTTTAGATAAAATATAATATCTTATATATTTTATTAACTAAAATTTCTTCTTTATTAATCAATTTCCTTTTTCAGGTTAAACATATTACCTTTTCTATTTTCCAAAAACAAAATAATTTCCTTTTTCAGGTAAAATACAATATCTTTTACATTCTATTTAACTAAAATTTCTTTTTTTTTAAACACTACGAACAATTTTGTTTAATCAAATTACGTAATTATATTATAATTACTATTAACTAATCAATTACCTTTTCAATTTTCTCTAACTAAAATCTCTCTTTTTTCAATTATATCATGGACAATTACCTTTTTTTGCCAAAACACGTTAAATTTTTTATTTTCTCTTACTAAAACCTCTCATTTTCCAATTATATCACGGTCGTTTCTATTTAATAAAAATAAAACAATAATATCATAATACTAATTTTTAACCGATTACCTTCAATATATATATATATAAAGGAGGATAGCGGGAGTTTAGGTGGCGCTCTAAGATCGTCTCAATCTATTTTTCTAATTTTCTAGAATTTTAGAATTTTAAAATATTAGAATTAAAATAGATGTTCTAATTTTATTAACACTAATAAATATAAAAATATTTATTAACATATTAGAAGTAGAATAGGTGTTCGAATTTATAAAGAAGAAGAGTTCGAATTTATAGGGAAGACATAAGATTCGAAGTTCAATTGGAAGTATAATAAGCATTTATAAGGCATACGATTAAAAGTTCTGTTGGAAGTAGAATAGGAGTTCGAATTTATAGAGAATAAGAGAGTTCGAATTTATAGAGAATAAGAGTTCGAATTTATAGAAAAAATATATAAATAAAAGTTCTACTAGAAGTAAATAGGTGTTTGAATATATAGAGTAGACATATAATTAAATATTTTATAGAAAGTACGATTTTCTTAAATTATATATTTTTTATATAAGTTAATTTATACTTATATTAGGAAAATTTATTCATAAATCCAATACTATTGTCATAAAAAAAGTTAACGTATTTAAAAAGAAAAGAATTAATGTGTTAACATAATAAAAGAACAATCTCATGCAAAAATCCTAAATAAATACAGAAGTATCTATAATATAAAGTGAAAATAAGATGTGTTTTCATTTTCTAAAACTCAAAAACTTTTAGAAAGTCTGGAGAAAGTATAAATTGGAATTCACTCTATTTTTTAGGTTTTAATTTTAAGGAAAAAAAAATTTGATGTGTATGATAAGTATCATCAATAATATGTAATGAAGTTGGAATTTCGATCCCAAACGAGAGCGGCTCGAAACGTGTTTAACGGGAAGACGGCTCACTATAAAAGATTGTACTAGCTATTAAAATATCATATTGATGTTATAAGTTTTATTTTATTTTTAGGATTTGATTTTTATGGATAAACATTATCATACAAGTAATATATGTAAAAATTAGGTTTTTGTTCTTAACGAGAGAGCGGATCAATAGTAATAAATTGTTTAACAAAAAAGCGGTTCATTAGATAAGACCGTATAAAAAGTGTTTAAATATATAAGTAATACATAAAATAAAATGTTTTATTGGAAGTAGAATACGAGGATGGTGAAGATGTCTTATACGATTTTTTAAAACTATACATTATTTTTCTTAGAAATCTTTTATTTTAACTTTTTTATACAAGTTTATCTATAATATACAGAAAATATAAGATATATTTTCATCTTTTAAAACTCCATAAATATTAGAAAGTTTAAAGAATAAAAATTGGAATTTACTCTCTTTATATAATGAAGTTAGAATTTCGGTTTCAAATAAGAGCGGCTCGAAACGTATTTAACGGGAAGACGACTCGCTAGAAAAGATTGTATTAGCTATTAGAAATTGATACTAAAGTCATAATTTTTTTTTATTTTTACGGTTCGATTTTATGGATAAAAAATATTATATAAGTCTTTATAATATATGTTAAAATGTTGGGATTTCGATTTTAAAGAGAGAGCGGCTCAATCGAAAGAATCGTATTTAACAAGAAATTGATTCATTAGAGAAGATTATTTATTAAAATTTGATATTAATATTATAATATAACGTAAATGTATTAAATTTTTTAAAAAATAAAAATTGTAACGCCGCCGCGAAGCGCGGCTTTATCAACTAGTTTCAGCTAAAACGTATCATCTTTTCTATTTTTTCCAAATTAAATTCCTTTTTTTCTAGAAATATCACAGGCAACATTAATATCTTATTTTCTAAAAACATTATGAGCAATTTTATTCAGTAAAGTAACATAATTAAATTATAATTACTATAAACTAATCAATTACCTTTTTCACATAAATCATGTCACTTTTTAAATTTTCATGTTACCTTTCTTTTTTCTCTAACTAAAATCTCTATTTTTTCAATTATATCACAAGCGGTTCTATTTAATACAATAAGCCAATAATAATATAATATTGATAATTAACCGATTACCTTTTTTGGCTAAAACGTATCATTTTTTAATATTTTGTAACTAAAATCCCTCTTTTAATAGAAATATCACGGACAATATTAATTTCTCCTTTTCTAAAAATATTACGAGTAATTGTATTTAGTAAAATAACGTAATTAAATTGTAATTACTATAAACTAATCAATTATCTTTTTCACCTAGAATATGTTATCTTTTTAATTTTATCTAACTAAATTCTATCTTTTTCCAATCATATCACGGGCATTCTATTTAATAAAATAAAATAATAATTTTATAATTACTAACAATTAACCGAATACCTTTTTCAACTAAAACCTATCATCTTTTCTATATTTTCTAACTAAAATCCCTCATTTTCTATAAATATCACGGATAACATATATATATTTATTATCAAAACATCTCATAAAATAATTTAAGCCTCCAAAATTTATGTTTTAAAAAAATAATTTAAATTAATGAAATTTTTTTTATATAATATTAAAAAAATCCATGCATGGCACGGGTTTTAAGCTAGTATAATAAATTCTTGAATCGCACATATCATAAGCTAGTATTACAAATTGGCAAGGTGCTTTTGCATCGAAAAATTGTAACCTGTGCCGGATGTAATAAGTATAAAATTTAACTTAACAGAAAAAAGGTGTATAATTTATAAAAAAAACTAGCTTAAAATCCGTTTGATATACGAATTTTTTTTAATATTATATAATTTTTTTAGTAATTTGAATGAATTTTGATCGTAATATTTCTAAAAAGGAAAAAAATAGTTATAAGATATAGATAAGATAATACATTTTAGCTGAATAATCAATCAATTATTAATTATTATGGTATTATTTTATTGAATACAATTATACGTGATGCTATTAGAAAAGAAGAGATTTTAGTAAGAGAATATATAAAAGGTGACCTGTTTAGATGAAAATGTAATCGGTTAGTTATTAGTAATCATAATAATATTATTTTATTTTACTAAATATAATTGCCCGTGGTATTTTTAGAATATAAAAGATAACGTGTTTTATCTAAAAAATGAAATTAATTAGTTATTAAAAAAAACTAAAAAGGTAACATGTTTTTACCAATAATAAATATTTAAGTAAGGTTAGGAAAAGAAAGTTTGAAAATGAGAAATTTTATTTAGAAAATATAGGAGATATTACGTTTTAGCTAAAAGAATAACAATTTTTTTATCATTAATATAATATATGAGGGTTGTCTCACGACCAAAACTCATGTCGATCGAGCATAGTGTAAGAATTCTCACTTAGAAGTTAGAGATCAGGATTCAATTCTCAATAAAAAATAATTTTTTTATCATTAATATAATATAGAAAGGGTAAATTAGCAATTTTATGTTGAACCCCCTATTATGCTATTAATAATTTAATAAATTGTTATATGGTGCAATTTGTTTATTCAAATGAGATACAAATGGATTGCTATATGATAGTTATGATATTGTTTTCATACAGGGAAGTCTTTGTAAAATCATTTTAAAATATAAATTTATAAATATTTTTATTTAGTACATATATAATTTGGGTTTGAATTGATGAGGTTGTAGTCTAGTGGTCAAGGGTGAGGTCCTGTATTTGTACCTTATGGCCCATTTGGGTAAAAAAATTGGGTTTGATAATGATTTATTAAATAATAATAATTTCATTGAATAAATATAATTTATAATGAAATTATATTTGTAATATTTTATAATTAATTAAGAACATATTCACAAAATTTTAGGAAAATTTGAATTTTTTATATAACAAATGTTCAACAAATATATAAATTGAGTTAAATATCGTCTATTAAATAATATTTATACTTATATTATAAAAATATGGTTATTTTTGCTTGAATGAGTATTTTAAAAACTGAAATTCTTTGTAAGACATCATGGTTAAATTGGCGATCGTGGAAGTTTGGTCCAAAAACATGAGTTTTCAATAACACTACATATTACGATTTTTCTAAATCTATCGAACGATATGCATCTAGCTATATGATAGATGAAAGTTCTGATAATTGTGCGGACTGCTTTTATAATGATATATCATTTCCTTTGTTATTTTTTGTGAAATTAAATTATTCTTTGTAAGAACATATGGTATTGTTTTGTTGGAATGCAACAAAAACATGGTTTGGGAAAATGCGTCGAAATTGAATATCAGATCTGGTAAAGTCTACAAGTACATTGACATCGACGGAAACCTGTTAATATACAAAAATCAAAACTTTTGATTAGAATAATTATGTTATAGATGGTAAAATGATACTTACATTTGAATAATGTTGTTGTGCTTAAACTATACCACAACATACTTTTTCGGAATGTGTATAGTGGTCTTGACTTCTTGACTTCACAAATAGTGCCAAGGTCGATCTTTAAAATTCAGTTAGGAAAAAAAAAATTATTTTCCAACAAAAAAGTTGGAAAATATTTTTGGATTACAAATTAGTGTTGCCTACTTGGAAATTGGAATGCAACAAAAAAGTTGCTTGAAGAAACGCGTCGAAATTGGAAATCTGATTTGGTTAAGTCCTTAGGGGCCTCGACTACAACAGATACTTGTTAATTTCCAAGAAAATGACATTTGATTAGAAGACAATTGACACATGTTAGATAATTCTGTTACGATAAATCAGAGCTTACATTTGAAAGGATGTTGTTGTGCTTGTATTGCACAACAACATGCCTTTCCAAAATGTGGACAATGGCTTTGACTTTAAAAATAGTTCCAAGACTTTTGATCTCCAGCTGAAAAGTTCACAGGGATTAATAAATATAAATGTATTACATCATTTTAGTAGTAGTAGTAATAGGGAAGAGAACCTTGGAAAGAAATTATTTTCTTTAAATACTTGTCGAAACATGCATGCATTTATTTGATAACCACCAGCCTGTCAAAAACCTCTTTTTTGGAACCACCAGGACACCTTGAAAATTTTTCAATAGTCTCATGCCGTGAAAGAATTGGTTATAACTTACTTTCTCATCATCTATCTCATCACAAATGTACAAGTCAAATGGAATAGTATGCTCATTTTGAAGTATTTTTAAACCTAGAAACCACGTATGTTCTAGGATACCTTTCATTAAGCATTCCACCGGCTATGAATAAATTTTCAATGGCATAAGCAATCAATATAATCCTTAAAGTTTCACTTGGGTTAAGGTAAGTAAGTGGATTCCAAGGGCTTCCACCAAAGCCTCTCTTCCAAACGACTGTAACTTTCATTCACAGGAACCACTCTCATTTTATCTTTGCCAAAATCCAATAAACAAACCCTAACTAATTGTATATGTGGAGTTTTAAACCAATGTCCTCTGAGAACAAAATACAAGTACCCCACACATCAACACCCACCAGCCAAGTATAAGTCATCAGCTTTAAGTATTATATCACATGGTTTACTTTCCAAAACAGTTGGTAGAAAAGTAAGATAATCAATCTTATTTTTAATTTTCCCACCTGGGTTTCTGGGAATGGGCTTCACTACTCTAATCTTTATTTGTGATGATGAAGAATCAATATCATTCAAACATACTTTGTAATCTTTTTTGTTATAATCGGATGAACTTTTAATCTAGAAATTATCCTTCCTATTTTTGTGTTTGTATATAGTTGTGTGTATGTATATATGTGTGTTGTTAGGGACTTACACAATCCAAGATTCACAAACACCAATACAGAGCACATACAACCAATTGATTAGTTGACAAGATTCACCAAAGCGCGATCACACGTTATTCAAGTATCACTTCTACTTCTATCAATAATAAGTAAAAGCAAAACAAGAACACATACAATATTTGACGTGGAAACACCCGCGTCCCAACTCGTATTATTAATCCAAACAATTATCAATAATATATCAAAATAATAAAACCTCAACGATGTCCCAAACTGATACTTAAGCCAAACAATGCTTAAGCATCTCCTAAACAATACCTAAGACCACATCTCTTAAGTATTCACCCTCAAACAAATACAATACATATATAGCCATCGAAAACTTAGCCACCAAGACTTACCATACTTGTTATACAAGTCTTACCATACTTGTTATACAAGTCTTCCAATTCTTGGCACCTAATTACCCAACTTAGTGATCAAGACATACCATATATAATAATTATCAACACATACAATTATTATCTTACCCATATATATCTTAAATTAATCAAGCCCAAAACATCATATTGGGTTAAACCCAACAATCCTCCCCTTCAACCCAATACCCATATCGGATTGAACGGTACGTAACCATCGTCCATCAATGACATCGACGTCCATGCGCCAACGCCTCCCCTCGAACAAGAATCTCCTTCTCATGCTCTTCCAATCTTTGAGTGTCGCTAAAACCCGTATAGTGACCCTCTAAACCACCGTTCTTCATCATAACGATGTATCCATCTACAAAATCACGTGCATCAACCACCACGAGTGCTCTTCCACATGTTGAGTCACCTGATCCTTCACTACACTAAACTGGCAAATTACTAACAGATAAAAAAAGCCATTAGTAACGGATATATCCGTTACTAATTAGTAACGGATATATCCGTTACTGATGGCATTAGTAACAGATATATCCGTTACTAATTAGTAACGGATATATCCGTTACTAATGTGTCAGATATCCGTTACTAATTAGTAACGGATATATCCGTTACTAATTCTATGTATCCGTTACTAATTAGTAACGGATATATCCGTTACTAATATTAAATATCTGTTACTAATTAGTAACGGATACATAGAATCCGTTACTAATTAGTAACGGATATATCCGTTACTAATTAGTAACTGATATATCCGTTACTAATTCTATGTATCCGTTACTAATTAGTAACAGATATATCCGTTACTAATTAGTAATGGATATATAATATTAGTAACGGATATATCTGTTACTAATTAGTAACGAATACATAGAATTAGTAACAGATATATCCGTTACTAATATTAGTAACGGATATATCCGTTACTAAGGAATAATATATCTATTACTAATTTAATACTTTTAAAAGATTTATATTATAAAATCACATCAAATAAGCTTGTAATTTTTTATTTTTTTGTGTATATCACTAAAATCCTTAGATATTAACAGCCGTACGGTTGGATCGTCAAAAAAATATTTTAAAAATATTGTTTTATGCAATCGGGACGATACTAGTTATCGCGAGTATTGTTTTTCGGAGATTTATATTATAAAATCACATCAAATAAGCTTGTAATTTTTTAATTTTTTGTGTATATCACTAAAATCATTAGATATTAACAACCGTACGGTTGGATCGTCGAAAAAAGATTTTAAAAATATTGTTTTGTGCAATCGGGACGATACTAGTTATCGCGAGTATTGTTTTTTGGAGATTTATATTATAAAATCACATCAAATAAGCTTTTAATTTTTTAATTTTTTGTGTATATCACTAAAATCCTTAGATATTAACAGCCGTACGGTTGGATCGTCGAAAAAACATTTTAAAAATATTGTTTTGTGCAATCGGGACGATACTAGTTATCGCGAGTATTGTTTTTCGGAGATTTATATTATTAAATCACATCAAATAAGCTTGTAATTTTTTGTGTATATCACTAAAATCATTAGATATTAACAACCTTATGGTTGCATCGTCGAAAAAACATTTTAAAAATATTGTTTTGTGCAATCGGGACGATACTAGTTATCGCGAGTATTGTTTTTTGGAGATTTATATTATAAAATCACATCAAATAAACTTGTAATTTTTTAATTTTTTGTGTATATCACTAAAATCATTAGATATTAACAGTCGTACGGTTGGATCGTCGAAAAATGATTTTAAAAATATTGTTTTGTGCAATCGGGACGATACTAGTTATCGCGAGTATTGTTTTCTGGAGATTTATATTATAAAATCACATCAAATAAGCTTGTAATTTTTAAAATTTTTGTGTATATCACAAAAAAGATTTTGTGGATCGTCGAAAAAAGATTTTAAAAATATTGTCGTTTTTTTAAAAAAATAATTATTTTTGATTTTTTAAAAAAATAATTATTTTCGTTTTTTTAAAAAAATAATTATTTTCGATTATTTTTAAAAAAAAAATTATTTTCGATTTTTTTAAAAAATATTATTTTCGATTTTTTTAAAAAAAATTAATAATTTTCGATTTTTTAAAAAAAAATTATTTTCGTTTTTTTAAAAATAATTATTTTCGATTTTTTTAAAAAAATAATTATTTTCGATTTTTTTAAAAAATTTAATTATTTTCGATTTTTTAAAAAAATTAATTATTTTCGTTTTTTAAAAAAATAATTATTTTCGATTTTTTAAAAAATAATAATTATTTTCGATTTTTTTTAAAAAAATTATTTTCGATTTTTTTAAAAAATATTATTTTCGATTTTTTTAAAAAAAATTAATAATTTTCGATTTTTAAAAAAAATTATTTTCGTTTTTTTAAAAATAATTATTTTCAATTTTTCTAAAAATAATTATTTTCAATTTTTTTTTAAAAAAATTATTTTCGATTTTTTTAAAAAAATAATTATTTTCGATTTTTTAAAAAAATTTAATTATTTTCGATTTTTAAAAAAAATAATTATTTTCGTTTTTTTAAAAAAATAATTATTTTCGATTTTTTAAAAAATAATAATTATTTTCGATTTTTTTTAAAAAAAAATTAATTTCGATTTTTTTAAAAAATAATTATTTTCTATTTTTTTAAAATAAATAATTATAACAAATTTTAAAAAAATTAAATTTTAAAAAATATGTAAAATTAAATTAAATCGAATTTTTTAAAAAATTATAATTTTAAACGAATTTATAAAACAAAAGCATGTAAAAGTTCATAGTATAAGGATTGTATTTCCATATATATCACAAATACTCGCGTGTCACAGTTGGTTGAGTGGGTGTACTACCTCACAGGAGGTCAGGGGTTCGAAACCTTACTTCAACAAATCTGGAAAAATTGAGGTTGGGTGAGAGGTGGGGGCGGCTGTGGTAGCAGCCTCTGATTGGCTGAGAGTACAGGTGGCGCGATGTGATTGGCTGAGAGGTGGGGGCGGCTGTGGTGGCAGCCTCTGATTGGCTGAGTAACGGATATATCCGTTACTAATCTATTTGTAACGGATCCGTTACTATAGTAACGGATATATCTGTTACAAAATAAAAAAAAAAAGCAATTGTGACGGACGATTAGTAACGGATATATCCGTTACTAATGTCATTAGTAACGGATATACGGATATATCCGTTACTAATGGCCAGTTTTGGTGTAGTGCTTGCTTTCACAATCTTTCGGTCTCCTGAAGAAAATCACTAGTATCATCCAAATAGTTCACCTGGTTGATCAAGCCTTTCAAACAATTGCGATGACCTCTTCCATCTTCTTCCATCTCGACTTCGAACACATCTTTCTTGAGAAACCCACTCCTCAAGAACATCAATACTGATCCACAGTGCATGGCCCAACCGAATAATTCATACCGCACGTAACTTTGTCTCTACCCGCTTTAGCAGTCTCCTTGTCAACAAATCCTTCATTGTTATAACGACCTAGAAAATTTCGAATTTCGAATTATTTATTTGATATAAATTATGAATATTATTATGTGATTATTGTTGGAAGGTGGAATATATGTGAAGTTGTGTTTAAGTGCTTATATGATGATTTGTGTGAGGTGTGAAGGTCTGTGTATTTTTATTTTCATTATTGAGGATTTAAATATATTTAAATTATGTATATTTGATCCTCTGTCAATTTTATAAAATTATCGGAGGAATTAAAAATAATGAAATCTTTTGTAATATTGTCTTTATATATTTATTGAGTTTTTAAAATTGTTGGGTGGATTAATTTGGATGCTTGAGTATTTTAAAATGATTTTTAGAGTTTTATTGTATTTAAAGGATCAAAACTTTGAAAATTCATATTTAATTCGTTTTTGATCCTAAAAATATTTCGAAAATATGTGCGTACTCGTAATTTTATATTCTTTATTTTAAAAATAAAAAGTATAATTTTCCGTAGGTTCTATTCAGTTGTTATTTATAGTAGTCGGTTATTAGTTTATAATTGGGCCGAAAAGAGAGTAGTAGTTAATTGTTAGTATTGGGCCAAACCCATTAAGCAAGGAGGAAACAACGCAGCAGCTCAGTAGAGAAAATAGTCGAGATAATTCGAGAGGGTCGGGGAAGAGAAAAATAAAAAGTGAGAAGAAAAAAGAGGGGGTGGGAGAGAAATTGAAGAAGAAGAAGAGAGATTGGGGGTTAATTGGAGAGTAGTACATATATATATATATATATACGTATATCGTGTGTGTATACCAGTGCGTGTGTGTGTGTGTGTGTGATGGTGTGGGTGTAGCAGGCGACGGGACTGTGCAGCAGGAGTGGGAAGAGGGGCGGCGCCCCACCGCGCGGCGGCGACGGCCGGCGGTGGTGGTGGCCGGAAAACCTGGTGACAGCGGGGGGAGAGACTGGCAGCAGTACAGAAGAGGGAGAGAGAGAGAGAGAGAGAGAGAGAGAGAGAGAGAGAGAGAGAGAGAGAGAGAGAGAGAGAAAGAGAGAGAGAGAGATGGCAGGAGGGATGGCAGCGGTGGTGAGGGGCGGCGTGGTCGCCGGAAAGAAAGGTATAATCGAGATGCGCGTGTTCGCTTGTATTTAGTTATTGTAATTTAATTAGTTTTAAATTGTGATATTATAGTTTTAATTTCGTAGTTTAATTCGGAAAGCTTATAGTTGTTAAATATGATTGTGGGGTTAAATTGAAAGATTATGTATTAATTTTCATAGTTAGATTAATTGTAAATTATGAAAATTATTTTAATTCCGGGTTTAATGCTTCTTGGACGTTAGTTATTATCGCTGGTGGTTAATTATAATATTGTTAACGATTGTGGGTTCGATTATATGATTGGGCTTAGTGGTCGCTAATTGCTAATTGCTATTGTCATATAGTATGTGAAGTTTATATGAGTTACTAGTTGGTAAATGTCTATGTGCTAAATGTTGTAGTCGATTAGTAATATTTGTCGAAAGTCATACTTGTTAAATATATTGTGGTGAGTTATGTGTGTGCTCGAAAGTGGTTTTAAATTAAGTATTATATAGTTGTTAAAATTGATTTATTGATTTTATTCGATAATTAGTTAAGTTACTTATTATCAATATTTGTTTGGTGGATTCGGTTTAAGTGATGAATTATATGTAGATAAATGGTTTTGGTAATATTTATATATGTGTACTTAAATGTGGTAATTGTCTTCTTGGTGGTGAGTTGTATGTGGTCAAATTGGTGTCGATTAAGTAATGGTGTAATTGTCTAAGCTGTATATTTGTATAAATGTTAATTGGTGGTTTCTGAAAAATACCACTGGCCCTAGATGCTGTGGTTTGTTTTGATTTAGTTTTCAAATGTAATCTATAGTAAAGTTAAACTGTTATTTTAATTTATTATGTGTTTATGTGGTCAATGATTATATGTTATTTATTTTAACTACGAGGTACGAATATCCATGATTTGCTATCACGGGTATAATTAATATACTTGAGTGGTGTGATCATCGATATAGCGTAAGTAATAGTTAGTGCTAGGGGTTGTTCCCTAGGGCTTACGGACATCAATGATTGATTGTCACGTGTATCATTAAAATGCGTGAGAAATACGATCATTGGTGTAGCGTAAGTAGTAGTGTAATATAAATTTCTTATGTGCTAGTTGCCGCATGTTCGGGCGGGTACTTTTCATTAATTGTTTACTTTTATGTTGCTGCAAGTTGAGGCAGCTTTATTTTTGTAAAAGCAGGGTTGGATTGTTTTTTATTGATATTGAGGGGTTGTGCCCATAGTCCGATAAACGAATACTTCACGTCGAAATTTTCTAAAAATCCCCTGCAAATCTATTTTAAATCTATTTAATTTACTTGATTGATGATTTAAAAGTATATTATGAATTTGTTGTGAAGTGGTTGCCTAGTTGATATCTAAGTAATAAGTGGCCAGCTGTGTTAAGTGTTTATTTGACTTAGTTGGGTATACTAACGCTATTATGTGAATATGAATGCATATGTCCATATGTATGTAAGCGTTATAGGACGCGCATGGGTAGAATAGAGCCAATGATAAGATTTGTCTTAGTTGGATACTAAAATAGTATTTGGCTTTGAAAAGGTTCGAATAGAAAACCTAGCCAAGGACAGTGCGGGAGATCTGAAAGAGGGACAGAAGGACAAGTATCAAGCCGATGGGTGAACTGATGTGGGAACTGGTAAAGTGCAAAGAATGAAAGTGAGATCGAGTGAGAAGTCACATGTAAATGAAAGAGACTGACGAGCAGATAAGTTGGGTATCGATGTGGAATCAGGAACTCTGAGAATCAAGGCAAGTGTTTTTGCTAATCACTTATTGTTCAAGTGATGCAATTCAATTTACTTGTAGTATGTGATGATTTGGCCAAGTATAGATGGCAGATGACATATATTTTTTCATATAGTGTGATGCTGTTTATCTCCCCTAACCATGATTCAATATCCGAGTTACAAAGAATTTGACAAATAACCTTTCTCGCTTATTTTCTTATCCCTGGAATGCCATTTCTCCTATTTTCGTCGAAATTGTTTAAGAATTTTCTAAACAAGAAAATCCAAGTTTTCTTAACTTGTATGAAAACCTGCTGGCAAAATTCCTGATCTAGCATATCTTAACCAATGAATTCCCATTTAGACAATCTTTTCTATAAGTTGATCTGAACCTTTCCATATTGAAATTGATTTGCAATTATTTGTTCTAAGTTAGTTTATCCGCTTATGGAAGCTCAAACTCTTCAGTGTGTATAAGTTTTATTAAATGCCCAATACTTGACCATATCCTTGCTTTAGTATAGAATTTCAATTGTTGAAAATATTATTGCAATTTATGTCTTTATTCTTGTTCAAATGAAATTTCTCTTCAGATAAGTTGCTGACGTTATAAACTCCAATTATTCATATTCATCTTGTTGGCATTTATTCGAATTGTCATTCTTTATATTTTCCACCCTATGTGGTATCGAACCTGTCGATATCTGTTAGAAATATTGATTGTTCGTTTGCTCCCTATAGTGTATCGAACTTGTCGATACTAGACGATGTTGTTGTTTCTTATTAACTCTTAATATTGAGTTGTTATTCTGGACGTGAGTTTCCAGTTATTGGTTGGTAAAGGTTGTCGATTGTTCCGACACCTATTGTGGTTGATATAGAATTGGAAATGTTTTTTTTAAAGTGGCCCTTGGGGCGTAAAACCCTTCGGGGTGAGACCATATTAAGGTCAGAAGTTAAGGCCAATGTGTGCCATGGATCCAATTAAGGACATTGCTGTGTGCGTTTATCCGGGATTAGTGCGTGACTGATCAGCAGCCTAACCTTGATGTTTTTTTTTAAATAAATAAAAATTCCAATTCTAATCTATACTCTGAGCTTGAGATGTTTAGTTCTTGACTCCTTGGGAGTTTGTTTTAATAATATTTTGATATCAGAACTCTCATCAGTTCTAGTTTCCGATGCACCTTATTAATGGTGATTTGTTGGCCCTCGTGGCAATCTAAAAGTTGATATAGCTGATTCTTTCATAGAATGAAAAGAAACCCCTTTGTTTATCAGAACTGTCTTCGTTATTGAAATTGTTCATTATTTACACTTGTTGGGCATTATTGGCTCACTCTTGCTTTTGTTTATTTCTTCGGTTGTTAGAGATAATTAGTGGACCTAGTGGTCAGTTGGTATTGCTCTTCAGGCAGCGAGAGGAGACGTTCGGGTTATGGACTTCATCGAATAGTGGATTGGGAATTGTCAAGGTTGGATATAAAGTTAGACGGTGACCTTATTTATTCACAGAAATTGTATATTATTTTATTCGGATTCGGGTTGTAATAGTTAATTAGTAGTTGTTTCATACTGTGACCTGTGAGCGGTCTTGGTCAGTTAGAATTTATATTTCTTTATGATTTTGTCAATATTATGTGGTGAGCAGATTTGGATACAGTTGGATTAGTTTTGTTGATTTGGACAGGTGGTTAGTCATATTTATGAATACATCATGTCAAAATTTTCTGAAATTTTCCTGTAAAAATATTTATTTACTTATAAAAAGCCTGTATATTAATATAGTAAAGTGAGGGTGTTACAATTGTACTCCTCCATACCGATTGAACCTCGAACTCTCCCTCAACCTCATCCATCACGAACCTGAACCTTGGCTCTAATACCACTTGTTAGGGACTTACACAATCCGAGATTCACAAAGACCAATACAGAGCAAATACAAGATACAACCAATCGATTAGTTGACAAGATTCACCAAAGCGCGATCACATGTTATTCAAGTATCACTTCTACTTTTATCAACAATAAGTAAAAGCAAAACAAGAACACACGTAATATTTGACGTGGAAACACCCACGTCCCAACTCGTATTATTAATCCAAATAATTATCAATAATATATCAAAACAATAACACCTCAACGGTGTCCGAAACTGATACTTAAGTCAAATAATGCTTAAGGATCTTCCAAACAATACCTAAGAGTACATCTCTTAAGTATTCACCCTCAAACAAGTACAATACGACAATGTATATATAGCCATCGAAAACTTAGCCACCAAGATCTAACATACTTGTTATACAAGTCTTATCAAACTTGTTATACAAGTCTTCCAATTCTTGGCATCTAATTACTCAACTTAGTGATCAAGACATACCATATATAATAATTGTCTACACATACAATTATTATTTTACCCATATATATATATATATATATATATATATATATGAGTAGGGATCTAGAGAGAACCCCTTTAAAAGGAGAACTTAGAAAACTAAATTAAAATATAGCACATATGGTATGCAAACTGATCGTTGGGAGATGGAGAAAAATGTGGTGAAATTAGATTTTAAAAAATATCACCGATTGACGGGAAAAATCAAATTAAAAACGGAGGGTATTAGGTGGGATTGTGTGTGAGAGGGTGTATTTGATTAGTGTGTGGGTGTCCCTGGCGGGGCCATTGATTATAATACATCCAATGGTTAGGATTAGTACCTTAGTTTTCTTCAAAAAATGAGTTCTCTTTTGAACCACACCCTATATATATATATATATATATATATATATATATATATATATATATCTTAAACCACCCAAGCCCATTACATCATATTAGGTTGAAACCCAAGATGTGTAGGTATATATGATATTGTATATAATGTATGTAATGAAAGAGGAGATTAAGACTCGTTTTGCGTCATTTTGTTTGAACTTTATCTGCCTAACATTTATCGCAGTCAAATTTCTTTTTACTGTTAGGCTCATTTTTAACTTAATCAATTTATTTATTTTTCCAAGTTCTTTCCAACCAATAAATTCGTTTATATACAAAACTAGTATTGTACATGGATTAATCTGATACTACTTTATTTTTTGCTTGCTAAGCTAATCTCATACTACTTAAATATAGAGACGTGTTCACTTTTGTTACTGTTATAGGGAGAATATTGTATAACAATATTTTGGAGGTTTGCTGGATTTATGGAGCAAAATACGGATATTTTGCTATGAACACGAAGAACATGGGAGGAGATTGGTGTTTGTTTGTGGCTGCACTTGATAGGTGTTTTCAGTGATGAACTGTTTCTCATCCCGTATCAAGGTGCCTACGTACCCTATTTATAGGGATCAAGCCTGACGTAGTTCTTGGAGAACAAGTTACCTAGGCGGGCTAGGGTTTTAAGAGATAAGCCAAAGTCCAAGCCCACTCGTTTAGGGCTGACGTGGCAATGAGTCATCAACCCTATCCGTGATCCATGGCCCAGATGTGGAAGCCCATAGTCTCGAACGGATAGAATTGGCTAATAAAGAAGTAACAAGGGCCTTGCATGCGACCTCGAGGGGTCAGGCCATGCGAAGCGAACCCTAGTGTCCAGCTACTCATGCGACCTCGAGGGATCTGGCCATGAGCCTTCCAGTAGAGAGGAGATAGTGATCTCGCTGTAGTGACCCCGCATTGGAGGTTATGTGCGAAGCGATCCTTTGACGGGAGCCAAACGAAGCGATCCCCGGGTTGCGACCCCGGTAGATGCGACCTCGAGGCTGAGCTAGCATGAGGGGCGCAGAGGCCTAGCGTGAGAGGCGCAGAGGCCTTTTCCTTTGTTATTGGCATGAGAGGACGCCCTGAGTAGTAGCAGGAGGTCGTAGTGGGGAGACCCCTGGGGCGAGTGTCTTCAAGAGATTTAAGAGATAGAGGTGAGGTGATCCCTGATCGGGCCTCATGCCTTGTTTATCATTCTTCAATATTCGGGCCCATTGAGAGATATTTGAACCCATTAGGAGATAATTGAGCCCATTAAGAGAGGTGGGCCCCTTGTATAGTCGTTTGAGCTTGTTTAGGATCTATGCCGAGATTCGGGCATAACAGTTACTTTTGTTGACTCGTAGTCGTAACTAGCAATACAAATACTATTAAAGATCCCATTGTTGTTATTTTTTTCTTCTAATATCATCAAAAAAAAATTGGCACATGCTTCTTGTATTAATTAGATAATTTAAAAAATTTATTTTTAATCTAAAAATTTATCAATTTGATTACTAAAATTTTAAACATGACAACTGACAAGGACGGACAGAATACTATTTTACATAGATGTATAAAAAAAGATACCATTTTATAACTATGTCTAGTACACTCAAATCTACTTATGTAAGCAAAGTCTCTAAAAAAACATGAAACTAACATTAAGAACAAGAGTAACAAGAGTAAAATATAGAGAGAGATCCACATTGATCACGGTTTCAGGTTTGTTTTATTGTATGGTTTTGATGTTAGAGTTGTTATGTTTGACATATATTGTCAAATAAAATAAAGAAAGTTAATTTATGTATTAATATATTTAAAAAGAAATTTATGTGGATTAATTATATGTAAGTTACATTTTATACAATGTATTAATTGATATTGATATGTATTAAGTGAGCGGTTACAATTTAGAGTGGAGGTGTTCATCGACAAAGGCACTTAGAAAATGCATAAAAAAGATAGCCTGTTCACTTCACCACATGAACTCGAAAATACAATTTATTTTTCATTCTCTCCATAACGATAATATTATATAGGCAAATGATCATATAGAACTAAAAATTAAAACAGAAATTAAAAACTAATTTAAGTCCTTAAATCAATCTAATCTAATGGTCCCTAGAGGCACCACACACAATTTAAATACACCCTCACATATATAATCTCACATAATTCCCTTCGTTTTTAATTTAATTTTTTCCATCAAATGGTGAGCATTTTTTTAAAAATTTGACTTCGTTGTATTTTTATTCATCTCCCAACAATCAATTTGCATACCGTATCTGCTATATTATGGAGTACTAAAATTTTGGTGATTTCTGTAAGAATAAATAGTAATTTCGACAACATTTTAGTGATTCTCGTCAGCATAAATAGTGAATTATCGCTAGAATATAGCACATATGGTATGCATACTGATAGTTGAAAAATGGAGAAAAATGATATAAAATTAAACTTTTAAAAAAAACTCGCTGAATGACGGGAAAAATCTAATTAAAAATGGAGGGGATTAGGTGAGATTGTGTGTAGGAGGGTGTATTTAAACTGTGTGTGGTGTAGTTTCTAGTTTTTATTTTAAATTGGTTTCTAGTAGAGTAGGACACATATTAAAAAAGGTTTTAATGTATAACATATGTTAAGAAAAGGAGTAAATAACATAGTGTGGGCCTACTATTTGGCCATTTTGCTAAGTGTGTACCTACTATTCAAAAAATTAAGCAAATAGATATCATCGTTTTATTAATGAAGATAAAACAAATAAAAATTTTATATTTAATAAAATTAATGAAGATGATTGAATATAGATATTGAATACTCATCGTTTAAAGTTTTATATCGATATACGAAATGATCGAAATATTTTATTTTTTTAAAAAAAAAAATTTATAGCTCAATAATTGAAATTAATTATATATAATTCATTTTTAGTCCGACTATAACTTTAAATTTCATATTTCAAAATGCGAGACGGCGCCGTGAGGCGACGTCGAGCAGCTATATAACTACATTGACTTATATTGAGTGAGGAATAACCAAATTGTAAGAATTTCATTTTACTAAACATTCCTGGATCACATTTCATTTAAAACCTAATTAATAAAATCAAACATACACAAATTATAATACTTCATAAATTTAATGAAAGTGATTGAAGATAGATGTCGAAAACTCATTGTTTGGAGTTTAATGTCGATAAAAAAATATTATCGAGTAATTTTTAAGCCTCATATATTTATTGCTCAATAATTAAAATTCTTCGATTATAATGTCAATTTTCATATTACAAAATGCGAGACGGCGCCGCGAGGCGACGTCGAGTAACGTGATACTATATAACTACATTGACTTATATTGAATGATGAATTATTAAATTGTAAGAACTACTATTTTACTGCACCTTCTTGGATCACATTTCATTTAAAACCTAATTAAATCAAACATATTCAAATTTTAATATTTAATAAATTCAATGAAGATAACCGAAGATAGATGTCGAAAACTCAATGTTTGGAGTTTTATGTCGATAAAAGAATATTAAAATATAATTTTTAAAATATAATTTGCAGTATCTGAACATTTTCTATCGCCTTAAAATGTGTGTCATTATTATAGTTGGATGGTGAATATTTTCTGCATTATCTAGAATTTGACTATTTGAATAAAGTTGCTAATTTTATTTTAATTCACTTTTCTGGAATCGTATTTAGTCACTGTTTTTAGTTAATGTCCAATTAATAATAAATAATAAGGTCGTTTATGTATATATTTATGTATATAAATGAATTCGTTAACTATCGTCATTGGACTTTTATTAGAAATTATATTTTTTGTTTTGTTGATTTTTGCAGATCTTTATTAGTAATGAATAATTAGTAATGGTTGCAATATTATTTCTTTTATTCAATAACATTATTTCTATCCATCAAATGTTTTGTAATGAACATGTAATTATGATAGTCGACGAATGTCGATGATTAATTGTTTAATTAATAAAGTAAAAAATAAAATAAAAAAAAAAGACCCTTGTGCGTAGCACGGGCTTGAATGCTATATAATATACAATATTCGTATAATTGTCATGTTTTATTTTTTAATCATCAATTAATTAGATAAAAAAATAATTTCCCGTGTGCGAAGCACGGACAATATTGCTAGTGTTAAGAAAAGGAGTAAATAACATAGTGTGGGCCTACTATTTGGCCATTTTGCTAAGTGTGTACCTACTATCAAAAAATTAATTTTGTATACCTACTGTTTAAAAATCAATGCAATATGTGTACCTACCGTTAATTTTGACCTGACGGTGTTAATGTGTGATTTTATTGAACGCTGAAGTATTGCTTGACGAACACATTCACCATCAAACTTTACAACTCAACAAAATAGCTCATATCGGGAAAGGTAGTGTTACAAAATTTAGGGGAACATCAGTTTCCTTCCAAAAAATAGTTATATCTTTATAAAAAACACACTGAAATCATGTAGAGAAAACATCCATTTTCACTAGTAAAACAAATTGCATAGAAAATACCATATCAAATGAGTTACGACTAGGGGTGTAAATGAGCCGAGTCAAGTCGAACTCTAAAATGTTCATGTATCGTTTGTTAAGAAATTATCGAACTCGAGCTCAAACTTGAATCGAGCTAAAAAATATGTTTGAGCTCGGTTCGTTAAAATAAAATGTTGATCACGAACCGTTCACGAGCAGCTCACGAACATGTCTCATGAACTTACTCACAAACTTTTGCTTTCGAACAACTCATTAAGCTTGTTCATGAAATTATGCTCACGAATAAATCTTAAATATTACTCGAGAACTTATGCTCACGAGCTCACTTACGAACAACTCATAAACTTGTTTTATTATTTTTGTATACAAAAATCTAACATTAAAAAATTAAAAAGTTCAAAATTAAATAATTAAATTTATGTCTCAGCACTAAAAATAATAATAATAAATCATCATCCAATAAAATTCTCACATCTCCTTATATAAAATGTCATTAGTCATATAAAATACTAATTTTCTTACATAAAATCTATAAAATATTAGTCAAACTTACAATCTTATTTGTAAATATTGGCATGGATTATATGTTTAAAGTATTATCTCATTACATTTTATAATTTGATACATATTTTGATAAATATATACTATTATACTACATATACTAATTGTAAGATTTATTTATTATATTATTATTATTATTTTATTGTTATTATTATTATAAAATAAACAATTATAATATCTAGCATAAAATATAAGAAATTCTAATTAATGGTGTACGATTAATAAGAGTTTCAAGAGTATATTCTAATAATCAAACATATATTATATATAGGAGATTATCTATCGAATTTGTTTATGAACCGCTAATGAATTTGAATATCGAGCATGTTAACGAGCTTAATTATCGAACTTATTTACGAACATGTTCATGAGCTATGTTCACGAACCTGTTCACAAACTATGTTCACGAACATGTTAATCGATCTTGTTCGCGAGTTATCGAGTCAAATTTTACCGTGATCAAGTTCAGCTCGTTTATAAATCGATTCTTTAAATCATGTTCAAGATCGACTCGTTTGTGAATCGAACCGAATCCGAACCGAACGTCGAACCGTTCACGAATGTATCGGTTCATTTACGGCTCTAGTTACGAGCAACATTACAGTAATCTAATTAAGTTGCATAAATGAAATAGAGAAGAAATTTTTTGGGTTCACAATCTAAATAAAAATGATAGTTGCTGACATATACCAGTGGGTAGATTATTTAAATCATCACAGTCTGAGTTATTGGAAGACTCTCTATCATTGTTTAGGCCTAAACCTTGCCTTATCTTACTTACTCCTTCATCAACAGTTTTAGGATTGGTATCATCAATATCACTTACTGAATACTCACTATCAACCAATTCATTATCCAAAAGACAGTCAT
This sequence comes from Saposhnikovia divaricata, assembly GCA_036435485.1. Lineage (NCBI taxonomy): Eukaryota > Viridiplantae > Streptophyta > Magnoliopsida > Apiales > Apiaceae > Saposhnikovia > Saposhnikovia divaricata. Next base: position 203,491,766 of record CM071601.1, on the reverse strand, counting down.
CTACATTGTCATACTCAGAAGTGAAATCAACTTCATTTTTATCACATCCTTGAAACTCACTATCATGTTTCAAATACATATCAATGTAGTTGTTGTTCTTCCTAGCATATACCTTGAGTTGTATAATATTGTTGTCATCTCTCATTAGTACTAAATCCTCTTCTAGACCTACTCCGAGTTTTCTATAATACAAACAAGTCAGCTTATTATAACCATAGTAAGTTCATCACAATAGCCTACAAACTCTTGACCTCAATTCATCCATAAGAAGTTCATCACAATCTTGAAATTGAAACCGAGTCAATTTCCCACCTACAATCTCTGTTTCCAGGAGTCATTTTAACGTTTTACCGTGATATAATCATAAGAAAAAAAATTTATTACCGTCAAAATACAAGAAATAATACACATGCATTAGGGTTAAACATTTTTTACACATAAACATGGTACATCATGCATTCAGTTTTACACGAACCCACTACTCGGTATACTAAAGTCAGTTATGGATGCATATATAATCAAAGTTGGAATAACAATCACAAAATGATATTATTAAATGCTCTTATACAAAGAATGATGCCATCAAAACATAAATAATAGATAAAAAATGTATCTTCTTGTGACGAAATAGTCATGACTTGCTCTGAATATTGATCAAGAATCTCATTTTTTTTCCGCAATCCTTCAACCTCCGTAACCTCTCCATGTTTATGTGATGAGCTTGTTTTGTTAAACATCATCACGTTTTTATAATTTTGTCCGATATTTTCTCAAATACTCCTTCGATATGAGTTCAAATAACGAGTTATAATCGACTTACAAAGTTTGATGATGAATGTGTCAATACTTTAGTGTAAAAAAAAATTACCCGTTAACATCGTCAGGTCAAAATTAACAATTGGTACGTATATTGCATTGAATTTGTAAACAGTAGGTAGACAAAATTAATTTTTTGAATAGTAAGTACACATTTCGCAAAACTGTCAAATAATAGGTACATATTATATTATTTACTCTAAGAAAAATGAATATTTTTTAGAGGATAGGGAACCTGAGATGTATCTCAGGTAAATTACCTGAGATATATGAGATTTATATGTAAAAATAAGATGGACAATTTTGTAAAATCAAACATTTTTAATTAGCCTTGCGGGCCCATTCATATTTAGAATATATTTTATACATATCTTAGGAAAAGTTTCCTGAGATCAATCTCACAGGATCCTGTTTCTCTATTTTTTAATTGAAAAAATTTATATAGGCGCATAAGATAAGAAAATTTCTTAATGAGTAGTGCTAGGTTCCCAAAAAATTCCTCAAATATTTTACCAAATGACGTGGGATAACAAGTGGCGAGTTTTAATTTGTGGGTGCATATCTATGCACGCGGGATCTCATATTATTATTGGGAAAGTTACCATTTATTCATGTTTTTTGGAGAAAATTTTGGGACAAATTTTGGGATACATAGCATTTTTCTATTTTAAACAAATTTCTTAAAATAATTTCATGAACTTTTTTCTCCTACATTTATGGTGATCAAATTTCTTTTTACACAAATAAAAATATTTTTCATATTTCCAAAAATATTACCAAAACATGGTTGTAAAAATCGGTAATCGGTATAAATCGGTTAGGGTACCAATTTAAGAATCGGGGATTAATCGAAGTATTAATCGGATATTATAATAATACTTAATATATTAGTCTAAATTACAATTAAACATATCATTTTAAATATATTCACAAAATTAATCGAATTTCAAAAATCGAATCGTTTAGTTATCTTACAAAGAGGATTAATGAATTAATAGATTAAATTGGGGATTTTTTTTTTTTTTGACAAAATGCAAGTTCATTCCATTAAATTAAACAAGTCTTGCCGGGACAAATCCCCAACTGACAATGCAATCAGGTTGATAAACAATAAAACGAGCTAAGTAAATAGCCGCATTGTTTCCAGACTGCTTAACAAACTGAATCCATAGATTCTTGAAACTAAAAAAAGTTACAATGGTATCCCGATCAATCTTACTAGCATCAGCCCTGAAATCCGTAGTAGCACAATTGACCCTCACATAAATGCAAGCCCAATGTTCCAAACCTTCAACTGAAGTTGGGGAAGCATAAATTCCCGAAACCAGAACAAATTTTAATTGTGAAAGGTGAGCTCTTGTGAATTCCACTACCATTTCAAGAATACTCCAGTTATCTACCTGCCGTAAAACAGTTATAGACCTGCCGATACCCCAGCTATCTACATGCCAAAAATCAGCTATAGACATGCCGCAAGTAGCATCGATGCAAGCTTTCAAGATTTCCCAAAATGCCAAATAAACCAATTTCAGTGGAGAACGCAACCAAACAACCCAAAATAAAACACAACCAAACATAAACCCCAAATAATTGGGGACAACAAACAACCCAAAAAGATGGGTACGGAAAAATAGATCTCACCCAAAAAAGGATTGGATCTCGATTTTATTGAAATCAAGAACTAGAAATGGAAGGAGGAATCGGAATAGGAGGATGGTTGGGGGGAGGGCGGTGATATGAAGAAAGGGACGGAAGAAAAAGAGGGATGAGGGAGGAAAGAGGAAAGAGGAAAGAGGAGAGAGGGGGGCGGCGGGGGAGGAGGGAGAGGGGAAGGGAATCAGTCGACTCTCATTTTGGGGATTTCTAGAACCATGCCAAAATATCCTTTATTATAATACCCGAGTCTACCACATATCAGTTAACCAATCAAAAAACTATGAATTATTTTAGAACCAATCAAAACGCATTCCTAAATTTTAGACCAATCATGTTATATTAACAATTTTCCTTATTTACATTCGCAACTTACTTCATTAACTATGATTAGTTAACACTTCTATAATTTAAATACAATAATAATTTTATTTAACATATCCATAAATACATATTTTTAAATCAAAAACTATTTACTAAAAAATCACAGTTTTTAATTAGAAATCAATCACAATATACTAATATATAATTTAAATTAAATTTCATAATTAATTATTCATTAATCAACCACTCTTTTAATATTAAATCAATCACAATCATATACTAGCATACACTATAAATAGATTTTCATAATACATGTTGTACAATTAAATTTTTTTAAATAATTATAATCTAACTCAACTATAGATCTGAAAAATTGGATTTGAAATCATATTTGAAATAACTTGGATAAAATCCATACTTTCAAAGACCATACATTATAAATAGATTTTCATAATACATGTTGTATAATTAAATTTTTTTTAAATAATTATAATCTAACTCAACTAGAATTCTGAAAAATCGGATTTGAAATCAGATTTGAAACAATTTGGATAAAATCCATATCTCGAAAGACTCGATTGTTTTAAAAGCTCAAACATATATTTATTCAAAATTTGTTAATAAAATTAATTATTTAATAAATATAAACCAACACTACAATCGGATTTGAATCATATTTTAAATAACTTGGATAAAATTCATATCTTCAAATCACAACGCATTCCTAAATTTTAGATCAATCATGTTATTTTAAAAATTTTCCTTATTTACATTCTCACCCTACTTCATTAACTATGGTTAGTTAACACTTCTATAATTTAAATACAATAATGATTTTATTTGACATATCCATAAATACGTATTTTTAAATCAAAAAATATTTACTAAAAAATCAAAAATTTTAATTTGAAATCAATCACGATATACTATTATATATTTTAAATTAAATTTCATAATTAATCATTCACTAATCAACCACTCTTTTAATATAAAATCAATCACAATCATATTATCATACACTATAAATAAATTTTTCATAATACATGTTGTACAATTAATTTTTTTAAATAATTATAATCTAATATGAATCTGAAAAATCGGATTTGAAATCGGATTTGAAATAACTTGGATAAAATCCATACCTTCAAAGACTATCATACACTATAAATAGATTTTTCTAACAATTAAATTTTTTTAAATAAATATAATCTAACTCAACTAGAAATCTGAAATCGAATTTGAAATAAGATTTAAAAAACTTGGGTAAAATTCATACCTTCAAATACTCGATTGTCTTAAAAGCTCAAAAATATATTTATACAAAATTTGTTAATAAAATTAGTTATTTAATAAATATAAACCAACACTTCGAAATCGGATTTGAATCATATTTTAAATAACTTGGATAAATTCATATCTTCAAAAACTCGATTTTTTTGAAAGCTCGAAAATATTTTTATTCATAATTTGTTAATAAAATTAACTAATAAATCTTTTATTAGATTAAAAGTTTTCTTTATTTATCATTCTTATCTTATTATATTAACCATGATTGGTTAACAATTTTAATTTTAATAAAGTAGTTACTTGATTTTATCAATCTTTTAATTTAAAATCAATCAAATTTATACTATTATATATTACTAACTAATTTTTATAAATATCCACTACAATCATACTATAATATAGTATATAGTTATATATTACAGATTAATTTTCATAAACACTTAATAACTAATTAATCACAATTTTTGATTTAAATCAATTTAAATTATATCATTATATACCGATACATCTATTTTTCGCACATGTCTCTATGTATAGAGCCATTTTCCAAAATTGTGTATTTATTAATTGATTTTAAAATAAATATATTATTCTAATACATGAGTCTCTTTTATCTATATTATATAATATAGTATTTTAATATCTCAAACTATCGATCATAAGCTGCAATCAAATTTGAATAAATCTACTATTATTGAAAAGGGGTGACAAATTCTAAATACACGTTCAAAATTTAAATTAATCAATTATTAAAAAAAACCTAACAACCAGTTAAAATATTAAAATGAATTTTAAACTAATTATCTTTAACATTTTAGTTATCGATTTTTTTTAGCTATGCAATAATTAATGGGATAAACAAATTGACCTGACAAGATATTTGAAATATTCAAAATACTAAATATACTTTCTAATAGTATTAGACATTATTTGATGTATAAATTATCACATTACAGAGTTAATGAAAATATAGTTATTGAATATTTTTATATAAAATTCGTCAACTCAGCGCAACAATTCTTATAAATTACTTTTTTTATATATATAAATAATTTATCAATAAAAGGACATACGACATCTACAAAAAATATTCAAAAATTTTAAATTTTCTCATAAATTGCTATAAGAACCAATATAACAAAATCCAAATCATTTCGAACAACCGACCATAGCTACGATTCTATACTATCCAAATCAATGAACCAATATAACAAAATCCCGTAGATCTAAGATTTCGGATGCCAAAATAAAAGAACCTACCCTCACAAAAAGAAATAACAAAACCCAATATATTTATTGAAAAATAAAGTAAACTCAAGGAAAAAACGGAAGTTATCATTCACAAGGACAAAATACAAAATCCAATATATCAGTAGATAAAACCTACTAACGGGTTACTAGAATCTTAATAAAGAGAGATTTTTATTGAAAAAAATAGAGCAAAATCAAGCAAAACAACTAAAGGTGGGCTTCCTATCAACTAAAATTGATGTCAGCCCCTAAACTTTTGTTTAGTATTTTTTGGGAGAGGAGCAGAGAGAGGAATGACTATAGCCATCGTTATAAAAATCACTATTATTGCTATCTAGATAGGTCAATACATAAAATTATATATTGTTCTAATAAAAGGTTCCCTTTTTGATTTTGTATTCTTGAATTAAATTAATAGTATTAAGTTTCCACATCATAATCTAAGAATAGATATATCAAATTCGATTGGTTGGTTGTTAATATTTATTTTTAATATTAACAGAACTTCAAATATAGGTAAAAAAAACTTAGCAACTTGGTAGATAGATTCTAAACAAATAAAGATATTTATTAGTTTAGTTTTGTCTAAACAAAACAAATGTATCAGGTTTCGAAATTTGATCGGGTTTTGGATCAGATATCGTTCGGTACAACTGAAATCCAAATACAAATCGAAACTATTTCAAGTTTAAAATTTAATTCCAAACTTGAATCCGAAAATTCGGGTTCGGTACATCCAAAAATTTGGGTTTTGGATCGGGTACTATTAGATCGAATTAATTTGTCACCCCTTTTTAAGGGTAAGAGAAAATTAATATTTAATATACCATGTTCTAATAGAAAAAAATTAAAAAAATCTACCTTCAAACTCCTAAAGTGAATATACACATTTTAAGTTATCATTAAAAACAAGTTGAGGGCAATCACCATAAACTCTAACAGTCATATCTTACTCTAAGAATGGGATATGTTGGATATGTTTGATTGATTGATAATATTTATTTTTCATTAGTAAATCAATTTACTAATAAAAGAACATACAATATGTAAAAATGATATTGAGCAAACACATATGAAACTAGGTTATAAGAAAGTTTCCTTTATCATAACTACATAACTACGTTCGTTTAATGGATTTTACATAGTAGAGATCCTTTCTCACATTGCTGAAATATGCAACATTTTTTTGAGAGTCAATCTTATGATTTACTATGATCGTGAGAAATAAGTGTTTATGAATTTTCAATATGTATTTGAAAGATTGATCGCAACCCATGTAAATTTTTGATTATATTACTATGATAAAAATTCTAGAAACCCACGATACTTTACATTTAAATAAACCAAATTTTCAAAAGAACAAAACTTAAATTATGGGTAAAAAAACTTATGAACTTGGTAGAAAGATTCCGAAAAATGAGAAAAAGCAAATGAAAAATATTAAGAAAAATAATAAAGAGGGGTTTAGAGCGTTTCAATGGGGGATGTGAATGTTTTGATAATTGTTTGATAATATTAATTTTATTGCAATTGGTATAAAATGACGAATAAGTTATTCTATACTTAAATTAATTACATTCTCATGAAATTAACTTTTCTCCTAAATAATGATTAAAATAATATGTTTATATTAATTAATTAATTAATTAATTTTACCGTTAAGTGCGTAGCACGGGTATAAAGCTAGTTAAAACAAAAAAGATTTGGATGACACGATCTCATTTCCAGACAGCTCACTTCCCCTTCTAACAACAATCAATCTTGTAATAAAGTCAAACGCGTTACACATAATAATTCACCAAAATAAAAACACACACACTAAAACACACACACACACATCAAACAATGGCGAAAAAAGCAGTGTTGATCGGATGCAACTACCAAGGCACAAAAGCCGAACTAAAAGGCTGCATCAACGACGTGAAACGAATGCACAGTTGTTTAATCCAACGTTACGGATTCTCCGATGATGATATTACAGTGCTTATAGATACTGATGACTCTTACACTCAACCTACTGGTAAGAACGTTCGCGCCGCGCTCACTGATTTGATTCGTTCCGCTTCGCCTGGCGATATTTTGTTCGTGCATTATAGCGGTCACGGTACAAGACTTCCTGCTGAGACTGGTGAAGATGATGATACTGGTTATGATGAGTGTATTGTGCCTACTGATATGAATCTCATTACTGGTATAATTTTTTAATTTTTTTAAGTGTGTGTGTGTGTGTGTGTGTGTGTGTGATTTGGTAGATCTGTTGTACTTGTTTAGTTTAGTTTGTCGAATTTGTCGAATTGTGAGTTTGATGATGAGGATTGTTAGTGAGTGTAGAGTTGTTAGGATTGTGATTGAGATAGTATGGTGATTTTATGGTTTTGGGGATGATTGTACTAGTTTATCTGTGTAATTTGTTGATTTTGTCGAATTGTGGTTTAGATGATAAGGATCAGTAATTAGGATAGGGCTGTTAGGATTGGGATTATGATAGTGCGGTAATTTTACAGTTTTGGAGCTGATTATACTCGTTTATTGTAATTTGTGACTAATACGGATGCTTGGTGAAGAACTGAAGATAGAGAGTTATAAGGATTGTGATTGGGTAAATAATGAAAGTTATTTTGTAAATTGTGAGGTATGGAAGTGATCCTTTATTTGTTAATTGTATTTTGATACGGTAGAGTATTGTTTTGAAGTGAGGTGATGACTAAAGTTGACTGTATTTATGGAGTTTGTGATAAGTATATGGAAACGGTAGAACACTGCAGTAGTTTTAGATTAGCAGAATTGAATTACACTATGAGATGGAATTAGGTGATGTAAGTTGACTTCTTCTAGATTGAGGTAATTGCTTATGCAGAAATATTGAGTATGAAATTATGGATAAAGCAGTTCTATTATGTCATACTGTATCTTTTTGAGGTCTGGACAGTGTAATTTGCCAAGGGAAATGTGTAGGACGTTTTGTGCTTTCTAGGTATGCAATTACTTTAACTTCTCTCTGTTTTGTTGTTGTGAGACATTAGCAAGTAGTAATTACGTTAACGATCATAGAGTGTTCAGTCTACATTCGTATAGCTGTTCAATTGGATAATGACGAACTGAACCTGACTTGGCATTTTGTACCTGATTTAGTATTATAAGCAAATATATAGTGAAGAACAGTTTCAATGTATTTTCTTGCTTATTCCACGCTTTTGTGAACGGCAGAATCATATGATGAAATAAATTGATGTACGATAGCTCCTTTGGTAATTTTGAGAGATGATATATTAATCACAAGGATGACGTACAAATTATGTCACACTTCCATTGTTCTTTGTATATTCCCACATTTAAATTGATTAATAAGTATAGAATATCACTTTTAGACCGACAAAAACGTAAAAAATGTCTGTTACATAGATATTGATAAGGGCTACACCTGATGATGATGATGAGTTGCACTTATAATAATTACCAGTTCTCCTCATCTACACAGGCGTCAGTATCCGTGGATTTGTCAAAGTCGATATGCATAGCTTTACTCATATAAAAAATTTAAGTATTTACATTTAAACTGATTGCCAACTTTCTTTGCAGATGATGACTTCAAACAACTCGTAGACGAAGTACCTCGTGGTTGCCAAATAACAATTGTATCTGATTCTTGCCACAGCGGTGGCCTTGTTCAGAATGCCGAAGAACAGATAGGAGAGAGCACAAAATCTTCCTCCGAGGGGCAAGGGTCAGGTTTTGGGTTTAAAAACTTTTTGCATCGGAAGGTGGATGTTGCACTTGAATCTCGTGGCATCAACCTCCCTTCTAAATTCCGCCCTCATCACAGGCAGGAAGAAGACTTTGATGACCAAGAAGTTGATTCAGGAGATGGGGATCGAGGCTACACGAAGAGCAGATCCTTGCCAGTTTCTACCCTTATTGAAATACTTAAACAGAAAACTGGCAAGGATGACGTTGATGTCGGAAATTTGAGGCCAACCCTTTTTGATGTCTTTGGAGATGATGCAAGTCCCAAAGTCAAAAAGTTCATGAAGGTTATTCTGGACAAACTTCAAAGCAGTGGTGGTGGTGGTGGGCTCATGGGCATGGTTGGGGGTTTGGCCCAGGAGTTTCTCAAGCAAAAGCTCAATGATAATGATGAATCCTATACAAAACCTGCAATGGAAACAAAGGTAGATAGCAAGGAAGAGGTTTACGCTGGTGTGAGCCATAAGGCACTTCCAGAAGGCGGTGTCCTGATTAGTGGATGTCAAACTAATCAAACCTCTGCTGATGCCAGCCCTTCTGGAAATGCAGCTGAAGCTTACGGGGCTCTTAGCAATGCAATCCAGGCCATAATTAAAGAAACAGATGGTCAAGTTACTAATCACGAGCTAGTTACTAAGGCAAGGGAAATGCTGAAGAAGCAGGGCTTCACCCAGCGTCCAGGTCTTTATTGCAGTGACCATCACGTGGAGGCCAATTTCGTGTGCTAGTACATTTTACAACGAAGCAACTGCATTGAACTTGATTCTAAGTGTGAGGTCTCTCTATTGTGTTGAGTGCTTTCGTTAGACTTTTGCTAATATTATGATTACCAACTCTGTTTACTCTGTTTTTCTATTTTGCTCGTGTGTGGTTGCCTGGTTATTCCCTGATTATGGAATTTTTACATTACAATCCGGTTATGTTTGCAAGTAATATTGAAATATAGAACTTCTATACTTGCAAGTAATATTGAAATATTCTCTGATATTGAAATCTGTTGGTGCCTCTATACTTGCTTTCTAGCTTGTAGCACTTTGTTGAAGAACTGTTAGAGCGGTGAATATTTTATTGTTTATAAATTATTTCTAGCGTGATCCACAATTCCACATCTTGCTGCTAATTCAAGGACTACTGGTACTCAAATATGTACTGTATTTAGTGTTGTAAATCATGTATATTTTCACTTTATGAATTTGTTTTTGATGTATGCACAAATGTGTGTATACTTGGACCACAAAATCAAGATATATATAATACAGCAGCACCACCTATTAGGCTATTTGTGGAAAGCCCAAATGGAAGAGTTTCGTATTGAAATACGATGGGCTTCAAACATGTAAAAGCGGTGATCTATTGCGGAATAAATATCTTTTATTCTTTTTTGAAATAAAAGATGCATTTCATTATATCATCAAACAATCCGACAAGAGCATTTATCATATACATACACAACTATGTGTAGTAGGTATGCTTTTTGTTGCATGTAATGATGAGCAGAAGTAGTGAATGAATCTATCAAGCTTTTGAGGACAGAGTTTTGGTACTTTGCTACTTACATTATTGATTGATATAAAGGATGCAGGGAAGCTTCCTCGAGGTTTGCACGCATGGGAGTGCTCTGTTGTCTTCACCTTCATACTACTACTCTCCTTTGCTCTCTTTTGTTGCCAACTTGTGGATCTTACTGTGGAATATATAAAAGCTTCTTCCACCATCCGCTCTCCCCCATATCCTCTTATAATCCACTACCAATAAAACAAACATGAAAAAAAAAAAAAAAAAAAGAACAATCCATCATGTATAATATAACTACTTCGCATGCATGTACAAGGAGTGGATTTATAAAGCTTCAGATCCTTAACGATCCATATCCATTTATAAAGCTTCAGATCCTTGAAGTCTCATCCGACTTCATTACCAACAAAGCAATATTATTATCAAGCAATGGCGGAATTATAATTTTGGAACAGCCAAGACTAATATGAATTATCGTTAATTTTTAGATGTTAGCCGAGACTTAAAACAAATTTTCCACTGACTTTTAACTTAAAATCAGGATTTGAAAAAAAAAAAATCACAAATTTTTTAGTTCAGTAAGAAAATTAAGCAACTGGGCATATGAGTACAGAGCTAGTAAATTATAATGTCCTCTGGAATTGATACCCACATTCCCCATGGCCATAGAATATATTATTCATGGACTACTACCAATGCTTAAAAAAAGGCCATGCTTGAAAGTTAGATACTCTTTGTCGGCTTTAGTCCTCATCTCTTCACATCATTTATATCTTGCAGGAGTTACAGCTATACGTACATGCCCGCATCTTACACGTATTTCATTTATATGAGTATGAGCTAAAGACCATATTCGCTGTGTACCGAGTGTATTAACAATCCTCCGAATTAGTTAAGATGTGCGAAAGCTAGTCCAAACACCAAATTATCAAAAATGCATCGGCTAAAGAACAAATAAAGAAGTTTCAAAATTCATGCAATCATCAAATCTGTCCATTTTACTCATTTCCCGATGATGCCTGTTTAGCAGTCTCCTAGCCTAGTACCATATCTAGGCTTTAATTGTTTACAGTTTATGTGTTCCCCAAAACCCCAGCTCAAACTAGCTTTTCTTTCGATTGTGTCATAAATTTGCAATCATATGGAGTAATTAAAGTGTGTTCAAATATCAAATGATTGATTGGCAAATCTAATCATACTCAATCAACCTAGATATCAACAAAAACAACTGAGTATTTATTAAGAACCTGTGTCCTCAGTTAAGAGTAAAGAGCAACATATACAATATAGTACTTACTAATCTTAGTAGTAAGTGATGAAGTAATTGAGGTTTGTCCGAGTACAAAGAGACATTAGTGTGTGAGTATTTAAATTAACGATTATAGAAAGAGGAAAAATAGCTTCGAATCAATTATCATACGAGGATAAAACACCAATAATTATGAAATACTAGTATATAATCTAAGACTTAAACAACACTCTGATCATTCACAGTCTTAACTCCATATGCATGCATGCATTGCATCAAGTACGTACTTGATCTCATACATTTACTCATGTAAGCCAGTTCCCTTATGTCAGCATATAAAAAAAAAACTTTTAAAATCCCCCTCTCAGAAAAACTGTTTCTGAGACTCCGTATAACAAAATCTCCAAGAAAATGTAATTAGGTAAAGTCAAGTATTCCTCATATATTTATCGCAACTTTTGTTTAGTGTTTCACCCGAAAGGAGAAGTTCCTCGCGACATGCCACCACCAATAATAGGGCTCATCCTTTCTGCCTGAAGAGTTGGTCTTCTCGGTGATGGCCTTTCTAATTTAGATAATGCATCAAATTTCTTATCATCAATGGAATTCGAAACTCCTCCAAGGATTGGCTTGCGCTCATAAATGTCAGCCACAGAATCCATATCACCACCTTCAATTTGAATCTGATCATGATCACCTTTAAAATGATCATTATCTTGAGAACCAAGACAAGAAGCTGCACTTCCACTTAGCTCTTGTAGACGAAGATCGTCTGACCAAATTATAGGGCTCTTGCCACTACCACTAGTATAATTAGGGTTAGGTCTCTTTTTTCCAATACTAATGTCAAGTGATGATGATCTTTCCATTGTTTGTTGAAGCTCAACTTGTTGGTCACCTCCATATAAGTTAAGATCCTGAAACGATGGAAAGTTGAGGGGATTTTCATACTCTTTTGTGCCGGAAACATGATCAGGTATTCCTCGGTAGCTGGAATTCGCCATATTGTTTTCACCAGCAAGAGTTTGGCAAGCTTTCTCTAGGATTGTTTGCATGTACTTCCCTTGAGCTTCAATTCTCAATTGCAGGTGTCGTTGCACCTAATGATCGATACATAACATAAATATTTCGGAATCTATGAATTCTTAGAATCATCAATATATCAATTACTAAGAAGACTTCAGTTGTATTAGTATATATACCTCTAATTGTTCATGCAGCCTTCTTTGCACCTCCATCTGCATCCTGGTTGCATCAATTGTATAAAAATTAATGCCACTAAATTGAACATTACAGAATAAAGGAAAAGAAGAAACAGATAGAATTGCATACATAATAGATAAAAAAATTGGTGCCTACATACATAAATCGACTTACTCATTCATGCTACGAGCCATCAATCCGGAGGAGGATGCAGAATTTCTCTGGAGATCTAAAGCAGATGCTGCAATGTAAAAAATAAATAAAATCCACATGATTAATCAACTATTGGTTATAAATATTGTCGAAATTTCAGGTGATTGAGCTACAAGTAAAGGAGTCACCTCTCTCGCCATCTTTAATCGAGTGATCACTAAATTCCTTGTGGGGCTGTTTTCCGAGCCTAAATTTCTGATCAAAGCCATGAAAATCAATTAATAACACAAAGAGCAAAAAGAAAAAGAGATGAAAACTGACCCTAATGGTATATTTGTATGAGAAGATAGACCAACAAAGAGATTAAAGTGGAAATGTAACAAAAGAAAAAAAAAAGGAAGTATAAGAGTTGGAAAATTTGTCTCTTGTTCAAACCTGAAGGTGACTCTTTAGATGATAAAGAGTAAGCCCCTTCACACCCATAACTCTCATAATCGTCTTTGGTGTAGCCTCTGCAGAAATCGAATAAAATTAATGTAAGTCTATTACCATAGTTACAACTATGAATGAACACTGTATGTTTGCGCACATTATAAGCATATATAATTCTCATGATCAAGGTATAATTAATTATGTATGCAAACAAAAGATACATATATGTGCGTGAGAAAAAAAAATCCTGCGAGAGTTCATGAATTTGAGGAACAAGTTGTGTGTTTCTGTGTGCGGGCTCGTATTAGAACTTTCATGATCTTAACGATAAGTGTGTGTGTGTGTGTGCATGTGTGAAGAAATATAGGGTATAGAATAAGTACTATCTGGTCCCCCAAGCTGAGTAACAGCATCAACAAAGCGTTCATGGAGCTCAACGGTCCATCGGAGGCGAGGTTTAGGGTCGGTGGTGAGAACAAGACCGGAGTCGCCTTGAACACATGCTGACATGCCTCGATTTTCGTGATGCGAATTCATATTTGTATTGTTGTTTACCTTCTTCGAGGAATGGAACATTCTCTCTATCTCAGCTTCTTCTTTAGAGAGATTCAAGAAGAACAAATGCGATGCAAATTTAAGAAGAGAATAGGGTGCGTTTTTTAACCAGAGAAAGCAAGCTCGGCTCTACAAAAAGAAATACTAAATTAATCTATGTATGTATATGAAATAAAGAAAATGACAAGATACGTATTCCTGCCGTAATTTTTTTACCAAAACTAATTATCACTGTATTGATTTGAGTTAATAGGGCTACATTTTGTTTATATTTGGGCTTAATGATCCTCTAAGAGCATCTCCAATGGAGAATACCCTTAGCTAAAATCACAAATATATTACCAAAAATAAAATTTATAGAAATTATGTAAAAAAAACATCACTCCAATGGTTAGCAAAAATTTTACATAATCTCTTTTCGTTGGCTATATTTGGCCTTTGGCCAACCTCTATAGACCTGTAAAGAAGATTTTACATGATCTATTACCTTAAAAAAAATAGATTCTATTAATAACAACCTGAAATAATAATAACATACTATATTTACAATATATACAACATTATAACTAATATACCATTGGAGCACAACTTTTTATAGGTTAAACAAATTTTACATAATCAATATTTTATCTGATTTATCCAACCATTTTTAGCTAATACTATTGAAGATGCTCTAAGAGAATTTCCTACAGTTAACCACTGACTGAAATAAAGACACATCATTAATGCCTTTGCAGGACCCTTAAAAATAAAAGTAACAATCAAATGATTTTAAAGATTAACTTTAAGAAATTCCTAAAGTTAACTGTAGAAACATCTTATATTTATGCCAAGTTTATATAGACTATTGTACTATTTTTGTGAAAGATGCGAAGAGATATTTTTAAAGGTAGGCGGCCACGGCAAATAGTTATTGCCAGTAAAATGTATCGTAGAAATTATTATGCACGTAGCATAAATTTTTTTATGATATATGTTTTCACAATAAGATGACAAACGTTTGTGTTTGATCAAATCTCATCTTTAAATAATCAAAAAATATATCCGCTTATGATGGGGGCGTTATCTTTTGCTACTACCCAAAAACAAAGGACTGTATTTTTGTATTGCTACCCAGTATTTGTACCGAGGCACATGAATAAGGTCATAGTCTCGTAGAAGTTGGAACATCCAAATCCATGCAATCTAATCATTATCAGCGTTACACTTTCCTACATCTACGTACTTAGAGCAACTCCAATAACGTTACCTAAAATGGTTCCCTAAATTATATTAAAATAATGATTCCCTAAAATATGATGAAGCAAAAAATTATTTTACTCCAATGGTGTTACCTATATTTATTCCCTATACTTTAAATATAATATTTAAAAAATATTTTAGATATATATTCTACATATATTTTAATATGTAGCATGGTTGAAGATGATACAACTTAAATTGCTTACCTATATTAATGATGTGGCATGTTTTAGGGGTTGGTAATGGATCCCCAAATGTAAGGAACCATTTTCTCTCACCTAAAAATTTTAGGTAAGGATGATTGTGGTTGGAGTTGGTTTTTTGGAAAAGATCCCTAAATACATCCAGGTGGCAAAAATATTGGTAAGGGATATGGTGGGTTGGAGATGATCTTACCCCTGCAGTTGTACCATGATCAAATGTTCGATTTTTCTCTCCACATTTAAAATTAATATCATCTTTAATTATGGTTTGTTAGCATAAAAACGTTAGCAATATTTTGGAGTTTCACAAATAGGGGTATCAAATTGGATAAGATAGATCCCTGCACTTATATTAGTAAATATTTTGGAAAATGATAAGAGTACTAAATTAAATCTCAAAATGATTCTCAAATGTCATAATTTAATTGTTGTTTCACAAATACTATTTAATAAAAGAAAATAGACCCCTGCATTTACATTAGTAAGTCAGTAAAATTTGGAAAATGCTAGATATCCCAAATTAGTATCCAAAATAATTCCCAAATGCCAAGTGTATAATTGTAATTGGTTATAATAAAATGGACCCCTGCATTCACACCAACTTCCCCAATCATATTTTTCAATCTACCGCGTTATCTATGTCACATCATTCAGGAGCAATTTTTGGATTCCAATTTAGGGTTACCTAGCATTACCTTCCAAACACACTTCAACCATGTCATAACAAATTTTGATATCCAATTTGATACCCGTAACATTAGTCTTTATCTAATGATATATTTTTGATATTCACTACCATGTAATAACGTACTTCCATTTCATTTTTGACTAATGATTTTTTTTTTTTTTTTTTGAATATTTTAGCACCATTTTGTTTAAGTTGTGCCTTTAATATATAATCCAAATATTAAAGAGAAGTGTATAACTGTATTAATCTATATATGAGAGACATCACTTAATTAAGATAGTAAAATCAGGGTGTGTGTCAGTGTGTGTCATCCCCCTTTTAATTTCCAGTCTGTTAATATTGCTTTGTCTGTGATCTACTAACTACTAGCTAGAGTATTTTATAGCCTATTAGCATTGTATTATCAAGCTCTTTACAGAGAAGCCATATCCAACAAAATCAAATCTTTAAATTTTAACTGCTACACATATATCAGGCCTTTTCTCAAACATCTAACATTGAAAGATACTCGTACATGTATCATGAGACTTAACCTCATGACGAACGAAGAATGTCCAAAAATATGTCGATCCATCCAAAACGATTAATATCATATTAATATGACAAGGGACGAGAAGATCAATATGCAGGCACATAAAGAAAGGTGTTGTGTTATGTAATGCAGTGTAGTAAAGCTCTAGTCTTTCTTTCTTCGTGGGAGCTAGGTGGGGGACCTTCAATTAATCCTCTTCTTTTATTTTTGTTATATATACCTATAAACCTTTTACTGGGGCCTCAATCTCCAGCGCTTTTGTGGAATAGAAGATTGTCCTCCCTCCTTCACCATGCATGTGTCGTCACATCAACCCTATTATCATACTCCCTCCCTTCCGTGAGGTTGTTGGATACCGAATTTTGAGAAAAAAAGAAGAAAAATTGAGTAAGCATATGTAAATTAATCCCTTCCTTTACGAGATATCGAGAATTTGAACCTTGTAAAAGATAAGACGGGTGTGTGCGTATATATAAATATTAAAAAAAATTAATGGGATCTACAAATATTAATATGGAAAAATATATATTATTTTTAAAAAAATATGAATAAATGAATAAAATATTCAGGAAAAAAAATATGAATAAATGAATAAAATATCCGGAACAAAAAATGTTAACAATCTGTTCGAACGGTAGAAATAATATATAATCTCAGTCTTTCATTCACGATATCTCCCTGGTAATGGTGTAATTATTGGTTAATATCGATCAGTTTGGTTTCGTTGATAATTCTTTTATTATTTTTATCTATCAGAGTCAGAGTCAAACCCCGTGAATTTCTGAAGAACGAAAACAAATTACATACCATTCAGCCATTCGACCTAATTATGCGAAAGAGAATAGATGCTTTCTTCTTTAGCAATTAAAGTAAGATGCTTCTCTCGAGAAAACTTCATTCTTTTATGCTTCACTGTTGATTTATTCATAATTATAATTTGTCATATATCCCATACCAAGTACACACTCCAACCACTATTTATTGCATTAAAAAATTATAAATAAGAGAAATGTTAAAGTTCTCGAAAATGTTCTTTTGAAAGTATTTCCAAATGTTGAGTTGTCATCATATAATTAATTATTTTTTCACTAATGAGATGGATCTCTCGTGTGTTAATATGAATTTTTTGAATAAAATAATGTCACTTATTTTTGTGAACATTTTTTAGATATTTTTCTGAGTATGGAACACTACTCTATAAATAATTATTATCACAGGTAGTGAAAATATATGGAAAATGCTAAGTATCCCAAATTGGTACCCAAAATAATTTTCAAATGTCAAGTATATTATTATAATTGGTCATAATAAAATGGATCCGTGCATTTACATCAACCTCCCCAATCAAAATTTTCTCACGTTAAGAGCATCTCCAACCACCGAAAACGTTTAGCTAAAAGTGTGGATTACATGCCATATATAAGGATTTTAGAGAATATGTAACCATATATAAGGATTTTAGAGAATATGTAAAATAATTTTATCTCCAACGGGATATTCGTGTTATCTAAAATTATAGCCAACCCCTTCGTATTGGCTATATTTGTCGTACCGCTAGAGACTTGTAAGAAAACTCCAGCATGTCGAAATAATATATTCTATTTTTAACAACTTAAAATAATAATAACATACCATTTTTAAAATATAACCTATCAATATTGCCGACTCCACTGGAGTACAGTTACTTACAGATTCAGCAAATTTTACATAATCGTTATTTTACATACTAGCTTATAACTCGTGCGTTGCACGGCTCTTTTTTAATATTTATAATTACATTAATTTTTTTAATTTTATATGTTATTAATATACATATTAAATTGTTGTTAATTAAGTGAAATTAGCAAAATAATTTGTAATTTAGTGATGGTTTAATGATTATTTTTAAATTAAACCTAAGAAAATATTGACGATTTTTACGTTAAAAATTCTATTTGATTTATGAATTCTACTTATAATTCATTTTGATTTTCAAAATACCCTTATTATTATTTGAAGATAGTTCTACTAACAACCATATACAATTTTAATAATAAGTGTAATAGAGATTTTATCCAAAATTTTGATAATCGATAGTCCGGTCCTCCGTACGACAAAGATCTTAATATAAATAGATGAAAACCGTTAGATCTAGCATTAAAAAATGTTTTATGTCATAATATGTTATAAACTAAAATGTATATTTATACTGAAATACGAAAATGTATATGTCAATGATTTAAATCATATATAATTAGGTTTTCTACATTGAATAACATTATCAATGTAGGACTTTTACGTTGAATAGGATTAATAAAAATTTGTAATTATATTTTATCTTGAGATTCTGAGTGTTTCCATTGGAATAATAATTATTAAAGTTATTACTAAATTAAAGATAATTTTTTGAGATTCGCGTGGATTGTAAAATCATCCAAATCTGATTTCTAGATATCAAGATAGAGCTCAAATAGTAGATAAGGTTTTTTAATACTAATAAAAAATAAATAAAATTCAATTCTAATACAACATTTTTTAATTATATCTTTTTCGGATTATAATTTTCTTTTTAAAATTCAATTATAATACAACCTTTTTTAATTATATCCTTTTTTATTATAATTTTTTTTTGAAATTCACTTATAATACAACCTGTTCTAATTATATCCTTTTTAGATTATAATTTTCTTTTTAATGTGATCTAATCTTGATCATCTATTTTTAATCCAACAGATCATATAATTTTTGTAGTACAGTGAACAGACCAAAAAATTGGATAAGATTTCTCTTATGCTATTATATATAAGGATATAATTTTCAGGAGCGAATGTTAAGGTAAGCGGGCCCAGCCTTCGCTGGGTAGTTTTTTTGCAGGCCAAGAGGAAAAAAAAAATTCCGCTGGGAGGAAATTTCATTTTTCTGCTGGGTAGCAATATTATCAACATAGTTTACCTTTCTTACTGAATATTCTGGTAGCTCAGCTAGCTTATTTATTATTTGCAAGCGGGGAGACCCGTGTTCGACTCCCAAAGAGAACAAAATGTATTATGTTTTACTACTAATGCTAACTTCTTTGTCCATTATCTATATATTACTAATGCTAACTTCTTTGTCCATTATCTATATATTACTACTACATACAAAATAGTTGTCTATAAAATTATCTAGCCAAGTTGGTTTAGACCATTTAAGGAAGCTAAGGTTCTAATCCTGCCGGCTACATTTTTATATAAAAAAAAAAAAAAAAATTTCGCTCCGCGCGGAATAACCACGCAGCCAAGATGGGCTACATTTTTACATAAAAAAAATTTTCGCGCTCTGCGCGGAATAACCACGCAGCCAAGATGATTCCGCTGGGGAGCTTTTTCGACTAGATTCGCCACTGATAATTTTAGCCAACAATTTTAGTAAATATCATTGGAGATGCTCTAACTATGGCACATCACAATTTTTGGGTACCAATTTAGGTACCTAACAATTACCCAAAATATATATAGCTCAAATTAACTAATTTAATTACTACTATCTACGAGGTTACAGCCGCAATTTATTTTAATCAATCGTAAGTTTTTTCGTTCCGTTCCCAGTTGTTACTGATCCCGCTTATTACCTTGAACACGCAATCATGGTCGTTGAGATTTTAGTCTAGTCTTGAAAATATAATCATCATTGATGAATTTTTAGTCTAATAACGAAAATTAAAATTTTCTATATAATAATAAATTATATGTTCGATTCTTCCCTCCATTTTGTAATTTGTAGTGTTACGTGATGCGATCGCTGATTTATTAAACGAGGAGACTTGACATAAGTTAGATTTATTGATTGATTCATTTGATTGTGAAGGAGGTTAGGAGAGAGAATAGTTCATTTGTGCACAGTAGTAGTAGAATAGCTGTCCTGTTCTTAAAGCATGCAGCAGGCATAAAAGCTAGGGTTTAACCTTTTGTTAATAAATAGACTTATTAGTATAATTTATATGGTTCTAATTAGATCATGATGGAATGAAGAAAGTAAGTTAGCTTAGATTTAAGGGCAAGTTTGCTTGGATTTCAAGCATCTTTTTTATGCTTTAAAGAATTTATTCTCGACGATGAATATATTCCAATATTCTCCTTCTTCCTGAACCGGAATTCAGTGGAATGTACAGGTAATACTACTACGTAACATATTAATCATAGATTTGGAAAAAATATTATAATTTTTATAAAATATTTTGTACTCCTATTAGTTTATAATGTTTATAGCAAGAAAAATTAAACTCTCGTTCTATCAAAAATATATAAATCAAACGCGCAAGATAACTCAAGTGATAAAGAGCTTAACTTTTATTGTTCTAAGTTCCGAAAGTTACAAGAACAAATAATGATTTGTAAGACATATAAATCTGAACATTCAAAATGGGTTTGATGTGCCTGAGGTTGGCCTCAGAGTTCTCCCATGAGGTTAAAAGATTTTCAGTATTAAATTTAAGGGTATATATGTAAATCACTGTAAAAAAAATTATATTTACAAAATTGCCTCTGTACGGCCACTTTGTTTTATAGGAACAAAATCTTTTAATTTCATGCTTCAGTACAACCTCAGGCCAAGTTTTCTCATTCAAAATATATATATCAATTTTTTGTAAATATGAGGCGAGGCATGACCCGTGGGTTAATTTTCTTATCGTTTGAAATTCGGCCTAGTCAACTAAGAGTGTGGCAAAATCGGCCCATTTTATTATGTAATGATAAACAGGAATCTGATTCTGTTCTGGACCATATATTTTTCTAAAATGCTCCTTTCAACTATCTCTTTTGTTTTTTCTGTTCAACAAACGCCACAAGATAAAAATTATAAAATAGTCCATCAATAGTCCAATGCTTGTGGAAGTATTAAACATGCACTGACAGACCTTACAAGCCCATGGCTCAGTCCAATTTGAACTTAATGGGCTCAGTCCATGTCTATTTAAAATCAAAGTTGGGGTTTTGGGTTTAAGAACTTGTTCATTCTCTGCTGCTGGTACTGGTATGGACTCTTAACTCTCACTTTCTTTTAAATCTATACACACATATCATGTAAGTATACACACAAATAACGTGTAATCATTAATGTTGTGAAGAAATTGAGCTAAATTAAGATAACAGACCACTAATGTTGCGAAGAGATGTTATAAATTCATCAAATTCACCAGTGATTGAGAAGTTTTGTTGCTGATGCAAGTCTTTTTAGGTTTCGATTACGCGAACAAATGATAAAATGATCTACTAAGTAGTTTTTGATTAGTGATTCCCTTTCTCGTAATTCGTTATTAAATTGTGTTTTTTCAAGTTATTAGAGTAATTGACTGGTGGAAATTGGAATTCAGGCCTTTGTTTCGTGTAGCGGTTTTTATGACACTGAGCCTAGTAAAGTATTGTGTTTGTAGAGGAGATTGGATGTGGTCAGCGTATTGCTTAGTCTATGAGATCCGAAGCTTAGTGCAGCTATTGTAACAGTTGTTAATATAGTTCTTTATTTAGATATTTGTCGTTCCCTCAAGCCTGTGTAATTAGTGTATCCTCCATGTTGAGAATTATCGTAACTTAAATACTTACCATAGTAGACCGTCTAGGTTAGTAAGGTTGTTGCGCGAAATTTGGGAGATTAACGTTTGGAGTGATTAGAAACCTCATTTCATTTATTTTGAATAAGATCCTGTCACAGTGTGGCATTTCGACAAAAGGTTATCCACACTTTTTCGTAGTTTTGCACTTGGATTGGATGCAATATATATTTTGCTAAGTGGTGATATTTATTACAAGTCTTGACTACATGAGAATTAAATTTGTTTTCAACAATTCTTTTTCTTACGTTCTCTTCTCTATGTACTTATAATCTGCTTATTAATGAAATGTTATTTGAGATATGTAAACTTTTATTTCGATGATGCCAGAAAAAGTAAAGAGGTTTTTTCTAGTGTAACACGTTATATCGTACTTATTAGGAGTCAAAACTCCTGTATGGCTGTGTATATTTCTGTTATTTTCTCCCTTAAAAAATGATTTCTAATTGTAACTTCCCGTTCTACAGCCTCTATCATTGACAATTCAAATTATTGTCCCCAATTGTAACTTTTAAACCAACTGATTATGAAGAAGAAGAAATTATTTTAAATTACTCTTGAGCAAGAAATATCTTTCGTTAGCATTGATTTTCGGTAATTAAGAATGTAATTCTTTTTACTTTTGTCCATTAGCTGTGTGAATGCAAACATGGTTCTACAATTGCTGAAGTTCCTTGTGGAGAATTGCCCACGACAATTACTTAACAGGGTGGGTAAAGTAGCAGAAAGCAAACAATATACCACAAACATACATATGCTTAAACCATAATCCTGTTTTTAAGTAGGTGGCACAAGCATACATATACACATTCTTTGTTGTGCTATAAAAGACTAACTTCAAATTGTGGTATCTTGGGCATCGCATTATCGTTTATATGCCCCCTTGGGCTTTGGCAATTGGCCAATTACCCTTTCTTTTTTATAACTTGTTGGATAGAACTGATTGCACTTCAGGCAGTTCTTGTTACCACATTTCTTTTGCGACATTCTTATTCCTTGTTACATTTGTTAGTAAGATTTATTGCTTCTGAATGCAGTCTATCTCATCTTCATGAAGCTTGATAGTAAATTATTTGTTAGCAGACTAATTCTATCACACGACATCTGTGTTTTGTGCTTGAAGTTTATATTGTCATGTTTAGTAGTACTGAAGGCAGTTGTGAGATTATCAAAAAAAAAAAAAATTGAGATATACTAACCATGTCTACCGATACTCTTCTGTATTAGCAGATGAACTGTTGATAGGAAAGAGAGGAAGGATAGGTAGGTGGATCCAGAAAGCTGTGTAAGTTTATGGCGCAGAGTTGATATGTACCAAGAAGGGTTAAAGAAGGTACAACTAACACCATAAATGTTGTGGTTTTCTTGATGATTTTGATATTGTTCCTACACTTTAATATTTTGACTTGTGGAGATGGAATATGGATGTGATCATTGGCTAGTTGTTGTTTAATTCTTTTAAATTGTTGTTTAATTCTTTTAGATACTGTTGGCGATTACTGTGCAGCCTGAAAGTCTGAAATGTCCTAGTTCTTTCTCATGTTTTACTTTCAGTTATATAGTTTGTTGTTATTTTTTTCCCATCATTGGGGTCATCTTACATTCGGAATAGTGTGCTCTTCGTCTAGCCTATAAATGCTTTGGTGCCTTTAGAGAACTTCTGAAATGATCCAATAAGGTACCCTTTAGACCAAAAAGAGTTGTATTGCTTAAAGTGTGAATGGAGTGGTATCGTTCCTATTCAAATGTGATTCAGTAGGCAATAAGTTAAAAAAAATTTGATGTTAGCTTACACGTATTAAAAGCATATATGAGAACTTCCTTAGATTTAATTCGAAGCATGGCGAATCAAGTAAAAAGTATTTATCAGTGTTGTATCCGTATTCCTTGAACTTGAGTCTTCACGTGATGATATGGTTTATCTAATATTCTACCTATCAGTATAAATAGTACTTAACATTTAAGCAAGGAAATTACAAGTTTACAACAGTTTTACGTGTACATAACATGTCCCTCAAGTATTCAACAGTTCCTAGTAGTTTAAAGCTTTAAGTATACAATGTTTCATCTAACAGCATTTTATAAAGTAAGTAATATTCTTGTGTAACTCGATTGAGTAATGAAATAGATTTAGTGATGCCTAATTCTCTCAAAAGCTTAAGCTAAAATCTATTTAGGACTCAAAAGCTGAAGCTGAAACCTTACTACATGACTGACAATTTATGTATTCCTTTTAATAGATTAGAATTGCAGGAAAGAATATCCTTAATACTTTGAAACTTTTGCTTACCGATAGTTGTGACGTATAAGACTTCTCAATTTTAAGCAAGATTTAGTTCTTGACCACTATCATAAAAGCATAAATAAAGCAATATTCTATTGCTTCATTCTGGAATTCATGCCTGTAAACAATGGAGGGACCAGGATGTATCATTGGGAAAGAATTTTGTAGCTGAACTTTAATCCTTACAATGAGTATATAGACAAATGAACGTACTGGGATACGTTACCACCAATTATGGAATTTCGAATAGTTGAGCTTTTGAAGCCTATCATTCTGTACTAAAGGTCCTACTGAAAATGAGCTCCTTTATCACAGCAATTAAATATCTAATTCTATGTTAGACAACCAAGGAGATTATTCTTTGCTTTTGTACAACTGATTGACAAAACAATATGTCCTCAAAATTTAATAACCTAAACCTTGAGAGAATAGTTTTACACCTCCACTTCAGATGTTGGAGTTGACTGTTTGACTATTAAATTGCATGGTACGATGCCAATTTGATTGGAGCTGCTTTTCTTGTTTTTGCATTACTATAGGGCAATTGGCTGGTGCAAATCGTATGTATCAAATTTTAATTTGTTTATTTTGAACTGTCCCTATTATAACATTTATAGTTCACACCATTCAATTTAAAAAACTCTGCTTGATTTCCTTCGTTAAGAAAGGATACATGTATCTTTTTTATGCTTTTACTATGGAGAAGCAATTCTTTTTTGAAAGTGTTTTTTTCTTTTGGGATTACCTTTCAGAGGTAGAGATCTCCATTATGAATTCTGTATGATATGCGATTCCCTGCAGGGCCAGAGGCGATGGTGGTCTATTGATGCCTGCAAGCAGGATTATGACTAATTTAAGTTAAAGAAAATTCAATTTCATTTTGATATAGTGAGTTGCATCATCATTGGCTTGATTCTTTTTTCCCTTGCAAGATAACTCCATGGCTATGTTTTCTTCGAAGGACTATAGTACCTGCACTATATATAATTTGTATTTATTTTATTAATTGGGATCCCTTAATATATAAGCCCATTAACAACTGTTGATCAGTTTGTAGTTCATTTTGAAGGTATTTATTGATTCTTTAGTACCTTCAGTAAGTATTGTAATTTCGTAGAAATGACAAATGAGGTAAAAGATTAATAGAAATGTAGTCCATGGGATATCTTAAGTTTGTATTATAATAGAAAATTAGAGTAGATAAGCTAATAGTCCAGTGATTTCCATAAGGTAAAACTTAATTTCTATTTCTACCATTTTCATGTTATCAAACTTCCTGCCGTACAATTACAATTTACAACAAAGATAATTCAACGGTCCTATTGGCATAAGCTCAATTCAAGTGTTTGTTCAAAAGCATTCCTGCTAAAACTTATAATGTTGACTCGAAAGGAATAATGTAAAAGTGCATTTTGCACACTCATTACTGGTTCTCACCAAAATATTAGGATTTCCACTATGGAAATGGTTACAGTTACACTCTGAAAATTGTTCCTGTATGTAATTAGAGCTGCTACTAAAATTCTGGTTTTCTCTTTTCATTCCAAAGGAGTTGTGTACATGATCAGAACTACCACTTGTTAGTCCACTTATGTCTATGTTTCTTTGAACCTCATTGCAAATATTTCTTAACTAAAAATGGCACTTTTACTTGTAGATTCAAGCCCATTTGGCCAAAACAGACATACAACCAGCTCCGAGAAGCAGTGATAAGTTTGCTGCTAATTGAAGCCTTATGTTGCTTTGCATTTTTGGATCCATAAAATCTGCTGCTAGTAGGTCCACAAGTGCCATGTAAATCAAAATTCCAGCAGAAGCAGAGTTGAATATCCCCTGAACAATCAGAGCAGTGGGGGTATTCTCACTGTAAACGCCACAAATTGCAATACCAATAGCAATCCCAATTGGGGTGGTGAGCGAGAAAAATACTGCCATAACTACTGTATGTAAAGATCTGAATCTTGCCTGCATATCACCAAATCAAATTAGTCTAGAAAGTAGAATCATGCCACTTCAGGTGAATTTTTATCTAACTTTATCTATTATCTCTTATTGCATTTCAGGGTAAACAAAAGGTTGGTAATTCGGTAATATCATATGTGAGTAATAGTAGAGATGAATAATTGGTGGTACCTGAGAAATGCATCCACCAAGCCCCAAGCCCTCAAAAAATTGGTGGAAAGACAAGGCTGCAAGTAGAGTCTTTATTGTTTCTGGACTTTGTGAAGCTCCCAAGGTGATTCCAATTACTATTGAATGGATAATCACTCCCAGCTCGAGAACCTATGAACAATGTGATTGTTAGATTTGCCAGAAGTACCAATTCCTCCCGGACTACACATCAACAACAAAAAGAAATTGATATGCTTACCTGTGATACGATCTGATGCCTCAAAAGATCCGGGTCACCGGTTTCTTGCCCTTCAGAAGGGACGACAGAGCCATGAGCATGGCCGTGTGTTCCATGTGTATGAATGTGTACATGGCCACTGTGTTCATCTTCACCAACCTTCTCTTCATCCACAATCAACTGCTTCGACTTCTTAAAGTGTGATCTTGTGTAAAAACTAGACGCCAAGGAGTCTATCATAAGTGCTCCAATAGAAGACATCATTGCTACAAATCCTGCGAATGGAAACTTTCCCCATGGATTCTCCTTGAGGCATGGTGAACTCAAAGTATCAAATGCATCTGGTAGTATGTGGACAAATCCAGTTGCAAGAATCACACCAGCTGCAAAGGCTTTGATCATGAAAAAGATGTCATTGTCCGGGTTAAGTGCTTCTATTCTCCTCCCCAGCTGCGGGAGGCTCACTCCAATTCCACCAGCAACAAGAATCGAAGCGATAGCTGCTAGTTTAAACTTAAGGGACTCGCTTCTGTTACTCTCTTTAGATGCTTCATTGTCACACGTGGACATCCCACAAGCTAGAGGTGTGAGCAGGAAAAAGATCAGGCATAATACTTTGGTATAGTTATTTGGGCAATCTTGATATCTAAACATTGTGACTTATCACAGATAGAGGGGGGTAGAGAGTCAAAAGAAAAAAAGAGGCTTGTGGATGAGTTGGGTAGGAAGAACTTGGCTTGTTTTGTAGGTTATATATATAAAGAGCTGGGAATCAATGAATGAGCAATATTGATCATGACTTAAAGGAATATTTGGGTGGCCAATTGGCAAGGAATACTCTGAAGGGTCAAGAATGCAGAACACAAGTGAATGGGGAGAAAATGCACTATTTTACAGTGTGTCAAACCTACGAGGCCACTGATATGAGTGAACTTGAGCAGGTTTGGTAAGCCCCAGTCCTAATAGGCTATTTGTAGTATAATACTCTAATATTGGTGATTTTTACTGTGATACGTAAGACTTGCTAAAAAATTCTGCTATTATTTTTTGAATGTAAATTACAATTTTTAGTACATTGCTTTTTTGTGTTTTTTTTTTTTCGAGTATGGGAGGGAACAATGTAGTACACACTTTTATTCATCAGTACAACTTACAAGATAACACGATAAATCCCGGGCAGGCTAGGGTGTCCTGTAATACACCTTTTGGCCAAGATAACACGATGTTTTTAGGGTTTTTACAACATAAGTCTGTAGAATGGACACTAGGATCTTAACCTATACATTAACTGATAAATACTACTCATAATTTATTCTTGGTTTAGACTAAGCCATTAAGGACTTATTCAACATTATAAAATCAACATAATTTGTCCTTCCTTTTATCCGTAGCATTCGTCTTGCCACATTCAAGATTAGCTGTAACCAAAAAAAAAAAAATTCCAAATAGTGAGCTAAAAAGCTCAGCAAGCCAAGAAGAATACAAGATTAAAGTATAAGCAATGAGAAAATCCTTGGAAAGAAATTGAGTTGCACAAATTTAAAGATAGTGGTATGTGGTAACCAACAAATATGAATACTCAAATTTCTTGCTCTCATTAGCATACCGATCAACGAACCGTATGCGTCGTGTATTGGCTCAATTGACCGTAAATTTTAGTACAAGTTACCGCATGCGTCTTTAATAATATTTAAGACTCTTGAATATAAATTAGGTTAGATGATAAACTTTCTTGAATGAAAGAAACTCTTTCTCCGGTTATACGGATATTGTACTTTGATACAATTCATTAATTAAAAAGTTATTTCTGAAAAAAAAAAAAAGAAAGAAAGAACAGGTGGTTTATAATACACTGTATAAAGAAAGTGCTTAATAAAAAATTTAAATTTAACATGAACAAGTGGCAAGTGACCTCACATATCGAAATCTCGGTAGTAACAAACGTCTTGTAGTAGCTCACATCACATGTATCTGAATTAAGAATCAGAGGCGTAAAAGAAAGCCTACCAAAGTGAAAAGAACTACTCCATAATTAGAACTCTTATGTGTTGCTTATGGGGAAAGGGAGTGTCAAGAGACTTCACCATCTTTTTCCTTTTTGTTCAACCTTGGTACTATTTTAATTGTGATTAGTTGGTAGTTCGGTGCAAAATGTGTAGACATAATGTTGTCATTCTTGTATGTACACAAGGGAACTAAAGGAAGTTTTCAACAAACTACAGGTTAGTTTCTTCAATTCAACATAAGAATGTCGTTATTGTGTCTACATCTTTGAGCTATGTGATTTCTTTACATTCATTCTTGTCCGGCTGATCTTAGGTTAGATGGAACTTGAAAACTCTATCTCTTGACACTTTATAGCATGTTAGGAGACTTATAGTAATTTAATTTTCTTTTTGTTTAGACATTGCATTGCACATAATATATTCCATATATAATGTTGTTTATCGTATAAATGAGAAAAAATGACAAAAATAACATTTTTTTTAAAACTTTTTTAGTTTCAATACGTAGCTATTTCTTGTATAGGTACTGTAACCAATGTTTGAAGAACATTTTTGTGGTATTGAATAAAAATGTAACAAGATAAAATATTTAATTAGAATAATTAAATATATCGAATACCAAAATGTTCAAATATCTGGGTGGAAAAAGGTTATTGAAAACCCTCATTAAGAGAAGTGGAAACGTTTCACATTCTCGAGAACACAGCGTTCAAGAGGAGTTCGCCTATAAAGATCTCTCAAACCTACAGAGAAAACAACTCAAAATCCTTCAAAGAAAAGCAGCAAAAATGTTAAACATCAGCATAAAAGAGAAAAATCTCCATCTCGTAGAGAAAAGAGATATTCTGAGTTATACATTCAAAGAGTTCTCATCCATGGATTAGGAAAGGCAGCTTGAAACCCTATGGTTACAAATGGATGCCTGTCTCGAAGAGATATAGAAAGAAAAACAAACCATCACCTCTTCCAAACCTTCGAAAGAAATCGATTTGGATGCTGCTCTCCAAGCAACATTCGAATGGCTTTCCTCTAAAAACATCCCCATCCAAACCCTCCAACCACTGTTAATGAATATGTCAGCAAAAATAACCTTATTCTATTCTCTTTTCACCCAAACAAAGTGGCAAAGATGGGATCTGGGATTGACGCTAACAATGGAGTGTTTTGGATTTTTTATACAAAATTACAAATAAGTTTATATAATTTAAATGCAAAGTAATTAAAATTATTTATTAATAATTCGTATAATTTTCTATTCGAATAACTAATGTGTAAGTTAAAATATGATTGAGAACTTATTAATTCAATTAGAGTATTGTTTGATTTGAGTTAAAGGTTTCGTGTTCGGAATCCGTATTTTGTTTCATTAAGTCGCGTGTTAAAAATTATTTTTAATAATTAAATAATTAGTAATTAATGAAAATTTAAAAAATTATTTTTTATACAAAATTAGTGAAACAAAACACGGATTCCGAACAAGAAACCTTTAATTCAATCAAACTACACACCAGTTGAATTGATAAGGTCTCAAATATTTTAACTGCTACTAAGACGCTTTCTTAATCGTGCAAATATGGAAGAACTCATATACGGAACGAGGGCGGCCCGTGGAAATACATCGGTTTCTTACTCGTGCAAAGGAACTATTTCTTTGCAACTTGGACAACTTATAACGATGTTTGTCCCGCATCTCACTAGAAAGATCTGGATCTTTACAAAAGGCTTTATAAAGCTTTCGTCTCAATTCATGTTTAGTCGCGAGCAATCTCCGTTTGTGATCTCGTATATTTCGCTTCTCTGACATCTTACTTACTTTCCCCTTACTCTTTTTGCAATAACGCTCCACAGTGGTAAAGTCTCAATATTTCAGCTTCTTAAGAATGAACTGTCATCTCCATCACTATTATCGTCTATTTTTCAACAAGTGGATACCTCTAGTTTTACATATCAATTTACGATTATTTAAGTTAAACATATAAAATACTCAAATTAAGTGAATTGAATTTACGATTATTATAAAAACAAACAAAAATCACAACTAAATATTCAAATCAAGTGAATTGAATTTTTATTCAAATAATTGTTTCACACATTTTGAGTATTTTTTTGATTTAATTACTCAAAATTTATAAAGTCCCTAAGAAAGAAAAGTATTTATAATGTTGGTGTTAATGATATTTTGAATTTTAAATGATTGAATATTAATTTTAGGTAAAAAAAAAACCTGGCGCAATAAAACATTGCTCCAGGTGTGCCTGGCGCAATGAAACATTGCTCTTGCAAAAATTTTTACTCGCAATTAATGAGGTGGATGGCGGTTGGTGGTTGCAATAAATGCTCACCTGGTGCATTGTTTCATTGCGCCAGGCGCAATGAATCATTGCTCCTGCCAGGAACACTATGCCCTACAGCCGAAACATCACTTTCTTCCTTATTCTTCCATTCTCCCAACATCCTTAAAACATTCTCCCAACATTCTTTTAAAATTTCAAAGTGCAATGCTGCTCTTCCTTTGGAGGTCAAATATCATTAAAAAGGTTAGTTTTCTAATTTTATGGCTACATTTTTATTTAATGATTCTAGTTCATCTAGTGAGGAGCATAATGATTATGATTATGAAGTTACGCCCGTTGGAAAAAATTTGGCATTTCGAAAATTATTTTGTGATGAAATAATAGATGTTGATGCATATGATAATGTGGGTAAGGAAAAGATGAATTTGGATGATGATGATGATGGGGGGAAAATGATGTTTTTTTTTAACATGGGAACCCGCAGCCGCTACCCTTCGGGTGCGCTCTGGGTAAATCCATGGGTTCACGCAATAGCCTGCAAACCACGTGATCCAAGGCAAACCGCACAAGTGCGACAGGCTCTGCCCCAGGATGGCATAATCACAAATCCGCCTCCCATGGGAGTCGAACCTGTGACCAAGAGGTGAGATGACCTCTCTTTAACCAACTGAGACAACCCTTGCGGGCGAAAATGATGTTAATAAAGGTAAGGTGAATGTAGAAAATGATAATGAAGATTATGATGAAGATGATGATATTAATATTGGAAACAAAAATTGTGGGTTTCCATTTGCGAATATTAATGATGTTGTGCCAAGTGTTGGTATGATTTTCGACACATTAGATGAGGCGACAAAATTTTATAGGAATTATGGTCGAAGAGTCGGATTTCAAGTAATAATTAGGAATACTCATAATCATTTAGGAACTAAGGATCCATCATCCGGATTTTTAATTTGTCGGAAGGGTGGAAGAGCAACACCATTGAAATCAATGGATCGTGGTAAAGGAAAACGTATTAGAGATGTAATCCCACGAACAAATTGTCAAGCTCGAATGTGCGTAGTTCATAAAGTGCAAACAAATAAATGGATTATAAGTTCGGTCGGATTGAAACACAATCATACTATGGTGACACCGGATAAGGTACAATTTTTTCAAAGGTCATAAAACATAGATCCGATCACTAAATCATTGATTGAGTTGTTTAACAAATCCGGGATCGAGACGTCAAAAGTGATGAAATATCTTGGTGGGACATGTGGTGGTGTTGAAAATCTTGGCTTTTCCCCACAAGATGTACGTAATGTCATACGTGACATTCGACGCCGAGTGTTTGATTTAGGAGATGCGGATTGTGGTTTGGTCTTGCTATGGGAATTAGAACAAGAAACTAGTTTTGGTAAATTTTTCTATCGAGTGAATGTGGACGAGGAGAATCGTGTTAGGGGTTTGGTATGGGTAGATCCTCGATCCATGAATGCAGACAAGAATTTTGGTGATGTGGTTACGTTCGACTCGACTTATCGGACGAATAGGTATTGTATGCCTTTCATACCTATTACGGGGTAAATCACCACTACCAAAATATTTTGTTTTGATTTGCACTTATAAGGGATGAGAAAGAGTCGTCTTATAAGTGGGTTTTGAAAACGTGGTTGGAAGCCGTTGACAACAAACCGCCCATGACAATTATCACCGATCAAGACCTCGCTTTGCGTAATGCTATTGCAGAGATTATGCCACATACAAAGAATACATATTGTACATGGCATATAAGTAATAAGTTTCCCGAAAAGTTGTCTAATTTGTACACCAACTATCCGGATTTCAAATCGGATTTCAATGCATGTGTGTACAAATCGTTGTCACCAACGAAATTCGAAGGTAAGTGGGGGAAATTGGTCAAGACGTACCATCTTGAGGATCATGTTTGGTTAAATGAAATGTATGCTATTAGAGATCAATGGATCGGTGCTTACACGAGAAATTATTTTTCCGCCGATATGACCACTACCTCAAGGAGCGAGTCTATGAATGCTTTTTTTTATGAATATGTGCAACCATCTACCGGTTTGAAAGAATTCATTGAAAATTCACAAAAGGCTTTGGATACACAATATCTTAAGGAGGTTAGAGGTGATTTCGACACCAAGGAAACCGGAAGAAGACTAGTATTGTACTCGTTCTTGGATATTCATGCATCCGAAGTTTACACGAAGGAAATGTTTAAACATTTTCAAAAGGAGATTTTAAAAAGTCAATCTTATGTCGTGAAGAAATCTAAAGGGTTGGGATCTTACTTGTTTAAAATGTATTTGGTGGAGAAGTCTACCATACCGGAGAATCGTAGAAGAAGTTATCAATTGACGGCTCATTTCGATGGAAAGATTGAATGTGCTTGTAAAAATTTCGAAAATTCCGGGATGATTTGTAGACACATGATCCGTTACCTCGACAAAAAACAAAAAACCCAAATACCAAAAAATTACATCATGCCTAGGTGGACAATGAAAGGCAACCAAATTTCCGGACCTCTACTATATACGCCTCCCGTTCTTGCAAATGTTGGGTGCATCACAATCATCAAGGTATAGTGCATTGTGTAAATCTTTTCAAAGTTTGGGTGCTATTGGTAGTTGTTCCGTCCCACGGTTCAATTACGTGATGAACGTGATTGAGAGAGAGAAATGTCATGTGAAAAATGCTTTCCCGGAAGAACGTAAGGAAAGGATGAATAATTCATTTCGTTAAGATGATTACCATCAACATGATCCAATATTTGATCCACCGATGTCACAAACTAAGGGACGAAAGAAAGTGGAAGATATAAAAGTGGTATTGAAATTTCGACTTCAAATACGAAGCCACGAAAGTGCGGAAAGTGCGGAGAAGCAAGAGTAATGCATGATAGAAGAAATTGTCCACTAAACAATTGAATGTGTCATGTATTATTCGAATTTATAATATTTATGTACTGTTCCAATTTATAATATTTATGTACTATCCAAAATTATTCTAATTTTTATTTGTGAGCAACTATTAAAAATACCTGACGAGGACGTTTATAAGAGACATGAGGTGTGGCATCGTGCATAGGTGAAGTAGGAGAATCAATAGTCTCATCCTGCAATAACATAACATGGTAATACAACAATCATACATTAATAAACAGAATTATCTTAATTGAGAGCATGGGCACAACACCTCAACCACCCACATCAACACCCCCTCCATTTCCTTCATTTCATTGTCGCGCCACCATCGTCCACCTTTACCTTCCTCCTCTCTCTTCACCACCGACGCAATCCCCCCTCTTTCCCTTCGCCTTCTTCTCCCCTTTCATTCAAACCCATCAAACTCAATTTTATGCTCTATTTTTAACTTTGGAGAGAATCCCCTCTCTCTCTCAATCAAGATCAATCTATCTATCTCACATCGTCGAGATCACTCCATTAATCGAAATCTGTCACCTCAAATAGTTGAAATCGATTCAGACTCGTTCGTATTTCTTGTTTTATTGATAATCGATATCAAATCAAGCTTTTCATTTTTCTCTTATTTTTGTCGTCATTCATCGTAGCAATCAAAATTGACTAAGTTGTTGTTTAAGTTTGCTTTTTCAGAGTAATTTTTGAGTCAACTCACTGAGTAGACTTGGTTTGTTTGAGTCAACTTGTTGTTCGTTTCACTGAGTTACCGGGCTTGAGTCTGAGTTGTGTTTTATTTAAAAAGTTGTTGAGTTGTTTTACCTAGTTTTTGTGTTGTGATGATGTTGTTGTCGAGTTATGTTAGGTCTGATGAGTCACTTTTATTGAGTTGGGTCTGAATTTTGGAGTTTATTTGAGTCAATTCATTGAATTTAATTATCTGGGTTTTGAGTCAACTCGTGATATGGGTCTTTATATTCAAATT
The DNA here is from genome assembly GCA_036435485.1 of Saposhnikovia divaricata. Taxonomy (NCBI): domain Eukaryota; kingdom Viridiplantae; phylum Streptophyta; class Magnoliopsida; order Apiales; family Apiaceae; genus Saposhnikovia; species Saposhnikovia divaricata. Next base: position 203,456,501 of record CM071601.1, on the reverse strand, counting down.
CTTGATGTCATGTTGTTTCCTTAGTCTTAGTCTTTTGATTGATTAGTTTGTTGAGAAATTAACTTGCATTAATTATAATTGATTGTTAATTATTTTTTCAGTTATATTTAATATATTAATGATTGATAATGTCTTAATTAGTGGTTTTTAATATGTTTTAATTGACAATTTTTTGCCTCTAAATTAGCTAATTAACACCTTTTATTTTTTGCTTATTGGAATGTATTCCTTAGTTGTCTTTTAATTAAAAGTTATTGCTTACTCTTAAGTTGTCTTCCTGTTAGTCTTGAGTTTGAATTTTTAGGTTGTATTTCTTAGTTACCTTTTCTGGGATTGTTTTGATTGATTAGTTGGTTGAGTTATTATTTATATTTATTATAATTGATTTGATAATTATTTTTCAATTATATTATTAATTAATGAATGATAGTATTTGAAGAGTAAAGTGCACTTTGTGTACGCGCAATTAGGCTGTCAGACCACTTGGGATACTGGACTTTAGAAAGTACCACGGGCTATACTGCACTTCACTTTTCGTTACACAAAGTGTATCACCGTCAAATATGTTTAACTCTGTTAAAAAATGCAGGGGTAAAATCGTCTTTTAGTCATCATCTTCTTCAACAACCCCATTTCCACCATTAACAATTTATTTAGAACTTGAAGCTTCTATATCTCATTCATTTTTTAACCAAATCAGCTCATTTAAATTGCATTAAGATCGTCTCTTTCTCCCCTACGATATGACATCAATTTCATATGAAAATCATGACATGAAACCTGAGTTCGCATCGGATATATTCTTGCATGAGGCAACTCGGACATGGCAGTAACACATTGAATCGCTGTCTCTCGTATCACCTGAACATGTTCAAAGTTCATAATTATTTACATAAAATTAAAATTTAGCAATACATTACATTCAATGCCTGAGCTTATTGCACACATTTTCAGTACTTGCGGATCCTTGTCAAAAGGAACAAAAAAAATATTACAAAAAGGTACTACATTCATCCAGAGTAATATTCTAATTTCATCCCAGTAAGCCATGGCAATTACTGTCTATGCTCTATGTTGGCAGACAACTTGCAACAGTTACAAGAAACACAGAAGGAAGCTTTTCTTTATCTTAATCGATTTTATAACTGATGAATGCAGCAGATTTCAATGGGACTGCAAAAAGCAAACAGTAGTAGCAGTAAATGAAACCTGTAATAGGCAAATTTATTGGTTCTTTTGACAGATTCTTTTCAAGGATACGTTTTTTACTACAGGAACAGGAGTAGCAATCACCCTCGGTAAAATGAGATCCAAAAGCGAAATATTAAATTCTTGTAACAATAATAATCAAATGTGGAAGTCTCATAATCGTACCATCATATGGGGGTAGGACACGAGTGCAATAAGGCGTCTGATGATGATATGTGCGTTCTCTACCACAACTTCTGATCCTGCAGACATGAAATGACAACTATATGTTGTAGTGGGATTAACAAAATCCAACCAACAGGAGAGTAGCACATGAAAGTAAATATTCACTTTACAAAACATAGAGAAGCATGCCAAACATAATGCTGAAAAGAAAACTCCATATTGCCCAGAATATACTGTTTGTACAATGTCTACTATCTCCCTATGGCTTCTGAGATCGCAGCCCAAACTGGCATTAAGATCGCAGCCCATTCATGTGTTAAACAGAATGTTCGAATTATTCCCAGGGGGATGAAGCTTATTAATGAGGTGTGGCAAGGAGTTGAACGACATATTAATCATCCTCCTGCTCCTCATTCTTTGGATCAACTTGTAAGAACAGATATGGAAAAGCCTGGAACATGGATGGACCTTCGCGTTAAAACTGAAAATATTGTCATAGAACTAGAAAATTTCATTCTTGAAAATTTCATTCAAAATTGATATCATATCGTAGGGGAGAAAGAGACGATCTTAATGCAATTTAAATGAGCTGATTTGGTTAAAAAATGAATGAGATATACAAGCTCCAAGTTCTAAATAAATTGTTAATGGTGGAAATGGGGTTGATGAAGAAGATGATGACTAAAAGACGATTTTACCCCTGCATTTTCTAACAGAGTTAAACAGATTTGACGGTGATACAATTTGTGTAACGAAAAGTGAAGTGCAGTATAGCCCGTGGTACTTTCTAAAGTCCAGTATCTCAAGTGGTCTGACAGCCTAACTGCGCGTACACAAAGTGCACTTTACTTGTATTTGAATGTGCTCTATTTGTTTTGAATCTATTATGGTCAATGACTTGATTTTTAAAGGCATTTAAACTTTGTACCATTTTTGGTTGTCATGATTGATGACGTAATTTTTGGACCTTTAAGAGGTAATTTGTGCCATTTTGATGTCTTGTCTATACCATAATCTATTTTTGGATTTAATTATTCAGTTACGTTATTATTTTTAATATGTGCTAATATTGGTATATTTATTATTTCAAATTTATTAGCTAAGCTAAGTTTGGTTATTATTAAATTATGTAATAATACTTTGTTGTTTTAGGTATATTGTTGAGCGTAAGTTAAATAGGATCATATTTATTATTTAATTAAAGATAGTTATTACATGAATACTATATTATTATGATAATTGATTTTAATAGTTTTTAATTGATTTTAGTTATTTAATTTGTATCTAACCAAAGGGGTCCATTTGGTTAGAGATTTATTTTTATATTAAATACTGTATATTTTTTATGTTAAATTTTATTTTAAAGATATTTTATTATTACTATATTATTTTTATTATTATTATTTTTATTATTATTACTACTACTATTGTTGAGTTTTAATTTGTTTTATCCTTTTCAAGTGTGATGTATAAGGTCGTCTCTTTTCATATATTTAAGTTTGTGTCCAATCGGCATTTTGGTTAGACGAGGAAGTAATGGAGCAAGAGTCAGAGAAAAATAAAGAAAGTATGCGACAACAATTGATGGCAATGGAGAATTTTAAAGCAATAAGTAGTTCTGTATTTAGTAGCTATTTGTAAAACAATGTATTTTTTTGTAGTTGGAGGGTACTCTTTTTCCACCTTGAGCTTTTTTCCCACAGGGTTTTGCTCTTGGAGGATTTTAACGAGGCCTTCCTTTTGTGGGGTTCTTCCATTCTGAATCTAAGCGTCCGGAGGCAACATGCGTGCCTTTTGGGCTAGATGATGAATTTCCTTCTTTGGAAAAATCCCATTTGTACGAATATTGTATTTCGGTACAATTTATGTACGAGTAAGTCATTCCTGACAAAAAAAAAATTTTAAAAAAAATCCACTACATTCAAAGATAACAAGTATCAAATACAATTAAAAGATTACTACCTCACGCAATTCAAACATTTCTGAGAGACAGATAGTGGAGGCTGCTGCGAAGATGAAGGAGCATTGGGGTCAATATCCATATCATGTGCACTAGAAGGTCTATCAAAACTAGGCCTGGTAAATGCAAGACCCATCCACTCGGCATTGACTCGATCATAACGATATAAATATTCAGGGATGAGATCATAGAACCAGTCGGGGGGTTACGAAGGTGCATCTCATGAAGTATCCTCATGCCACAATCCAGTTGCATATATCATTAGCACGTATATCATGTAAGAACTATAGAAATTAAGGACTACAATGCAAAAAAAAAAAAATCTAACAAATAAAGGTCTAAAATGCAAGAAATGACATACAAATGTCTAAAATGCAAGAATTATAGAAACTAAGGACTGAAGTGCAAAAATATAACAAATGAAGGTCTAAAATGCAAGAACTATAGAAATTAAGGACTGAAGTACCGCATCAGCCATGTGCTGCTGGTGGTACCAATCACGAGGCACTATCTCCGTGGGATGCTCAGCCAGAAATGGAGCAATCCTCAACTTAATAACACGTCTGAACCAGTCCATGTAGTCCTCAATATGCATCTGTAACCTCCTCAACGACAGGCAAACCCATAGCCATAAAACTATCCCATTCCTCTCGAATATCGCTCAAAATCCTAATATGATCGTACCGCTCCCAACGAGACCCCCTCTCCCTCTTCCGTGCCTTAATCCATGCCAATGCCCTCGGCCATGTAAACTCCTGATGAAGTGCAATCTCCGGAGCACCAGGTAACAACCTCTCCCATGCCCAATACATAAGAAGCATGCTGCATCCTTTGAAAGCCGTGGCACTCTTATGCGCAGCCTTAGTCAAACTCCTTAACAGATGAGCCAATACCGCGGCTCCCCATGCATAGCCAACAATCTCATCATTATCCTGGATGATCTGTAGATATCGAGGATACACCACGTCTCGTTTCCCTGAAGGAAACAACACACCCCCAATGATGTAAAGAAGATAAGCCCGGGTGTAAACTATATCATCCTGCTCCCTGTACTCTGGACGCTTCATCTTGGGTATCTTCTTATATCTGTCCCTCAACAAGTGAAGAATCACCCCATCAGAATACATTTTTTTACGATCCTTCTTCTTGGTCAGCCTCAAATCCTTCCACTCCTTAATCCAATATGGTTTCGGATTCTTAAGCTTCACATGAGTCACAGGACGACCATAAACATGCAGGCCCAAGATCATGTAAACATCCTCCAAATTGATGGTGAGCTCACCAAATCAGAAATGAAAGGAGTTCGTCTCTGGCCTCCACCTCTCTATCATGGCCGTGATCAAACGTATGTCGTTCTGAGGAATCGACTGAGGGTATGCGAATGCCCTGAAACCCCATAACTCCAACAAATCCATCTGATGGTCTGAGAGATCCCACTACCAATGCATGGTAGTCAACTGTTAGACATTTATCCTATCCCGCTTGCCCCTATGCCATATCACAATACTAATATGATCATCCTGCATGGTCAAGAGCGATCTATCGAGAGGCCCGCTGTGACAATCCAGGTCAAATCCCGAGTCTTTTTCGAAAATCGGGTCGAGTCCCAATTCCGAATCCGAAATAAGCCAAAGCAAACTGGCCTAAATGCAGCCAACTCGGGTAGTCCACAAGCCCACAACAGGCCCCCAAAATATCATAATTTTGTTGGTGCAATTAGTAGTAGTACTTTACCTTATAAACTGAATTGAAGTCCCAAATCTGCTTGATGTGGGACTGGGGTGTTACAAACTCCCCCACTTAAACTCCTGACGTCCTCGTCAGGCCTAAACGGATATCCCATAGGTCCAAGATCGTTCCTCTCTAGCCATTGTGGGATAATACCAGCTGGCTTCATGTCCCCACCTCCGGACCTCTTGTCCATTGTGGGATAATACCACCAGCCTTCGTGTCCCCACCTCCGGCAACTTGACGAATCAAGCTTTCGAGAGTCGGCTCTGATACCATATGTGACAACCCAGGTACAATCCCGAATCTTTTTCGAAAATCGGGTCGAGTCCCGATTCCGAATATGAAATAAGCCAAAGCAAACTTGCCTAAATGCACCCAACTTGGGTAGTCCACAAGCCCACCACAGGCCCCCAAAATATCATGATTTTGTTGGTGCAATTAGTAGTGGTACTTTACCTTATAAACTGAACTAAAGTCCCGAATCTGCTCGATGTGGGACTGGGGTGTTACACCCGCACTCCATATCCATAGTATCTGCAATGTGCAAAATCAAAAAATTAGACACATCTCATAAACATGGATAAAAACGTAGATAATTTAAACAAAAACCACTAAAGCATTCCTCCCAACAATTAATATCACATATTTGAAATAACACAGATTAGGCCTAGCAACATACATGTCTAGCATATGTAGAACATATATCTTAACATGAAAATTTATAAAAATTAAGTTTACAGGCTACAAGACAAGCAAGTGGAGTAGAAGGCTTTGTGTTATCACTTATTTCATAAGTAGCACCATCATACCTGACCACTAGCTACAATTCCTCTATACTCTTACAAATTACAAGACACCAACTTAAAAACACCAAAAATGATATGCATTAATAATTTATTTACAACTGCATCTGTCTTGGAGTGTAACCAGCAGAAAACTTTAACAGTAGAAACAAAGAAACATCAAAAACAAACCAGTCGAAACTTTAGTAATTAGAGAGTAATATCCATATCTATACTAAATTTTATATCATTTAAGAATCTCTTGATTAATTTTGTCAGTTGATTCTTCTAATTAATCCAATAGGTATAAATCAATTGCCAGGAAACTTTGAGTTGGTATCTCATTGGAATAAAGTTTTCGCAAACATCTATAAGGAGTTAGTTTCAGTTGCAAATTAGATTCATCACAAGGTAATGTATACTTCTAAACCAACTCAAGTATGTTGTCACTGAAAATCAAAGAACAATGCAAGTCTCATGAGAAGTCATAACTAACAGAGCTTTATTACGAAAGAAATGAATAAAAATTAAAACACAGCCAGAACAAAAGGAAACTTGCATGATTTATATACGCTCAACATTCTAGTTTGCGCTTTCATAAACAATAACATCCCCGTGCACTTCTTTTCTTGCAACAGGTTTGGTAACCCTTTACATTTACAGTAGATGATAAAGTTATAACAAACTTATAAAAAATAAACAAACTTAATTACAATCAAGAACCCAATTCCAGAAGAACAAACTTAAATTGTAATTATTTTAATGGATACAAATCCAACATCTATTCAGTTATCTATCAAACTTGATCACTGGTTTACCTTGCATCCTGCTAATCATTCATTCCTCGTCATTTTGCAACCTTTCTTTGGTTAGTTTTTTCCATTTAACAAGCCAAAACTATCTCAAACCAGCTCTGTTTCTACACCGATATTTATCTTTTATTAACAAGTCAAAACGCCAACAAAATCCTCGTAGTTGTCTCAAGTTAAAGCCATAAGCTTTTTTTTTTTTACATAGCAAGGCTCAGAAGGCCTACCATTAACTGAGGAATTCATAGAATTCAAGAAAAATCAAGAAACTTGAATTAATACTAACATATAAAAAAATAACATGAAAACAAAAATGAATCCCACATATCAGAGTTTCTTATTCCTCTTATCTCCAGCCTTCTGTCTTGTCATTTCAAATGGCCATACGTAAACAAACAAAAACAAACTTATAACAAACTAGTTCAAACTAGTCAATTTCAACCCTAATGTCAACTTAATTACAATCAAGAACCCAATTCCAACCTAATTTGAGCATAAATACCAAATTCCAACCCAATTTCAACCTAATTCGAGCATTATATGCATAATAACAATGGAAAATTCAAATCCCACAAACATGAATAACATGTGTATGTCTGTGTAAGTGCGTGTGTGTACCTATTGATGATGATGATGATGATGACTGAAATCGAACCAATCGCCTGAGAATCGCCTGAGTTCGCCCGAGAATCGCCTGAGTTTTGTGTTTTAGGGTTTAAAACTGAAAATAAGAACAAACAATGCGGGATGGGGTGTTATTCAGTTCCTACCCGGCGCAATTTATCATTGCGGTAGAAAGAAGGGTATAACAATAATTTCAAGTCTTACTTTTTATTTGTTTAAATTTTACTTTATTTTCTATTATTACTAATTCAAATAAATACAAATTAATAATATTAATAAATAAGAAAAATTAATATTACTAAATTCAAATAATTTCAATTTTTTTAATGACAATTCTTAGTTGTTTTTTTAACTTTTTGGAATTTATGTTTATTTTTTGTTATTAATATAAATCAATGATAAAATTGAAGAAAAAATGGAAAATTAGTGAAAGTATGGTAAAATTCATCACAATTTATAGTGAGTATGACCACTTGGTTGTGTATGAATTTTAAATTCAAAAATTGGTCTTTTTCCTATTTTTATTTAATTTTTTAATTTATTTGACAAACTAGTTAAAAATGGGCAAAATTTGAAAAAAAATGGAAAATTAGTGAAAGTAGGGTAACATTCATGACAAAAATAGTGAGTATGATCACTTGGTTGTGTATGAATTTTAAGTTCAAAATTTTGCATTTTTCCGATTTTTATTTAATTGTTTAATTTATTTGACAAACTAGTTAAAAATGGGGAAAAATAAAAAAAATGGAAAATTAGTGAAAGTTGGGTAAAATTCATCACAATTTATAGTGAGTATGAACACTTGGTTGTGTATGAATTTAAGTTCAAAATTTGGTATTTTTCCTATTTTTATTTAATTTTTTATTTGACAAAATTTGGTTATTTGGCCTGGCGTAATGATACATTGCTCCTGATGGTTCTCAATTATGTAGCCACTCGTGGTTGTGGAAGGGCACCAATATATATATATATATATATATATATATATATATATATGGAGGTGCTCAAACGAGACCCCTCTTATAATGCGATCCTCTCTTATAATGAGTCCCCCTCATATATCATCTATTCTAAAGGGCCCCGCCAGGGGCACCCAATACGAAAAAGTCTTACAATTCTACCCTCTATCCATTCATCAAAAAAAAAAAAAAACTACTGCGACGTCATCATTTTTAAAAAAAAATAATTTTTTTTGATGAATGAATAAAGGGTAGAATTATAAGACATTTTCTTATTGGATGCCCCTGGAAAAGTCCTTTAGAATAGATGAAATATGAGGTGAGACTCATTATAAGAGAGGGTCTCATTTGAGCAGCCCCCTATATATATATATATATAGGCAAATTATCAAATACAAACCTATAAACCATCACTAATTTGTACAACCAAAATCACTATTTTTATATTTAATTTTAAAAATAAAAAAAACCCAAAATTACAAAAATAAAACGCCCAGCATCCCCCGCCCACCCCACACGCGATGAACCCCACGACACCACGCGACCAATTTTGGCCAGCTCCGGCGAGCTCCAGATCCGGCCACCACTAGTTCTCCACCATCACCACCAGTCCTCCACCACCTCCATCTTCCTTTTCCGGCCACTGGCCCCGCAAGGGCTCCGATTCACCACCACCGAAAAGCCCTCCCAACTCCACATTCCCTCATTCTACTACTCCTCGATCCCCATTAATTAAACTCTCCGTGGCACACCACCGCCATTATTATTATTATTATTATTATTATTATTATTATTATTATTATTATTATTATTATTATTATTATTATTAAATCCATCATCCATTTTCGTATACACAACTCGAAGCTCTCGTTCTCTACCTCCTCCACCCGGTTATCCACCCGTAAATCCTCCACCAGGCAACCTCCAAATCGTCAATCCAAGGGCCTCCTCCTCCAAACTCTCATTACTTTCCTAAGGCAGCTCAACCGACACACAGGACACGAATTCCTCAACGCGAGCCACAGAATAATACAATCGGAATGATACAAATGCTTACACAATATCTTAATATATTGTAATTAACATTTTTGTTTTTTTTTTAAATTTAAATCAAACGGGTTCAGAATGTTATTTTTGGGCTGGGCCATTACATTTATTTGGGCTTGGTCTAGTTTATAGGTTTGTAGCTTAATTTGGTTTGTATTGGAGTAGCCCTGTATATATATATATATATATATATATATATATATATATATATAGAGAGAGAGAGAGAGAGAGAGAGAGTCTTGTTCTAATAGAAACTAAATTAGAATAGAAACTAGAAACCAAACCCAAATTCAACATTTCAAGCTAATCTAATGATCAAACTAGGGGTATCCCAATACAAAAAAACGTATAATAATCTACCCTCTATTTAGTAAAAAAAAAAATTACTATTCTCTGTTGACATGGCAGTGACGTCAGCAGTGAACAGTATATATATATATATATATATATTATTTTATTTTATTCTACTAAAACATTGGTGTGTTAATTTATGACATTTTTTGTGAAGGTGCCCCTGGAGGGACCCTTAGAATAGATGAAATATAATATATTTAGTGTTGGTTTCTAGTTTCTATTTTAACTTTGGTTTATATATATATATATATAGGGAACTGGTCAAAAGCCACAGTTGGATAACTTGGTCTCACCAACCAACCCATCGCTGACCGTTAAAAAGATCAATCAACGGCTCAGATTGAAAAAAAAATAACGGGTACCACAATATTATATAGCGGGTACCACTATATAATATAGCGGAAGTTGACTTTTTTTTATTTCCCATTCTGCCCCTGAAAACCTCCGCTATATGATATAACGGGACCTCGTTAACCTCCAAACAGAACTAGTTATTTCGAAATATCATTTAATGAACTTATACCCTTCCATTTTGGAATATATCAATCTTGAGTTCTTGACAGATTTTGATCGGTATATGTGTGTAAATCATTGGTTTTAATGGTTATTGAGCTTATACCTTTCTATTTTGATGTTATTGTTTGATGAAGTTTGATATATATATATATATATGTGTGTGTGTGTGTGTGTGTGTCTCTCTCTCTCTCATCTTCTTCATCATCTCTTTTCTATATTGGATTTAAATCGATTTTAAGATGATTTTGGTTACCAAAGCACATCATATATATACTTAAACTACTTTACTCTTCAAGCCCTTTCCGATTATATAGGTATAAATCTGATATGGGCTGAAGATAAGCCCTAAAAACACATTTAATGTGGCATTAATTAGGCCAAGAATGGTCCAAACGTGGCGCCCACCAGCTGGGCCCAAAACCCTAATTATAATATTAATTTCGTAATTAATATTAAGGGTAATAAACAGCTCAGCAAATAAGAGTCAAACAAGGATATTACTCTTGCTTGACTTATCCTCCAAGATGCACAATTCAATATGGAAATTGATTCCTACAAGGAATAGATCTAGAACCTTCCTCAAAGACTTGCCCACCAAGTCTCCAAATCCTACCATAATTCTAAGGCTTTTCAGCCTATATAAAGGGCCTGACCCCTCATTCTCAGAACTACGTTGGCTTGATTCTCAATACGAGATACGTAGGCACTCTGTGAGGACCGATTACAGTCTCGAACGCAGAAACAGCCATTAAAGCGCGACGCTCAACCACCCTAGCAATAATAACAAATCATAATCGAGTTTTAGATCCACAACATTTGGCGCCGTCTGTGGGAAAACAACATCAACCATGGTTCAAACACGGAGAACAACATCAACTGAGGCCGTGCCTCTTAACTCTGCTCCACCAGCCACTTCTGATCCGCTTATCGTCACTGAAGAAGGACAAATACTCCCATCAACAGGGGCGGTCATTCAACCTCTGCCCACTCAGCCCCCAGGGACGACTCCCCAAGTATAGGGGACCCACTCTGTGATTGTCCATCAAAGCCAAGAAACCAACCCTCTCCAGATGGTGGTTTCTCCTCTTGGTAACGTTGATCGCACGGGGGTACAGATCCATACTACGGATCTCCCTTTGAACACCAACCCTATGTATGGGTTGCCTAATTATCCCCCTCGGCGAAGAGAACCTGGACCAAGCGGTCATGCCTTACAGATCCGGGATCGAGAGTATGATGACTACTCTGGCCCCTATACTGATGATTCGTCATCTGAGGATGATGATCGAGATGAAGCCCCGAGGAGGCAACGTGCCAGCAAAGAACCTCAAAGAAGGACACGAAGAATCCATGATGGACTCCCCATGACAACTGCTGAGAAAATCAAGGCTTATGAGGCAGAGATCTTAAAGTTGAAGGACGATATTGCAAGAGAACAAGATAGATTGAATCAAACTCAGCCTCCTCCAACTACCGAGAGGATTCCAATTATAAATTTGGAGAGGCCTTCAAGAAGGCAAAGGAGGGCCGAGGCCCCAACTGAAAAATCAACAAGGGTGGAGACCCCCAGAAGCAACCCTAAGGATCTGATGCCACTTGGGGATCCTGATGATCCCACACCCCCGTTTACGGAGGAGGTGATGAATGCTCGCATCTCAAAGAAGTTCAAGATGCCGACGATCAAGGCCTATGATGGAACGGGCGATCCCGCAAACCATGTCAGGACATTCTCGAATGCACTGCTATTGCAGCCTGCGAGCGACGCCTTAAAGTGTAGGGCGTTCCCTCAAACCTTGTCTGGCATGGCTCAAAGATGGTATAGCCGCTTACCTGCAAACTCAATCGGCTCATTCAAAGAACTGAGTGCAGCCTTTGTCAGCCAGTTCATTAGTGGGAGAGTTCATGAAAAAAGTTCTGCATCCCTTATGTATGTGGTGCAGGGGAAGAATGAGAATCTGAGAGATTACCTCAAGCGGTTCACCAAGGAGACGCTGAATATCACTGATCTGGAAAATAAGGTGGCCATGGTAGCCCTGGAACATGGAACCAGTGACCTCTTCTTCAAAAGGTCTTTGGCAAAACATCCTCCTGAAAATATGGCCGAGCTCCAACGGAGAGCCGACAAATATATCAAGGCTGAGGACAGCATGAAGAAGGAAGCCACAGGAGGCAATGGCAAGGGTTCTAATGATTCGAAGAAACGAAAGCAAGAGCAAGAGTACGATGCTAGGGACAAGTATCCCCGGACTAGCAAGGATTCCGAGTCACCACCGAAGAAAGGTTTGGGACCGAGGTTCTCTGATTATGCAAGGTTGAACGCTCCTAGGAGTCAGATCTTGCTAGATATTGAGAAGGATAAAGACTTCCGATGGCCGCAGCCACTTAGGGGTGATCCCGCGAAAAGGAACAAAGATCAATACTGTAGGTACCACCGTGATGTGGGTCATGATACAGATGATTGTAGACAGCTGAAAGATGAGATTGAGTTTTTGATCCGGAAAGGAAAGCTAGTCAGGTTCACGAAGAATGATGATCGCGGTACCCAAAGAAGGGACTATGACAGGAGAGACAATGACAAAAGAGACGGCAATCGTGATCGTGATCGTAATACACAGCCCCGAGGGCCAGTAATCAATATGATTTGGGGAGGACCGACAGCAGCTGGCACTACCCGGAACTCCCGAAAAGCCTATGCTAGAGAAGTGATGCACATAGTAGGAGAAGCCCCGAAGCGTGCCAAGACTGAGATAGTGATTGGTTTTGATGATTCAGACCTTGAGGGGGTGAAATTCCCCCATGACGACCCGTTGGTCATAACTCCTGTAATTGGAAACTCGGAGGTGAAACGAGTCTTGATAGACAATGGAGCTTCTGTTGATATCTTGTTTCACGATGCGTTTGTGAAAATGGGGTACACCGATTCTCAGTTGACCCCCACCAACATGCCAATCTACGGATTTAATGGAGTTGAATCCAAGGTCGAAGGTACTATTCAATTGCCCATGACCATTGGACAGGAACCTAAGGAAGCTACTCAGATGCTGAATTTCCTTGTGATCAAGGCATCCTCAACTTATAATGCAATCCTAGGAAGGACTGGACTTCATGCTTTCAAGGCTGTGGCCTCCACATATCATATGAAGATTAAGTTTCCAACCCGGAATGGTGTTGGAGAACAAAGGGGTGATCAGAAGATGGCGAGAAGCTGTTACGTATCCGCACTAAGGGCTGATGGAATCGGGGGGCAGGTACTTCCGATCGAAGACATGGATGTCCGTGGCGATGATGAACACCGAGGAAAGCCAGCAGAGGACTTAATACCTATTCCTCTGGAGCTAGGTGACCCTGAGAAGGTGACTTACATAGGAGCCTCTTTGAAGGAACCCCTGAAGGGCAAGTTGATAGCATTCTTGCAAGAGAATGGCGATGTGTTTGCTTGGACAGCGGCTGATATGCCAGGGATTGATCCCCAACTCATAACTCACAGGTTGAATGTTGATCCCAATCGGAAGATAATACAACAAAAGAAAAGGAACTTTGCACCTGAAAGGCAAGAGGCCATAAAGCAGGAAGTGGACAAGCTCTTAGAAGCTGGGTTTATCGAAGAGATTCAGTTCCCAGAATGGTTGGCTAACCCGGTGATGGTCAAGAAAGCCAACGGTAAGTGGAGGATGTGTATAGACTTCACCGACTTGAATGACGCATGCCCTAAGGATTGCTTCCCTTTACCAAGGATAGACATGTTAATAGATGCCACAACTGGACATGAGATGCTTAGCTTCATGGATGGTTTCAGCGGCTACAATCAGATTAAGATGCACAAGGATGACGTCCCTAAGGTATCTTTCATAACTGACTTCGGTGTTTTCTGCTATCTTGTTATGGCTTTCGGTCTAAAAAATGCAGGAGCTACTTACCAACGACTGGTGAATAAGATATTCGCCCATCTGATTGGAAAAGCCATGGAGGTCTATGTTGATGACATGCTAGTCAAGAGTCTGTTCAAGACAGACCACATTAAGCACCTCAGAGAGGCATTCGAAGTGCTAAGGCACCATAAAATGATGTTGAATCCAGCCAAGTGTGCCTTTGGCGTTGGATCAGGCAAATTCTTGGGTCTTATGGTTTCAAAGCGAGGCATAGAAGCCAATCCTGACAAGATCAAGGCGATCTTAGACATGGAGCCCCCACGCTCTATAAGAGATGTGCAGAAGTTGACAGGCCGAGTAGCGGCTTTAGGAAGATTCATCTCCAAGTCCGGTGACAAATGCTTGCCTTTCTTTCAAGCATTGAAGAAGGTGAAAAATTTTGAGTGGACCTATGAGAGCCAAGAGGCCTTCGAACAACTGAAGAAGTACATGGTTGAAGCCCCGTTGCTGGCCAAACCTAGTCCCGGAGAGATTCTTTATATATACCTGGCGGTATCTGAGCAAGCGTTGAGCGCCGTTCTCATTCGAGAAGAGAAGAAGGTCCAGAAACCTATCTATTATGTGAGCAAGGTGTTGCACGGGGCGGAGCTGAATTACTCTCCCATTGAGAAGTTCGCCTTGGCATTGATAACAGCCTCAAGGAAGTTGCGCCCGTACTTCCAGGCACACAAGATTGAGGTCCTGACGGACCAACAGCTGAGAAACATTTTGCATAGCCTGAAGGCTAGTGGAAGGCTAATCAAGTGGGCGATTGAACTTGGAGAATTTGACATCACCTATAAGCCTCGAACAGCCATTAAGGCTCAGGCATTGGCTGACTTCGTGGTTGAATGCACCATTAGCAACCAAGAAGTCGGGGGCAGGAAATGATAACAACCCCTGAGAAGCAAGATAGAGATGGAGAACTTGAACCTGATCGGAAGGAATACTGGGTGCTCTATTTTGATGGAGCATCAAAAACAAAATCTAGTGGCGTGGGCTTAGTATTGCAAAGCCCCGATGGGTTCACAGTCGAATATGCTTTGAAGTTGGATTTCCAGATAACCAACAATGAAGCTGAGTATGAGGCCTTGATAGCTGGTTTAGGCTTGGCCAAAATCATGAGAGTCAAGAACCTCAAAGTGTGTGGAGATTCAAGATTAGTAGTCTCTCAAGTAAATGGTGAATTTGAGGCCAAGGATGAAACTATGGCAAAGTACCTGCGAGTTGTGAAAGCTGTCATGACTCAGTTTGATGAATGTTATGTAGAACACATCCCGAGAGAAGAGAACGTTAAGGCCGATGCCCTATCTAAGTTTGCTTCTTCCGAGATAGAAAACTATGAAGGAAGTGTTTACTTCCAGGTCTTGAAGGCCCCGACCATCAACTCGAAATTAGTGGCACCTATTGATGTGGGAAGCTCTTGGATAGATCCTATCAAGGCACACCTTGAGACTGGATGGCTCCCAGACGATGCCTTGGAGGCACGAAAACTTTCGGTAAGAGCATTAAGATACACCTTGATTGAGGGCATTCTGTACAAGAGATCATTTGTCATCCCGTACTTGAAGTGCTTAAGGCCTCAAGAGGCAAGGGAAGCTTTGGAAGAAGTTCATGAAGGGATCTGTGGGCAGCACCTGGGGGCAGGGCCCTCGCTCACAAAATAACTCGCTTGGGATTTTACTGGCCAGAGATGCTGGCTGATGCACAGGATTATGTCAAGAGGTGTGACAGGTGCCAGAAGCATGCTCCAATTGTCAGGCAGCCGCCAGAGATGTTAAAATCATTCAATTCCCCCATTCCATTTGCTATGTGGGGGATGGACATTCTTGGTCCTTTCCCTATGGCATCAGCATAGAGGAAGTTTTTGAATGTCGCCATTGACTACTTCACCAAGTGGATTGAGGCTAAGCCTTTAGCCAAAATAACCACCAAGCAAGTTTCCCAGTTCTTTTGGGAGAACACAATTTGCAGATATGGCATCCCGCGAATCCTTGTGACGGATAATTGGACACAGTTCAATAATGAAGAATTTAAGAAGTACTGTGAGGAGAATGCTATTGAGCTTCGTTTTACCTCGGTAGCACATCCGCAAGCAAATGGACAAGCCGAGGTGGCCAATCGGATCATCCTTGATGGACTTAAGAAAAGGGTTGAACGCTCAAGGAGCACCTGGGTAGACGAGTTACTACCTATACTCTGGGCTTATCGCACTACTTGCAAGGTGACCACAGGAGCAACCCCGTTTCTGCTAGCTTATGGAGCTGAGGCGGTTGTGCCACTGGAGATCATACATGCATCACCTCGAGTGGAGGCATTTGAACCTGAGACAAATGAAGAAGGTATGAAGCTCGCCCTAGATCTGATTGATGAAGTCAGGGACGAGGCAAACGCCAGAAATGTGGAGCATCAAAAGAAAGCATCCTTCTATTACAACCACAGGGTTAAGGAGAGGTTCTTTCAACAAGGTGATTTGGTTCTGAGGAAGATCGAGGCTTCTGGAGTTGGCCAGAAAGGAAAACTAGCCCCAAATTGGGAAGGGCCGTATCGAGTCAGGAAGACGTTGGGACGAGGATCATACAAGTTGGAGACCTTGGACGGGGTTGAGGTACCCCGTACTTGGCATGCCTTGAACCTCAAGATTTATTATGTTTAAGTTGCCTCTGCGAGGATGTAGCTTTTTATTTATCTAGTAGGAAAAGTAGAAATAAGGTTCGATGAAACCATCTCAGGGTTTTGATGCCCCGAGTAGGACAATAATGAGTTGTGTAAGGGTTGAACCCTTTTTGAGTTATTAATGCAAACTTGTTTTCCATTCTATGATTCTATGTTTTGTTTATGTACCAAGCACCTGTTGAGTGTGAGTCTAGGAAGACCAAGTACCGAAAATAAATGAACATACGAATAAAACAAACAAGTGCATAAATAAAGACCCCGAAGGGCCAACAGTTAGGGTTACATCATTTAAACCGAATAAAAGTTTAATCACGAAGTACCGTGATTGAAATACTAGAAATAAAAGCCACATACGGCTAGGTTAGGCCATGCAAGGCCCGAAGCAATCTCAGCTACTCATCCGAGGAATCCTCCTCGCCATTCTCCTCCTCGTCATTCTCCTCCTCATCGGTCTCTTCCTCGCTACTCTCCTCGTCACTCTCTTCCTCAGAGCTGTCCTCATCATGGCCCTCACCCGGTTTGGCTACCGCGACTGGTGGAGCTGTCACTTCCATTGCCTCAACCTCTTCCTCCTCGGAAGATGAGCTATCTTCAACTACCGTGTGCGAGGGGACTGTTGGGCGAACTACTCTCCCCTTCTGCACGGTCATAGGCCTTTTCCCTCGAGGATCCGAGGAAACTGAGCCATCCACAGCTGCTCGGACACCCCTCGAACCGGAACCAGAACGACGATGACTTCCCCTAGAGCCGGAGCCCGAAGCCTGAGCTACCGGCATGGCCTCGGCGCCCGAAGCAACTTGACAATACGGACTTGGAAAGTCCCTCGGGAAAACCACAGCAGGATGCCTCTTACTCACAGCATTGATGGCTCGATCCCAGCCAACAGACATGATACCCGGGCGTACTTCATCGTCATGCTTATCTATAAGCTCAAAGAAATCCTCAGACTCCTGGTAAGCTTTCACCACTTGCTTGCAGTCTATTGCCCTCTTGTTATACAGGGAGTCATACTGTCTCTGGATAGAATGAGCATCAGCTTCAGCCCGGATGGCCCTGGACTCCAAGTCTTGATATTTCTCATCAAGAGTTGCTTTCTCCTTCTTCAAAGCCACATTCTCATCTCGGTATGCACGGCCTAGCCAAGTGCTAGCCTGAAACTGGGCATTCGCCTGGAACAAAGAATCAATAAGTCAGTTATAATCATAAGTTAAGTGAAAACACTATGTCTAGGAAGGAAGGTGGGAAACCTGATATAGAGCTTGAGCCCCGAGTTTCTCCGCTTCGTCAAATTTGTCCCCGGCTGTTACAGTCAGAAGGTCGGGGGGAGTGATGCTGAACTTGGACCAATCCAAGGCTGACTCTGGGCATCCCAAGACAGAATCTTGCTCACAAATTCCCCAACCAGGGATGAAGGGGGTCTTGACTCTCCCGTCAGCATTCCGTGATCTCTTCGAAGAGCATCCCGACAGGAACTGAGGGATCTTCGGCCCGGGTTGAATGCAAGCCGCCTCGGCTTTCTTGATCATCCTTCTAGTAACTTTCGGCTGGTTTTCGGGCCGATTGTCGATCTCCTCAGCAACTGAAAAGACAACAGAAAAGATGTCGGAATAAGAACAAACAGGGTTCATAACATGAAGGTAAAAAATTACCATCAGCAGAAAGTAAGCTAAGTCCAGCTTCTACAAGTCTCTTCTCGGTTAAGAAAACTTTGTAGTGAGTACGGCCGTCGTCAGCAAGTAGTCGATCACGATCGAAAAGCTCCTTCTCGTCAAGATCACACACAAAATGTGTAGCATCATGCACTTCCCCAAACTTAGACATAAAGAATTGGCCCCAGTCGCCACCACGCCATACCAGAATCACGAACTCTCTATCCCAGTAGTGATGGGAATCTGGGAATGAAAAGGCATTCACAATATGTGGAACATTGGATCTATGCTGAATAGTGACCCATCCCTTCTGAATTTCAGAAGAATTCTTGGTGGCGAATATGCTCCTGAACATGGTAGTAGTAGGCTCGATACCTAGATCTCGACATCTCAGCATAAAGATGATAATCAACCGCCATGCATTGGGATACAATTGGCAGGGATGAACCTGAAGCTCCGCTAGGAGCCTTATGATGAACTGGTCTACCGGGAATCTCAGACCTACTTCCAGGGCACCTTTGTAGACACATAGCTTCTCTGGGTGCCAATTGCAAGTTCTGTCAGCTAATCCAAGAAGGCAAACCTTGATCACGTCCGGAAAGCCATATAACTTCTTAATATTTTCGACATCTTGCTTGTCGAACTTGGACGGACTATGATACGCAGCTAACTCAGAGTTGTTGGGAAATGCATCCCTCATAGTACTCAATAAGTCAATTAAAGAATCAAATCGACGATCAATATATCTAGGGGGATTCAGTTGAAGATTACCTCGCAGTGTTTTGGCCAAAGCTCTCTTGGTCATTGCCTCGGACATGGAAAATGATGAAGCTGGAGCGCGGTCGCCATCTGCCATCTTGGGCTCGAACTTGAAGCTAGAGCTTGAGAGCTTTAGAACTTGAGAACTTCAGAGAGAATTTTAGAAGTAAGAAGAAGTGAAGTGAATGAAAATGAAGGCTCCCCCCACTCTTTTATAGAAGATGGATGACCTTCTATATCAGGTTGAAACACAGCCTGGTTCGTGTTTGCAGGTCATCTATCGTTCATATACAGAAAGATGGATTTCATCTGCTATATCCGGCAATAATTATACCGGTATGTATGATTCCGGGAAAGAAAAGAAGGATTTACGTGAAGATATAGTAATAAGCTGTGCCAAGGCACTCATTTGAGCTTAAGGAGCTAATTACGTTTAAGGAAGATAGAATACAATCAGTTAGTCTTTGCTATTAAAGAGACTAATTATGCTCTGAAAGGAGGTGTACAACATCCATGATCAAGGACGTGATTCTAGAACGAGACTCCAGGCATTGCGAAAAGCTCCGAGAGGCACGACACAGCAACAACGGAGCACCTGTCGGGCGATCAAGAAGCACCCGGCAGGCAACCAGAAGCACCTGGCAGGCAACCAGGATCTCCTGGCAGCCGACCAGGTGCCATGGAGAGGGTCTGGCCGACCAGGATCTCTTGGCAGCCGACCAGGTGCCATGGAGAGGGTCTGGCCGACCAGGATCTCCTGGCAGCCGACCAGGTGCCATGGAGAGGGTCTGGCCGACCAGGATCTCCTGGCAGCCGACCTCATGGATCTCCCGTCAGTTGTTCGAATCGTTTGATGGTTCTGTAGGATCAAGATCGAGATCAAGATCGAGGTTCTGAATCCTTGAAAGTCACGGGTGACCCATATACTAAATCAGAGATCAAGATCGAGATCAAGATCGAGGTTCTGGATCCCTAAGATCAAGATCGAGGTTCTGAATCCTTGAAAGTCACGGGTGACCCATATACTAAATCAGAGATCAAGATCGAGATCGAGATCGAGGTTCTGAATCCTTGAAAGTCACGGGTGACCAATATACTAAATTAGAGATCAAGATCGAGATCGAGATCGAGGTTCTGGATCCCTAAGATCAAGATCGAGGTTCTGAATCCTTGAAAGTCACGGGTGACCCATATACTAAATCAGAGATCAAGATCGAGATCGAGATCGAGGTTCTGGATCCCTAGTATCGAGATCGAGGTTTTGGATCCTTGAAAGTCATAGGTGACCAAGATACTAAATTGAAGGTCAAGTTGAAACGTCATTTAAACACTTCCAAACAACTTGAGGCACCTGTCGGGCGATCAAGAAGCACCCGGCAGGCAACCAGAAGCACCTGGCAGGCAACCAGGATCTCCTGGCAGCCGACCAGGTGCCACAGAGGAGGGTCAGCCGACCAGGATCTCCTGGCAGCCGACCAGGATCTCCTGGCAGCCGACCAGGAGCATCTGGCAGCTGACCAAGAGCCACAAAGAGGCTCAATCTGACTTCCCGATACTCATTTTGGCACCCCCTATCGTTTGATTGAATCGTTTGATGGTTTTGCTGAAGGTTTCTCACTTTCCGTGACAAACATCGACCTTCGAATTAGCACCGTTTAGTGCCGTTTTATGCCATTTAACGTCGTTTACACAGACATTGAAACGTCGTTTAAACATCGTGTGACATCATTAATGTCAACCTGGATCTCCCGTCAACATGTCAGACGATCGAGAAGCACATATCAGACGATCGAGAAGCACATGTCAGACGATCGAGAAACACATGTCAGACGATCGAGAAGCACATGTCAGACGATCGAGAAGCACATGTCAGACGATCGAGAAGCACATGTCAGACGATCGAGAAGCACACGTCAGATGATCGAGAAGCACGTGTCAGACGATCGAGAAGCACCCGGCAGGCAACCAGGATCTCCTGGCAGCCGACCAGGTGCATCAAGGAGGGTCAGCCGACCAGGATCTCCTGTCAGCCGACCAGGATCTCCTGGCAGCCGACCAGGATCTCTTGGCAGCCGACCAGGATCTCCTGGCAGCCGACCAGGAGCACCTGGCAGCTGACCGGGACTCTTGTCGGCTGCCTCGTTGCCCGGAAGAGGTTACAATTTTCCAGAATCTCCTCCGTCTAGCACTGTTTATCATCGTTTAACATTGTTTAAGCACCGATTAGTGCTGGTTAGCACCGATTAGCACTGATTAGTGTCGTTTAAGCACTGATTAGTGCCGATTAACACTGATTAGTGTCGTTTAAGCACTGATTAGTGCCGATTAACACTGATTAGTGTCGTTTAAGCACCGATTAGTGCTGGTTAGCACCGATTAGTGCCGATTAGCACTGATTAGTGTCGTTTAAGCACTGATTAGTGCCGATTAACACCGATTAGTGTCGTTTAAGCACCGTTTAGTGCCGATTAACACCGATTAGTGTCGTTTAAGCACCGTGAGTGCCAATTTATCCTTTAAACATTGTTTAACACTGTTTAAGCATTGTTTAAGCATCGTTAAGACTGATTAGTGCCGATTAGCATCGAATTAACATTGTCGTGAACGCGTCGGTCGCTCCACGCTTCACATAAAGACAATACTCGTGAAACACTAGTGTACAAAGATAAACCCTGACCCGAGTCTCGAGTTAGACAAGTTAAACTTCAAGGAAAGCCTGATCAGCTTTCCTAGAAGTTGGGGGGAAAATGATATGGGCTGAAGATAAGCCCTAAAAACACATTTAATGTGGCATTAATTAGGCCAAGAATGGTCCAAACGTGGGGCCCACCAGCTGGGCCCAAAACCCTAATTATAATATTAATTTCGTAATTAATATTAAGGGTAATAAACAGCTCAGCAAATAAGAGTCAAACAAGGATATTACTATTGCCTGACTTATTCTCCAAGATGCACAATTCAATATGGAAACTGATTCCTACAAGGAATAGATCTAGAACCTTCCTCAAAGACTTGCCCACCAAGTCTCCAAATCCTACCATAATTCTAAGGCTTCTCAGCCTATATAAAGGGCCTGACCCCTCATTCTCAGAACTACGTTGGCTTGATTCTCAATACGAGATACGTAGGCACTCTGTGAGGACCGATTACAGTCTCGAACGCAGAAACAGCCATTAAAGCGCGACGCTCAACCACCCTAGCAATAATAACAAATCATAATCGAGTTTTAGATCCACAACAAAATCCATTTTGAGCAAAATGATTTTTGGACAATTTTTATTTGTAATTCGGTTTTTAAGTTTGAGCTCAATTTTGATAATCTTGAGTTTAGGAGGTTAAATATCGGGGTCTTTTACTTCATATATATTAGTTTACAATTTTCTGGACATAATTTGGTATAATTTTTGAGCTGGTTGGAATCAAAATCTGGTAATTTTTGAGTTTGGGTTCTAAACTCAAAAGGTTCTCTCCGCTATATAATAGAGCGGAGGTGATTAGTTATAAATAGAATATTTCAATTATATTTTACACTCAAATATTTGAAAAAATTAAACGGTTGACCAAACTTCAACTAAAATTGACCAAATTTTGAGTTAACTAGTTTTTTAATATTTCAAAGATCTCGGAAAATTTCATAATTTTTTGAACATTTTTTATTTTAAACTATTTTATGCTCAAACGTTTGAAAAAATAAACTGTTGACAAAAAATCACTAAAATTTAACCAAATTTTGACGAAACTAGTTTTTTAATATTTCAAAGTGCATGGAAAAATTTCATAATTTTTCGAGCATTTTTTATTTTTAACATATTTCGACCAAACTTGATTTTGGCCAAAATCTTCATCCCGCTATATTATATAGCGGGGTCTTTTTATTTTATTTTTATCTACATTCTTTAGGGAATATCTAGAGTTTTATAAGTCGGATTTAGATGATCTTACATTGCACGCGAAGCTTATAAAATTATATTTAATTCAGAGGTGTTTAAATGAGCAAATCAATATGGAACAGCCTCCAAATTGAAGAGCAAGTAGCTACGGATTTTTGCTCGTAACCCTTGTTTAAAATATTAATATTGCTAAACAAGGCACATGGCTCCAAGTTGACCAAGCAATTTTTTTATTAAAAGACTAAAAAAAGAGTTAGGTAGAAAGCAAAGAAAGTTGTCGGCACAGAAGTCTACTTGATTATTGTTTTGAAACTAATATTACTTTTTGCACTTTGCAACTTTGCTGCAACTTTCATTTGAAAATATAAACTTCCGCTACATTATAAAGCGGAACACGTGGCAGATTTCAGGGCAAAGAAGGAATTAAAAAAAATATAAATTCACGCTACATTATATAGCGTAATACACTATATTATATAGCGTAATACGTTATATTATATAGCGTAATCAGTTTTCATCCCAGCCGTCCATTTATTTGGTGGATGGTTATAGATGGATTGGTTGGATATTAAAAAATATCCAACTGTGGCTGTAGAAGGAGCCCCATATATATATATATATATATATATATATATATATATATATATATATATATATATGTCATATATTTGTACTTCAGATCGGATCCTGATTTGATACGAGTTTGGTTCAGTTTTTGGGTTTCGGATCCGGTTCGATTCGGTTAGGACAAAACTCAAACCCGACCAAAAATTTATTCCGGTCTAAAAATAAATCCCAAACTCAGATCCAAAATATCTGATTTAATTAGATCCAATTGGATCGAAACGAATCGAATATCCATCGGGTTGAGACAAATTATCATCGATAATACCCTAAGAGCATCTCCAACGGTAACCCCTATTCTGGATCCCTAAAATATAGTAAAATATTGATTCCCTAAAATATAGGTAACGAAAAAGTTGTTTTACTCCAATAGTATTCCCTATATTGGTTCCCTATATTTTTAAAAGTAATTTTAAAGTATTATTTTGAAATTTGAAATTTTAACGATTATATTCCAACGGATATATTTCGACGGCTATATTATAAAGGTTATATTCCAACAGCTATATTCTTCTTCTTTTTTGACATCATAACGGCTATATTCCAACTATATTATAAAATTATTGGGAGAATTATTTTGGAAGTTTAAGCATTTTAAGGTGATTTTAAGAGTTATATCTATTATATTATTAATAGCACAAAAAGCCAGTTTGTGAGACAATTTATTCATTTTAAAATTACTAAATTACCCCTAATACATTAAATTAAAGAAAAAAAGTGTTTTTAATGAGATTTGAACCCTTGACCTGTAGCATTGAGGTGAAAGTCCATACCACTATGCTAGACATGAGTTTTGTGTATTTTACAAAACTCATTATTAATATATTGCGATACAACCCCCATATATTATGTTAATGATAAAAAATTATTTCTAATAAATATTGAATTCTTGGCCTCTAACTTAGAAAAGAGATTTCTTACCACTGTGCTAGACATCAGTTTTGTATATATTACAAAACTCATTATTAATATATCGCGAGATAACCGGGCCCCATATATTATATTAATGATAAAAAATTTGTTACTAATAAGAATTAAATCCTTAACCTCTAACTTAGAAGGGAAATTACTTACCACTATGCTAGAAATCAATTTTAAATATATTATAAAACTTATTATTAATATATCATGAGACATTTTAATTATCATGAAATTACTAAATTACCCCTTCTATATTATGTTAATGATAAAAAAAATTGTTTTTAATGAAAATTAAACCCCTTACCTCTAACTTAGATTGAGATTTTTTACCACTATGCTAGATATCAGTTTTGAGGATATTTCAAACAGTACATAGTTATGAAAGATTTTTTTTATTCTAGAGTAAAACGAAATTATTTGATTTAAAAAGATATATACCGTGATTTATGTATTAATTATATCTTACGCATATCTTATAATCAAGGTCAAAATGCACAAGTTGGTTGTGGATGATCAAGCAGTCACTACTAATGTAAATTCTTATATACTCAGAACTCAGTTAGGCCTGTCAATAAATAGAATATCCAACACGATTCGATCCGATCTGTAGCTAAATTAGCAGGTATGATCTTTCCCAAAAAATTTGATCTGTTAATGTTCTGATCCGATAAGGGTCCGATCTAATAACGAACGAATATGGATTTTGTATGATCGATCCATTCGAAAATATTATATTTATTATATATTTTATATACTTATGTAATATACTATAATATATATATATATATATAATATAACATTTTATATAAATAATATTATTTTGGAATATAAATTTGGATTTATCAAAGCATGTCATAATTTTAATTTTTACCTCGTCAAAAAAATTTCAAAAATACTATTTTATAGATTGAAAAAATATTTTTTTTAAAAATTTGTTGAACGGATCGGACCTCCGATTCGATAACCCGAAATCTGAATGGATCAGATACGGATAGACCTAAAAAATATCTGACTACTTATCCGATCCGATCCGAGTCCGAAAAATCTTAACGAATTCGTATATGGATTTATGTTGATCCGACCTGAATCCGACCCGTTGACAAACCTAAATTCAATCATTTAAACATTCGTTCAAAAAGATTATCACATTGAAATTTACTTAATTTTAATTGTACATATATCATGAATTAGATAATCTTTTAGATATATTTTACGTACTAAGTATTAACATGTTGCAAGCACCATTTAATTATAAAGTAACATAAAAACATATTAACATGATTATACTAGCAAGCCTGTGCCTTGCACGGGCTATAAAGCTAATTGCATTTAAAGGATCAAAACTTGGAAAATTCATATTTAATTCGCTTTTGATCCTAAAAATATTTTAAAAATAAGTGAGTTTTCATAATTTTGTACTCTACATTTTAAAAATGAAAAGTTTAATTTTCTATCAATTTTCCATTTTATTACGATGTTTAAAAGTGGGTTAAAGTGATTTTTATGTAGTTTCAGCATGGTGCAATTACAAAAGTGCCCCTGGGAACATTATATATATCCCCAGCCGTCTCTTTCTTTTTCCCAGATTACTACACCTCTTCGATCTTCGTCTTATCTTCTATCTCAATCTCTCTAAATCTCTCTCGTCTCTCTCCCTCACAATAACGAATCCATATGTTAGGTTTCGATCTAAACTCAAAATCCATATGAATGATTTGAGTGTATCAACCATTTGATTTACCCGACTCAACCTATTCCAAAAGGGTATCTTGTTGAGCTGTAACTGTAAGGGGAGGGGGGCATGGCGCGAGGATTGAAACTTGCTTCTTCCCAATTAATTATAAGCTCTATTTCTGGAACAACATTCAATCTTACAAACACAAACACCAATTTTTTTCCTCGGCGGTTTTCTAAGGCTATTACCTTAAATTGTTGTTGCTCCGATGACATTTCATCTTACAGACATGTTTTTTCTAAGAGGATGGCCTTGGCTGGTCTCAACCCTCATCATCGTATAGGTTTCTTTTACTTCTCTCCCTCACCCGATTGCTTAATATACATATCTTTCAATCTTTAAACAATCAAAGTTGCATAAGTTCATTTTTTTAATTTCTACTTTATATAATTTTTGACTTGATGATATTTTAAAGATTCAATCTTTGTTGTTGGATTTAAAGACCAAGGGAGAGTGTGTATGCATGTATAATTGTAAATGTAGCATATTCGAATTTTTGTTCTTGCTCTAACTAGCATTATGCTCAAACAAGGATATCCTGAAAATATGATATGGAACCTGTATTTTTCACATGGTATCAAGTGACATGATGAGATACACATTTCTTACATGCATATCTGAGATTTGCACATCTCTCAAATGTGTGTTTTAATACGAATTTAGGAATTGCAAATCTTTAAAGAAATTCTCATCTTCTGGTGACTCGGGAGTTTTATTAACGGTCAAAATGCCGACTTGTAGTATTTTGGGCGAAAACTTATTATTATTATTTTTTTTTTATAACTAATTTTCTGGTAAAAAGGTCCTTTACCCCTTTAACTATGGTATAAATTTATATAGGTTTGGAGTATGATTGCATCACCTTGTAAAACAACATAACTCAATACACTGTTAATAACTCGAGCATAGTGTTTTGCAAGGTATGTGTACTATATTTCTGATTCTTTACTACTCATAGTGGCTAAATCAAGATGAGAGCTTAATTATGTTCTGTTTTTAGCTCTAGGTGTCTCTGGCGGGCCAGATAGTATGGCTCTATGTTTATTGGCTGCTGATTGGAAAAAAGAAGGCCTCAGTGCTGCTACTAAGGATAGTAAAAACTTCATAGATGGAATGTTGGCAATAATTGTTGACCATGGCCTGCGTGCTGAGAGTGAAACCGAGGCAAAAGTCGTGCAACGTCGAGTTCTGAACATGGGTATGACCGCTTTTTTATTTAAGTAGTGATACAGAATACTCTTACGTTGCCTAGTCTATTTTGATTTTATTTGGTAATGGATGGTTAATTTGGCGCTTTGTAGGAATCAGGTGCGAAATTGCCCGTGTTGATTGGGAAAATGGAAAGCCCAAACAGGGCCACGTGCAAGAAGCAGCTCGGGCAGTCAGGTGATATTGTGAAATCCAGGACCCTTCTCCCGAAAGTTTGTTTCTTAGTTCTTAGTTTTCTCCTTTCATTTATATTTTAAATCAGGTACCAGCAATTTCAAAGAATTTGTAACCAGTACCAAACGAACGTGTTACTAGTTGCACATCATGCAGATGATCAGGTCTGATGCCATGAATTTCTTGATGCTTTCAGTGTTTGTAACTTTTAGTATCTGTGTACATTTTGTGGTGTACTGTGTAGATTTTCTGTAAATCATTTCTGTTTCCTCTATTAATAAGATGTTTCCATCTGATGTAGAGTATAAATTTTATATAGTGTTGCTAACAACTATTTTTTTTTTAAAAGAATTAGACTTGTATAATAAAGTCGGAGAGTTGAGATGTAACTATGTGATTGTAGATAGTAACATGCATATTGATTAATGATGCAGGCAGAGTTGTTTATTCTCAGGCTATCTCGTAATAGTGGTGTCCTTGGACTTGCTGGAATGGCATTTACATCTCAAATGTTCAACACAAATTTGAATTTCATTATTGGAAGTTTTAGTAGCATATTATTGGTTCGACCATTGCTGGAGTTTACAAAAGATGACATGTACAAGGTAATTACCTTTCATGGTTCTTAAAACTTTAAATAATTTAAGCTTATGATAGAATTAATTGGCTACTTACATAATCTTTTTAATGGTTTATAAAATCAGAAGCTTTTTAAAGTCAAATGTTGTGCCTCATTGCTACAAGTACAACCATCAATATTATTTATTATGGAACTTTTAAAGAAAAATTGTAGTCGAGTTGTAATGTTGTCTCGTATTTCTTGGAAGTTATGATACATGATCATGCTTGTATTGCAGATATGCCAGGGGGGTAATCAGGAATGGGTGGAAGATCCTACAAACCAAAGTCAAGTATATGTCCGTAATCGGATCCGAAAGTCATTGACGAACATTTCATCATGTGAGTTGCATGAAAGATCATGAAGCTTAAAAATCTGGATTTGATTCGCCCTTCATATATATATTGACAAAGTATCACATAGTGGTATTATTTTATAATTTTAATTTACGTTGGCATATTCATTTGCTAGTGTGATATCATCTTAGTTTTTGTTGGTATATATCCATGGGCCCATGGCATAATCTGAACCACAAGGATTGCAAGCTTGACATGCTAATCCAATTCTTTTTAAACAGCTATCTTTAAGCGTGAATTAGAGACAGTAATTTCTGCCTGTGGAAGAACACGTATGTATGTGGACCAGTTTTGTCATTATCTGATAAAAGAGGCTGTGACAATAACGACCGTAAGTATTTTCCCAGCTGTTTAAGACTAATGTTTTTCGGAATACATGATTTTTTTTCGATTCTGTAGATTTTATGTTGTACATATCGGAAAACTACTATATACAGCTGTCAAGGGCATATTTAGAGCATGAAAATATATTTGGGCAAATTGGGCGATGCTACATACAGAGTTCTACAAAGTCGAGATATATAAAACCCTGCAATGTTCATGGCGGCAATAATAAAAATGTTCTGGAGTCAAGGGATGACAACGGGTCCGATCGGGTTGGATTTGTGAGGTATCCAAATCCAAACCCAAATCTTTTTATCAACCGGATTTCGGATCGGGTTCGGGTTTATCCAAACCCAAAATTTGAAACTTTTAAAAACTAAAAAAAAGAAAAAGTTTTGTACTATCTTTTACTTTGAACCCAAAATTCATGGAACATTAGTTTAAAATAAAAAGTTTAACTTTAAAAACTAAAAACGTTACTAATTGTCAAGAATTACAAATAAAACTCAAACTTTAAAGTCAAATTGAAAATACAAGGTATTAGAATAAGAATCAGGAAAGATGAAGTCGGTAAGAGTTTAATTCAATATAAGATATTGGTTATGGAAAGGTCGGTCATCAATAGTAAATTATATAATTAAAATCCTATTATTATTGCTAAAAATAAAAGGATAAATTCAAAGTTAAAAAAACTATTAAAATATATTTATATATAGTATAAATGATATTGGATTTTTTTCGGATTTCGGGTTTGGATCGAATTTGGATAAGGTTTTGGATTTCGGGTCGGGTTTAGATTGGAATGCCTAATATCCAAATCCAAACTCTTCCGTGTTTAAAAAATGAATCCAAATCCAAAATTTCGGGTTCGGTAAAATCCAATCGGGTCGAAATGGATCGGGTATCCATCAGATCGGATTTTTCTGCCATCCTAGAGTGTAGTCTACATTTTACAGAGTACTTAACTTCTGGTTACTGCACTCTAATGTTTTTATATGGCAGGTTTGAGTACTACTATTAGTTTAACTGAATGTTTATTACTTTTTCTGTCATTCCATGCATATTATCACAATCAACTTGTACTATTTCATTTCTCAACTTTGAACAAACCTTTCGTGCCTTAATATGCCATTTCCAGGATAGAGGTACTAAATTTGTTAGAATCTGTGAATATGCGGAAATTATAGAGATAGAAGAGGGAGATCAGTTGGGGTAGAAGTTTATAGATATGAATTATATTCATACTTCTCCAAATATTACAATGAGGCAATGCCTCTATTTATAGATTGAAATGGTGTGCTACTTAGCCTACCAACTAAGACTACTCTGCTGCTACAGTAGTCAACTAGCTACAGTAATTACTATTCACCATGATGTCATGGATGATGATATAGCTGCTGATATATTTGACCCTTTATATTTGACAATATTTGACACGCCTCCTCACTCGAAATCCCATCTTCGGATGAAAGACCTCTCTTGAGATTGAAGAGTGGACACTAGTAGCCCTTGAGCTTAATCTGAGCGTCCAACTATACCCATATTTAGGATCGACTGATCTTGAGTTTATTGAGTCTTTTGGGATACCGGTTATCGAATTTTCGACCACACAGTATATTTTAGGCCGTCAAAAATACAAGAAAATGTGCTGCTGTCAGCACTTTAGGTGGATGGCCACCAATCTGTTCTTGAACTGATTATTGAAGAAACTGAGACTCGACTTTGTGATCACTCAGTATTAACAACAAGCCTATGTCTGAAGACATGAGGAATCTGCATCTGTCATCCCTTGAACTATAAGCAACTGGAACCGTATTTGGTAGACTGCATCCCTTAAGATCGTCCATGAACTGATCCTTCTGCTTCTTTTACAAGAATGAAATGCAAGATATAGCAGTGAACTGTGTGTATGTATTTGTATACATACTACTACTTCTGCTGCTTTGTCATTTGTGGCAGTGAACTGTGTGTACATCTGTATATGCACTACTTCTGCTGCTTTGTCATTTGTGGCAGTGAACTGTGTGTACATCTGTATATACACTACTGCTGCTTCGTCGGAATAACGTCCCCTGAACTATTTAATTTGTAGCATCGTAAAAAATTGGAAAGATACCGTAATATCAACAACCACTTGAATACTACACAATTAAATCTATAACCGGGGCAAACTCTTAAACTAAAATGACATGCTTGTATTTAAAGATCCGGACAGAATTTCCCCTTAAGAAAATAACTGTCAAATATTTTAAAAGGATCTAAATACATATAATCATTTTATTCAAGAAAAATAATAAACTGAGACAAGTAAATTAACCCCAAATTTAAGGCTGTCTTTGTCTCCTGTTGCAACTGTTCACCATCTCCAACCTTCGTTAGAATAGTAACTTCGCCGGAATAGTAACTTCGCCGGAATAGTACCTTGCCGGAAAAATTTGCAGAATTTTCAGATTTGAACCTGCTCTGATACCATGTTAGAATCTGTGAATATGCGGAAATTATAGAGATAGAAGAGGGAGATCAGTTGGGGTAGAAGTTTATAGATATGAATTATATTCATACTTCTTCAAATATTACAATGAGGCAATGCCTCTATTTATAGACTGAAATGGTGTGCTACTTAGCCCACCAGCTAAGACTACTCTGCTGCTACAGTAGTCAACTAGCTATTGGCCATGATGTCATGGATAATGATATAGCTGCTGATATATTTGACCCTTTATATTTGACAATATTTGACAATTTCGTTTGTGCAACACTGAAATATATCATTTATTGTTTAACAAGTTGTGTATAAATTCTTTTTCTGTATGGGTTTTAAATTTGCATTACTTATGGGATATAATCACACTATTGTCAATATAAAATTGAAGATGTGCATAATTATTAAAAGTTACCAGTTACTGTCTAAACATTTCCCTAAACCTTTTTTCTTTTCTGTGTGTCCTCTCTCTACGGGTTGCAGCACGGGTATGCTGTCGTTGATTTGGAGATTCTCAATTCGATGGAAATCAATAATCTGTGCCTGTCAAAGTTTGTAACCTTGCTGTTGAAGGTACGCACTGCATAGTGGTCATTCTAACTATTGGTAGAAATTACAATATTAAAAACAGTACTTGTTTTGCCAAATTTTTCTATATTCCTCATGTGACATGTTCTACTTTGTTAGTTCATATCCCAAAGGAACAGGCCAGTTCGAGGGAGTGCATTGAAACAAGTGATGGACTATGTTCGAACTTACCCCTGCAAGGTGTATCACTTTTCGGGTTTTTATTTACGTTATTCATCACTGCATTCTATTGAAGTGCATTAACCTGAAAGTACTGTAAGGTAAGGTCGTATGAGAAATTAACAACAGGGCTGAAGTTGATTGCAAATTTACCTGACTGCGAAAGATTGATGATCACATCCCTCATTGAAATTATCACACATGTGTTTTTCTATTCTTCATTTTTAAGTTTGGAAAAACAGAATAAACTTAATTTTCTACTCCATTTTTGCCTTTTGCTTTGTGCATCAAATTTATTTTCTGTTTAGCCTTTACCTACAACTCTGCCTACGCTACGCTACATTTGCCTTAAGCTCCTAGGTTCTCTTATTCTTTAGTACAGAAGTAAATTTGTAAGGGTGAGAAGTTCACTGGAGGATTCCTTTTATAACGGTGACTTGTAAATTATCAGTTATTAATTTAAGTGCACATCAATCTGGTATCCTCAACTATTCGTAATGTGTTGGTGCACACGGATGGCTCAGTTATACTACATTTTAAGAATATTATGCAGTAAACTTTTTTTTGGTTTTACATGGAGAAAAAGTTTAGTGAGTTTGAATCCTGTATTCGCATCTGTTTTCCATTAACAATTTTGGCTTAATTTAATTATAAATTATCTGTTCTTGCAGACTTCATTCACTGCAGCTGGTTGTTATCTTTGTGCAGCTCCTGGGTCGAAGGGAACCAAAGTCCTTGTTTGTTTATCGAAGAATTGTGCTTTGCCTTTAGAGATGCAGTTGTACAGGGATCCTTGTGAAGGACAGAAATGTTGTACCTGCAGTGAGGTTGAACAACTTCTGGAACATGTAGAATCTTATTCTGATGAGATGATTTTAAATGCCTCAGAAGTACCTTTTTTGGATACAACATCATCTACGTCGTTGTTGGAAGAAGCCAAGAGACTTGGCATGCTTTCTGAGTCAACACATAAGGCAATCATTTCTTTGCAAGATGATGAAATTGAAAGATTCGTGTCTAAGACTGCTAAAGTGCCTGAATTTGAATCAGAAACAGAAGCTCTACACGCCGTATCTACTTCCTTGGCCAATTCACTTCACTCTAATCAAATTGGTTACTACATGAACAGATTTTATCTTAAATGGAAACTGACGAAGAATTTTCCAAATAATGCATATTCTTTGGAGAAGGATGGTCAAGGACAGGATTCGGGGGAGACAGTTCATCAATACTATTGCAAGGGTTGTCTAGTTAGGCCTGATATGGAACTTGAAGTTCGCCACATGATTGATGCTGATTGGTTATATCTTGCTGAGTTATTGAAGTGCCACGATTTGAAAGATTTTTTAAATAAACAACTACTAGATATGGGAATGTGCAAGGAAACAGAGTCAGCGGAAACATGTTCAGAATATGTAAGATTATCAGCAGAAAGAGCGCTTTTGTCACTGAAATCTATCCCAGTTGCTGCAAGAAGAGGCCTGCCTGTACTAGTCCATCCTCAAGGACTACTACTCAGCATTCCGGTACGCCGAATCCTGATGTTATTTATTAATTTATTTCAAGTAAAGAGATGCATGCTATATTTGTCTTTCTATCCATCTCTTGGTTGTGGTATTAGTTTATGTAGATATGCTTTCTGCTTGCATCTGTGTGAATATACATCAAGCTGATGTAATCTGGGGAATTTTCGTAAGCAGTTATTTTTAATAGGATGAAAATAGTTTCTTTTTAAAATGAATTGATTTATTTAATGTTATCATCTCTTTAACAAGTGCTCTTTTTTTTAAGAAGATAATTTTTTGCTTGTGAAAATTCATTAGCACATAAATTGGAAATTCTTCTCCACACAGAGCTAATCATGCATATTACATATTTCTATCCATATATATTTCTTGAAAATTGTATATGGTTATAAAGGAATCACATATATTACATATTTGGCTCTCCAAATATTCTCTGTCTAATCAGACATTACATATGTATCTCTATTGGCATGCCTTGAAAATTGAATGTGGTTATAGATGTTTAGACATAAAGGGGTAACAGGTATATTCCATGGTAATCTTGCCAAATATTTGATGATTGCAACTATCAAACTAGTACAGGAGTCAAATAACTTGGGTGTATTGACGATAGGTTTTAAGTCCATTGTCATCCTTTCTCGATTATATTCTATATAGATATATAATATAATAGATTATATGTTTTCAAATAATCTTTTGACCTGTTATATTTCATTTGTTCACTAGAGTGTTGACTTTAAGCACTGCCCCAGCTTGGAGGTATCGGCAATATGGAAACCTAGAACGCCTCTTGAAGGAGATCGAAGTTCTTATTTATAGTCTTTGCTAAGTGGGCTGCAGTGACCATTAAATCGGCTGGGACTGAAACTTGGATTGTGATCTTCTCTAAATTTTGTTATAGATAGTTGTTTCCCTGCTTCTTTATAGGTAGGTCACGTAGTTCAAGTTTTCAGCTAGGTGTAGCAGTTTAATCTACGATTTCTGAAGTTGACAAGGCAGAATTTCTTGTCTATGCCTATATGTACCTATGTG
This sequence comes from Saposhnikovia divaricata, assembly GCA_036435485.1. Classification (NCBI taxonomy): domain Eukaryota; kingdom Viridiplantae; phylum Streptophyta; class Magnoliopsida; order Apiales; family Apiaceae; genus Saposhnikovia; species Saposhnikovia divaricata. The sequence goes on along the minus strand of CM071601.1, from coordinate 203,421,714 downwards.
ACATTTTGCAGATGTAGCCAATGGCCAATCCTTAGCATCTTTTTAGGGTCGAAGTATTGGAAGCAAATAGAAAAAGGAATACCAAGTGGATCTTGCAAATAGTTTTTTTTTGCTAAATTGGATCTTGCAAATAGTTGAGTTTTCTTTCCATAATTTTAGTGGTATCGTGTTTTGTATCTACTTGTATTGTTGTACGGATCATCATGGATGATTACTAATTTTTTTACAAGTAAATGCAGTAACCCTTGGACTTGTATCATTGTATGTGTGCTATCTTGCCCCAGAAACATGAAACCCTGGCTGAGAAATATTTGCTTGAAGCATTTAAGGATTCATACTGATTTCTATAAACAACTCAGCTATGTCATGCTTCAAGCCTTCATCAAATAAATTCACACACCCTCTGTGCATGTGTTTCAATTGGTGTTTGCCTTACAACACTCAACACTAGCTTCCATAAATTTGCACTTGAACATTGTACCTTCAAAAGTTCAAAATCCTGATCCTTAGTTGATAAATCAACCAAGTTGCCTTTCACTTTCATCAATTTTAAAAATAAAAACTGCGAGTGAAAAATCTCAAACAGAGAGCCAAAGTTGTTAGCTTTGGGAGGGGAGAAAATAATTCTATAAAAGTGGCAAGAATTAGATTTTCCCTCTAAAATCTGTAAAGATTTCGTCTACCGTAATATGGTATTCATAATAGAACTCTAAAAATAACATTTTCCTAAATTATAAGCCTATTTGAGAAATATTTTAAATTATAAGCCTGTTTGAGCAATATTTTTTTCGCTAATTATAAGTTTCAGGCCGTTTGGGTAAGGCTCCTTAAAGGAGTTTTAAACTTTAAGCAGTTTTTGGTGTGTTTGTGTACACCGGTTTTAAGTTAAAAAATTGCTTTAAGCCATAAGTTCCATTTAGGTACTTTTGACTTATGACTTATGATTTATGGATTTTTTTTTTCCACAATTCTTGTAAAGCTTAAATATCATAAATTTAAATTTTTTTTAAGTCAAATTTCACTTTAAGACAAAATTATTAAATCTCCATTTAACTTTAAGTAAAATTACCCAAACACTTTCATTCAACTTAAAGTAAACAACTTTACTTTCTCCTTTAAGTTAAAAATACCCCCATTAAGTCAAAAGTAACTTATTTTAAGCAATCCCAAACACCCTCTTCTACTAATTTATTCTTTAAAAAAAACTTCTATTGATTTAAACTGCTAATTCTATTGAAATTTAAAAAAGTTTACCCTACTAAGATATCTCCAGCAAACACGTAGTTATAGATCGTAAATTTAAGATACTCACTCTGTCCGTTTTAAATTGTCACATTTATATAAAAAAAATTGTCTCACTTTTTTTTCAATACAGTTTTATATCAATTTTTCATATTTACCCCTCCATTTTCAATTTTAATGTTTAATTTTGCAACTAATCTCACCATTTAATATATTACTTAGAGATAATACATGAAAATAATTTATAATATTAAATGTAACAAATAAAAATGAACGAATGGGATATAAATTAATTTTTGCCATTAAAGTCAAAGTCACTACAGAATAATAAAGTAATGGACTCGGTTAGTTTTGGGAAATTTAAAAATTCACTATTGAATCACAGCCCAACTAATATGGGCTTTTCACCAAGTCGCTTCTATTTTGCAATATGTCATGAGTTTAAAAAAAAACATTTTTTTGTTCATTAACAAAATTACTAATAGAGTAAAGTGCACTTTGTGTATCTGAACTTTGGCGAAGACACCATTTCGCATATCATAGTTTCAAATCTGCCACGGGCAATACCGAATAAGCTAATTACTTAAAGTTAGTGTACTGCCGTCTAATTTCCACTAACGGCGTCAAATGTCCAGGGATATTATAGTCTTTTCCAGTAGCAATTGTGCGCGGACTTTTAGTGTGCTGCTTGCCTCCCTTTTGTACTTCCACGACTTTAATCAAGAAAAAGAGAGAGTAACCCTACTTTAATCAAGAACACTTTAATCAAGAGAAGAAAAGAAGACGATGGCTTGGGCTGTTCGACCAAGAGAAGAAAGAGACGCATTCTCTCCAAATGAGGTCCCACAATATATCTGTAAGCATCCTTTTCGCAATTAGAGTTTTTTTTATAATTAGGGTAAATAATATTTAATTAGGGTATTTAAATGCTTGTACTGTTTGATTCATGTTGTTGGGGGTTTTATATGCATTGAATTTAACGGTTTCATTGGTGTCTGTAATGATTTAGGGTTTTTTATTTTTGTGGTCCCATTTGAATTGTTTATTCACTTGTTTATGTGTTATTCGATCTGTTTTCAAGACCTACTTGTGTTTGTTTGTTTGTTAATGTTCCGGCACCTGATTTATTTACTATAAAATTGTATCATGGGGGAGTAATGACTGAGAATCCAAGGCAGTATGAAGGTGGTGAGTTTGACTATGTGGACTTCTGTAATGTAGACAAGATGTCCATTTTAGAACTGTGTGGTATGTTAAAGCAGTGTGGGGTTCTTGGTTGTCAAATGTACTACTACAAGTTTCCTAGAACTGATTGGATTAATGGTCTTTGGACCTTAGAAAATGATAGTGATGTTTTGGAGATGTGTGAATTGGTGCCACCTTCTAGATTGGTGTTAGTTTTCGCAGTTGAATTTTTGCCTGTAAGTACAGAAAGCCAAAAAGCATCTCAAAGCTATATTCCATCTCAAGATCCTGACTTGGAATTTGTTGAGGCTGAATATGATAGAGATTTTGTTAGAAAAATGTTTGATGGCCAAGATGGAGGCAACTCTGAACATGATGGAAACTACAATGAGGATGATGGCTACGATGAGAATGCAAGCTACAATGACAGTGACTCAGGAGATGAGGACTTTGTGGTAAACCAACAGGATGAACTGAGTGATGATTCATTCCATTCTGACTCTTCAAATGAGGATAGTACAGATGAAGATGTGGCTTATTATAAGAATGAAAGAGCAAAAAAAAAGGTTGCTAAAGAGAAAAAAAAGTTGCTAAGGAGAGTAAAAAAGCTGTTAAGGAGAGTAAGGAATCAGGCAAACAATGTAAAAATGCTAAGGGTACTGGGAAGGATGGTGAAAATGCTAAGGGTACTGGGAAGGATGGTGAGAAAGCTGGCTGTAGCAGAGAGAAAGAGAAAGAGAGTGGCACAAAGATGGGGACAGATGAAAATGCAGGTTATTCTAGTGACTCTACATTCTATGATAGTGTAGAGGAGAGGATGGCTGCCAACTTCACTGATGAAGATGAGATAGGTTGGCCAGTATTTGATGCCAAAACTGAGATGGACAATCCAAAGTTTGAGTTGGGCCAATTGTTTCCCACAGCAAAGGTTATTAGAGATGCTATCAAGAAACAAGCTATCAAGGATAGGAGAGGGATTATTCAGAAGAGGAATTATGGTTCAAGAGTATGGTTGTGATTTCTTCTTGCACTCATAATTTCTCTGTGTTAGTTGATAACTGAATGCATATGCTTTTGTGTTCACAGGCACATGACAGGGCTAATGGATGTGAGAAACTGACCAACAAAAAGACCAAGAAGGCCAAACAGGATCAGAGTGGAACATAAGGGAATTTCACAACTCCTGCACAAGTCAATATAGGAACCTCAACATTAGGTGAAGGCAACCAGGGAGGGGTGTTTACCAACTCCAACACTTCTGAAACAGCCAACACTTCTCAAGCTACCAACAACCCTCTTGGTGTGCTACCCCTCAGCTTTTCAACTAAGAACAAGAGCCAAGTTACAAATTTGAAGAACGTGGAGCTAGCTAGAAAGAAAATAGAAAGTAGGCTCAAACAGAAGCCAGTTTGGAAGCTGTGATCTATTTAACTCATTAGGGTTATTTTGATAATGATGTTCTTTTGGTACTAGTATAAGCCATTTTGCAGTATGGCTGTATAAAACCTTGTAATGGTCTCTTTGGAACCTTTTAATGGTTGTAATGAAATGAAGCTTAGCTTTTGTTACTGGAGATCTAACAACTTTGGTTTTATTAGGTATTATTAGGTGCAATGTTTAAGCACTTTAAACAACATAGTGTCTTTTATTTACCAAGTTTATTGTCACTTACATTTGGATTTGTTGTGCGAAGAAGGTACATAACAACAACATACAATAAATTTAACAATATGGTTCCATTGCAGACCAAAGCTTAACAAGCTTAACATTCAACAGACAATACACTTAACAAAATTAAATCCTAACAAACCTCTGCCATAATATAGACCAAAGCTTAACAGACAATGACATTCAATAAACCTAACAGTCCTAGGACAAGCTACCAAAGCTTCACTCATCAACAGAATCGTAGTAATCATCCTCAACTTTAGTGTCATCTCTCATTGTGTTCAAAGCCATATTCATCATCAAATTGACAAGCACATACAGCCCAATAATAGCTACAAACTGCTGCTTATTCTTCAATTGATTTATCTCAGCTTGATGTCTCTCTCTCATACGAACCATCATGTGCCTATACCTTTCCTCCCTCTCCAGATGTGACTCCCGCAACTCCTTAATAATCTCTAAGGTGCGAGACCCAAGTTCCTCATCAATCCATTCCTGGTAGCCACAAATGTTGTTCGAACATGCCCTGAATCTCCTCCCCGCATTTGGCCCAAACCACTGAGTCTTCATTACACTCATCTGGTCACAGTAGCAAGAAAGGTCCAAGATGGCATCGATTTCTTCATTCGTACGACGTCTGGCAACCATTTTCAGTTTGTAGAGTCAATTAGGGTTTGCAATTACAACAGAAGAAGGATGGGGGCTGATCTGTTGTATATATAGCTGCAATTCCTGCCTACTTCAATGAGCCCGCGCCAAAAACCCAGCTAGAAAAGACTGTATTACCCCTGGGCATTTAACAGCGTTAGTGGAAATTAGACGGCAGTACACTAACTTTAAGTAATTAGCTTGTTCGGTATTGTCCGTGGCAGATTTGAAACTATGGTATGCGAAGTGGTGTCCTCGCCAAAGTTCAGGTACACAAAGTGCACTTTACTCTTACTAATATAATGTTCAATACATGTTAATTTTTTATTTAAAACTTATTTGTTTTATAATTATATCAAAAAAATTGTAGGATTTTAGTACAAAAAAGAACATACAGCTCAAGCTTAAGGAAATGCAGGTATTCCTTTGTACTCTGCTAGTCCATATACTATCAGAATAGGAGTCCATACGTTATTAGACTATTGCCAAATGGTAAGAACACCATGATAACTTGATAAGTGTCTGCTAGTCCAGTAGTCCATAATCAGTTTATTGCTAACTGATACTAACACAATTATCATCAAACCTTAGACTTGTGTTCTGGTCTATGAGTGAACTCAAAGTCGATGTGAACAAAAGCCCGTTCAACTTCCGGGAGTTGCTCAAGCTTTTCTTGTAGTGTTTCACCAATATCATGTGCTTGGCTAAGTAGCATATTCTCTGGCAAGACAATGTCAACTTCCACAAAGTAATGAGATCCAAATGTGTATGCTCTTACAGTGTCGATTTGCTTGATATCTTCATGGTGATTCCATATCAGATACGTCAGTTTTGCTAGGAACTCTGGTGGTGCTGTTCTTCCGATCAGTGACCAGACATTCTCAGTAACTGTCTTTACCCATGTACTAATTGTATATAGTGCTATCTGCATCACAGTTCATTAAGTGACCAAATAAGCTTCAGGACTGAGCAGATTGCGAGTAATACTTAGATCATAATCCAATCTTTTACAAACTAAATTATGGTAAAAATTAAAACTGAAGAATCTGATGTACAGGTATTAAAATGTAAAAGACTGCAACTGAAGTTCTTTTGTTCTAATACAGCAGTGTTGATCCAAATTTATAAACTTTATTCCATATAACAGGTGAATTATTAAGCAGTAAACAAAGTCATTGATATAGAAAGTAGTCAGTGAAGGTTACCAACTTACAATTATAGCCCCAGTGGGATCAATCCACCAGTGGAACTGGATGGCCAGGACAGCAGTTACTAATCCAACCGCGTTGGTGATTACATCAAACAAATGATCTTGAGCATAAGCTTTGACAATTTCATTTTTAAATCTCCGGCAATAGACCATAAGGAGAAACTTAACCACTGTAACTGAAACCATTATTCCTATCATCCATTTTTCCTTTTGAGGATCTGTTTCAGGATGGGACTGCAAACACAATTGAGTTGGATATTTTTACGTTCAACTTTAGAACCTATATACTAAACCATGTAACAGTTTACTCGGTAAAGCATGTAATAACATTCCAGGAGCTGAAGATGGATTGTAATTAGAGTTGAGTACCTTAGTGACAAGTTCTCTGCCAGACTCGAGCAATATTTGTAATCCAAGAGTTGCCATTACTGAGGCAAAAACAATAATACCCTGCAAACTTAAGATTAATTATATGTGCATTTAATAATGCAGCAGCCAGATATAAGGGAAAATCATAAGGAGCTGTACGATGTATGTTGTTTAAGGTATACTGAAAAATAGTAACTTCAAGTCTAAACCAAACAAACTATCGTGACAAGACAAAGGGAACAGAGTAAAATAGATGCTTATTACGCTACAAGCAGATAATAGTTCTATTTATAAGAAATGCAAATGGTAAAACGAGTTAATTCCAACATTCTATTTTGATCCATTTTCAGATTTAATTACGGCATTGGAGCCAGCACCTTCTCGCAGGGCCATTTGCCTATACACTACGCGTGTCGAATTTCATATAAGATGTCAATAGCGTATTAGAATTCTATATATTTAAAAATACAAGTACAGCAGGAATATAGTTTCCACAAACCATCACAAAAATTCTGATCATGCAGCACATCAAAGTAGAAGTTCAGTTTACTGGATTAGTTTAAACTAACAAAGTTGCCTTTAATCAGATGACAACTTCATGACAAAATAAATGCATAGAAGATCTTTGCAACAAGAAATTCAAACAGAAGCAGGATGGAAATGGAAGAATAACCATGCAAGTGCTTATTGCCATATTCTATTCATAGAGCCATTATGCAAGATTTCCAGACTTACCACCGGTTGCATCCTATTCTTGCCAATCGGATAGTTATACTGATTCGGATTTCTCATTGCATACGAAGTGAACCACAGTATGAACCCAGAAAGAAGGTCCAAAAGGGAATCCAAAGTCGAGGCAATAACTGCCAAAGATCTGCTCTCTAAAGACGCAAAAACTTTTGCCACAAATAGAACCAAGTTAGCTATGTTCGACACTTGAATAGCCATTCTCTCGCTCCTTGCTAGTTGCTTAATTTCATCCTTGACATCAAAAACAGGATCTTTTCATTACTATGCCTCAAATTTTTTCACAGAATGGGACATCAAAAACTAGGTGCTGAATTTACCAAGACTTAATATAAATAACATATTACCCTTCAATTCACCTTGTTCTAATTTTGCGAGTTTTGTACATTAAAAGAAATCGACAAAAATAATAAACCTAGAAACGAATAGGACCATCGACATGTTCAATAACCAACCTCTGTTAAACTTCCAGGTACACTACCAGTCTCGCTAATTGTTTCCATCTCACTGTACCCTTCGAGAAGCTTTTCCTGCCTTTCATAATATTGCGAAACCTTTCTCTGTTCTTCTACAGAACACAATCAAATATAACCACAACAATTTAAAAACTGAAACTCGAAATAAATTTAAAGTAAATAATCGAAACTCCAGAGACGAAAAAAATACTTGGAACTCGAAGAAGGCGACGGAAACCAAAAGGCTGAGCTGAAGAATGACGTTGAGGTAACCGGAACCTGTCAATATCGAGTTTCCATTCCATCTCCGACTCCCCACCACTTCCCATCTTACTAAAAATAATTACACCGTTTTACGAAAATTGGAACGGTATATAAATGTTCGACATGGATTAAATGAATATAGCTAAATGTTTCACAGAAGATTACGACACATTTTAATTATTTCATGAGCAGTCATAATCATACGATGCTAATTGCTAGTAGTAAATTACAAAATTAATAGAGAAACCAATTCACGAACGCATCTACATATATATTTGTGTTGTGTCTAATTATAACAAGAGTGATTAGATATAACACGAGTTATCGAACTAACAAACATATACAAATTCGCACAGACGTGGAGCATAAACACGTATCCAATTATTAATGTGCTATGCATCATATATAAATTTAAACGCAACTTAATCGACTAGTTATGACTTATGTTGCCTATATAAAAAAAATAGTACGTAGAACGTAAATTAGGAGTGAAAATTTACAGAAACAGAGAGAGTGATGATCGATCGACGATCGGGGAGCGAAGTGAAATTTGTTATAAGCGGCCTAGGCTCTAGGGTATTTAAATTTTTTTACAGAGGCAATGGCGCGATGCTGAGAAGATTCTGATGAGATTTTTTGTGTGGATTCTGTGTTGAATCTTTTGGGCTTTAAATATTTGGGTTGGGTCTTGTGATTGTTATAGTCCGTTATAATGTCTTGTTTTTTTTTTGGGTGATGGACAAAACTACCATTTTTCCCAAAAAAATTGATGAGAATACCACTTTTTCAAAAAGAGGTCAAAAATACCACTCTATTACGCATTTGGGACGAGGGTAATAGGTTTTATATTACTTACGCATTTTAAAAATGGGTAATAGGTGAAACAGTACTTCCTATTACGCATTTGGAGAATGGGTAATAGCTATTACGCATTCTCCAAAGGGGTAACAGGAAAAAAAATTATATGTATTACCCAGATCACAAATGCGTAACATAAAGTTTCAGATTTTTTTTTTATTACCCACTTGGTAAATGCGTAACTTGCTGTTATTATTGGCCATCAATCCCAAAAAGTGTTATTTTGGTTAAGTTTTTGAAAAAATATGGTATTTATGTCATTATTTCTTTTCTTTTTACTAGTATAATGTCCTGTCCTGTGTTTCAGTTTTATATTCACCTTGATTATACATTAAATATTCGGCCATCTATACTATATACTATGTATACTATACTATAATAAGCCGAAAAGGGAGTATAATTTGTAATTTGGGTAACCCTATTTTTGGTTATCCCTCATTCACAACCATTAGATCTTTAACTCAAATAGATCATGACCATTAGATACAACAACACTAAAAGTGATTATATACAAAGATCTAAAGTTCGATTTCCATCAACGACATATTAATTTATATTTAATACTACAAATTATTATATACAAAAATTTATGGTCCGAATTCTTCCAATAACATATTAAATTAATATTTATAATAATATATTATATTTTAAACAAATTATAAATAATTAAAGGTAACCAGTATAATTTGTAGTTTGGTTTACCCTTTTTTTGGTTATCCCTCATTCACAACCGTTAGATCTTCAACTCAAATAGATCATGACCGTTAGATACAACAAAAAACGAATATATACAAAGGTCTAAGATTCGATTCCCACCAACAACATATTAATTTATATTTAATACTAAAAATTATTATATACAAAAATGTAAGGTTCGAATTTTTTCAATAACATATTAAAATTAATATTTATAATAATATATTATATTTTAAACAAATTATAAAATAGTGTGTCCTTTATGTATAAGCTAGTACATTTAGATGTATAAAATAGTGTGTCCTTTATGTTGTACTTTTTTAGTAGAAATTAATTTAATAATGAAAAGTTATTCGGCATCTACAAAAATATTTGCATCGAACAAACATAAAACGAAACAATCGTTCATTAATTTATTTTTCTTGAAGATACAATCATGCAATTTGTTGAATATGATATATTTACATGTCCCCGCTTTACTACATTCAATTGAAACTAATTCAGTTTGAGTTATCGATCATGTAATCCCCTACAAAGTTTCATTACTAATTAAAAATCATAATCTTACGAATAAAGGAGAGAAATGCCAAAACTCTCACAAAGGAGAGACTACAAGACTGAAATAACAAATTGAAATTACAACCTAAAAACAACCAAGCATTATATCTAGGGAACAAAACCACAAAGATAAGAGAAACCAGACCCCTCACATGCCTGAAATCCACATAGAAGAAAGAAAAATCCAAAACTCCGTGGTTTTAGATCTAAAAAATTAACTAAGAAAAATAAAATAAAACAAAGCCTGAATAGCAAGATAAGCAAGAAAAATGAAAGAAAACTAAAGGATTAAGGCTTTCCATCGGAGAAAACCGGTGGAAGCCCCGACGGTTGTATTATGAAAGAAGAAAATGGAGGCGGTTGTATAGGAGGAAAATATTTTGTTCATATCTTATTGATAGGTTGGAAATAAGTCGATATGGTCACGAACAGTTCGGTATCCGGTTTGAAATAAATTCGATTCGAGTTCGGTTCGATTTGTGAATGAGTCGAACATGAACACAATTTTAAGATTCGTCTCGTAAATGAGTTGAACTTGAACATGACATAGTTCGGCTAGAAAGTTCGTGAACAAATTCGATTATTTTGTTCGTGAACTAATTCGTTAATATAGTTCGTGACCCATGCTCATAAATACAGTTCATGAACGAGTTTGTACAAAAACTTTATATATATATATATATATATATATATATATATATATATTCGTAAACATATTTCATTAACATTTCACAAGAATTCACGATAACCATAACTAGTAGATAACTGTATAAGTAAATGTTATGAAGGAATATGTTAGTTTATTTTATCTATTTATTATTTTCTTTTATTAAATCTTTACATTATTTTAAGTATTAGTAATTAAATAATTACATATGTTACATTGAAAATAATAATATTAGTTGGTAGAATATTAAGTATTAACTAAACTGATCCAGATTTGATTTGTTGATAAGTTCAATTTGAAGTATTTTTCGAGTTTTTAAGATTTCATGCCCCATTTTCTTTCCATTTTAATGCATTAAAATTTTTTATGGAAAAAATTTGAGGTGTTTGTGGACACGAGATAAAGAGCATTATTTATGAGATGTTCATGAGCGCGTACGTGAATACTAACTCGTTAGACAAGTTCGTGAACTGTTCGCAAATATGTTCGTGAATAAAGTATTTCTTATCCGAATTAATACACAAACAAAAATATTGGTTCAATTTTTGAGTTCGAGTTCAACGTATTTATAATGAGCTGATACATGAATTGTTAAGAATTCGGCTTGATTCGACTTATTTACAACACAGATTGTTGACGTAAATGATTGATGATTTCAAATAGGATAGTAATATATTAAAATTGATTATGAAATCAATAATAAATCAATTGCATATATACATGCTTTCAAAATAATTAATAACCAGTTATTAATAAATAATAAAACCAATAAATTAATATACCAAATTATAGAATTTAAACTATATTTGTATTTTGTCCCTATTCACATTATTTTTTGAGAACAAGAAATATGAGATACATTTCATATAATTTTTTTGATATATTTAATCAAACTAGTTGATAAAGCCGCGCTTCGCGGCGGCGTTACAATATTTTTAAAAAAATTCAATACATTTACGTTATATTATAATATCAATATTAAATTTTAGTAATTAAATAATCTTCTCTAATGAATCAATTTCTTGTTAAATACGATTCTTTCGATTGAGCCGCTCTCTCGTTAAAACTGAAATCCCAACTTTTTAACATATATTATAAATACTTATATAATATTTTTTATCTATAAAATCGAACCGTAAAAATAAAAAAAAATTATGACTTCAGTATCAAATTCTAATAGCTAATACAATCTTTTCTAGCGAGTCGTCTTCCCGTTAAATACGTTTCGAGCCACTCTTATTTGAAACTGAAATTCTAACTTCATTATATAAAGAGAGTAAATTCCAATTCTTATATTCTTTAAACTTTCTAATATTTATGGAGTTTTAAAAGATGAAAATACATGTTATATTTTCTGTATATTATAGATATTCTTGTATTTATTTACAGTTTCCGCATTGGAATGTCTTTCTGTTATGTTAACATATCAAAAAAAAATTAAAATACGAAGACTTTTCGTTACGGAAATAATATTGCATTTATGGATATATTTTTGTAATGCAAGTATAATTAACTTGTATAAAAAAGTTAAAATAAAGGATTTCTAGGAAAAAAGATGTACAGTTTTAAAAAATCATATAAGACGTCTCCACCGTCCTCGTATTTTACTTCAAATAAAACATTTTATTTTATGTATTAATTATATATTTAAACATCTTTCATACGGTCTTATCTAATGAACCGCTTTCTTGTTAAACACAGCTTTTACTATTGATTCGCTCTCTCGTTAAGACAAAAAACCTAACTTTTACATATATTACTTGTATGATAATGTTTATCCATAAAAATCAAATCCTAAAAATAAAATAAAATTTATAACATCATATGATATTTTAATAGCTAGTACAATCTTTTATAGTGAGCCGTCTTCATGTTAAACACATTTCGAGCCGTTCTTGTTTGGGATCGAAATTTTTTAACTTCATTACATATTATTGATGATACTTATCTTACACAACAATTTTTTTTCTTGAAATCAAAACCTAAAAAATAGAGTGAATTCCAATTTATACTTTTTCTAGATTTTCTAAATTTTTTGGAGTTTTTAGAAAATGAAAACACATCTTATTTTCTCTTTATATTATAGATATTCATGTATTATTTAGGATTCCTGCATGAGATTGTTCTTTTACTCATTGTTCTTTTATTATGTTAATACATTAATTCTTTTCTTTTTAAATACGATGACCTTTTTCATGACAATAGTATTGGATTGCATGAGATTGTTCTTTTACTCATTGTTCTTTTATTATGTTAATACATTAATTCTTTTCTTTTTAAATACGATGACTTTTTTCATGACATAGTATTGGATTTATGAATAAATTTTCCTAATATAAGTATAATTAACTTATATAAAAAAATATATAATTTAGAAGATCGTACTTTCTATAAAATATTTAATTATATGTCTGCTCTATATATTTAAACACCTACTCTAGTTCTAGTAGAACTTTTATTTATAAATTCGAACTCTTATTCTACTTCCAATAGAACTTTTAATCGTATGCCTTATAAATACTTATTATACTTCCAATAGAACTTCTAATCATATGTCTTCCCTATAAATTCGAACTCTTCTCCTTTATAAATTCGAACACCTATTCTACTTCAAATATGCTAATTGATATTTTTATATTTATTAGTGTTTAAAAATTAAAATTCTAGAAAATTAGAAAAATCGATTGAGACGATATTAGAGCATCACCTAAACTCCCGCTATCCTATTCTCTATAAATTCGAACTCTTATTCTATTTCCAATAGAACTTTTAATCGTATGCCTTATAAATACTTATTATACTTCCAATAGAACTTCTAATCATATGTCTTCCCTATAAATTCGAACTCTTCTCCTTTATAAATTCGAACACCTATTCTACTTCAAATATGCTAATTGATATTTTTATATTTATTAGTGTTTAAAATTCTAGAAAATTAGAAAAATCGATTGAAACGATATTAGAGCGCCACCTAAACTCCTGCTATCCTCCTTTATATATATATATTGATATTGATGATTTCAGCTTTAAAAGATTTTGTATAATAAAATGATATTTAAAAAAATTACATATATCAAAGAATTGTTTGTATCAAAAAGTTATTATTTTATTAAATATTTCGAAAAATTATCTAAGATGAATTTGATGCTCCTCAATTATTATTACTAGCATAATAACCCGTGACATTTCTAGCACTGATATACCGTTTTGGATGAGTCAGTGATGTGATCAGACGAGATAGGTGTAAAATATGCACAGATAGAGAATGAAAAAGTGAACCAGGTAAAAAGAGGCAGCATCAATACGGAAGATGATCGCAAAATCCACCCTAAAGCACGAAGCTTTCTTGAGAATTAGTTAACAGTTGAGGGGATAACTCATAGCTGGAACTGAGAGGTGACTTATATGCTTTGACATGCCGCAAGAGGAATAATAATGCTTAGCCTTTCATGCCAAAAAGGACATCTGATAATGTGTGTGTAGTGTGATATTGGTTGGTCCATAAACTACAGGTGTAATATTAAAATTTAGGTTCTGGGAAGATGGAACTGAAACTACCACATATAGCATGAAAGAGTGAATTAAGCGAAATGGCCAACAAAAAGCAAGTAAGAGAAGGTTAAGATTGAACCAAGGGAACAGGAATTGTGTAAAGAGAACATGATTCTGTTAAAATAGTAGTGTTACACAGAATGATCTAGATTGCTATTTATATAGTGAAATAGGGATAAAGATCAGCGATAGAAGCAACCTTTGAAGTTTTGTTAATTCCTCGGAGAATAGGCTGGAGCCTCTTCTTGCTTGCTGTGATATGCTATGCTCTACACCTAAAATGACTTCAGTAACCTTGTCTTGTCGGGTCAGCATAGGCAGCCTTCGTTATTTCACTTACAGTCAATCACCATCCAAGTTATCTCATATAACCAAGGAGATGAGATTGTTGTAAACAACTTTTATCCCAAAATATACAAATGACGCATCCCATTGTCTAAAAAGAACCTCCGGTTGCCATATTAGTGTCTATGATTGTCTGTCTTCGTTCTTTTTCAAAGGAAAACAAAGCTTACAACCTATCGAAAAAAAGTGCATACCCTTTTCAATAAAAATAAGACACCCCTGTATGCAGGTAGTCCATATTTTTTGAACATGATTAACTTTATACAGTCCGTTAATGATGAGGTGTATGCTGAGCCCCCATAACATGGGGTCTGTTTGTTTGTCTCATGCTTTCGGTGTAGTTCTGATGCCTGGACCACGTGCTTGATGACATACTTTGCGTTCGTTGATGACGCCTTTACGTGACACCACTCCAAATCCAAAGAACTCTGAGTCCCCTTCATGCCCTCAACCTGCTCTGCAGTTGGTGTAGTTAAAATGCACGTAACTATATAACTGTTATCATTTTTAACGAATATGCATCAAGCATAAAACAAACTCAAGCTATATATATATATATATTACCAGTATAATTAGCTATAGTGGTTCATCCTTTCTGTTTTCCTAAAATCTGGAAACACATTTATATAAGAAGTCGTTGGTCAAGATAATTATTCACAAATATTAATGTCATACACAAATGACAATGAGATCTTATCATATACCACATTATTTGCAGAAAGTCTAGTTAATTGTCAAAGCACTCATGGTTTTGAAAGTAGCTTGTATATTTTCAAGTACATACACACCAGCTGTTGCATATATACACAAGCTTTATCGCATAGGTTCCTAAAAGAATTTTAGATCAGTGTTTACAGTACATATTTCTTTTCTCGATCCTTAGAGCACTACAAAAATATACACGTAATTTGAGGAAAATCCAAATGAAATGAAGTGTAGTACATTATGCTTCATTTGACCAATTCTAAAGTAGCCAGGTGTGTTCTCTTTACAAGGAATATGTGGCCTCCACTCTCACAAGCAAAATCGCTAAAACATGGTGGCTCGATGTTGACAAATGCATTTGTAAAAATTATTTTGTAGGCCACAAACTTCATCCCCCGATGTTGTCTTTTACCCTCGTCCCTCAATATTAATTCATTATTAAATCCAATGTCAATATTACAATTCGAGAAAAAAACTATTAGATGCATGACAAAGTAAATTTTATTAAAAAGGCAAACATAATAGACATAAGCAAGTAGAATTGGCAACTTCGGTACTATTATCAAAATTTAAAAATAAAAATTGTGGATTTACCTTATTTCAAATAGTATCGTGTGAATTAAGTCCTGATTTCTCTATCTTCAACTAAGGAATTTAAGTTTCTTTAAATGCCTTGTGTATACACCGAAAATAATTTATATTTAGACAACTCCGAGGGTGAACCAAGAAAAAATATTCCCTATTTAATTTCTCTATCTCAAACCAGGGAATTTTAGTTTCTTCAAAGGTCTTGTGCATACATTTACAATAAATCATTTTTAGATAATTGTGAGGGTGAACCTAAAGAAAATATTCCATAATTAAAAGATAAAGCTTTGATTCTCATATGCTTAGCAATGTGAAATTAGAAGGCCTAATTTATATAGTAAATTTTTACAATTCAAACAAAATGCAATTCATTAAGCTGAAATTACTCCTTAACTTATATTATAAAAAATGGCTTTCGCAAGTTATACACCCTCAGTCTCTCTCACCGTAAAGATTGCCTTAATCTTTTTCTTGGGTAGTTTTCCTTACAAGAAAGCTATCTGTGATACTCATATGCACTATGCGGCCATCGTTAACCTTAATAAGAAATACTAAAATACAATTCTTGAACATTATAATTTATATTAAAAAGGATTGCTGATTAGAAGAAGTGAGTTTTCATTTTCCATCCTATTTAAGTTGTTTTCTCAAGCTGATGAATTTGTCACCCACCTGAGTATAGACTAATGCCCAAAAACAAAGTTTCATAATTTTGATAATGAATGAAAAAATATATATATATAAAAGATAATCAAACTTGCCCTCTGTTTGTGCTGAACCATAAACAGAGAAAAGCTAATCGGCAACATAACTCCAAGCTACAGAACATGTTTTGTTCGGTCAACAGGTCAATATCTCATGGAAGTCAATTCAAGCACAATTACCCTGTAAGTAATTTAACAGTTAGCTCATACTTCAAAAAAATGGTCATTTGTAATAAAACATTCTTATATATATATATACATACATATATATATATATATATATATATATATATATAATAAAAAGTTAAGGCCCTCTTACAATTACTAATTTAGGTAAATGCTAGCCGGACCGGCTTTGCTTCAGCGAATCAATGCTTTTGGCACGACAAGATTTCTGCTTTGAAAAAAGTATAATTAATTTCAAAAGCCTAAAAAATGACAATTTAATATGCGCAAAGTTGATACAAACATATATAAAAAGTATTTAAATAATCATATATAAATCAAGAAAACCCTGAATCATCAAGTTCCTTCTTTAGTTAGTTTGGGTCTGCTAATGAAACCACGAAGCAAAAATTCTATTTAAAACATGTTAGGAGCTTGAATCTCCTCCCGTGCTACATCTGGATTTAAGGGTCTGCCAAGTAAGAAGCTAGCACAATATTTACCATTGTGTTATGCATGATGGAAAACAAAGCTTGTCTGTTCAAGTCCAACATTGTTGGAACCAGAATACTAATTACCCATTTACATGTATGAAGCAAAAGAATATGTTCATATTTGTATGCAATAAAAAAGTTGAGTACCCAAGAATTGACAAATGTATGGTTTCGCTGATCCCACCGTGAACAGGTTGGGGTTGAGGATATCATTGATGCTCAAGTAGTGGCACCAATATAATAATATCAAACTGAATCTAAACAAAAAACAGACTTACAGGGCAAACCAATGAAAAGGGTTTATCAGCCTTCCTGCGCAATATAAAGCATAAACAAACTTGAGTCTACTTTCCATGGCTGATCATCTAAAGTCGATAATGCCGGTGCTGATTGTGTGAAGACGAATAGTGGGAGTAGATATTGAAGTTTTTTGGGTTTAGTTCTATTCATCAACCTCTTTGGCGTGTACCTGACTTTCTAGAAGTTCAGTATGCTATTAATTTACTGGTAAGTAACAATACAAGATCAGACTTTTCTATGGTTAGGTGTCATCTCTCTTCTAATTTCCCGGATGATCACGTAAAAGTCCATGATTTTGTGAGGGGATGTGGAGACCATTTATTTGTAAATTGTAAATGTACTGTTGAAATCCTAAGGACCTGACTTTCTAGAAGTCCTATCCATAGAATGGGATGTTCTTTGTATGTTTGACTAATAAATAAAAATCTACAACTTTAGCTGGTATAGCAGACAATAAATCAACGTTTATCTCTATACTTAGTACCGCAACTTTGGACATTATTAGTAAATTAATCTCGGATATATCAGTTTTGGTCAAGAAACTTGCAATTTGCAACAGAAGCTTCCAAGTTACTAACATTTATTATTAGTTGAAGCTGATCCTAAAGTCATTCTTTCATACCTCATCTCTATGAAATAAGTCTTCAGATAAATTCATTGTCATCTATTTTCTGCATATGTATACAGTAATACAGATCATTATACTTCAATTACATGACATAAAAGGAAGGTGGAAGTTCCACTAAACACAAAATATTTGTGATGACCGTGAATCCGGAACAGGAATCTTATCACTGTTTAGTGTTTATGCTCTAATTTGCCAGGTTGTAAAATATAATTCCCTGCAAGGTTCAGAGAGACCGACAACTTCTTATTAGAAATGTAAAGGCAGATTTTTAAGATTTTGAAGCAGTCATATAAGATTTAACCATTGCAAGTCTGTTTAGACATAATCTCTTCCATATATTGTTCTACGAAATAACTTTCAACCAATAGTAAGCTTCCGAAATCATGTCGAATAATGTAAATCTAGATACAGATTTACGAACCTGGAAAGAATGCTTAGAAAGAGCAGTTCTCAAGTTCACTGATTTTCTTATCAAATTTATTGATAGTTTAAGGTAAATCACAGAAATGGCGTAGTTTTTGCACAAGCAAAACAAATTCCACTGAGACACACTTATCCGCTGCATCCTACCAAATAAACCATGACTATTTTAAGACTTAAAGTGTGAATTGCATACAGGAACATACACAACATGAATCCTAAGCATTTCAATAAGTCGGTAAATATAAGCATCAGTGATACGAAGTGAATCAGTTGCTCAATTTCAATATAAATACCACTGATTATAATTGCGATTCCAAATCTCTCACGGGAATTCCATCAAAGATATAGATACATACATAAACACAAAATTGAATTTGAAATTGAGGCAAAGCATTGAACATAAACAGTACAATCGAAAGGGGGGTTTCGGAGGATCATCTGCTAAACCGATGAAAAGCTGTGGAGTGCGTTGAAAGTCGGTTCCAGAAAAATGAATAGACCCCAAAAAAAACATACATGTCTTTGTAATTATACAGGGTCGTGATTAATATACAAATACACACACCCTTACATTCGAAGAAGAATACATACACAAACACAAAATTGAATTTGAAATTGAGAGAAGCAACAGTGCAATTGAAAGGGGGGTTCTTCGAGGATTACCTGCCAAATTAAGGAAAAGCTATGCAGAGGCTTGAAAATCAGTTGTAGAAAAATGAATAGACACAAAGAATAAGATGGCCCTGCAGCAGTATATTATTTTTTTGTAATGGCAATTCTGTTAATCTAATAAAATCAGGGACACTGCGGTAATTTCACAGGGATTTGTTTTGCTCATTTAACCCTGTGTTCTCCTATTATAGAGAGAAACGATTTTTGCAATAGGTTTTCACAAAATTTTGGTATCACAATTTTACTTTAACTTTCTGCCTAGTTGAATACATGATTCTAAAAAATGAAAATGGAAATTGACATTAATCGATAAAAAATTAATTGGACAATTTACTTTAATTTAATAGAAAATATTGTTCTCGAGGTTATCTCAACAAATTTTCAGCAAATTTTCTGAGATAATTTTCTTAAAATTAAGTCGAGTCTTAAATGCATGCTTATCTAGTTGCTAATTATATATAATTAATATTAACTTTCCTGTTTTTACTTTTAAGAAATATATTGTAGAAAAATTATATGAGTCATTTCATATAAAGTGTGGAAAAATTATTTTCAATTTAATGAAAATTTAATTTTATTTTCATACAATTAAGCAAACTTTTATATTATATTTCAACAAATTATATTCAATGGTTCATATTTATTTGGTAAGTAATTGAAAACTATTTAACTAGTATTCATTATTTAGTAATAGTAATACATTAACTAACTTTAATTTAAATGATAATTTTGCCAGTGTCCAACAGAAAATAATAAAATTTAGAAAATATTCAATTTTACTTATAATTAATAAAATAATGGTAGAAATCCTAGATCCCAAAATATCATCCAAAATAATGTGGCATTATTGAAATGACATCATAAATTTAATCTCTTCTAAGATTATAATAAACTAATAAAGAGTCCCGCAATGTAAATAAAATTTTTTTCACTAATTTCCATAAATATCATTAAATTTGTATTCAAATCATTTTACTCAGCACATAAAACCCTTTTCTTAGATTGTTTTTTGTCTAATGTTTTTCTCGACTTTCGGCCATTTTGAACCATTAATCTTAATCTCGTCCAATTTTTTATTGTAACTTTTGAATTATTTAAATAAAATTATTCTTCTGTATCAGTTTAAATAAACATTTTATCTAATCAATCTTAATTGAATATTATTTCAGTTTCAAATCTTCTCAATTTCATTCTCAAATTATTCAGTATGTGCAATAATCGAATAACTTACATTTCCTCTTCTCGTATTTGTCTGTACCAACTATACCCAAACACAAACAGTGACCCGACAACATGTTATCACCAAGATCGCAAAAATCGAGAATCGATTCAACTCAGATAAATTTAATCCAAGATTAGAACACTGGTAATCACCAAAAAATATTGTACCTCTGAAACTGTTTAATCCCACGAGTACGAAATTAATCGTTAAAACCCAATAAATTTAATTAAAGCACTACAAAATTTAATCCATTCAGCGAAATCTAATTTCTCGCAGTAAATACACTTTAATTTGAGATCAATTACTAAAATGTAGGAACATCTGAATGCTCAAACCCAAATAAAAAAACAGGGCAGCGCCAGAATCTCAGTCCCCAATTACACTATTGGCAACGTACAGCACTGTAAGCACTATTAATTTAAGCACTTCAGCGACTCTAAATTGTTGCCTTTAATATTTACATCACTGCTCAATTCAAAAACACAAATAACAACCCCGAAAAATTAAAAACTTACGTTCTCGAGATTATTCATTTATCGAGATTTAACTGTAACTTATATTTATAATTACGGGCTCAGGTAAAATAATTATTGTTGCATCAACAGGCTTCGTTAAGGCCTTCAAAGTTTGATGGTATAATTTTCATCATCACTGCCACAAATTAATATGAGAACAATTTGAAAGATGAAACTGATTTTTGAAAATTAAAATAAAGAGAGATAGGATAGGAGAAGCCTCAGATAAAAAGGATGCGATTACTCATCAACAGAAATAAATCTTCAGATGGTACGGACAATCATCATACATCATAGACTTCTTTGCAACAATCAATCAAATTAAACAGATAAACAATGAGAGAGAGAGAGAGAGAGAGAGAGAGAGAGAGAGAGAGAGAATCATTCAAATTAAACAGATAAACAATGAGAGAGAGAGAGAGAGAGAGAGAGAGAGAGGGCCCTGTGGCTGTGTTGGAGTGGAGACGAAGCTGAATTTATATATGGGGGAAGATTGGGAACCCTAATTTTATTGGGGTTTGAAGTTACTAAAGTGTCCTTGTGTTTGGTAAAGGATTGGAGGGTATTACCGGCTTTTTAAGTAAACTGAAATTCGGACCTTTTATTTTATTTTTATTACTAGTTGTCGCGGCGGCTTTACAATATTTTAAAAAAATTCATTACATTTACGTTATATTATAATATTAATATTAAATTTTAATAATTAAATAATATTCTCTAATGAATCAATTTCTTGCTAAATACGATTCTTTCGATTGAGCCGCTCTCTCGTTAAAACCGAAATCCCAACTTTTTAACAACTTATATAATATTTTTTATCTATAAAATCGAACTGTAAAAATAAAATGAGATTTATGACTTCAGTATCAAATTCTAATAGCTAATACAATCTTTTCTAGCGAGCCGTCTTCCCGTTAAATACGTTTCGAGCCGCTCTTATTTGAAACCGAAATTCTAACTTCATTATATAAATAGAGTAAATTCCAATTTTTATATTCATTAAACTTTCTAATATTTATGGACTTTTAAAAGATGAAAATACATCTTATATTTTCTGTATATTATAGATATTCTTGTATTTATTTATAATTTCCGCATGGGAATGTCTTTCTATTATGTTAACATATCAAAAAAAATTAAAATACGAAGACTTTTCGTTACGGGAATAATATTACATTTACGGATATATTTTTGTAATGCAAGTATAATTAACTTGCATAAAAAAGTTAAAATAAAAGATTTCTAGGAAAAAAGATGTATAGTTTTAAAAAATCGTATAAGATGTCTCCACCGTCCTCGTATTCTACATCCAATAAAACATTTTATTTTATGTATTAATTATATATTTAAACATTTTTTGTACGGTCTTATCTAATGAATCGCTTTCTTGTTAAACACATTTATTACTATTAATTCGCTCTCTCGTTAAGACCAAAAACCTAACTTTTACATATATTACTTTGTATGATAATGTTTATCCATAAAAATAAAATCCTAAAAATAAAATAAAATTTATAACATCATATGATATTTTAATAGCTAACACGATCTTTTATAGTGAGCCGTCTTCCCATTAAACACGTTTTGAGCCGCTCTCGTTTGGGATCGAAATTCTAACTTCATTACATATTATTGATGTTACTTATCTTCCACAACAATTTTTTTCCTTAAAATCAAAACCTAAAAAATAGAGTGAATTCCAATTTATACTTTCTCTAAATTTTCTAAAAATTTTGGAGTTTTTGAAAATGAAAACACATCTTATTTTCTCTTTATATTATAGATACTCCTGTATTTATTTAGGATTCCTGCATGACATTGTTCTTTTATTATGTTAACACATCAATTCTTTTCTTTTTAAATACGGTGACTTTTTTCATGACAATAGTATTGGATTTATGAATAAATTTTCCTAATATAAGTATAATTAAACTATATAAAAAATATATAATTTAAGAAGATCGTACTTTCTATAAAATATTTAATTATATGTGTGCTCTATATATTCAAACACCTATTCTAGTTCTAGTAGAACTTTTATTTATATATTTTCTCTACAAATTCGAACTCGTATTCTCTATAAATTCGAACTCCTATTCTACTTCTAATATAACTTTTAATTGTATGTCTTATAAATACTTATTATACTTCCAATAGAACTTCTAATCATATGTCTTTCCTATAAATTTGAACTCTTCTCCTTTATAAATTCGAACACCTATTCTACTTCTAATATGCTAATTTATATTTTTATATTTTTTTAGTATTTAAAATTCTAGAAAATTAGAAAAATCGATTGACACGATATTAGAGCGCCACCTAAACTCCCGCTATTCTAGTTCTAGTAGAACTTTTATTTATATATTTTTTCTACAAATTCGAACTCTTATTCTCTATAAATTCGAACTCCTATTCTACTTCCAATAGAACTTTTAATTGTATGTCTTATAAATACTTATTATACTTCCAATAGAACTTCTAATCATATGTCTTTCCTATAAATTTGAACTCTTCTCCTTTATAAATTCGAACACCTACTCTACTTCTAATATGCTAATTTATATTTTTATATTTTTTAGTGTTTAAAATTCTAGAAAATTAGAAAAATCGATTGACACGATATTAGAGCGCCACCTAAACTATATTTTTATATTTTTTAGTGTTTAAAATTCTAGAAAATTAGAAAAATCGATTGACACGATATTAGAGCGTCACCTAAACTCCCGCTATCCTCCTTTATTCTCCATCCTTTTAATTATTCGGTAGTAGTTACTCAAAAAAAAAAAAAAAAAAAAATCGGTAGTAGTAAAATGAAGAGAAAGTAAATACAGAGAATATCTTAAAATTAAATCCAATAAATTTGGAGTAGAATGAAAAGAAATGAAATTTTAATTTTGGCATACACTTCGAGCGGATAAACAAAATTCCCATGAAACACTATGTATACAAGTAAATAAAGTCAAGATTTATGGAATTGATTACGTCTAATTTTTTTTTAATATTATAATCTATACTATTGTATAAAAGCCGAAACATTGAAAGTTTTGGTACCTGTTTTTTGGTACTAAGTGAATTTACTTATTTACCCTTCATTACAAAGAATCATAAATACACCTAAAATAAATAATAACATAATATAATTAATGGTAATTAGTCGAGATACTAGTTTTTATAAACACCTAAAAACATCAATCGTATCATATATTTTCATCATTAGTATTTCCTTTCGAATTAAAACACGTTATAATTAATGGTAATTAGTCGATTAACATAATAAAATTAATTGTAATTAGTCGATGGCCTTTTTCACATTAGTATAATAAAATTAATCGTAATTAGTCAATTGCCTTTTTCACATTTACTTTTAATTAAATATATTACCTTTTATAAACAACTAAAAACAACATTCGTATCATATCTTTCGATCATTAATATTTTTCTTTCGAATTAAAACACGTTACCTTTTTAATTTAAAACAAATCTTACAATCATTAATATATACCCGAAAATATCAAACCATAATTTTCAAGAAAAGTATAACACCTAAAATAAATAATAACATAATATATTTAATGGTAATTGGTCGATTGCTTTTTTCACATATAATTTTAGTTGAAGATATTATCTTTTATAAACACATAAAAAGATCAGTCGTATCATATCTTTCAATCATTAATATTTCCTTTATAATTAAAAACGTTACCTTTTTAATTTACAACAAATCTTAAAATAATTAATATATACCCGAAAATATCACAGCATATTTCTCAATTATTAATAAAATATATTAAAAATCGTATACGTTATTTATAATAAGGAAACATTAATATAATTTATAAACATGAGCATGTTAAATTATATAAAATTAAAATTAAAAAAATTATTAAAATAATGATTATATAAAAACATAATTATAATATTAAATAACATTTATAATATAATATAAGAAAACCGTGCATTGCACGGGTTATAAACTAGTATTTTTAATATGTAAGAACTAAATATTTTGTTTTTCAATCAATTGATCTCCTTTACGTACAAAAATGAGACATTTAATTTTTTTGTGGGAACATTTAATAAAATGTATATATTTATGTGATAATTTATTAATGAAATTTTTTTGACATTTTTTTTATAAATACGTGTTTCGGTAAACTTTTATTTAGATTCGTCCTTGCATTTTAGATAAAACTTTTAGGAGATATTTAAAAAAACAATAACTACATATGATATGCAAATAATTTTGAATTTTTTTAGGAGACAAAACAAGAATTTTGAAGAAGTCAAGATTAACATTTTTTAATAATACATTTTTTTACGGCAATAATATGTATTTTTTAACTTTTGACATGAGAAACTAGATGAAGTTAGGAAACATAGAGATGCACAAAAAGTCTTTCAGACCGGGTTTTATTTGGGCTTTAAAATGTTTGGGCTTTTTAACAATCGGGCCGGGCCAGACTTTCTCTAAAATATGAGGCCCGTTTTAGGTCCTCGAACCCTGCCGGATCGGGCTTTTTCGGACTTTTTTTTAAATTTATATATATATGTAATTTTTGTCTTTTTTTTGTAAAGCTAATATATTAATATACAAAAAAATAAAATCTTACTAAAGAAACAACCTCTAAATATTTACGTCTTTGAACTTCTATAATCTAGAATACATAAAAAGAGACCCCACGAAACCTAATACTAAAAAATTACTAGCATAATACTTGTTTTATCATAAAACATTACTGCAACTCAAGAATTTTTTACTCATAATCTGCGCTATGACTTAAGGCAACCGTAGCCTTATAAATCTTCTCGCATATGACTATTTCGAGAAGCACATCCTCTACACTCAATTAATCTTCTTTAAAGAAAAGTTTGTCTTGTATATTGTTGATTACTCCTAGCCTCATGATCAATCACATTCCCTCTATTTCTAAGTTTAATATTCTTAAAATTAATCAAAAATATTATATAACTAGCTTAAAACCCGTGCGATGCACGGATTTTTTTTAATATTGTATGAATTTTTTTCATTAGTTTAAATTACCTTTTTAAAACATGAATTTTGGAGGCTTAAATTTTTATATGAGATGATTTGATAATAATTATATAAATGTTATCCGTGGTATTTTTAGAAAATGAGGGATTTTAGTTAGAAATATAAAAAAGATGATAGGTTTTAGTAGAAAAAGGTAATCGGTTAATTATTATTTTATTTTATTTAATAGAACACCCGTGATATGATTAGAAAAAGAGAGGATTTAGTTAGAAAAAATAAAAAAGGTAACATGTTCTAGGTGAAAAAGGTAATTGATTAGTTTATAGTAATTATAATTTAATTATGTTATTTTACTAAATAAAATTGCTCGTAATATTTTTAGAAAAGGAAAAATTAATATTGTCTGTGATATTTTTATTAAAAGAGGGATTTTAGTTAGAAAATATAGAAAAGATGATACGTTTTAGCTGAAAAACGTAATAGATTAATTATTAATATTATAATATTATTAGTTTATTGTATTAAATAGAACCGTCCGTGATATAATTTGAAAAAGAGAGATTTTAGTAGAGGAAATAGAAAGATAACATGAAAATTAAAAGTAGACATGATTTATGTGAAAAAGGTAATTGATTAGTTTATAGTAATTATAATTAAATTATGTTATTTTACTAAATAAAATTACTCATACTTTTTAGAAAATTAGAAATTAATGTTGTCCGTGATATTTTTAGAAAAAAATGGAATCTAATTAGAAAAAATATAAAAGATGATATGTTTTAGCTGAAAAGGTAATCGGTTAATTGTTAGTATTATAATATTATTATTTTATTTTTATTAAATAGAAATGCCCGTGATATAATTGAAAAAAGAGGTTTTAGTAAGAGAAAAGAAAAAGGGTAACGTGTTTTGACTTAAAAAGGTAACCGTCCATTATATAATTGGAAAACGAAAGATTTTAGTTAGAGAAAATAGAAAAGCTAACGCGTTTTTGGCTGAAAAAGGTAATTTCAGTTAATATTAATTATATTATAATTATGTTATTTTATTAAACAAAACTGCTCGTAGTGTTTTTGAAAAAGAAGAATTTTTATTTAGATAAAATGTAAAGATATTGTATTTTTAGGAAATTATTAAGTCATTGAAAAAATAGAAAAGGTAATATGTTTAACCTGAAAAAGGAAATTAATTAATAAATGAGAAATTTTAGTTAGATAGAATATAAAAGATATTGTATTTTACCTGAAAAAGCAAATTATTTATTTATTGAAAAATAGAAAAGATAATATGTTTAACCTGAAAAAGGAAATTGATTAGTTAGTATGATGGAAATTATTAATATTATTAGTTTATTGTATTAAATAGAACCGTCCGTGATATAATTTGAAAAAGAGAAGTTTTAGTTAGAGAAAATAGAATGGTAACATGAAAATTAAAAGATGACATGATTTTATGTGAAAAAAGGTAATTGATTAGTTTATAGTAATTATAATTAAATTATGTTATTTTACTAAAGAAAATTACTCATACTTTTTAGAAAATGAGAAATTAATGTTGCCCGTGATATTTTTAGAAAAAAATGGTATTTAATTAGAAAAAATAGAAAATATGATACGTTTTAGCTGAAAAGATAATCGGTTAATTATTAGTATTATAATGTTATTATTTTATTTTTATTAAATAGAAATGCCCGTGATATAATTGAAAAAAGAGAGGTTTTAGTAAGAGAAAAGAAAAAAGGTAACGTGTTTTGACTTAAAAAGGTAACCGTCCATGATATAATTAGAAAAAGAGAGATTTTAGTTATAGAAAATAGAAAAGGGAACACGTTTTGGCTGAAAAAGGTAATTTTAGTTAATAGTAATTATAATATATTTATGTTATTTTATTAAACAAAACTGCTCGTAGTGTTTTTAAAAAGGAAGAATTTTTTTTTAGATAAAATGTAAAGATATTGTATTTTTAGGAAATTATTAAGTCATTGAAAAAATAGAAAAGGTAATATGTTTAACCTGAAAAAGGAAATTAATTAATAAAGGAGAAATTTTAGTTAGATAAAATATAAACGATATTGTATTTTACCTGAAAAAGGAAATTATTTATTTATTAAAATATAGAAAAGATAATATGTTTAACCTGAAAAAGGAAATTGATTAGTTATGATGGATTTTATCTATAATTGAGTAAGGGTAAATAAATAAAATCAACAGGTACTGTACCGACCAACCAACTGACCGACCGACCGACCGACTGACCAACCAAACTTTTAATGTTTCAGCTTTTATATAATAGTATAGATTTTAGATTTTATCTATAAAAAATCAAATTTTTATCCAGATATTTAAAAAAGCCCGAGCCTTTATCCGGGCCGAACCGGGCTTTATCCGGGCCGAACCGGGCTTTATCTGGGCTTTTTAAAAGCCCGGGCTTTTAATCGGGCTTTTCAAGCTTCTGGCCGAGCCGGGCTTGATGAGAAATAGGAGGCCCGTCTTAGGCCCTCGGACCGGGCCGGGCTTTTTTCGGACCGGGCTTTTCATATTTCGGATCGGACCGGGCTGGATTTCGGGCTTCAGACTTTTTGAACATCTCTAAATTGGAAACACCAAGGCATGGTACGATCAGTTTCATAGCAACATTGGAGAAATGGCCAACACGAAGGCCACCAACATGTTCACTGTTCTTGAACACTGCCATGTTTCGCCACCACAACTTGATCATAACTCCGTCACCAGAAAAAATTTACCCCTCACTTTTTTTTGACATTTTTTGGCTAAACTTGGCCTTCCTTTTTAAGCCTTGTTTTTCGACATTTACCCCTCACTTCTACGATTTTCCATGTTCGAAAACTGAGTTTACGCAAACAATTGTTCCGTGTCTCAAGAATTCACTAGCCATTACTCTCCAGTCTCCAACACTATTTTCCCTTGTGTGGAAATCTAATAATCCCTGCCACTCTTTCTAACACTACTACCATTCCTGATATTCGTTGCCACTGGATGGCGACTCTGTTTCACTAACAATTGCTGAGTTTAGTAGTAGTACTACTACTATTTCAGAAGGTTTTAAGCATCTATCTGGCAATCATACTCGAGAAGTCGACGAGTTGTTTGCTCTTGTTCCTCAACTCCTACAAGGTGCTGTTACTGATACAGGGGAGGATGTAAACGTTGTGATATCTCCTGTTTTCTCTGTTCAGTTGACATTGTTTCCTGACCATGGATTCAGCGTTGGATATATTGACAAACTCCCATGTTGTTGTCGACGGCAAAACTATGTCTAGTTTTATGAGAACATGGGCTTCCATTACTGCTAAGCAACTCAACAATAGTGAAGATAATTATTATGATCATATAAATAATAATCTCCCATTTTATGATAGGAGTTTGATCAAAGACACCAAGGGAATAGCTTCGATTTTTTTGAGGGGAAGATTCCGCTTGGCAGAGGAAAATCCCAAGGCTTTTGCTCCTCGAGCGCTTGAAAAAGACACGGTTCCAACCACATTTAAGATGAATCCAGCACTAGGATTTAAAAAAAAAAAAAAAAAAAAATCTACTTCACATACAAAATATGCATTACATAATTCTTGCACTAGGATTTCTTACTTACATTCATGTAATCCATCCAAGTGCAGTGTGCAGCCTTATTTAAATAGAATGCGATACAAACATAAACTTCACTAGCTCAAACAAATTATCCTAATGCAAACCAGATAAAAACTGAGCAAAACATAATTTTACATAACTTAAACTTAAATTTGATTAAAGGATTTTCTTAGGCATGTGTTCCGGAAAATGGCAGTGCTCGAAATCTGTATGAACAAAGGCTCTCTCAATTTCAGGTAGCTGCTCCAGCTTTTCTTGCAATGTCTCCCCAATATTGTGTGTTTGGCTAAGTGACATATCCCCAGGCAAAACTATGTCAACTTCCACGAAATATAGAGATCCAAATGTATACGCTCTCACAGTAGCAATGTGCTTGATTTCTTCATGGTGATTCCATATCAGATATGTTAGTTTTGAGATGAACTCAGGAGGGGCTGTTCGTCCAATCAATGACCATACATTTGTCATTACTGTTCTTGACCACGTACTCATCGTATATAATGCGATCTGCAATCAATGTACATTCGTGAATGTAAATTCGTGTACATTTGTCTTTTCTTGAGCTAGTGATTTCTCAGGCGCTCCATGGTGAAAGGTTTTAGAATTTGCCACAAGGGCGGATTCAGAACTCGATATAGCTCAGAATAAGTATACATTTTTGCTCTAGGGTGTGTGCTTGTTGTGTCTTTAATTTATTTATATTGTTTGATTCACGGTCATTCAATTTCAAGCAACTATTAAGTAATATAGAAATCAAAATGCAATTAAACTCACCAAGATAGCTCCAAGAGGATCAATCCACCAGCGAAACTGTATGGCTAAAATGGCTGTTGTAAGGCCAATAGAGTTAGTAATGACATCAAAGAAATGATCCAGTGCATAAGCTTGAACGATATCATTCTTGAATTGGCGACAATATACCATCAGGACGAACTTTATAACTGTCACCGACACCATGATTCCTATCATCCATTTTTCTTTCTCTGGATCTCTATCTGGTTGCGTCTGCATAATGTTTAAGCGACATTTACAATAATCAGTAACCACAAAAGTAAAAGCTTAAATGTATTGATTTGCTCAACATGAATTCTGATAGAAACAGTTGTTCATGACAGATGATATCTTTTAAGCCCATCAACTAAGACCTTAGCGTTTTAGGCTATCAACTAAGCCCATCAACTAAGACCTTAGCGTTTTAGGCTACTTGATAACATGCTATGAGAGCTCAGGCTTATGAGACATTTCGCGTTTTTGTGGGACATAATCTTAAGGAGTTTAGAACTTATAAGCCAAAACCGACAAAACCATATCTCATTATCCTATGAGATAATGACACTAAATGCAGGTAATTTGATACCTTCATGACCAGCTGCTGTCCAGATTCGAATAGTATTTGTATCCCCAATGTAGCCATTACTGATGCAAAAACTACTATACCCTGCAGAAATGGAAGTAAACAAAAATATGAAAACTGAATTTTGCTTAATTCAGATATTTTCTCAAGTGAAATATGACACTTACCACAGGTTGCATTCGTGTTTTTCCAATAGGATATCGATAATGATTTGGCCTTTTCATGGCATAAGCAGTAAACCAGAGGATGAATCCTGATAAAATATCCAAAAGGGAGTCTAATGTTGATGCAATTACAGCCAATGATCTACTTTCCACAGATGCATAAACTTTGGCAGCAAATAGCACAACATTGGCTATGTTTGATGCATGAATGGCCATCCTTTCGCTTCTCGCCAGCTGATCCATTTCAGACTGAAAACAGAATAGGAGAAAATTTTACATTAGATGTAAACATAAGATTTTTCTTTATTCAATAAAAATCTCTGCATTCAACAATTTTTAAAATTTTGAATTGCGATAAAGTTAGCTTACAAACCTCTGTTAAGCTTCCAGGCAAACGGCCTAATTCAATAAAAGAATCCATCTCATTGTAATTTTCAAGAAGTCTCTCCTGCCTCTTGTAATATGCTGTAATCTTTCTTTTGCTCCCTACAATGTGAACAATAATAATTAAGCTACAATCATATCCAAGTAACAAAAATCTAGATTACTTTTAAAGTAAGAACATATTTCCTACATCCAAAGTTAAAAAACGAATCATTTCGACTTTCAGGTAAAGGGTGATCATCGAAATTGAGACGCCAAGACGGTCCCCTTTGCAAGACAACACTGTTCTCCGCTCCAACTGCTGCAGCAGGTGAAAGAAGTTCAGTCCTATAATCTGCAGAATCGGTACGAAGATCAGTTGCCATTTTAGTTTTCTTTTCTTAAAACTGGGTAATAACTTTCAGCAATATATAGAAACTGCAAATGGAAGATAACAAGAAAGAAGAAAACATAATCATACGTATAAAGATTTTTAACAAAGCATTGTTTGATGCGTTTCACAAGAAAGTTGCATGAAGCATGTTGGTTTTCCACCCACAAAAATTGTGACACCAAACAGGGGTGAATATTTTAGTTGACCTTTATTTGAAGTATGAAAGCTTTACTAAGCAATAAATCCTTTAAACAAGATCCTTCCACGAAACAAACATTTTATATTTTTAAAGTTTCCATCTGCCCGAAAAAAAGAAAATAAAAAATGGTTACTTACTTCCACTTCTTGAACCTAACTATAACCACTTCACTTGTGCATGCTGATATATTCAACCAGTTTGGCAAACTTGGCTTAAAGTTAAAAAGGGCTTTAAGTCATTTTTGGCCTGTTTGTGTAGTGTGGTTTTAAGTTAAAAAACTCCTTAAAGTCATAAGCTCCATTTAGGTACTTTTGACTTATACTTATGACTTATTGAGTTTTTTTTTTTCATGATTCTTCTAAAGTTTAAATATTATGAATTTAAAATTTTTTAAGTCAAATTTTACTTTAAGTCAAAATTATTAAACCCCTATTTAACTTTAAATAAAATTACCCAAACACATTCATTCAACTTAAAGTAAACAACTTTACTTTCTCCTTTAAGTTAAAAATACCTCCATTAAATCAAAAGTAACTTATTTTAAGCAAGCCCAAACACCCTCATTGTAGAATCTGGAACTGAACCAGGCAGCAATGAATATTCTAGGGCTATGTTCACTTCACTTGAATGGAATGGGGGAAGAATGGAATGAAATTTATACTCTTATTTGGGGAAGATTGGGAAAAATGTTTAAATTTTCATTCCTTACTTCATTCCTTTCCACACAATTTAAACTAAAGTTCTAACCCACATGTTTTGGAAGGAATGCTCCATTCCCAATCATCATCATTTTTCTTGCAATTTTCATCATAAGAAATTCCTTCTCCCTCATATTTGTTCATTATTTCCACCAACATCCCTTCTTTCTTCATAAATTTTGTTTACAATTTTCATTCCATTCCTACCTCATTCCATTCTCCCCAAGTGAACACAACCTAGAGGTTAGTCATTCTTAGTTCTTCTAAATTCTTAAGAATTTAAAAGTAAAAGAAGATCGTTAGAGCCTAAAATAGTTTCACTTAGATTTATTCATCAATATTCGAGAATTTCGTACAAAATAATATCGATAATTTTTAATTTTATCAAACTTGATAACGTCCTATCTGAATTTTTTAAATATTAGGTGAAAATTTCGTTCTTTTTCGGATCTATCATAACCCACTATTAAATATTTCAATAAAAATAAAAATATTGAAGGATATAATGAACCTAAAACCTCCTAAGAGCATCCACATCCAAGACCCTATCCCCAAATATTTGGGGAAATATTTAGCTTTTATGCAAAAAAAGGCTTCCATCCCATTCCCCATTTTAGGGATTAATTTTGGGGACAAGTTTTGAATCCTCATATTTGGGGACTACTATTTTGAACCCCAAATCATCTCTATCCTCTTTTAAATATATTTAATTGTAGTGGGTGAGTTTTGGTAGTTAAAATTGTAAGTGAAAGAGAGAGAAAGAAGTAATATAAAAAGAATATAGGGATAGGGAAATGGAAAATGGGGAATGGGATGTAGAAACTTTTTGATAATTTTGGGGATTTACTATTTTTATTTGGGGATTTACTATTTTTAGTAAGTTTTTGGGGTTGGGGATGGGATGTGAATGCTCTAAGTCCTATCTCCAGACGCGTGATATTATGTTTAGGAAAACGTGAGTAAAATGAATGCAAATTAGAGATTATCAGAATATTGTTAAAAGAAAGTTGTACTTAGTAGAATTATACACAAAAATCATTTCATTTCAAGAAAAATTAAAATTTCATTAAACAAATAAAAATACATTATTTCCGGTGAACTAATTTAACCGACTCCGTATCAAGACAAACACCGTTAAAAGTAATTAAGATTAGTCGAAATTAATACGAAATATTTCTCTAATTTGTATACTCAGTCCCTGAATTAGGGTTCCATCGCCAATCCCTCACGGTCAGTAACCGTTAAAAGTAATTAAGATTAGTCGAAATTAATACGAAATATTTCTATATTATCTTTCTAATTTGTAATTATTAAGTTTCCCCTTTCAATTGATCATGTTGATGTAATTATATAATCATCTTTTAGAGTATTTAATTGAGAATTTTGATGATTAATATGATTAGTCTAGGGCTTTACTATTCAAGGAGATGTAATCATCCATTATTAATTAGATTCTGAACATTATAGTTTGATGAATTTTTGATAAATTTGAGAATGTATTCGTGTCTCTTAGGTTTTTAAAATTCTTCATTTACTTTGTCCTGCAGCGTAATCGCTTTTTACGAAATGGAATAACATCATGAATTGTAATCGCTTTTACGAAATGGAATAACATTATGAATTGTAATTGCTTTTACGAAATGGAATAACATTATGAATTGTAATCTTTTTTACGAAATGGAATAACATAGTGAATGTCAGTCAGTGCCGTTAGAGTTGCTAATTGTTCATTAATCTTGTCCTGCATCGTAATCGCTTTTTATGAAATAGAATAACATAGTGAATGTGAAGTCGGTGCAATAAGTTGCTATTAGCAAGTATAGATTTCGTTTTCTTAGGCATTGTAAGGAATCACAGTTTAAATTAGACTCGTTTTCGCTTTAGTTGCTGATTCGGAAATAGGAAGGCATTTCTTTGGTTTATGGACGCGTGTATGGATGTTTATTTGAATTAAATTTTTGTTAGAATGTAAATTGTAATTTATTATGAAGTTTCATCATATTGGATGAGTTTCAGAAATATTCTAGGCTATAGTGGTATAGTAATCAGAGTAGTTGTTTTTTTGTTTAAGTACGGCTTTCGATTGGTGTTATGAAACACATATTGATTATGATTAGTTTTAGTTTCAGGGCTCTCTGCTTATACTAGGAGATGTAATTATCTGTCAGTTTCATGTTTCTGATTTTCGTTTTTCTTTTGTCAAATGGGAAGGTATGTAACTCTAAGGAAGGAAACAATAGCATATAAAGCAGTAATTAGGCGAGAAGAACGTCAAGGAAAAACTTCTGGAAATAAATTTGTTGGTGGTGGTTTAGTACATAGTATTTTACGCCCATCTGATTTGCTGTTCTTGGGAGTAAGGAAGGATGGAAGCTTCGGAGACTGAGGAAATTCAAGATGCTGATGCATGTATGAAGCTTGCATTACAACAAGCAAAACTTGCCTTGAACAATTTTGAAGTGCCAGTTGGTTGCATTATCATTGAGGATGAAAAGGTCATAGCAGCAGGAAGAAATCGGACAACAGAGACAAGAAATGCTACAAGACATGCAGAGATGGAGGCCATAGATATTGTGCTTGACCAGTGGCAGAAAAATGGCCTATCAAAGGCAGACATTGCTAAAAGATTCTCAAAATGCACTCTCTATGTTACATGTGAACCTTGTATAACTATAATGTGTGCAGCTGCTTTGTCAATTCTTGGCATAAAAGAGGTTTTTTATGGCTGTGCCAATGATAAATTTGGTGGGTGTGGATCAATTTTGGCATTGCATACAAGTCAATCTGAGTGGTCAACTATGGATGAAGTTTCAAACAGAAAGGGTTTTAAATGTACGGGAGCAATAATGGCGTCGGAAGCAATTTCTTTGTTACGAAGTTTCTATGAACAAGGAAATCCTAATGCTCCAAAGCCTCACAGGCCACCATTCCAGAACTTGTGAAGGTAAATGTATATTCTGTGTAGCATTGCTACTGTGATGAAAATGGAAATAGTCTTGCCATAGTTGGTTATTAAGCATATGCTTCTTTAGTTTGGTTTTATGGCGTTATGTTGAAAAAGATACACATGTACTGATCGTTATGGCGTTATGAAGAAATCGGACAACAGAGACAAGAAATGCTACAAGACATGCAGAGATGGAGGCCATAGATATTGTGCTTGACCAGTGGCAGAAAAATGGTCTATCAAAGGCAGACATTGCTAAAAGATTCTCAAAATGCACTCTCTATGTTACATGTGAACCTTGTATAATGTGTGCAGCTGCTTTGTCAATTCTTGGCATAAAAGAGGTTTTTTATGGCTGTGCCAATGATAAATTTGGTGGGTGTGGATCAATTTTGGCATTGCATACAAGTCAATCTGAGTGGTCAACTATGGATGAAGTTTCAAACAGAAAGGGTTTTAAATGTACGGGAGCAATAATGGCGTCGGAAGCAATTTCTTTGTTACGAAGTTTCTATGAACAAGGAAATCCTAATGCTCCAAAGCCTCACAGGCCACCATTCCAGAACTTGTGAAGGTAAATGTATATTCTGTGTAGCATTGCTACTGTGATGAAAATGGAAATAGTCTTGCCATAGTTGGTTATTAAGCATATGCTTCTTTAGTTTGGTTTTATGGCGTTATGTTGAAAAAGATACACATGTACTGATCGTTATGAGATTTTTCTTTATTTGTATATTGCTTAAAAGTACTGATCATTATGATATTTTTCTTTATTTGTATATTGCTTAAAAGTTCATTATTTTAGTTGTGCATACGAAATACGTTGGAAGTGTATATCACTAAAATTCATAGTTGTAGTAATTTAAGACCTGCTGATATTAACTCCAGGTTGGATGATATTTTTATTCATATTTTCTTTTTCTTTTACTTAAAATTCGTCGCTCTAGTCTAAAGTAATAAGTTGTCACTTATTAGTTATGATGATCAATATCATTCCAACAGATTGATGTTCTTTGGAAGCATATTCACAGTTCAGTTGTATGGAATTTAACTGAATTGTTGATTATATATTCTGCTTCCTCACAAAGCTCGTACAAGTACCCACTTACAAGTCAGAAGAGAGTACAAAAGGTCAAGGAGCTCTAGTTTTGCCTTAGACTTTCAGTCAGCTACACTAACAGTTCTTTATTTGTAAATGGTAATGGCCTTCACTTGAAAAAACCTATTGTTCAAAGTAGTAATTTTTACCACAATGAAATATTCTTTTGTACATTTTATCATCCTTCAAGCCGCGGTTTCTTCCCATGGAGTAGCTAGAGATGCTAGTGGGTTTAAAATTTAAATGCATACTATGAAGTTTAATTTATTGTGTTAAATTATATATAAGTGGGGTCGAAAGTTTAATATAATAATATTTACATATAAATGCAATTTCAGTGGGGTCAATTTTGATATAATAAGATATACTAATGCAAGTTCAGTGGGGTCGCTTGCTACAAGGCAGCTTTAACCTTGTTTTTTCTGGTTCGCCAACCTTTTGAAGATGAGTGGAGTATATTGTTTTGAAATTTCATGATGAAGAATACCATGGATTCATTAGCTATTCAGTAGTGATATAGCGTATCAATGGTTCGTACTTGTCTAATTATTGTGGGATGTGGATTCAATGTTTTTTGTTTTTTGCTAAATGCTTTAATGCTAATTTGATGCTTCTAGTGTTGGTTATCTTCCATTTTAGGTTCAGCCATCAATTTATTATAGCATATAGGTGGTGAAGTCGGACTTTGTTTGCCTTCTTTAGAATATCATCTAGACGTCCATGCATAATTTTCTGCATATTTATCTTTAGGAAACTACTTTTCACTTTTTATAGTTGAATGCATTGGGAAGAGCAATTGGCATCTTGGAGGAGTTGTTTGATGTATTTCACAACCAGTCTTAGGTTGTATCAAGGCAAGTTCTGCCATTTCATAGCACTTCTATGCATCTACTTGTTTTATATTTGCATCTACCTTAAAACTACAATGCTAAGTAGTTGCCCGGGACATCTCATTACACTTCTAGTTTTGTTTTTCACACCAGCTTTTTTACGTAGTAAAATGTATATAAAGTTAACAGTATGCTAATACCTTGTTTTAACATGCTGTACAAGTAAAGCAACTAGTCATTCCCGTGTATGCTTCTTCCTGGTTAGTAGAAAGAAGACTTCTGTTTAGCAAAGTAACTCATTGTTGGATAATTAACAATTTCTAATGCACGTCCTTACACTTCCTGCTAATATTTGTTGCAATCTATGAACCCGGAGTACAAATTTGTCTCAAGGAGATGCCAAGTATGCCTGCCTGCACACACAAATTTGTCTGCATTGACATCCGATGAGCTGATGGGATTTGCTTAAATAAAACTGGGAACAAAGAACTACAAAGTACTAAGGGTGGTTTGTTTTTACCAACATAATATTATTTTTCCTAGTACAAATATATAATGACATAGGGGAGGCTAGTCTAGCATCTAGCTACGATAGGCCATATCAAATAGACAATCTTTTCGAATAAGTGGTTGATGGATTGTTAAGAATGCTCAGAACAACGGTAGCCTCTAATTGTTTTATAGTTAATGGTCAATAACATAAATTTCAATTCTCATGCACCTTTCCTTTATTAAGGTTCGAACTCTCGACCTCTTGTTACCGAGAAAAGATGGGCATCTTTTGCTAGGCTACAATGCTTGGTATAGTAGCATTTACTTGTGGGAATCCTACTTGTCAATACTAGGATTAATTTGCAAGAGAATGATCTGTTTAAAATTACAAATATCGTTATTAATTGCCATACCAAGTCTCAGAAAGATACAACTCAATCGAAATCATTAGAAGTTTAACCAACAATATAATCTTTCAGCCGAATTCTATTATTTCTCTAGCATATATATGCTTTAGTTTGATGATTCTTTCTTCTACTTGTTTGAAACTTAAGTCACTGGAGATCAGCTGCAGATGTTGGAGAATATTCCGGCGGCGGTGGGGGCAGAGAATATACCGGTGGCGGTGGGGGCAGAGAATATACCGGTGGCGGTGGGGGCAGAGAATATACCGGCTGCGGTTGGGGCTGAGAATATTCTGGCTGCGGTGGAGGCACAGGTGGAGGAGATTCGGGGGGATTTACTGGTGGAGGGCTAGGAGGAGATGGCTGTTGACAAGTGCCTAGACAGATGCAATGAGGTACTAACCCAAGGCATTGACCACCAGGGAAACCTTCAATCTTGCAAACCATCTCACAATGGTGGTCTATCAAGCAGAAACCTATGAAATATGCGCTTCGTACTCCACAAGTATCTATGGCTTCAGTCTGGTGCATCCTCGCTTCTGTATTGTCATGCACAAACAAAACAATTGAATTTAATTAGTATATGAGTAAAGTCCATTTCTGTCTTGTTTCTTTTAATATTTGTTCTAACTGCATTCAAGATAACTCATTAACAGGTGTGTGTGTTTTACAGTGTTGCATACAAGATTGACAGATCTGTGCATGTGTGAGGTGGGGGCGGGGGTTGTTTGAGGGAGAAAAACGACTTACGAATAGACAAGAGTAGCAACATCACAAGATTAAGCCTTCTCAGCTCGACCATACTGGTTCCCTCTTCTCAAGCTACTCTGTATTTTTTAAGTTTTTATGGTAACACCATCTAACTCTCTACTTGGGTAATACACATCTTATGGTTATTTTATTGGTATGAAATTTAATGATCCAGCTAAATGCTTGTATTTAGTAGTTGCAGTTTTGGAGTTTTCTTATTATTTTCAAACAACATTAAAGTAGCAAATACAATTTCTTATATCACATTCGATGTATATCACATCCTACCTAGTAGACTTTGACTTTACAGGAGAGTTAGTCTTCACTATGCTTTTAGGTCAACAACATATTGGGCCTGTTTGTCTGGATTTAGGAGTAACAATAATTTTGTCAGGGAGGAGTAACATTTTTTAAAGCCATCAATTAAAAGGAAAAAAAAATGCATTGGTTTGAGAAGTCACTTATAATTTGATTCTAAGTAGGATATGAGGACAATTCTATATATTAAATTTTAATTGACGAGTGGTCATTCAGAACTACCTCTAGGAATGGATGTATTCTCCAGTCTCTCGACTCTGATTCAACTCCTGTCCATGACTCCATTCGATCCTGATTCGATTTGAAATAATAATTTGGGATTTGTTTTGGATATAAGACAGGAAACAAGAAAAAGTTTATGGATCGGGAAATGTAAGTGTCTCCCTACCCTTTAGATGCATAAAATTTGAAAGTCTCGAATTTAGGTCTGATTATAAAAAATTCGGAATTTTTACAAATGGATGCACCTTTGTCCGGACGGATTTCCTCAAAATATCTAAGTTACTTAGATATGTCGATCGGGCCGAATTAGATTTCTTCGATATTTCAATATCAATATTTTGAATTATTTCTATCCCAGATTTTGTTCAGTTTTGTAAAATGTTTGGATAAAATATGAGTTTATCCAGAATTTTCAAAAAATCCACATAAAGCCCGGATTTTTATTCAAACCATACATAAACCTGGACCAAATTTGAATTCGTGCATCCTTCACATCATCAGCTACTTAAAATTTAAACAATGTATAAGAACATCTTCTATGTATATAACTGCACACAGAAAATAAACTAGTTAAAATACACGTATATGTATTTAAACTACTTAGGGTTAACACTACTAATCCCTTCTTATCAGCCAGGGGCGATTCTAGCACTTAGGAAGGGGTGACAAATGTCCCCCATTATTTAAAAAAAAATATATTAATAATTTATATAGATAAATAAAAATATTAATAAATTTATGTAGACACAAGGAAGCATCTTACTTGAACTTATGTTTATTTGTTGTTGAAATTAGCATTGACTCTTCCTTTGGCAACTGCAAGTGTTGAAAGATCATTTTCAGCGATGAAGCATGTCAAGAGCGATGTTCATAATAGTATGGGGGATGAGTTGCTTAATGATTGTTTAATATGTTTTATAGAGAGAGATTTAGTTTCTAATATTAGTAATGATGCTATAATACATCGTTTTAAGTCGATGAAAACTCGTAGGGGAAAAGTGTAAGAGACTATGACTCATTTTATAATTTATTGCATTTTGCTTGTTGATTTTTTTTTTTTTAACTTATACGTTGTACCCCATTTTTAAATTCCTGGATTCGCCCTGGTTATCAGCTAATACTTATATAAATTCATGTTTCTTCAATTCTCAGACATCTAGAGGATAATCCGGCTTATAAACTTAAAATTGTTTAATGTTGTTTGCACAGATAAGTAGAAACCTTGCTTCAACAGTTTAAATATGTTACTGCCAAAATTGTCTCCCTTACCATTGCGCTACCAGCTTAATCTCCAGGTGCTTCCAAGACAATTATCTACTCATCAGATGCAGCTAGTACATCAATTTTTTAGACTCGGTAAGCTTCTTGCAAGATGAATTAGATCATTTACCCTTTTTTATTAGTAAATATTTAAAAAATAATCATGTTTTTCAAGATAGTTATTTATGTAAATAATTATTAATATAAATGTTTCATTTTCAATGCAAGACAATTTATACTTACTGAAAAGTCAGGACGAAAATAAAGAGTAGCAATAGTTGATAAACCCTCTTCTTTGCCCCATGATTATATAACCCTCTCATAAGTACTCCATGAATCTTAGGTGCTATTATACTTGGAATTTAGGACCTATACTTGGTTGAAATTTTGTCCTATGAGAAATTGATTCTAAATATAATTTCGAGAGTTCCTCCGTTCCTGGTCTGCTTTCATAGTTTTAAATATCTGAGTGTCTTCCTAGCGATTGATCGAGAAAAGCAAAGATGGAGGAGTTTCAAGATTTTCATTAATTATAATGAGTATTTTTCTTGTGAGTGCAAATGTGGTGTTCACAGATATGTTTTAGTGCTTTTTTAACTGTTTTCCCGGTACACAAATTGCCCTTATGATTGCACTATGTGGTAGCCGTGCAACTTGGCAAGCAAGATCAAACATTGAATTAGGTCGTAGCTCACAATTGAAAGAGCCAGTTTTGATGCTCATATATTCAGGTTGAAGAATTTTGGACCTGCATGTCTCGTCTACCCATTTGCAAACTGCTGCAACAGAGTTGATATGGTTGGTTGCTTCCTAACAAAATTGTTCCAGCCTACCCAGGCACCATTGTCTGATTCTGTTAGGGAAGATGTCATCGATAATTCAATACGATTC
This sequence comes from Saposhnikovia divaricata, assembly GCA_036435485.1. Taxonomy (NCBI): domain Eukaryota; kingdom Viridiplantae; phylum Streptophyta; class Magnoliopsida; order Apiales; family Apiaceae; genus Saposhnikovia; species Saposhnikovia divaricata. The sequence continues at coordinate 203,379,851 of CM071601.1, read as the reverse complement.
TTTTTGCATGTGCTTCATAATTCTGGATGAACGTATTGTAATGACTACTTACATTAATTTCGGATTTGGCAATAAGAGTTTTATGCTGTCCGGGTTTGATTTTATCAGATCATCGAATTCAGGTGCAATATGGATGCACGATGTATTATTATTGGGACTAGAAAACTGTCGGCTGGTTGTGTCTTGGATTCGCATCCTCAAGAGCTAATCAAAGATTCAAAGACCGTAAATGATGTGCCTTGGTGGTGCTATGGGTGCACAAGCTCTGAGTTCATCCAAAAAATATAATCGGAGCAGAACTGGAAAATCAACCAGGTATTACATTATTTTATTCCTAGCTACTCCGATTATGTTTTATATAGATCTCTTTGCTTGATTTAGACATTTTAGGTGTTCAAAAGTTGGAATGTAAATAGACTTAATTTTTATTTTATTAGAATTAATTATTTTGTGTTTGGAAATACATTCACCCTGATTTGCTCAGGTATAAGATTGAAAATTTGTGCAAGCTAATAGTTAAACAAGGAGCAGAGCAAGAGAAGAATACATAAAACTTTATTTGTAGTACTTGTTATTGCCCCAGATACATGATCATATATTTAAGCGGCTCATTTCGAATCAAATTTAATTAAGATGATGGTGTTGAGATCCATGGCAAGGTTTGGTGCAGTAACAACGTTTGCGAAAACCTCGGCAATGTCCGGCATGAAAACCTTCGTTTCTGCAAACCTGAGCGCAGTTGGTCTTACTCCAGCATTGTCCCCTAAACAAGCGACTCTGGGACTCGCACATTCTTACCGTTCTTCCCCCTTCTACTACTCGCATCATTACATTCCCTGCATCACATAATTTAACAAATGAAAATCGTGAAAACCAAATATTTCGTAAACTTTGTCTTTGATAAAATTGGAATTCTCAACATCTCGTAAAGGGAACGAGTTTAAAAAAATTTATACTTACTAGAAGCCAAGACGAAAATAAAGAGCAGCAACAATTGACAGACCCTCTTATTTGGCCTCATGATAGTATAATTTATCTAACACAATTGAAGCACTTAATTTAGTACCGAACACAATTTACAGACTTTGACACTACCTATCAATATTGGTTTGGAGAACCAGAGATTAATAATCGGTATTTATAGGCACAAAATAAGAAACTGCGACAGGGATCGATGGCAAAATGGTATTTTACTTTTTGGTTGGGATTTGCCACGTGTAACGTTCATATTTTCGGGTGCAGCCACGTGTAACGTTACATGCATGCAGAGAGACAGCTCAGTTCATGAGGAGGTACACACCAAAACCAAAGGCGTTACGAAACATCACAAAGTGCAAAAGGCGGGACCCGTTGTTTTATTTATACTACGAAGTGGGACCTGAAAAGTAAACAGCCAGAAAGGAACAAAGCTAAACATATATATATAATATAATTGAGCTGCCAAGCTGAAGCTACCCATACAGACTACAGAGTAGAATAAGAAATAGGCCTCAGCATAGCCCAAAATCCTATTGGGCCGAAGAAAAACCCATGAAGGGTGAAAGGGCCCATTTGCAATTTTTATAAATCTATATCTATAGTATACTATATTATAATAAGCGAAAGGGGTATAATTTGTAGTTGGTTACCCCTTATTTTTTGTTATCCCCTTATTTTTGGTTATCCTTATTCACAACCGTTAGATCTTCAATTCAAATAGATCATGACCGTTATATAGAACAATACTAAAAGTTGAAGGTCAAAGGTTCGAATCCCGCCAACAACATTTTAATATAAAATTAATACTAAATTATGTTATATAGAAAGGTTGAAGGTTCGATTCCCACCAACAACATATTAATTTAGATTTAATACTAAACTAAAAATAATGTCTAAAATATTATATATACTAAATTATACAAAAATTTTAAAAAAAAAAAAATAACCCGTGCTTTGCACGGGCTATAAGCTAGTATATTATAATGCCTGGAGATCGGAAATGCACCACAACAGCTTAAGGTATTTTTCTTGAATTTATGTTTTTTTGATTTTTTTTAATTAAAATTCTTTGCTTGCGTTAAATAGCTATTAATGACAACTTAATTAGTCATTATTACACCTATTAAACATCTATTAAATTTACTCTATTTAATTATTTAAAAATTAGCAAACTTTATTTGAAGATTATGGTTATTATTTTAATATTAATTATTAATATTTAAATTTATTTTTTTATATTAAGTTATTTTTTATTCTCTATGCAAGATCACTATAATTTCTTTTCGGATGATTATAGGGTAGACGACCTTAACTTCTCAAGCAATTTTATTATCAATTGTGAAAGTCGTAATAAATTAAGGAAGTACAAGATATTTACTTAATATCTGGAATTGTATACAAAAAATGCAGACAAATTTTTAATTTTGCAAAAGAATAAATTATACATGAGTTATGGTCAAATATATTAAATTTAACAAACCCTGTCATTTATCGAAAGATAAAATTAATAAAAAAGCTATACACCCATTGTTTCATTATATTGTGTCGAAATAAATTTTTATTCTAATTAAACAAATTCTTACACTATTATTAAACATGTATATTATGAGAGGGGTGTCGGCTTTGAAAAACGTTATTAACCTGAACATTTCAAGCAATCTTTATTATCAATGATTATGAAGTCGTAATAAATTATGGAAGTACACAGATCTTTACTTAATATATGAAATTTGTAAACAAATAACACAGACAGATTTTTACTAGATTTTTTACTTCTGCACATGAATAAAGTACACATGAGTTATGACCAAACTAATTAAATTGAACAAACCCAACCATTTTATCGAAAGATTGAATTGATAAAAAATTTATACACCCGTTGTTTCATTATATTGTGTCAAAATAAATTAATATTCAAATTAAATAAATTCTTATACTATTATTGTACATGTATATTATGAGAGGGGTATCGGATTTAAAAAACGTTATTAAGTTATATTCAGTATTTGTAACTTTTGATCGTAAATATTGCGTTCATATTATAATTTTTATTTTTATATGTTTGTGATATTTTTAAGATTATCAAAATTTTAGATATGTAATGAGTGTATTTTTCCAACTAATAATTCATGTAAATTATTTTTAAATTAACTTTTTTAGAAAATTCATAAGAAACCAATCATTTTTTAGAATTATAGAAATTAATTTATCTATTTTCAATACTTTAAAATAAAAATTTTTATAAATCGCGCGAAGCGCGAATAAGTTGGCTAGTGTAATACTAATATATAAATATAAAGGGTGTATTATTCTAATACTATAAATTTAATTTTTATATTACAATATTTTCCTAAGCAATATGCCACAGTGATATTTTCGGTAATAATTTTTTTGTTAAAAAGTAAAAAGTGATAAGCAAATAACTTCATTATTACAAGTGTTAAACCAAGTCTGGGGACTATGGGCATGCTTGGGGTTTCATTTTGTATCAAACTTATGGCATATAAGGCCATAAAAATTTATGAGGGGTGTTTGCCTATTTAAGTTTTAGCTCAACTTATGACTTATATGTTGATAAATTGAATGTAAGGAAATCCTAACATTCAACTTATGCTTATAACTTATTTTTCGATACACGCAATATATAATATCTTTTAAATCTTCAAAATCATACTCCCTCCGTCCCATTTTATGCGAACTTCTTTCCTTTTTGGTACATCCCAAAAAGAATGAATATAATATACTTACTATTTTTGAACACTACTTTTCACTATTACACCCACTACTTCTCCACTTTTTTATTAAATAAACACTATTACACCCACTACTTTCCTCCACTATCTCAAATTTATTATTAAATATTGATAGGTCCCACCACTTTACCCACTTTTCAACTAACTTTACTCTATTTCTACTACTTTTTCCTCCGTGAAAGTCAAACTAGTTCATATATTATGGGATGGAGGGAGTATATCTTTTGATCCGTTCATTAGAAAATTGATTAGAAAATTGATATGTATATATCAAAATACTCTACTCATCGAGATCTATCCATTGACATTAAAAAACAAATATTTTGAAAATAATAAAAAAAGTTAACTTATAAGTTCTGATTTACCAAACACTCTAGTGATTTATAAGTTCTGATTTACCAAACACTTTACTGACTTATAAGTTCTGCTCTACTTATCACTTATATGACATTTATGCTTATAAGTCATAATTTACTCTTCTTAAGTGATAAGTGGATTGTATATCCACTTGGAGCATTCCATATCGACTTAAATTGATTGTCTTGGACTCAAGTTTGCTGTAGTTTTGATGTGTTTCGCCTACTTGTGCAGGTGTGCAAGAATGTTGCTTAAGGATGGCATTTCCGTCGATTTGGGTGATGAATTCGAGCATAGGAATGATGAATCAAGACTTGCTTGGGTATACCATGATGATTTGAAGGCTAAAGGATTGGAAACGGAAGTGAGTGCAAAAGAAATGAGAGCAAACGGAGAAAAAACGAAGAAAAATAAGCAATTTCAGCAACCGACAGAATTTTGGATGCTGACAGCATGCAAATGGATGCTGGCAGCGCCAAAATAGTGACAGAACAGGGAAATGGATGCTGCCAGCGAGCTATAGGATGCTGGCAGCGCGCAAATAGTAAAAAAATCGCTGAAAAATTACAGTTTTGCCCTTTTTACGATTTTTGCCATATCTTGAGTTCTACAAGTTCGTTTTGGACGATCTTACTGTCCACGCGAAGATAACGAGATTCTCTATCATTCTAAAGTGGTTCAGAGGTCCAATTACGACTGGAACGGCCCAGAAATATTGAAGAAAAGTTAGCTACGAATTTTCCTTAAAAACAGAATCAGTTTAGGAAACGTATTCTATTTTAATTCTGATTTGGTAGTTTCCTTGCTGGGCAAGACTTCTAGAGCCTATTTAAACACATCATACCATTGTAATTTGTAACATCATTACATATCAATTACTTAGGTTTATTTGTATCTTTTCATACTTTGTTTTTATCATGGTTTCATCAGATCCCATGATGACGAGAGGTTCGATTATGAACTAATCGTTGTCATGGGATTCTAACGGATTTATTTATGGAGCTTTAGTATTTTGATGCTTTAAAGATCTGTGTGTGATGTATATTTGATATCCTTGTATGGTTATTCTTAATTCTTTTAGATGCGTAGCTAACATCTAAATTGAATTGTTAATCTCTTGCGAAACGAGAGTGGATCTTGAGATTTAGAACTTGCCATGCTAGCATAGGATAGGTTGATGTTTTAACATCATGATTTGTAGCGTAAATAGAGATATTATGCTGCCCTATGTGATCAATATGCATAACTTGTGCTTAAACCGTTATGTTTTCAAATCTTATAGAGATATAGGGTCTAAACATAATTGGTGTCTATTCATCTTCTATCTCTTTTGTGGATGTATGAGTAGTTTGGTGTTAGTATACCGAGAGGTAGCTTATACTTGTTTCGTGTTGTCCGATCAGATATCATAATCGTTGCATAAAGTGATTAAAGGCGTCAGATCTAAGCGAAGTTTTTAATGAAGTTAGGATCCCATGTTACTCTTGTAGAAGTAATTCGATTCCAATTCTTGTTAGTTAATTAAGTTTTAGTTTGTTAATTTGTTTCTTAGTTAATTTAGATAATTACAAACCCAAATTTGTTACTTGTCTAAGCAATTGAAATTGATCATACGTTGTTGCTTGAGAATATTTACATAGAAATAGCCAGTCTCTGTGGGAACGAACTTAACTTATCGAATATTAATTGTGACCACGTGCACTTGCGTGATTTTGTGTAAACAAGTTTTTGGCGCCGATGCCGGGGACTCGGTGTTATTTTGGTGTTTATGTGCTTGACATCAGTGGAAGTTAAAATTATTTGATTTGGACACTTCTTTTTTTATCACTTTTCTTTTTTATTTGTTTCTTTTTTATGGTTTCAAATGGCAGGTGAGGAGTTGCCATGGTGGGCATATTCGAGGACATCCATGCCTCAGCAATGTGAGCTATGTTCGGGCGTTCATGAGACCTCACAATATTATTACTACGAAGGAGTTGATCCATATGTCATTTATGAGGAACAACCATATTTTCAGTACCATCCTCAACAGTACCAGCAAGATGTTCCAAATATGTCATATTTTTTGGGTAATGAAGAGTTTCAACATCAGCAACCTACTCCTACTTTTCAATCAGATGAGGTTGATGTTATGGAGGAGATTAGGAGGCTTGTAAAGAGTAACGAGGAGTATTTAAAATCCGTGGAGACACTAGTTGCTCAAGCTGTGAGATCATTGGAACAAGAGACTCTGGAGGAGATTAGGATGCGTTTAAAGAGTAACGAGGCGTCTATCAAATCTTTGGAAACAATAGTTGCTCAAGTTAGAAGTGTCTTGGAACAAGAGAATCAGCAATTCATACCAGAGGCAATTCCAGAAAATAATGGTGAATTGGAGCAAGGTCTACATGCATTATTGAGGAAGACAAATTCCAAGAAGAGGTGAGCATTCGCAACCCATGTGAGGAATTTGATCATGCTGGTGAGGTGGATGCTTTGGAAAGGGCACTATTTGGGATAGACACTGGTGAGCTACACAAATTTCGAGAATTGGTATGTGAGTACCAAGAGGCTGATGACCATGGGAAAGATGCAGATCTTCTACTTGTCTCAAAGAATAAAGATGGAGGTAGCGCATTAGAGCCAATGGAGGAAGTTCTCGTTGAGGAACCAAAGGCTTCTGTAACTTACATTTACCCTCCTCCATTATATTCAAGCGAAGCTCGCGAATGTGTGTTGTTCTACAAATTGACAGATTTTCGGTCAACCGAGGAAGGCATTGGAACAGGACATAGTTGTTATACGAATAGGCCAAGCGAGGAGAAGGGGCAGAAAGTGTGCCGCCGTGATGATGATGAAGTCTCACGAAGAGAAGACCAGACCAACTATTATCATCCTTAATGGAAGCATGGCGTAGTCAAGCTAATTGACTCTAAACAAGCGCTTCGTGGGAGGCAACCCACGCATTTGTGTTGCATTTTGTTTTGCATATTCCGACAAGTAGGTATGTTTTTCTACTTTTCCTTATATTACCTTCAATTCAATGGGGACATTGAATATTTTAAGTTTGGGGGTGGTTTGGGGATAAGTAGTATGTGGTAGTTGTTTGTGTCATTGTGTTCATATAGATATCATGTTTGCATAATAGTAGTAATTCATGCATATATGTTCGTATTAATTATGTTTGTTTCATGTAGGGCATTCTGTTTTTGTTTTGTTTACCATGTGAGTTTCATATTAGTTGCATTTTCATGGCATGCATTTTTCATGATCCCTTAGAACGAGCTAATTCTGATTGGTAGGTAGGTGTCTAATTGAGTGTGGTAATGATGAATAGAGGGTTGACTTATAGTTTCTATGAAATTGACTTATGTGTTTCAGAAACAAAAATAATTACACAGTCTCATTGGGTGCTTTTGGGCTAGGTTGAGGTCATGCTTGTTTGGATGTTTTGAGATTTAATCACTTGTTTATATTTAGAATTTTCGTTATTCCCTTGATAGCGTAGGAGCACTTAATTCTAAGTTTGGGGAAAAACAGAAATTTCATGCTTAATTGTAATTAATTGTCAATAATTGCTAGATGTCAAATGGCTAGTAGCCGGCTCATATTTATATGAGTAGTCTAGGGTTGGAATTGAGAATTCTCATTCCAGATGGCATATATGAAAAAAAAAAAAAAAAGCAGAAAAAATAGGAAAAAAAAGAGAAAAAGAAAAAAAAGAAAAAAAAAGAGTCAATTGTTAAATGCAAAATTAACCAGGATGAGCTCTTTAATACTCGAGTAATTAAGTCTGACGGGACTTAGTCCTAGTAACCTAAAGCCCTTGTGGTTTGGGATTGCTGACCTAACGCTCGCTACATAGGTATTATTGTATAAGCCTTTTGGGGTCTCATCCATTGCACTGTTAAATAAGCATGCTTGTATATATGTGTCGTAGTAGTTAGTAACAAAGCATGAATTTCTGTCTACCTTGGATAAGGATGGAGATGTCCTTAAGTTATGAAGTGTCTACAGTCTATTCTATTTATAAACTTGTGATTGTCTTGGTGAAGGATATGTATGATTTTTGACCTAGTTTTGGGAGTATTTCTGGTGAGCATAACACACACGCACGTTTCTGTCATGTATGTTAGAGTACGGGGACTTAGTCGAGCTCTGTTTGGATTTATTTGCATTCATTGAGATATTTGCTTGCTAGTTGGTTTTGGTGAGTTTGAAGGGGATCTTTGCATTTTTCATAGTAGTTGCATTCATGCATTGCATTGTTAGTTAAATGGATTTTGTGGGTACATTCGCTATAGTCCCTCACGAGACCTTACTCGTCCACTAGGGCTACCTAGGGGTTTAAAGGGCTTGTTGCATATGCCAAATGCAACCGTGATCACCTACGGAAGTGGTACTAGTTAGTTGTATATAGTATGATTGTTATGCTTGAGGACAAGCATCGGTTTAAGTTTGGGGGTGTGATAAGTGGATTGTATATCCACTTGGAGCATTCCATATCGGCTTAAATTGATTCTCTTGGACTCAAGTTTGTTGTAGTTTTGATGTGTTTCGCCTACTTGTGCAGGTGTGCAAGAATGTTGCTTAAGGATGGCATTTCCGTCGATTTTGGTGATGAATTCGAGCATAGGAATGATGAATCAAGACTTGCTTGGGTATACCATGATGATTTGAAGGCTAAAGGATTGAAGACGGAAGTGAGTGCAAAAGAAATGAGAGCAAACGGAGAAAAAACGAAGAAAAATAAGCAATTTCAGCAACCGCAAGAATTTTGGATGCTGGCAGCATGCAAATGGATGCTGGCAGCGCCCAAATAGTGACAGAACAGGGAATTTGATGCTGCCAGCGAGCTATAGGATGCTGGCAGCGCGCAAATAGTAAAAAAATTGCTGAAAAATTACAGTTTTGCCCTTTTTACGATTTTGGCCATATCTTGAGTTCTACAAGTCCGTTTTGGACGATCTTACTGTCCACGCGAAGATAACGAGATTCTCTATCATTCAGAAGTGGTTCAGAGGTCCAATTACGACTGGAACGGCCCAGAAATATTGAAGAAAAGTCAGTTACGAATTTTCCTTAAAAACATAATCAGTTTAGGAAACGTATTCTATTTTAATTCTGATTTGGTAGTTTCCTTGCTGGGCAAGACTTCTAGAGCCTATTTAAACACATCCTACCATTGTAATTTGTAACATCATTACATATCAATTACTTAGGTTTATTTGTATCTTTCCATACTTTATTTTTATCATGGTTTCATCAGATCCCATGATGACGAGAGGTTCGATTATGAACTAATCGTTGTCATGGGATTCTAACGGATTTATTTATGGAGCTTTAGTATTTTGATGCTTTAAAGATCTGTGTGTGATGTATATTTGATATCCTTGTATGGTTATTCTTAATGCTTTTAGATGCGTAGCTAACATCTAAATTGAATTGTTAATCTCTTGCGAAACGAGAGTGGATCTTGAGATTTAGAACTTGCCATGCTAGCATAGGATAGGTTGATGTTTTAACATCATGATTTGTAGCGTAAATAGAGATATTATGCTGCCCTATGTGATCAATATGGATAACTTGTGCTTAAACCGTTATGTTTTCAAATCTTATAGAGATATTGGGTCTAAACATAATTGGTGTCTATTCATCTTCTATCTCTTTTGTAAATGTATGAGTAGTTTGGTGTTAGTATACCGAGAGATAGCTTATAGTTGTTTCGTGTTGTCCGATCAGATATCATAATCGTTGCATATATTGATTAAAGGCGTCAGATCTAAGCGAAGTATTTAATGAAGTTAGGATCCCATGTTACTCTTGTAGAAGTAATTCGATTCCAATTCTTGTTAGTTAATTAATTTTAGTTTGTTAATTTGTTTCTTAGTTAATTTAGATAATTACAAACCCAAATTTGTTACTTGTCTAAGCAATTGAAATTGATCATACATTGTTGCTTGAGCATATTTACATAGAAATAGCCAGTCTCTGTGAGAACGAACTTAACTTATCGAATATTAATTGTGACCACGTGCACTTGCGTGATTTTGTGTAAACATTAAGATACCCCAAACACCCACTAAATATAATGGCTTACTTTACATGTCTCCAAGTATTTCAATTTGAGACAATCTACGGGCAAGCGATGAAGATTAACAAATGGCATAATTTTGCTGAAACTTGCTGAAATGACGATAGTATGAGTGAAACATTTTTGATGTTTATGACTGCGTATCAACGTTACAGCGAAAAATCGAATGGTAATATAAGGGTTAGGATGCGCCAGACCCTGTCAGAGTCTTGTGCATTGAGCACTACTTGGTTCGCAATTGCAAACATATTAGAATTCCAGCAACATTCTCACAAAAACAAAGCTATAATGGAAAAACCACTATATTGAATATTGCAAGGTATGAGTAAAATTTCACTTTTCTACCATATTCTAGTCTTCAAGGTTGACAAAACTCGTTGTACTGATCACTCTGTGGCTGTGATTTCATTGCGATTTCCTTCAATTTGTTCAATAATGCCGTCTTCTTCAACTTCTAGTTTTTCCAAAAACACTTCAAATGCAGCCACCAGCTCTGGATCAAAGATGGAATCATCTCTGTATTCTTCAGATAATTTAGATTTTGGTTTATTGTAGTTGCCAAATTTAGGTGTGACATATTCTCCAGGAGAGCTGATATTTCCTCCATTTTGAAGCCAATCTTTAAGACTTCCTGTTTTCCGGAACTCAGCTGCAGATGAAATTTGAAGTGATTCTAGCCCTTTCATTAAGGCCTTCCGTTTCAAGCCTGTATCACAAGTGCTTGTTTCTTGAGGACCGTCCTTCTTAATACTGCTGCTACTAACATTTGGGATCACTTCTTTAACATCCGGTTCTGAACTATGATCCTTCTTGGTTTCATATTGGTTTCTCGGAATAGACTGAGGTGTTTCTTGAACTCTAGCCACATGGTTTTTCATATACTGATCATATTCATCATTATGTACGTGGGAGAACATAATTCTTTCCATCATCGCATCATACACCTCTACCGTGTGAAAGCTTCTAGAGCGTCCTACGCCCTTGTAATCTTGATCATCGTTGAGCTCAAAAGCAGTAGCTAACTTGATATTTCACAACTTTTAGAACGCTTCAATTTGCCAACATCAGCTACTTTCGAGTTTGCTAATTCTTCCTTCTGCTCTGCTTGTTCTTCAGGGCCAGCCATCAGTTCCCGTGTATTAATCGTCTCTTGTTCTTTATCCTCCACACTTTTTTTCGGAGGCAAAACAAAATCCCCAGTCCGGAGTTTGCTGACAAGCGCAAAAAATTGGCGATCATTGCTAGCACTGTCTCCATCAGCAGTGAATAATTCATCAAGCATAGTCAAGCCATTAACTCCCCTTTTTCGATTGCTAAGATCTTCCCGGAAACTTAAAGATTTTGTTATGAATTTCGACGAAATGCACCCCATTCAATCAGAGAAGCTAATAAACCTAATAAACCTCAATCTTCTATTATTGCTGCTGTACACCATACATAACACAGGCAGAAATCAAGATTTTGTGAGCAAAAACATAAAATTTCAGTTGTAATCCGATATCGAGATAATATAGGCAATATAAAGCATTCTTGTTTTAGATGAATTACAAGTGCATCAAAGATAAGACGTACAAAAGAAAGAATTGAAGAAGAATGGCAAAAGATTGACTATTTTAGTTGATATGTAATTAGAACAGCTGTTCATATTAAAGATTATCTATCAAGTATTGATTATTAGAGTTGAAACTTATTCATCAAGGTAGGTTGATGTTGGTTGTTAGTGAAGGGTGGGTTTCTATTTGTATAGAGAATTTTACCTGCTGTTGCTTCTGGCTACGGCTACTAGACTACTAGTCATACCATTTGCTAGCTCGAGAAGCTTTCATTTAACGATGCGAGAGACTTGTGCACTTGTTACGATTTGTATTGATGTGAGAGACTTGTGCACTTGTTACGATTTGTACTGATGTGGGAGACTTGTGCACTTATTACGACTTTTAATATGTGGTAAAAAAGAATCATGACATAAGTGAGCAAATCATGGTAAAAATTAACAACACTGATTACCAAGGAGAGTTATTATTGGAAATCGAGAAGAAATTAGAAGGCACATTCGTTAAAAACATTTGTCGAAAAAAGAATTATGATGGTCATGACATTATGCTAAACCCATTTCTGCACCATTCAAATATTCCAACATGGTTCTTATTATGAAACAGAGAGCTGAAAAACAACAGCCAGAAGACTGCACAATCATGCCATCAAAATAACACCGATACTTGTTACTGTCTTACTGATACACTTTAACAGAAAAAATTACCTCTATATTTCTGATTTCTATGTTCGACAAACTAGTTATTATAGAGCGAAAACTGCAGCATAGGCTTCATATCAAATTTAGTGGGTCGTTGCTACCAATGCCATGAGTTCGATCAGGTCCAGCACTCGGTTGCTGAAAGAAAGATACCAAAATATTGTCACAAGCACTCACATCAAAGAGAGATAGAAGAGTAAACCAATTTGAAAGTTAGACGCAGGATAGTAACTGTACCTATAGCCCCACTAATTGTCGTACCACGATACAAGATTCATGAAGGATGCACTCAACCCCATTCCAGCTTGTGCGTCAAATATACTTGACCTGGGAGACAGTAAAAAACAACATATTGTAAAGGAATTACTCGAGCAAAATATACTTGACCCGGGGGATAGTAAAACAACATATTGTAAAAATATTTCTCTAGCAATTATGACCTGTTATCCAAATTTTACCAGAAACTACTTAAGATTGACCAACTGTCTGGGTTCGTGATTAGAGCTACAAAGCAAAGATAGAGAGCTTTAAAATTGCATAGATCTAAAAAGAACCCATCTCATCCTAGTTTTTAAATTGCTTCATCAGCTTCGGATGGAAGGAAATTCTAGGTCTATAGATAGATACAAATGACTGAGCTCCTGAACTCTTGCATGATTTGATTCAACATCATTGCATGTAAAATATTCAAAATTTACCAAGGGAAAAAGCAATGGTACAAGAATACCATATTAGCCCTGAAGTATAACCTATTTTTGCCCATTTACATAAACTCATAACAGAATACTGGGTAATAATTTAGTCAGCGGTGTGTGTGTGTGTGTGAAAATACTGGGTAATAATTTAGTCAGCGGGGTGTGTGTGTGTATGTGTGTGTGTGTGTGTGTGTGTGTGTGTGTGTGAGAGAGAGAGAGAGAGAGAGAGAGAGAGAGAGAGAGAGAGAGAGAGAGAGAGAGAGAGAGAGAGACCTTGAGTCGCCAACAAAATCACTTGAGACAACATCATCATCAGTGTACCCACAAATCCCATGAAGTGGTCCCTCAGATGCATACCTTCAGTCCAAATTACAAATGTAAATATAACAAAATTGCCAGAAGGAGTTTCAACTGAGACGAGCATACATGAATGATGTGATAGGAAAAGCAGAAAAAAGAAGACAGTACTTTATGGCTGCTCTTACATCTTCGTAAGAAGCACTCTTCTCAAGTCGACATGTCACATCTACAACAGAAACACTGGGGTTTGGAACACGGAAAGCCATTCCAGTTAGCTTTCCATTGAGTTCTGGCAGAATTTTTCCAACAGCCTACAAATTTGAATATTAAGCAGAATCATGCACAAGGTCTTAGATAGTTTATCAATATAACTCTATCTCATACCTTTGCAGCACCAGTGGAACTAGCGATAATAATTTGCCCAGCAACACGTCCCCCACACCAATCTTTCATGGAAGGTCCATCAACTGTCTTCTGTGTAGCTGAACATTCAATATGAAAATAACAAAACAGACGTGCATAATGCATGTGTTTGCATGAGAAATAATACCAGTTGTTGCATGCACGGTAATCATCAACCCCTCTAGAATGCCAAACTCCTCGTGAACCACCTGCACGAAAGTTTTTGTGATTAAACATATAAAAACTCCACGATTGCTATAACCATGATAAAATATGAATTTCTTCATGCCAATTATTTTATTTACTAGTTTATTTCTGTTATCCTTTCGAACAAGATCGCTTGGTTGTGAGGCTGTGAGCAATTAAAGTCATACAAGCACCTTTCACAGCTTAACAGTAAAAGAAACCAGCAGTCTTTATACAAACTAACCTTGGCAAGAGGAGCAAGGCAATTGGTAGTGCAGCTTGCGTTAGATACGATATCCATGTTTGGTTTGTATGTTTTCTCATTAACGCCCACAACAAACATAGGAGCATCAGCTGAGGGAGCAATTTACCACACTCATGCCAACCACAAGGGCAGTGACTAGTTTAAAGAGAAGATAAATCTGACGTGGTTCGTTATAAGTTAAAAGATGCTTACATCATCGAAATTAGAAGGCACATTCGTTAAAAACATTCGACAAAAAAAGAATTATGATGGTCATGACATTATGATAAAACCATTTCTACACCACGCAAATATTCCAACATGGTTCTTATTAAGAAACAGAAAGCTGAAAAACAACAGCCAGAAGATTGCACAATCATGCCATCAAAATAACACCGATACATGGTACTGTCTTGCTAATACACTTTAACAGAAAGCTCCAGCATTTTGTGTTTAATCTTATAAAGGTCAACTCAACAGCAAAACTCACCTCCATATTTCTGATTTCTATGTTCGACAAACTAGTTATTATTGAGCAAATTTTGCAGCATAGGCTTCACATCAAATTTAGTGGGTCGTTGCTACCATTGCCATGTGTTCGAGCAGGTCCAGCACTCGGTTGCTGAAAGAAAGATACCAAAATATTGTCACAAGCACTCACATCAAAGAGAGATAGAAGAGTAAACCAATTTGAAAGTTAGATGAAAGTGACTGTACCTGTAGCCCAACTCATTGTCATACCACGATACAAGCTTCATGAAGGATGCACTCAACCCCTCAAATATGCTTGACCACAGAGATGGTTAAAAAAACACATTGTAAAGGAATTACTCTAGCAATTATGACTAGTTATCCAAATTTACCAGAAGATTGACCAACTGTCTAGGTTCGTGACCAGACTACATGTCAAAATAGAGTACTTTCAAATTGCATAAATTCAACCAGAACCCATCTGTTTCTAGTTTTTAAATTGCTTCATCAGCTTCAGATGGAAGTAAATTTTAGGTCTATAGATATATACAAATGACGGACCTCCTGAACTCCTGCATGGTTTGGTAAAACATTATTGCATGAAAATCTTTAGAATCACAAGGGAAAAACAACGGTGCAAGGAAGACCATTTTGGCCATAAAATATAGCCTATTTTTGCCTATATAATCTCAGAACAGAATACTGGGTAATAATTTCTCCCTTCTCTTGAAGCTTTTCTATTAGATATTGAGGCTATCATGATAAAGATTATCAGAACTACCATAGTACCAAAACAAAAATTCGGAACATTAGTTGCCAGCATTAGCAGAGATCATAAAACACATCAGCCTCCCAAATTAAAGGGAATGTAGCAGAAGACAAGTTTATAAATATAAACATAAAAATGATCTAATAATTTGGAAACGACTCAGGGAAACAAGTGGTTCATGCCCGACAAAGGAGGCCATTGTTAGATCCTGTTGCCTCAGAATGGGGAGCAGAGTCTGGAATTAACTCTTGAATGCATGAACGTCTGCAGCATAGCAACGGATTTAGAACATCTAATAATCATATTTGTATATGTATTCAATTTAGGAAGTATAACAATTTGCGTACTCATCGAAATGTGTAATATCATGGACCTTGTGAATGCATCTCCATAGAAACCACAACCAAAAATGTTGTCTATAGTACACATGCTTTTATAAGTCTTATATTGAATACATATACAGATAAGGATATTAAGTACACATGCTTTTAAAAGTCTTATATTGAATACATATACAGATAAGGATATTGTAAGCAATACAGTTAGAAACTAAGGAATTTGCAAGGATAAAGCATTAGAACGCATCAAAACGAAGACAGTGCTTTATCAATATTTAGTTCTTGCAAATACAATCTAACAGGATAGTATATGTTGCAGTATTTTTGCCTTGATCTTACATCTTATTCAAAAAAAAGATGTACTTTATGTATTTACACGGCTGACATAATCCATGTAACAAAATGCTGAACCTTTGCAATATCTATGTGACGACCAATACTTATGTCTAATTTTCTCTTTTATTGCAATATGCATCCATTAGAATGTTATATAAATAGCAATTGGGCTAGTAGTTGATGAAAATTCATACAGGAAAATTCAATTAAATATCATAACAGCAAACAGAGGTATCAGTTTGAGATTTAACCGAAACAAAAGAAGAGATTATCGAGCTTATCAGAGCCCGGATTGGAATTATACCAGGTAACTATGTCAAGTATTTCTTACGCAAAGCAAGAAGAGCAGGATCTTGTTCTTTTGATTCAAGTAAGGTCAGTAACAAGGATGTGGTAGATGCATCTGCTGAGAATCCGCGAGCATACATCTCATCTATGAGTGTACTTGCTTCATTGTACTTCTTGTTGTGAAAACGGCCGCGGATAAGTGTGTTGTAGGTAGCATCGTCAGGCAAGCAATTACTATCTCTAATTTGCGCAAATAGTTCATTGGCTTCGTCGAGTAACCCTTCACGACAAAATGCTCCGATCATGACTGTATATGTCCTGATATTAGGTTGCAAACCTTTCGACGGTAGGCTATCGAAAAGACTTCTTGCCTTTTCTAGATGTCCATCTTTGCTCAATCCGTCAATTAGAATAGTGTAAGTATGTATCTCTGGAAGCATACCAGCACATTCCATTGTGTGAAAGAACGAGAGTGCTTCACCAACAAGATGGTTCTCGCATAGACCATGCAATATAATACGACATGTCACAATATCTAGTTTAACACCTTCGTTTAGCATCCTCTCCTGAAGAAACTTTCGTGCTTCAACAACTCTACCGGTCTGAAAAAAACCTTGCAAAATAGTATTGAAAGTTTCAATTGTTGGTGCCAAACCTTCAAGGGACATCTGTTTAAGGAGATCAATTGCTCTGTCTACTTCCATCCTTTTACAATAACCATTTATCAATATAGTGTAGGTATGAGGATTGGGCAATACACCCTTTCCCTTCATGGTTTTGAGCACCTCTAATGCTTTATCAACTTCTCCACACAAGCAATATCCATCCATCAGTGAACTATATGTGACTACATTGGGATATTGGCCTCTTTGGATCATTAATTCCATCACAGACACTGCATCTTTAACCTTTCCTTCTTTTCCATATGCATCAATCAAAATACTAAAAGTATGCGCATCTGGAAAGATATTCCTAGTATTCATCTCTCCTAGCAATCGAATAGTATCTTCCCATCGACTTAAAATGCAGAGACCTTGAATTAGTGAAGTATAGGTTACAACATCGGGTGAAATGCCTTTGTGGCTCATTTCAAAAAGAAGATTCATAGCATGGTCGACATGTCCGTCTTTGCACAAACTATTAATAATAGTGTTGTAAGTCACTGTACTGGGTATACAACCTTTTTTCTCCATATCTTTAAACAACTGAACAGCCATGGAAGTATTTGAAGTTTTGCAGAGACCATCAATGATAATGTTATAGGAAATTACATCGGGCCTAACCTCATTGAATTTAAGAAGCTTCTTAAACAAGTGTTCAGCCTCAACAGGCCTGTCTTGAGATAGAAGTCCCTTGATCAGAGTGTTGTAGGTCACCACATCCGGGACAAAACCACGCTTAATGATTCCGCCCAACAACGAAAAGGCATAATCAAGTGTATTCAAGTGACAACAACAGTTGATGACAGTATTAAAAGTAAAGATATCAATTGGAATGGTGAAAGCGCACATATCTCTAAACAGAGAAATGGCAACCGAGTAGTCCTTCATTCGAACAAGAGCCGCTAAGAGTTGATTGAATTGCAAAACAGGAAGCAGAGGTTTCATTTTGAGCATTTTATCGAACACCTTAAGAGCATCGTCGAGCTTATCGAAACCAACCTTTGATTTCTCATAAAGTAATTGTTGCAGGTCAGCATTAGGGTTTGATAAAGAAGGAATAAAGGGTTTCTTGGGATCAAGGTCAGTATGAAGAGAATGTGAATGAAGAAAAATACCTGGTGATGATGATGTTGGAGCTGTATCTATAGGCCTTAGAGATTGTAAGTATCGAATGTTTGATCTCAAGGAACTCAAACTAAACCTCATCTTGTTCATCGTCTTGCTTTTTTACGAGGATTCGAAATGTGAGGGGTGAACTCTGATTAAGATGTGGAGGGTTCGAAATGTGGGGGTGAGCTCAATTATTAAACAGAATTATCTTGTTTGGCGGAGTGTACTTGTTTAACCCAACTGCCCTCCTTTAGTCTTAGGTAGGTAACAAATTTATGGGATCATCCTATATTGATGTGATTTTTACATTAAAATATTATAAAAATTTATTATTTATAAATTTGATTCCAATTCATTTATACTAAACATTGATACTAAATTTTATACGATTTTTGTGTTATATAAATTTTTTTTTATCAAAATAAAAGCAAATTTCATTAATATTTTGAAAGAGGTTCAATCAGGACAAACCTCCGATTGATCATGCAAACAGGTAAAAAACAAATAAACGAGTTAAACAATTAACCGTTTTATTTTCGAATCGCTTAATAAAATGAATACGAATATTGTGAAAATTAAAAATGACTTCAATGGTCTCCCGAGCAATCCAGCCTACATCTCACAATTGACCCTCACAGTAATTCCGATGTTCAAAGGACGCAGTTGCAAAAACTAAGTTAAGAGACCTCTTGAACAAACTTTTTTTGTGAGAGGTGAGCACATGTAATTTTCACCACCGAGTAGTCCTTCATTCGAACAAGAGCCGCTAAGAGTTGATTAAATTGCAAAATAAGAAGCAGAGGTTTCATTTTGAGCATTTTATCGAACACATTAAGAGCATCATTGAGTTTATCGACACCAACCTTTGATTTCTCATAAAGTAATTGTTTCAGGTCAGCATTATGGTATGAACATTATGGTATGAAGAGAGTGTGAATGAAGAAAAATACCAGGTGATGATGATGTTGGAGTTGTATCTATAGGCCTTAGAGATTAAACTAATTTATTAAAATTTCAAGATTCGAATCTCGTCAACAACATATCTATACTTACCTTATATTATAATAAACGTAAAAGGAATTTTATCCATAATTTTGGTTAGGTCTTTTGGTTTGGTCACTGTACTACCAAAATAATCTCAACCGTCAGAATCTAATATTTTTTAAAAATAGACGATCAAGATTATATCATATTGAAAAAAAATTATACTCTAAAAAGGATATAATTAAAAAAGTTTGTATTAGAATTGAATTTTAAAAAGAAAATTATAATATGAAAAGGAAATAATTAAAAAAGGATACAACTGAATTTTATTTATTTTTTTATTAATATTAATAAAGTTCATATTTACTATTTGGGCTTTATCTTGAGATCTAAAAATCAGATTTGGATGATTTTACGGACCATGCGAAGCTCATAAAATTATCTATAATTTAGTGATGATTTAACAATTATTATCTGTAACGCCCCCAAATCCGGGGTCAAGAGATTTGGTCGTCATGCGAAAATCCTCAAAATAAAATCACCTGTTTAATAACACAATGTTCCTTGTAATTGTCCAGAATTTAATATAACATATGTGACCCCAACTTTCCAAGATCTTTTAGGTTATAGCGTTAAAAACAAGAATCCAAATTCCATTAAATAAAACTTTTTTCTTTACAACAATCTCTTTGATCAAATTTTAAACCACTGGTACAGTTTCGACAAGAAGTATACCAGGCCAGCTATATCATCTAATACATAATAATAATAATAATAATAATAATAATAATAATAATAATAATAATAATAATAATAATAATAATAATAATAATAATAATAATAAGAGTTTAACTATATGATACAGATCTTACACTAGATCCAGACCTCCCGCGTCACGTCATCTTCGTAATAGCATTTTGCTTCTTCTCTTTCCGAACTACGTAGGTAAGTCTCGCCAAAATTAACTTACTGAAAAGTTAGAATTTCGAAACAACAAGTATGAGCGGAAGAAATGCTCAGCAAGCATATAGTAAATAAGAATATTAATAGATATCAATGCTAATAAAACAAATATCTTTTGTCAAAAGCTCCAATCACAAGATAAACATTTTGAATCTAAAAATTTTTCTCCACATAAAGGATTAAAAGGGAAGTATGAAATGAATATTCAGACTTGATAGGTTCAATGTTCTACTAGTGGGATCCCGACTAGCTAAACAATTGGTTTAGCTTTACTTCCAACAAGGAAGTATCATTAAGGAGTAATAAACTCAAAGGGTATCGACAAGTTCGATACAATAAATGGGGTGTAAATTGAATAAAATAAGAATAACAATAGACGTTGACGAGCTCGACAATAATTTGGATGTACCATAATCAAAATAATAAAAAAAAATTCACTTGAACAAGAAGTGAAGGGATATAACACTTGCCTGTGCTCTGGGATACGATACCCCAACTTCTTCCATGTCTCTGGTTTTCTATAATCATATAAGAACTCACTTTTAGTGTACGTATACATGTACTAGGTAAATTCTAAGTTTCTACATTTTCACTTTATTTTGCCCGGCATTTCACCTCCACGGGCCTAGTTCTGCTATTATTCAACCCAACTTCTGATCATCATTAAAATAACTTCTTTACACCATTATATAGTAATTATGCATATCTACAACTTTCGTTCTTTAAGTTTTTCCAAACGAGTCTCCTAACTCGTCCGAACTCCTATCCCAAAATGGTTCCTCGAGTCATTTCCTTAAGAAATCTTTATTAACTCCCTATGTTCCGCCATTTTTAATAATTCCAAAACTCAACATTTTTACGCGGAACCTTTTCCATTTTACTCTCTAACATAAGCTCTTGATATCCTCAAGTTTTTAGATTACGACGATTACTCTATCTAGGTCAAAGGTCCACTCAAAGTTGGTACGAAAATTCTTGCCTTAAGTCAAAAATGATTTATTTCACTCCCTGGTCAGCCATCTTCACAAATTCACCATAAATCATAGGGTCATTATTTTAACATGAAACCACCTCTAAGATCTTCTTCATTCATTGTTCTATCACCCCTCCAAATTTCAATTTGAACTAAGGTCATTAGCTAGGTGAAACAATTCCTCAACGTTCGGTACTCCAGCAATTCGCACATATGCGCTAACTTCACTAAACATTTTTGTAAAATTGGGAAATTCAAATTTTTATCCAATTCTTTTTGGGTCAGTTACTTCGCTGTAAAATCTTGTTTCTCAAATTTAACATAGGTTTAAAGGGTCCAAACACAATTTACAAGGGGACAATTCTCAGCAGTTTTCTACTCAGGAACACTTCTCAATAATTCGGCTATATCTCAAGATCCACAAATCTCCTGAAAATGCACTTTATATATCTAGAGACTACAGATCAAGATCTTTCCAACAATATAAGGTAGGTTTCCAGGAGACCAGATTTGGGGTTCCGAATTACAATTCAAACAGGGGTAGCTGCAGAATTGCCAACCATCACTTTCTACCACTCCATATTTTAATAAAATTCCACCAACTCCAATATTATCCATAAATCAACCAAATTCATATCTTGCACCATCTTATAACTTTCCACATCAAGAATATAATTATCATCACAATAACAAATATCACTACTCGGGATTTTTATTACCAAAACTCAAAACCATCAATTTTCACACTAATACTTAAAGATCTCAAAAGGTAAATCCATAATCTTGCCATGGCTAAAAAGGGAAAACCATCAATTTTCACACTAATACTTCATCATAAAATTCAGGCTAAAGGACAGAAGTACCCAATAAATTATATGTTGTGACAGGAATACCGCACGCGGTTAAGGATGGCCAAATATGCCAGTCTGTTACGCATCTGGTAGGGAAGTAACAAATATTACGCATCTGGTAGGGGAGTAATACATGTATTTCACTTTTATATATATTTAAAATATCCTATTACGCATTTTTTAAATGGGTAATAATATATATTACTCATTTGTGGGATGGGTAATAGATAATTACTCATTCTGCATATGGGCAATAGTATTTTTTTTTTATAAATATATATTTGAAAATATTATTAAAAAATTTATAATCAAATGGTCAATTCAAATTGTGTTTTTTTAACTAGTCCCAATTTTTTTAAAAATCATGATAAATTAGGGTTCTGGAGTCGTTCTGAATATTTCTAAAACCCAAAATGGAAATGTTGAACCCCAAAATTTAATTATTGAACCTCTAAATTTAATTAAAATTGTATTTTTAAAATTTAAAAATTTTATTTAAAAAATTGGATCCGGCAGCTTAATTTTTAAACGCTAACGCGTTTAAAAATCAGGATAGTTTAGGGTTTAGGGTTTAGGATTGTAAACAACCCTAAACCCTAAGTTCGTATACGGTTTATTCGTCATTCTGTATATTTCTAAAACCCAAAGTGGAAAAGTTGAACCCCAAAAGTTAATTGTTGAACCCGTAAGGGAATACAGATAAATTAAAAATTTTATTTAAAAAATTTAATATTTTTAAACCTCAAATATTGGAACCAATTGAACCCCGAATGAAAATTATTTAATCCTAAATATTAAGCTATTACGCATTTCATGTTTGGGTATTAATAAACATATTAAGGTGTTACGCATTTGTCATATGAGTAATTATTTTATTTTCTTTTGTTACCCACCTGAAGGATGCGTAATAAGGGGGGATTTGGTTTTTTTTTTTTGTTATGCATTTTGCATATGCGTAACAAGAGTTAAGTAATTACCAAATGCGTAACAAAGTGGTATTATTGCCCAGATATGCGGGATGTGCTATTTTGGTAACAGAAGTGATTATTAGTCGGTAAAATTGTCATTTTTTCTAAAATTCACAATCTTAATCCTCTTTTGTAGAACAACCAGTAAAGTATTTAAATAATAATAATAATGATAATTCATAAAATTTCGGGTTGTTACATTATCGAAATGAAAACACTCATAATATCAAGAGAAAATATAATTAAGAATTTTTACATTAATCCTATTCAATGTAGAAGAGCTCCATTGATAATCATATCCAATGTAGAAAACCAAATTATATGATTTAAATCACTGACATACACTTTTTCGTATTTCAATATAAATAAACTTTTTAGTTTACATGTTAAAAAATAAAATATTTTTTATACTAGATCCATCGTTTTTTATCTATTTATTTTATGATCAAACATTTCTTATTTATTTTGTCATACTGAAGATCAGAATATCGACTACCAAAGTTTTGGACAAAATCACTTTTACACTTATTATTAAAACTATATTTGGTTGTTAGTAGAACTATCTTCAAATGATAAGAAGGATATTTTGATAATCAAAACGAAATATAAGTAGATTTCATAAATTGAACATAATTTTTTAACGTAAAAAATCGTCAATTTCTTGTCTTTTTTGTTTCTGCGTAATTTTAATTGAAAAATAATTGTTAAACCATCACTAAATTAAAGATTGTTTTGTTAATTTCATTTGGACTGTAAAATCGTCCAAATCAAATTTTTATGAATTCAAGATAGTGCATAAATATTAAATTGGACATAATATATATTCAATTTAATATATATATATATATATATATATATATATATATATATGTATGTATGTATTAACAACAATTTGATATGTAAATTATTAACATGTAAATATTAAAAAAACTAAATATGATTATAGATATTAGAAAGGGAGTCGTGCGTTATACGGTTTATAAGCTAGTTAGTATATAATAGCCGAAATATTAAAAGTTTTGTTACTTGTTTTTGGTACCTATTTTTGGTTATTCATGAATTTACTTATTTATCTTTCATTACAAAGAAAAAAATATATACATAATATAATTAATGATAATCAGTTGATTGCCTTTTTCATATTTATTTTATTTGAAAATATTACCTTTTATAAACACCTAAAAAATATCAATCGTATTATATCTTTCAGTCATTAATATTTCCTTTCAAATTAAAACACGTTACCTTTTCGATTTAAAACTAATCTTACAATCATTAATATATAAGCGAAAATATCACAACATATTTTCAATTATAAATTAAATAAATTAAAAATCCGTATACGTTGTTTATAATAAGGAAACATTAGTATAATCCGTAAACATGAGTATATTAAATTATATTAAATTTAAATTAATTGTTTTTTAGATAATGATTATATAAAAACATAAATGTAATATTAAATAAAATTTGTAACTCAATAAAAGGAACCCATGCATCACACGGGCGTTGAAAGTTTGTCGTACTAAAATTTCAAGATTCGAATTCCATCAATGACATATTTATTTTAAAATTTTATAATATAAGTTTTAAACCATGCATATTATTCATTAAATTTTTATTAAATTATTGAAATTAAAATTAAAATAAAATATTGTAAATAATGATTATATAAAAATATAATTGTAATATAAAATAAAATTTATTACATATCAAAAGAAATCCGTGCATGTTATAAGCTAGTACATGTTTACAAGTTCTAACATTTATATTTAGTACATGTTTGTAATAATTTTACTGAAAATATTAATGTTTAAATATTTATTTATTTATTTTTATTTAAAATTACACAAAAAATATACAACACGGAGATACACGAACATTAAAATATACGAATTTTAAATGGATCGTATTTGAATTTAACATTCAAATACATGAAACACGTAATAACATAAAAACTTGACACAGAGGTACATGAATTGATAGGTCTACGTACAGAGTAGAATACTAAAAGAGCATCTAAAGCACACAATAGCGAAATTCTCTATTAGTACGGCTTAAAGTATGATAAATTAATTATTTTGAACATTCCAACCATACGGATGTTAAATTCAAACAAAAAAACGTGAATGTACAAATTTTTGTGTAATTTAATTATTTGGAACTATAAATTTATAGTAATAAGTGTTGTATTTGACTATGTTTTGTCAAATGAAATAAATGGGAAATAAATAAATACATGGGAGTTACAAAATACATGTGTTAAGTATGAAATTGGGAATTACATATTCTTAAAGTAATGCATTGATATGTAATAAATTGGGCTATTACAATATTTGGGGGGAAGTAAATGAATAGCCTATATATAGTGGTTTATTCCAAGAAGAAAAATGCATTTAGAAAGAAAAGAAAAGCTTTGCTCAATTTACTATCTGGAACCCTAAACAAAAATTTTGATCTCTTATTCTTTTTCTATCATTGGTATCAGAGCTTAGCATTTTTTCCATTTGTTTCATCATGGTTATTTCGTCCCATCGAATCACCAGTTCAGATCCATTGTGGTGTTCACTTCTGTGTACTTTGCTTGTGCACCAGAATACTTGTTTCGTTGCCCAACTGGAAGTCATCATATATCCACCTTTATTCTTTTAATTGATTTTTTATCTAATTTTTTTATTTGCTTTATTTGCAGATCCCATGTGCTTTTTATTATGTGTTGTAGTTGTTTATTAGGTACATGCCTTTTTACCATTGTTTTATATACACATCAAAGTAGTATTGCTTTCACTTTTTCATTTTTTTTGTTCCAACACATTTAATTAAGTCCATGATTGCTTTATATTTGGTTATGTTTTTGTTTATTTTAAGTGGATCATCATGCGTTGTCAAATTGTGATGACATGTTTTTCTCGGTTATATATGTGATTATTAATATCTTTGTGCTTGTCATTTCTAATGTTTTATCTACTCTGTTGGAATTTTTTTTTAAAGCCCTTCGATATTCTTTGTGTGTCTACTTCATTTTAGTTTATTTTATCAATTGTGAATATATGTTGTTCGTTGAGTGATTTTGGTTTCTGTTACGATTTGAACATTTTAAATATTACACTACACTAAATATGGGCTATTGCAACGCCAAAAAAGTGTCATATTAGATCCCAAATGTGTTACAATAGAAGTTTTTGCCAAAATTCAGCGTTGCATCTGCTGCCGTTGCAATAGACCCTGTTGGAGGTCCATCTATCAAGTCCATATATAAGGATGAAGGCCCATCACTGTAGAAGCCCAAGATCAGTGGAAATAACGGTCCAATCATCTTCAACGGTCATCTGACCATGTCTCTCCAGTAGTGGGATAGTAATGATACACATTCCCCACTTTTGTGCAACGGTCAGACACTTCATTTCACCTTTTCCACCTCCCAATGTTTCACAACCACACTATAAATAAGAGAGGAAGCTATTCAGGGGGGGGGGGATTACAAGCCAAGTATTCTCAAAACACAATCTCTTTACGTTTACCTATTTTCTATCTAAAGAACCGGAATACTTATTCTTATGCCGGAGGTGAATCGGGGGTTAACACCCTCGCATTCTTCTTCTTTTGCAGGTCCAAACAAAGGATCTACCTGGCAGAAATCTGGTTCCAATATTTGGCGCCGTCTGTTGGAACGTAGAGATACTTTTGTGTTGAAAATCAAAGCCTGCTAACAGCTATGGCTAATGAAGAAAAATATGGAAAGCTGAGGCCGAACGAAGGGATTTGGCTGATCGAAGGAGTTTGGCCGAACGAAGGAATTTGGCCGAAGCGAAGGAGTTTGGCCGAACGAAGGAATTTGGCCGAAGCAAAGGAGTTTGGCCGAAGAAATCTGAATCATAGAAAATTAAGCTGAGGCCGAACGAAGGGATTTGGCCGATCGAAAGAGTTTGGCCGAACGAAGGAATTTGGCCGAAGCAAAGGAGTTTGGCCGAAGAAAGCTGAATCATAGAAAATTAAGCTGAGGCCGAACGAAGGGATTTGGCCGATCGAAGGTATTTGGCCGAAGCAAAGCAGTTTGGCCGAACGAAGGGATTTGGCCGAAGCAAAGGAGTTTGGCCGAACGAAGGAATTTGGCCGAAGCGAAGGAGTTTGGCCGAACGAAGGAATTTGGCCGAAGCAAAGGAGTTTGGCCGAAGAAAGCTGAATCATAGAAAATTAAGCTGAGGCCGAACGAAGGGATTTGGCCGATCGAAAGAGTTTGGCCGAACGAAGGAATTTGGCCGAAGCAAAGGAGTTTGGCCGAAGAAAGCTGAATCATAGAAAATTAAGCTGAGGCCGAACGAAGGGATTTGGCCGATCGAAGGAGTTTGGCCGAACGAAGGAATTTGGCCGAAGCAAAGCAGTTTGGCCGAACGAAGGGATTTGGCCGAAGCAAAGGAGTTTGGCCGAACGAAGGAATTTGGCCGAAGCAAAGGAGTTTGGCCGAACGAAGGGATTTGGCCGAAGCGAAGGAGTTTGGCCGAACGAAGGAATTTGGCCGAAGCAAAGGAGTTTGGCCGAAGAAAGCTGAAACATAGAAAATTAAGCTGAGGCCGAACGAAGGGATTTGGCCGATCGAAGGAGTTTGGCCGAACGAAGGAATTTGGCCGAAGCAAAGGAGTTTGGCCGAACGAAGGGATTTGGCCGAAGCAAAGGAGTTTGGCCGAACGAAGGAATTTGACCGAAGCAAAGGAGTTTGGCCGAAGAAAGCTGAATCATAGAAGATTAAGCTGATGCCGACCGAAGGGATTTGGCCGAAGGCAGGAGCTCGGCCGAAAAAAAAAAAGGGCACAAGGATGAAGACGAGTCCAGAGGTTCCGAATCACACCCCCAAGTAGCTAAGACGAGAACTATTGTCACGCCCGACTCCAAAGATAAGGAGTACGAAGCACACAAAGGGGAGAAAAGAAAGTCTCCTGGTAAATCAAGCTATCTGGGGACATACAAGCTTCGACGACCTTACCGGTAAGCGTACTGAACGCCCCCAATTTCATATTTAAATGTGTTTTCAGTTCACCCAAAGTACAATTAAATGTTCACAACAATCTAGTACGAGGCTTAAACAGACCAATATTAGGGGCCGATCGAACAAAATATGTTTCCTTTTTAAGCATTTAGCATTCAAGGCACTCATAATTTAAAATAGGTGAACCACTTAGATTAATTCATCCCTTAAATACTAGGGGAAATATGCTAGGTATCAAATACCAAAGATGCATAGTCATGCTAGGCTACGGCCAAAGATGCATAGTCATGCTAGGCTACGGCCGAAGACGCATATTCATGCTAGGCTACGGCCGAAGACGCATATTCATGCTAGGCTACGGCCGAAGACACATAGTCATGCTAGGCTACGGCTGAAGATGCATAAAATTAAAATTAACATGCTAGGATACAGCCAAAGATGCATAGTCATGCTAGGCTACGGCCGAAGACGCATAATCATGCTAGGCTACGGCCGAAGACGCATAGTCATGCTAGGCTACGGCCGAAGATGCATAAAATTAAAATTAACATGCTAGGCTACGGCCAAAGATGCATATTCATGCTAGGCTACGGCCGAAGACGCATATTCATGCTAGGCTACGGCCGAAGACGCATAGTCATGCTAGGCTACGAGCGAAGACGCATAGTCATGCTAGGCTACGGCCGAAGATGCATAAAATTAAAATAAACATGCTAGGCTACGGCCAAAGACGCATAATCATGCTAGGCTACGGCCAAAGATGCATAGTCATGCTAGGCTACGGCCGAAGACGCATATTCATGCTAGGCTACGGCCGAAGACGCATATTCATGCTAGGCTACGGCCGAAGACGCATAGTCATGCTAGGCTACGGCCGAAGATGCATAAAATTAAAATTAACATGCTAGGCTACGG
Source organism: Saposhnikovia divaricata (assembly GCA_036435485.1). Taxonomy (NCBI): domain Eukaryota; kingdom Viridiplantae; phylum Streptophyta; class Magnoliopsida; order Apiales; family Apiaceae; genus Saposhnikovia; species Saposhnikovia divaricata. The sequence continues at coordinate 203,350,997 of CM071601.1, read as the reverse complement.
CCAAAGATGCATAGTCATGCTAGGCTACGGCCGAAGACGCCGCATAGTCATGCTAGGCTACGGCCGAAGATGCATAAAATTAAAATTAACATGCTAGGCTACGGCCAAAGACGCATATTCATGCTAGGCTACGGTCGAAGACGCATATTCATGCTAGGCTACGGCCGAAGACGCATAGTCATGCTAGGCTACGGCCGAAGACGCATAGTCATGCTAGGCTACGGCCGAAGATGCATAAAATTAAAATAAACATGCTAGGCTACGGCCAAAGACGCATAATCATGCTAGGCTACGGCCGAAGACGCATAGTCATGCTAGGCTACGGCCGAAGATGCATAAAATTAAAATTAACATGCTAGGCTACAGCCAAAGACGCATAATCATGCTAGGCTACGGCCGAAGACGCATAGTCATGCTAGGCTACGGCCGAAGATGCATAAAATTAAAATTAACATGCTAGGCTACGGTCGAAGATGCATAAAATTAAGAAGAACGATGCATAGGCAAGCCGAAGCCGAAGATGCATTACTATACAGAAATTATGCTAATAGAGCCTCCCGAAGATGGACCAAAAAAGGTGGTCTTCATTCTAGCAAAGCCCGATTGAAGCCCGGGGACATGTTGGAGGTCCATCTATCAAGTCCATATATAAGGATGAAGGCCCATCACTGTAGAAGCCCAAGATCAGTGGAAATAACGGTCCAATCATCTTCAACGGTCATCTGACCATGTCTCTCCAGTAGTGGGATAGTAATGATACACATTCCCCACTTTTGTGCAACGGTCAGACACTTCATTTCGCCTTTTCCACCTCCCAATGATTCACAACCACACTATAAATAAGAGAGGAAGCTATTCAAGGGGGGGGATTACAAGCCAACTATTCTCAAAACACAATCTCTTTACGTTTACCTATTTTCTATCTAAAGAACCGGAATACTTATTCTTATGCCGGAGGTGAATCGGGGGTTAACACCCTCACATTCTTCTTCTTTTGCAGGTCCAAACAAAGGATCTACCTAGCAGAAATCTGGTTCCAACAGACCCCTATAGCAACGTTTTACCTACTTATTGGAACATTTTTAAAGTATTACAATATCCCCTTTAGTGCAACACTTTTGTAATGCTTAGTGACACTTTTATGATGTTGCAATAGACTATTGCAACACCATTTTGTAACATATTTTCGTTAAAAGTGTTGCACAGTCAATTTATTGTAACATTTATATATATGTATATATATATATATATATATATATGCATTGATAGAGAACATATTCTAATGCATACGGCTTCTTTGCATTTGCAAAGCAAATTTCTTTGACCTCAATATGCCTTCCGCATCAATACGCCTCCTCTACACATAATGTAGAAACCTGATCATCAAACCAGCATACCAACAATTATATACACAAGATATAATTATGTTATAAATCATAAAATACATAGCATAAAACTTATTTCAAGCTAAAGCCAGACACATAAGAAAACATGATAGCTTGAGCAGTTTCCAGCTCAAAATGTACTTGAATCTTGGCTAACTAAAAACACTGAGCTGTTTGTAAATCTAAGCAGTTGACAAACTCACCGTATAGGCATATAGAAATTAGAATGATATATTCGATTGTACATATAAGAGCTTATAATTAGACAACTAATTAACACAAAAGTAGGACAAAATTAGCACAAAATTCCTATTATTAAAACAAAACTCCAACAAAGTTAGCACAAAATTCCCAAAAATTTAAAGTAAATTCTTGCAAATTTAGTACAAAAAGCCCACAAATCTAACACTATTAAATTTCTACTAATATAATCAAAAAAATCATAGATAAACATACACGCGTGTATACAAATCGAATATAATCAAAAGTTACCTCTAAGCGAAGCCCAAATCGAAGCCCTAATTTGATTGTTTTGGGATTGTGCAAGTCAAAGCCCTAATTCAGTTATCATTACTATTTTAATGTAACCTACTCTCCAACCCCCAAAATGAAGGACCTTTGATTTTAAGCCGCTTAGGCCCCAACCCCCTTGAAGGCAGTTCGCTTCTGGGCTTTACGATTACTGGTGGAAACCCATCATATTTTAGGGTTCCACTATGGCTACTTACTACTTCTTCATGTGCCACTTTATTTGACTTGATGGAGATGGGAACTCCTTTAGGATACCTATCCCTAAAGGCACTATCATAGGCCTCTTTTGTTTGGATTGCACTAGAAGTAGAATCATGGCCACAATTTTCTATCGAGTACAGCCCAATAATATTTCCTGACCACCCCTTCCATAAGGTTGATGCTTCTTCAATCGCATAAGCCCCTGAGAGAAGCAAAAACAACAATAACATGGTATGTCAAACATTTCTCTGCACTGATACTAAAAGAACTAGAACCAGCACCAATCATATAACCAGGTATTAAGTAGAACCCAACATAATGTATATGCAGGAAGAATATGTAAAATGTGTTAGCTCAATAAGCACAGTAGTTATATTTTTACAACTCCAGCTCAGATATCAAATTATAATTAAAATCTTGGTGAGAAAAATAATAAGCTGCTTGTTCCTTAAAGATATGGTTATCTAGCGACCAGAAGTAGGAGTGCATGATCGATAACAGAAAGCAATGGGTTTCGCTCTAAATATACCGGCATAGACAAAATAAAACTTACTTATCAATGAAGAAAAATGAATGCATACCCTAAAATTAAAACGTGCTCTAAAATGAATGTATCAATGAAATACATATATGCTGGATCTTGTGTCTGATTATTAGCTTCAGCAAATTCCTCACATAAATCTAATTTTATCTTGCAATAAGAAGTGTATCTATTCTCTTCTACTCTTGGAAACATCTTAAAGAGCTGATACGTATCATCGCCTTTCCCAAAATGGCATTTAAATTCAGAGATTACAATCTCCACCTGCTCAAACTCTTTCGCTGCAGCTTCCATATCTGAGATATCCTCCCTCAAAAACAGAATGTGATTGTCACTGCAAGGTAAGTCGAGTAACTTGACATCTGAATTTGACAATCAAAATAACAGAAATAATTAGCAAAATGGCAACCATATATAATAAGACATTACATATATCTATTATGGAAGAATTTGATTAAAAGTAACATACTATGGCGAAGGCAAACAGAATGAGGGTGGTCACAGTCGCAGCTAAGATATGCTAAATAGCAGTCGCGTTTGCAGATACTGCAGAGAATAGTTCCATAGGTATTGAGAGACACATCACAACATGCTATTGATTCTATTAAGCACCAACGAGCACGATGTTGGAATCGCATCAAATTTACAAAAGAAGCCTTGATGCTAAGATGAGATTCAAAGTCTGTAGCGGGTCTTCAATTTCCAAACTCTTAAACAGAATCATTGCTTCTTTGCAGAGCAGCTCCTCATGGGGAAGAAGAGGCATCCTATTCAGAAGTGCGTAGTGATGACTAGCAATTGACCCCAAAGAGAACCAATCACAAAATTAACAATAAACTCCTAATAATTCAACACAAAAAACCTACAAATTTAAGACCATATTTCTTCTAATTTAATCAAAAATAATACACATATACATAAACCTCAAATGATGCATATACATACACGTATGTATATATATATATATATATATATATATATATAATTAAACGTAATCGAAACTTACCTCTAATTGAAGAACAAATCAAAGCACTAACCCAATTCAAGCTTTAATTAGTTTTGGGATTTTGCTTTAATTGATTTTAAGGGATGAAAGGAGTGTGAGAGAGGAGTGAGAGAGAGGTGAGCGGAGAGAGAGGTGAGGGGAAGAGAGAGAGTGAGGGAGAAAGAGCAATTTTGGGGTTTTGTTTTGTGAAATAAATTTGTGTCTTTGTGTAATACTTTTTTGGTACCAAAATTGCTGAAGAAAATTTTGGAAGCCCGCCCATGAGAAAAATTGAACGCCCGCCAAAATTTTAAGTCAAGTTACCAAAAGTGTTAACGATATTGCAACATTTTGTAAAAGTATTGCAATAGTTCAAAAGTTTATTTCGCTTGTAACACTTTCTTATATTTTACAACACTTTTTTAAAATATTGCAATAGAGTAGCAAGTTTTTTGTTTATAGCAACACTTTATGCAACACAAATGCAATTTAGGCTTGCAATAGGTCATATATGGTGTAGTGTTATTTTGTGTTTAAATGATTCTTGAAAATGAAGAATTTTTTTTTTAAAGGAGAATGAATTGTCATAGGACAATTTAGAAGTTTTCGTTGAAATAGATGAGTGGTGGATTGTGAATTGGAAATCCTGGTTTAAATAAATGAAATTGGACTAGTGGATATTTCTATTTGGATTAGAAAAGAGGCTCGAAAAAGGTGAAAATATTTTAAGTGGTAGACAAGTTGATTGTATTGAAATTGGAATATAGATTGTGTCCAATATTATTTTCGAAAATTGAGAAGGCTCGAATTATATTGAGTGGAGCAAGAGAATAAGAAATAAATTGTTTACAATTTGAAATTTATCGTTGAAATAAACGTTGTTGTTTGAGAAAATTTTTCTGTCTCTCAGAATAGGGAGCAGAAAATATAAGAAGATTGGGACAAGTGTCCGGAATCAAATAAACAAAATAATTTTGAATTTGTCATCAAAAAATATTGAGTTTTTATTTGAACAGAAATGCTCAGAATATAGAGCACGTAAAAAAATAGTTGTTTTTGTAGCTGGTAATGGAGAGCACGAAAATTAACTATTTTTTTAAATGAGTACTTTATGACGTTGAAGGTAGTGTTTTTCGTAGTTCGTTCACAGGGAAGGACTATTAATATCGATTTCAAGTAGATTGCCTATTACAATTTAGAAGTATGAACAAGGGGGGTTTTGATTTGGTTATGGTTTTTTATCAAACACCTTGAACACAAGAAATAAATTGCTATAAAAATACAACTATGTCAATGACAAACATCCAAATTTACCAACACAACACAATGAATAAATTACCAAGACAAGAGATATTTGACCCAAGGATTATGGATATTAAAGCACTTCTCCCAAACACATATGAGCAAGATATAATCAACTCTACCTAACCAAGATAATTGGTGAAGCACACAATCACTTATTTCTCTTTTATAAACACTAATTTAGTGAAGCACATAAATTAGCTCTCTTGACACTAGCAACCAATAATGAAGCACTATCAATTTAACCAAGTCAAGGAATTAAACAAAGAGAGGCTAGGACAAACCCAAGGATGAGAAGCTCAACCTAGGTATTTGTACTTGAATCTTGAAGTTTAGGCACACCAAACCTTGTGCTACTACAATGAATGTACTAACAATTACGGATTAGCACAAACAATCAGCAATTGAAATTACAAGAAGAGCAAGATGAAGCAACTTAAAAATCTCTAAGCAAAATCATAAACAATACATCACAAGTATTCAAGATAGAGTGAAAAATTTTACTTAAATTGAAATGGGATTAGTACAAGAATTCCTCCTTGAGCCAAATAAATGGAGTTAGTTATTCATAATCAATGCTAGATTACAAGTAATTAATGTCTCTTCTCTAATTCCTACTAACCCTAATTGTGTTCTTGAAGAGGAAGAAAATGAAGATGAAGTTAGATGTAGGTTAAGTTATGTTATAAGAAGTAGGGTTTGGCTTCTTTTAGTACACAGCAGGGGTTGCACGGCCTGCTACATGGTCGTGCAGCAGCCCGTGAGAAATTCTGCCCATTCTGCACTACTTAGTACACTCTGCACAGCCTGTTGCACGGCCGTGCAGTAGCCCGTGCGAGACAAAATCTTCAAGATTATAAAATAAAAACCTCCCGGCATCGCGAGCTTGCATCTTCTAACTTCCCATTTGAATAATCTTCGCTTTCAAGCCCAAAATAATCCATCTTTTCAACAATTAAGCATGAGGCACTGAAAGATGAAAAACATAATTAATATCGATAAAACTACATTCGAAACGAACAAAAATGCAAGAGAATAAAAGACAAAATGTGTATAAAATACACATTATCAGATGTGTTTAGCAAGATCGATCAAGAATAATGAATCGGATCTGAATATTGATAATGAAGCATTTTATTGAATATAAAATGTTTAAAAATCCAATTGAGTGGATGAACAACTATTATGTATATAATGGTGAAATATATTTTATTTTGTAGCGAGGGAACGAATCGTTCTCAGGCATTTAAGTTACCCTACCACTGATAAGTTATTTTTGAGAATCGAGAAATCGAAATAATTTTATTTCATGGAATTGAAATAAAAGTGGGAGTTGACTAAACCACCGTAATATAGAAAATTCGTTGATTGTAAATGAATTTTGAAAAGGAAAATAAAGTTGGTGGTGTATTTATAAATTTGAGGCATGACCGGTGAATTTTTTTTTATGAAAAATTGGGAATTTTATATTGATAAAGAATTAGACAATTGTGTCTGTATTTTTTAAAGTGGGAGTTCGTTTACGATTATATCGTATATTTTGATGATAAGTTGTTAGCGAAAAATGAGAAGGAAATGTTAAATTGTGGGATCTCATTTAGAAATCTGGGATGAAAGATATTGGAGAAATTTCATATGTTCCAAGAATCTGGTTTGTAAGGGATAAAAAGGAACACTGAGTTTGAATTGAAAAGTTGGGGTTGCAATTGTGAATTTTATAAATTTGAGAAATGTGAATTAAAAGGGTAATATGTTGAATGTTAGTTTGAACCAGAAAAGGTGTTTGAGTAAATAGCTTAATCGTTTGAGGAAGTCCGACGATTAAGAATGAGGGAGAAACGGTTAATGCGGAAAAGGCACTTGATGTATCATATGCGCAAGTAGTCGGAAGTTCGATGTTGTGTAACCGACTGACTTGGCGTATTTAATTGGTCTAATGAATGGATACGAAGGAAATCCTAATCAAACCTAGTGAGAGGTTGTGAAGAGGATAATGAAGTACTTGAAGTGTACATTGCACCATTAATTGGTTATGAAATAGACGTGCCTGAATTTATTAATTGTTCTGGTGCAGATTTCGAAGGTGATAAAATAATGAAAATTCAACTTCGGAAGACCTATTGATTTATGGTGGATTTGAAGTTGGGAAAGTAAAACATGAATGTGTTGCAAGAAGTGAAAGTGACAATGTTTAATTAGAGATTGTGAATTTTTAACAGAAGGTATTTCTGTGAAAATATTTAAATAGTTTTGATTTATATAGACCTTAGAAAAGATGGAAGTCACGGATAATATTTGACAAAAAATGTCAAAGTGGGAGATGTTGTATTTGACTATGTTGTGTCAAATGAAATAAATGGGAAATAAGTAAATACATGGGAGTTACAAAATACATGTGTTAAGTATGAAATTGGGAATTACATATTCTTAAAGTAATGCATTGATATGTAATTAATTGGGCTGTTACAATATTTGGGGTGGAGGAAGTAAATGAATAGCCTGTATATAGTGGTTTATTCCAAGAAGAAAAAAGCACTTAGAAATAAAAGAAAAAGCTTTGCTCAATTTATTATCCGGAACCCTAAACAAAAATTTTGATCTCTTATTCTTTTTCTATTATGATAAATCTGTGTCGTTGAATATATATAGATGATAGTATTATTATAAAAGTGATGTTCCACTATTTCAAATCTATACTATTATATAAAAGCCGAAACATTAAAAATTTGGTTGGTTGGTCGGTCGGTCGGTCGGTAGTGTACCTGTTGATTTTATTTATTTACCCTTACTCAATTATAGATAAAATCCATCATAACTAATCAATTTCCTTTTTCAGGTTAAACATATTACCTTTTCTATTTTTCAATAAATAAATAATTTCCTTTTTCAGGTAAAATACAATATCTTTTATATTTTATCTAACTAAAATTTCTCCTTTATTAATTAAATTCCTTTTTCAGGTTAAATATATTACCTTTTCTATTTTTTCAATGACTTAATAATTTCCTAAAAATACAATATCTTTACATTTTATCTAAATAAAAATTCTTCCTTTTTAAAAACACTACGAGCAGTTTTGTTTAATAAAATAACATAAATATATTATAATTACTATTAACTAAAATTACCTTTTTCAGCCAAAACGCGTTAGCTTTTCTATTTTCTCTAACTAAAATCTTTCTTTTTCCAATTATATCATGGACGGTTACCTTTTTAAATCAAAACACGTTACCTTTTTTCTTTTCTCTTACTAAAACCTTTTTTTCCAATTATATCACGGGCATTTCTATTTAATAAAAATAAAATAATAATATTATAATACTAACAATTAACAGATTACCTTTTCAGCTAAAACATATCATCTTTTCTATTTTTTCTAATTAAATTCCATTTTTTTTCTAAAAATATCACGGACAACATTAATTTCTAATTTTCTAAAAAGTATGAATAATTTTATTTAGTAAAATAACATAATTTAATTATAATTACTATAAACTAATCAATTACCTTTTTCACATAAATCATGTCATCTTTTAATTTTCATGTTATCTTTCTATTTTCTCTAACTAAAATCTCTCTTTTTCAAATTATATCACGGACGGTTCTATTTAATACAATAAACTAATAATATTATAATATTAATAATTAACATATTACTTTTTTCAGCTAAAACGTATCATCTTTTCTATATTTTCTAACTAAAATCCCTCTTTTAATAAAAATATCACAGACAATATTAATTTTTCCTTTTCTAAAAATATTACGAGCAATTGTATTTAGTAAAATAACATAATTAAATTATAATTACTATAAACTAATCAATTACCTTTTTCACCTAGAACATGTTTCCTTTTTTATTTTTTCTAACTAAATCCTCTCTTTTTCTAATCATATCACGGGCGTTCTATTAAATAAAATAAAATAATAATTTTATAATTACTAATAATTAACCGATTACCTTTTTCTACTAAAACCTATCATCTTTTCTATATTTTCTAACTAAAATCCCTCATTTTTTAATAATATCACGGATAACATTTATATAATTATTATCAAATCATCTCATATAAAAATTTAAGCCTCCAAAATTCATGTTTTAAAAAGGTAATTTAAATTAATGAAAAAAATTCATACAATATTAAAAAAAATCCGTGCATCGCACGGGTTTTAAGCTAGTATAATAAAAATTTGTACACAATGTTATTTCGACATAAACTTTTCATCCGTAGAGTTGAATTATCAAAAATAATAATAAAATACAAGATTTAAGGTGCACTAATAAAGAACTTCTCTATTGTATGTTTTAGAAACTCCATCTCCAAATACTAAATAGTCTGGAAGAAAATTATGCAAACTGCAAGGGGCCCATTTTCCTAAGCAATCTGTCATAGTTCATTTTTGTCAAAAAGGATAAGCAAATAACTTTTTTTAAGGAAAATACTCGAGGTGCAAAAAAATTTACAAAATAACATGTGTCTCATTCTGATTGGTTATCACTCAATTAAATATAATGGGGTTCCCCTGCATTTACATCAATATCAACCAATAAAAATTCCCCTCATTGCCACATCACCCTGCCAAGTCATTTAGTAACTATTTTTGGTACAAAATTTTGTACCCCTAACATTACTCTTTTTTTAATAATTTGTATTTGACAAGATTCAAACTCTCTCTACGTCCCATAAAGAGAGGGAGATACCGCAATGATAAGCAAAAAACTTTTACAAGTGTTAAACCAAGTCTGGGGACAAATGATAATGGTTTACTTTTATATGTCTACAAGTATTTCAAGAGACAATCTACGGGCAGGCAATGAAGATTAACAAATGGCCTAATTCTGCAAACTTGCTGAAATGACGATAGTATGAGTGAAAGATTATTGATGTTTATGACTGCAGCTGCTATCAACGTTACAGTGAAAAATCGAATGGGAATATAAGGGTTAGGATGCGCCAGACCCTGTCAGGGTCTTGTGCATTGGGCACTACTTGTTTCGCAATTGCAAACATATCAGAATTCCAGCAACATTCTCACAAAAACAAAACTGTAATGGAAAAACAAGTATATAGCCAACTATATTGAATATTGCAAGGTACGAGTACAATTTCACTTTCCTACCATATTCTAGTCATCAAGGTTGACAAAACTCCTTGTGCTGATCACTCTGTGGCTGTGATTTCATTGCGATTTCCTTCAATTTGTTCAATAATGCCATCTTCTTCATCTTCTAGTTGTTCCAAAAACACTTCAAATGCAGCCACCAGCTCTGGATTGAAGATGGAATCATCTCTGTATTCTTCGGATAATTTAGATCTTGGTTTATTGTAGTTGCCAAATTTAGGTGTGACATATTCTCCAGGAGAGCTGATATTTCCTCCATTTTGAAGCCAATCTTTAAGACTTCCTGTTTTCCGGAACTCAGCTGCAGATGGAATCTGAAGTGATTCTAGCCCTTTCATTAAGGCCTTTCGTTTCAAGCCTGTATCACAAGTGCTTGTTTCTTGAGGACCGTCCTTCTTAATACTGCTGCTACTAACATTTGGGATCACTTCTTTAACATCCGGTTCTGAAGTATGATCCTTATTGGTTTCGTATTGGTTTCTTGGAATAGAATGAGGTGTTTCTTGAACCTTAGCCACATGGTTTTTCATATACTGATCATATTCATCATTATGTACATGTGAGAACATAATTCTTTCCATCATCGCATCATACTCCTCTACCGTGTGAAAGCTTCTAGAGCGTCCTATTCCCTTGTAATCTTGATCATCGTTGAGCTCAAAAGCAGTAGCTAACTTTGATATTTCACAACTTTTAGAACGCTTCAATTTGCCAACATCAGCTACTTTTGAGTTTGCTAATTCTTCCTTCTGCTCTGCTTGTTCTTCAAGGCCAGCCATCAGTTCCCATGTATTAATCGTCTCTTGTTCTTTATCCTCCACACTTTTTTTCGGAGGCAAAACAAAATCCCCAGTCCGGAGTTTGCTGACAAGCGCAAAAAATTGGCGATCATTGCTAGCACTATTTCCATCATCAGCAGTGAATAATTCATCAAGCATAGTCAAGCCATTAACTCCCCTTTTTCGATTGCTAAGATCTTCCCGGAAACTTAAAGATTTAGTTATGAATTTCGACGAAATGCACCCCATTCAATCAGAGAAGCTAATAAACCTTAATCTTCTATTATTGTTGCTGTACACCATACATAATACAGGCAGCAATCAAGATTTTGTGAGCAAAAACATAAAATTTCAATTGTAATCCGATATCAAGATAATATAGGCAATATAAAGCATTCTTCTTTTAGGTGAATTATAAGTGCATCAAATATAAGACGTACAAAAGAAAGAGTTGAAGAAGACTGGCAAAAGATTGACTATTTTAGTTGATATGTAATTTGAACAGGTTCATATTAAAGATTATCTATCAAGTATTGATTATTAGAGTTGAAACTTATCTATCAAGGTAGGTTGATGTTGGTTGTTAGTGAAGGGTGGGTTTCTATTTGTATAGTGAATTTTACCTGCTGCTGCTTCTGGCTACGGCTACTAGACTACTAGTCATACCATTTGCTAGCTCGAGAAGCTTTCATGTAACGATGGGAGAGACTTGTGCACTTGTTAAGATTTGTACTGCACTTAATATGAGTCTGGATCCTCTGTCCCCTTTTTCATGTCCCCTATACAAAATGGGTGCCCCTGGCGGGGCCCATTGTTAGGAAAATGGACCCATTTTGTATAGGAGACACAAAAGGGGCCATGAAGAAGAAGGGGACAGAGGATCCTCACCCGTTACGATTTGTACTGATTTGGGAGACTTGTGCACTTGTTACGACTTTTAATACGTGGTAAAAAGAATCATGACATAAGTGAGCAAATCGTGGTAAAAATTAACAAGACTAATTGTTGCAACCAATTTCCGTCGGTGTATCCGTTCGGTCGGACCTGCAATTGAAGAAGAATGCGAGGGTGTGGCCCCCCGATTCACCTCCGGTGTGAGAATAAGTTAACTGGTTTTTATGAATAAAGGTAAACGCAGAGTGTTTGTGTTGTGTGTAAGTGATTGAATGAATGATATCAAACCTCTGTTCCCCTTCTTATTCTCCATTCTGGCAGTTATCGGGGAGCAGGACGAATGGAGAACGTGTCCCACGTTCCCACGTTCCCAGGGAACACAACTGAATGGACCGTTGCACATAACTGGGCCGAATGATATGGACCCTCGCCAGCCTGGAGCCTCTCCAAGCCAATTATCCTCATTGGGCCTTCGGTCCAGCCCGGTAAGAAGTTGGGCCTCTAACATGTCCCTAGGCTTCGTTCGGAACTATCCTCAGGACGAAGGCTAAAGCCCAAGCCCATCTTCGGAAATCTGTCTTCGTACGTGTCCTTCGGATAAGGATGGCGATGGACAAGGCCGAGACGTCTCCTGGGAAGTCGTGTCCCTTTATGGATGACAACTGTCTGTCCTCGAGATTTGCGCTTCAATCCCCGCCGTTGAATATGAAACGGCTCTGTCCAAACGTCATATCTTTTCTATTTAAACTCCACAGTTTCTTTCTTTCTTTCTTTTACGCACATATCATTTCTTTGACATTCAAAGGAAAAACTCCCTCCAGAGAAATCTCAAACAGCAATTGGGAGCGTTGTTTCATCACCGGAGGCCCCCAAATCGCCGATTCCAGTCGACATTCACGTCCAAGAGGCCTACCCCCACGAACTCGATCTTATCAGAGATCTCAAACAAATCAGTAAGTTCTCATTACTTCCCTTCTTTTTCCGATTCATCGCACACTTGAATTACTTTCTTTCTTGCTTTTGCGTTCTTATCTGCTTTCCGTACTCATACACATGTATCTATATGTACACATACGTAAAGTTACCCGTGCAGTTTATTCTTGTCGTTTTGAGTAGAACATGCGCGTGTCTTTTCCTTTTAGTTTCCGTTGTGTTGTTCTGATACAACCCCTTACTTGAACCTTGAGATTTACCTGGAAGTTGTTTGGGTTGAGATGTCCTTCGGGATTTCCAAACCCTGAGAACTCCCTTCGGTCTGTCCCGATCTTTATAACTTACGACCCGTAATTTGCTAAACCTTAGATTTTAGGATTCTCCGACCGATCCTGGCTCACTGTACTCGGCCTCTCCCCTTTTTGTTTTCGTCTTCTTTGTCCGAGTACAAAGCTAATGTCTCTTCATTTCCGAATGCAGGGACATGGATCGGTCAACCGAAGGTGCCGGTCCTTCGGAGGTATCACCGTTCAGTGACGTCGGGGAGTATCCTGCGGCGAACTTTCGGTCGCACCTAACTGAGGAAAAAATAGAAGAATTCCATTCCAAATACCTAGTAGAGAGGAATGTCTGGTACTTCTTCACTCCCAGGAAGAAAGACCGTATCTGGCACAACCCTGAGGTTCCACCTCTCTTCGGCGGAAGTGTGGCCACCGGCATATCCGAAATGGCCTTCAAGTGTGGCTTTCGGCTGCCGATGCTGCCAATACTGAAAAAATTGCTGAGGCAAGTTGGGATCGCCATAGGACAGCTGGATCCGAAAAGCTTTTTTCACATAAATGCTTTCCAAGCCCGATGCTTAGCCAAAAAGATGACTCCGAGGACAACCCTGTTCTGGCATCATTATGAGCTTCGGAGGAATTCTAAAAGCAACGGTTTCTACACCATCGCTCGTCGGACCGGCAGGGCCGATTGGGCTCAGACAAACTCCAACAATAGGGGGGCCCATGAGAAGTGGGTTTTTATCTCGGGCCCGAAAATGGAGAAGTACGGCCGCTGGCAGGATCTGGACCCGTCGAGGTTGCAGTATCCCGAGATGTTGGAGGCGGACAAACACGATTATCGTCTTCTTTGTGAACTCGATATGGGTAGGGTTCCCCTATCGGACAGCCGGGATAACGCCTGGTTGGTCTCCCTCTGGGGTAGTGGTAACATTTATCCTTACTCCTTTCCATCCGAGTGTTTCCGTTACTGTATTTTTATTTCTTGTTGCCAATGTTTAACACTCTTGTTTTTGTGTAGTGTCTTCTCTTGGTCACATTATTGAGCGCAAACGCAAGAAGGCAGCTCAACTCTCGATAGCCGCTACGGCCGAAGCCGATGCTGCCGATCAATCGGCCGGCAAGGAGCTGGAATTTGTTCCCGACACCGGTGGGAGAAGCGAAACTCCAGTGGCTTCTCCTCCGCGAGATCAGGGGGATGGTATCGTCCAGGCCCTCTCAACCGATTCCCGAAAGAGGGGTCGGTCGGGAGATGCCGGACTGAAAGTATACCATCCTCCCTGGGGAGTCCTTGAGACAGATCAAATCATTGTCCCTGCCCCCCAGCTGTCCACCATAGTAGGTCCCGATCTTTGCCGGGGTCTCATTCTGCCAGCCGATAGGCCCACGTTTGCTAAGGCAAACGACCTTGAGGCTTGTACTGAAATGCTGGCTCTGCTCTCCATGGTAAGCTTTGCTTTTTCTCGGTGTTATTTCTTTCACTTGTATTCAATGTTTAATTCTTTTCCCTTGTTTGTTTCCAGGGGGTCTCTTGGTCGGCCGTAGTGACCGAACGGATGGAGGGTATCCAGAAAAAGCTGGAGGCAGCCAACCAGACTGAAGTTCGGGCTATCAAGGCTGAAGAGGGCCTCTGGAATGCAACTTCTGACTTGGAGAGGGTCACCGGCCAATCTAACTCCTTGAAGGCCGAAAATGATGCCTTGAAGGCAAAGTTGCAGGAGATGGACACCTTGAGGGCTAGGGTCGAGTGGAGAAACAAGCAGCTCAAGCTCTCAAGGAAAAAGGTTCGGAAGCTGCAGAAGACCCTGGAGCTGACCGAAGAAAGATGCTACCAACTGGGGTATGACGGCGCTGTGCTGAAAGCACATTCTTTGGGCTTCGATCATACTCAGCTGGTAGATCCTTCGCTCGGGATGACGGATCCGGTTGGTCGGGAGGAGTCTGATCAACCCTTAGATGTTTCTTCGGGCGAAGATGAGTCTCTCTCCGACGAACCTCCAGCTGATGAAGCCTTGTAATTTTGTAGATTTTAATATTTTCGAACTTGTAATGTTTAACTTTGCCTTCGGGCTCTTTATTCGTGCCTTCGGGCTTGTAATACTTTACTTTGCCTTCGGGCTTGTTTTATTTAAGTTTGCCTTAGCATAATATTCTTCTTTTGTGCGTCTTCGGCTTCGGCCTTAATTTGGCTTCTGTTTCTGTTCATGCGTCTTTGGCTATGTTTTGCCTTAGCATGATTTTTCTTTTTTATGCCTCTTCGGCTTCATTTTGCCTTAGCATATTTATTTTATTTTTATTTTTATGCGTCTTCGGCATTATATTGCCTTGGCATAATTACTTATATTTTTATGCATCTTCGGCCATTTTCGCCTTAGCATAATTACTTGTATTTTTGTGCTTCTTCGGCCCTTCTTGCCTTTTTGTGCATCTTTGGTCGTAACCTAGCTGCCCCCAAGTATTCAAGGGGTTTTGTAAATGATTAAGGTCTCATTCGGTCGGCTGAAAAATATTTTCTCCCGGCCTTAATTAATGTCAAAGCAACTTGAATACTAAGACAATTTTGTAAGAGGCCAAATTTTATTCGGTCGGCCCCAAATTTGGATTCGTCAAGTATTTGTAGCTTAAAACACAATGTACTTGAACACTACCGGTAAGTTAAAGGGCGCATGTTTTATACGGTCGGCCCCAAACATGGGTCTATTAAGCTTAATATTGCGTACTTAGCTTTTTGGCTATAAATGTACTTAGCTTAACAATAACGGATAAGAAATGGAGCAAAACAATCTTTTCATTAATCATGCAACTCTTACATAGATTTAATTACAGATTGATGCTAGCTTATGGAATTCAGAATAACGTTGCATAAGACAAAATACTGAAGTAAAAAAGCAATAAAAGTTGGACCAGTATGCTTACTGGTAGAAACGGCGAAGGCGAGCGGCGTGCCAGGTGTTTTTGACTGGGCTGCCGTCCGGATGAGCCAATTTGTAGGTGCCTGGTCGGACCACTTCAATCACCACATATGGACCTTCCCAGTTGGGCATAAGCTTGCCTTTTTTTGCTGGCATGGAGGTGGCTAACTCCCGAAGCACTAAGTCCCCGGCTCGAAAAGATCTCTTCTTTACCCCCGAATCATAGTACTGGGCTGCCTGCAGTTGGTACCTTAAGTTTCTTTGGTGGGCAGCCTCTCTTTCTTCTTCTAGTAAGTCCACATTTGCTCGAAGTCCGAACTCATTTGTCTCCACGTTAAACGTTTCTGTTCGGTACGACTCTAAACCAACTTCGACAGGTAGAAGGGCATCAGTTCCGAAGGCCAGCTTGAAAGGTGTTTCCCCGGTTGAAGATCTTGTAGTGGTTCGGTAAGCCCATAGGACCCATGGTAGTTCTTCAGCCCAAAGTCCCTTAGCTTCCCCCAGCCTTTTCTTGATTCCATCAAAAATGATTTTGTTGGCCGCCTCGATCGCCCCATTTCCCTGGGGATGCCCTACCGAACTGAACTTCTGTTTTATCCCGAATTGAGCCAGGAATTTTCTGAACTTGCTCCCAATGAATTGAGTACCGTTATCGGACACACAAACCATAGGTATGCCGAACCTCAAGATGATCTGTTCCAGCATGAATTTCTTCGCGGCCTCTTCGGTGATGGCCGAAAGGGGTTTTGCTTCTATCCACTTTGTCATATAGTCGATTGCCACAATACAGTATTTCGCTTGCTTAGTGCTGGTGGGTAGGATCCCCACAATATCGACCGCCCACATAGCAAATGGGATCGGGCTAAGGACTGAAGACATCTCTTCGGGAGGTTGCTTCGGGATTGTGCTGAATATCTGGCATTGCTTGCATTTCTTTGCATACTCTGTGGCGTCTTCTTTCATTTTTGGCCAGAAGAATCCCTGCCTAAGGATCTTGAGGGCTAAGGATCGTCCTGCCAAATGTTCTCCACAAATCCCTTCATGAACCGTCTCCAAAGCAAGCTGTTGTTCATCTTTGTCTAAACATCTGAGTAGCGGCTGGCTTACCGATCGTCTGAACAAACGGCCCCCGACCAGAGTGTAATTTCCCGACCGATACTTAACCTTCTGTGCTTCCCTTCGGTCAAGTGGTAGGATGCCTTTTTCCAAGAAGGCCCTGATGGGAGTCATCCAATTGACCCCTTGATGAATTTCCATGCACTGCTTCTTGTCTATCGAAGGTGTCTTTACTTCGGTCAGATAGATGGACCCACTTAGGTTTTGGGTTTCTGCCGAAGCTAACCTCGAGAGGGCGTCTGCCCGACTGTTGTTTTCTCTAGCTACTTGAGTTAACTCGAAAGTTTCAAACAGCAAAGATTGTTCACGTACCTTAAGGGCGTATGCCTTGGTTCGGGGATCTTTTTGACCATACTCCCCTGAGAATTGTTTTACCACCAACATTGAATCACTGAACGCCCTTATGTGCTTAACCTCCACATTTCTTGCCAAATCTAGCCCGGCCAAGAGTGCTTCATATTCGGCTTCGTTGTTCGTCAACGGGAAAGTGAACCTGATAGCTTGACAAATCTCGAATCCTTCTGGGCTTGTAAGAATTAGCCCTGCCCCGCACTTTTCCTTGGTGACCGAACCATCGACAAACAACTTCCATTTTCCCGGCGTCTGAATCATTTGTTCTTCAGGAGCTAAGTCATTCGGCCCCGAAAAAGAGCATTCTACTATGAAATCTGCCAATGCTTGGGCTTTGATCGAAGTCCTTGGTGTGTACTCCAAATCATGCTCCCCCAATTCGATCGCCCAAGCAACCACTCTGCCCGATGCCTCTGGCCTTTGCAATATTTTCTTTAACGGCTGATCGGTTACAACTTTGATCGTCCTTCCCTGGAAATAGTGCCTTAGCTTTCTTGCGGCCACTACCAGTCCATAAGCGAATTTCTCTGCATTCGGATATCTTGTTTCTGCGTCCTTGAGAATATGAGAGACATAGAATACCGGATGCTGGTTTCCTTCATGTTCTTTGACCAACACGGCTCCAAGTGTTCGGTCGTTCACAGCCAAGTACAGCTGCAATGTCTCCTTCGGGTCGGGTTTCATTAAGAGTGGGGCTTTCACTAAGTACTCTTTAACATCCTCGAATGCTTTCTGGCAATTTGGCCCCCACTCGAAATTCTTGGACCCCCGAAGTACTTCAAAGAATGGTAAGGCCTTTTCGGCCGATCGGGAGATGAACCTCCTCAGGGCTGCTAGCCGTCCGGTCAGCTTTTGAATGTCCCTGATTGTCTTCGGTGCCTCCATATCAATGACTGCTTTAATCTTCTCCGGATTGGCTTCAATTCCTCTGGCGCTAACCATGTATCCCAGAAATTTCCCACTATTCACTCCAAACGTACATTTGTTCGGATTGATCCTCATGTTGTTTCTTCTAAGCGTTTCAAAACATTCCCTCAGATCTTCGGCATGATCCCTGAAAAGGGACTTAACAATCATATCGTCCACGTAGCATTCCATGTTCCGGCCGATCTGGGCTTTGAACACTTTGTTGATCATCTTTTGGAATGTTGCCCCGGCATTCTTCAAACCGAAGGGCATCTTGATGTAGGCATAAGTACCATTCGGTGTGATGAATGCTGTCTTGGGAACGTCCTCGGCATTCATGGCAATTTGGTGATATCCTGAGAATGCATCCAGGAAACTGAGTATTTGATGCCCCGAAGTAGCATCTATCAGTTGGTCAATGTTTGGCAAGGGATAGTGGTCTTTCGGGCAATGCTTATTCAGGTCGGTGTAGTCGACACACATCCTCCACTTGCCATTAGATTTCTTCACCACCACTACGTTTGCCAACCAATCGGGATAGTCTATCTCCTCAATGAACTTTGCTTCCAGTAATTTTTCGACTTCAACTTGGATTACTTTCTGCCTTTCCATGGCGAAATTCCTCTTCTTTTGTCTTACGGGCTTGGCTTCGGGAGCTACATTTAAACAGTGTTTGGCAACCGCAGGGTCCAGACCTGGCATATCTTCGGGATTCCATGCGAATACGTCGTGGAATTCCCTAATGACCTTGATGACTTTCTCTTTTAATTTCGGCTCCATGTTCTTTCCAATTTGGATCATCTTTCCCGACTGACCCACGTATAGTTCTACCTCTTCGATCTCTGCAGCCGGCTCAGCAATCGGGCTTGACAGGTCAGCCCCAAACTTTTCCAACTCAATGTTCAGCAGTTGGTGGCTACCCCCAGCTTCGGTCTCATTTCTTTTCCTTTTTCCGGCTTCAGTCATCTCTATGTCTTTGTCTCTTTCCAAATCCTCCAACATGATTATTCTGGCGGCTTTCTGATCGCCTCTCATTTCTCCAACTCCATGTTCTGTTGGGAACTTCAACTTTAGATGAGGGACAGAGGACACGGCCTGGAACAAAGATAAGGCCGGCCTTCCCAAAATTCCGTTGTACGGACTATCGACCCGGACGACATAGAACTTTGCTTCCTTCACCACAGTGTACGGCGCTTTTCCCATCATGACAGACAAAGTGATGGTTCCTTCTATCGGTACAGGCTGATTACCGAAACCATACAAGGGCACCTCGTGGCATGGCTCCAACTGTTCCCCTCCCAAATTCATCTTGCAATATGTCCGGTGATATAGAATGTTGACTGAGCTCCCTTCGTCCACCAGCACTCTCCATATCTTGTTTTCCCCGATTACTGGGTTTATAACAAGTGGGTCTTCGTGCGGCCATATCACGTCTTCGTAGTCATCTTCTGTGAAGGAGATAGGCAATGGTTGCTTAGCTGAACTTGATTGGTACAGGTTGTAGATCTGTCTGGCGTACTTTTTCCTTGCTGTCTTACTATCCCGATCAAGCACTGTTCCTCCGGAAATTGTCCTGACCTCCCCTCTGTACTTCTCCGAACTCTCAGCTTCCTTCCTTTTCTCCTTGGACTCGAGTTTGTCCCTCAAGTCGCCCACAAATTGGGTCAGTTCCCCATCTTTGATCATTCTTTCAATTAACTTCTTCAAATGATAGCACTCCTCGGTGTTGTGACCTTTGTCCCGATGGTAGTCACAATACTTGCTGTCGCTTCTTCTGTTCTCAGGGGTCTTCAACTTGGGTGGTCTGACAAACCCAGGTTTACCCTTTATCTCATGGAGAATCTTCGAGATAGGTGTGTTTAACGGTGTGAACACAGTGCTATCTCTATCTCTTCTTCGTTCGGCCCCTTTGTCGGGCCTTGTATCATTCAACCTGCTCTTGATATCTCCTCGACCCCTTCGGTCGTCTCTTCTGTCATCCCTTCGGTCATCTCTCCTATCATACCTATCATTTTTCTTCTCCTTGTACCCCCCAATTGATTCCAATTTTCTTCTAATGGCCTCTCCTCTCACATATATATCATTTAAAGATTTGGGAGGCATATCATAAAGAGAGGACCGAAGCTTCTTACCTTTGACAGGGTCGAGGCCTGCTGCGAGGAATCCAGCCGCCTTGACTTTGTCCAAGTTGGTGACCATGCCAGCTTCTTCTTTGAACCTTGCTAAGTAATCGCCCAAATCTTCGTTCGGCCCCTGCCTGCAGTGGATCAGTGCTTCAGTATCTTTCTCTCTTCGGCACAAATGCGAGTAGTGCCTCAAGAATTTTTTCTTCACTTGCTCATACGAGCCTATCGACCTAGGTCTCAGCGACCTGTACCACATGGATGCATTCCCCTTCAGGTAGGTCTTGAACATCTTACACAGCATCACATCGCAGTGCCCCATCCCAGTCATGAGCGATTCATATTTCTCACAATGATCTTCGGGGTCACCCTTTCCATTAAATTCATTCATCTTCGGGAACTGCCTTCCGGGAGGCGGTCGAAAGTGTTCGACGTCTTCGGTCACCACTGGCTCGTGGCTAACCTTTCTCTCTCCAAACATGGCCTTCTCAATTCTCCGGATGCGATCGTCCGTATGTGGACCCTCCTCTTCCGAATCGGAGGAATAAACCACCTTTGACCGGGTTCTCCTCGAGTTTGATTCAGAGTCCCCTGACTCATCTTCATCAATTCTGGTTCTTGGTCTTTTGTCTCTTCGGTCGTCCAACTCCGGGTCTTCGGCTTCTAGAGCCTCGCGGAGTACCTTTTCCTGTAACTCGATCTCCTCCCTTTGGATCTTTAGGGCTTCTAGCCTCAAACGGTCGGCCTCCCTTTTTTTGGCCAGACGTTCGGCCTCCCTGCTGCTTTTCTCTTTCTCTATCTCTTTCCGTTTCCCCTTGGCTTTTTGTTCTTCTCGCCACTTCATCAAAATTTCCCGTTGCTCTTCGGGAGACGGTATGTCCCCCTCTTCGTCGAAAATCAAATGTCTTGGGGTGATGGGAGGAGTGGTGCGAGTGTTTACAGCCATAGTGCCATCGTCAGCCGTTGGTATCTCGGTTTCGTTCGCCATTACTAACAATATAATCCAACACAAACGTAACTCTATGTCCCCACAGTCGGCGCCAAATGTTGCAACCAATTTCCGTCGGTGTATCCGTTCGGTCGGACCTGCAATTGAAGAAGAATGCGAGGGTGTGGCCCCCCGATTCACCTCCGGTGTGAGAATAAGTTAACTGGTTTTTATGAATAAAGGTAAACGCAGAGTGTTTGTGTTGTGTGTAAGTGATTGAATGAATGATATCAAACCTCTGTTCCCCTTCTTATTCTCCATTCTGGCAGTTATCGGGGAGCAGGACGAATGGAGAACGTGTCCCACGTTCCCAGGGAACACAACTGAATGGACCGTTGCACATAACTGGGCCGAATGATATGGACCCTCGCCAGCCTGGAGCCTCTCCAAGCCAATTATCCTCATTGGGCCTTCGGTCCAGCCCGGTAAGAAGTTAGGCCTCTAACACTAATTACCAAGGAGAGTTATTACTGGAAATCGAGAAGAAGTCAATCAAGGCCGTTGATGGTGGGGTTTAATGTGTTGAAGGATGGAAAGGAGTAATAAAATGGTGTAAACAAGCCGACACCTCTTGTATTATTAATACACACACAAGGGACGTCTTTTTAGACTAAACTGCTCCACCTTATTCAGTATCGTATTATATGAAGTAATGAATGAAAAAAAAACACTTGCTAATCAGGTCAAGTATGAGATTGAGATCTTAACCAGTCTCTTAATTTTTTATTTTTTTTTTTCACTTGGAAAAAAAATAAAAATTAAGAGACTGGTCCTATCTCTTAACTTTTATGGGAATGCTAGGCTATTAATCAAGTCCACTAATCATGTATTAATAATTAATACTTTCACATTTGGGTGACTTGATGCCAAAACAAAAGTTATATTTTATATTTCCCTTTCCGTAATCAACGGCAATAATTCATTACTTTCGGCTTTGCTGCTGCTTAAGTAATGGAATGATTGCTTTCTTTCAGATTTGTTTATGGTTAGCTTCACTAATTTCATGCCCCGTCGTATTTTATATGCTCCCATATATAGTTGCCATTAAATTTTGTTGCCATTAAATTTTGCAACAAAAAGTTGCTAATATGTGACAATTTACCGCACTCATGCCAACCACAAAGGGCACTGACTAGTTTAAAGAGCAGATAAATCTGACGCGGTTCGTTCTATGTTAAAAAATGGAAATTATCGAAATTAGAAGGCACATTCGTTAAAAACATTCGTCGAAAAAAGAATTATGATGGTCATGACATTATGCTAAACCCATTTCTGCACCATTCAAATATTCCAACATGGTTCTTATTATGAAACAGAGAGCTGAAAAACAACAGCCAGAAGACTGCACAATCATGCCATCAAAATAACACCGATACATGTTACTGTCTTACTGATACACTTTAACAGAAAGCTCCAGCATTTTGTGTCTAATCTTATAAAGGATAACAACAAAGGTCAACTCAACAGCAGAAATGACCTCTATATTTCTGATTTCTATGTTCCACAAACTAGTTATTATAGAGCGAAAACTGCAGCATTGGCTTCATATAAAATTTAGTGGGTCGTTGCTACCAATGCCATGTGTTCGATCAGGTCCAGCACTCGGTTGCTGAAAGAAAGATACCAATATATTGTCACAAGCACTCACATCAAAGAGAGATAGAAGAGTAAACGAATTTGAAAGTTAGACGCAGGATAGTAACTGTACCTATAGCCCCACTCATTGTCGTACCACGATACAAGCTTCATGAAGGATGCACTCAACCCCATTCCAGCTTGTTCGTCAAATATACTTGAACTGGAGACAGTAAAAAACATCATATTGTAAAGGAATTACTCGAGCAAAATATACTTGACCTGGGGGATAGTAAAACAACATATTGTAAAAATATTTCTCTAGCAATTATGACCTGTTATCCAAATTTTACAAGAAACTACTTAAGATTGACCAACTGTCTGGGTTCGTGATCAGAGCTACAAAGCAAAGATAGAGAGCTTTAAAATTGCATAAATCTAAAAAGAACCCATCTCATCCTAGTTTTAAATTGCTTCATCAGCTTCGGATGGAAGGAAATTCTAGGTCTATAGATAGATACAAATGACTGAGCTCCTGAACTCTTGCATGATTTGATTCAACATCATTGCATGTAAAATATTCAAAATTTACCAAGGGAAAAGCAATGGTACAAGAATACCATATTAGCAATGAAGTATAGCCTATTTTTGCCCATTTACATAAACTCCTAACAGAATACTGGGTAATAATTTAGTCAGCGGTGTGTGTGTGTGTGAGAAAGAGAGAGAGAGAGAGAGAGAGAGAGAGAGAGAGAGAGAGAGAGAGAGACCTTGAGTCGCCAACAAAATCACTTGAGAGAGAGAGAGAGAGAGAGAGAGACCTTGAGTCGCCAACAAAATCACTTGAGAGAGAGACCTTGAGTCGCCAACAAAATCACTTGAGACAACATCGTCATCAGTGTACCCAAGAATCCCACGAAGTGGTCCCTCAGATGCATACCTTCAGTCCAAATTACAAATGTAAATATAACAAAACTGCCAGAATGAATTTCAATTGAGACGAGTATACATGAACAATGTGATAGGAAAAGCAGAAAAAAGAAGACAGTACTTTATGGCTGCTTTTACATCTTCGTATGAAGCACTCTTCTCAAGTCGACAAGTCAAATCTACAACAGAAACATTGGGGGTTGGAACGCGGAAAGCCATTCCAGTGAGCTTTCCATTGAGTTCTGGCAGAACTTTTCCAACAGCCTACAAATTTGACTATTAAGCAGAATCATGCACAAGGTCTTAGAGAGTTTATCAATATAACTCTTATCTCATACCTTCGAGGTCTTAGAGGTCTTTTCCAATATGAATTTCTTCATGCCAACTATTTTATTTACTAGTTTATTTCTGTCATCCTTTCGAACAAGATCACTTGGTTCTGAGGCTGTGAGCAATTAAAGTCATGTTGTAGTTCATACAAGCACCTTTCACAGCTTAACAGTAAAAAAACCAGTAGTCTTTATACAAACCAACCTTGGCAAGAGGAGCAAGGCAATTGGTAGTGCAGCTTGCGTTGGATACGATATCCATGTTTGGTTTGTATGTTTTCTCATTAACACCCACAACAAACATAGGAGCATCAGCAGAGGGAGCAGAAATTACAACTTTCTTTGCACCAACCTGCAGATTAATGTTCCAAATACTCATATTGAAGTGCTAAAGACAGTTTGAGAGATGAGAAGGAAGAAAGCATCTGTGTGGGAGGGAGGGAGGGAGGGAGGGAGGGAGGGAGCGAGAGCGAGAGCGAGAGAGAGAGGGAGAGAGAGAGAGAGAGAGAGAGAGAGAGAGAGAGAGAGAGAGAGAGAGAGAGAGAGAGATAGATAGAGAGAGAGAGAGAGAGAGAGAGAGATTGTGCCCACCTTTTTGTGTTCTGAAGCCTTTTCAATCGTTGTGAAAACCCCAGAAGATTCAACAATAAAGTCTGCCCCATATTCGCCCCACGGGATCTCTGCAGGGTTCCTGGTAGAGTCCAGTAGCGCATTTAAGTTTCATAATAAAAAAGAATTAAATACATAAACATTTGACTAGCAAGAAATTCGTATAGAACAACTATTTATAATTTTGTGAATTAAACAGCTATACTACCTGTTACTAGTAACCTTGATCTTTCCATTTATTTCTAAAGTGGTTGCATCCAATACTTTGATGGATCCAGTGTATACACCATGAGTAGAATCATATTTAAACAAGTATGCTGTTAGGACCCTGCAAAGAACGTATATAATATATGTGTATATGTATAATTGGATGATATAGAGAATGTGAAATCTGGAATCCAGGACCCTTTTATTGAATAGCAAACATTATGTAATATAGGTGATATTTGAGAGATCACCTGTTCTCCTCACACATACTTTCAATCTTATTTCTGGATATTCAATACTCATTACAAAGCTATATTTATAGCTCAACTAAGCATCAAACAGCATGATCAACACCAAAGAAACAGGCCGGTGCCAGCTCAAAAGCAAAGCATCTACAACTAACACACCAACTCCACTATCATTTTGTTCTACTACTTTTTCTTAAAACAAACTCACTTACAAACTTTAAGCAAACAAACTATAATCAAAGTTTTTAGCCCATTAGTTTAGATTAAAGTCCAACATTCTGAATATTCCCCTCAAGTGCCTGATTCACCAATTAATAATTATTCCCCGAATAATTCTTCATTTCCAGATTTAAAAATTAATTATTGTTTCTTACGTCTAACGTAAGTAAAATTAGTCGGGGGCCTAACATTACCCGCCACCCAAACTCGAACCTTGTCCTCAAGGTTGAATTGAGGAAATTGTGCTGAGATGACTTCAAATTGTTCCCAAGAATCTTCAAAAGCTGGCAATCCCTTCCATCGAATAAGAACTTCTGTACCTGCTTGTCCGTCCTGAGCAGATGAACGAACACTACGTACTTCTAATGGTTCTACCAGTAACTCTAAATCATGAGAGAGGTTACCAGGAATAGTTGGAAAAGATGAGTGTTTGCCGACTGCTTTCTTCAGCTGGGAGATGTGAAAAACATCGTGAATCTTGGACGTTGAAGGTAACTTGAGTCGGTAAGCCACCTGACCAATTTGCTGAAGTATCTCAAAAGGACCATAAAATCTGGGCGCCAACTTTTCATTGGGTTTGCGAGCAAGGGACTGTTGCCGATAAGGTTGCAACTTGACATAAACAAGGTCCCTGAGTGCAAAAAGAGACATCACGACATTTAGAATCTGTAACTTGCTTCATTTTTTGCTGAGAGCGAAGCAAGTGAGCCTTCAATTCTGCTAATATTGCATCACGTTAGCGCAATTGTTTGTCGACTTCCATATTCGCAGCAGAGCCTAACTCATACGGAACCAAAGGAGGAGGGTCACGACCATAAAGGGCTTTAAACGGTGACATACCAGCAGATGTGTGGAAAGAAGTGTTGTAGCTATACTCAGCCCATGGTAACCATGTCCACCAGCGAGAGGGTTTATCCATAGAAAAACAACGCAAATATGTCTCTAAACCCTTATTTACAATTTCAGATTGACCATCCGTTTGTGGATGGTAAGCAGAACTACGACGCAGTTCCGATCCTTGCAAAGTAAACAACTCACGCCAGAAAAGGCTCATGAAAATTTTATCTCTATCTGAAATAATGCTACGAGGCACGCCATGTAAACGGACTATTTCACGAACAAATATAGTGGCTACTGAAGGTGCTGAAAAGGGGTGCTTTAGCGGAATGAAATGAGAATATTTTGTTAATCGATCCACCACCACTAATATAGGACCCTGCAAAGAACGTATATAATATATGTGTATATGTATAATTGGATGATATAGAGAATGTGAAATCTGGAATCCAGGACCCTTTTATTGAATAGCAAACATTATGTAATATAGGTGATATTTGAGAGATCACCTGCTCTCCTCACACATACTTTCAATCTTATTTCTGGATATTCAACACTCATTACAAAGCTATATTTATAGCTCAACTAAGCATCAAACAGCATGATCAACACCAAAGAAACAGGCTGGTGCCAGCTCAAAAGCAAAGCATCTACAACTAACACACCAACTCCACTATCATTTTGTTTTACTACTTTTTCTTAAACAAACTCAAGACAACTCACACTTACAAACTTTAAGCAAACAAACTATAATCAAAGTCTTTAGCCCATTAGTTTAGATTAAAGTCCAACATTCTGAATATTCCCCTCAAGTGCCTGATTCACCAATTATTCCCAGAATAATTCTTCATTTCCAGATTTAAAAATTAATTATTGTTTCTTACGTCTAACGTAAGTAAAATTAGTCGGGGGCCTAACATATGCCTGTTTCGTAAATAATAAAATTCATATGTGCTCTTTAGGAAAATGCTAATTGCAATCATCTTCAAAGTACATAAGTTTGACAATAACAGAAAAGTTAGCATAATGTAAAATTTAATTGGGAGGGGAAGAGAGTGATAGCTAGATTAATATTCAGAATGATCACAACTAGAACATCCTTATGACCAATGCCATTGTGGGTAAAAGAGTAGGCCAGTAGGGTAATCTTATAGTAAAAAAAAAATCTAAATTCATGAATTTTCCCACAAAAACGTCCCAGCGTTATTGTGCAGAAAAATAACATTAGTAATTGATATCAGCTAGTGATCATTGTTTACCATGTACTTGGCGTTCACAAATGGATCATTGACTGCTACGACATCAATATCATCTCTAAAAGTTGCTACTCTTAACACAAGCCTTCCAATTCTTCCAAAACCTGTACCATGTGACCATGCGAGTACTTGAAATATAGTTTTATGTTTTGATATCTTTTCGGCGCGTAACCTATGTTACTTGGACTTAGGTACAGAGTGTTCGAGTGTCGGGCACGACACATATCTAAGTGTCGCACTCAGTATTTCTAAAAAATTGGGAACACGAGGACTAGGCGTATCTGTGAAAACAGGTGAGGGGAGATGACATAATTTATTAATAAACAAGTAAAAATAGATATAATTCTGTACCAAAGTTTAATAATCAACCCAAATTAAACAAGATTTTTCAAAAGAACTTTGCATAATAGGCGTCTTCTTTCCCTCTCCTTTTTTTCACAATTCTCATCTCTTTTCTTCTCTCAAATTTTTTATTTTGCATTCTATGTTCACCTCAGATTTGGTCTTTCAGTTAGTACATGCCAAAGTGTCCACATTTTGGTCAAATGATCCGACACGGAATGTAGTGTCTGACACCGGATCCAAAAAATTTCTTGTTAAATTAGAAATAACAACATTGAAGAAACAAACATAAAACACAACACAGCAAACAACTTCACATACCATTGATTCTGATTCTTGTCTTCCCGCCAGTTTTCGACTCTAAGAAAGAAAGTCAAGTAGAACTAGAATTTTTAAACCCTCAAATTTCCAGCCATGCTTAGGTGTCAAACTAATTTTCTTACTCTGAATGGTAGGAGGCAGTTCAGTGGCCGTAGCTTGGATTGGTTGGATCGTCCGAGAACTAGATTCTGCAACAATTACAGGGTAGAGAAAAACAGTATCAATTACATTACATCTCTTACACTTAATATGGTAACTAGTACTCCCTCAGTCCCGATGAATTCTTTACCTTTCAAAATAAGGTTTCTAGCACGCATTTTAAGGTGCATTTAAGGGTAGTTCCATAACTTATTTTTAAAATTTTCTTTTTTCGTATAAAAATATATTTTTATACAAAAAAAGAAAATTTTAAAAGTAAGTTATGGAGCTATCATTAAAATACACCTTAAAATGTGTGCCAAAAAGTGTAAAAAGAAAGGTAAAGAATTGGTTGGGACGGAGGGAGTAGTTTAGGATTCTACGAATCTCTTAACTGTAAGGATGGATGATAAATTCCCAGGAACGGAATCACCAAATATGCCTGATTGAGACTTTAACGAACTGCGACAGAAGCTAACCGAAGACACCTGAACAAACAAATAACAATCTGCTTACATTATCGAAATTAGAAGGAACATTCGTTAAAAACATTCGACGAAAAAATAATTATGATGGTCATGACATTATGATAAAACCATGTCTGCACCACGCAAATATTCCAACATGGTTCTTATTAATAAACAGAGAGCTGAAAAACAACAGCCAGAAGACTGCACAATCATGCCTTCAAAATAACACCGATACATGTTACGGTCTTGCTGATACACTTTAACAGAAAGCTCCAGCATTTTGTGTCTAATCTTATAAAGGATAACAACAAAGGTCAACTCAACAGCAAAAACGACCTCTATATTTCTGATTTCTATGTTCGACAAACTAGTTATTATAGAGCAAAAACTGCAGCATAGGCTTCACAAAGGTCAACTCAACAGCAAAAATTCCAGCATTTTGTGTCTAATCTTATAAAGGATAACAACAAAGGTCAACTCAACAGCAAAAATGACCTCTATATTTCTGATTTCTATGTTCGACAAACTAGTAAAAATATTTCTCTAGCAATTATGACCTGTCATCCAAATTTCACCAGAAACTACTAAAGATTGACCAACTGTCTGGGTTCGTGACCAGAGCTACAAATCAAAGATATAGATCTTTTAAATTGCATAAATCTAAAAAGAACCCATCTCATCCTAGTTTTTAAATTGCTTCATCAGCTTCGGATGGAAGGAAATTATAGGTCTGTAGATAGATACAAATGACTGAGCTCCTGAACTCTTGCATGATTTGATACAACATCATTGCATGTAAAATCTTTAAAATTCACCAAGGGAAAACCAATGGTACAAGAATACCATACTAGCCATGAAGTATAGACTATTTTCGCCCATTTACATAATCTCATAACAGAATACTGGGTAATAATTTAGTCAGCGGGGATGTGTGAGTGAGTGAGTGTGTGTGTGTGTGTGTGTGTGTGTGTGAGAGAGAGAGAGAGAGAGAGAGAGTAATGAATAATACACACACACAAGGGACGTCTTTTAGACTAAACTGCTCCACCTTATTCAGTATCGTATTATATGAAAGTAATGAATGAAAAAAAAAACACTTGCTAATCAGGTCAAGTATGAGATTGAGATCTTAAGCTCTGTGATTAGGACAAAATTAAGACAAAATTAAGAGAATGGTCCTATCTCTTAACTCTTATGGGAATGCTAGTCTATTAATTAAGTCCACAACTCATGTATTAATAATTAATACTTTCACATTTGGGTGACTTGATGCCAAAACAAAAGTTTTATTTTATCTTTCCCTTTACGTAATCAACGGCAATAATCCATTACTTTCGGCTTTGCTGCTGCTTAATTAATGGAATGGTTGCTTTCTTTCAGATCTGTTTATGGTTAGCTTCACTTTTTCATTTTTTTTATCCAAATGAACCACAAGGGCGGTACAAAATACAAAGGAGAGGGAAGAATCGAATCTGTGAACTATTAGCTTCACTAATTTCATGCCCCATCATATTTTATATGCCCCATATATAGTTGCCATTAAATTTTTGCAACAAAAAGTTGCTAATATGTGACAATTTACCACACTCATGCCAACCACAAAGCGCACTGACTAGTATAAAGAGCAGATAAATCTGATGCGGTTCGTTACAAATTAAAAAATGCATACATTATCGAAATTAGAAGGCACATTCGTTAAAAACATTCGATGAAAAAGAATTATGATGGTCATGACATTATGATAAACCCATTTCTGCACCATGCAAATATTCCAACAAGGTTCTTACTAAGAAACAGAGAGCTGAAAAACAACAGCCAGAAGACTGCACAATCATGCGATCAAAATAACAGCGATATATGTTACTGTCTTGCTGATACACTTTAGCAGAAAGCTCCAGCATTTTGTGTCTAATCTTATAAAGGATAACAAAGGTCAACTCAACAGCAAAAATTACCTCTATATTTCTGATTTCTATGTTCGGCAAACTAGTTATTATAGCGCAAAAACTGCAGCATAGGCTTCACATCAAATTTAGTGGGTCGCTGCTCTACCAATGTCATGTGTTCGATCACGTCCAGCACTCAGTTGCTGAAAGAAAGATACCAAAATATTGTCACAAGCACTCACATCAAAGAGAGATAGAACTTAAAAGAGTAAACGAATTGGAAAGTTAGATGATAGTGACTGTACCTGTAGCCCTACTCATTGTCATACCACAGATACAAGCTTCATGAAGGATGCACTCAACCCCATCCCAGCTTCTGCGTAAAAAATACTTGACCACAGAGATAGTGAAAACAACACATTGTAAAGGAATTACTCTAGCAATTTATGACTAGTTATCCAAATTTACCAGAAGATTGACCAACTGTCTAGGTTTGTGACCAGACTACATGTCAAAATATATAACTTTTAAATTGCATAAATTCAACCAGATCCCATCGGTTTCTAGTTTTTAAATTGCTTCATCAGCTTCAGATGGAAGGAAATTTTAGGTCTATAGATATATACAAATGACGGACCTCCTGAACTCCTGCATGGTTTGGTACAACATTATTACATGTAAAATCTTTAGAATCACCAGGGAAAAACAATGGTGCAAGGAAGACCATGTTGGCCGTAAAGTATAGCCTATTTTCGCCTATTTAATCTCAGAAGAGAATACTGGGTAATAATTTTCTCTTGAAGCTTTTCTATTAGATATTGAGGCTATCATGATAAAGATTATCAGAACTACCACAGTACCAAAACAAAAATTCGGAACATTAGTTGCCAGCATTAGCAGAGATCATAATACACATCAGTCTCCCAAATTACAGGGAATGTAGCAGAAGACAAGTTTATAAATATAAACATAAAAATGATCTAATAATTTAGAACCGACTCAGGGAAACGAGTGGTTCATGCCCGACAAAGGAAGGCCATTGTCAGATCCCATCGCCTCGGAATGGGGAGCAGAGTCTGCAATTACCTCTAGAATGCATGAACGTCAGGAGCATAGCAATAATTTAGAACATCTAAAAATCACATTTGTATATGTATTCAATTGAGGAAGTATAACAGTTTGCGTACTCATCGAAATGTGTAATATTATGTACCTTGTGAATGCATCTCCTTAGGAGCCACAAACAAAAATGTTGTCTATAAGTACACATGCTTTTATAAGTCTTATATTGAATACATATACAGATAAGGATATTGTAAGCAATACAGTTAGAAACAAAGGAATTTGCAAGGATTAATAATTAGAATGCATCAAAACGAAGACAGTGCTTTATCAATATTTAGTTCTTGCAAATACAATCTAACAGGATAGTGTATGTTGCAGTATTGTTGCCTTGATCTTACATCTTATTCAAAAAAAAAGTGTACTTTATGTATTTACGCGGCTGACATAGTCCATGTAAGAAAATGCTGAACCTTTGCAATATCTCTGTGACGATCAATACTTATGTCTAATTTTCTCTTTTATTGTAATATGCATCCATTAGAATGTTTGACGTATAGCAATTGGGCTAGTAGTTGATGAAAATTCATACAGAAACATTCAAGTAAATATCATAACAGGAAACAGAGGTTTAACCGAAACTAAAGAAGAGATTATCAAGCTTATCAGAGCCCGGATTGGAATTATACCAGGTAACTATGTCAAGTATTTCTTACGCAAAGCAAGAAGAGCAGGATCTTGTTCTTTTGATTCAAGTAAGGTCAGTAACAAGGATGTGGTAGATGCATCTGCTGAGAATCCGCGAGCATACATCTCATCTATGAGTGTACTTGCTTCATTGTACTTCTTGTTGTGAAAACGGCCGCGGATAAGTGTGTTGTAGGTAGCATCGTCAGGCAAGCAATTACTATCTCTAATTTGCGCAAATAGTTCATTGGCTTCGTCGAGTAACCCTTCACGACAAAATGCTCCGATCATGACTGTATATGTCCTGATATTAGGTTGCAAACCTTTCGACGGTAGGCTATCGAAAAGACTTCTTGCCTTTTCTAGATGTCCATCTTTGCTCAATCCGTCAATTAGAATAGTGTAAGTATGTATCTCTGGAAGCATACCAGCACATTCCATTGTGTGAAAGAACGAGAGTGCTTCACCAACAAGATGGTTCTCGCATAGACCATGCAATATAATACGACATGTCACAATATCTAGTTTAACACCTTCGTTTAGCATCCTCTCCTGAAGAAACTTTCGTGCTTCAACAACTCTACCGGTCTGAAAAAAACCTTGCAAAATAGTATTGAAAGTTTCAATTGTTGGTGCCAAACCTTCAAGGGACATCTGTTTAAGTAGATCAATTGCTCTGTCTACTTCCACCTTTTTACAATAGCCATTTATCAAAATGTTGTAGGTAAGAGGATTGGGCAATACACCCTTTCCCTTCATGGTTTTGAGCACCTCTAATGCTTTATCAACTTCTCCACACAAGCAATATCCATCCATCAGTGAACTATATGTGACTACATTGGGATATTGGCCTCTTTGGATCATTAATTCCATCACAGATGCTGCAACTTTAACCATTCCTTCTTTTCCACATGCATCAATCAATATACTAAAAGTATGCGCATCTGGAAAGATATTCCTAGTATTCATCTCTCCTAGCAATCGAATAGTATCTTCCCATCGACTTAAAATGCAGAGACCTTGAATTAATGAAGTATAGGTTACAACATCGGGTGAAATGCCTTTGTGGCTCATTTCAAAAAGAAGATTCATAGCATGGTCGACATGTCCGTCTTTGCACAAACTATTAATAATAGTGTTGTAAGTCACTGTACTGGGTATACAACCTTTTTTCTCCATATCTTTAAACAACTGAACAGCCATGGAAGTATTTGAAGTTTTGCAGAGACCATCAATGATAATGTTATAGGAAATTACATCGGGCCTAACCTCATTGAATTTAAGAAGCTTCTTAAACAAGTGTTCAGCCTCAACAGGCCTGTCTTGAGATAGAAGTCCCTTGATCAGAGTGTTGTAGGTCACAACATCCGGAACAAAACCACGCTTAATGATTCCGCCCAACAACGAAAAGGCATAATCAAGTGTATTCAAGTGACAACAACAGTTGATGACAGTATTAAAAGTAAAGATATCAATTGGAATGGTGAAAGCGCACATATCTCTAAACAGAGAAATGGCAACCGAGTAGTCCTTCATTCGAACAAGACCCGCTAAGAGTTGATTGAATTGCAAAACAGGAAGCAGAGGTTTCATTTTGAGCATTTTATCGAACACCTTAAGAGCATCGTCGAGCTTATCGAAACCAACCTTTGATTTCTCATAAAGTAATTGTTTCAGGTCAGCATTAGGGTCTGATAAAGAAGGAATAAAGGGTTTCTTGGGATCATCAGGGTTAGTGTGAAGAGAATGTGAATGAAGAAATGGTGTAAGAAAAATACCTGGTGGTGATGATGTTGTAGCTTTGTGTATAGGTCTTACAGATTTGAAGCATCGAATGTTTGATCTCAAACCACTCAAATTAAACCTCATCATGTTCATCTTGTTGTCTTTTTCAATCGATTTACGAGATGGCGAGGGTTCGAAATGTGGGTGTGAGCTCAATTATTAAACAGAATTACAATCTGGTGTGGCAGAGTACTTGTTTACTAGGGTATTAGGTAACTTAAACTATCTAGTGTCCTGGCAGCTCTAACCACCCTCCTAAATATGTGCTAAAATATTTAACTTATTCAAAGTATATTTTCATTAATTTACGCTAAACAATCTAGTATAACTAAAATGTACTAGTTTATAACCATGCAACGCACGATTATTTTTTAATATTTATAATTATATTAATATATAATTTTTTACTATTTGTATATTATTAGTTTACTTGATAAATTGTTGTTAAAATTTGATGTAAATTAGATTTTAAACGTTCGGTTTACTATTTGTGTTCTATTTTAAAATCTAAATTTTTATTTTTATTAACCACGTACGTAAAATTAACAAAATAATTTTAATTTAGAAATGGTTTAATAATTATTTTTCAATTAAAACTACACAAAAACAAAAGAGAGAAGAATTTGATGAATTTTTAGATTGAAAATTTTATTTGATTTAGAATACTTATATTTGATTTATATTATTAAAATACCCTTTTTAGTGTTTGATTATAATTATACTAATAACCAAATATATTTTTAATATTAGATTCAACGGTTCTCATCTATCTATTTTAATATCTAACAATCCTTATTATTTTGGTATATAATAAAATTTGAATATGACTTACGTATTTATTAAACTGGTGTCCTTATTATATCCTTATATAAAACTAGTTGATAAAGCCGCGCTTCGCGGCGGCGTTACAATATTTTTTAAAAAATTCAATACATTTACGTTATATTATAATATTAATATTAAATTTTTATAATTAAATAATCTTCTCAAATGAATCAATTTCTTATTAAATACGATTCTTTCGATTGAGCCGCTCTCTCGTTAAAACGGAAATCCCAAGTTCTTAACATATATTATAAAGACTTATATAATATTTTTTATCTATAAAATCAAACCGTAAAAATAAAAAAAAATTATGACTTCAATATCAAATTCTTAAAGCTAATACAATATTTTCTAGCGAGCCGTCTTCCCGTTCAATACGTTTCGAGCTGCTCTTATTTGAAACCGAAATTCTAACTTCACTATATAAAGAGGAAATTCCAATTTTTATATTCTTTAAACTTTCTAATATTTATGGAATTTTAAAAGATGAAAATACATCTTATATTTTCTGTATATTATAGATATTCTTGTATTTATTTACAGTTTTCGCATAGGAATGTCTTTCTGTTATGTTAACATATCAAAAAAAAAAGTTAAAATACTAAGACTTTTCGTTACGGGAATAATATTACATTTATGGATATATTTTTGTAATGCAAGTATAATTAAATTGTATAAAAAAGTTAAAATAAAAGATTTCTAGGAAAAAAGATGTATAGTTTTAAAAAAATCGTATAAGACGTCTCCACCGTCCTCGTATTCTACTTCCAATAAAACATTTTATTTTTTGTATTAATTATATATTTAAACATCTTTTATACGGCCTTATCTAATGAACCGTTTTCTTGTTAAACACAGTTATTACTATTGATTCGCTCTCTCGTTAAGACCAAAAACCTAACTTTTACACATATTACTTGTATGATAATGTTTATCCATAAAAATCAAATCCTAAAAATAAAATATAATTTATAACATCATATGATATTTTAATAGCTAGTACAATTTTTTATAGTGAGCCGTCTTCCCGTTAAACACGTTTCGAGCCGCTCTCGTTCGGGATCTAAATTCTAACTTCATTACATATTATTGATGATACTTATCTTACACAACAATTTTTTTCCTTGAAATCAAAACCTAAAAAATAGAGTGAATTCCAATTTATACTTTCTCTAGATTTTCTAAAATTTTTGGAGTTTTAGAAAATGAAAACACATTTTATTTTCTCTTTATTTTATAGATACTCATGTATTTATTTAGGATTGCTGCATGAGATTGTTCTTTTACTCATTGTTCTTTTATTATGTTAACACATCAATTCTTTTCTTTTTAAATACGGTGACTTTTTTCATGACAATAGTATTGGATTTATGAATAAATTTTCCTAATATAAATATAATTAACTTATATAAAAAATATATTTTAAGAAGATCGTACTTTCTATAAAATATTTAATTATATGTCTGCTCTATATATTCAAACACCCATTCTAGTTCTAGTAGAACTTTTATTTATATATTTTTTCTATAAATTCGAACTCTTATTCTCTATAAATTCGAACTCCTATTCTACTTCCAATAGAACTTTTAATCGTATGCCTTATAAATACTTATTATACTTCCAATATAACTTCTAATCATATGTCTTTCCTATAAATTCGAACTCTTCTCCTTTATAAATTGAACACCTATTAGTTCTAGTAGAACTTTTATTTATATATATTTTCTATAAATTTGAACTCTTATTCTCTATAAATTCGAACTCCTATTCTACTTCCAATAGAATTTTTAATCGTATGCTTTATAAATACTTATTATACTTCAATAAAACTTCTAATCATATGTCTTCTCTATAAATTCGAACTCTTCACCTTTATAAATTCGAACACCTATTCTACTTCTAATATGCTAATTGATATTTTTATATTTATTAGTGTTTAAAATTCTAGGAAATTAAAAAAATCGATTGAGACGATATTAGAGCGCCACCTAAACTCCCGTTATCCTCCTTTATATATATATATTGATTATAGAAAATTAATAAATAAACTCCTAAATTTACTATTTAAACTCCAATTGAGATATGACCAATTACCCATTATAAAATCAAAAGTCAATAAATTTCATCATAAAGAATTCATGGTTAATTTTTGTAATTGAAATGTATGAAAACAAAAATTGGAGTTTAAATAGTAATATGAGGAACTTATTTATTGATTCCCTTATTATATCCT
Organism: Saposhnikovia divaricata; assembly: GCA_036435485.1. Taxonomy (NCBI): domain Eukaryota; kingdom Viridiplantae; phylum Streptophyta; class Magnoliopsida; order Apiales; family Apiaceae; genus Saposhnikovia; species Saposhnikovia divaricata. The sequence goes on along the minus strand of CM071601.1, from coordinate 203,313,689 downwards.
TATACATTATAAGTGTAAAAAGAATCTTATCCAAAAATTTGGTAGTCGACATTACAATCATATGGAAACTGTTGGATCTAACATAAAAGAATATTCTATAATTTGATATATATATACTATACTATTATAAGCGAAACATGGGTGGTTAGTCGGTTGGTTAACACCATCCTAAAAGGATGGTAAATATCTTCTAAATAAATTAAATAATATGTTATTTAATAAAAAAAATATATTTAATTCATGTATTAAGAAAAACGAATCCCACGTAATTTTGGACCTACATGTCTCGTCTACCCATTTGCAAACTGCTGCAACAGAGTTTACATGGTTGCTTCCTAACAAAATTGTTCCAGCCTACTCGGGCACCATTATCTGATTGTGTTGAGGAAGATGTCATCAATACGCTTCTTTTTGCATTACGTGCTTCATAATTTTGGATGAACGAATTTGTAATAACTGTTTAAATTAATTTCAGATTTAGCAATAAGTGTTTTATGTTGTCCGGGTTTGATGTTATCAGATCATCGAATATGGATGCACGATGTATTATTATTGGGACTAGAAAACCGTTGGCTGGTGGTGTCTTGGATTCGCATCCTCAAGAGCTAATCAAAGATTCGAAGACCGTAAATGATGTGCCTTGGTGGTGTTATGGGTGCACAAGCTCTGAGTTCGTCCAAAAAATAAAATCGGAGCAGAACTGGAAAATCAACCAGGTATAAATACAATATGGTGAAATTCGCATTACATTATTTTATTCGTAGCTACTCCGATTATGTTTTATATAGATCTCTTTGCTTGATTTAGACATTTTTTTTTTGCCACGGGAAGTAAAAATTTATAACTCTTGCAAATCCTTACAAAGAACATAAGAAAAATCGGGGTGGACATTTCCCACTCTCTACTTACGTTCGGCTATTGAACAGCTATACCTCGTTAGATAATGAGCTACTCTGTTCGCGGAACGCTTAACGAAACGAAGCAAAACATTCTGGTTTTTTAGGTCCTCCATTAGTTGTCTACATTCATTCAAAACTCTCCCTAAGTACGAATAACTTACGAAGTGGCTGCGAATTAACTGGATAACTTGGAGACAATCAGATTCGATTATACCATTTGGAACATTGTTTTGTTTGAGCCATCTAAGGGCTTCTCTTATGCCTACACTCTCTGCTATTTCAGGAGATGTCTTGCCGAGGGAGCATTTGGACGTGGCTTGAACCAGGTGGCCTAAATGGTTGCGAACAACAATAGCATGACTGTATCGGTTTGGATTCTCAAATAGAGCTGCATCTACGTTTACCTTAACACTGTTTAACGAAGGAAGGCACCACTGCTCTAAACCATCTTCCGGAATTATGAAACTCAGGGAGGGGTCAAAATTCCTGTCTTGGGCAGCTTTCCATTGGTCATGGAAAGACAGCGCTGCATGAACTACTGCGAGGACATCGACACCTCGTTGTTTCCATACAATGTCGTTACGATTTTTCCACAAGAACCAGCAAACTGTTGCTCAAATGTAGATGTCATTACTGTTGGCCTGCTCGAAAGCCAACCGAAGCCACTCTGCAAAATTATGGTAGACTCCTGTAATTTGATTAACAGACGAAACCTGGTGACATTCCTTAGCGAATGAGCAGGTTACGAGAGTGTGGATGGTAGATTCCTCACAGAGATTACAGACAGGGCACTGAGTATTACTCAGCTGGATTCTTCTAACTTGCAGCATGTCTTTTGTGGGCAAAATGTTGGTCGAGGCACGCCACAGGAAGTTCTTGATTTTGTTTGGAATTTTCAGGTTCCACAGTTTTCTCCAAAAACCTGAATTATCTGCCCTATTAGATTGATCTTTGACTGCTTGAATGGTATTGTAACCACTTTTCACTGAATTATGGCCCATCTTCTCGTGCCGCCAATACCAGGTGTCTGTGTCATTTTCAGTAAGAGGAATAGAAAGGATCAACTCGGCATCCCTGCTCTCAAAACATCCAACACTAAGTCCACGTCCCAAGCTTTCTCCCCAATTTTGAAAAGCGAGGCAACCTTCTGATTTGATATGGCCTCGTTATCTGAGTGGACGAACGGGTTTTCGAATGATGGAAGCCATGGAGAATCTGTAATATCAACTTCTTTGCCATTGCCAATTCGACATGAGATACCTTGAATCATCAAATCTTGAGCTTCCAAAATGCTACGCCAGATGTAACTTGGGTTGGAGCCCAATTTAGCTTTTAAGAAGGAAGTAGAAGGATAGTATCGCACTTTAAAAATGCGACTGACCAACTTATCTGGATATGAGATTAACCTCCATGCTTGATTTCCTAGTAATGCTATATTGAAATCCCTGAGGTTTTTGAAGCCCATACCACCCTTACACTTGGCTGAAGTTAAGCGGTTCCAACACATCCAGTGAATGCTTTTATCTCTTGAACTGTCAGATCTCCACCAGAATTTAGACATTGCCATTTCCAACTCTTTGCAGACTTCAATGGGAAGAAGAAAAACGCTCATAGAGAAATTGGGTAAGGTCTGAGCAGCAGATTTTATTAGAATTTCTTTACCTCCCCTTGAAAGAGACTTCTTATCCCACCTTTGTAAACGAGCTTGGAGTCGGTCCTTGATAAAACCAAACACTGCTTATTTCTTCCTTGACAACATATTAGGAAGACCAAGATAGTGAGTATTCCCTCCAGCTTCCTTAATTTTTAGTTGCTGATAAAGATCCTGCTTTAGGTAAGAACTGGTATTACGACTGTAGAAAACTGAAGATTTCTCCATGTTGATTTGTTGGCCCGAGGCTCTCTCGAAAATATTCAGCAGCTGTAAGACCTGATTAGCACTTCCTTCGCTAGCTTTATAGAAGATATAGCAGTCATCTGCGAATAGCATGAGACAGATAGGAGGGGCACTACGAGCAACCTTTATACCTTGAATAAGATTTCGCTTTTCAAAATCATGAATGATGGAAGAAAGACCTTCTATGCAAATTAGAAACAAATAAGAGGATAGTGGATCCCCTTGACGAAGGCCACGAGAAGGGATAATATTTCCAAAACTTTTTCCTGCATGATTAATTTGATAGGTGACAGATGACATACAACCATAAATAACTGGGTTATCTTGCTCGAGAAACCCATTTTTTTGAGCACTGCCTCCATAAAATTCCGCTCCACTCGATCATATGATTTACTCATGTCGAGTTTGAGCGCCATCCAAGCTTGTTTACCAGAAGTTTTTCGCTTCATAAAATGCATCACCTCGTATGCAATCATGATATTATCTGTGATTGATCGACCTGGGATGAAAGCTCTCTGCCCGTTTGAAATAATCACGTCAATCATGGATTTCAGACGGTTGGCTAGAACTTTCAATATGATTTTATAAATCACATTACACAAAGAGACGGGTCTCAACTCGGTCATCAAAGACGGATTTTTCTTCTTGGGAATTAAGACTATATTGGTGCTTTGCAACTGTTGATCGATGTGCCCTGTTAGAAAAAAATTCTTGACGATATTTACTATGTCTCCTCCAACTATCTGCTAGTACTTTTGATAAAAACCCGGGCTCATTCCGTCCGGGCCCGGAGATTTATCAGGGTACATGTGGAATAAGGCTGCCTTGACTTCGTCTTCAGTAATGTCTTCATCTAAGTAATTGTTCTGCTCATCTGTGATTCTAGCTTTAACACATTCGATAGCATAGCTCCATTCGGTATTCAAAGCTTTGAATAAGTTGTCAAAGTAATCGATCATCACATTTTGAAGACTTGCCTCCCAATCTATCATTTGACCTTCGTTATTCTTTAGACACCTGATTCTGTTATTGCTTCTTCAATTTTTTGCAGCTGCGTGGAAGAACTTAGAGTTCTGATCACCTGCCTTTAACCAATGCTATTTAGATCTTTGACGCCAGAAGGATTCCTGCTGAGCGTACACTTCGGTTAGGCTTTTCTGATTTACTTTAATACATTCTATAGAATAGACATCTCGTCTCCCCTTCAGGGCTTTAATTCTCCTCTTATGCTCACGAATTCTGGTTTTGAAACTTCCAGTGATCTCTTTTCCCCATTCTGATAGAACACTTGCACAATCAGATATTTTCTCGTAAAAGGATCGACCTTAATGTCTGAACCACACATCCTCCACTAATTGCTTACACATGGGTTCCCGAAGCCAAGCGTTCTCGAAACGAAAATTCTTTGATTGAACGAAGTGTTGAACTTTATAAAAGTCAAGCAAAAGAGGCAGTGGTCCGAAGTAGAAACTTCTAAATTGGTAAGCGTTACATCTTTAAACATATTAAAAAAATCTGTTGTAACCAAAACTCGATCAAGACGGACTTTTATCCACTCCGAGGTCCCAGCTCCCCTCTCCCAAGTATACTGATAACCTTGAAGATCCAGGTCAATAAGATTGCAGTCTTCTAACACCTCAAGGAAGCCTTGAATAAGACTAGATGGGTAAGGTCTACCTCCCTTTTTATCCGCTTGAGAACAAACATTATTCAGATCTCCGATAAGGACCCAGGGATGAGTATTGCTCCTTGACAAATTACGAATAAGCTGCCAAGTTTTGTACCTTTTGCTTCTGTCAGGCTCTCCGTGAAGGAATTTACGGATGGGCGGAAGCGTGGTATAACAATTTAATCCATAAAAACCATATATCGCACATATAGAAAATCATGTAAAAATGAAATACGAGGGATTCGTAACCATACCTTGAAATCGAAGCTTTACAAAAATGGTGTTTTAGCAGTTGCTCCTCAGAGTGTGAAGCACTCTACCGGTATCCACCAAGATTAATTCTTCGACGAAGCTTTTATAAAACCGAGCTTTTATAAAAATGGAACTTCTTCTTTTGAGAGAGAGAGAGAGAGAGAGAGAAAGGAAGAAGATGAAGGCTACTAGGTTTTTCACAAAAACCAAAAGTGTGTCATACTCTTCTCATCTCATTCTATTTATAGGGCACAAGTAGGTTTTTAACATAATTAATATATCATTATATATTAATATATAAATCCTACACTTTACCTTATAAAATGTTAAATAATAATTAAAACAATTTTAATCATTATTAAAACAACTTGCTCTCTCAAAATACCTTCATCAATAAATTAATCTTTTTATGGTGTGACCCTGTAGGTTCAATATTAAGCCGGTAGTAGAAATAAATAATAATAAACCTTTTATTTATTATTTATATGAATTCTAAAATTCATTAAATATAATTAACTGATTAATTATATTTATTCTACATCGTGAGTGATGCTTCTCAACATATCGCGACTATCCGGATAATATGAATTCACTGCTTAGAATACCAAGAACCTGTCAGTGACTAGTTACCGTACAATAAATTCCTTCTACCCTACAATATCCCGATTAAATACAAGGCATGGATCTCGTGTCAGGCCTATCAAATTTAATCATATGATTTCTTATTCATAACGCAAAGTTCATATTAATGCAAATTAGAAACTCCTTTCTAATTTCATACACTCTGGCCAGAGATTCCAGAACTCGCATACTAAGAATAACATAGGATATTCACTTCCTTACTGGAAGGGGTAGATTCTTTATTGATCGTTAACTATCTCCATACATAAATCCCTGTACCCAGAATAGACCTAATGTATGTCCTTGAGACTAAGGACTAAACCAAAGCACAGTTCATTATATATAAGATAACTTTAACGATCTCAAGTCTAAGGACACTTGTACAACTATCACTCAGTGAATAACTATTGACACGTGAGTAAACTCCATTAGTTGTCCAACTTATCGAGTCATGTTCAGTGAACTTATTCCTTAATAAGCACCTACATACTAGCTATAGTGTCACCACACAAATGCCTATGAGAACAGACATCCTCCTGACGGGAGCAAGCATAATATGTACCGATCTTTGCGGATTCACTAACTTCCGATTAGTTATCCTATGATCAGGAACTGTTTAAGTCTAGAGTTATCATCTTCTAGATCTCACTATTATAATCTCATTATAATTATAGAAGCTTTACTCTAAACTATGGAACATCTTATTTAAAACACTTTAAACAGATAATGCCCGTAATAAAATCAAAACAAGTCTTTTATTATTATTAATGAAATCAAACAAGAATACATGAAAGTTCTTCCTAACTCATCATACATGATTGGATTTAGGACAAACACTTTCAATCTCCCACTTGAACTAAAGCCAATCACCCTGGTATCTAATACCCATCTTCTCTTTATGACGATCAAAGTGAATCTGAGACAATGACTTTGTGAGTGGGTCTGCTATGTTGTTATGTGTGTCAACTCTCTCAACCTTGACATCTCCCCTTTCAATGATCTCCCTAATCAAATGAAAGCGCCGCAAAACATGTTTGGAATTTTTATGAGACCTAGGTTCCTTGGCTTGAGCTATTGCCGCGTTGTTATCACAATACAACATAATAGGATCCTCAATGCTAGGAACAACTCCCAACTCAGAAACAAATTTCCTCATCCAAACGGCTTCTTTTGCAGCCTCACTTGCAGCTATATACTCTGCTTCAGCTGTGGAGTCAGCCGTTGTAGACTGTTTGGAACTCTTCCAACTAATCGCACCACCATTCAGAGTAAACACATACCCTGACATGGATTTGCTATCACTTTCTGATTGAAAACTAGAGTCAGTATAACCCTCTATTTTCAATTCAGATCCACCAAAAACAAGAAAAATATCCTTAGTCCTTCGCAAGTACTTAAGGATGTTCTTCACTGCTTTCCAGTGGTCTTCACCTGGATCGGACTGATATCTACTCGTTACACTAATTGAATAAGCAACATCAGGCCTAGTACATAACATCGCGTACATAATAGATCCTATTGCTGAAGCATAAGGAATCTTACTCATACGCTCTCTTTCCTCAGGTGTCTTAGGAGACATCTTCTCGGAAAGAGATACTCCATGGCTCATCGGTATGAGACCTCTCTTGGAGTTTTCCATGCTAAACCTTTTAAGCACTTTCTCGATGTATGTACTCTGGGTAAGACCTATCATTCTTCTAGATCTATCTCTATAGATCTTCATACCGAGAATGTAGGACGCTTCTCCCAAGTCCTTCATAGTGAAGTTCTTCGATAGCCAAATTTTGACTGATTGCAGCATCGGTACATCATTTCCTATAAGAAGTATGTCATCCACATACAATACAAGAAAAGTTACCGCGCTCCCACTAACCTTCTTGTAGACACATGGTTCATCCATGTTCTTGATAAAACCAAACTCTTTGATTGTCTCATCAAAACGGATGTTCCATCTACGAGAAGCTTGCTTTAATCCATATATGGTCCTTAGCAGCTTACATACTAGGTGTTCATTCCCTTTGGAAACAAACCCCTCTGGCTGTGTCATATACACTTCCTCTTCAAGTTTCCCATTGAGGAAGGCCGTTTTCACGTCCATTTGCCAGATCTCATAGTCGTAGTAAGCAGCAATCGCAAGCAAAATCCGAATTGATTTTAACAGGGCTACAGGCGAAAAAGTTTCATCAAAGTCAATGCCTTGCTTTTGTCTGAATCCTTTTGCCACAAGCCTGGCCTTATAGGTCTCCACCAGGCCATCTGCTCCAATCTTTCTTTTGTATACCCATTTGCACCCAATAGGATTCACATCCTTTGGTGCTTCAACCAAAGTCCATACTTGGTTGGTATACATAGAATCCATTTCGGATTTCATGGCACTCTGCCATTTCTCTGAGTCAACACTACTCATAGCCTCATTATAGGTCACAGGGTCGTCATCATCAACGATTGATAACTCATTGTCATTCTCAATGACAAGGCCATAATACCTCTCAGGTTGGCGAGACACTCTTTCTGACCTACGAATGGGCTGTACCACAGAAGGTTGTTCAGTCTGAACAGGTGTTTCCTCTTGAACCGTAGTAGTTTGTGCTTCTTGAACTTCATTAAGTTCTATTTTGCTCCCACTGTTTCCTTCTAGGATAAACTGTTTTTCCAAGAAGGTAGCATGTCTGGAGACAAATACACTATGATTGGTGTAGAAGTAATACCCTAAAGTTTCTTTAGGATATCCCACAAAACTACATTTCACGGATCGAGATTCCAGCTTATCAGGGTCAACTTTCTTGACATAAGCCGGACATCCCCAAATCTTAACGTGTTTAAGACTCGGTTTCCTTTCTTTCCATATCTCATATGGAGTTTGAGGAACAGATTTGGAAGGCACCTTATTCAGTAAATATGCTGAGGTTTCCAATGCATAACCCCAAAGGAATACTGGAAGATTTGCGTAGCTCATCATGGACCGAACCATGTCTAACAAAGTTCGATTTCTCCTTTCAGATACTCCATTCAACTGTGGAGTATATGGAGGAGTCCACTGAGAGACTATACCATTTTCTTTGAGATAATCTAGAAACTCTCCATTTAAATATTCACCACCTCGATCTGATCGAAGGGTTATAATACTATGTTTGGTTTGTTTCTCCACTTCATTCTTATATTCTTTGAACTTTTCAAAGGCTTCAGATTTGTGTTTCATTAAATACACATATCCGAATCTAGATCGATCATCTATGAAAGTAATGAAGTACGAAAATCCGCCCATGGCTTGCGTAGACATCGGTCCACATACATCTGTGTGTACCGGTCCTAGCAATTCTGCAGCCCTCTCTCCATGTCCACTAAATGGAGATTTGGTCATTTTACCCAATAGACAAGACTCGCATGTAGGATATGATTCAAAATCAAAGGGGTCAAGTAACCCTTCCTTATGCAATGTCCGCAGTCTATTTTCACTAATATGACCAAGTCTGCAGTGCCACAAATAGGTGAGATTTTCATCATCTCTTTTCCTTTTATTAGTATGTTCAATTTGTAGTAAATCATGCTCTATGTCACACACATATAGACCATTATTTAAAATACCACTACCATAAAGAACATTATCTCTAAGAATTGAACATTCATTATTCTTAATAACAAACGAAAATCCATCCAAGTCTAACATGGGAATAGAAATAATATTCCTCACAATCGAGGGAACAAAATAACAATTATTTAAAACAATAGTCTTGCCCGTAGGCATATGTAAATCAAACGATCCTACAGATTCAGCAGCAACTCTTGCTCCATTTCCCATCCGTAGAATCACCTCCTCTTCCTCGAGAGTCCTACTTCTCCTTAGTCCCTGCAACGAATTGCAAATGTGAGAACCACAGGCGGTATCTAATACCCAAGTAGAATTTTGATTTATTGACATATTCACTTCAATCATGAACATACCTGAACCAGAAGCGACAGTCTCACTATCTTTCTTCTTTTTCATTTCTGCAAGGTAAACCTTGCAGTTCCTCTTCCAGTGCCCCACCTTGTTACAGTGAAAGCAAACAGCTTTGCTCTTGGGGTCTTCAGCTTTTGGTGGAACCGGCTTTTTCTCACCAACTTTCTTCTTCTTGGAAGGGTTCTTCTTCCTTTTCTTAGGATTGGAACCCTCACCAATTAGAAGAACAGAACTCTTCTTAGAGGGAAAATTCGATTCCGCAGTCTTCAACATGTTGTGGAGTTCAGCCAGGCTGACGTCCAACTTATTCATGTGAAAGTTCACAACAAACTGCGAAAATGAACCCGGAAGTGATTGCAAGACCAAGTCTTGAGTCAGTTCCCTATCCATGACAAAACCAAGTTGCCCAAGACGTTCAATCAAATTGATCATCTTAAGTACATGGTCATTCACGGATGATCCCTCAGACATCCTACAACGGAACAGCTCCTTCGATATCTCATATCGAGCTGTCCTCCCTGCCACATCATACAACTCTTGCAGATGCTCTAGGATAGTGTGAGCATCCATAAGCTCATGTTGCTTCTGTAGCTCATCGTTCATGGAAGCTAGCATGATACATTGAGCAACATTAGCATCATCTATCCACTTACGATACACAACATGTTCATCATTATGTGCATCGTCAGCAGGTTCAGCAGGCTTAGGTGAGTCAAGCACATATTCCAGCTTCTCAACTATGAGAACAATTCTCAAGTTTCGAAGCCAGTTAGCAAAATTCGGACCAGTCAATTTGTGAGCATCTAGTATGCTCCGGAGTGATAGTGCACCAGACATAGTGTATATAGTAAATCTGTAAATGATAAACACATAACAACACTTAGCAAATATTCATTTTCATTTTAAAAACACTATATGAATCGGGTCTTTATTCATAAGTGACTCCCACTAGTTTATATAATTTATTCAACCCCCTAAGTGAAAAATTAAGCATTCATAATGCTAGTGGGAATAGGGATCCTATATTCCATCACACAACCTCGGCTGTGGCACGAAACGCCATGTGATGTTCAATAGGCAGACAACTCTTGTCAATTACATCTCATGTTATTCCCTAATAAAACTTTAGCCTCTTGAATAATTGAGTCACGGCTGTGGCACGACAAACTCAATATTCTAAGTCAAGTCTAACCCAACATTCCGTACAACTGAATCAGTCTCCAATGGCCCACGGCTGTAGCACGTAACGACCATTAGATTCTAATTCATTGTACACATCTCTATGTAATAGACAAGTATTTCTTATTTCGAAATCAGAGCCCTCGGCTGTAGCACGAAACGACAATGATTCAAAAATGAGAACTACTTTCTACCATGTTGGAAGGCTATGACCGACACAAGCCCGTTGTGTCATTGGCCAATTACTACTTGATATTATTTAATTTTAGAGGGATTATATTATGTTACAATCATAATCTTATTATAAAGAGATTCTTCCTTTTAAATTAAATATTTCAAATCAATAATCGATAATTGGATGATTCCCAGATCGGGGGGAGCATTGTCAAGAGGCGTCACTTAATACCCCTTTCTTACAGATCGAAATCCGTTTTTGACAGAATTATCCATTCTCTCAATATTGAAAATTCATATTTAATTACGTGTTTCACAAACACAAGAATCTCATGATTGTATTCATAATATTATTATTAAGGCAAGAAACGATTCCTATTCTAGATTTTCTAGAGCACGCCTTATTTTGATTTAAGTTCACCTAAATCTATCATCGCATGGTAAACATAGGCATATATCACATATATAAAAATAAATCAATAAGTAAGCATGCAAGCAATATCATGTCACACATTGATATATTGATGTATGGATTTATTATAGCATTTAAAAAGCAATTAAAACAATTAAAACATGCTTTAAAACACTTCCGGGAATATAAACAGTTCAAAACTTTTATATAAAAAATATTTGACCACTCCATTAGATCCGTCTCGGAAAAACGAATCCAACGATATATTGCACGCCCAAAACGGAGTTACGAAACTCCCAAAAAATCAAATTTAATGTGGACAGAAAGACTGTAACGCATGACTTGGATGCGTTACAACAATTTAAAGTCATTTAATTGTGTAACGCATGTTGTAAATGCGCGACAGACCTGTCACGCATTCCCGGTATGCGCGACCCCCTTCACCGCGGTTGTCCTACACGCGCGCGAGACAGCAACGGATCAGTTTTTTTTTTTTTTTTTTTTTTTTTGTGTGCTTGCCGACCGTTTTCTTATCTAGGTGAATTTTGTAACCCCCTTTCATTCATTACCTTAACTCCCCTTTTACTCATAATAACTATTATTATTAATAATTAATAATTAATTAATTAATTAAAAATTACAGGGATATGATTTCTCAAATCAGGCAGTAGCAAAAAATTACCAGGTAGTTATGGGGTCCTTGTGCAATTTTAATTTCATAATATTCACATGCATGATTATTTTATGAATTTTAATTAAAACAATTTTTAAAAAATTCATAACAAATAATCTATACATCACAAAATTATGGAAAAAATATCTAGATGATCCACAACACTTGTAGAACCCAGATCAGTGGTCAAAATCTCATGACAATATTATTTTGAATTAATTCATAATTAAATCTAAATAAACTTGCAAAAATCATAATAAATCCATACATGCATAAAAAAAATCTGAATTTTTTTTACATGAATCCCTATATGCAGAACCTGGCTCTGATGCCATTGAAGGAATTTACGGATGGGCGGAAGCGTGGTATAACAATTTAATCCATAAAAACCATATATCGCACATATAGAAAATCATGTAAAAATGAAATACGAGGGATTCGTAACCATACCTTGAAATCGAAGCTTTACAAAAATGGTGTTTTAGCAGTTGCTCCTCAGAGTGTGAAGCACTCTACCGGTATCCACCAAGATTAATTCTTCGACGAAGCTTTTATAAAACCGAGCTTTTATAAAAATGGAACTTCTTCTTTTGAGAGAGAGAGAGAGAGAGAAAGGAAGAAGATGAAGGCTACTAGGTTTTTCACAAAAACCAAAAGTGTGTCATACTCTTCTCATCTCATTCTATTTATAGGGCACAAGTAGGTTTTTAACATAATTAATATATCATTATATATTAATATATAAATCCTACACTTTACCTTATAAAATGTTAAATAATAATTAAAACAATTTTAATCATTATTAAAACAACTTGCTCTCTCAAAATACCTTCATCAATAAATTAATCTTTTTATGGTGTGACCCTGTAGGTTCAATATTAAGCCGGTAGTAGAAATAAATAATAATAAACCTTTTATTTATTATTTATATGAATTCTAAAATTCATTAAATATAATTAACTGATTAATTATATTTATTCTACATCGTGAGTGATGCTTCTCAACATATCGCGACTATCCGGATAATATGAATTCACTGCTTAGAATACCAAGAACCTGTCAGTGACTAGTTATCGTACAATAAATTCCTTCTACCCTACAATATCCCGATTAAATACAAGGCATGGATCTCGTGTCAGGCCTATCAAATTTAATCATATGATTTCTTATTCATAACGCAAAGTTCATATTAATGCAAATTAGAAACTCCTTTCTAATTTCATACACTCTGGCCAGAGATTCCAGAACTCGCATACTAAGAATAACATAGGATATTCACTTCCTTACTGGAAGGGGTAGATTCTTTATTGATCGTTAACTATCTCCATACATAAATCCCTGTACCCAGAATAGACCTAATGTATGTCCTTGAGACTAAGGACTAAACCAAAGCACAGTTCATTATATATAAGATAACTTTAACGATCTCAAGTCTATGGACACTTGTACAACTATCACTCAGTGAATAACTATTGACACGTGAGTAAACTCCATTAGTTGTCCAACTTATCGAGTCATGTTCAGTGAACTTATTCCCTAATAAGCACCTACATACTAGCTATAGTGTCACCACACAAATGCCTATGAGAACAGACATCCTCCTGACGGGAGCAAGCATAATATGTACCGATCTTTGCGGATTCACTAACTTCCGATTAGTTATCCTATGATCAGGAACTGTTTAAGTCTAGAGTTATCATCTTCTAGATCTCACTATTATAATCTCATTATAATTATAGAAGCTTTACTCTAAACTATGGAACATCTTATTTAAAACACTTTAAACAGATAATGCCCGTAATAAAATCAAAACAAGTCTTTTATTATTATTAATGAAATCAAACAAGAATACATGAAAGTTCTTCCTAACTCATCATACATGATTGGATTTAGGACAAACACTTTCACTCCGTACACTCCTGTGACTCTGAAGGGATTATGGTTGTGCATATGGATAATTGTATCCACATGATTTTTACTGTAGGATTTTAAGATTACTTCCTCCTTATTCCTCCATAAGAAGGCCACGCCCCCACTACGACCCTGAGACTCAACTACAATCAGCCCTTCAACCCCTATCGCTCTTTGTAATCTCTCTACTGTGCCTTTCTTACAAATAGTTTCACTCAAGAAAATAAAATCGGGTCTCTTTTGGAGCGTTAACTCCTTAAGGAATTGAAAAGCCCACGGGGTCCCAAGCCCATGGCAATTCCAACTTAGAAGACTCATAATGATAGGCGAGCACTCACTTGAGTACTCGCCCCATGTACGTTTTTTGAATCCTTCTCTGTATTTTCGAATGCTAACTTTCTTGTATCATCTGATTCCATTGGTACCTCCATGTCAATACTTTCTAGCTCATCCCTTGTTCTACGTCTTTTACTTTCAACAATGATTAGTTCGTTGTTTTCCTGACTTGTTGATGGTTCAGTTGCGTTGATTTGAATATTGCTCTGCTTCTGTTTCGCTCTAATATCCTCAATCTGCATTATCTTAACTCCTTGATTTTCTCTCTGTGTGACCACCATCAGATTTACTTGGGTACTTTTAGAGTCTAAACTTCCCTCGTCTTTCTCAGTTGGATTATTCCAACTGTAAATCTGTGGAGTGGGGTTGCTACTTCCGTCTCCATTGCGAAGCCATTTAGCATCGATGGGTTTAACCTGCCTTTTAAAAGGAGCCCTCATCCATGCTCCATATGGTTTAACAATTTCATGGTCTGCTTTCTCGAATAATTGCCCACAGAATTTTTCTGAGTGCCCGATAATGCCACAAATGAAACAAAAACTAGGGACATTCTCATATTTGAAGTTAACCCAAAACCAGTCGTTACCTGCCATTTTGATTTTCATGCGTCTCTTCAATGGTTTGTTCAGATTGAAAGCAACTCGAATTCTCATATAATCCCTCCAAACGTCCTCAAAGTTGGTGGGACATGAGCTAATGTAACTTCCTACGAAATTCCCAATCCCCTTTAGAATTTTCTTTGACTTGAAACCAGCTTTCAAATCATAAACTTGTACCCACAGTTCCATATGATTGAGCTCCACACTCCTTGGGTTCTGTCCTGGTTGAAGCCTCTCCATGATTATAGCTTTCCTGTTGAATGACCAAGGGCAACCTTCCATAACGCGTCTTACATCAACCTCATGATAAAACTGAAATAAAAAGAGATTTGAATCAATTTCCTTTATGTGGACTCCTTTTCCTGGCCTCCAAAGAACTGCTAGAGTTTGTTTCATGGCTTCGAAATCGATTTTTCCTTCTTAAATGAAACGTCCAACAATAAAGAAATTTCCATTTGAACCATCTCCTGGAACTCTGTCTGTTGATACCTCTTCTGCTTCAAACTCGATGCCTCCTTGTTCTTCATCCTCCAAAGATATGGTGTTCATTGCTGTTGTTAAACTTTCTGTCTGATTCATGGTTGACTATTCAAATGAATGAGCTTGACAAGTTAGCGGAAGAAGAATGTCTAGATAGCCATTGAAAGATGACAATGTTTGAATTATCTATTCTCCTTTTTGAGCATGAAGGAATTTTATAGAAAGGCGAAATATTCCCACGCTCACTAACTCCAATAGATAAAAAGAGATTATTCCACCCCGAAAATGCAAAAAGATATTAAAACCACACCAGAAATTGTGAAAATATAATATAAGCGTAACTAACGAGAAAGCAAAGAGACATGAATACTCAAATCTATGCAGAAACACTGAGACCAATGGATCCTAGGAGACCAAATCGATAACACTCCGAAAAGATGGAAAAGCTCAAAACTGCCTTAATCTTGTTGATTTATGATTTTAGTAACTCTAATGGAGTATTGTTCTTCGTCATCTTCATAAGACCTTGCAAAGCTTGAAGCAACAGGAGCTGGAGGAGCTATGAAGCACTTTAGGACCTTGAGGATGATGAGACTTGGCTTATTAGTAGTCTAGGAAAGTGGTTACTTTAGAAGATATTGTTTCAATGCAGCTACGAAGGCGAGGAACCAAGAAAGAGATACAGATTAATAGGAACTAGACGTATAGACTTTCAGGACAGAGGGATACCTTTAACATTCAGACCATGGCAGGAGCCAAGACGCTGTCATTTTAATTGAATAAAATGATGGTGTAGTGATCCGTTTAATTTGTCAAGTTGGTATTCTCGTTAGTTTTTTTTTTGTCCGGTGCTCACTACTTGGGTTGGTAATTTTTTAATTATCCAGATTCTTGCATGTTATTTTGTTTTAAACATGCTATTTTTTATAGTCATGCAAATATTTTTATTATGCACTACAAATATTTATTTTTTTCAATTACTTTGCAATTATTGGTATACTTGCTAACTTGTCATTTTATTTAAATTAAAGTGTATGTCTTGATTGAAGTTTTAACACTTTGTTAAGAGATTGAAATGACAAACAAATTGATTGCATCTGAATTGGCAAAGAATATTGAAAGGTTGAATGACACTAATTATGATACGTGGAGCCAAAAAATTAGATATGGTTTGATTCATGATAATTTGGAAAGTGCTATTTAAAAAGATGGTCCAATTTTGGGAGAAAAATCTAGTGATCTGAAAAGGAAGAGTACGAGCAATGAAAAATTTGTGATAAAAAGGCAAAGAGTCTCATGTTGATATTTACGGAAGATAACTTCACCAAGGCAAAGAATCTACATGCATATTACGGGCACCTAGATGCTCCATATTATTTACTAATCTTGCTCTCCTAGTTGTTTCGTTGACTCAGGAAATTTAGGTGTTCAAAAGTTGGAATGTAAGACTTAATTTTTATTTTATTAGAATTAATTATTTTGTTGTTGGAAACACATTCGCCCTGATTTGCTCAGGTATGAGATTGAAAATTTGAGCAAGCTAATAGTTAAACAAGGAGCATAGCAAGAGGAGAATACATAAAACTTTATTTGTAGTACTTGTTATTGGCCCAGATGCATGATCATATAATTAAGCGGCTCATTTCGAATCAAATTTAATCATGATGATGTTGAGATCCATGACAAGGTTTGGTGCAGTAACACCGTTTGCGAAAACCTCGGCAATGTCCGGCATGAAAACCTTCGTTTCTGCAAACCTGAGCGCAGTTAGTCTTACTCCAGCATTGTCCCCTAAACAAGCGACTCTGGGACTCGCACATTCTTACCGTTCTTCCCCCTTCTACTACTCGCATCATTACATTCCCTGCATCACATAATTTAACAAATGAAAATCGTGAAAACCAAATATTTCGTAAACTTTGTCTTTGATAAAATTGGAATTCTCAACATCTCGTAAAGGGAACGAGTTTAAAAAAATTTATACTTACTAGAAGCCAAGACGAAAATAAAGAGCAGCAACAATTGACAGACCCTCTTATTTGGCCTCATGATAGTATAATTTATCTAACACAATTGAAGCACTTAATTTAGTACCGAACACAATTTACAGACTTTGACACTACCTATCAATATTGGTTTGGAGAACCAGAGATTAATAATCGGTATTTATAGGCACAAAATAAGAAACTGCGACAGGGATCGATGGCAAAATGGTATTTTACTTTTTGGTTGGGATTTGCCACGTGTAACGTTCATATTTTCGGGTGCAGCCACGTGTAACGTTACATGCATGCAGAGAGACAGCTCAGTTCATGAGGAGGTACACACCAAAACCAAAGGCGTTACGAAACATCACAAAGTGCAAAAGGCGGGACCCGTTGTTTTATTTATACTACGAAGTGGGACCTGAAAAGTAAACAGCCAGAAAGGAACAAAGCTAAACATATATAGATAATATAATTGAGCTGCCAAGCTGAAGCTACCCATACAGACTACAGAGTAGAATAAGAAATAGGCCTCAGCATAGCCCAAAATCCTATTGGGCCGAAGAAAAACCCATGAAGGGTGAAAGGGCCCATTTGCAATTTTTATAAATCTATATCTATACTATATTATAATAAGCGAAAGGGGGTATAATTTGTAGTTGGTTACCCCTTATTTTTTGTTATCCCCTTATTTTTGGTTATCCTTATTCACAACCGTTAGATCTTCAATTCAAATAGATCATGACCGTTATATAGAACAATACTAAAAGTTGAAGGTCAAAGGTTCGAATCCCGCCAACAACATTTTAATATAAAATTAATACTAAATTATGTTATATAGAAAGGTTGAAGGTTCGATTCCCACCAACAACATATTAATTTAGATTTAATACTAAACTAAAAATAATGTTTAAAATATTATATATACTAAATTATACAAAAATTTAAAAAAAAAAAATAAATAACCCGTGCGGGCTATAAGCTAGTATATTATAATGCCTGGAGATCGGAAATGCACCACAACAGCTTAAGGTATTTTTCTTGAATTTATGTTTTTTTGATTTTTTTTAATTAAAATTCTTTGCTTGCGTTAAATAGCTATTAATGACAACTTAATTAGTCATTATTACACCTATTAAACATCTATTAAATTTACTCTATTTAATTATTTAAAAATTAGCAAACTTTATTTGAAGATTATGGTTATTATTTTAATATTAATTATTAATATTTAAATTTATTTTTTTATATTAAGTTATTTTTTATTCTCTATGCAAGATCACTATAATTTCTTTTCGGATGATTATAGGGTAGACGACCTTAACTTCTCAAGCAATTTTATTATCAATTGTGAAAGTCGTAATAAATTATGGAAGTACAAGATATTTACTTAATATCTGGAATTGTATACAAACAATGCAGACAAATTTTTAATTTTGCAAAAGAATAAATTATACATGAGTTATGGTCAAATATATTAAATTTAACAAACCCTGTCATTTATCGAAAGATAAAATTAATAAAAAAGCTATACATCCATTGTTTCATTATATTGTGTCGAAATAAATTTTTATTCTAATTAAACAAATTCTTACACTATTATTAAACATGTATATTATGAGAGGGGTGTCGGCTTTGAAAAACGTTATTAACCTGAACATTTCAAGCAATCTTTATTATCAATGATTATGAAGTCGTAATAAATTATGGAAGTACACAGATCTTTAATTAATATATGAAATTTGTAAACAAATAACACAGACAGATTTTTACTAGATTTTTTACTTCTGCACATGAATAAAGTACACATGAGTTATGACCAAACTAATTAAATTGAACAAACCCAACCATTTTATCGAAAGATTGAATTGATAAAAAATTTATACACCCGTTGTTTCATTATATTGTGTCAAAATAAATTAATATTCAAATTAAATAAATTCTTATACTATTATTGTACATGTATATTATGAGAGGGGTATCGGATTTATAAAACTTTATTAAGTTATATTCAGTATTTGTAACTTTTGATCGTAAATATTGCGTTCATATTATAATTTTTATTTTTATATGTTTGTGATATTTTTAAGATTATCAAAATTTTAGATATGTAATGAGTGTATTTTTCCAACTAATAATTCATGTAAATTATTTTTAAATTAACTTTTTTTAGAAAATTCATAAGAAACCAATTATTTTTTAGAATTATAGAAATTAATTTATCTATTTTCAATACTTTAAAATAAAAGTTTATAAATCACGCGAAGCGCGAATAAGTTGGCTAGTGTAATACTAATATATAAATATAAAGGGTGTATTATTCTAATACTATAAATTTAATTTTTATATTACAATATTTTCCTAAGCAATATGCCACAGTGATATTTTCGGTAATAATTTTTTTGTTAAAAAGTAAAAAGTGATAAGCAAATAACTTCATTATTACAAGTGTTAAACCAAGTCTGGGGACTATGGGCATGTTTGGGGTTTCATTTTGTATCAAACTTATGGCATATAAGGTCATAAAAATTTATGAGGGGTGTTTGCCTATTTAAGTTTTAGCTCAACTTATGACTTATATGTTGATAAATTGAATGTAAGGAAATCCTAACATTCAACTTATGCTTATAACTTATTTTTCGATACACGCAATATATAATATCTTTTAAATCTTCAAAATCATACTCCCTCCGTCCCATTTTATGCGAACCTCTTTCCTTTTTGGTACATCCCAAAAAGAATGAATATAATATACTTACTATTTTTTAACACTACTTTTCACTATTACACCCACTACTTCTCCACTTTTTTATTAAATAAACACTATTACACCCACTACTTTCCTCCACTATCTCAAATTTATTATTAAATATTGATAGGTCCCACCACTTTACCCACTTTTCAACTAACTTTACTCTATTTCTACTACTTTTTCCTCCGTGAAAGTCAAACTAGTTCATATATTATGGGATGGAGGGAGTATATCTTTTGATCCGTTCATTAGAAAATTGATTAGAAAATTGATATGTATATATCAAAATACTCTACTCATCGAGATCTATCCATTGACATTAAAAAACAAATATTTTGAAAATAATAAAAAAAGTTAACTTATAAGTTCTGATTTACCAAACACTCTAGTGATTTATAAGTTCTGATTTACCAAACACTTTACTGACTTATAAGTTCTGCTCTACTTATCACTTATATGACATTTATGCTTATAAGTCATAATTTACTCTTCTTAAGTGATAAGTGGATTGTATATCCACTTGGAGCATTCCATATCGACTTAAATTGATTGTCTTGGACTCAAGTTTGCTGTAGTTTTGATGTGTTTCGCCTACTTGTGCAGGTGTGCAAGAATGTTGCTTAAGGATGGCATTTCCGTCGATTTGGGTGATGAATTCGAGCATAGGAATGATGAATCAAGACTTGCTTGGGTATACCATGATGATTTGAAGGCTAAAGGATTGGAGACGGAAGTGAGTGCAAAAGAAATGAGAGCAAACGGAGAAAAAACGAAGAAAAATAAGCAATTTCAGCAACCGACAGAATTTTGGATGCTGACAGCATGCAAATGGATGCTGGCAGCGCCAAAATAGTGACAGAACAGGGAATTGGATGCTGCCAGCGAGCTATAGGATGCTGGCAGCGCGCAAATAGTAAAAAAATCGCTGAAAAATTACAGTTTTGCCCTTTTTACGATTTTTGCCATATCTTGAGTTCTACAAGTTCGTTTTGGACGATCTTACTGTCCACGCGAAGATAACGAGATTCTCTATCATTCTAAAGTGGTTCAGAGGTCCAATTACGACTGGAACGGCCCAGAAATATTGAAGAAAAGTTAGCTACGAATTTTCCTTAAAAACAGAATCAGTTTAGGAAACGTATTCTATTTTAATTCTGATTTGGTAGTTTCCTTGCTGGGCAAGACTTCTAGAGCCTATTTAAACACATCATACCATTGTAATTTGTAACATCATTACATATCAATTACTTAGGTTTATTTGTATCTTTTCATACTTTGTTTTTATCATGGTTTCATCAGATCCCATGATGACGAGAGGTTCGATTATGAACTAATCGTTGTCATGGGATTCTAACGGATTTATTTATGGAGCTTTAGTATTTTGATGCTTTAAAGATCTGTGTGTGATGTATATTTGATATCCTTGTATGGTTATTCTTAATTCTTTTAGATGCGTAGCTTACATCTAAATTGAATTGTTAATCTCTTGCGAAACGAGAGTGGATCTTGAGATTTAGAACTTGCCATGCTAGCATAGGATAGGTTGATGTTTTAACATCATGATTTGTAGCGTAAATAGAGATATTATGCTGCCCTATGTGATCAATATGCATAACTTGTGCTTAAACCGTTATGTTTTCAAATCTTATAGAGATATAGGGTCTAAACATAATTGGTGTCTATTCATCTTCTATCTCTTTTGTGGATGTATGAGTAGTTTGGTGTTAGTATACCGAGAGGTAGCTTATACTTGTTTCGTGTTGTCCGATCAGATATCATAATCGTTGCATAAAGTGATTAAAGGCGTCAGATCTAAGCGAAGTTTTTAATGAAGTTAGGATCCCATGTTACTCTTGTAGAAGTAATTCGATTCCAATTCTTGTTAGTTAATTAATTTTTAGTTTGTTAATTTGTTTCTTAGTTAATTTAGATAATTACAAACCCAAATTTGTTACTTGTCTAAGCAATTGAAATTGATCATACATTGTTGCTTGAGAATATTTACGTAGAAATAGCCAGTCTCTGTGGGAACGAACTTAACTTATCGAATATTAATTGTGACCACGTGCACTTGCGTGATTTTGTGTAAACAAGTTTTTGGCGCCGATGCCGGGGACTCGGTGTTATTTTGGTGTTTATGTGCTTGACATCAGTGGAAGTTAAAATTATTTGATTTGGACACTTCTTTTTTTATCACTTTTCTTTTTTATTTGTTTCTTTTTTATGGTTTCAAATGGCAGGTGAGGAGTTGCCATGGTGGGCATATTCGAGGACATCCATACCTCAGCAATGTGAGCTATGTTCGGGCGTTCATTAGACCTCACAATATTATTACTACGAAGGAGTTGATCCATATGTCATTTATGAGGAACAACCATATTTTCAGTACCATCCTCAACAGTACCAGCAAGATGTTCCAAATATGTCATATTTTTTGGGTAATGAAGAGTTTCAACATCAGCAACCTACTCCTACTTTTCAATCAGATGAGGTTGATGTTATGGAGGAGATTAGGAGGCTTGTAAAGAGTAACGAGGAGTATTTAAAATCCGTGGAGACACTAGTTGCTCAAGCTGTGAGATCATTGGAACAAGAGACTCTGGAGGAGATTAGGATGCGTTTAAAGAGTAACGAGGCGTCTATCAAATCTTTGGAAACAATAGTTGCTCAAGTTAGAAGTGTCTTGGAACAAGAGAATCAGCAATTCATACCAGAGGCAATTCCAAAAAATAATGGTGAATTGGAGCAAGGTCTACATGCATTATTGAGGAAGACAAATTCCAAGGAGAGGTGAGCATTCGCAACCCATGTGAGGAATTTGATCATGCTGGTGAGGTGGATGCTTTGGAAAGGGCACTATTTGGGATAGACACTGGTGAGCTACACAAATTTCGAGAATTGGTATGTGAGTACCAAGAGGCTGATGACCATGGGAAAGATGCAGATCTTCTACTTGTCTCAAAGAATAAAGATGGAGGTAGCGCATTAGAGCCAATGGAGGAAGTTCTCGTTGAGGAACCAAAGGCTTCTGTAACTTACATTTACCCTCCTCCATTATATTCAAGCGAAGCTCGCGAATGTGTGTTGTTCTACAAATTGACAGATTTTCGGTCAACCGAGGAAGGCATTGGAACAGGACATAGTTGTTATACGAATAGGCCAAGCGAGGAGAAGGGGCAGAAAGTGTGCCGCCGTGATGATGATGAAGTCTCACGAAGAGAAGACCAGACCAACTATTATCATCCTTAATGGAAGCATGGCGTAGTCAAGCTAATTGACTCTAAACAAGCGCTTCGTGGGAGGCAACCCACGAATTTGTGTTGCATTTTGTTTTGCATATTCCGACAAGTAGGTATGTTTTTCTACTTTTCCTTATATTACCTTCAATTCAATGGGGACATTGAATATTTTAAGTTTGGGGGTGGTTTGGGGATAAGTAGTATGTGGTAGTTGTTTGTGTCATTGTGTTCATATAGATATCATGTTTGCATAATAGTAGTAATTCATGCATATATGTTCGTATTAATTATGTTTGTTTCATGTAGGGCATTCTGTTTTTGTTTTGTTTACCATGTGAGTTTCATATTAGTTGCATTTTCATGGCATGCATTTTTCATGATCCCTTAGAACGAGCTAATTCTGATTGGTAGGTAGGTGTCTAATTGAGTGTGGTAATGATGAATAGAGGGTTGACTTATAGTTTCTATGAAATTGACTTATGTGTTTCAGAAACAAAAATAATTACACAGTCTCATTGGGTGCTTTTGGGCTAGGTTGAGGTCATGCTTGTTTGGATGTTTTGAGATTTAATCACTTGTTTATATTTAGAATTTTCGTTATTCCCTTGATAGCGTAGGAGCACTTAATTCTAAGTTTGGGGAAAAACAGAAATTTCATGCTTAATTGTAAATAATTGTCAATAATTGCTAGATGTCAAATGGCTAGTAGCCGGCTCATATTTATATGAGTAGTCTAGGGTTGGAATTGAGAATTCTCATTCCAGATGGCATATATGAAAAAAAAAGCAGAAAAAATAGGAAAAAAAAGAGAAAAAGAAAAAAAAGAAAAAAAAAGAGTCAATTGTTAAATGCAAAATTAACCAGGATGAACTCTTTAATACTCGAGTAATTAAGTCTGGCGGGACTTAGTCCTAGTAACCTAAAGCCCTTGTGGTTTGGGATTGCTGACCTAACGCTCGCTACATAGGTATTATTGTATAAGCCTTTTGGGGTCTCATCCATTGCACTGTTAAATAAGCATGCTTGTATATATGTGTCGTAGTAGTTAGTAACAAAGCATGAATTTCTGTCTACCTTGGATAAGGATGGAGATGTCCTTAAGTTATGAAGTGTCTACAGTCTATTCTATTTATAAACTTGTGATTGTCTTGGTGAAGGATATGTATGATTTTTGACCTAGTTTTGGGAGTATTTCTGGTGAGCATAACACACACGCACGTTTCTGTCATGTATGTTAGAGTACGGGGACTTAGTCGAGCTCTGTTTGGATTTATTTGCATTCATTGAGATATTTGCTTGCTAGTTGGTTTTGGTGAGTTTGAAGGGGATCTTTGCATTTTTCATAGTAGTTGCATTCATGCATTGCATTGTTAGTTAAATGGATTTTGTGGGTACATTCGCTATAGTCCCTCACGAGACCTTACTCGTCCACTAGGGCTACCTAGGGGTTTAAAGGGCTTGTTGCATATGCCAAATGCAACCGTGATCACCTACGGAAGTGGTACTAGTTAGTTGTATATAGTATGATTGTTATGCTTGAGGACAAGCATCGGTTTAAGTTTGGGGGTGTGATAAGTGGATTGTATATCCACTTGGAGCATTCCATATCGGCTTAAATTGATTGTCTTGGACTCAAGTTTGTTGTAGTTTTGATGTGTTTCGCCTACTTGTGCAGGTGTGCAAGAATGTTGCTTAAGGATGGCATTTCCGTCGATTTTGGTGATGAATTCGAGCATAGGAATGATGAATCAAGACTTGCTTGGGTATACCATGATGATTTGAAGGCTAAAGGATTGAAGACGGAAGTGAGTGCAAAAGAAATGAGAGCAAACGGAGAAAAAACGAAGAAAAATAAGCAATTTCAGCAACCGGAAGAATTTTGGATGCTGGCAGCATGCAAATGGATGCTGGCAGCGCCCAAATAGTGACAGAACAGGGAATTTGATGCTGCCAGCGAGCTATAGGATGCTGGCAGCGCGCAAATAGTAAAAAAAATTGCTGAAAAATTACAGTTTTGCCCTTTTTACGATTTTGGCCATATCTTGAGTTCTACAAGTCCGTTTTGGACGATCTTACTGTCCACGCGAAGATAACGAGATTCTCTATCATTCAGAAGTGGTTCAGAGGTCCAATTACGACTGGAACGGCCCAGAAATATTGAAGAAAAGTCAGCTACGAATTTTCCTTAAAAACATAATCAGTTTAGGAAACGTATTCTATTTTAATTCTGATTTGGTAGTTTCCTTGCTGGGCAAGACTTCTAGAGCCTATTTAAACACATCCTACCATTGTAATTTGTAACATCATTACATATCAATTACTTAGGTTTATTTGTATCTTTCCATACTTTATTTTTATCATGGTTTCATCAGATCCCATGATGACGAGAGGTTCGATTATGAACTAATCGTTGTCATGGGATTCTAACGGATTTATTTATGGAGCTTTAGTATTTTGATGCTTTAAAGATCTGTGTGTGATGTATATTTGATATCCTTGTATGGTTATTCTTAATGCTTTTAGATGCGTAGCTAACATCTAAATTGAATTGTTAATCTCTTGCGAAACGAGAGTGGATCTTGAGATTTAGAACTTGCCATGCTAGCATAGGATAGGTTGATGTTTTAACATCATGATTTGTAGCGTAAATAGAGATATTATGCTGCCCTATGTGATCAATATGGATAACTTGTGCTTAAACCGTTATGTTTTCAAATCTTATAGAGATATTGGGTCTAAACATAATTGGTGTCTATTCATCTTCTATCTCTTTTGTAAATGTATGAGTAGTTTGGTGTTAGTATACCGAGAGATAGCTTATAGTTGTTTCGTGTTGTCCGATCAGATATCATAATCGTTGCATATATTGATTAAAGGCGTCAGATCTAAGCGAAGTATTTAATGAAGTTAGGATCCCATGTTACTCTTGTAGAAGTAATTCGATTCCAATTCTTGTTAGTTAATTAATTTTAGTTTGTTAATTTGTTTCTTAGTTAATTTAGATAATTACAAACCCAAATTTGTTACTTGTCTAAGCAATTGAAATTGATCATACATTGTTGCTTGAGCATATTTACATAGAAATAGTTAGTCTCTCTGAGAACGAACTTAACTTATCGAATATTAATTGTGACCACGTGCACTTGCGTGATTTTGTGTAAACATTAAGATACCCCAAACACCTAAATATAATGGCTTACTTTACATGTCTCCAAGTATTTCAATTTGAGACAATCTACGGGCAAGCGATGAAGATTAACAAATGGCATAATTTTGCTGAAACTTGCTGAAATGACGATAGTATGAGTGAAACATTTTTGATGTTTATGACTGCGTATCAACGTTACAGCGAAAAATCGAATGGTAATATAAGGGTTAGGATGCGCCAGACCCTGTGAGAGTCTTGTGCATTGAGCACTACTTGGTTCGCAATTGCAAACATATTAGAATTCCAGCAACATTCTCACAAAAACAAAGCTATAATGGAAAAACCACTATATTGAATATTGCAAGGTATGAGTAAAATTTCACTTTTCTACCATATTCTAGTCTTCAAGGTTGACAAAACTCGTTGTACTGATCACTCTGTGGCTGTGATTTCATTGCGATTTCCTTCAATTTGTTCAATAATGCCGTCTTCTTCAACTTCTAGTTTTTCCAAAAACACTTCAAATGCAGCCACCAGCTCTGGATCAAAGATGGAATCATCTCTGTATTCTTCAGATAATTTAGATTTTGGTTTATTGTAGTTGCCAAATTTAGGTGTGACATATTCTCCAGGAGAGCTGATATTTCCTCCATTTTGAAGCCAATCTTTAAGACTTCCTGTTTTCCGGAACTCAGCTGCAGATGAAATTTGAAGTGATTCTAGCCCTTTCATCAAGGCCTTTCGTTTCAAGCCTGTATCACAAGTTCTTGTTTCTTGAGGACCGTCCTTCTTAATACTGCTGCTACTAACATTTGGGATCACTTCTTTAATATCCGGTTCTGAAGTATGATCCTTATTGGTTTCGTATTGGTTTCTTGGAATAGACTGAGGTGTTTCTTGAACTTTAGCCACATGGTTTTTCATATACTGATCATATTCATCATTATGTACATGTGAGAACATAATTCTTTCCATCATCGCATCATACTCCTCTACCGTGTGAAAGCTTCTAGAGCGTCCTACGCCCTTGTAATCTTGATCATCTTTGAGCTCAAAAGCAGTAGCTAACTTTGATATTTCACAACTTTTAGAACGCTTCAATTTGTCGAGATCAGGTACTTTTGAGTTTGCTAATTCTTCCTTCTGCTCTGCCTGTTCTTCAAGGCCAGCCATCAGTTCCCATGTATTAATCGTCTCTTGTTCTTTATCCTCCACACTTTTTTTTGGAGGCAAAACAAAATCCCCAGTCCGGAGTTTGCTGACAAGCGCAAAAAATTGGCGATCATTGCTAGCACTATTTCCATCATCAGCAGTGAATAATTCATCAAGCATAGTCAAGCCATTAACTCCCCTTTTTCGATTGCTAAGATCTTCCCGGAAACTTAAAGATTTAGTTATGAATTTCGACGAAATGCACCCCATTCAATCAGAGAAGCTAATAAACCTTAATCTTCTATTATTGTTGCTGTACACCATACATAATACAGGCAGCAATCAAGATTTTGTGAGCAAAAACATAAAATTTCAATTGTAATCCGATATCAAGATAATATAGGCAATATAAAGCATTCTTCTTTTAGGTGAATTATAAGTGCATCAAATATAAGACGTACAAAAGAAAGAGTTGAAGAAGACTGGCAAAAGATTGACTATTTTAGTTGATATGTAATTTGAACAGGTTCATATTAAAGATTATCTATCAAGTATTGATTATTAGAGTTGAAACTTATCTATCAAGGTAGGTTGATGTTGGTTGTTAGTGAAGGGTGGGTTTCTATTTGTATAGTGAATTTTACCTGCTGCTGCTTCTGGCTACGGCTACTAGACTACTAGTCATACCATTTGCTAGCTCGAGAAGCTTTCATGTAACGATGGGAGAGACTTGTGCACTTGTTAAGATTTGTACTGCACTTAATATGAATATGAGTCTGGATCCTCTGTCCCCTTCTTCACGTCCCCTTTTGTGTCCCCTATACAGAATGGGTGCCCCTGGCGGGGCCCATTGTAAGGAAAATGGACCCATTTTGTATAGGAGACACAAAAGGGGCCATGAAGAAGGGGACATAGGATCCTCACCCGTTACGATTTGTACTGATCTGGGAGACTTGTGCACTTGTTACGACTTTTAATACGTGGTAAAAAGAATCATGACATAAGTGAGCAAATCATGGTAAAAATTAACAAGACTAATTACCAAGGAGAGTTATTACTGGAAATCGAGAAGAAGTCAATCAAGGCCGTTGATGGTGGGGTTTAATGTGTTGAAGGATGGAAAGGAGTAATAAAATGGTGTAAACAAGCCGACACCTCTTGTATTATTAATACACACACAAGGGACGTCTTTTTAGACTAAACTGCTCCACCTTATTTTTTTTTTTTTTTTTTTAACCGGGAACTACCCCACACACTTGTATGTGGGATTTCAAACCCGGGGAGATATATCGCTGAGCCCTACCACCCAGTACTCCCACGTAAATCCGAAGCTTTCGCTCCGAGGTAGGTTCGAACCCCTGACCTTGGCTGCTCCACCTTATTCAGTATCGTATTATATGAAGTAATGAATGAAAAAAAACACTTGCTAATCAGGTCAAGTATGAGATTGAGATCTTAACCAGTCTCTTAATTTTTTAATTTTTTTTTTTTCATTTGGAAAAAAAATAAAAATTAAGAGACTGGTCCTATCTCTTAACTCTTATGGGAATGCTAGGCTATTAATCAAGTCCACTAATCATGTATTAATAATTAATACTTTCACATTTGGGTGACTTGATGCCAAAACAAAAGTTATATTTTATATTTCCCTTTCCGTAATCAACGGCAATAATTCATTACTTTCGGCTTTGCTGCTGCTTAAGTAATGGAATGGTTGCTTTCTTTCAGATTTGTTTATGGTTAGCTTCACTAATTTCATGCCCCGTCGTATTTTATATGCCCCCATATATAGTTGCCATTAAATTTTGCAACAAAAAGTTGCTAATATGTGACAATTTACCGCACTCATGCCAACCACAAAGGGCACTGACTAGTTTAAAGAGCAGATAAATCTGACGCGGTTCGTTCTATGTTAAAAAATGGATACATTATCGAAATTAGAAGGCACATTCGTTAAAAACATTCGTCGAAAAAAGAATTATGATGGTCATGACATTATGCTAAACCCGTTTCTACACCATTCAAATATTCCAACATGGTTCTTATTATGAAACAGAGAGCTGAAAAACAACAGCCAGAAGACTGCACAATCATGCCATCAAAATAACACCGATACTTGTTACTGTCTTACTGATACACTTTAACAGAAAAAATGACCTCTATATTTCTGATTTCTATGTTCGACAAACTAGTTATTATAGAGCGAAAACTGCAGCATAGGCTTCATATCAAATTTAGTGGGTCGTTGCTACCAATGCCATGAGTTCGATCAGGTCCAGCACTCGGTTGCTGAAAGAAAGATACCAAAATATTGTCACAAGCACTCACATCAAAGAGAGATAGAAGCGTAAACCAATTTGAAAGTTAGACGCAGGATAGTAACTGTACCTATAGCCCCACTAATTGTCGTACCACGATACAAGATTCATGAAGGATGCACTCAACCCCATTCCAGCTTGTGCGTCAAATATACTTGACCTGGGAGACAGTAAAAAACATCATATTGTAAAGGAATTACTCGAGCAAAATATACTTGACCTGGGGGATAGTAAAACAACATATTGTAAAAATATTTCTCTAGCAATTATGACCTGTTATCCAAATTTTACAAGAAACTACTTAAGATTGACCAACTGTCTGGGTTCGTGATCAGAGCTACAAAGCAAAGATAGAGAGCTTTAAAATTGCATAAATCTAAAAAGAACCCATCTCATCCTAGTTTTAAATTGCTTCATCAGCTTCGGATGGAAGGAAATTCTAGGTCTATAGATAGATACAAATGACTGAGCTCCTGAACTCTTGCATGATTTGATTCAACATCATTGCATGTAAAATATTCAAAATTTACCAAGGGAAAAGCAATGGTACAAGAATACCATATTAGCAATGAAGTATAGCCTATTTTTGCCCATTTACATAAACTCCTAACAGAATACTGGGTAATAATTTAGTCAGCGGTGTGTGTGTGTGTGTGTGAGAGAGAGAGAGAGAGAGAGAGAGAGAGAGAGAGAGAGAGAGAGAGAGAGAGAGAGAGAGAGAGAGAGAGAGAGAGAGAGAGACCTTGAGTCGCCAACAAAATCACTTGAGAGAGAGAGAGAGAGAGAGAGACCTTGAGTCGCCAACAAAATCACTTGAGAGAGAGACCTTGAGTCGCCAACAAAATCACTTGAGACAACATCGTCATCAGTGTACCCAAGAATCCCACGAAGTGGTCCCTCAGATGCATACCTTCAGTCCAAATTACAAATGTAAATATAACAAAACTGCCAGAATGAATTTCAATTGAGACGAGTATACATGAACAATGTGATAGGAAAAGCAGAAAAAAGAAGACAGTACTTTATGGCTGCTTTTACATCTTCGTATGAAGCACTCTTCTCAAGTCGACAAGTCAAATCTACAACAGAAACATTGGGGGTTGGAACGCGGAAAGCCATTCCAGTGAGCTTTCCATTGAGTTCTGGCAGAACTTTTCCAACAGCCTACAAATTTGACTATTAAGCAGAATCATGCACAAGGTCTTAGAGAGTTTATCAATATAACTCTTATCTCATACCTTCGAGGTCTTAGAGGTCTTTTCCAATATGAATTTCTTCATGCCAACTATTTTATTTACTAGTTTATTTCTGTCATCCTTTCGAACAAGATCACTTGGTTCTGAGGCTGTGAGCAATTAAAGTCATGTTGTAGTTCATACAAGCACCTTTCACAGCTTAACAGTAAAAAAACCAGTAGTCTTTATACAAACCAACCTTGGCAAGAGGAGCAAGGCAATTGGTAGTGCAGCTTGCGTTGGATACGATATCCATGTTTGGTTTGTATGTTTTCTCATTAACACCCACAACAAACATAGGAGCATCAGCAGAGGGAGCAGAAATTACAACTTTCTTTGCACCAACCTGCAGATTAATGTTCCAAATACTCATATTGAAGTGCTAAAGACAGTTTGAGAGATGAGAAGGAAGAAAGCATCTGTGTGGGAGGGAGGGAGGGAGGGAGGGAGGGAGCGAGAGCGAGAGGGAGGGAGGGAGAGAGAGAGAGAGAGAGAGAGAGAGAGAGATTGTGCCCACCTTTTTGTGTTCTGAAGCCTTTTCAATCGTTGTGAAAACCCCAGAAGATTCAACAATAAAGTCTGCCCCATATTCGCCCCACGGGATCTCTGCAGGGTTCCTGGTAGAGTCCAGTAGCGCATTTAAGTTTCATAATAAAAAAGAATTAAATACATAAACATTTGACTAGCAAGAAATTCGTATAGAACAACTATTTATAATTTTGTGAATTAAACAGCTATACTACCTGTTACTAGTAACCTTGATCTTTCCATTTATTTCTAAAGTGGTTGCATCCAATACTTTGATGGATCCAGTGTATACACCATGAGTAGAATCATATTTAAACAAGTATGCTGTTAGGACCCTGCAAAGAACGTATATAATATATGTGTATATGTATAATTGGATGATATAGAGAATGTGAAATCTGGAATCCAGGACCCTTTTATTGAATAGCAAACATTATGTAATATAGGTGATATTTGAGAGATCACCTGTTCTCCTCACACATACTTTCAATCTTATTTCTGGATATTCAATACTCATTACAAAGCTATATTTATAGCTCAACTAAGCATCAAACAGCATGATCAACACCAAAGAAACAGGCCGGTGCCAGCTCAAAAGCAAAGCATCTACAACTAACACACCAACTCCACTATCATTTTGTTCTACTACTTTTTCTTAAAACAAACTCACTTACAAACTTTAAGCAAACAAACTATAATCAAAGTTTTTAGCCCATTAGTTTAGATTAAAGTCCAACATTCTGAATATTCCCCTCAAGTGCCTGATTCACCAATTATTCCCCGAATAATTCTTCATTTCCAGATTTAAAAATTAATTATTGTTTCTTACGTCTAACGTAAGTAAAATTAGTCGGGGGCCTAACATTACCCGCCACCCAAACTCGAACCTTGTCCTCAAGGTTGAATTGAGGAAATTGTGCTGAGATGACTTCAAATTGTTCCCAGGAATCTTCAAAAGCTGGCAATCCCTTCCATCGAATAAGAACTTCTGTACCTGCTTGTCCGTCCTGAGCAGATGAACGAACACTACGTACTTCTAATGGTTCTACCAGTAACTCTAAATCATGAGAGAGGTTACCAGGAATAGTTGGAAAAGATGAGTGTTTGCCGACTGCTTTCTTCAGCTGGGAGATGTGAAAAACATCGTGAATCTTGGACGTTGAAGGTAACTTGAGTCGGTAAGCCACCTGACCAATTTGCTGAAGTATCTCAAAAGGACCATAAAATCTGGGCGCCAACTTTTCATTGGGTTTGCGAGCAAGGGACTGTTGCCGATAAGGTTGCAACTTGACATAAACAAGGTCCCTGAGTGCAAAAAGAGACATCACGGCGTTTAGAATCTGTAACTTGCTTCATTTTTTGCTGAGAGCGAAGCAAGTGAGCCTTCAATTCTGCTAATATTGCATCACGTTGGCGCAATTGTTTGTCGACTTCCATATTCGCAGCAGAGCCTAACTCATACGGAACCAAAGGAGGAGGGTCACGACCATAAAGGGCTTTAAACGGTGACATACCAGCAGATGTGTGGAAAGAAGTGTTGTAGCTATACTCAGCCCATGGTAACCATGTCCACCAGCGAGAGGGTTTATCCATAGAAAAACAACGCAAATATGTCTCTAAACCCTTATTTACAATTTCAGATTGACCATCCGTTTGTGGATGGTAAGCAGAACTACGACGCAGTTCCGATCCTTGCAAAGTAAACAACTCACGCCAGAAAAGGCTCATGAAAATTTTATCTCTATCTGAAATAATGCTACGAGGCACGCCATGTAAACGGACTATTTCACGAACAAATATAGTGGCTACTGAAGGTGCTGAAAAGGGGTGCTTTAGCGGAATGAAATGAGAATATTTTGTTAATCGATCCACCACCACTAATATAGGACCCTGCAAAGAACGTATATAATATATGTGTATATGTATAATTGGATGATATAGAGAATGTGAAATCTGGAATCCAGGACCCTTTTATTGAATAGCAAACATTATGTAATATAGGTGATATTTGAGAGATCACCTGCTCTCCTCACACATACTTTCAATCTTATTTCTGGATATTCAACACTCATTACAAAGCTATATTTATAGCTCAACTAAGCATCAAACAGCATGATCAACACCAAAGAAACAGGCTGGTGCCAGCTCAAAAGCAAAGCATCTACAACTAACACACCAACTCCACTATCATTTTGTTTTACTACTTTTTCTTAAACAAACTCAAGACAACTCACACTTACAAACTTTAAGCAAACAAACTATAATCAAAGTCTTTAGCCCATTAGTTTAGATTAAAGTCCAACATTCTGAATATTCCCCTCAAGTGCCTGATTCACCAATTATTCCCAGAATAATTCTTCATTTCCAGATTTAAAAATTAATTATTGTTTCTTACGTCAAACGTAAGTAAAATTAGTCGGGGGCCTAACATATGCCTGTTTCGTAAATAATAAAATTCATATGTGCTCTTTAGGAAAATGCTAATTGCAATCATCTTCAAAGTACATAAGTTTGACAATAACAGAAAAGTTAGCATAATGTAAAATTTAATTGGGAGGGGAAGAGAGTGATAGCTAGATTAATATTCAGAATGATCACAACTAGAACATCCTTATGACCAATGCCATTGTGGGTAAAAGAGTAGGCCAGTAGGGTAATCTTATAGTAAAAAAAAAATCTAAATTCATGAATTTTCCCACAAAAACGTCCCAGCGTTATTGTGCAGAAAAATAACATTAGTAATTGATATCAGCTAGTGATCATTGTTTACCATGTACTTGGCGTTCACAAATGGATCATTGACTGCTACGACATCAATATCATCTCTAAAAGTTGCTACTCTTAACACAAGCCTTCCAATTCTTCCAAAACCTGTACCATGTGACCATGCGAGTACTTGAAATATAGTTTTATGTTTTGATATCTTTTCGGCGCGTAACCTATGTTACTTGGACTTAGGTACAGAGTGTTCGAGTGTCGGGCACGACACATATCTAAGTGTCGCACTCAGTATTTCTAAAAAATTGGGAACACGAGGACTAGGCGTATCTGTGAAAACAGGTGAGGGGAGATGACATAATTTATTAATAAACAAGTAAAAATAGATATAATTCTGTACCAAAGTTTAATAATCAACCCAAATTAAACAAGATTTTTCAAAAGAACTTTGCATAATAGGCGTCTTCTTTCCCTCTCCTTTTTTTCACAATTCTCATCTCTTTTCTTCTCTCAAATTTTTTATTTTGCATTCTATGTTCACCTCAGATTTGGTCTTTCAGTTAGTACATGCCAAAGTGTCCACATTTTGGTCAAATGATCCGACACGGAATGTAGTGTCTGACACCGGATCCAAAAAATTTCTTGTTAAATTAGAAATAACAACATTGAAGAAACAAACATAAAACACAACACAGCAAACAACTTCACATACCATTGATTCTGATTCTTGTCTTCCCGCCAGTTTTCGACTCTAAGAAAGAAAGTCAAGTAGAACTAGAATTTTTAAACCCTCAAATTTCCAGCCATGCTTAGGTGTCAAACTAATTTTCTTACTCTGAATGGTAGGAGGCAGTTCAGTGGCCGTAGCTTGGATTGGTTGGATCGTCCGAGAACTAGATTCTGCAACAATTACAGGGTAGAGAAAAACAGTATCAATTACATTACATCTCTTACACTTAATATGGTAACTAGTACTCCCTCAGTCCCGATGAATTCTTTACCTTTCAAAATAAGGTTTCTAGCACGCATTTTAAGGTGCATTTTAAGGGTAGTTCCATAACTTATTTTTAAAATTTTCTTTTTTCGTATAAAAATATATTTTTATACAAAAAAAGAAAATTTTAAAAGTAAGTTATGGAGCTATCATTAAAATACACCTTAAAATGTGTGCCAAAAAGTGTAAAAAGAAAGGTAAAGAATTGGTTGGGACGGAGGGAGTAGTTTAGGATTCTACGAATCTCTTAACTGTAAGGATGGATGATAAATTCCCAGGAACGGAATCACCAAATATGCCTGATTGAGACTTTAACGAACTGCGACAGAAGCTAACCGAAGACACCTGAACAAACAAATAACAATCTGCTTACATTATCGAAATTAGAAGGAACATTCGTTAAAAACATTCGACGAAAAAATAATTATGATGGTCATGACATTATGATAAAACCATGTCTGCACCACGCAAATATTCCAACATGGTTCTTATTAATAAACAGAGAGCTGAAAAACAACAGCCAGAAGACTGCACAATCATGCCTTCAAAATAACACCGATACATGTTACGGTCTTGCTGATACACTTTAACAGAAAGCTCCAGCATTTTGTGTCTAATCTTATAAAGGATAACAACAAAGGTCAACTCAACAGCAAAAACGACCTCTATATTTCTGATTTCTATGTTCGACAAACTAGTTATTATAGAGCAAAAACTGCAGCATAGGCTTCACAAAGGTCAACTCAACAGCAAAAATTCCAGCATTTTGTGTCTAATCTTATAAAGGATAACAACAAAGGTCAACTCAACAGCAAAAATGACCTCTATATTTCTGATTTCTATGTTCGACAAACTAGTAAAAATATTTCTCTAGCAATTATGACCTGTCATCCAAATTTCACCAGAAACTACTAAAGATTGACCAACTGTCTGGGTTCGTGACCAGAGCTACAAATCAAAGATATAGATCTTTTAAATTGCATAAATCTAAAAAGAACCCATCTCATCCTAGTTTTTAAATTGCTTCATCAGCTTCGGATGGAAGGAAATTATAGGTCTGTAGATAGATACAAATGACTGAGCTCCTGAACTCTTGCATGATTTGATACAACATCATTGCATGTAAAATCTTTAAAATTCACCAAGGGAAAACCAATGGTACAAGAATACCATACTAGCCATGAAGTATAGACTATTTTCGCCCATTTACATAATCTCATAACAGAATACTGGGTAATAATTTAGTCAGCGGGGATGTGTGAGTGAGTGAGTGTGTGTGTGTGTGTGTGTGTGTGAGAGAGAGAGAGAGAGAGAGAGAGAGAGAGAGAGAGAGAGAGAGAGAGAGAGAGAGAGAGAGAGAGAGAGAGAGAGAGTAATGAATAATACACACACACAAGGGACGTCTTTTAGACTAAACTGCTCCACCTTATTCAGTATCGTATTATATGAAAGTAATGAATGAAAAAAAAAACACTTGCTAATCAGGTCAAGTATGAGATTGAGATCTTAAGCTCTGTGATTAGGACAAAATTAAGACAAAATTAAGAGAATGGTCCTATCTCTTAACTCTTATGGGAATGCTAGTCTATTAATTAAGTCCACAACTCATGTATTAATAGTTAATACTTTCACATTTGGGTGACTTGATGCCAAAACAAAAGTTTTATTTTATCTTTCCCTTTACGTAATCAACGGCAATAATCCATTACTTTCGGCTTTGCTGCTGCTTAATTAATGGAATGGTTGCTTTCTTTCAGATCTGTTTATGGTTAGCTTCACTTTTTCATTTTTTTTATCCAAATGAACCACAAGGGCGGTACAAAATACAAAGGAGAGGGAAGAATCGAATCTGTGAACTATTAGCTTCACTAATTTCATGCCCCATCATATTTTATATGCCCCATATATAGTTGCCATTAAATTTTTGCAACAAAAAGTTGCTAATATGTGACAATTTACCACACTCATGGCAACCACAAAGCGCACTGACTAGTATAAAGAGCAGATAAATCTGATGCGGTTCGTTACAAATTAAAAAATGCATACATTATCGAAATTAGAAGGCACATTCGTTAAAAACATTCGATGAAAAAGAATTATGATGGTCATGACATTATGATAAACCCATTTCTGCACCATGCAAATATTCCAACAAGGTTCTTACTAAGAAACAGAGAGCTGAAAAACAACAGCCAGAAGACTGCACAATCATGCGATCAAAATAACAGCGATATATGTTACTGTCTTGCTGATACACTTTAGCAGAAAGCTCCAGCATTTTGTGTCTAATCTTATAAAGGATAACAAAGGTCAACTCAACAGCAAAAATTACCTCTATATTTCTGATTTCTATGTTCGGCAAACTAGTTATTATAGCGCAAAAACTGCAGCATAGGCTTCACATCAAATTTAGTGGGTCGCTGCTCTACCAATGTCATGTGTTCGATCACGTCCAGCACTCAGTTGCTGAAAGAAAGATACCAAAATATTGTCACAAGCACTCACATCAAAGAGAGATAGAACTTAAAAGAGTAAACGAATTGGAAAGTTAGATGATAGTGACTGTACCTGTAGCCCTACTCATTGTCATACCACAGATACAAGCTTCATGAAGGATGCACTCAACCCCATCCCAGCTTCTGCGTAAAAAATACTTGACCACAGAGATAGTGAAAACAACACATTGTAAAGGAATTACTCTAGCAATTTATGACTAGTTATCCAAATTTACCAGAAGATTGACCAACTGTCTAGGTTTGTGACCAGACTACATGTCAAAATATATAACTTTTAAATTGCATAAATTCAACCAGATCCCATCGGTTTCTAGTTTTTAAATTGCTTCATCAGCTTCAGATGGAAGGAAATTTTAGGTCTATAGATATATACAAATGACGGACCTCCTGAACTCCTGCATGGTTTGGTACAACATTATTACATGTAAAATCTTTAGAATCACCAGGGAAAAACAATGGTGCAAGGAAGACCATGTTGGCCGTAAAGTATAGCCTATTTTCGCCTATTTAATCTCAGAAGAGAATACTGGGTAATAATTTTCTCTTGAAGCTTTTCTATTAGATATTGAGGCTATCATGATAAAGATTATCAGAACTACCACAGTACCAAAACAAAAATTCGGAACATTAGTTGCCAGCATTAGCAGAGATCATAATACACATCAGTCTCCCAAATTACAGGGAATGTAGCAGAAGACAAGTTTATAAATATAAACATAAAAATGATCTAATAATTTAGAACCGACTCAGGGAAACGAGTGGTTCATGCCCGACAAAGGAAGGCCATTGTCAGATCCCATCACCTCGGAATGGGGAGCAGAGTCTGCAATTACCTCTAGAATGCATGAACGTCAGGAGCATAGCAATAATTTAGAACATCTAAAAATCACATTTGTATATGTATTCAATTGAGGAAGTATAACAGTTTGCGTACTCATCGAAATGTGTAATATTATGTACCTTGTGAATGCATCTCCTTAGGAGCCACAAACAAAAATGTTGTCTATAAGTACACATGCTTTTATAAGTCTTATATTGAATACATATACAGATAAGGATATTGTAAGCAATACAGTTAGAAACAAAGGAATTTGCAAGGATTAATAATTAGAATGCATCAAAACGAAGACAGTGCTTTATCAATATTTAGTTCTTGCAAATACAATCTAACAGGATAGTGTATGTTGCAGTATTGTTGCCTTGATCTTACATCTTATTCAAAAAAAAAGTGTACTTTATGTATTTACGCGGCTGACATAGTCCATGTAAGAAAATGCTGAACCTTTGCAATATCTCTGTGACGATCAATACTTATGTCTAATTTTCTCTTTTATTGTAATATGCATCCATTAGAATGTTTGACGTATAGCAATTGGGCTAGTAGTTGATGAAAATTCATACAGAAACATTCAAGTAAATATCATAACAGGAAACAGAGGTTTAACCGAAACTAAAGAAGAGATTATCAAGCTTATCAGAGCCCGGATTGGAATTATACCAGGTAACTATGTCAAGTATTTCTTACGCAAAGCAAGAAGAGCAGGATCTTGTTCTTTTGATTCAAGTAAGGTCAGTAACAAGGATGTGGTAGATGCATCTGCTGAGAATCCGCGAGCATACATCTCATCTATGAGTGTACTTGCTTCATTGTACTTCTTGTTGTGAAAACGGCCGCGGATAAGTGTGTTGTAGGTAGCATCGTCAGGCAAGCAATTACTATCTCTAATTTGCGCAAATAGTTCATTGGCTTCGTCGAGTAACCCTTCACGACAAAATGCTCCGATCATGACTGTATATGTCCTGATATTAGGTTGCAAACCTTTCGACGGTAGGCTATCGAAAAGACTTCTTGCCTTTTCTAGATGTCCATCTTTGCTCAATCCGTCAATTAGAATAGTGTAAGTATGTATCTCTGGAAGCATACCAGCACATTCCATTGTGTGAAAGAACGAGAGTGCTTCACCAACAAGATGGTTCTCGCATAGACCATGCAATATAATACGACATGTCACAATATCTAGTTTAACACCTTCGTTTAGCATCCTCTCCTGAAGAAACTTTCGTGCTTCAACAACTCTACCGGTCTGAAAAAAACCTTGCAAAATAGTATTGAAAGTTTCAATTGTTGGTGCCAAACCTTCAAGGGACATCTGTTTAAGGAGATCAATTGCTCTGTCTACTTCCATCCTTTTACAATAACCATTTATCAATATAGTGTAGGTATGAGGATTGGGCAATACACCCTTTCCCTTCATGGTTTTGAGCACCTCTAATGCTTTATCAACTTCTCCACACAAGCAATATCCATCCATCAGTGAACTATATGTGACTACATTGGGATATTGGCCTCTTTGGATCATTAATTCCATCACAGACACTGCATCTTTAACCTTTCCTTCTTTTCCATATGCATCAATCAAAATACTAAAAGTATGCGCATCTGGAAAGATATTCCTAGTATTCATCTCTCCTAGCAATCGAATAGTATCTTCCCATCGACTTAAAATGCAGAGACCTTGAATTAATGAAGTATAGGTTACAACATCGGGTGAAATGCCTTTGTGGCTCATTTCAAAAAGAAGATTCATAGCATGGTCGACATGTCCGTCTTTGCACAAACTATTAATAATAGTGTTGTAAGTCACTGTACTGGGTATACAACCTTTTTTCTCCATATCTTTAAACAACTGAACAGCCATGGAAGTATTTGAAGTTTTGCAGAGACCATCAATGATAATGTTATAGGAAATTACATCGGGCCTAACCTCATTGAATTTAAGAAGCTTCTTAAACAAGTGTTCAGCCTCAACAGGCCTGTCTTGAGATAGAAGTCCCTTGATCAGAGTGTTGTAGGTCACCACACCCGGGACAAAACCACGCTTAATGATTCCGCCCAACAACGAAAAGGCATAATCAAGTGTATTCAAGTGACAACAACAGTTGATGACAGTATTAAAAGTAAAGATATCAATTGGAATGGTGAAAGCGCACATATCTCTAAACAGAGAAATGGCAACCGAGTAGTCCTTCATTCGAACAAGACCCGCTAAGAGTTGATTGAATTGCAAAACAGGAAGCAGAGGTTTCATTTTGAGCATTTTATCGAACACCTTAAGAGCATCGTCGAGCTTATCGAAACCAACCTTTGATTTCTCATAAAGTAATTGTTTCAGGTCAGCATTAGGGTCTGATAAAGAAGGAATAAAGGGTTTCTTGGGATCATCAGGGTTAGTGTGAAGAGAATGTGAATGAAGAAATGGTGTAAGAAAAATACCTGGTGATGATGATGTTGTAGCTTTGTGTATAGGTCTTACAGATTTGAAGCATCGAATGTTTGATCTCAAGCAACTCAAACTAAACCTCATCTTGTTCATCTTCTTGCTTTTTTCAATCGATTTACGAGATGGCGAGGGTTCGAAATGTGGGTGTGAGCTCAATTATTAAACAGAATTACAATCTGGTGTGGCAGAGTACTTTTTTTATTAGAGTATTGGATAACAATCTGGTGTCCTGGCACTCTTAGCTACCCTCCTAATTATGTGTTGGGTGAAGGCCAATAATATCATTCGGTCATGGAGTTTCTAAAGCACATTACAGAGAAGTTCTTTATTAGTGCACCTTAAATCTTGTATTTTATTATTATTTTTGATAATCCAACCGTACGGATGAAAAGTTTATGTCAAAATAACATTGTATACAAATTTTTATTATATTTGAAATAGTGGAGCATCACTTTTATAATAATACTATTTTCTATATATATTCAACGACACGGATTTATCATAATCTTATTTCTATAAATTTATAGTTCTAAATAATTAAATTACACGAAAATTTGTACATTCACATATTTTTGTATGAATTTAACATCCGTACGGTTGGATTGTTCAAATAATAACTAATTTATCATAATTTAAACCGCACTAATAGAGAACTTCTCTATTGTGTGCTTTAGATACTCTTTTCCCATATCATAAATAGTACTAATATATATTATAAGAATACCACAAAACACGTTAACGGTGGTCATAAATATCAATCGATTATGCATTTGAGGTCTGGGTAATAGATTTTA
Organism: Saposhnikovia divaricata; assembly: GCA_036435485.1. Lineage (NCBI taxonomy): Eukaryota > Viridiplantae > Streptophyta > Magnoliopsida > Apiales > Apiaceae > Saposhnikovia > Saposhnikovia divaricata. Next base: position 203,271,987 of record CM071601.1, on the reverse strand, counting down.
TATTAATTACGCATTTAAAATAGGGGTGATAGGCTTCCCTATTACGTATTTGGAGAAGGGGTAAATGCTATTACGCATTCTCCAAATGGGTAATATGTAACGCCCCCAAATCCGGGGTCAGGGATTGGGTCGTCACGCGAAAATCCTTAACAATAAATCACCTGTTTAACCACATTAAACCATATGTACTCATTAATAATTGAGTTACAACAATTGAGACCCCAACCACCAAGCATCTTTTAGGTTATAGGGCTAGAAACAAGAATCAACTCCTTACTACTAGTATAACTTCGTTGAGAAGTACACCAGCAACTAGTATTACTTTGCGCAAATTAACATATATATTACACATCAATATACTTACACATAATTTACTCCAGCTATAAACTTTCTAGTTCATATCGTCTTCATAAGGGCACGCTGCCCGCTTCATCTAAGCCATGCAGATAACCTCGTCCGGCTACCTTCCACTGAAAAGTTAATATTTGAAAACAAGCAAGTATGAGCGAAAGAATTGCTCAGCAAGTTATTACTAGAGTTTAACAAAATATTCCATCATGTGCATGGGTTTCCAACATTAAACTGATACTTAATATACTTCCTGAAACATTTATAACCACGAAATTCTATAGGGAAAGTATAATGTTTGAAAATAATATCAACTGAACAATGTATCAATATAATATAAAAGATGCCATTACAAGGTAATTAAGAGATTATTACCATAAATTACCACATTTTGTTTGCGCAGTAATACACCAACATAACTTGCTGGTTATTCAATATGAAATCGCTTATTGATAATATAATATCAGTTTCTCTTCTTAACTAATATAACTATCAATATACCCTTTCAGTGTAATATTCCAAGATAATATGAATACTTGAATAAATCTCTCACTATCATCTTCTCATTTCCTTCTTATGCAACATTTATATAAATTAATATAAAATCAGTTTCTCTTCATCTATAACAATAATTCCATCGTTTCATTTCATTTTTCCCTTTTCAGTATACCAATCTGACTTTATCGTCGATTCTTTATAAAAAAAATTTTTTTGGGGGTTTTCACTGTTGCCGAATACGTGAGGCACGATGATCAGTCGTCCTCCGTACCCGTCCCTTTTTACTACCGGTAGAAGGAATGAAGGCCACCTGCTAACATCATCCCTGGAGGAAGGCCACCTGCTAACATCCTCCCTTGGCATCTTCGTGCCGAATCATATAATGAATGCTAGACTATGTCGCACACAGCCCTGACACAGCCTCTTACGCAAGTTTGTTGCTAATCCCCCTTTTTATAAAATCATTATTCCATTTATCAACACCATTTCACATTTCCATTCCCGTATATCATTTCATTACGAAATTCCTTAAACAACCTTTTAGCAATATTCAATCACCCTTAGAACAATTAGAAGATCTATTCAATAATCCCTTTTGAAATGAATATTATAATTAATATTCATTGAATTAAATAACCATTAAAATAACATTTATCAATATCATTCTAGATATTTTTAACAGAAAATGTCTCATTTATAACCATCGAAATATCTTTATTATTATTCCGGAACAAAGCGATTGTAAGAAACGTTTTAAAAATAATATGCATCTAATTAAATAAATTTAATTAGACGAATAAGGTTTATTTAATCAGTAGATGCTTTCAGAGGTATCTCCTAATTAAATAAACACTAGTTTATTAGTGATGTTGCCATTAGGTTAATTATTGCGAAATTTTTTTTCTAAAAACTTTGTCCGGGTTTTCGAAAATATACATTACAAGACAACCCCTTCCATTTTCCATTCATATATCAATACTTTTAAAGTACACCAACTAAAATACTTTACATGTAAATCCCTTTTAGGAAAATCTGTAAATATCAGCCCTTGTCCCCTTATATAACAAAATATTTATTAATGACGTCCGAAACAATTTATAACTCAAATATCCCCAATTTACAAATAATTGTAATATTATAAAATAACTTTAGATAACAACTGATACCATAAATTCATAAAAATAACCATAAATAACAACTGATACCATTCCTTCCCATATCACTTTACCCCTTATAGTATATCACTCTCTCCATATCACATATACTTTCAGTCAAACCATTTTACTTAAAGGTAACAATTTATCAAGATAAAGATAGAAGAAATCTTGCAAATATGGATTGAAGTCTTATTCCACACATTTCATATATTTCAAAATAAATATACTCTGAACGATAGAGTATGTATAAATAAACTTGCCTCTGGTCCTTAGCACCAAACGGAACACCGCGAATAAATCCTTGGCGTCTTGCCCAAGCAGTTCGATGAACTTTACACGACGTCTCAATCCTTCCTTTTTGATACACGTTGCTCCACTTGATCACGCCCTAATGGTACTGTAATTGTTACGATTACGTGTCAGTCCCACCTCGTATCTCGAGTAGACACCACTCGGAAATACCACTAAGTCACATAAAGTCAAACTATAGGTGTCCTTTCTATAGTTGACTACTCTAATACCACTTAATGCACATAACACGCTTATATCCATTTAGTATACTTAAACCAATTTAATATATCATCAAAACACAATTAATCCTCGAGATAATTTACTTAACACATATTCACATAAACAGTTAACAGCCAAATCATGCCTTCAAATCCTTGAAATTAAATAAGTTAATTAAATTTAAGCGCAGGGGATTTTTAGAAAATTTCGGCATGAAGTATTCGTTTATCGGACTATGGGCACAGCCCCTCAAATACAATTCAACCCTGTTTTTGCCAAAAATAAAGCTGCCTCAACTTGCAGCAACATAAAAGTAAACAAATAAGAAAAGTACCCGCCCAGACATGCGGCACCTAGCACATAATGAATTACATTACACTACTACTTACGCTACACCAATGATCGTATTTCTCACGCATTTTAATGATACACGTGACAATCGATCATTGATGTTCGTAAGCCCTAGGGAACAACCCCTAGCACTAACTATTACTTACGCTATATCAATGATCACATCACTTAAGTATATTAATTATACTCGTGATAGTTAATCATTGATATTCGTAAGCCCGAGGAACTAGTCGAAGAGAATTACACAAGTACTTAAATATTGACATTTAAGACTCGAGATCTCATTTCAACTCCTCGCAGTTAAACACATATTAAAATGAATCTAACAATTAACCTTTGATAAATAACATATAATATATATAATTAGTAAAGCCATCAAATACTACGACTCGCTTGATACCCCATTTAGCACATAAGCATTTACCATTTAGTCAAGTCGTATAAACTCCACACATAATACCAACATACTTTAAACCACTAATAGTCATTAAACCTGGATATTAACGACACCACAAAATAATTACGACAATTACAACAATAAACAACATCAATCAATATCCAACACAATCTCCAACCACAATTCATCTTTCATTTTAAACTATAACACCTTAGTAATTCTACACTAAAACATTTACTATCAATCCATTGTATACTAAACTTGGTATCCAACTAAATAAGATCACAACTAACAACTTTCATTTATAAACCCCCTTCAAATAAGGTCTTTAACTTACTCAAAACAACCTTTCAAAACAGGGCACAAATCTGCCACCACTGCGCACACTATACTCAAACATTTTTAATAAATTGGAAAATCAATATTTTTACCCAAATCTTTTTCTGAAATATTTATAGCTCCTTCATTTATCCTCAATAAAAGTTTCAATCCAATTTACAAAGTTTAACTAGGTGAAACATAGTTCCAAAGTGCAAAATCCCGAGAGGTTACTCTATTATGCGAAGGTTTTACTAAAACATCATTTTCTCCTAGATCGTTAACCCAAACGATGCACCGTTTTCTCCTACACAAAATAGACTCCAAATAGAACAACTTTCATTATATGATCACTGCCCAGAACAGAGCATAACCTGTTCGAATTCCTCTTGCAAAAACAGGTCAGGCCCTGATTTTCTGGACGAATTGCCTACTAGACTCTACACATAATCAACTACCAATTCCACAAATTAAAACCAAAATTCAAGAACCCAAATTTTACATAATCCCTAATTATCTAATTAAACATAATCAAGCATAAATAACTTCAAGAAAACAAGAATAATACCTTTTCCAAGCTTAAAACCAACAACCAAGCTTCAATCACACAAAGCTTCTACTTTTCCCCCAAAACTACTATTCATCTTCTTCCTTAATCTTCTTACTTTCCAAAGCTCCAAAAACTCAAGTAGACCTTCAATCCAAGCTTCACCCACTATGTATATATGACTAATCTTTGATTACCAAGAATTTTCAAGTATGGATTCAAGTGTTTCCTTCTTCCTTTCTCTCTTTTCTTTCTAAATCCCTAATTTTCTTTCTCCCCCTTTTCTTCCTTTCTCTCTCCCCGATATCTATCTTTCGGCTGCTGTTTTTCTATATCGGGCATAGCCCAATACTAATATACCACTGCTAACAGTTGATTCCGGCCCAATTAAAATACCATTCATTCACTTTTAAAACTAATAAACAACTTTTATATATCGAATTTAAATAAAATTTTTGAAAAATTAAACTTTTCATTTTTAAAATGTAGAGTACAACATTACGAGCACACACATATTTTTAAAATATTTTTCGGATCAAAAATGAATTAAATATGAATTTTCAAAGTTTTGATCCTTAAAATGAAGAATAATTCGTAAAAATCATTTTAAAATTCTTAAAAATCACAATAAATCCATCTAATATTTTTAAAACTCAAATAAATTAATAAAGTTAATAATGCAAAAGATTTCAGGATTTCTAGTAATCCCGATGATTTTATAAAACTTTTAGAAAACCAATAATAAGGATTTAATCATATTTAAATCCTCAAAAATTTAAATAAAAATACACCGACCTACAATGCTTACAAATCATCACATAAACACAACTTCACATACATTCCACCTTCCAACAATAATCACATAATATAGTTCATAATTACACTGAACCAGAAAATAATTAAATAATTCGCTTTTGAAATTCCTTGAACTAGAATAATGAACAATAAAAATAAAAAAATTCCTCCTCATTTTAGGAAAAACATTAATATTCTTAAAATAATAATAAAATCAATTTCTGAAAATCCGGGTTATTACAGTCTACCCTCCTTAAAAGGATTCCGTCCACGGAATCAACTACGGCCACTACTGGGATTCCTTAACTCTTTCATCATCAACACTTATTCTGCCAAACCGGAGATAGTGTCCATTCATAAACAACTTCTCTGAAACCTCAATCCAACCATAGGACATCTATCTGACACATCACTATTCCTTTCACATATATGTCTCGACCAACTTGCCATTATCATCCTATCCTTGAGAGAGAGTTCACTGATTCCATTAACATAACACTCTTGAGAGAGAGATTGCACCCATTCCATTAATCATAACATCCATGAGAGAGAGCGAACTAATTCTATCAATACACCGCTGATATTCTATTTGTTTTGCGATTCGCTCATGCTCTTGGCGATTCCGCTCGAATCTAATTTCTATCAGCGAATTTCGAGTTGACCGACCTGGCTGGCATCCCCTTGAAATTCATTAGAGATAACAAGAATCATGAAGCTTTGAAAAGATAGCTGTCATATCAAGACAAATGTCACCCACTGGTGACTATAGGATTATGAGTTTTGAAATAAACCTTATTTAAGATGAGAGAATTTACTGAGAGATCAATATGATCATAAGAACTCACGTTGCGTGTCTCAATTGAGACATTACTAAAGGTAATTAGCCTTCTTGTATTTCACAACTCACAAGTGATGGCGTCCCATCAGACTTCTATCACACAGACAGATAGTCCTTGTGGCCCCTATATGTATAGGGTTGTTCGTCTCAGTGGAAGTTGAGAAGTATGAAAGAAATTCAAAGTAAAGTCAATAATAATCATCTTCTGACAATTAATTCTCAAAGGGACACCTTGGATTAAAATCGAAAAATTTCCAAGGCGCGATTTCCAAAAAAAAGGATAACCAGAAAGATACTGGTATTCAACAAGCAAGAGGTGCTATATCACCATTGAATTATCCACTATTGAAGAAAAGTGGAAGTTTGAAATAATATCATTTGATAGGGCTTCGAAAACCTGAAGGTAAGTATAATGAAAGCCCTTGGCACAATTGAAACCAAATATGACTTAACACAAGTAAAAATAACTTCGAAGAGGAAATATATCCTTTATCACAATTCTCTCTTAGAGAGATGTCAAATAATTCATAGATTGGGAAGGTAATCAAAAAGATTCACCAATGGGGGTATTGCCAAGGTCTACACGGATGCCTTTTATGTCGGCTCCTCTGACAGATAATCGTTCGATCCCGGAGCTGTTCTTTTCCATGCACACCCTAAGGTGCTTGATAACTTACGTCATCGTCGACTCGTAATAGTCACTAAGGATTCAATCATCGACATTAATGATCGCAGGGAGTTCTATCTCAACATATCCTTCAACATAGCATTCAAATCTTAACTTAATCATTGGCACTCCACCCGGTAGTCCAACATGAACTCTACATGAGCTCTGACGTTCTCACATAACTATACACACTCATACTCACTCTCGTTTCTAGTTTACTATAACCTGAGCTCTGATACCATTCTGTAACGCCCCCAAATCCGGGGTCAGGGATTGGGTCGTCACGCGAAAATCCTTAACAACAAATCACCTGTTTAACCACATTAAACCATATGTACTCATTAATAATTGAGTTACAACAATTGAGACCCCAACCACCAAGCATCTTTTAGGTTATAGGGCTAGAAACAAGAATCAACTCCTTACTACTAGTATAACTTCGTTGAGAAGTACACCAGCAACTAGTATTACTTTGCGCAAATTAACATATATATTACACATCAATATACTTACACATAATTTACTCCAGCTATAAACTTTCTAGATCATATCGTCTTCATAAGGGCACGCTGCCCGCTTCATCTAAGCCATGCAGATAACCTCGTCCGGCTACCTTCCACTGAAAAGTTAATATTTGAAAACAAGCAAGTATGAGCGAAAGAATTGCTCAGCAAGTTATTACTAGAGTTTAACAAAATATTCCATCATGTGCATGGGTTTCCAACATTAAACTGATACTTAATATACTTCTTGAAACATTTATAACCACGAAATTCTATAGGGAAAGTATAATGTTTGAAAATAATATCAACTGAACAATGTATCAATATAATATAAAAGATGCCATTACAAGGTAATTAAGAGATTATTACCATAAATTACCACATTTTGTTTGCGCAGTAATACACCAACATAACTTGCTGGTTATTCAATATGAAATCGCTTATTGATAATATAATATCAGTTTCTCTTCTTAACTAATATAACTATCAATATACCCTTTCAGTGTAATATTCCAAGATAATATGAATACTTGAATAAATCTCTCACTATCATCTTCTCATTTCCTTCTTATGCAACATTTATATAAATTAATATAAAATCAGTTTCTCTTCATCTATAACAATAATTCCATCGTTTCATTTCATTTTTCCCTTTTCAGTATACCAATCTGACTTTATCGTCGATTCTTTATAAAAAAATTTTTTTTTGGGGGTTTTCACTGTTGCCGAAAACGTGAGGCACGATGATCAGTCGTCCTCCGTACCCGTCCCTTTTTACTACCGGTAGAAGGAATGAAGGCCACCTGCTAACATCATCCCTGGAGGAAGGCCACCTGCTAACATCCTCCCTTGGCATCTTCGTGCCGAATCATATAATGAATGCTAGACTATGTCGCACACAGCCCTGACACAGCCTCTTACGCAAGTTTGTTGCTAATCCCCCTTTTTATAAAATCATTATTCCATTTATCAACACCATTTCACATTTCCATTCCCGTATATCATTTCATTACGAAATTCCTTAAACAACCTTTTAGCAATATTCAATCACCCTTAGAACAATTAGAAGATCTATTCAATAATCCCTTTTGAAATGAATATTATAATTAATATTCATTGAATTAAATAACCATTAAAATAACATTTATCAATATCATTCTAGATATTTTTAACAGAAAATGTCTCATTTATAACCATCGAAATATCTTTATTATTATTCCGGAACAAAGCGATTGTAAGAAACGTTTTAAAAATAATATGCATCTAATTAAATAAATTTAATTAGACGAATAAGGTTTATTTAATCAGTAGATGCTTTCAGAGGTATCTCCTAATTAAATAAACACTAGTTTATTAGTGATGTTGCCATTAGGTTAATTATTGCGAAATTTTTTTTCTAAAAACTTTGTCCGGGTTTTCGAAAATATACATTACAAGACAACCCCTTCCATTTTCCATTCATATATCAATACTTTTAAAGTACACCAACTAAAATACTTTACATGTAAATCCCTTTTAGGAAAATCTGTAAATATCAGCCCTTGTCCCCTTATATAACAAAATATTTATTAATGACGTCCGAAACAATTTATAACTCAAATATCCCCAATTTACAAATAATTGTAATATTATAAAATAACTTTAGATAACAACTGATACCATAAATTCATAAAAATAACCATAAATAACAACTGATACCATTCCTTCCCATATCACTTTACCCCTTATAGTATATCACTCTCTCCATATCACATATACTTTCAGTCAAACCATTTTACTTAAAGGTAACAATTTATCAAGATAAAGATAGAAGAAATCTTGCAAATATGGATTGAAGTCTTATTCCACACATTTCATATATTTCAAAATAAATATACTCTGAACGATAGAGTATGTATAAATAAACTTGCCTCTGGTCCTTAGCACCAAACGGAACACCGCGAATAAATCCTTGGCGTCTTGCCCAAGCAGTTCGATGAACTTTACACGACGTCTCAATCCTTCCTTTTTGATACACGTTGCTCCACTTGATCACGCCCTAATGGTACTGTAATTGTTACGATTACGTGTCAGTCCCACCTCGTATCTCGAGTAGACACCACTCGGAAATACCACTAAGTCACATAAAGTCAAACTATAGGTGTCCTTTCTATAGTTGACTACTCTAATACCACTTAATGCACATAACACGCTTATATCCATTTAGTATACTTAAACCAATTTAATATATCATCAAAACACAATTAATCCTCGAGATAATTTACTTAACACATATTCACATAAACAGTTAACAGCCAAATCATGCCTTCAAATCCTTGAAATTAAATAAGTTAATTAAATTTAAGCGCAGGGGATTTTTAGAAAATTTCGGCATGAAGTATTCGTTTATCGGACTATGGGCACAGCCCCTCAAATACAATTCAACCCTGTTTTTGCCAAAAATAAAGCTGCCTCAACTTGCAGCAACATAAAAGTAAACAAATAAGAAAAGTACCCGCCCAGACATGCGGCACCTAGCACATAATGATTTACATTACACTACTACTTACGCTACACCAATGATCGTATTTCTCACGCATTTTAATGATACACGTGACAATCGATCATTGATGTTCGTAAGCCCTAGGGAACAACCCCTAGCACTAACTATTACTTACGCTATATCAATGATCACATCACTTAAGTATATTAATTATACTCGTGATAGTTAATCATTGATATTCGTAAGCCCGAGGAACTAGTCGAAGAGAATTACACAAGTACTTAAATATTGACATTTAAGACTCGAGATCTCATTTCAACTCCTCGCAGTTAAACACATATTAAAATGAATCTAACAATTAACCTTTGATAAATAACATATAATATATATAATTAGTAAAGCCATCAAATACTACGACAAGCTTGATACCCCATTTAGCACATAAGCATTTACCATTTAGTCAAGTCGTATAAACTCCACACATAATACCAACATACTTTAAACCACTAATAGTCATTAAACCTGGATATTAACGACACCACAAAATAATTACGACAATTACAACAATAAACAACATCAATCAATATCCAACACAATCTCCAACCATAATTCATCTTTCATTTTAAACTATAACACCTTAGTAATTCTCCACTAAAACATTTACTATCAATCCATTGTATACTAAACTTGGTATCCAACTAAATAAGATCACAACTAACAACTTTCATTTATAAACCCCCTTCAAATAAGGTCTTTAACTTACTCAAAACAACCTTTCAAAACAGGGCACAAATCTGCCACCACTGCGCACACTATACTCAAACATTTTTAATAAATTGGAAAATCAATATTTTTACCCAAATCTTTTTCTGAAATATTTATAGCTCCTTCATTTATCCTCAATAAAAGTTTCAATCCAATTTACAAAGTTTAACTAGGTGAAACATAGTTCCAAAGTGCAAAATCCCGAGAGGTTACTCTATTATGCGAAGGTTTTACTAAAACATCATTTTCTCCTAGATCGTTAACCCAAACGATGCACCGTTTTCTCCTACACAAAATAGACTCCAAATAGAACAACTTTCATTATATGATCACTGCCCAGAACAGAGCATAACCTGTTCGAATTCCTCTTGCAAAAACAGGTCAGGCCCTGATTTTCTGGACGAATTGCCTACTAGACTCTACACATAATCAACTACCAATTCCACAAATTAAAACCAAAATTCAAGAACCCAAATTTTACATAATCCCTAATTATCTAATTAAACATAATCAAGCATAAATAACTTCAAGAAAACAAGAATAATACCTTTTCCAAGCTTAAAACCAACAACCAAGCTTCAATCACACAAAGCTTCTACTTTTCCCCCAAAACTACTATTCATCTTCTTCCTTAATCTTCTTACTTTCCAAAGCTCCAAAAACTCAAGTAGACCTTCAATCCAAGCTTCACCCACTATGTATATATGACTAATCTTTGATTACCAAGAATTTTCAAGTATGGATTCAAGTGTTTCCTTCTTCCTTTCTCTCTTTTCTTTCTAAATCCCTAATTTTCTTTCTCCCCTTTTCTTCCTTTCTCTCTCCCCGATATCTATCTCTCGGCTGCTGTTTTTCTATATTGGGCATAGCCCAATACTAATATACCACCGCTAACAGTTGATTCTGGCCCAATTAAAATACCATTCATTCATTTTTAAAACTAATAAACAACTTTTATATATCGAATTTAAATAAAATTTTTAAAAAATTAAACTTTTCATTTTTAAAATGTAGAGTACAACATTACGAGCACACACATATTTTTAAAATATTTTTCGGATCAAAAATGAATTAAATATGAATTTTCAAAGTTTTGATCCTTAAAATGAAGAATAATTCGTAAAAATCATTTTAAAATTCTTAAAAATCACAATAAATCCATCTAATATTTTTAAAACTCAAATAAATTAATAAAGTTAATAATGCAAAAGATTTCAGGATTTCTAGTAATCCCGATGATTTTATAAAACTTTTAGAAAACCAATAATAAAGGATTTAATCATATTTAAATCCTCAAAAATTTAAATAAAAATACACCGACCTACAATGCTTACAAATCATCACATAAACACAACTTCACATACATTCCACCTTCCAACAATAATCACATAATATAGTTCATAATTACACTGAACCAGAAAATAATTAAATAATTCGCTTTTGAAATTCCTTGAACTAGAATAATGAACAATAAAAATAAAAAATTTCCTCCTCATTTTAGGAAAAACATTAATATTCTTAAAATAATAATAAAATCAATTTCTGAAAATCCGGGTTATTACATAATAGGTGAAAATTTTATATGTGTTAAACATGTGTGACATGCATAATAGGATTTTTTTTTATATTAAGCATTTTCGAAATGCGTAATTGAGTTGTAGTTTTGGCCAATCAACCCGAACTTCGTTATTTTGGTACAAACTTAAAACATTTGGAAAAAATGACATATTTACCACATTTTCCTTTACTTTTGACTGAATTACTAACTGAATTATCGCCGCGCGCAACAGGTGGCCAATAATGCCAACCTGTTACGCATATGACAGAAGCTTAATAAAAAAAACATATATTACGCATTCAAAGGAATGCATAACTAAAAAAAAAAAAAAAAAACTTACCACTATACCAAATGCGTAACACCTTAATACCCAGATATGAAATGCGTAATAGCTTGGGGTTAAATAGTTTCCATTCGGGGTTTAACGGGTTCAAATATTTGGGGTTTAAAAATATTAAATTTTTTTATTAAAATTTTTAAATTACGGGTTTAAGAATTAATTTTTGGGGTTCAACTTTTCCATTTCGGGTTTTAGAAATATTCGGAACGACGAATAAACCGTATACTGACTTAGGGTTTAGGGTTGAAACAACCCTAAACCCTAGACCCAAAACCCTAATTTATCCTGATTTTTAAACGCGTTAATCAAGCCGCCGGATTCAATTTCATAATTTTAAAATTTATCTGTATTCTATTAGGGGTTCAACGGTTAACCTTTGGGATTCAACTTTTCCATTTTAGGGTTTAGAAATATTTTTAATAAAAATATTTTATTATTTATAAATATATTTTGTTATTTATAAATATATATATATATATATATATTACGCATTTTACAAATGCGTAATAGCTTTCACTCATTTCGAGCATGCATAATAAACTGATATTACCCTCCTACTAAATGCGTAATAAGTTATTATTTAAAAAAAACATTGGTGTTACGCATTACGCATTTTGAAAATGCGTAACAGTTGTTACGCATTCTCAAAATGCGTAATGCGTCGGTACTTTTGACCATAGGTACGCGCGACTGGCATTCTTGTCACTGGAATAAAAAATGGGTACAGTTGGCCATTACCCAAAAACTTGTGGTAGTTTTTGTCATTCTTTCAAATAAAAATAAACAGAAATGCTAATAAAAATAAACAGAAATGCCAGACTTTCCTCAAAATGGTTTCAATTGTTTAGTTCGTAAAATCTGATTTTGATGGGCATCTTCGAAATAAAAAATCTCTCCATGTATATAGTGGGTGTTTGGCATATGAGATCATCAACTTATATGTAGTAATAAGTTCATGTCAATTTATTTGAAATATTTGTGTAAATAAGTTAAAGGATTTATTTGCTAGTTTTTTGGAAATAAATTGGAAGTTAGAAATGTTAATATTCAACTTTCAGTTTATTCTTTTTTCTCGATATACACAATATATAATATCCTTTAAATTTTCAAAATCATATATCTTTTGATCCGTTCATTAGAAAATTGATATGTATATATCAAATTTCTCTACTCATCGATATTTATCCATCGATATATATTAAAAAATAAATATTTTGAAAATAATAAAAACAGTTAACTTATAAGTTCTGATTTACCAAACACTCTATTGATTTATCACTCACTTATAAGCTCTGATTTACTTATCACTTATATGACATTTATCACTTTAAGCTATAAGTTACTTATTTTAAGGCAAGCCAAACGGGCCCATATAATGTTTCACGAATTAAAATAAAACATTTGATATTTGGGGACAAATTCGAAAATTGCTTAAAGGTTACGGTCCAGAAAAAGGTAAGAAGTTAGGAAAAATAAACTGAATTTATTTTATGACTTGTATGTTGATAAATTGAAAAATCTTGTTAAAAAAATTTAAAAAATTAATATTAAAATTATTAAACAGATCTAGATATTTAAGAAAATAACCAGCGCGACCCAATTTTAAAAAATTTCAAAATTTTATGATTTTTGAAAATCCAATATGAATCCGACCTGATCCGATTTTTTTTTTTTTGCATAAATGAAACGATTTCATTTAAAAGATAAAAATTACATAATCCGAGAGGGAAAGGAAAATGAGACATTCTTTCTTCCACAAAAGCTTATCATCTATTCGAAAGGTATGCTTAACCAATCCATGGGTCGTAACCTATACGACTAACATGAGAAAGAGATTCCTGCGGAAGTTAGACAATAAAACCTATATATCAGAGAAGAAGACTCCATACATGGACATGCCTCGTTAAAAACCCCGCAAGAGCAAAACCCTATAGGAAAAGAACTCAAGGGGGAAAAAAAAGCGCCCCACTCAATAAAACCAAACATCGAAACACATAATGCTATAAACTAAAGCCAATAACTTCTTGTTGTTTCCACCATGCATCCAAAATACTATTTCCCTCCGTCACTTTTATACACATCCTCTCACCCAAAAAAACCCAGCTTCATCTTCTCTTTTCAACTCTTCCCGTCCAAAAAATTGAAAGATTATCAAACAACCACAGCAAAAAACTCATGTCAAAAAAGCCAATAATATTAAATACTTTTAAAAATTAAATATATGCAATCTACTAAACTAAATAGTACAGTTTTTATATATATCTAACCAAAGGGATCCCTTTAATTAGGCATATAAAAAATGTAAAAACATCGAGTTCTCAACAAAACTCAAGCAAATCTAAAGCTACACTAAAAATACCAAAAAATGCCTTAACAGCTACCAAAACACCCTAAATAAATTCTACTCTAAACTAAAAATAACAATTACTAATATCCAACCAAAGGAATACCTTTGGTTAGACACTCAAATAAATTACCCACAGAGGTTATTATGTGTCACACTAAACAGAGCTCCGCACCATTCCCAGCCTGGACTTGACTGATTTTGTAAAAAAATATTAAACAAACCACTTTCATGCACACCACATAATCCCCACTACTTTGCTTATTTTGCTTGTTTTAAAATATCCTGAGCACTTCACACCGAAGAGAAAAGACAGACTCTAGGTCTCTCCTAATAACCAACCTATGCTTGTCCAATAACCAACTCTCTAACAACCTAGAAGTGTTAATAAAAACTAAGTACTCCAAAAACTAAGTAATCTACATAAAAACATCAATACAATCGACATATAGTAATTTTATAGAATTACTTTAATTAGAATAAAATTTATTACACTAAATTTTCCTGTAAGAAAAATAAATATAAATAAAATTTATATAATTTAGTGTAATAAAATTTACGGACAGGGATGCGTTTTGCACTTGGGGTAAACCATGGCTATACCTGCATCCTTGAAATCAAGAAATAGCTGGTAGCGGATGGGACTAGTCCTCGACGAGGGAAGTTTCCTTATCCGTGAAGTCTTGAGATCTTGGATGAGCCTTGGGCCTTTGTGGTTAGGCCTCATAGTAGAACATTCCGGATGCTGGACCGACAATCCGAGCCCATTTGGGTTTCTTGCTCTCCAAGAACTACGTATGGCTTGATCCCTATAAATACCAGGGTACGTAGGCCGGTTGAGGGGTTGGAAGTCGAGAGCTCTGAAATATCCGCCACTAACCCTATCAATCTCAGCCACCAATTATCTATAGCCACCACACGCCACCACTTTTTCCAGAGAAAAACCACCGTCTAAGATCTTGTTTCCAGCGACATACCTCGAATTTTGTTGTTCCCAAATTCCTCCGTCAACAATTATATATTATATATATATATATATATAATTATAAAAAGGAAAATGCTAGAGTTACATAAAATTTCATAAAAACTTTCACAAAATGGTAGGTGTCTCAATGTTATTGGTTATAATTCAATGGACCCCCTGCATTCACATTAATATCAACCAATAAAAACATCAATTAGTGGAATCCAATTCTATGCATATTTTCAGTGCACCTAGCACTACTCTTATAAAAATTATGAGACTCTAAAGTTTTGTTGGCCCTAGATATGAATATGGGAATACTCCCATCCGAGCCGGCTCAGTGCCAAACAGAACAAGCGTCGTGAGTACACACACATGCGACCCAAACAAGTAAATTCCTACAGCAATAAAATATCTAATATTATTAATATATTTTGTCAATTATTATCAATAATAAAACTAAATGAGTGCTTGTCAATATTAAAACTAATAATTGTCTCCAGTGCTTTTCACATCCCGCACACCATTCTGCAATAATGCACATGATAGTTTATATTAGAAAGCCAACATCATGTTGGTGCAGTGGTTGATCCACTGGCCTCCTTTAAAGGAGGTAAGGAGTTCGACTCCTGCGTGTGCGTGAGTTTACTAGTTTGTATTAGGTTTCCTTTCTGTATTTGTATTTATGTATTTGTAATTCTGTACTAGGCCGGGGGTCCTTCGGAAACATCCTCCTTATTGTATAGGGGCATGGTCTACGTACATCTACCCTCCCCAGACACCACTTTGAGTGGTATTATAACTGGGTAGGTTTCGTTTATAGTTTATATTAGAAAGTATCAGATACTAGAAAGAAACTTGCAGCGGTTACACTATCTATGCTAGAATATGCCTTGAATCTGTAAAGCCTCATAGGACTTCGGGTATCTTGGTTATTTGTTTTGTTGCTGAAATTCTTGTAGTTAAGGTCTTGAGCCTAAAGTCAAGGCTTGGTCTTAGAATCGCGTCTATTCAGGTCAAGGCATTTAGCTTGCTGCTCAAGCCCTTGAGCCTGACATAGACTCCACAATTTGTTTTGGGCCTATTTTTTTTGGGCTTTTCTGTAACCGGTTAGAGAGTACTATATAAACTCTATAGGTAATAACCTAGATCAGAATCTGTAATCTGAATCTGTAATTTAGATCAGAATCGGTAATCTGAATCGATAATCTAGATCTGAATCTGTAGCTGTGTGTTGTAATCTATATCCTCAAGATCAATAAAACTTTTCTCTTCTGCCTATCTGTGTTCTTCTTTTTACGTTTATTATAATCTTTCTTGCTTCAGTTATAACAAATTGGTATCAGAGCTATGGTTGTAACGATCCGTAACAATCTCGATGGGCTCCAGAATGGATCCAGGAAGAGGCAGATGGGCTATCCCAGGTTGGGCTTAAGGGGGAGCAAGGTGAACCTTCTAGTTGGGCCCAAGGGAAGCCAGATGGCCAGGAACTTCCAGTATGGGTCAAGGGGAGCAGATCACACAGAATGGTGGCAGATTCGACAGGTGTCGAGCCCGATATGTGAAGGGGGAGATTGTTAGAAGTTGTCCCACATCGATTGTGGGAGGGACAGATAGCTAGTTTATAAGCAGCCAAATAATTCCATTAGTATGAGGCCTTTTCGAAGTTGAAGATGAGGATGCTGCTTTAATTCTGTTAGTTTATTTACCATTATCGTATGAGAATTTTGTGCAATCATTTATTGTTGGTAAAAATACTATTTCTCTAAAGGAGGTTAGATCTTCTCTTCATACTAGAGAGCTACGCCACAAGGCGGCTGATACAGGTGCAGATAATCAGGTTGTTAGCCAGTGGGAGTAATGGACACGGAAAGTCGGGGAAGAAATCAGTTCCTAAGGGTCCAAAAGCTAATGATATCTGTAATTACTGTAAAGAGAAGGGACACTGGAAATCTGACTATCCCAAGAAAAAGAAGCAACAGGATAAATTGACAGATATTGCTGCTATAGCTGATATCAATTCTAAAGAAGACATTGCTCTAGTTGCTGATGAGCACACACACATCATTGTGATGTGTGAATCCTTGACTCTGGAGCGTCTTACCATATATGTCCGTGCAGGGAGTGGTTTACAACATATAAGCAAGTAGACGGTGGCAATATTTCTATGGCTAACAATTTTGCTTGACGGTTGGAATAGGCTTGATTAAAATTCGAACACATGATGGTAAATTCTGCACATTGAATGTTGTTAGGCATGTTCCACTTATGACAAAGAATCTGATATCTTTGAGTATGCTAGACAACAAGGGTTTCAGTTTTCAAGGTGAAGGTGGAGTTCTACATGTCTGCAAGGGTTCTAATGTGATTTTGAAAGGTGTTAAACGTGGTACCTTGTATCTTCTTCAAGGTTCTACGTTATCAGGTTTTGTTTCTGTCGCATCCTCGGAGATTTATAAGATATACATGACTCAATAGATGGGTTTCAGGTTCCTGGTAAGGAAGACTATGTTTGCAAGTTATTGAAGGCTTTGTATGGACTAAAGCAGTCTCCAAGGCAATGGTACAAGAGATTTAAGGTGAGCAAAGTGGGCATTGCTAATAACCCAGCTGATATGCTCGTCAAGCTGGTTCTACATAGCAAGTTTCAACATTGTTTGGACTTGCTTAATGTTAGGAGTTGTTGATTGCCCTTTTGAGGGCAAAATCTGAGGCGGAAGAGTTTTTTTCTGGTACATCTGGCATTATTATGGTGCATCTGGTACATCTGTTATTTGTGAGAGGATTCAAGTCAAGGTGGAGATTCCTATGCTTGATACTAAATCATATGTTTGTTCATATATTTATGTTGATAATATTTATAAAATATTTGGTTAATAATTTTGTGGACTAATTTTCGTTTGTTAATTTTATTCACTTTTCACAGGGGCATTTTGGATAGAGTATAATAACAAGACAGATGGGGTGACCGGCAGTAATGGAATAACTAAGATGAGAAGGGAAATATAATTTACTTGGATGGGAAGAAGATGGAAAAGGAGATATTTGAAGTCGGGAATGAGATTGCTCTAACAGAAGATTCAAGAAGAGTCTAGCCTTTGTTTAGTTAGGCATGATAATAATGTACTTTTATTTTAGTTGGGCACTCTTTTTCCCCGCTTGAGTTTTTTTCCCAAAGGGTTTTGCTCATTTGGGGTTTTTTAACGAGGCCTAGTTTGGTGGATATAAAGGTTATATTATCTAAGCTTCCGGGGGAATCTCTTTCCTATGGATCATGCGATTCATGGATTGGCTAAGCATACCTTTCGGTTAGATAATGAGCTTTTATTATCTCTTTGAGATGTATCATCTGATTTTATATCAATAAAATGATTTAACATTTTAGCAAAAAAAAAAAAGTCAAGGTGGAGATTTTTTAGAATATGCCTTGAATTTGTAAAGCCCCAAACGCTGGGACTTCGGGTATCTTGGGTTATTTGTTTTGTTGATGAAAATCTCGTAGTCAAGGTCTTGAGCCTAAAGTCAAGGCCTAGCCTTTAGAATCGCGTCTCTTCAGGTCAAAGCCTTTAGCTTGCTGCTCAAGCCCTTGAGCCTGACATAGACTCCACAATTTGTTTTGGGCCTATTTTTTGGGCTTTTCTATAACCGATTAGAGAGTACTATATACACTCTGTAGGTAATAACGTAGATCAGAATCTGTAATTTAGATCAGAATCGGTAATCTGAATCGATAATCTAGATCTGAATCTGTAGCTGTGTGCTGTAATCTGTATCCTCAAGATTAATAAAACTTTTCTTTTTTGCCTCTGTGTTCTTCCTTTTACGTTTATTATAATCTTTCTTGCTTCCGTTATAACACTATATAACAAACAGTAGCCATCACACAGCATCCCGATAACATAACAAAAGATATATGGTTTCTAAATCAGAGTGTAAGGAAACAAGCCTTAAAATATTGGACACCTTAATAAAGGCTAGATGCTCTCATTGATAAAGATAAAGGAAGCAATTTTCTTCTTGACCTTAGCTTCTATGCAAATTGAAGAAAGAGTTTTGACATTCACACTATGACTTTTACAATTACGTATGACTCCGTTATCTAAGAAAAATACATAACAAATGTTCTATAAAGCGATAAGCCTGCAACATAATATATTAATTACAAATATCTGAATTATTATCAGATAAGCGGAAGCCAATAGTGGTTAGATATAGAAAGTTTTATAAATTATTAGACATATAAGTAGAGTGAAAAAGAATAGATGAACCATTCTTCCGACCTGATCCGATTTTTATGTGTACCATTAGTAATATTTTTTATTCTCACTTTTTTATAAGTTGGACATGGAGGAGGATTCAGAATATATCTTCAATGATCCAAAAAGAAAAAGGCCCAATGAGAACAATAAAAATAGCCCAATAACTGAGAACAATGGGCTTCCAAAAAACTTGCAAAGGACAGGCCTCGATGGAGGGGTCTGCCAGAAATTATGAGTACTTTGTCATGGAACTGCCGTGGGCTTGGGAACCCACGGGCCATTCAGTTCCTTATGGATATGATTATCCAAAAGAAACCTAAGGTGATTTTTTTATGCGAGAGAAGGACAAAGTAGATAGAGTTAGAAATCTAATAGGTTTTGAAGGATCGTTTACATAGATGTGGTTGGGAGAAGTGGGGGGCTAGCTCTTCTATGGAAAAATGAGGGGGAAGTCAATATAACTAGCTTCTCAAAAAATCATATTGATGATGTGGTCAATATTGCAGGTACTGAAGAGTGGAGATTAACTGGTTTTTATGGGGAACCTGAGCGTAGATTACGAAGAAATACTTGGGATTTGCTACGCCTGCTTAGCCATCAATCAAATTTGCCCTGGTGTGTTATGGGTGATTTGAATAATACTCTTTCTCATGAGGATAAAAGAGGTGGCAGACGATATCCGGAGTGGTTGATACAAGGGTTTAAAGATACAATATCAGAGTGTAATCTTATTGACCTGGATTTGGTGGGATACTCGTTTACCTGGGAAAAAGACAAAGGAACTAGTGCATGGGTAGAGATACGCCTGGATAGAGCCTTAGCCACTCAACAATGGTTAGAAATTTATGAAGAGGCTACACTGTATAACATTGAGGTGTCGACCTCAGATCACACTCCTATATTTTTGGAATTGAACAAAAGCATATCGAGTATAAATGTTAGACGTTTCCGGTTCGAAAATGCTTGGCTCAGGGAATCAATGTGCAAGGACATAGTAACGGATTTCTGGGAATCGAATGGAAATATTGGTTATAGTCAAAAACTTCAGGCTTGTCAAGTTAAATTAACAGTGTGGGGGAAAGAGATCACAGGGAATTTCACTTAAAGAATTCGAGACTGCAAACATAGATTGAAGCATCTCAAGCAATGGAGGGATAGTGAATCTGTTTGATTATATGCTAAGGAACAGAATAAGTTGAATGAGATCCTAACTCAGAAGGAAATTTTCTGGCAACAACGCTCAAAGCAGCTTTAGTTACAACATGGGGATCAAAACAGTAAGTTCTTTCATGCTTCTGCAAGTGTTCAGAAGAAAAATAATCAAATCAAGCACCTTCAGAATGATAATGGTGATTGGATGGATTGGTCGAATGGATTAGATCAGTTGATAGCTGACTACTTTACACGGATCTTCACAGCGTCTAATAATCAGTGAAATGAAATCTTAAGCAATGTGAAGACATCTATTACAGATCAGCTGAACTCGGAATTACTTAAACCAATTCAAGAAGATGAGGTGAGAATAGCTTTATTTTAGATGAATCCAGATAAGGCCCCTGGGCCTGATGGTATGACTCCGGGTTTTTTTTCAAAAATACTGGAGCATAGTTGGTGCAGATTTAATAAAGATTGTTCGTGATTTCTTTGATTCTGGGCAGTTGGCTAATGATTTGAATGAGACAAACATAGTTCTAATTTCGAAGAAGAAGGTTCCTACAAGCATGGGAGATTTGAGGCCTATAGCTCTTTGCAATGTGTCCTACAAACTAATTTCAAAAGTCCTCGCGAATAAAATGAAGCCTATGTTAGATTTGGTAATATCTCCTAATAAAAGTGCATTTATTCTGGGTAGACTAATTACGGACAACATCATGGTTTCGTTTGAGGTTCTTCACTATCTAAAATGGAAAAGGGTAGGAAAAGATGGTTATATGGCTGTTAAATTGGACATGAGTAAGGCATACGATCGCGTTGAGTGGAATTTTGTAGAAGCAGTGATGGGAAATATGGGTTTTGATGTGAGGTGGACCAGATTATTGGCTCACTCTCTTTCAACAGTTCGGTATAAGGTGGTTCATGGGGGAAAGGAAATGGGGCCTATTTTTCTGACTTAAGGGATCCGTCAGGGTGATCCTATTTCACCCTATTTATTTATAATTTGTCATGAGAGCTTCACTGGCCTAATTAACAATTATATTCAAAAGGGATGGATTCATGGTTGTCGAGTTGCTAACGGTGCTCCTTCCATATCACATATGTTGTTTGCGGATGACAGTTATTTATACTATAAGGCAACGGCAAACGAGGCTTCCAAGGTATGTCAACTATTGCAGACCTTTGAATCTGCCTCGGGACAACAGGTTAATAGACAAAAATCATCTATATTTTTCAGCAAAAATACAGACGAGGTGACAAGGGAAGAGGTCTGTAGACAAATAAGGATGAGTGAGGCAACAGAGCAATGTATGTATTTGGGTCTGCCAAATACTATGGGACGAAATAAAAATGATATCTTAGGTTTCATAAAGGACAGAGTTCGCAAGAGGATTTTAAGCTGGGATGGCCAAACTGTGTCTAAACCAGGAAAGGAGATTTTATTAAAAACAATTGTTCAAGCTCTTCCAACATATACTATGAGTGTATTTTTGTTACCTGTACAAATGTGCAAGGATATTGAGCAGCTCATATGTAATTTTTGGTGGGAGACTGATACGAGATCAAGAAAAGGCATACATTGGGCCAGCTGGGATAATTTGTGCAAGCCAAAAAGCAGGGGAGGAATGGGTTTTCGGAAGCTACATGATTTTAATCTTGCTTTGCTGGGAAAACAAATGTGGCGACTGTTAAATAATGAAGAATCCCTGGTAACTAAAGTTTTTAAATCTCGCTACTTTTCTAAGTGCTTGTTGTTGGATGCAGAACTGGGTAGTAACCCAAGTTACATTTAGAGAAGCATTTGGGCAACACAAAACTTGATCAGAAATGGTACACGATGGAGGATTGGTTCTGGAGAGAAAATATGAGTATTTGAAGACACTTGGCTGCAAGATACAGAGCAACCTTTTGTCACTAGCCGTCACCCTGCTCTAGTGAATCAGGTAGTGAACAGTTTGATGAAAATGGGGACAAGGGAGTGGGATACAGAGGTGATTACTGATCTCTTTAATGAGAGGGATCAGGTGCTTATTCTTGGGACTCTTCTTAGTTCTACGCAGGAAGAAGACATTAGATATTAGCATAAGGAAGGAAGCAGTTTCTATTCTGTCAAAAGCGTTTTTCACTTAATTCAGGAGCTGAATGGAGATTGGGTTCCAAATGCTAATTCTGGCTTTTGGAGGAGACTTTGGAATTTAAAAATCCCACCTAAAGTAACGAATTTTTTGTGGAGAGCATGTAACGGGTATCTACCAACAAAGGTTGCATTAAAAATGAAACATGTACCTATTACATCACTTTGTCCACTGTACAAAAGCTGTGAGGAGACCACACTGCATTGCCTTGTCAATTGTGGATTTGCTCAATGGTGTTTGTAGGGAATAGGTGTGATAAATTATACAGGTTCTACAGCAATATTTGTAGAATGGCTGGAGATCTTTATGGGACAGTATACCACTTCGATGTTAGCTAAAGTTGGGGTACTTTTGTGGTCTGTCTGGAAAGCACGTAATATGGTGGTCTGGCATGACACGTATATGCATGTTGATGAGGTTATTCAAACTGCTCTTTTTACTCTTGATCAATGGCTAGAAGCTCAGGCAAAGAATTTTGTTCCGTCAGTTGGTGGGTTACACGCAATGGATGGGAAAGAGCTCTGGACGAAACCGGAATTGCAAACAATGAAGATAAATGTGGACGCAACCCTCTTCAATGATGAAAACAAGTTCTGGTATGGCTTCATTGCTCGTGATCATACCGGCAAGTTGATAGACGCCAGGGCGGCGTGTCAACGTGGAAAAGTTGCTGCGGATTTAGCTGAAGCAATTGCTTTTAAGGAGGCTCTTAGCTGGATTAAGTCGAAGCAGTGGAGTAATGTTTTGATGGAAACAGATTGCATTAAGGTAGTGCAATCTCTTCGAAGTTCAGTGAATCTTGTATCTCCCTTTGGTCTGATTATATCCGATTGTAAATAGCTTATGCACGAAATTGCTCAAGATGCATTTTATTTTGTTAAACGGTCAGCAAATAGGGTAGCTCATTGCTTAGCAAGGCAATCCAAATTTCTTTCTGATCGTGATTTTACAGAGGTTAATGCCCCATCAGAGGTGATGTCTCTCTGTATTAAATGAATGAATCGTGTTCTTCTTTCGTCAAAAAAATAAGTTGGACATTTCTAATAAGTTATTTGAATTTAAATAAATAAGATTTAAAAATAATAATGAAATAGAAAGCAGACATAATTATTAAATTACATATTAACAATCATCAAATATAAAATAATTTATATATTAACAATTTGGTGACGATTACTAAATTACATTTACTGATCACTAAATTATAAGCGATCACTAAACGATGGGGTAATAGATAATGTACAAATATATAGATATTGACGATCACTAAATTACACATTATTGATCATTAAATTATATATGGGTCTTGGTCTATTAACGAACAATCAGTATTTCAGCCATTAGATCAATCATTCAATGGGCCAGATTATAACCTTTTATTTTCAGTCGTTCCTCTAATATTTTCCGCGGAGCTAGGGGCTCCTCAAAAAATTCCCGCACAGCGTGATAACCTATCCGGAAAAATTTTGAGGAACAGAATGAACATTTTACATACATTTTATTTCTCTCCTTCCTCTTACCTCGACTACGATTACAAGTGCAATAGGGAAGGACGACCATAAAACACTGCAATTCCAACGAATTCAATATGAATATGACCATTAGTAACTGGTAACTCTCGATTTAGGGTTCTAAAACGTTTTTTTTAAGAAAATTTGGGGATTAGGGTTCATATTCATCTTGATTAGGAGGTTTGTTGCGGGGTACATGATGATGATGATGATGATGATGATTTAGTAGGATAAATCATGGGCTATGCAGATGGGTGGTGGAATCAATGATAATGATGATCAAGGAGGGGAAGAAGATGACCGGCGGATGACCTTGAATGTGCAGGATGCGAATTGGCTTCAGAGGAAGTGTTCAGAACCCTATTTTAGCCACTCTGCAGAAAATTACCGCGGAGCATATTAAGAGTCATTCACCCGCTCTGTGATAATTTATAGCGGAATGACTGATTTTTTTTAATCCTACCAGTTGAAAACTTCATCTAACGATTGAAACACTGATTGTTCGTTAATAGATCCCTGACAATCGATTGTCAATCACTAAATGAGAGGTGGATGATATCATGATGTGTCGTGTGACGGGTGCGGAAGTGGGTTTGAGTGGGGCCAGGGATGGATTTGAATGGGATTGGGGATGGGTCCCGGATGGATGATGTGTGGGAGTGGGATGAATGATGCATATAAGGGGTGGGCATCAGGCCTGACAATTTAACATGTGACACATGAACACAATACGAAACGACACGAAAAATATGGTTTTAGATTTTGATCTTTGGTACACAAAACACGAAAGTACACGAACACGAAGTTATACAAAATACTTAATATCGGATATGATTTTCATTTTCGGTACATGAAAGTATACGAAAGAACATGAAATATTATATTTATATATACATATTTTTTATATATCATAATAAATATTATATACGTATTCATTAATATTTTGTGTATTTTTAATCACTCATTTTACATATTCAGTAGTACTTCGTGTATATTTCGTGTATTCGGATTTAATCGTTTCATATTATTTCAGATCGTTTCGTGAACAAAAAGTACACAAAAATTTTGTGTACTTTTCGTGTACTTTCGGGTTGATACGAAACGAAATATTTTGGGTTTAATTTTAGCTATAAGTACACGAAATGATTTCTGGTCGATTTCGATTTTAGCTATAAATACACGAAAACACGAAAGTACATAACATCAAACGATTTCCAAGACTAGTGGGCATGTGTAAAATATGGAGTGATTTTTATTTAAACATTTACCTCTATATGTATAATTTTCGATAATTTATGATTTTTACTATTAATTTAGCAATTTGGAGATGAATTAAGTTGGTTCGAAACGTGTCTTAAAAAATTTCCTTAATTGGTTAGATATATTCTGAATATTTTGATGGCATTAAAATTTTGTGTCGTCTTCGTTAATTGTTGCAACTCAATTTTGTTTATCATATTGTCACCCGGTGAATCTTGATGCACTCTTAACAAAAAGCAGTTAACATGTGAGATATAGTTCTACAATTTATGGTCACTGTTCTTGAAAGAACCAAAGTATAAAGAGATTCGTAACACGTTATCTTTTTCTTACTTTTTGTTAAAAAAAAAGAAAAAATTAATTTTTTTAATTTTAGAAAAACAAATTTAAAAAATTAATAAAATATAAAAATAAATTATGCCCGATACCACGTCACCACCGCCATGTCATCATTGATGATGTGACGTCACCACTGTTGACGTGGTAGCACCACATCATTAGGGATGGCAAAAAAATCCGATCCGACGGATACCCTATCCGAAACCCGAAATTTTGGATAACCCGAACCCGATTTTTTGGATTTGGATTTGGATTTGGATTTGATTTTCAAACCCGAAAATTTTTGGATTTGGATTTGGATATTATGAAACCCGATCCGAAACCCGAAAACCGATCCGAACCCGATCCGAACCCGAAACCCGAAAAAAACCCGAATATATATATATATATATATATATATATCTGTGTGTGTGTGTGTATGTATATATGTATATAATTTATACTATAATATATTTCATAATGTAATACATTTTATATAAAAGTCATTGATGCATCGTATAACAAATAACCTTGTATTATTAAAACCGAAATATTAAAACATTTTTAGACTCTAAGTGTTTAAGATGTATTTCATATCAAATCTATTTGGTTATTTTAATGATTTAAATTCATTTAAAAATTGATTATATGTAAAATTTTATAACAAAATTAAATATAAAAATATTAAAATTAGTGCACAGAATATAATTTATTTATATAATATTAATAATACTTTTTATAAAATTTTCGGGTTTCGGGTTTCGGGTATTATCCAAATCCAAAAAATTTCGGGTTTCGAGTATACCCGAAATCCACCCGAAATCCATTGGATCGGGTTCGGGTTTCAGTTTTCGGGTATTTTTCGGGTTCGGGTCGGGTTCGGGTTTTATCCAAAAAATCGGGTTTGGATTTGGATTTTGCCAAACCCGGCCCGATCCGACCCGATTGCCATCCCTACACATCATCAATGCTGACGTGGCAATGACACATCATCAATGTTGATTTGCATTTCCACAGTAGCATTGGACGTGTCCACGCCATCATTTGATTCCACCACATTATTAGAAATTTGATTTTTTTCTATTATAAAACCAAAAAAATTGATCGTTTTCTTTCATAAAACCAAAACCAAAAATTAAAATTTTGATTCTATTATAAAATCAAAAAATTAGTGGTATAGTTGATATTCACTAATTCGACGATTTAAATACTGTCTCTCCCTCCCTCTCTCTCTCTCTCCCCCCCTCTCTTTCCCATCGTCGTCACCAAATCGAAGAGTCATCATCTTCATCGTTGTCGGAGCCGGAGGAAGACGACGGCGAGTTAGATACAGAATCAAAGCTCCGTTGGTGGTGATGTTGGCATCCAAATCAGGCGTGTAAATAACCAAATCGATTCTTTTCTTTATCCTCTATCCAACCAGTTCAACAAATTCGAGTTTTGGTAATTTTAAATTTTCGACAATATTCAAGGTTGAGTTTTTGTCGATAATTTCTCGATCTTATGTGAGTATATATATAGATCGTGTGATAACATAGCTAATCATACAATTTTTGTGATGTTCTGGGTGATTTTGATTTCGCCGGATAATTCTTGAGGTGGCCGGATTTTGTTTAAAATTATGGATTGTAAATTATGTTTACCTGTCTACATAGATCGATGCATGTAGTATAATATATATTTTTGTCAGTTTTATTGAGTAAATATTTGGTTCGCCGGAATACGGCTGTAGTTGCCGGATTTTGGTTTGTTTACGGTTGTTTTGCTTGTAGTTCTGATTGGTAATGGTTTGTAAGATTGTTTGGATTGAAATAGGGTCAAAGTCATATCGTTTAATTTATTACTCGTATCCTATTTAACAAATACTAGCTACTTGAGGTTATTTTATTACTCATCAAATTATTATTGTTTAATTTATTTCTGTTGTCATAATTATGTTTTAATATTTAATTTATTTTAAGGTTAGAGTTTTAAATGATTAATACCTTTTGATATTTGTATTATTATTAATTCCTTATAAATTATCTATTATAGTTATGTATTTGACCAAAGGGATCCCCTTTGGTTCGATAATTGTTAACTTTCTAAAAATATTTATTTTTATATTTTAATTATGTGTTATTTATGGTGTTTTTCTATATTAAATACTATATAAAGAATTACTAATATTTTCGCAATAATAATTTATTGCTTTTCTCTTGATGTTTTCAGTTAAATCTCCATAAGTTATGAAGTTTGAGATGATTAAATGGAGAAGACCAGGGATGGAAGGAGGACATTGGGTGTACAAGTCAAAATATTGATGGCATTAAAAGTCTATAAGGTACTTTTATGGACGTTTGGATGGCTAAAGGCAGATGATAGGGGATGGAAGGAGGACCTCGAAGCATAAGTTAGTTTAGCTACAATTATTGATGGCAGCAGGGACTTTGCTATAGCTACCAGAAGCTATGAATTTTTACTTTTAACCTCTTTGTAAACGATGTATTTTTTTGGAGGGCACTCTTTTTCCCCCTTGAGTTTTTTCCCAGAGGGTTTTACTCTCGTGGGGTTTTAACGAGGCCTTCTTTTGTGGGTTATCTTTTCAGACATTAAAGGCGTTATTGTCTAAACGTCCGGGAGTACTTGCCTTACTTTCGGTTAGATGATATCCTTTTTTGAATGAGGGAAACTCTTTTATTTGAACATTGTATTTCGATGCAATTCAGTAATGAAAATGTTGCTTTAGTCAAAAAAAAAAAAAAGGGTCAAAGTCTGCAAGTTTTGGGAGTATTTTGGATATTACCGAACTTTTCCGGCGGGTTGTTCAGGGCGACTCATTTGTATTCTTAATGATTCATTTAACATGTTTTCCTGATTAATGCATTCTTGATTAATTGATTTCCTGATTAATTGATTTCATGATTAAATGTTAATTGATATTTGTTTATTTGATTAGTTGACTTCCTAATCAATGGTTTCCTTAATTAAATTTTTTTGATTAATTGATTCTCTCATTTATTGATAATTGATTTACTAATTCTTTTATTATTATATTGTTTTTGATTATTTTTTAGACTATTGTACCATTATTGAGTGTACCGAAATTGTCGGTTTTTGGACCTTATATGGGTGTTTATTATCTGTCGTCAGTTGCGAATATTTCTGTTACGAATTAGTGTTAGTTGATTAAGGTATCTAGCCAAAGGGATACTCCTTTTGGCTAGAGTAATGTTTGCTTTTGAGTTTAATTTTGCAGGAAGTAGTTTACATGCGAAGAGATGATGGACGGAGGAAGAAGCGAAAGTGTATAGAATGTCTTAATCTTTGTTTTAGGGAGCTTTCTGTATTTTAATGATTTTGGGGTCTCATGGAGGGTACTCTTTTTCCACTTGAGTTTTTTTCCCAAAGAGTTTTGCTCTTGTGGGTTTTAACGAGGCCCTTCTTTCCCTTTTGTGTCCCTATTGATTGGGTTGAGAATTTTGAAGATCGTCCATGATATATTTTTTGGAGTGCAAGTTTCTTTGAAGTAAATGCTGATGACAAATTGGATTTAAGGAGAGCTGGTGGGTTGACGGATTTTGAGATAACTGAAGATTGGATCAACACTTCTTTTGGAGTGTTGATTATATTTTTAGTTGGTTATTATTGTTGTTGCCTTTCTGTATTTTTACCTTTTGGGTAGTTTATTCGGACTTAAAGGTTCTATTGTCTAAACGTCCGGGAGCAATATGCGTGCCTTTCGGTTAGATAATAAACTTTTTTGAATGAAAGAAACTAAACCACTTTCTCCGGTTTCGCCGGTATTGTATTTCGGTATAATTCAAATACGAGAATGTATATTCTTTGAAAAAAAAAAAAAATTAGTGATATGGTGCGATTCTCTTGATTCTCTCAAACGACATTGACTCGACATTAAAATGACATATTTATCTGATGTGTTCGTGTTTGGTCCGTTTGGAGTTAATTATAATTGAAAAGTACATACTACTAGCTTAAAGCCCGTGCAATGCACGGATTTTTTTATTTTAATATTATATAAATTTTTTCATTTATTTAAATTAACTTTTTAAAAGATGAATTTTGGAGGCTTACATTATTATATCAGATGATTTGATAATAATTATACTGATGTTATCCGTGATATTTCTAGAAATGGAAGGATTTTAGTTAAAAAAATATAGAAAAGATGATAGGTTTTAGTTGAAAAAAGGTAATGGATTAATTATTGGTAATTATAAAATTATTATTTTTATTAAATAGAATGCATGTGATATGATTAGAAAAAGAGAATTTAGTTAGAGAAAATTAAAAAGGAAACATGTTATAGGTGAAAAATATAATTGATTAGTTTATAGCAATTATAATTTAATTACCTTATTTGCTAAATACAATTGTACGAAATATTTTTAGAAAAGGTGAAATTAATATTGTCCGTGATATATATATCTATTAAAAGAAGGATTTTAGTTAAAAAAATATAGGAAAGATGATACGTTTTAGTTGAAAAAGGTAATCGGTTAATTATTAATATTAAAATATTATTAGTTTATTTTATTAAATAAAACCTCCCTTGATATAATTGGAAAAAGAGAGATTTTAGTTAGAGAAAATAGAAAGGTAACGTGAAAATTAAAAAAATGACATGATTTATGTGAAAAAGGTAATTGATTAGCTTATATAATTATAATTTAATTATGTCATTTTACTAAATAAAATTGCTCATAGTTTTTAGAAAATGAGAAATTAATGTTGTCCGTGATATTTCTAGAAAAAAAGGGATTTTAATTAGAAAAAATATAAAAGATGATACATTTTAGGTGAAAAGGTAATCGGTTAATTATTAGTATTATAATATTATTATTTTATTTTATTAAATAGAAACATCTGTGATATAATTGGAAAAAGAGAGATTTTAGTAAGAGAAAAGAAAAAAGGTACCGTGTTTTGGTTGAAAAAGGTAACCGTTCATGATATAATTGGAAAAAGAGAGATGTTAATTAGAGAAAAAAGAAAAGGTAACGTGTTTTGGGTGAAAAAGGTAATTGATTGGTTAATAATAATTATAATATAATTACGTTATTTTATTAAACAAAACTGCTCGTACTATTTTTAAAAAAAGAGATATTTTAGTTAAATAAAATGTGAAAGATATTCTATTTTACTTGGAAAAGAAAATTTTTTAGTTATTGAAAAATATAAAAGGTAATATGTTTAACTTGAAAAAGGAAATTAATTAATAAAGGGGAAATTTTAGTTAGATAAAATATAAAGGGATATTATATTTTATTATAAAAAGAAAATTATTTAGTTTTTGAAAAATAGAAAAGATAATATGTTTAACCTCAAGAAGGAAATTTATTAGTTAGTAGAAAAGGTAATATGTCTAACCTGAAAAATGAAATTGATTAATAAAGGAGAAATTTTAGTTAGATAAAATATAAAAGGATATTGTATTTTAGGAAATTAGTTAGTAAGATAAAATATAAATGGATAAAAAGGAAATTATTTAGTTTTTGAAAAAGAGAAAAGATAATATGTTTAACCTTAAGAAGAAAATTGATTAATAAAGGAGAAATTTTAGTTAGATAAAATATAAAAGGATATTGTATTTTAGGAAATTAGTTAGTTAGATAAAATATAAAGGGATATTATATTTTATCATAAAAAGGAAATTATTTAGTTTTTGAAAAAGAGAAAAGATAATATGTTTAACCTTAATTGATTAGTTAGAAATTGATTAGTTAGTAGAAAAGGTAATATGTCTAACCTGAAAAAGGTAATTGATTAATAAAGTAGAAATTTTAGTTAGATAAAATATAAAAGGATATTATATTTTAGGAAATTAGTTAGTTCTTGAAAAATAAAAAAGATAATATGTTTAAACTCAATAAGGAAATTGATTAATTAGCTTATCTGTAATTAAGTAAGGGTAAGTAAGTAAAATCAACAGTAACCGACTAACCAAACTTTTAATGTTTCGGAATTTATATAATAGTATAGATTTCGAAATTATTAGTCACTAAACCCATTTATATGTAAATATTCCAACACGGTCATTTTTAGGAAACAATAAGTTGAAGAACAAATCATGCCATCAAGATAACATTGATACATGAAAATGATAATGATACAGTTCAACACAAATTTGCTACTTGGGCGAATTATTTCAAGCTCCAGCATTTTGTTTCTAATCTTACAAAGGATGACAACAAAGGTCAACTACTCAACTCAACGACAAAAATGACCTCTATATTTCTGATTTCTATGTTTGACAAGCTACTTATTATAGAACGAAAATTGTAGCATCGGCTGCTTCCCGTCAAATTTAGTAGGTAGCTGCTACCAATGCCATGTGTTCGATCAGGTCCAGCACTCGGTTGCTGAAAGAAAGTTACCGAGATATTGTCACAAGCACTCACATCAAAGAGAGATAGAAGAGTAAATTAATTTTAAAGTTAGACGCAGGATAGTAACTGTACCTATATCCCCACTCATTGTCGTACCACGATACAAGCTTCATGAAGGATGCACTCAACCCCATCCCAGCTTGTGCGTCAAATATACTTGACCTGGGAGACAGTAAAAAAACATATGGTAAAGGAATTACTCGAGCAAAATATACTTTTGACCTGGGGGATAGTAAAACAACATATTGTAAAAATATTTCCCAAGCAATTATGACCTGTTGTCCAAATTTTACCAGAACCAACTGTCTGGGTTCGTGATCAGAGCTACAAATCAAAGATAGAGAGCTTTAAAATTGCATAAATCTAAAAAAAAAAACCCATCTCATCCTGGTTTTTAAATTGCCATCAGCTTCGGATGGAAGGAAAATTCTAGGTCTATAGATAGATACAAATGACTGAGCTCCTGAACTCTTGCATGATTTGATACAACATCATTGCATATAAAATATTTAAAATTTACCAAGGGAAAAGCAATGGTACAAGAATACCATATTAGCCATGAAGTTTAGCTTATTTTTGCCCATTTACATAAACTCATAACAGAATACTGGGTAATAATTAAGTCAGCGGTGTGTGTGTGTGTGTGTGTGAGAGAGAGAGAGAGAGAGAGAGAGAGAGAGAGAGAGAGACCTTGAGTCGCCAACAAAATCACTTGAAACAACATCGTCATCAGTGTACCCAAGAATCCCATGAAGTGGTCCCTCAGATGCATACCTTCAGTCCAAATTACAAATGTAAATATAACAAAATTGCCAGAAGGATTTTCAATTGAGAGGAGCATACGTGAGTGATGTGATAGGAAAAGCAGAAAAAAGAAGACAGTACTTTATGGCTGCTTTTACATCTTCGTAAGAAGCACTCTTCTCAAGTCGACAAGTCAAATCTACAACAGAAACATTGGGGGTTGGAACGCGGAAA
This sequence comes from Saposhnikovia divaricata, assembly GCA_036435485.1. Lineage (NCBI taxonomy): Eukaryota > Viridiplantae > Streptophyta > Magnoliopsida > Apiales > Apiaceae > Saposhnikovia > Saposhnikovia divaricata. The sequence continues at coordinate 203,238,600 of CM071601.1, read as the reverse complement.
GCCATTCCAGTGAGCTTTCCATTGAGTTCTGGCAGAACTTTTCCAACAGCCTACAAATTTGAATATTAAGCAGAATCATGCACAAGGTCTTAGAGAGTTTATCAATATAACTTTATCTCATACCTTTGCAGCACCAGTGGAACTAGGGATAATATTTTGCCCAGCACCACGTCCCCCACGCCAATCTTTCATGGAAGGTCCATCAACTGTCTTCTGCGTAGCTGAACATTCAATATGAAAATAACAAATTAAAATAATGCAAACAGACGTACATGATGCATGCGTTTGCATGAGAAATAATACCTGTTGTTGCATGCACGGTAGTCATCAACCCCTCTAGAATGCCAAACTCCTCGTGAACCACCTGCACAAAATATTTTGTATTTAACATATACAAACTCCACGATTGCTATAACCATGATAACATATGAGTTTCTTCATGCCAATTATTTTATTTACTAGTTTATTTCTGTTATCCTTTCGAAAAAGATCACTTGGTTGTGAGGCTGTGAGCAATTAAAGTCGTGTTGTAGTTTATACAAGCAACTTTCACGGCTTAACAGTACAAGAAACCAGTAGTCTTTATACAAACCAACCTTGGCAAGAGGAGCAAGGCAATTGGTAGTGCAGCTTGCGTTAGATACGATATCCATGTTTGGTTTGTATGTTTTCTCATTAACGCCCACAACAAACATAGGAGCATCAGCTGAGGGAGCAGAAATTACAACTTTCTTCGCACCACCCTGCAGATTAATGTTCCAAATACTCATATAAAGACAGTTTGAGAGAAGAGATGAAAGAAAGACATCTGTGTGTGCGAGAGAGATAGAGAAAGATTGTACCCACCTTTTTGTGTTCTGAAGCCTTTTCAATCGTTGTGAAAACCCCAGAAGATTCAACAACAAAGTCTGCCCCATATTCACCCCAAGGGATCTCTGCAGGGTTCCTGGTAGAGTCCAGTAGCACATTTAAGTTTCATAATAAAAAAGAATTAAATACATAAACATTTGACTAGCAAGAAATTCGTACAGAACAACTATTTATAATTGTGAATTGAACAGCTGTACAACCTGTTGCTAGTAACCTTGATCTTCTTTCCATTTATTTCTAAAGTGGTTGCATCCAATACTTTGATGGATCCAGTGTACACACCATGAGTAGAATCATATTTAAACATGTATGCCTGTAACGTAATTAATAAAATTCATATGAGCTCTTTAGGAAAAAGCTAATTGCAATCATCTTCACAGTACATAAGTTTGACGATAACAGAAATGTTAGCATGATGTAAAATTTAATTAGGAGGGGAAGTGAGTGATAGCTAGATCAATATTCAGAATGATCACAACTAGAACATCCTTACTGACCAATGCCATTGTGGGTAAAAGAGTAGGGTAATCTTATAATAAAAAAGTTAATCTAAAGTCAAGAACTTTCCAGCGTTATCTTGCAGGAACAAATAACATTAATAATTGATATCAGCTAGTGATCTTTGTTTACCATGTACTTGGCGTCCACAAATGGATCATTGACTGCTACGACATCAATATCATCTCTAAAAGTTGCTACTCTTAACACAAGCCTTCCAATTCTTCCAAAACCTGTAACATGTGACCATGTGAGTACTTGAAATATAGTTTTATATTTTGATATCTTTTCAGAGTGCAACCTATGTTACTTGGACTTAGGTACAGAGTGTTCGAGTATTGGACACGACACTTACTAAGTGTCGGACTCAGTATTTCTAAAAAATTGGGAACATGAGGACTAGGCCCTATCTTTAAAAACAGGTAAGGGGATATGCCATAATTTATCAATAAACAAGTAAAAATAGATATAATTTTTGTAACAAAATTTAATTATCAACTCAAATTAAACAGGATTTTTTAAAAGAACTTTTCATAAAAGGCGTCTTCTTTCCCTCTCCCTTTTCCTCATTTCTCATCTCTTCTCTTCTCTCAAATTTTTTATTTTGCATCATATTTCATCTCAGATGTGGTCTTTCAGTTGGTACATGCCAAAGTGTCCACATTTTGGTCAAATGATCTGACACGGAATGTAGTGTCTGACACCGGATCAAAAAAATTCTTGTTAAATTAGAAATAACAACATTGAAGAAACAAACATAAAACACAACACAGCAAACAACTTAACATACCATTGATTCCGATTCTTGTCTTCCCACCAGTTTTCGACTCTAAGAAAGAAAGTCAAGTAGAATTAGAATTTTTAAACCCTCAAATTTCCAGCCATGCTTAGGTGTCTAAACAAATTTTCTTACTCTGAATGGTAGGAGGCAGTTCAGTGGCTGTAGCTTGGATTGGTTGGATTTTCCGAGAACTACATTTTCTGTAACAATTACAGGGTAGAGGAAAACAGCATCAGTTACAGTAGATGCTCTTACAGTTATCACGGTAAGAAATAGTTTAGAATTGTTGCGAATCTCTTACAAGGATGATGAATCCCCAGGAACGGAAGCACCAAAAATGCTTGATTGAGACTTTAACGAACTGCGACAGAAGCTAACCGAAGACACCTGAACAAACAAATACAGTAACAATCTGCTTACTCATACATCGAACATTTAAATTATAGACCTACCGACAGGTAACAATTAACCTAACAAAGCTTAAAACTCACATTTTGACCACGATACCAACACGGAATTTAAGTTGTAATACGTTAAAACCTCATACATTGCACCAATTGTAACAATGATTCCCACGTAAACCAAATAATCATCTACTCGAGGCAGTAGAATTCCATTTTGCGAGTGCTAAAACTATTTAGTAGTACTAATTTAAGCATCAAACTACAATAATCGAAAGCATCTATATTCTATACCAATTATGTTGATAAAATTTATCCTCAGCTAATTCTTAAAACTACACAAAAAAATAAATAAATTACATTTTTATGTTGATGTCCTAAAACTCAGCATGAAAAGTCACATTTTTGATATTTTGTAGAAGTAAATTCAATTTTATCTTTTTATTTAAAAAGAAAAGAGAATATAGATTGAGGGTAGACGATTTGACCTTGGAGGGGGAGAGCTGAGCCCTGGTGGCGCCGGGGAGGACGGCGGTGGATCGGAGAATTGAATTGGTGGCCATGTTCAAAGCTCGATTTTTAATGCAAAATACGAGAGAGAGAGAGAGAGAGAGAGGATTGTTGTATAGGAGAGAGAGAGAGAGAGAGAGAGAGAGGATTGTTATATAGGAGAGAGAGAGAGAGAGAGAGAGAGAGAGAGGGGGGTGTGGCTTTTGAGGGTTTATATAAAGGCGTTGCTGCGGCTGCGGAGGTTCTTAAGAGCCAGCTTTACAGTCTTATTATTATATTACAAAAATGAAATTATTGCACAAAACTAATAGATGCACCTCCGCTTGCAAATATACATGTGAATTCTGACCAGTTTATATACTCCTTTGATATAGAAATAGAAATGACACCCAAACTTGTTTTTCTTTTCCGATGGGTAAAAATCCTTGAGCTAAAAGTTGAGCTGGTATGATAAAAATAAGAGTAAAATTCAGGATGGTGGCTAAGTTTTACCCTAATTTTCAAAAAGTTGGCCGTGTTATCAAATTTTCAAAAAGGTGGCTGATGTTTTCCTCCGCATTTCAAAACAGTGGCTCCCGTTAAGTTCCGTTAAGTATGTCCGTTAACTCTAAATTATCACACTTTTTTAGGGGTATTTCAGTAAAATCACCTATAATAGATACAGAGAAGAAAAAATACGCTCATTACATCACCTGTAATCGATTCACTTTCCTATTAGAACCCAGTAAAAACCCTAATTACTAAACCAAAACCATCTGGCGACATCAAAATAGCGGTTGGAAGGGCAAAATGGAATGGTTTATGCGACCTAAGAATGATATGCACATTTACGGATCTGCTGAGTGTCCTAATTACACAGGTAATTTGTTCTAAGCCCTAATTAACTTTGGTTTAGTCATGAATGTTTGAGTATAATATGTTCATGTGGTCCCAAATTAGATTCTTTATTTTGTAATTAGGTTTTTAGTGGACCTTTATGTCTCAGTAGATTCTTTATGTTTCTTAGATTTTTTATTTTGTAATTAGCTTTTATGTCTCCCACATGTCTGAATCTTGTCCCTTCCTTTATATGCTATTGCAGACTATCTTTCTTTTTTTACCATAAAGCTGTATCATGGAGGACACTTTGAGGATTTCAACTCCAAGTTTGTGAACTATAAGGTTGATTACTTTGATTTCTGCAATGTCGACTTGATGTCTATATTTGAAATCGGTGCAATGGTGTCTGAAGCTGTTGGTCGTAAATCAGTAGGATTTGAATTGTATTTTAAATCACCAAAAGAGGGTATGGATGAAGTTGGGAAGTTAGAAACTGATGGTGATATTTTGTTGTTGACTGGTTTGATAAGTAAAGAAGTTCAATATGTGGAAGTGTTTGCTGTTCTAATTGAGCCTGTACTTGTACAAGGATTGCCCCTGGACAACCCAAACATTAATGCACCTGTTATAGAGCTTGAAGATGTTGGAGAAATGATGCACACAAATGATTCTAGTAGTACTGACATGGAGCACGAAGCTCCTGCAATTAAAAAGAAGAAAATTAAGAAGGTTGGAAGAAAACCAACCCCAAACAAGAAGTCTGTTAGGAGGCCAATTCTGGATGATAATGATGGTTTTGAGGCTGATGTCGAAGATCATAATTATGAGGCAGATGATGTTGTTGGAGATCATGAAAATGAGGATGATGATGTTGTTGGAAACCATGGAGATGATGGTGCAGATGAAGATGAGGGTACAAATGAAGATAATGTTTTTGATTGGATGAATGAGGCTGAATCAGATGAGCAAGATGAAGAATGGTTTCCAGATAGCTCTAATGATGGGAATTCTGACTATGAAGATGATTTTGGTGAAGTGACAGGTGAATACAAAGGTTTTGGTGACTTTGTCTATGACAATTGGGATGATGGCAACATGCACAAGGATCACAAAGGAGCAGGACTCAGGAGTCTACTATGGAGTGCAGCAAAATCAACAACAACATATCATTTTGACAGGAACATGGACACAATGAAGAAGGTATAAAAAGTCCAACTAGAAAAACTGAATAATTTATTTGATGTTTCCACCACTAACTACATTATTTAATGTAGCTGAATAAAAAATGTTATGAGTGGTTAAATTCTAAGCCAAAGGAGCAGTGGAGTAGGTGTGGATTTAGGACCACTTGCAAAAGTGATTTATTTGTCAACAACCATTGTGAGGTCTTCAATGCCTCAATCAGAAAAGCTAGACACCTACCCATTGTTGCACTACTGAGATGCATACATATTGCTGTCATGACTAGAATTAAAAGAAGAAAAACTGAGGCTGAGGGCTGGAATGAAGAATTCTGCCCTAATCCACTAAAAAAACTAGAAGAGTAAGTAATACATTCCACTACATCTGTTGACATAATTGTAGTTATTGTAATAAATGTGGTAATTTCTTTTTTAAAACAGGGCAAATGCAAAATCAGTAGGATGCCATGTCACTTGGTCAGGTGGTCCTAGATATCTTGTACAAACTTCTGCTGGAGGTTATGAGTTAGTGGTAGATTTGATATATAAAACTTGTGCATGCAAAAAATGGCAACTCAATGGAATACCATGTTTCCATGCCATTGCTTGTATGAATTCACATGGCTTCAACTTACATGATTATATTCATAGATGTTATTCAGTTAACATGTTCAAGAAGGTACGACTTATATCTTTGCCTTACTTTAGTTCCTTTTTGTATGTACTAGGTTAAACAACTGCCATAGTTATAGAATGTTTTACTTGTTCTAGGTTTACAGTCATATTGTGGAGCCAATTAATGGCAAGGAAGAGTGGGAAAAGACTAGCTACACACAACCTTTACCACCAAATGTTAAACCCTCAACTGGTAGACCTAAAGTTAAAAGAAATAGGAAGAATGACATACCAGCTCCTCCACCTGCTGATGCTACAAAATTGAAAAGGCGAAAGACTACTGTGCAATGTAGCAAATGCAAGGTTTGGGGACATAATCGAAGGACATGTACTGGAAAGGTATACAATTGTTTGTATTTTTTCCTTAAATTATGTGGAAAGCTATCTTGTGATTTTGTTCGGTTTGTGTTTTGGATTAGACAAATGCTGGAACTCAGCCTACAAATGAGGGTGATGGTATGGCCTCAAATCAAGCTAATGAGGGTGATGGTATGGCCTCCAATGAAGCTACTGAGGGTGGTGGTATGGGCAGTCAAGCTGATGGTAGGGAGCAAGGTGGTCAGAACAATCCAGCTGGTCAAAACAATGAGGGTGATGCTATTCCTCATGAATTTGTGCCAGGTGCTTCTCAACCTACAACTGAAGGTAATGACAGTCAAGGAGGTGTTTTCAATAGTCCACCTCCAAATCCAGAACCAAGCTCATGTGGTGTGGCTCCTAAGCCATGGCAGCAGAAAAAGAAGACTGTGACAACAAGGGCTGAAATATTGAGGGCAAGGAGTTCCAGAGAGAAGAAAAAGAACATGAAATATGTAGATTGAAGTGCTTTATTAACTTTTAAGACTTTTTCATGCAAACATTTAGTATGCCACAATCTTTTGTAAGGGCAAGTCTTTTGTATGGGCAAGTATTTTGTTTGGGCTACTATTACTAGAACATCATGACATTTCTCTATCGATGCCTAGCCTGGTCTTCTGTTGATGTATAGCCTTATAGCCTTTTGTATGGACAAGTCTTTTGTATGGGCAAGTCTTTTGTTTGGTCCTTCTTCATCGTTTGTGATTATAGCCTTTGCAGTTTATAACTTTTGCTTGACAGAACTTATATAGTAGTTAATGTATATCTACAATGTCGTACTAAATGTAGAAAATAAATTACAAAAGCCTAGAACTCTATTTTGCAAAGTGTAAGATTGATCAAACAAAAGCCTCTCATACAAAGTGTAAGATTGATCAAACAAAAGCCTGCAATGGTAATTATCTGGGATTACTATTTTGTAAGAAAACAAAGCTCAAAACTCTATTTTGCATTCAATGGTAACTGCAATTTCATTAAATGAAGAGTACAATTATTTTTTGGGCATTCTTGTTCAACCACATCTACCATTACTAAGAACTAACTACCATCCCACATACCATTACTCCAACTGCACCACATCCATCCATATATCATTACTCCTCACTGCCACTAAACATGTAAACTAACAACAAAACAATAGAGCCTAGAACAACTCGGCAGATCCATTTCTTTTTTTCCCTCTTCTGGACTTCAAGCAATCTTTGCTCATGCTCAGCTTCCATGACTCTCAACCTCCTCAGAAGACCTGGAATTACAATCTTTGCTCGATTGCAAAGTGGAGCATCAATCCATTGAAAGTAATCACAGCCACCACTTCCATCGCTACAATTTCTAAATCGTCGACCAGCATTAGCATCAGTCCAAGCCACCCGATCCGCAGCAAGTCTACCACAATGACAATATGCCATGTTCTCTTCAAATCAGCTGCAAAGAAAATGAAAAATTATGTTCTAAGCTTTCATTCTTGCACACAGAACCGTTATTATATGTACAGACCAGTTATGACCGTTGTATTTTTCTGGAAACCCCATTTTACCCCTCCTCCGTTAGATCCGTTAGGTGGGATTTAACGGGAGCCACTGTTTTGAAATGCGGAGGAAAACATCAGCCACCTTTTTGAAAATTTGATAACACGGCCAACTTTTTGAAAATTGGGGTAAAACTTAGCCACCATCCTGAATTTTACTCTAAAAATAAAAACCAAACATAGGTTCCGTTTGGTTTGCTTTATTTTTTAGAGATAAGTTATTTATTTTAAAAAATATATATAATAATATGTATTTTTTTCTGAAATAAGTAATTTGTTTTTGCAAGATAATGAAGGTTAAACTTCTCATAAACATTTTTTTTTACAAAAAAGAATATAAATACATACTTTTTTTGGAATAAATAATTTATAAGTTCGATTTAAGGGGGGCCAAATATGCCCATAATTTATTAAAAATTGTTCATTTCCATGGTACATTCCTCTCGTGTATAATTTTAACCAACACGATTATATTGATTTTATTTGTCGATCATGCAGAGACCTATAAGAAAATAACACATCATTTATTATTATAATACTTTAAAATAATAATAACATGCTATTTTAAAAATATAATTAATTATTATAACCAATCTACAACACCTTAAACATTTAACAAATTTTACATAATCAGTAATTTATATCATTTTAGCCAACACCGGAAGGATATATATACTTCTACATTTTTATTCGATAAATATGCACTATTTTAAGATCTAAATATTAAAATTTTAATAATTCAATTTTAGCTTTGTCATTTTAAAAAACTAAAATATAATATTATTATTAATAATAAATAAATAATTATCCTTTTTAATTAAAAAAGTTATTTTATATAACTACATATTCTATATTAGTTTTTGACAAACCATATTATATACAGGGTGGCCTAGCTACTACGCCTAGTATCCTCAAAATTCAAGGGTCCCAAATTTTAGAGTTATAGTATATATTTTTTGTATGTAGATTTGTATGTATTGAGTCAAAATTTGACTGAAAATACTAGAAGGACAACAAATGTGTTAAACTATATAAAAAAGATAGAAGATAGTTATATCTAAGTGCTTAGATTTTTTATAGGAGTCTTCGTTACAGTTGCTTATGCGGAACAAAATTTTTCAAAACTAAAACCGATCAAATACTATCTTCGTACAATCATGTCTTAAGACAAATTAATTGAAATGGTTTAATTATGTTATATATAAAAAAGATATGGTTAAGAAATTTGACTCTGCAAAAGGTTAAGTGAAGTGGTTTAGGCCTCATTATTTAGGTCGTCTAGGCTCCTCAATCTCCTAATTATATATTACTAGTTGATAAATTCTTAACTGTATTTAAAAATAATAATAATAAATGTGTAATGCATGCACACAGCGCCGGCCCCAGTGTCAACTGTGCTGTTGCACAGGGCCCATTGGGTCAGGGGGCCCAAAAAAATATTTCACCCTGTATTAGCTTTATTAGGTTCAGTCGAGAGTTTTTTTTTTCCATTCTATAGTTTTATAACCTACAACTACGAGACTAGTAACTACAACGATCAGCAAGACAGCAACTAAAAAGGGCTTCCAAAATCTTGTTATCAAATTTGAGATTCCATAACTATTAAGGTGATCTTTCTTGTAATCTTGTCTTGTATTCTTATTATATTAAAAAGAATAATAGTTAATTACTATTTAATAATTCCCCATATTTGTTAGAACTTAGAAGTTTGATTTGTATATTTGTATGTATATTGTATCATAATTGAAACTAATTAAACTATGATTATTTTTGTTTTTCAATTTTGACTTGTTGTTACTTGGTGTAGTATAGATTGGCGGAGTCCTCTTATTAAATTGGTAGAGCTCAAGATTGTGACTTGTAAGACTATTTTATTCATCCAGGTTTTATTATTCTCACCCTCCCATTTGGTGTTGCAATTTAAGTTGAAAACTAGCGTAATAGCCCGTGCAAGGCACGGGCCTTCTGTAAAACTCATATTAAAAATTCTTACAAAACGTATGTTTGGAACAATGAATTGCAGCGTAACAATATACGACCATCTTTTCAAATGAATCATGATTTATGATCTTGTCTAGAACTTTAAAAAGTGAAGTTTTCACTATCCGTAGCATTATCAGCAGCATGTTTATAACGTGGCTACATTCAATTCCATATTAAACAGTAAGAAAAAATAAATGTCAAAAGAATATAAATCAAAGTTGTAGTTTCTCTTTATCAATATGCTCGGCAAGCATCAGATTCCCGCAATTTCTTAAATAGTTTAGAAAATTTATAAATACAAGCAAAGTAGATATAAGTAGGAGCTTTAAATCTAAATTAGCAGTTCAGACTCCCTTCATTGCATTCATAATCCAGCGAGAATAAACAAACATATTATTCTCATTCATTGTAAATCATGCGTGATCATCATTACTGCAGCATATCTAAGAATTAGCATCGGAATGAATATGGCATTTTTACGCATATAGCACTCAAATATATATGTCTCTCTATATCGATAGGCGGCATAAATAACTATTAAAGAGAGCTTCCAATTTTATTTTTTAGATTACCATAGCCCAAGAAAAAGAAAAATCTTCTGGGAGCATGCCATCTCTTGGTACTTGGTAGGGATTCACTTGCAAAAGACTTTTATAAAAGGGTTTGGGGCTATGGAAAATACTTACCTGACATAATATCATCTATAATTATTAATATAAGCAACATCAATTGCCATACAAAATCATAATTGGATATAACCTATATGATTTCCTGTTAATATCAAACATTTCCAAAAAGGATACAACTTTTATACAATTATTAAAATTAAACAATGTATAATCCATTTTAAAAAAAAATTAGACGATTAAATAGTATTTGTGGTGAAACTTAAATATAGATGTTTAGAAAAGTTTAGGTCAGCAATTAAGAGAATCACCAAAATTATTTTGAATTTTAACACAAATTGTCACCTAATCAGTTTCCCACACAGTGTAGACGCACATTTGACCAATCCACGCATTTTAAATTCATCACAAAGTTTGGTGCATACCTAACAGATAAATCGATGAACCTTCAGTTCCACAATGATAGGCTTGTTGTCCATGTTTTGTTGTTATACATATAAATACAAACTAAAATTCCTACTTGATTAGACTCATTTAACATAGAAGTAGAATTAAGATAACATTACAATATCTACTCAACTGTGCTTCACAAGCATGGCACAACCAAAAAAGCCAAAAAAATTTGATAACATTAAAAACCTATAGAGTGAAATTGACAACTGCACATAAAAGAGAGAGAAATCATTAATAAGTGAAGAGATGAATACGCAAGTCATTCTGCCTGGCTTTGTGCATAATCGGTAGAGCAGCTAGAAACAAAAAGTTCTCCAAGCCATAAAAAATAGCTGCTGGAGAGGTGCGACAATCCCTGCCTTGGTGCATGACTGAACTCAGTACTGGCTACTAAAATTTTATAGAAAATTTCAGTCTTTAACTTGTGCTGATAGTTGCTAATATTAAACTTGTGAGGGGATCTTAATAAGTACAACCAGGTTTTTTCTCAAAATGTTTGGTTAAAGACCTGAAAAGCAAAAAAGTAGTAACCAGGGGCGTAGCCAATGTAATCAAATTTAATTTTTGACCCAAATGGAAATATATATTTTCAATGATAGGTTTTACTTTAACCCCATTAAATTGGAAAAACAAAGATTATGTTCTTTATTTGCAGGTTCTTTAAACTCAAGGAATCTAAAAATGCAAATATGGAACCTACAAATATTATGATAGCGGCATCACGTTTTGATCTTATAAGGAGTCTATTTCTTAAAAGAATAATATCTATACACCTTTTAAGCTAATTATATACAGCACTGTCCTTGATTCATCAATTCAAAAAAAGAATATTTTATACCTGTTTCAGTCATGCATGGTTGAACAGAGGAGAGGACACCGATGGCAACAAACATGTCACGACGCAAATGTGTCCTTGACAGCAAGACCACAGTTCGTAATTCTTCTAACAATTGATTGTTAACACCGCACGTCATCTTAAATCCAAGACAAAAGTTAATGAAAATTAGTATGAGACGAGCATATAAATAGTTCATTGCTCACCAATATTTACAATCAAATTTGCATGGCAATAATAAGCTGTTCTTTTCCTCTCGTGTGTTCACTTTCTACATTTTATCACAAGCAAAATAGAAGATACCGATGTGTACAATCCCTAATACACTAATTGTTTAAACGGTATCCTAAAAACATGATTTTCCTTACAACCTTTCTTTTTTAAGATTAAAGAAGATAATGCATGTGAATTTAAGAAGCAATTGCCAACCTATTAATACGCCTATGATGTCCAATTCATTCTCTAAATGTTGTATCAACTCTACAATTCCTTCGAATAAAAAAAAAATAAAAATCACAGAAATCAAAGTTTTGAACTAAAGCTTATTTTACAGTGTATATATATCTACAAAACAATGTCAATTTAATTGATTTTACTATGAACTTATCTTGATAGTCAAGTTTATTATATTGGCAAGGTACAATGTCTATTTTTTACCTTTTTATATTTTGATCAATTTATCCTAAAAGATTTTATTTAATATATTGGTAAAATGATTATTTGATTTATTTCTCATAAAAATATAACCTTGTCAACGATATTTTGATTACATTTATTAATGATTGCTAAAAAAGTCTGTAATACATATAATAAATAATAATAATTACGACCTTTTGATATTCGAAATTTCAAACTCGGAAAAAAATTCTACTAAAATTGGCGCTAAACTTTATTTTTATAAAAAGTCAATATATTTTATTGACACCTATTTTTTGGTATATGTTTTTTAGTATTTAGTGAATTTACTTATTTAACCTTTATTATAAAGAAAAATATATACAATATCTTTATTAAAGCACCTAAAATAAATAATATAATTATGTTAATTAGTTGATTGTGTTTTTCACATTTACTTTTAGTTGAAGATATTATCTTTTATAAACACCTAAAAACATCAATCATATCATATCTTCCGATCATATTATATCTAGCAATAATTAATATATACCCAAAAATATCACATCATATCTTCTAATCACTAACAAAATATAATAAAAATCTATATGCTACAAATAATGACCATTAGATTTTTAGTAAAAAAATCAAAATCGCTAGATCTAATGATTAAATATATTATATTGAAGGTTCGAATTCTATCAACCACATATTTATTTTAAAATTTTATAATATAAGTTTTAAACCATGTATATCATTAATTAAATATATATTAAATTATTAATATTAAAATTAAAATAAAATATTATAAATAATGATTATATAAAAATATAATTATAACATAAAATAAAATTTATTACATATAAAAAAAATCCGTGCATCGCACGGGTTATAAGCTAGTATGACTTAACTTCAATTTCATAAAAAAAAAAAATTTTAAGTGCCCAAAATTTTCTTCCCGCACTAGGCCTACAAATACTCAGGACCGGCCCTGCATGCACACAGCTTAAGTTGGGCCAAACCATTTTTAATGTTGGTCTTGCCATTAAAATTTCTATTGGCTTATCGGTGGCAACGTAAAGATATCTACTGAAGTGTTGAATAATTAATGGCCGGAAAGTTTTGGCCCATTTTATCATTGCAGAATTTCCACAATCTGGCCCAACAAGTAACATTTCTAAAATACAAACCTAACACCAATGTAGTATGGAAAAAAAATAATAGAAAATGACTTATTTTCCTTTCTTTGTTAATCTTTCCAAAAATTTTACCGATGTGTATGACATATGGAAAATTTTAATTTATGATTTATATGTATGCATGTATGATCTCATTTTATATTTAGAAAAATTAAAAATCATATTTCTAACACATAAGCATTTTGGAAAATTTTTATTTTTTTTTAAAAAAATATCTAGCACTTTCCAAAAAAATTAATGATAAAAATAAAGAAAACTTATTTCCAAATTTTCAACATTTTTTCCCTTTCTTTCAAGAAAGTTATAATTATTCATGAACAAGTGAAAGAAATTAACTCTTTCCCTTTCTTTTCTTTTCTCTCCAGAAAGAGTACTCTTCACTTAAAACTGTTATCACTGTACATAACCTTTTTTTTTTTGCCAATTCACTATACACAATCCTTTCAATTTTTTTAATATTTAAAATGTAATACTCCCTCCGTCTCACAATATTCTTCTCAGGGAAAAACACGGGTTTTAAGAAAAAATGGTTTTTTAAAGAGTAGTGGAGGAATAGTGGGTATTGAATATTATTTTTAAGGGTTAGTGGGTGGAATAGTGGGTATTTTATATTATTTAATGAGTAGTGGGTATAGAATATAGTTATTTTATGGCCTAAAATAGAAAGGGGAAAAATATTTTGAATGTCCCGAAGTGAGAAGAGTTTTATGAGACAGAGGGAGTAGTATAGTATTTCATGTATTCTAATATGTTTATTCGAAGAATTTTTTTCATGTGGATAGTAAAAATAAACAAAAATTCCCGAAGCTACTAATAATACTACTAATTTTAAGCTATGTGGATTGTGGTGACGCATTCCCACAATCGCTCTCCCTCTCCCATTTCAAAGTCCCAACAAACTCACTGCAATATTACGAAGCCTTCCCTACAAGCAAGCAACCTTATCTATTTTCTGCTCATCCCACTTGTCATCTTCTCTCCTCACTTTATATAAATAGGCGCACATCCACACATAATAATATGTAGACTTATACGTGTCCATTCTTTTGTGCTATGACAATTTTTTCTTCCAGCAGCAAGTTCAGATATGGCTTTCAAGATAGTGGTAAATCAATATTGGATCAAACCCCAAATGTTATGATATCCTTTTTCTTTGTATCTAAAGATATATAAATAAATATCTCTATATATTTATCGATGCATGATCCGTCATCCGTATTTATATATGTATGTTATGCGAGTACGTAGCTAGAGATGTAATTATATATATGTTGTTAATTAACATAGAATGTATGTACAATATTCATGCAGAAGTACTGGAGATCTAAGTCAGAAAATGTGAATGTAATTAAGGGGCTATTTCGCTCATCAGTTTCGTCAGCTTCCAAAGTGGTCACTGTCCCCGATCTCATAGCTCATCATGTTCAGCATCAGGGACGAACAATGTAAGTCTCTCTCTCTCTCTCTCTCTCTCTCTCTCTCTCTCTCTCTCTCTCTCTCTCTCTCTCTCTCTCTCTCTCTCTCTCTCTCCCTCTCTCCCTCCCTCCCTCTCTCTCTCTCTCTCCCTCTCCCCCTCTCTCTCTCTCTCCCTCCCTCCCTCCCTCTCTCTCTCTCTCGCTCCCTCTCTTTCGCTCCCTCCCTCTCTCTATCTCCCCCCTCTCTCTCTACCCCTCCCCCCTCTCTCTCCCTCTCTCTTTCTCAAGAGAGAAAATATAGTAACAAGGATAAAATCTACGTACCGATAGTGGCATATTGCACGTGTTCTCCTTTCTTCAACCTCTCAAAAGATTTTAAATATAGAAACAATTTCCTGGGCCTCTAATTATTGTTAATAATATCCGGCATTTATTAAATGGGACTCATCCACACATATGTTATAGCATATATTATATCGTGATCTTTTTCTTGGTACGTATATGCATACATATAAAGGATGATTTTTGGTGTGAATAAAAAGGACCTCCCATGTTTATATGTACAACGATATTTTTTAGCGATATGATATGCTACATATCATACGTTTGTCCTGGATCGTCTACATTAAATAAATTAGTTCCAACTCAAGCACGTCTGTTATCATTAGAAAATTCATGTAATTGCAGGAAAGGTGGAGCTAGAAAAGGGAAGCTATTTGAGCTACTGCCATTCATGGGGTTAGTGTTTGGAGTAGTGGGAATGGGAATACACACAGCATATCATCAACTAGTGCATTCTCCTGCAGTTAAAATCTCGAAAGAGAACAGATCTTCCTTGTGGGAAGTGGACCGTGCCGATCAAATCATACATTCTGGTGATAAATATGTCAACCGATCTCTTTTTCGAAAATTCGGCCAGATTCATCGTGATGAACAAGTCTTTTCCGGCAGCTCTAGCTCTCAAAGGAAACCTACTTATACTACTAATAGTTATATAACTGCTACAACGGCAACTGCGGATAAATTAGTTAATCATTAATTAGTTCCTGTTTCAGTACACTTACTACTAGTTCCCTTCTATTCTCTATTTTTCTTTGGGAATCTTACTTATTTTATTTGTAAGTTTTCCTTCTAAAATTTTCAGGATGAGTAATGTTAGGAACATCAAATTTTTTTCTCAAAAATTGTCCTAAATGATATGTCATGACACATGGCACGTTTTGATTTGGTGCGCATATGTATACACGGGGCCTCATATTTTTTTAATTAGGGAAGTTCCTTTCACATAAGCATTTAGGACAAATGATATAGAAATTGCATGCTTCTAGCTAGTCAGTGGAGAAACTACAAGGGACTAGCCCTAACGTAGAAAATTAATAGAAAAACTTCAATTTAATTACGAACGATTTATGTTCATATATACGGGTAAAATTCTTGTTGGCATAGAATATCTTATAATTAAATTAATTGAATTATATTAGCCCTGTTTTTTTAAAGTCATGAATTTGCCACTAATTGGATCAAATAATATAATTTTTTCATTCTAATACAGGTATAGATTTTGATTGATTATTAAAATTTAATTTGCCACAGATGTTTCCATATATATATATATATATATATATATATATATATATATAACACCTTATATAAAGAACACCTCATATTTAATTCAATATAAGAGTTCCGTCATGACACCCAATACAAAAAGTTCTAATTTTTTTAGCTTCTACCCATTTAGCAAAAAAAAAAAGTAAAATTTTTTTTTTGGAAAAATCACTGTTCATGATGACATCAGCAGTGACGTCATCATGAACAGTGATTTTTTTCAAAAAAAATTTTTTGCTGAATGGATAGAAGATAAAAAAAAAGTAAGAACTTTTTGTATTGGGTGACCCTGGCGGGGCCAATGGATCTATTGGAATAAATGATTTTATTGTGTTCTTTATTGTTTGTTATATAAGAGTGTTCTGTATGGAGCAAAGACATATATATATATATATATATATATATATATTCATTTATTTTGTTAAGTTTAAAATTTTCTAAGATGTATATGGACAAAAAATATACAATTTAACATCCTTAACATTGTAATTTGGTGCTTGTATGTTAGTCTAATGCCTAAAATAAAGTAAATATAACATTTTATTAACTACATTGAAATTGTAAAACATTGTAAATTATGTATATAACCCATAAACTTTAATCACCGAGAAGAGAAAGAGATCGAGATTCAGAAATTTTTACAAGAACCGGAGCAATTTCAACCGTCACAATTCCAACCAACATTTT
This sequence comes from Saposhnikovia divaricata, assembly GCA_036435485.1. NCBI lineage: Eukaryota > Viridiplantae > Streptophyta > Magnoliopsida > Apiales > Apiaceae > Saposhnikovia > Saposhnikovia divaricata. The sequence continues at coordinate 203,221,559 of CM071601.1, read as the reverse complement.
AAAGAGATGCTCATTTCATATACATACAAATTCAAACACATATGTCTAATTCTCTATCCCAGTCCCGCGGTAAACCGATCAAATAGCAACAAAACACACATTTTTCGACATTTTACCCGTACATATGTAACACTTGTCATCTTTTCACTCTCCCTCGCCTTTACATATGCATTTGGAATAGTTCCTTTGTTCCAGTTCATTGATATATATAAAGGGATTCTACTTACCTCCTAGCTCCTAATCTTATGATACGTAAATCACTTTGTTGTTGATTCCGAATAGGTGCAGTGTTCGTTCATAATTGATTATCTCAAAGTCCCAAATATGGCTTCCACGGCTGCGGTAAGTTGAAAGAAATGCAATTATTCAAACAAACGAACCTGCATCCAAATTTTTATTGATACAAAGAGAAATTTCGATCTTATAAACTAGTTTACGTTTTTGCGGTCGATCGGTTTAAGCCATGTTTATTGTATATAATGTTATTTGGCATAGAAATATATATGTCCGCAGCATTATGTTAGGTTAATGACCTTGCTTATGTTGTAGAGGTTTGGCAGATCATTTTTTGGAATGAAGAGCGGCAATAAGCAGTACTACAGGTACCTTTCATATATTTTCGAAAAATTTCAATAATAAAACAACGTTAAATTTTATTTTAGGAAAATATACGTGCCCCTTAGTAGATCCGTCCTACATCACATACATACAAGCGTGCATGCATCATGCATGTATATATAACTATTGTAATTTGGTTTGTAGCAAAAATACGATGAAAGGAGCGAAATCGTGGGCAAACATATGTATGGTGGGAGGAATGGTACTGTTAGTGATGGGGGTGGGAAGCATCACAGCGTCTCAGCATCTAATCCATTCTCCTGGGTGTTTAGTGTCAAAAAAGAAAAGACTATCGTTCCCGGAGCTTGAGCTTTCCGGCGATGTCATGCATTCCGGCAGAAAATACGGTATCTGCCAGAAGCTTGGTCGATTCAATTATACCATTGGAGGACGTTCTAATGCATCTTCCCCCAACCCATACCAGCAGGTATTAGCTTTTTTGAAAAATATCAAAGTTATAATTTTTTTTTTTTTTTTAAAATACGGTGCAATCTCATTTGCAACCTCAACTATTACAACCTAAATGCAAAACCTACTATACAATCATATATATATGCAAATTTAAAGGTTTTTTGGAGAAAAATTCAAAAATATATATATTTTTTTGTAATTTCCCTACAAACTTTAATAGTTTAACAAGCCATCTAATTTATTTACTTGTTGCTGCTTGAAAAGATCTAGAGAAGTGAAGAGCATGGAATTGAGCAAGGCCAGTCCAATCAGTTGCTGCAGCTGCTGACCCACAAAATATTTATCTTGTATATTATTCTTTTTTCCTACTACTTCAGTTTAATAAGTAATATATGTAATTAAATAAAAAAACAAGCAACCGGAATCAGTTGCCATTCACTGTAAATAAGTGTAGCACTTCTGTTAAATTTAATCACTAATGTTTTTTTTTGAATTTTATTAAATGATTTTCTTGATAATTTTCTATATATTCGTAAAAGATAAAGCATTTTCCATGGGTTACATATAAAGAACGAATCCTAAGAAAATGAAAATTTAATTGAAAGTAATGGTAAGAGAAATGACATGATGAGAAGTCATTTCAAACTTCCTATTACTAATTCCTAGTTCACAACTAAAAAGTTGAATATAATTTGGTTGCATGTGAAATCGTTACTGTGACTCTGTGAGTACCATTAACTGTTGCCTTATGGTAAATTTATCTCTTCTCCTCCTAAAATTCGATTATCGTTCGTTACAAAATTTATCAAAATAAAACTTGGTTATGCACAACAACAAATTTCAAGGTCCATTCCTGAGTATGCACAGTATTTCAGGTAAAACTACTTTGAAATATTAACAATATTAATAAGTCTCAAGATCTCTATTACACATAAATATTTTAGCAATTTTCAGATCAGAGGTATCCAATTAAATTTGTAACTGAAAAATGAAATATGTCAACTTACTCATATCGTGAACCTAGCTATTGCTCAATATGATCATGTGGCAAATGCATGAAATTCCAACTACCAAGGAAAATAAACTAATAACTTTTTTATTCATTCAAAATCGTACAGTTCATGAGTTGTTCGTTAAGTGCTCGAGTTCGGTTTGATTCGTTTATTTTCGATAAAAATTCGAATACGTTTCGATTCATTAACGTTCGAGCTTTAACACATTTTTTGTGCGATAAGAAAGTCGGTTTTCGATTTCTTAAAAAAATATTAAACTCCACTTGTTTAAGTTAAAATTTGATTTGAATCGGTTCATGAACAACCCTAATCAATGCACATTGCACATTAATTACCTAGCTTGGCAAGAAATTAGCTAGGAGTAGTATAGTAAGGGCAACTACAATCGTGGACTAAAAATTCAAATTTGAGATAGTTTTGTTCTAAATCATTCCAACGGACTAAATAGTAGTGATCCAATCCAAATCTTTATATCGTTAGAATATTGTTATCCTTTCTATTTTATTGATTTTGTTAATTTCATTAAAAGTAAATTAATAAATTTTGGAACATAATTAAAATCATGATAAATTCTAAAATAATATTTTTAAATACATAAAAATTTAAAATACATTATATTTTAAAATATATTAAATTTAAAAATACATGAAATTAAAAAAATAAAATAAAGCAATGCAACATTGAAAATTTTACACAACTTCAAATAAAGCGAAATAAAAATTAAATAAAAATGGTATATTTATTTCGAATGTATTTTGCATTGTCGTATTTTTATTGGAGTCTATTTTAGTTATAATTTAGTTGTTGTTGATGTTATTATTATGATTAAAAATGAACATAATTTATTTTTTTTAAATACTTAAAATCAAAATATATAAATATAATAATTATAATTAAATTTGAATTTATATTTAGATCATATGGTTGGAATAGAATTCTGATCCTAACACCTACGACTACAAGTATGGATCATAACTGATTTCAGTCTGCTCCAACCTAAATTCAGGTTTGACATATTTGATCCAGCAACAAGATATACAGTAAATATGATTTCCGGGAGTGGTAAGATTGTGTGTATTGTAACAATCACCGGTACATCTGTGTCCCCTCCACTACAATAAATCTGGTCATTTACGACGGCCAAATTACGTCAGAATTTTTTTGCGTGCCATACTTACGACGGAAACGGGAAATCGTCGCAAGTAATTACGACGGAACTAAAATTCGTCGCAGGTTCGATGTTAGCAGCAAACTTACGATGAAATTTTCGTCGTAAATTGGTTTTTTTAATTAAATTTAATTGCAAAATGAATTAGTTTTAATAATGACGAAACGACGTCGTTTTTGCATAAAATTTATGACGGAATTTTCGTCGTAAATTTGTTTATTGTAATTAAATTTAAATGTAAAATGAATTATTTTTTCTAGCAATGGACTTACGATGGAGAATCCGTTGTAAATTCACTATATTAGTTTTTTTTTAACTTAAATTAAACTTACGACGGAATTCGTCGTAAGTTGTAAGGCGGCAAATTCAAATTTTCATTTAAAAAAATAAGCGGCAAAGTTCACTATTTAATTTTTTAAAATTAAAATTATGTATATTATAAGAATATTTTTAACTTAAATTAAACTTATGACGGAATTCGTCGTAAGTGTTAGGATGCAAATTCAAATTTTCATCAAAAAAATAAGAGATAAATAACTTACGACGGAATTTCCGTCGTAAATTCGGTTAGTATAAATAAATTTAATTACAAATCAATAGTTGACTACTAATTTTACTATCCAAATTATTTTTTTATTTTTTAACTTTTTGGGAATATCACTAAATTAGATATATATTGACATTCGTATGGTTGGATCGTCGATAAATATTTTTTTAAAAAATAGAAACAATAATCTGGGACAAAGTACTAGTTAGTAGTACTAGTTAAATCAATAGTTAACTACTAATTTTACTATCCAGATTAATTTTTTATTTTTTAAAATCTTGGGAATATCACAAAAATAGATATATATTGACATTCGTATGGTTGGATCGTCGATAAATATTTTTTAAAAAATAGAAACAGTATTCTGGGACAAAGTACTAGTTAGTAATACTAGTCAAATCAATAGTTGACTACTAATTTTACTATCCAGATTAATCTTTTATTTTTTAAAATCTTGGGAATATCACTAAATTATATATATATTGACATTGGTATGGTTGGATCGTCGATAAATATTTTTTAAAAAATAGAAACAATAATATGGGACAAAGTACTAGTTAGTAGTACTAGTTAAATCATAGTTGACTACTAATTTTACTATCCAACTTAATTTTTTATTTTTTAAAATCTTGGGAATATCACTAAATTATATATATATATATATATATATATATATATATATATTGACATTGGTATGGTTGGATCGTCGATAAATATTTTTAAAAATATAGTAACAATAATCTCGGACAAAGTACTAGTTAGTAGTACTACTCAAATCAATAATTGACTACTAACTTTACTATCAAATTAATTTTTTATTTTTTTAAATTTTGGGAATATCACTAAATTAGATATATATTGACATTGGTATGGTTGGATCGTCGATAAATATTTTTTAAGAAATTGAAACAATAATCTGGGACAAAGTACTAATTAGTAGTACTGGTCAAATCAATAGTTGACTACTAATTTTACTATCTAAATTAATTTTTTATTTTTTAAAATCTTGGGAATATCACCAAATTAGATATATATTGACATTGGTATGGTTGGATCATTGATAAATATTTTTTAAAAAATAGAAACAATTATCTGCGACAAAGTAATAGTTAGTAGTAATAGTCAAATCAAAATTTGACTACTAATTTTACTATTCAAAATAATTTATTATTTTTTAGAATTTTGAAAATATCACTAAATTAGATATATATTGACATTGGTTTGGTTCGATCGTCGATAAATATTTTTTAAAAAATAGAAACTATAATTTGGGACAAAGTACTAGTTAGTAGTACTAGTCAAATCAATTGTAGAATACTAATTTTACTATCCAAATTAATTTTTTATTTTTTAAAATCTTGGGAATATTACTAAATTAGATATATATTGACATTGGTATGGTTGGATCGTCGATAAATATTTTTTAAAAAATAGAAACAATAATCTGGGACAAAATACTAGTTAGTAGTACTAGTCAAATCAATAGTTGACAACTAATTTTACTATCCACATTAATTTTTATTTTTTAAAATCTTTTGAATATTACTAAATTAGATATATATTGATATTCGTATGGTTGGATCATCAATAAATATTTTTAAAAAAATAGAAACAATACTCTGGGACAAAGTACTAGTTAGTAGTACTAGTCAAATCAATAATTGACTACTAATTTTACTATCCAAATTAATTTTTTATTTTTTAAAATCTTGGGAATATTACTAAATTAGATATATATTGACATTCGTATGGTTGGATCGTCTATAAATATTTTTTAAAAAATAAAAACAATAATCTGGGATAAAGTACTAGTTAGTAGTACTAGTCAAATCAATAATTGAATACTAATGTTACAATCCAAATTAATTTTTTATTTTTTAAAATCTTGGGAATATCACTAAATTAGATATATATTGACATTCGTATGGTTGGATCGTCGATAAATATTTTTTAAAAAAATAGAAACAGTAATCTGGAACAAAGTACTAGTTAGTAGTACTAGTCAAATCAATAGTTGACTACTAATTTTACCATCCAAATTAATTTTTTATTTTTTAAAATCTTAGGAATATCACTAAGTTAGATATGTATTGACATTCGTATGGTTGGATCGTCGATAAATATTTTTTAAAAATATAAAAACAATAATCTGGGACAAAGTACTAATTAGTAGTACTAGTCAAATCAATAGTTGACTACTAATTTACTATCAAAATTAATTTTTTATTTTTTAAAATCTTGAGAATGTCACTAAATTAGATATATATTGACATTAATATGGTTGGATCGTCGATAAATATTTTTAAGAAAATAGAAACAATAATCTGGGACAAAGTACTAGTTAGTAGTACTAGTCAAATCAATAGTTGACTACTAATTTTACTATCCAAATTATATTTTTATTTTTAAAAATTTTTTGAATATAACTAAATTAGATATATATTGACATTGGTATGGTTGGATTGTCGGTAAATATATTTTAAAAAATAGAAACAATAATCTGGGACAAAATACTAGTTAGTAGTACTAGTCAAATCAATAGTTGACTACTAATTTTACTATCCAAATCTTGGGACATCCGTACTTTCTTATTTGTATAAAAAATTCGACAAATATGAAATTTGGTTATTAAATTTTATGGATATTAAACGATGATAATCTAATTTTATAAAATTTTATATTATTTTAATTTTATATTTTAATATTTATTTTTAATTTTAAAAAAAATATAATAAACTTATGACGGATTTTGATTTCCATCGTAAGTTCCGCAATAAGAAAAAATGAATCTCATTGGTTACTCACAATTCACGCGGATCACAACCTTCCACCGTTAGATTAAAACCAATAAGCACACATCCAATGGTCCACATCAAACCCCCTCCCCTCTTACGCCTACGCCTAGGCCTCACGTACATATATAATTTTGACATCACTGTAACACACATATATACATATATATTATTAATCTTCAAAAATTCATAACTTCACTTCTATTTATCACCTGCAATTTATGCATATATATTTGGGCTCCTAAAATCAAAATCTTCATTTTGATATTTATAATAACCAATTCCGAAACAATTTTTTTTTGGGTAATATTTTGATTTTAATTCGATTTTGATGATTCAAGGTGTTTTTAATGATTATGAGCTTATAATATTATTGATGGGCGAGTTTGGGGACGATTCCAGGTTTTTTGAGGTAGTTGGTGTTCGTCAGAATTTTTTTCGATGACCGGATTTTGTTAGAACCAATTATTTTCGAGATTGTATATTGGAGAATGTTTAAGTTATGATGTGTAGATGATTGTATGTTTTTTTTAGATTTGTTAAAAATGGTTTTTGGTTCACCGGATTCCGGATTGTTGGCCGGAATTGTTGGTCTAAATTTTCTTTGTAAATTCTAGGTTAGTGTATGCGTACATTAGGGTGTTAAGTACTGCATATAATTTATTGGGATTTTTCTTGGCAAATTTTCGAGTCACCGGAATCTTGAGAAGTTGCCGAAATTTGGCTAGAAATTTTTCTGGACAGAATTTACGACGGTTGTTCATCATTCATATTTCGTCGTAAGTTCAGAAAATACGACTAACTTACGACGGAAAATCCGTTGTAAATTATTGATTTATTGCTGAAAAATAATTTTAATTTCTTTTATTTTTTAATGAAAATGGGCCCATGAATTAACTTATGACGAAAAATTCCGTCGTAAGTTGCTTTAATAATTTATTGTAGATTGTGGGACCCCTTGCTCAAACTTACGACAGAAATTTGAATTTGCGACAAAAAAAGGAACTTGCAACGAAAATTATAAATTGTGACGGAAATCTGAACTTTCTACTCGAGCAAAAGCGACGGAAATATTCCGTCGTAATTGACCCCATTTACGACGGTTTCAGTTCCAAAAAAACCGTCGTAAATAGCCTGTTTTGTTGTAGTGCTCAAATAGTGTTTGGTTCAACTTAAATCTAAAAATGATTAGTTAGCTAGCTAGGGTGGTACGTAGGAACTTACTTGCATTTTTCATTAGATAATTTTTTTTTATTTTTTTCTACGATACACTGTCCATATATTTTCTCAAATCAGCAGGTTAGAAATATGGTTCGAGGGCAGTGGTCAGCATCCATGCATCCTTAATTATTTTTATTTTCACATGAAATAAGCATTATCTTAACTATATGATTCGTAAATAAATATAGCGTTGAAGTACAATTAGTACATAGATTTACTAAATTACCTCATCCGGCCATTGTGCAGACGACATACTGGAGATTAGTGCTGGAAAATGAGAATGCTAATAGATTAATGCTGCACACGTTCTTCTCTTCGAAGCTTCCCAAAATGCCAACAATGTGAACAATGTTACAAATTAATAACCATGCTTGGGAGCAGAAAAAAATGTAGGGTTTTTGTTAACACAAAATCACGCAAGCGTACGTGGTTACAAGTAATATAGATATAAATCAAGTTCGTTCCACAGAGATCTGGTTTAGGTTTCAGTAGATGTACCTATGCAACAATGTATGGTTTTAACTCACTGCTAAGACAATTAACAAATTTGAGGTTTTTATTATCTAAGATTAACTAAGGAAACAAATTAACAAAACTAAGAATTACTTAACTAATGAGAATTGAATTCGAATTACTTATGGGAATAAAAACATGGGATCCTAACTTCATTAAATACGTCGCTTAGAGTTGACGCCTTTAATCAATGCATGCGATGGTTATGATATCTGATCAGACAACACGGAACAAGTATACGCTACTTCTCAGTATACAAATACCAAACTAAACATACATCCACAAAAGAGATAGAAGATGAATAGACACCAATTATGTTTAGACCCTATATCTCTATAAGATTTGAAAACATAACGGTTGAAGAACAAGTTGTCTATTAAGATCACATAGGGCAACATAATATATCTCTATTTACGCTACAAATCATGATGTCAATCATACATCAACTTATCCTATGCTAGCATGGCAAGTTCTAAATCTCAAGATTCACTCTCGCTTCACAAGAGATTAACAATTTAGATGTTAGCTACGCATCTAAAAACAATAAGTACAACCATACGAGGATATCATGAATTCATCACACACAAATCTTTAAGGCAATCAAACTACTAAACTACATAGATAAATCTGTTAGAATCCCATGACAACGATTAGTTCATAATTGAACCGTTCGTCACCATGGGATTTGATGAAAACATGATATTAAACAAAGTATGAATGAAAGTAGTAATATTAATAGAACAAAGAGTTGAGAAAATAAATCTAGAATCCAGAGTATCGCCTAAGAAAATAATACCAAAGATGAAGTAGATCTAGATCCGTTGCTTGTCACGAGCGTTGAATCTACCTCCGCTTTTCTCCCTTGCAATTCTAAGTTATCCCCAAATTACAATGTTACAATATGTTTAAATAGGCCCTAGATATTGATAAGTGGATTTTATATCCACTTATTTGGAGCTAATTGGACCTAGATTGATTGTTTTTCCTTAAGTATGTTGTGTCTTTTAATTCACTTTTTGTTAATTAAGTTTTTGTTGTGCAGAACTCGCATCTGTTGGTATTGTGGCGATAAATGGCTAAAAACGATGGATTTCTATCTCGATTTTATCAAGTGGACTGGCTACGAGGAAAAAAAGAATTATCATAAAGAAATTCTGAGTGATATATTCTTAATGCTGAAACCCCGATTGGAATTGTTATATTTTTCGTTAAGCAAAAGGAGCCCGGTTCCAGACCCTCAAGAGACCACAATTTAGGACTTAAGAAATTATTTATATTAATAAATAATTTATTTAATTAGAGAATTATATTTATAAATATCTAATAATACTAGATATTTATTTTTATAATTTCTGAATTAAATTAATTATTTATTAATTAAATATTATAAGTTGTGTGGGTCTAAAATACACAATTCAACAATTGTTTTATAAAACAGTCGGTACAAAACTAATAAAAAGTCACAAGCTGTCAAGACAAAAGCAAACTGTCGGCAGGCTTTTTTTCCACTCTCCCACGCGCGCGTGGGAGACACGCGCCCGTAGCAAACCTTCACAGCCGCGCGTGCATGACACTTACTACTGCTGAGCGTGGTTTTCGGCTGGCAGCTAGTAGCAGTGCTGCGTTTTTTAATTTATCAAATGCTGCTTTCGGCTAGTGCTGCCTTGTTTTTTTCTTTCGGTTGTATTTCATTTCTCTTCAATTTTTTTATTTTCTTTTTCTTTTTCTTTTTATTTTTTTTTATTTTTGTGATGTGCTAAATTTGTGCTATAAATAGGTGAGTTCTCAAGCTCAAAAATCACACAACAAAATTGGAGGGCATCATTCTCTCTTGTAATTCTCTCTAGTTCTTGTAATATTAAGTTTGTTTTTATACACTTTAATTTTTGGCAAATTTTAGTATAAGTGTTATTTTGGTTGAAGAAATTACGGGAATTATTTGGAGTGCTCTTCTCTTTCGGTGGAAGCTATTTCGGTTTTATTTTCTAATTTCTTATTTTACATGGAATTATCGGAGTGCTCGTTTCTTGCAAGTGGAAATTATTTCGGTTTTAGTTTCTAAACTCTTATAATTTTCATATTTAATTTATCGTAATTTTTAATTTAGTTTTATTATTGTTGTTATTAGTATTATTGTTATTATTATTATTATTATTGTTATTATTATTATTATTATTATTATTATTATTATTATTATTATTATTATTATTATTATGATTTCAATTAATCCCATGATGACGATTCGTTTAATTATAAACTAATCGCCGTCATGGGATTCTAATGGATTTATTTACGTAATTTAGTAATTCGATGCCTTAATAAATTGTGTTATGATAAAAATTTCCGATTGCCTAACGTGGTTGTGCTTAATTTATTAGATGCGTAGCTATCATCTAAATTATTAATTCTTAATGAATGCAAAAGTGGATTTGAGAATTTAGAATTTGCCATGTTAGCACAGGTTCGTAATTATCATAAATAATTACGATTAGTGGTAGGGTTTTGAATCACATCGCCCTGTGTAGCCATAACCCAGGAATTTATTCGTAAACCAGTTATGTTTTCAAATCTTATAGACATATAGGGTCTAAGCATAAATGGTGTCCACACAACTTCTATCTTTCTAAGTGGATGTTTGTATGGTTTGATATAAGTTAAGGCTGAAAGGCGCTTATGTTAGTTTCGTGTTCCCGGCTAGCTTTTGTATTTATCAAAATCACTTTGAATTAAGGCATCAATTCTAAATGAAATAAATAATGAAATAGAATCCCATGTTTATCTCATCTTTATCATATTATTTTTAGTCATTATTTCATTAATTAATTGTGATTTGAACAAACCAACCATTTCGTTGTTCAGGCTTCTATAATTAACCGAACGTTGTTGAATAAACATATTTACTTAAATACACCAAGTCTTCGTGGGAACGATCCTTATTTCCCTATATTGCTTTTGGACTGCGTATACTTGCGTAGAGAAAATAGCGAACAAGTTTTTGGCGCCGCTGCCGGGGAGTCGGTGTTATTTTGTTTATGTGTTTTACTACAATAGAAGTTAATTTGTTTGACTTGAACATTTGATCTTATATTTTGAAGTGATTATTTGTGTTCAGATACTTGGATTTTTATGCTAACACGTGCTAAAGCATTAAAGGCCAAACAAGTACTTAAACTAGCAAATACTCACAAGATGGACGGAGAAGCCGAAGTAGTTGCACCTGCAGCAGCAAGGGCTTTAATGGACTACTCACAACTGAAGATTGATGACATTCAGTCAAGTATCATTCGTCCAGCAATTGCGGCTCCTACATTTGAAATTAAATCCAGCACTATTCAGATGGTGCAGAATCAAGTACAGTACGGAGGAACTGCAACGGAAGATCCTAACTTACACATTAGGAACTTCATAGAAATATGCGACACATTTAGATTCAACAATGTGTCAGATGATGCTGTGAAGTTGAGACTCTTCCCGTTTTCCTTAAGAGACAAGGCCAAGAGTTGGTTGCACTCTCTGCCACCGGGATCTATCACCACCTGGGCTGATCTAGCTCAAAAGTTTCTTAGCAAATTTTTCCCCATGGCAAAGACTGCAGCTATAAGGAATGCCATCACGCAATTTTCTCAACAGTCTAGTGAATCTTTATGTGAATCGTGGGAAAGATACAAGGAAATGCTTCGGCAATGCCCTCATCATGGCATGCCAAATTGGATGGTCATAAATTGTTTCTATAATGGACTAGGAATGCAATCAAGGCCAATGGTAGATGCAGCTTCAGGGGGAGCATTATGGGCTAAAAGTTATGAGGAGGCCTACGATCTTATCGAGATGATGGCAGCTAATGAATATCAAAACCCAACTCAGAGAATGCCACAACAGAAGGTAGCAGGAATTCTTAATGTCGATACAGCCACTTCCTTAGCAGCTCAGCTAGAGGCTTTGAACTTGAAAGTAGACTCTTTGACAGCACAAGGATTTCATCAAGTTGCTAGTGTTTGTGAGTTGTGTGCGGGCGCACATGAATCAAACCAATGTGCCATCTCAAGCGAGTCAGTTCAATTCGTAAGCAATTTCCAAAGACAGCAACAGCCAGCTCCAAATTCCTACCATCCGAACAACCGAAATCATCCAAATTTCAGTTGGAGCAATAATCAAGGAGGAGCGCAACAATCAAATCAGCCCTACCAACAATTTCAAAATCAGCAGCTTGGAGCTAGGCCATATAATCCATCTGGATTCCAGCAACAGCAGGGGCACCAATATCAGCAACAATATGCCCCACGACAATTTCAACCCCCAGGATTTCAACAACAATCCTATGGGAATTCTGGGCAATCATCTTCTAGTGAAAAGGCAGAATTGGAGGAGTTGAGGTTGGCATCCAAAAGCCAAGCGGCTTCTATTAAAAATCTGGAAACTCAATTGGGACAACTCGCTAGTTTCATGATGAGCCGACCACAAGGAACACTCCCCAGTGATACTGAAGCTAATCCAGGGAGAAAGGACAACCAAGAGCACATTAAAGCTGTAATGCCCGTGAAATTTTTCGAATCTACTCGATATTTTTATTTAAAAATATTTTAGAAAAGATGCACTAGTATATATTTTTTTCGTACGTTTTATAAATTTTTAAAATTTATATATTCGTACTATATTTATTAATTATTAATGTTTATTAAAAATTTGAGGAAATTAGGATTTTTATTTTAGTCGTATTTATTTTAGAATCTCGTTTTAATTATTCAGCAACGGGAGAAAACGAGATCTTTTTATCAATTATTTCATTAAATATAAACATAATCATTATTTTATTTTTAAAATTTTCTGCATTAATTTTTGTCTCCCATTTGTTTTTATTTAATTGTCCACTAAATTATAATCATGGAGCACTACAAATCCCATAATAAATTGTCCCCCATTTTTTTTTTAATTTTATAAGACTAATTATTGAATCCAGTTTGTGATTTAAATGAACCGGAGGGTTATTTTGAGAGATACAGAAGTTTTTATACAGAACAGGTACTCTAACAACTGTTTTCTTAGACTTATTATATCTGATAACATAGAGTACACGGGGGGGGGGGGGATTGAGAGAGAGAGAGAGAGAGAGAGAGACTGAGAGAGCGAGAGAGAGATGCGAGAGAGTCAGAGTGAGAGTGAGAGTGAGAGTGAGAGAGAGAGAGAGAGATTTCGAGAGAGAGGGGGAGAGTTGCGAGAGAGAGATAACAGGAAGAAAGGGAGAGTGCGAGGGTGGGTGGCGCGTGGACACACGCGCGGCGTGTGTCCAGCGTTTGTTGGCGTGTGTTGAGCGTGTGTTGGCGTGTGTTCAGAGTGTGTATCATTAATATTAGAGTGTGTCCAATATGTTTATTAATAATAACGAAACAATAAAAAAAAACCTCGGATTTTATGTTTTAATTAGAATTTAGATAAAAGGTTGAATATTCTTTAAAATGTGGTTTTAATAATTGTATTAAAAAGGGATAATATTGGAATAAACTTTGGATATTATTAACTGTTAGTAGCAATAATTGAATAATAATGGTAAAATTGATTTAATTAAATAGTTATATTATGATTAATTAAATTGGTGATTGATTTATTATTTAAATAAAAATATTTTGTGAAATAAATTATAGATTTATGGTTTTTATAATAAAAGGGAGATTTAATTTATTAATTTGGAATAATTTATAGTTAGATTATTATTTAAAAATATTATGTGATTATTTATCATAATTGGGAGATTTATTGATTTATTAATAAAAAGAGGATTAATTGAGTATAAATAGGAATAAAAAGGGATAATTTTTTTTAGATTTATATTTAATATTTTTGAATTATTTTATTAATAGGATAGGACCAGGTTAATTTAGAGACTAAAAAGGGATTAATATTATTTTTTTATTACGAGATTTAAAAGGAAAATTAGTTAGTGAGATTAATATTAACAATTATGGATTTAAATTTAATAAAAATAGATTCTTGAATAATTTTGGTTGTGAGATTTATATTAATTAAATTAGGGATTTTTCTGAGAATTTAGAAGGAATAATTAGAAGTACAATTTGAATAATTATCTATTAGCAATTATTTAGAAATAATTAGTGTCTATTTGATCGTAATCTAGAGATTTAATAATTCGTTGATAAAAAAAAAGAGAGATTATCAGAAATAAATAGTATTAATTGCGGTATTATTTTAGAGGTCGGATATTTAGCATTTTCGGATCGAATCAGATTATTTTAGACTAAAACTGGGTTTATTATTAAATTATTTGCGAGATTTAAAAATGGAATAGGTTCAAGTATAAATGTGGAGTTTTGGAATTATTAAAAAGGATGGGACGTAGTAGGTTAATAATGAGATTATTCTGGGAACCATTTTAGGGTAGGATTTAGGATGAGTTAGGAGACTCGTGTGGAAAAAAACTTGAAGAACGAAAGTTGTAGATATGCAAGGGTATTATATATCGGTGAGTAGAAGTTGATTGAAAGGTGATCAAAAGTGGAGTTAAATAATAGCTGAACTAGGCCCGAGAAGGTGAAATGTCGAAGAACCAGAGGTGTGGAGCAGGTTGGAGTATCGTATCGCAGAACCAGGCAAGTTTACTAATTCGTACTCCATTGTTCGGGGTATTTATATTTTTAAGTATGCTGATTAAATATTCATTTTACCAAATCAAGTATTATTTCTAGTAATTTATACCATATTTTATCCATGCAATTTACATTCATATATATTATTGCTGAGCTGTTATCCAAACATATTATATCACGAGGTGTTCAAATTTATTTCCTGAATTGGTCCATATTTTCGGGACATTTATTGAGATACTTTATTCGAGTTATATTTGATAGTGGGGTATATATATATATAAAGTAAGTTACGTATACTGATATGGATCACCTCATTTCGATTCCATAATCAGGACCGTTTTTCATAATATTTTCCTCTACTCATTCGAGAGGAAAACTAAATTATTGGTGTTTATCGTTCATTGCTTATGAAAGCAAAAGTGACCGGAGTAACGCACCGGCCCAACTGAGGAGTATTTAGGGTGGGTTCGAGACGTCGGCGCATCCTTCTATCGATAGAAAATGAGTAGTGTAAATGGATTGATCATCCATTTCTTGAGTAGGCGTTCTGAGCAGAAATCCAATCATTGACATCCTATCGGTTAACCGATGCCTGTGTGGTTCTGTTAACTAGGGTGTTGATCTGAGCAGTTGTTATATTATATTATTTCAAAGCAATTGAGTAGTTCTGAGGAGTTATTGAATTATTTATATGAGAAGTATTTTGAGAAGTTATTGAGATATATTGGTTCTTTCATATGAGTAGTACTTCGAGGTTTATAAAAATTTCCGAGTTGATCTCTTTTCAAAATATGTATATTATAAAGTGGTAAAAACTATACTTTGGTCGAGTTGTTTTATTATATGATATATATATATATATATATATATATATATATATATATATATATATACTTGCTGGGCATTCTTTGGCTCATTCTTGCTATTTAAATATTATAAAACAGTGACAATCAGAGCTGGCATTAGTACAGCAAATCGGGATTAAGGAAAGAGGAAGACCATTGATTCAGCATGTTAACCTTAAAGCATCTGAGGAGATTAGAGGTTGGAAAGGTGTTGGTATAATGTTTTATTATCTAGTTCTTTGGAATTGTAATAGTATTTTAGTGATTCTGGGAAGTGAAATTGAGATGAATATCTTTTGGAATTATTGAGTACTTGTTCTAAGGTTATAACCCGTGAAGTTGTTATGAATATTATTATAGATTTCATTATGATCAGGTGATTAAATATTCCGCAAGAGATGTTACGACCTGGATTCCTGTAGGGGATTTGGGGGCGTGACAAAAGCCATCACTTTAAGATCGGGGAAAGTCACAGAAGGCATTGAATTGGAAAGAGCAAATAAAATTCTGCCCAATGAGAAACGGAAAAAGTGAACTTGGGAAACACCGAGGACAAGAGTAAGGCTCCAATTTCAAGCACGGAGGTAGAAGAAAGTGTACCACCTCCTAAACAATCAGTCCTTGCACAGAAAGAAGCAGAAGAGCATGTCTATCCACCTCCGCCATTTCCTCGACGTTTGCAAAAACAGAAACTGGACAAGCAGTTTGGCAAATTTCTTGAAGTCTTTAAGAAATTACATATCAACATTCCATTTGCTGAAGCCCTGGAACAAATGCCGAGTTACGCCAAGTTCATGAAGGGCATTCTATCGAGAAAAGTAAAACTTGAGGACTTAGAAACTGTTGCTCTGACAGAGGAGTGTAGTGCGGTATTGCAACAAAAGTTACCGCCTAAGCTAAAAGATCCTGGAAGTTTCACCATACCATGCACCATTGGGAAATTGTCTTTTGACAAATGTTTATGTGATTTAGGAGCAAGCATCAACCTCATGCCATACTCAGTTTTCTTACAACTTGGCCTTCCTGAGCCAAACCCGACGAACATGTCACTTCAGTTGGCTGATCGCTCTATCACTTATCCTCGGGGAGTTGTTGAAGATGTCCTAGTGAAAGTAGACAAACTTATCTTTCCAGCTGATTTTGTCATACTTGATTTCGAAGAGGACAAGAAGATTCCGATCATTCTTGGTAGACCATTCTTGGCGACAGGACAAACATTGATTGACGTCCAAAAGGGGGAACTTACAATGAGAGTGCATGATCAAAATGTCACCTTCAATGTCTTCAAAGCCATGAAGTTTCCAACAGAAGAAGAACAGTGTCTGAAGGTAGACTTGATTGAGTCTACGGTACAAGAAAAGTTGGATCACATGTTCATGAATGACACTTTGGAAAAGGCCCTTAGTGGAAGGTATTCATTAGATGAAGATGACATAGATGAACAATTACAATATCTGGATGCTTTGCCGTGGCAAAGAAAATTTGAAAGACCAGTTGAATCATTGGATCTGCCAGAACTAAAGGGGCCGCATCAGCAAATGAAACCATCTATCGAGGAAGCTCCAACTCTAGAGCTCAAACCACTTCCTAATCACTTAAAGTATGCTTCTCTTGGTGAATCATCTACCTTACCTGTGATTATATCTGCTAACCTTTCAGACTCTGAGGAAGATAAGCTTTTAAGAGTCTTGAGGGAATTCAAAACAGCCATTGGTTGGACCCTAGCGGATATCAAAGGCATCAGCCCAGCTTATTGTCAACATAAAATTCCATTGGAAGAAGGCAGTAAACCAACAGTGGAGCATCAAAGGCGGCTAAATCCTCTTATGAAGGAGGTAGTGAAGAAAGAAATTATCAAGTGGCTGGATGCAGGGATTATCTATCCCATTTCTGACAGTGCATGGGTGAGTCCAGTGCAATGTGTACCGAAGAAAGGAGGCATGACTGTGATTACCAATGAAAAGAATGAACTCATCTCTACTCGCACAGTCACCGGTTGACGAATCTGCATGGACTACCGGAAGTTGAATAAAGCCACAAGGAAGGATCATTTTCCCCTTCCTTTCATTGATCAGATACTAGATAGACTAGCCGGCCATGATTATTACTGCCTCCTGGATGGGTATTCTGGATATAATCAAATTTGCATTGCTCCTGAGGATCAGGAGAAAACAACATTTACATGCCCGTTCGGCACTTTCGCCTTTCGGCGGGTTTCTTTTGGCTTGTGTGGAGCACCTGGTACTTTTCAAAGGTGCATGATGGCCATCTTCTCAGACATGATTGGCAAGACCGTAGAAGTCTTCATGGATGACTTCTCTGTATTCGGTCTATCTTTTGATGAATGCTTGCAAAATCTTGGCTCGGTGCTGAAAAGATGCGTGGAAACTAACCTAGTGCTCAATTGGGAGAAGTGCCACTTCATGGTACAAGAAGGAACTATTCTCGAGCACAAGGTGTCAAGTAAGGGTCTAGAAGTGGACAGAGCAAAGATAGAAGCTATCGAAAAGCTGCCTCCGCCTAATTCAGTGCGAGGGATTCGCAGTTTCCTTGGGCACGCAGGTTTCTATAGGCGTTTCATCAAGGACTTCGCAAAAATTTCCAAACCTTTGTGTCAGCTGCTGGAAAAAGATATTCATTTCAAATTTAACGAAGAATGTCTCACAGCTTTCGAGACTCTGAAGAAGAAATTGATTTCAGCACCCGTGATCATTGCTCCAGATTGGAGTGAGCCTTTCGCTTTGATGTGTGATGCTAGCGATTACGCAGTTGGGGCCGTTCTTGGCCAAAAGAAAAATAAAATGTTTCATGTCATCTATTATGCAAGCAAAACCCTCAGCGATGCTCAATTAAACTACACTACCACTGAGAAGGAGCTGTTAGCCATAGTTTATGGTTTTGAAAAATTCCGTTCATACTTGCTTGGCACAAAGGTGACTGTGTACACTGATCACGCGGCTATCAGATATCTGCTCTCTAAAAAGGACTCCAAACCTAGGTTGATTCGATGGATTCTTCTGCTGCAAGAATTCGATGTGGAGATCAAGGATAGAAAAGGGACAGAAAACCAAGTAGCCGACCATCTCTCACGATTGGAAGACCTTGGGAAGACATCCCAAGACAAAACCGTCATTAATGAATCCTTTCCTGATGAACAGTTGTATGGGATACAAGAAGAAGAGACTTGGTTTGCAGACATTGTGAACTTTCTGGTGTGTCGAGTGATTCCTCCCGGGCTCTCTTTTGCACAAAGAAAGAAATTCTTGCATGAAGTCAAATGGTATCGTTGGGACGAACCATATCTGTTTAAACAAGGAGCCGATCAGGTGATTAGGAGATGTGTGCCATACAGTGAAACAGAGGCTATTCTAAGGGATTATCACGCCACGACATATGGTGGCCATTATGGAAGTGAAAAGATCGCAACTCGAATTCTTCAAGCAGGATTTTATTGGCCATCCCTTTTTAAGGATGCCCATCAGTTTGTGCTGAAGTGTGATCGTTGTCAGCGTGTTGGTAACATATCTAGGAGGGATGAGATGCCCCTCAATATAATGCTAAAAGTGGAAATCTTCGATGTTTGGGGCATCGATTTCATGGGACCATTCATTTCCTCATGTAACAACCAATACATCTTGCTGGCCGTTGATTATGTTTCCAAATGGGTTGAAGTCAAGGCACTTCCGACCAATGATGCCAATGTCGTACTCAATTTCCTTCACAAAAACATCTTCACAAGATTCGGCACTCCTCGAGTAATCATAAGCGATGAAGGCACTCACTTTTGCAATCGCAAGTTTGCTAATCTCATGGCAAAATACAACATCAACCACCGGGTAGCTACGACATACCACCCGCAAACCAATGGACAAGCCGAGGTATCTAATCGCGAGATTAAGCGCATTCTGGAAAAAGTGGTGAGTCCTTCGAGAAAGGACTGGTCTTTGAAACTCGATGAAGCCGCATGGGCTTATCGTACAGCATATAAAACACCCTTGGGTATGTCACCATATCAGCTTGTCTATGGGAAGGCTTGTCATTTGCCTGCCGAACTAGAGCACAAAGCTTATTGGGCGCTGAAGAAGTTGAACTTTGACTTATCAGCTGCAGGTGAGAAAAGAATGCTTCAGATTAATGAACTGGATAAGTTTCGGCTACAGGCTTATGAAAATCACAAGTTATACAAGGAGAAAGTCAAAAGATGGCATGACAGACGTTTGGTGCAAAAGTCTTTTGTACCGGGACAGTTAGTCTTGCTTTTCAACTCTTGTCTCAGACTCTTCCCAGGAAAACTTAAGTCAAGGTGGTCAGGGCCATTCACGGTTAAAATAGTGTTTCCGCATGATGCAGTGGAAATTTTTGATAAAACACCGGAAGCGGCTTTCAAAGTAAATGGACAGAGGTTGAAGCCATATTTTGGTGATCATGTGAATCGCGAAGCGGAAACCACGGTTCTTGGTACTACCAATTGAAGTGCGAAGGTGAAGTCAAGCTAGCGACGATAAACAAGCACTTCATGGGAGGCAACCCATAGGTTTGGTGTTTTAATGTGTGGTTTGATTTTGTGTGATTTTGTTTAATATGTCGAGAGTGTAGGTCATTGACGAGTTACAGGAGCAGGCTTTGCAAAAGATAAAATTTTCTTTCGAGGTAGACTGGCCTCAGTTTGGAGCTCATGCAGCATTTCCACCTGATTCACCACCCGAGGAGGGTAACGATGCCGACAGTTAGGGGAGTTCTCTTTTATCCTTTATCTATACCTTCAATGAGGACATTGAATAATTTAAGTTTGGGGGTGATTTAGGATAATTGATTAATTGAGTCATAGTATGCATACAGTTTCATGTAGTTCATAATATACCATGCTAGTATAATTTCATATAATTCATATATATATATATATAAAAAAAAAATTTGCATATTCATGATTAGTTGCATATCATATTTTCCTTGATCCCGTAGCGCTTGGCGATTCCGTTTAGTAGTCAATGATGAATTTGAGTGTGATAATGATGGATAGAGGGCTGATTTAAATACTTATGAATTGACGTGCATGTTGCAGAAACACAATCTTACACAACTCATCGGTTACTTTTGGGCTAGGTTAAGGTCATGCTTGTTTGGTTGTTGAAATTTAATCACCTGATTATATTTGGAATTTTCTTTATTCCCTTGATAGCGTAGATTCACTAAATATAAGTTTGGGGGAAACCAGGGTTCATGCTAGTTTGTGTGTATTTGTTAATAATGGATAGGTGTCAATTGGCTAGTAGCCAGCTCATAATTATATGAGTAGTCTAGGGTTGGAATTGAGAATTCTCATTCCAGATTGCATATATAAAAAAAAAAAGAGTGTTTGTGAGTATGTATGCAAAATTGATCAGGATGAGCTCTTTAATACTCGAGCAATTACGTTCGCGGGGACTCAAGCCTAGTGACCTAAGACTTTTCCGGTCTGGGATCCACTAACCTAACGCTCGCTACATGGGTATTATTGTATAAGCCTTTTGGGGTCTCATCCATTGCACGGTCAAATAAGCATGTGTGTTGTGTATAGTATTATGCGTCATAGTTGTTAATAAAGCATGAATTCCTGTCTATCTCAAATGATGATGGAGGTGTTTCTAGGTTATGAAGTGTCTATCGTTCATTCCAATTATAAACTCGTGATTGTCTTGACGAAAAATATGTATGGTTTTGATCTAGTGTTAGAAGTATTTCTGATGAGCATTGCACACACGCACGTTTCTGTACTTGTAAGGGTTAATATGCTGGTATTTAGTCGATCTCTATTTGGAATTTTCACATTCTATGAGTCACTCTGCTAAATTGGTTATTGCTTTGCCTATGGGATCCTTACATCAGTTGCATTCATGCATATAGAGGTAGTCGGGTCTGTTTTCGCTTGAGGACAAGCATCAGTTTAAGTTTGGGGGTGTGATAAGTGAATTTTATATCCACTTATTTGGAGCTAATTGGACCTAGATTGATTGTTTTTCCTTAAGTATGTTGTGTCTTTTAATTCACTTTTTGTTAATTAAGTTTTTGTTGTGCAGAACTCGCATCTGTTGGTATTGTGGCGATAAATGGCTAAAAACGGTGGATTTCTATCTCGATTTTATCAAGTGGACTGGTTACGAGGATAAAAAGAATTATCATAAAGAAATTCTGAGTGATATATTCTTAATGCTGAAACCCCGGTTGGAATTGTTATATTTTTCGTTAAACAAAAGGAGCCCGGTTCCAGACCTTCAAGAGACCACAATTTAGGACTTAAGAAATTATTTATATTAATAAATAATTTATTTAATTAGAGAATTATATTTATAAATGTCTAATAATACTAGATATTTATTTTTATAATTTCTGAATTAAATTAATTATTTATTAATTAAATATTATAAGTTGTGTGGGTCTAAAATACACAATTCAACAATTATTTTATAAAACAGTCGGTACAAAACTAATAAAAAGTCACAAGCTGTCAAGACAAAAGCAGACTGTCGGCAGGCTTTTTTTCCACTCTCCCACGAGCGCGTGGGAGGCACGCGCCCGTAGCAAACCTTCACAGCCGCGCGTGCATGACACTTACTCCTGCTGAGCGTGGTTTTCGGCTGGCAGCTAGTAGTAGTGCTGGGTTTTTTAATTTATCAAATGCTGTTTTCGGCTAGTGCTGCCTTGTTTTTTTTTCTTTCGGTTGTATTTCATTTCTTTTCAATTTTTTTATTTTCTTTTTCTTTTTCTTTTTATTTTTTTTTAATTTTGTGGTGTGCTAAATTTGTGCTATAAATAGGTGAGTTCTCAAGCTCAAAAATCACACAACAAAATTGGAGAGCATCATTCTCTCTTGTAATTCTCTCTAGTTCTTGAAATATTAAGTTTGTTTTTATACACTTTAATTTTTGGCAAATTTTAGTATAAGTGTTATTTTGGTTGAAGAAATTACGG
This sequence comes from Saposhnikovia divaricata, assembly GCA_036435485.1. NCBI lineage: Eukaryota > Viridiplantae > Streptophyta > Magnoliopsida > Apiales > Apiaceae > Saposhnikovia > Saposhnikovia divaricata. The sequence goes on along the minus strand of CM071601.1, from coordinate 203,198,884 downwards.
GAATTATTTGGAGTGCTCTTCTCTTTCGGTGGAAGCTATTTCGGTTTTATTTTCTAATTTCTTATTTTACAGGGAATTATTGGAGTGCTCGTTTCTTGCAAGTGGAAATTATTTCGGTTTTAGTTTCTAAACTCTTATAATTTTCATATTTAATTTATCGTAATTTTTAATTTAGTTTTATTATTGTTGTTATTAGTATTATTATTATTATTATTATTATTATTATTATTATTGTTATTGTTATTATTATTATTATTATTATTATTATTATTATTATTATTATTATTATTATTATTATTATTATTGTTATTATTATTATTATGATTTCAATTAATCCCATGATGGCGATTCGTTTAATTATGAACTAATCGCCGTCATGGGATTCTAATGGATTTATTTACGTAATTTAGTAATTCGATGCCTTAATAAATTGTGTTATGATAAAAATTTCCGATTGCCTAACGTGGTTGTGCTTAATTTATTAGATGCGTAGCTATCATCTAAATTATTAATTCTTAATGAATGCGAAAGTGGATTTGAGAATTTAAAATTTGTCATGTTAGCACAGGTTCGTAATTATCATAAATAATTACGATTAGTGGTAGGGTTTTGAATCACATCGCCCTGTGTAGCCATAACCCAGGAATTTATTCGTAAACCAGTTATGTTTTCAAATCTTATAGACATATAGGGTCTAAGCATAAATGGTGTGCACACAACTTCTATCTTTTTAAGTGGATTTTTGTATGGTTTGATATAAGTTAAGGCTGAAAGGCGCTTATGTTAGTTTCGTGTTCCCGGCTAGCTTTTGTATTTATCAAAATCACTTTGAATTAAGACATCAATTCTAAATGAAATAAATAATGAAATTAGAATCCCATGTTTATCTCATCTTTATCATATTATTTTTAGTCGTTATTTCATTAATTAATTGTGATTTGAACAAACCAACCATTTCGTTGTTCAGGCTTCTATAATTAACCGAACGTTGTTGAATAAACATATTTACTTAAATACACCAAGTCTTCGTGGGAACGATCCTTATTTCCCTATATTGCTTTTGAACTGCGTATACTTGCGTAGAGAAAATAACGAACAGATATATTGTCCACCAAGAAAATACCTAAAAATACAACTTACATTCGAACAAGGGCAAAAACGGAATTTCAGAATTTTCTGGCGCACCCTGCGCGGCTAGAGCGCAGTCTACGCGGTTCCCTTCTGTTTGTGGCGCAGTCTGCCCAGCTGGTTTCTGCTAGATTGCCTTTTTGCTTGTTTTTCTTCGTTTTAGCTCCAATTCCTCCTGTTTCTTTTCCAAATGCTTCCGCCATCACTTCTTTTGACTTGGATTCATGAAAGCTTAAAGCAAGACTCTATTCTACATTCCATAGCACAAAACAACTCCAAAATTGACGGAAACATCAACCCTAATCAACATTTTTGCAATCCTGCACACTTAAACAAAACACATCAAAACTACAACAAACTTGAGGCTAAGTGAATCAATTTAAGCCGATATGGAACGCTCCAAGTGGATATAAAATCCACTTATCAGTTTTACATATGATCTACATAATATCCTTCTTCCGAACATCTCAATGTTTTATAATGAGTAATGCTAGGGGTACAAAATTTTATACCTTACCAAAAATTGTTACCAAATGACGTGGCAGGGGTAATGTGGCAATATGGGGAATTTTTATTGGTTGATATTGGTGTGAATGCAACGGGCCCCATTATATATAATTAATTGAGTGATAACCAATCAGAATGAGACAAATATCATTTTGTATCAAATTTTGTGCCTCTAGTATTTTTCTTTTGTGAGTAGTGCTAGGGGTACGAAATTGGGTACCAAATTTTGTTACCAAATGACATGACACAAATTACTTTGCATTTTGGAATATGTTAATTGGATGGCCCTGGCGGGCCCATTATAATTATAACCAATCAAAATCATTTGGTAACAATTTTTGGTACCCAATTTGGTACCTATAGCATTTTTCTTTTATAACAGCATCTCCAATTATTGACATCCTTCAAAAGATGCCAACTTTTTTACCACATAATAAAAAATATTATTTTTTTATTCTCTCTTTTCCACATCATTTTCGACACTCTTCTTTCAAAAATACTTCAATGATTGGCAACCCTAAAAACTAACCTTATAAAAAAATACATAACATAAATATATTAGAAAAATAATATTTATTTTGGTCACCCCAATGACATTCACTACAAGAAAAATGGCCATTTATGACGGAAATTTAACACTGAATCGTCACAATTGGTACCAATTATGACGGAACAAAATCGTCGTTTTTGCTCGCGTCTTAAGTTCAGAATTGCGTCACAAGTAAAAATTGCGTCACAAGTTCCAATTTCCGTCATAAGTTTCAATGAGGGGCCCACTTTTTACAATAAAATAATATATGAACTTCCGACGGAAATAACCGTCGTAAATTATAAACTTATGACGGAAATATCGTCGAAAATTAAAAAATGGGACCCACCTAGAATATAATAATAACAATACTTTTGACTGCACTATCCGTCGTATGTTAATAATTTATGGCGATTTTTTAAGTTGAAATGCCCAGAAGCAGCAATTCCGTCATAAGTTGAAATGCTCAGAAGCAGCAATATTCAGCTACATTTTCAGGTTTCCAGCCATTTTAGGCTTCCAAATTAAATCCTTACACATTCCAATCTACATACAATCATTTGGCAATCGAACACCAAAATCAAATATGAAATTTTACAACAAACATACACGCAATTAAACGGATCTAAATATAAAAATAGCATTGTTCACATAAATATTGTCATAGATCCATATTCAACAAAATCAAATCAAAGTTCATGCATCTCTGTATCCATAGAAAACAAGATTTTGACCCAGGCTGAATTTTGTTCAAACATAATTAAGCTACGAAATTCTAAAATGTCTTGACTAACCGTTCAAACTTCAAACACTCCAAATGAGATCAGATATCACTCCAACACAATATGCTAGAAACTTATTATGTGAAGTGAAACAACACCTTATAGTATACCAGACAAGCATTCAAACACCCCCAACTGTCATCACCGTTAAAAAATTAAATTAAATTAACAAAAGTACCAAGTGAACAAGAATGATGTCTTGTAAGTACTAAAGACTTCCGGACTAGACAATAGACAAAATTTTGCACGTAATTGAAAGAAGATAATACACTAGAATGCTACGTCAAAATTTAAACAATTTGTCTTTGAGGAATGAGTTGTCCCCATATTAATTCCGGAAGCGAACCTGTTTATTTTCAAGTAGCACAACTTGTCCTTTGCTTCAGCACTTCATTCATACCCATTTCTGTACCTTTCTTTTTCTTACTCTTTCTTATTGAGGACTTTGCAGCTGCTCCATTAACATCCTCCTCTGCACCTGCAACTTGAAATCAGCCAGGATAAGGACAAGTTAGCAGGACAACCAAGACAACAAATGAGAGGATAAGATGCGCAGAGATAATTAAGAGAAGCATATGCATTTTTAATCAACTGGATGACTAGCTACAATGAATAAGTAATGATATAAAAAGAAGAGGTAAAATAAATTGATTATGTAAACTCTCTCAAATTTGAATATAACAGTTATCCAGTCTTATTTTTAACGCAAATGCAAACTGCGTAGTTGCCACAGCTGCATAGTTGAGTGTAGATTATTTTCACAATTAAACAATTGAAAAAAACCAACTTAAGAGACTATAAATAACTAGTACTCTTCTTAAGATTTAATCAGACTTACTGATTGGAAAGTTCCAAGAAACAAATATAAGTATGATGCCTAGAGGTTCTGGCAGCACTTATGCTCTTGATGGAAAAAACAACGGTAATTGACTCTGGCCAAAGAAGCAAAGATGGTTAGTGAATATGAATAGATTTCTTCAATAGAATTTTTACAAGACACCAGTGTAACTGTGCTGTGAAACTATGTATTTGGATATAATGTATTTGGCATGCTCAACTAGGTGTTATTCCTAAATTGTAACTCCGATATCAACTTACGCCCCTAGAAACAAGAACAACATACATTTTACATAACTACCAGAGCTAAATGTTAATAGATTTCTTTATATAAAATTTATGTACCTATATTAGGACAAGAGAAATGAATAAACTCATAATTAATTATAGAAAAAAAAATCATTTAAATGTAAAAGAACACTAGTAAATTAAGATTTGGCAAAGAATAAAATACTAGTAAATTTAGCAGTTGATCATTGAGACAGTCAAACAATAATATCAATAAAATCCAATAATCAAACATCAAAAGTTCTCACAGGAATTTCAACACACAGTTAACGAGAATCATAGAAACAATCAAACAATAATCTCAATTACATACATAATTAACCATAATTAAGCAGTATACACACCAACAAAAGTCCCAAAAGCACTAATTAATATACAATCAAATTAACACCCAAATTCAAAATCAAATTGAAAGTCCCAAAAGCCTTAATCACAAACATATACAGATGAATTTACCTTAATCAAGCTTTAAACTCGAACCCCAGAGAGACAGAGATATGGTCGAAAGTGTGTGTGTGTGAGTGAGAGAGAGAGAACTGAGTGATTGAAGCCTTAATTGAGAAAGGTTTGAAGCCCTAATCGACTTTCAATTTGTTCTTCAATTCTTTCTTCAGAGAGACAAAGAAAGTGACGAGTGATTGAGTGCGATGGAGAGAAAGTTTAGGTCATGAGAGGTTAGGTGGGTGACTGATTGAGGGGGAAAGTTTAGATCGGGAAACTTTTGTTTGGGGGAAGTTAAGTGCTAAAATTTCATTTTGGGGGAAGTTTTTTCACTACTAAAAAAAACTCCGCTACTTTCAATTTATCAAATTTTGATTTAATTTTTTATTTCAAGTTTTCAATTTAATTATTATAATTATAATTTACTAACTTTAAAATAATGAATAAATAAATAATTTATGTATTTATATATATATATATAATATTCTGATATAATAATTTTTAATAATATTTTAGGGAAAAATTGTTAAAAATAAAAAAAATTTAAAAAATTAAAAAAATAGGAATAAAGGCCAAAAAATTGATCGTTAAATTACCAAATCAAATAAATTTATTTTTTTCCTGAAATTTTGCAATAACATTAAAAAGGATGGATCTTAACATACTTCCGGTTGGATCGTCGAGGAACATTTTGAAAAAAATTGAAACACGAATAAAGGATGAAACCCAATTTAGGGGTACTAGTCAAAGTAATATTTGACCGTTAAATTACCAAATCAAATTATTTTTTCTCAAATTTTGGCTTAAAGTATTCAATAAAATATTTTATTTAATTAAAAATAAAATGCTTAAAGTATTCAATAAATATTTTATTCAATTAAAAATAAAATGCTTAAAGTATTCAATAAATATTCAAATAAATTTTTAATATGTATTCGATATAATGCAAATAAATAACAATAAAAATTGAAACAAATAATAATTATTTAATAGTGGCATTCTAATATTTTATAATAAGCACGTATTTAAAATAAAAATATAAGTAATTGTAACATTCAAAAATAATATTTAAAAAAAATATAATAGAAATTTATTAAAATATAGTAGACCACTACTATAAATTTTTAATATAAGTTTAAAAATATCATTTAAATCCAAGTTGAACATTACTAAAATACACACGTAGTATATTAGAAAATTTAAGAAAATTATATCATTAAAAAGTACATCTAATCTATTTTAAAATAATAGATAATATATATATATATATATATATATATATATATATAATTTAGTAATATTTGCAAAATTTGAAAAAATAAAAAATTAATTTGGATGTGAAATTAGTAGTCAACTTTTGATTTGACTAGTTCTACTAACTAGTACTTTGTCCCAAATTGTTGTTTCTATTTTTTGAATAATATTTATCGACGATCTAAAGATGTCAATACATATCTAATTTAGTGATATTTCCAAAATTTAAAAATAAAATTCACTTTGGTTGGAGTTATTAGTAAATCACTACTAGTCCGACTAGTACTAGTAACTAGTGTTTCGTCCCATATTATTGTTTCCATTTTAAAAAAAAATATTTCTCGATGATCCAACCGTACGGATGTCAAGACATATCTAATTAAATGATATTCCCAAAGTTTCGAAAAATAAAAAATTAATTTATGTGGTTGATGTATACATAATAAGAAAAAATGTTGAAGAACTTTACGACGGATTAAGAAGATCGTCGTAATTCTAGGGAACTTATGACGGAAATTTCGTCATAATTAACCCAGAATTACGACGATCTTCTTAATCCGTCATAAGTAACCCAGAATTACGACACATTTTTCCGTCGTAAGTTTACATTAGAAAAAGTAATTCATTTTACAATTAAATTTAGTTACAATAAATTTATTTACGACAGAATTTTCGTCGTTTGTTCTTTACTAAACGACGTCGTTTTGTCATCAGGAAAATTAATTCATTTTGAAATTAAATTTAATTACAATAAATTTAACTAAATTAAATTTGCATCAAAAAAATTAATTTACTTTTATTTCCAGAAATCAAACTTGCGACGGATTTTCCGTCACAATGTCATTTACGACGGAATTTCCGTCGTAAAGTCATCTTTACTATGTCCCCACTTTCCCGAGTTGACTTAGTCAGCAAAATTTTATTAATAAAATAATTAACTTGTGCCGGAATTTATTTTCGTCGTAAATTTGGCGCAAAATTTACGACAGATTTGGTATTCCGTCGTAAGTTAGGCGGGAAAATGCAATCCGTCACAAGTTTGCCGTCATAATTGGCCAAATTTCTTGTAGTGATTCCAACTACAATGGAATGTTAAGAAAAGTGCAATGTCACGTATAAATACTAAGTTACTCAAACAATCATACTAAGTTACCACGTACTAGCATATATAAATGTATTCTTTAGCAGGATCCCTTTATCACTGTGGAGACGGCGCCGTGGATTGTACTGACGATTCCAGCATTCGGCATAGGATCTCACATGCAACCTTCATAACCATGCAGCTTAGGAACCATCTAATGCTTTAAGACGAATAGGAATTCTTTTTCTGAAGTACTTGATCGTCCTGATGAACTCAAGACAATGCTGCATCCGTACAACACCTTCGATCTCCCTCACGTAGGAGGTTGGGGGTTAAGTCTCAGCGAATGCATGCGTGCTAGCTAGGTAGTGGACCACTTCGAAACAATGTATCGATTCAAATAAATAAATAACATGCATATTTATAGCATTATTCTTTCAGTAGAATATAGTGAAGTATTGGAAGCTGGAACGATGGGGGCAAGTATAGATGCTCATTTGTTTATGATTCTCACGATGTCCTGCATATATTTTCTGAATTAGTTTGTTTACTCTTGTGTGTGTTTATTGTGATGATGAATTTATCGCTATGCACAATGTAAAGATCAAGTAAAATAGATAATTTTTTCCTTTTAATTTGCATGTTGCAATTTTAAAATAAAGTGAAACAATTTTTGTATGCATTTTGATAAGACAACTGCAATTCCTGTAAGCAAGGAGCCTCACTAATTTCAATGACTCTAATTAAATGGCCAATTCTTATTTCCCTATATACTTGCGTTAAAAATCTTTCCTAAACCCGCGTCCACCCAAATAATAGCCATCTTTTGATATTTTGTACCTATAAATTCACCAGCTAGTTTTGATATCATCATCTTGCCTGCTCTGTCGTCCATTAGATACATAATAATAAAGCTCTTCTCCAGTACATAAATAAATTTAGAAAAGATGGCTTTCAGGGCAGCAGTAAGACACGCTTCCTTATTTTTTTTTTTGATAATCCGATGTCTGGATCACGCATTCTTATTATTTTTAACACATACATGCATGTTTTTCTGCAGAGGTACTGGAGATCAGTGGTGGAACATGAGAATGCTAACAGATCAATGATGCGCTCATTCGTTTCGACAGCTCCCAAAAACGCCAGCTCCGCGTCCACAGCTCTGAATAATGAACAAAACAATCAAAGGTATGATACATTGATATGAAACCATCATTGCTTTATCTTTGGTTTTTCAACATTTTCGTATATTGATATCCGTAGTAAGTTTGGCGTACCCAACAACAAATCTGTCCTTATTAATGGTTGGTGTTAATGCACATTGCAGGAGCAAATGGGGCAAATGGGTAACGCCGGAGATGGTGCCATTAGTTGGAATGATGGGAGTTGCAATTGCATTAGGGGTTCACACAGTGTATAAAAATCTGGTTCATGCTCCATCTGTTAAACTGACAAAAACCAACAGGGGTTCTGTTTCAGAAGCTGATCATCCTGAGGAACAAACTAGCTCCGGTGGTAAATTTATCAGCACATCGTTTCTTCGAAAAGTCGGTCACATCCAGAATGGTAGCCAACACTGAGCAGCTGCATCTCGAAGAAATGATCATCAAGATACCTCCATACATGATATATAAATTATAAACAAATAAAAAATAAACAAAAAATATAGTATACAAATTATATAATAATAACTTGCAATTGTGCACTATTTTATTAATTTTAATCTTTTTTCTCCTGTAGAGTTTCAAGAATTGGAAGAAATGGACGGAGAGTAGCGTTGTATTTGGTTATTATGTTCTAGTTAGGCTCTTGTTTATGTAAGCTGGGTCGCAGTATTGTCTTGTTTAATTTCATGTTACTATGTATTGCAACATGTAACTGGGCAATATTAGTACGTGCTTGTGTAAATGTACACTTTTTAATAAAATTTATTACTCCAACGATATTTGGACTTGATTAATACCTATTGAACTCAATAATATTTTAAAACATATACATTTTTGTTTTAATATAAATATTTAAAATTTAAGTGTTCGTATTCGAGTATCTAACATCATACACAAATATGAGATGATCTAAATAAAATGAAAAATTCGAGTAATATCAGAAATGAGTTAATTAGAGACATAAGTTGCAACATGTATTTCAACTTCAGGTGAACTTGAAAGAATTAACCACCAAAATATTATAATCACACATAGAAGTGAATGAGAAGCAACCAAACAGTCAACATATTTCCAAGATCCTCAAGTAATTGTATAATATCTATTTAATTTATTACATAAATATACAAGTGCAATGCTACATGTCCCGAAATGTTTCTCAAAATTTTTTTGAATAACATGTGACATGATTTTATTTGTGGGAGGTGTTCATTTCATTTATGAAAAAATAGTCAATAATATTCAGACGACTCAGTATTTGAGAAAAAATTTTGGGAACGGTTTTGAAAATTTTAGCATTTCTCATTTCTCAGTTAATAAATATTTGTGGTAGTAAGTATTGGGTGGTTGTATGCTCAGTTAAAAGAAACATTAATGACAAGGGTAAAATTGGGTTTTCACCAAAGGCCAAAGTTTGACTTTAAAGCGAAGGGTGTTGAAGAAATTTAAATCGAAAAAATAGACCCGGCAGAGGAAGATAAATGAAGCTTTACAACTCTCCAAATTCAGTTTTTTAACTGAAAACCGAACATACTGTGTAATAAAGGAAGCTTCATTCATCTGTATCTATATATATTACATACAACCTAGTAGTATTTGTGTATGTAATATTTACTCAGATTCAGTTTAGCAGATTTGACATTGGGAACTGCAACTGCAGTAAGTATTACTCTTTCCTCTACAGCCCTTTTTTTTTTTTTTTTTTTTTAATTTTAAAATTTGATATTTCTTGATGTGTTTATTTGATTATATACCTGTGAAATTTATTTGATTATTACTGACTTTGATCTGTTTGTATTGCTCATATGTTTTATGATAAGTGATTTTGCTTCATTTTTTATTCGTTTGAATATGGAAACTACTCGTTAGTGGTATGATAAGTTAGATTCGACGCGATTTTGTTCATTTTTTATATAATATACCAAGTACTAAGATAAGAAGGTTATTGGATTTTTAGAAATGCACAAGGTATGAAAAGTTCGATTCGAAACGATTTTGTTCATTTTTATATTTCATACAAAGAAGGCTTTTGGATTTTTAAAAATGCACTAGGTAAGATAAGTTAGTGAAGACAAGTATACAAATTACTTGTTCAAGAAGATGAAATGCAGAGAATATTATTGAGAGTCTAAAAACCTTAACCACAAGAAAGGAAAGGTCACAATTATTGCTCTGAGTACAACCTTGAGGTGCTGTCTATATATAGTCTAAAGCTAACTGTCAAGACAGGTGACATCACCTTTTATTCTGTCTCACATGACAGTAACAAACTCAACGTTCTAAATGTGACAGCACACAGCAAGGAATGACAGCAAGGCACAAAGCATATTACATAAATAGATAATAACTTAAATAGAAAATACTCTTGTATTTCCTCAACACTCCCCCTCAAGCCACAGAGGAGTCACTTGACGAGACAGTGAGCTTGTGAAGATGATTGTTGTGCAAATTGACTGGCAGTTGTTTTGTGAAGATATCAGCAACTTGATGTTGAGAGGACACATGAGCAGTTGTAATATGGCCAGCCTTGATTTGATCACGGACATAGTGACAGTCCAATTCCACATGCTTGGTCCTCTCGTGCAACACATGATTAGCCGATATGGCCAGAGCTGCCTTGTTGTCGCAGTTCAAAACAGTAGGGGGAATGTCCTTCAATCCAAGATCTTTCAGCAATGCTGATAGCCATGTGACTTCACAGGTCGTGAGGGCCATGGCCCTATATTCAGCCTCTGCTGATGAACGCGCCACAACGGATTGTTTCTTCGATTTCCATGAGATAGGAGAGCTGCCCAAGAAAATACAGTATCCTGTTGTGGACCTACGTGACACTGGACAGGATGCCCAGTCACTATCACAATATGCAGTCAAATGAGCTGCTGAATTAGAGGCCAGCAAAATTCCTTGAGAGGTGGTGCCAGTTAAGTAACGTAGCAATCGATATGCAGCTTGCAAGTGTACAGTTGTAGGCTTATTAGTGTATTGAGACAACAATTGAACACTGAAACAGATATCAGGCCTCGTTATAGTGAGATAGATTAACTGACCAAGTAGCCTTTGGTACACGAGGGGATTAGGTAAAGGATCTCCCATATCTGGTGTCAACTTGACATGAGTATCTAAAGGCAATTGCAGGGGACGAGCATTCAACAAATTGTGCTCCTTTAGAATATCAACAGTATATTTTCTTTGACTAACAAAGATGCCATCAGGAGAGTTATTGATTTCCAACCCCAAGAAATATCGAAGCTGTCCTAAATCTTTCATCTGAAAACTCTGTGACAGGAGAGATTTGAGCTCATTTATTGATTTCAAGCAACTGCCACATAAAAGTAAATCATCAACGTACACTAAAATCAAAGTAATTGAAGCAGAAGTATGTTTGCTGAATAAACTATAATCAGTTTTGGACTGTGTGTAGCCCATTTCAAGCAGCCTTGAGGAAAGTTTTGCAAACCAAAGTCGAGAGGCTTGTCGTAAACCATAGAGTGATTTCCTCAATTTACAAACAATTGAAGCAGGCACTTTTGGCAATTCCATGTTGACAGAAATGCGAGCTCCTAAACCACTGTAACCCCTGGGTAGTTTCATATACACCGTTTCATACAATTCGCCATGAAGAAAAGCGTTTGACACATCCATTTGGTGTGTATGCCAGTTCTGAATGGCAGCCACCCCAAGAATAGTTCGTACAGTAGTAAGCTTTGCCACGGGGGCAAAAGTTTCAAAGAAATCAATTCCCTGTTTTTGATGGCAACCCAAAATGACCAATCTAGCTTTGTATTTCTCCACATCACCATTGGGCTTATACTTTGTTCTGTAAACCCACTTCGAGCCTATAGCAGATTTTCCTGGAGGAAGATTCACGATATCCCAAGTATCATTCATCTCTAAAACCTCCAGTTCTTCATTCATAGCATGTACCCAGTTAGAGTTGGTCACAGCAGAAGCAAAAGAAGTAGGGTCTTGAGTTGTAGTAACAGTGGCAAGAAAACAGTTAAAAGGGGTATCAATAGATGTAAAGGCTAGGTTTGAAATAGCCTTTTTGCCAGTGTCATTAGTGACAAAATTATCCAACCACTGTGGTTTGGTATGGTGTCTAGTAGAACGTCGTAGAGGAACAGGTATTACAGGTGAAGCAGGTGGTGTGTCAACTGGTGTGTCATTAGATAGAGAGGCAGATGTGTCATTGGACATAGGACTAGAAGGGGGTGAAGCAGTTGGTGAGAGTTGTGGTTGTAAAGTATAGTCTGCTTCCATGTCACACATGTCATCGAATGGTGTTGAACTTTGTAGAGGCATAGAAGGAGGTATTGGCTGCATAAAGTTCTTTGCACAATCTGGATGAAAGGGATAGATAGATTCTTTAAATAGTACATCTCTTGAAATGAATTCTTGCTTTGTTAACAGATTGACCAATCTATATCCCTTCTGTCCAGGAGGGTATCCAACAAATAAGCAAGGCACACCTCTATGCTCGAATTTATCAGTAGGTTGAGAAGGGTTGTAAGCAAACGCCAGGCATCCAAAAACTCTCAAGTTGTCGTATTGAGGCACTTCTTTAAACACCATCTCATGAGGAGTTTTGTTAGCTAGTACAGGAGTAGGCATTTTGTTTACTAAGTGCACAGCAGTCATAACGCAAGCCCCCCAAAAATTCAGTGGCAACCCAGCATGAAAACGTAGAGCTCTAGCTACCTCCAAAATGTGACGGTGTTTACGCTCAACACGAGCATTTTGCTGAGGTCGATAGGGGCAAGATGTTTGATGTAAAATTCCATTCTCAGAGAAAAATTGCTTGCAAGAACTTGATGTAAATTCCAGGGCATTGTCAGAACGAATAAATTTCACTGTCTTCCCAAAATGATTGAACACATATTTGACAAATGACTGAAGATTATTCAAAGCATCTGATTTGAGTGAGAGCAAATATACCCAAGTATGTCGAGAGTAGTCATCAAGAATAGTGAGAAAATATCTGTATTTAGATTTATAAGGGACTTTGTATGGTCCCCAGATGTCAATGTGTAACAGTTCAAAAGGAGTAGATGCATGTGACAGGCTAGGAGAAAAAGGCTGTTTAGTAAATTTAGACATGGGACAAGAGACACACACTGTTGTAGAATTAGAAGGATGCAGGTTTAAGCAAGATATTAGTTTAATAAGGGGTACTGGGGCATGACCAAGCCTGTGATGCCACAGTGCTATGTCACTATCAGCACTGGACATCACATTGCTGTCAACATTTAAGCATATGGAGGGTACAGAGTTAGCAGGATTGACATAATAAAGTCCATTTTTAGCTATGCCAACAGCATGAACACACTTAGAGATTTTGTCAGCAATTACACAATGAGAAGTATGAAATTGGACATCACAATTATTATCCTTGATAAGTCGTTGAACAGAGAGCAAGTTGTGTTTAAAAGTGGGTACACATAAGACATCTTTAATTGTCAAAGTTGGAGTCAAAAGAACCTGACCTTTTTGAGTAATTGTTACCCCATCCCCAGTTGGTAGGTTTATGTTGCTGGAGCTACCCAATGCAACAGTGTTGACAAGAGAAGAAGCACACGGTGTCATGTGATCTGAAGCACCCGAATCGACTATCCACTCATTCGAGCTTCCTGAGGCATTGAAGCAAGATATCATGCCAGAAAAATGAAAATCAATTTCCTCATCTGTGTCTGATTGCTTTGGAGGAGAATTAAGCAATTGAGGCATCAATTTTGCAAGCTGCTCAAGTTGTTGTGGAGTAAAACCATGAGAAGCATCTGTAGTTTGAGCATTTGCAGCAAAACGTTGAGTAGATGCAGATGGTTTTGAACCAGACCACCTGTTAGCATTAGCACCAGACCCAAAATTCTTTCGAGCTCCACTTCCTCCTCCTTGAGCATTACCCTGTGCACCTGTTCCCTTCATTGACTTAGGATGCCATCGAGGGTACCCAATCACTTTCCAGCATCTATCTGAAATATGACCCTTGCTTCCACATACAGTGCATAACTTGTCTTGCACATTGTTACTATACATCGCCATCGTTTCTCCCCCTTGAGTAGAGTGAAGCAAGGCACGTTGAGCTTCTTCTTGTTCAAGAGCAGAACACGCAGCCTCAACAGTAGGCAATGGAATTCTCAACAACAATTGACTATGTTGTGAGTTATATTGGTCATCAAGACCATTCAGAAATTGAAATAAACGAGATTCTTCTTTCTGCAAATTTATGGCTTCCAAAAATTTTACCACATCTGCTTCAGTACTAGTTACAGATGGGAGCAAATTCATCATATCAAGTTCTTCCCAGATTGACTTCATAGACGTATAATACTCTGTGATTGTGGATGAGTTTTGTTTTAACTCATACACATCTCGACACAACTTGTATTTACGACTACCATTTGTCAAAGAAAAACGTTTCTCAAGATCTTTCCAAATATCTTGAGCATTTGTCATATACATCACCGAACGTTTAATAGTTGGTGAGACATTACCAGTTATCCAAGCTATCACCATATTATTACACACTTCCCACATCTCAGCCTTAGCAGGATCATCAGTGGGTAAAGGAATTGTACCTGTGATAAAGCCCAGTTTTCGTTTGGAAGAAAGGTTGATCTCCATTGAACGTTTCCAGCTCCTGTAATCAGACGACCCTTGCAACTTATCCACCTGAATTGACGTTGCGTTGTCTGATGGATGAAGGAATAAAGGAGTCAACATCTCCTGGTAAGTCAATCTTCCAGCCATTGATTGATTCTCGAATCGAAGATACAAACACAACGATAATCGAGATTTGGTTTTTAAAATATATTCTCTAAGCACTCAGCTCTGATACCATGAAGACAAGTATACAAATTACTTGTTCAAGAAGATGAAATGCAGAGAATATTATTGAGAGTCTAAAAACCTTAACCACAAGAAAGGAAAGGTCACAATTATTGCTCTGAGTACAACCTTGAGGTGCTGTCTATATATAGTCTAAAGCTAACTGTCAAGATAGGTGACATCACCTTTTATTCTGTCTCACATGACAGTAACAAACTCAACGTTCTAAATGTGACAGCACACAGCAAGGAATGACAGCAAGGCACAAAGCATATTACATAAATAGATAATAACTTAAATAGAAAATACTCTTGTATTTCCTCAACAGATTTCGATGCGATTTTGTTCGTTTTATATTGTAAATAAAGGACTAAGATTATAAGGCTATTTGATTTATAAAAATGCAGTAGGTATTGACTAGCTAGGGATAGAGCTTTTGAAGAAGAGATTTGGAATGATAAAAATGCAAAGAATCGGATGTTTGTTGATTAGCAAAGTGTGGAGCAGTCTGCTGTGATTTTACTATCTTCGTAGTGTTACTGATTACTGACATTGTTTTTTATATCTTTCTTGTAGTTACACGCGTTTTGAAGGTTCTCCATCTCATGTTACTTGAAGATTGTGAAATCAAAGCAGTCCTCTAGCTCTAGGTCTGCCGATTTATGATCTTATTCTCTGTTTTCTTCTAGTCAGTAGCTTGGTGTTTAATTTATAGTTCTCACTGGCGATTTTCATAATTATCCGCTATATAGTCTAGCGACATCTTTAGATATGATACCGCAATACCATGTGTACGGTTTTGACATTTGTGCCCATTGAAGTGGTGTGAGGTGTGTGTATGGTATGGAACATTCAAAAAATTACAATCATGTTCCATACGATAACATGGATCCTGAGAATAAAGATTTTGGAACTTCGTCCCAAGGATTTATTATGGACCCAACAGGTCATATAAATTCAAATTTGAGACCTCCAGAGCTCAGTTTTCCAGAAGCCAAACCTGTACAGCATTACTCTATACAGACAGGTGAGGAGTTTGCTGTTGAATTCATGCGTGATCGAGTAAATCCAAGGACGCCATTTGTTCCCTTAGCTGCTGGTGATTCGAGTCTTACAACAGTCCACTCAGAAGGTATTGAAGGGAGTAGTCATCTTGGTTCTGAAACTGGTTTGGGAGTATCCGTGCTTAGCGTTGTAGAGCAGGGCTCCAAAAACTTTGAACATAGAAATTCATCTTATTATGACAACCCAAGTAGTTATGGATCTGAGCCATCAGTACCTCGTAATGCATCTGCTTACAGCAATAACCTAAACTCTCGTGAATATGCCTCTTCTGGAACATCTGACGATTCATCAAAAAAGATTAAGGTCCTCTGCAGCTTTGGTGGTAAGATCTTGCCTCGTCCTAAGGATGGAAAGCTCAGATATGTTGGTGGAGAAACACGCATTATTCGTATAAGCATGGGCGTCACTTGGGAGGACATATGGCAGAAAAGTAGAGCAGTCTATAGGCAAACCCATACCATTAAGTATCAGCTTCCTGGGGAGGATCTTGATGCTTTAGTTTCCGTATCTTCAGATGAGGATTTACAGAATATGGTGGAGGAGTGTAATGTACTCGGAGATGGAGAAGGGCTGAAGAGACTCAGAATGTTTCTATTTTCAATGGATGACTTAGATGATACCCATTTTGGTCTAGCCAATTCCAGTGGCGATTCTGAAGTTCAGTATGTAGTTGCTATCAATGGAATGAGTTTTGGATCAAGAAGGGACTTAGATGGGCTAGCAACCTCGGTGCCATATAATTTTGATGAGCCTGATGCACAAAATGTTGAAAAGTTTACAGGTAGAGTTGCAAACGAATATGATGAAAAAAATACTTCATACTTTACAGACTATAATGCCTCACGATTGACAACTGAAGCATCTCACCCAATTTCTCCAATCCCTTCAAGTTTTCATGAGACTCAATCACACACCCAGTTTTCTCAAGGCCTGCTGAAACATGGAGAAGATAAGCAGCACAACTTGCAATATGTTTATGGACAGCATAGTTCTCATTTTACACCTTCTGGAGATAGTTCTGTTCTACTTCCCTCTCAAGTTAGTGGGGTACCAGAGGGACAGAGTTCTGGTGGTGCAGGTTTACAAGATTTACAAATACGAGGAAGAGGAGCAGAAGTAAAAGGTGATTATCCAAGTCCACAAGACTACAAATATGAAAATTCTTCAGAAAGCAAGAGAATGCACCTAAAACCTGTGCAGCCCGCTTCTTTTCATGACACAAGTGATTCCGCAGAAGTACAACAGTCAAACGATAAAGAATTGTACACACCTAGTATCACAGTTGCTCCTGAACAAGCGAACTCAGATTCTAATCTTATCGATTTAAGCTATTTGGAGCCTCCTGTACAGAGTCACTTTCGTTCTGAACGATATCCCCGAGAGCAGCCTGAGTCTCTAAACAGGTTAACTAAGTCAGACGACTCCCTTGGTTCTCAATTTCTTGTTACTCAATCACATTCAGATCTTGGTAAGGATTCCAAGACGGAGTTTGTTAAAAATTCACAGGGCGAAAATTTGGATTCCTATACTGACCAGTCCCTTTCAAGAGCAAAGGTTACTGATCCTAGAATCATTGATAATGTCCTTGCAAAATCTGAAAGTCTGAAGGATGCAGCACAGGTGCATGTTAATGAAAATGATGCTTTAATTGAAGATGAAGTCCTTAAGACTGGCTATGAACCCAACTCCACCAAAGAGAACATAAGCGATTCTCTGGTTAGTGAAAATGCAATTGTTGACCACCACGAGGATCCCCCATTAAGTCTACCGGACTATCCTTGGGCTGACAGATCTAAAAGTGATATCTCTGCTTATGACCCTTATGGTAATTCAGGAGAAGAGCCAGCTACTATTTCCATACCTGAAAGGGGGGACATCTCTATCGATATTAATGACCGATTTCCTCGAGATTTCCTTTCGGATATATTCTCAAAAGCTATGCTTTCTGAGGATTCTTCTGGTACTGGTCCCTTGCAGATAGATGGGGCTCTGAGTGTGAACATGGCAAACCATGAGCCTGAACACTGGTCCTTCTTCCAGAAATTAGCACCAAATGTGTTTGTTCAAAATGATGTTTCTCTCATGGATCAAGATCATGGTTACTCGTCCAGACCCCCAAAAGTCAAAGAAGATGCTTCAAGAACTTACAAAACTATCCTTTTAGCAAACAATCCAATTCCTGCAAGCCAAATTAATTCGCAAAATAATTTTGGTGAAGATGATCATGAAGAATTACCTGATTTAATTGCAGATTCAACCACAGCTATGCACTCTGATTATAATTCTTCACCGTTTGGACACGGCGAAGATATGCAGTTTGATGACATGCCGGAAGACAGAAGAATGCTAGACTCTGAGTATGAGGTACATTTTTTTTGGGCATATAATATTTTTTTGGTTTTCTCTCTCTCATAATCAATTGAATGTGTAGGGTGGGATCAGGAAAACTGGGTTACCTCCCATAGATCCTTCTTTGGGTGATTTCGACATCAGTTCTTTGCAGGTACGGCATACAGGTTTGCTGTAAAATATATGCATGTCAATTTTACTTTACCGTTTTTAATTTTAGCCTTTGTTCTTTTTTTGCTACACTCCTAATAGACCAAAGTATTTTATAGGGAAAATAATATCAATGAACAAAGGAACTCTTGAAAAAAATAAAAACCTTTCTATATTTCTTTTAGGGAGGAATGTTCATTTTAAGATATGGATTCCTGGTTATATTCATTAAAAATAAATGAAAAGCGATACCATGTGCCTGCAAACTGCAAAGTTACTAAGTAGGTTATAGCTTCCTTGAATTTATAAACCATGAAGCTGATGGTGAAAATGTAAAATTGCAGCCAACTTGTTATTTTTATTTAGGTTTTTCAGTAGAATTTTACTTAAATCATCGGGAATAATCTAATGCTAGTTCTAGGTAAGAATGATACTATCAGTTAAACAAAATCATTAAAGCTATTTCTTTTGTTAATATTAAAAGCAGTATTACAAATTTCTTGTTCATGCAAGCCATCAGTTGTGCTATTCTGGCCGTGATCAGTTTTGAAGAAATTTAGTAGACTGTATTTTGGTGGAAATTGTGGTAAGGGCATACTCTATCTACTTTTGACTTGGAATATGGAACTGCACTAGTGTGTAAACTTTAGTTTGATGAAAGAGTATTTTCTGAACAGAACTGGATCTTGGGTAGGAGGAAGAAACATGGAGAAGAATTGGCCTGTGTCATTTTCTACCTTTTCCATCGATTTAGTACCATAAAAATAATCACTTCCCTCCTGAGCATGACCTTCATCCTTAAATCCGTTCATTTCTTCCTGAAACCATAGTAGAACTTAGCACCCCTCACCAACGATTATTTTCGGTTCTTTCTTCTTGTCTACTTTACTTATTCTGTTTGATTCACTATATTTTACTCAACAGTTTCAGATTATGTTACTCCTTAATTATTATTTTCCTTAAAATAATCAAAAGCACTTCCTTGTCGCCTGTACAGATCATAAAAAATGAAGACCTTGAGGAACTAAGGGAACTTGGTGCTGGCACATTTGGAACAGTTTATCATGGAAAATGGAGAGGAACAGATGTTGCAATAAAGAGAATAAAGAAGAGCTGCTTTGCAGGCCGATCATCAGAGCAAGAAAGATTGGTACATTCTCCTTGTCATCTTATCAGACTTTTATATGTATACTTTATCTAATATTATATCCATTCTGATGCTAAAAAAAGAGTCCAGTATGCAAATTAATGAATAACAATTGTATACTAGAATATTTTTTTCCCTTTTTTGGCTTTGATATGAATTGATTGGTAACTCGTTTAGTTTCTTGCAACCATTTAATGCTCATCTGATTAAGTAGTTGAGTACTTCATTGTGCATGCATGTCTGCGGCTTTGAACTGAATTTAAAGTTTGAATGACAATCATCTTGTTTTAGACCATGGAGTTCTGGGGGGAAGCTGAAATATTGTCAAAACTTCACCATCCAAATGTGGTTGCATTTTACGGTGTGGTGCAAGATGGACCAGGGGGAACATTAGCTACTGTGGGGGAGTACATGATTGATGGCTCTTTAAGGCATGTTTTACTTCGTAAAGACAAGTAAGTTTTGCATCAGTTACTCTACACTCTACAGTTAAGTTAGTGCACCAGTGTTCTTGTGTTTCAAGATATATCTGAGAATTTTTTGAATATTTCCCTTTTCTTTGTTTGTACTTGCTTCCTCCCACCCATAACTTCAGATAGCATAGCGTCATTCATTTATGGATTCATATTTTCCCTTTCTGGTTTGCAGGCATCTTGATCATCGAAGGAAACTCATCATCGCCATGGATGCAGCCTTTGGAATGGAGTACTTGCATTCAAAAAACATTGTGCATTTTGATTTGAAATGTGACAATTTACTGGTCAACTTGATAGATCCTTCCCGACCCATTTGCAAGGTTTTGTTTTTATTATTAATTCTAAATAAAACAATTATCTCGAGATGGATACTGCTTCTAATTGTATTCATCTGATAGATATCGGATCTGAAAAACCATTAACATACTCTTATACTAGTTTTTTTTTTTTTTGTATATTATTACCCCTTTTCAGGTAGCTGATTTTGGCTTGTCAAAAATTAAACGAAATACCTTGGTCTCCGGTGGAGTTCGGGGGACCCTGCCTTGGATGGCCCCAGAGCTGCTGAATGGGGGTAGCAATAAAGTTTCTGAAAAGGTATGATACATACAATTGCATTGAAGTAATTATTGCGAGAGTTTAAAACTGAAAGATCATAGAAAGAAGGTCAAGAAACTGACTGGCAATCAGCATTTGCTGAAAATCATGTTCCATAAGTTATCAAAATTTAAGAGTATTGAAAAATCCCCTTGTAGTCCTTACTTCCTCCTTTTGAGTAATACAGTCTCCTCCCTACCAAATAAAACCAAACAATTGACAGAATACAGGTCACAATTTTTTCCAGTTCTTACAAGTCCACCATCCTCCATTCCAGGAGTCAAGAACATGTCTTTGTATGATTCTCTGCTAGGTTGAAGATTACTTAATTAACTTTGTTGCTTCTCCACCATGCTATTGATTTTCTTACCGTTCTTAAACAGGTTGATGTTTTCTCCTTTGGTATTGTCTTATGGGAGATTCTTACCTGCGAGGAGCCTTATGCTAACATGCACTATGGTGCAATCATAGGTGTGCTATCCTTCCCTGGTTTACTTTCTAACTCAAATACATAAAATCTGAGTTCTTGATATAAAACCAATCAGCCAATAGATGGTTGGTATACATTTTGTGACTGTTTATATGGCTAGCTGGTAACCGAATTTGGTGATGATGCAGCTCCAGTAGCTAATCTTGGCAAAGTTTTGTTTCCAGTTTAGCAGATACACATGTCCCTACTCCGTATATGATCTTATAGACTGCGACAATAGCCTTAGTCGATTCTCTTTCTCTGTTCTAAATATGAATTAGGTAAAACCTAGGATCTGTGCTTTTGGTGTTATGTTGAGAAGTTGGATAGAGGTGAGAAATTTAAAGAAATGTTGTATATGAATATTATTTAAATTTCAGCGACTCAATAATATTAGCTTTAACGTAACTTTAGATTGTAATTTGAAACAGGATAACCTTTCAACATAAATCTCTTGTTTTTTAGTTGATTGGCATCACCAAGTGAATCAATTATTCAATTGACATTGCACTTTAAATATCAGCATTTCTTAAGTTTTTGGTGGTGGTTCTAGATATCTATAAGTATAGCTATAAGTTTCATGTCTTCTATTACGGTCTCAATGTGTAATACCTAGATATCTGTCCTTAAGGACATGAGGAAGACCTTCATGGGAGGAACTTTAGAAGTAAATGAGAAGTTGTTCAAATCTGTACACAATAGTAATTGCATGCAGTGCAAGCATGTTGTGTACTCGCTTTGCCAGGTTCACCTGTGTAAATTTCGAAATTTCTTGTTGACTTGTCTACTGTTTGTTTTGCTTTATTAATGTTGATTAGAATGTATGGCAACTTGACACAAAACCAGGAACCTAACTTAATCCTGTGAATGATACACTAGTTATATTGACCATTTTAAGTATTATACTACTAGCAAAGCAGTTTCCTTCACTCATAATCATACCTAAGAATTTCCTACCTGAATATGCTGATATCACATGCTTCGTAGCATTCTTAAGAGGTAAAAAAATGGTCTCATGTCAAGTTTTCCCTGGCTTAAAGCTACCTAGGTTTTATGTTGAAATATCACTTTTCTGTCGTTTAAATATACTATGTATTTAGCCATTGATCTCTCTTTCTCATTCAGGAGGAATTGTGAATAACACGCTTAGACCAGCTATCCCAAGCAACTGTGATTCTGAATGGAAAAGGCTCATGGAGCATTGTTGGTCTCCTAATCCCGTGGCCAGGCCATCTTTCACTGAAATCACCAATCGCTTACGTGTGATGACTAAAGCTTGTCAAACCAGAGGACAGGTTCACAAGGCATCTAATTAGTGAACCAATTTATTTTGTTCATGTTTCTGCAATAGCTATCAGCCTATCACAATTTATTATCCATTCATGGTACTAATGTAATGATTTTGCACACTTTATTCTGATGAGGGGATTTTTTTTTCCCAACTCTTCATGAAGAGAATATACCATTTTAAATAAGATTATCTAATTCTCTTTATTTTCTGGTTCTAAACAGCATTCTTTGACATAGATAGGTAATTCACATCTACAATTAGTATGAACCCTTGATAATAATTACTAATACACAATTCCAAACCTAAATCACATTTATAGCATTACAATGCATTGCTAAAGGAACAAAGCCTTCTTTTCTGCCTTAAAAATTTAATTCATTAAATCATCCAGTCTTTCAATATTTCAACCATATCTTGTTTCTGAATAGTACCTTAGAGATTTTCTCCAAAACTGAAAATTCTTGTGATAAACTGAAGATATATTAAGATGATGAAGCACGGTGAGTTTGCCATGCAGATGCCAGCATTATAGGTCTCCCTTTCCATCCAAGTAGCAAACAATTTTTTTCAGTAGCTAGAGTATATCCATTACTCTCATAAAGAGATACCGTCAAGCTTGTTTGGTTTGTACACTTTAATCCTACACTCTGAAAATCAGCTCGGCTGAGTTGCCTTCTCCATTGATCTGGTCTTACCTCTGGATTCGGTCAGCACCTTCATATGCCACAATGTTCCTTATTTCCTCTGCAAAGTATATCTTCTCAATCTTCATCCTTTCGATGTTGTTTCGAGGAAGACTTGACTCAAGTGAGTCAAAAACAGCTGAATAGTAGTAGTGAAGGGATTCAAGAAATCTTCCTAAAAAGAAGGGTCCATTGAGGTTTGCATCTTGTTCCACAAGTTGGTTCTAATCCAGATCTCTATTTATTTAGGACTACAACAACTATAAAAGTCTACGAATCGAGGTTTTTCGTACTCAATAACATCCCGTTGGTTAAAATGTTGAACTTTGTTTAAGATTTTAAATTAAAAAAAAACATAAATATATAGTTTAACTTAAAGTCTTAAAAGAATGTTTATCAAATGGGAAGGTATTTATGTTGTTTTGATACTGATAGGCTATAAACAGCCAAGGCCCAACAAGGAGCCCAAAACAATGAGCAAATCATCTCATGAGAATAAGAGCGGTCCAGCCCAGAGTAGTGGACCCCGGGCCCGGGGCCACTACCACGTGGCGTGGTCCCCACCCCAGACTAGGGGGCCCCAGATGGGTGACACTCGACACACGTGGCACCCCACCTCAGCTGACATTCCTACATATGGCGCTGACCAACACTAAAAGACAAGGGAAGGCACGTGCCAATTTATGTCTGCGACAACATGGCCACACTCCAGTCAACGGTCACCCCAGACTAGTCCACGTGTCCTACATCCCGAATATTCAGCGGTTTGTCCCCCAGATCCAACGGTCGGGGGTGAAGGTAACCTACCCCTAAACCCTAGGCCTAGGGCTATAAATACCCCTAGTAAAGAGGGTTTAGGGGTGGGACACTATTACACACCCACACACACTTATTACTTTGCGATACTCTCCTTGATTATAGTCTTCCAAAGCCAACTCTTATTCTCACGCCGGAGGCACCTCGAGGCCGAACCCCCCCTCCGGTGTTGTTTTGTAGGCACCCCACCACAGCTACACCCCTTCCGAGGCAGGAGTTGGTGAGGAAGGACCCGATCAAGATTCAGAGTTATCATTGGCGCTAGAAGGAGGGGGCGAACCTCCGAACCAAAGAACCCCGAACTAAACAGACAGAATAGAGAAGCCCGAACCGCTCAGAACCATAACCATGCCCCGAAAAACCACCTCTGCCCAGCGCCAGGCACCCAGTGCAACTAGAGACGAACCCCTAATAACTATCCCGGAGCAAGTCCCACCTGTCCAGATCCCAATCCAAGAGAGGCTCGGAATTGGGCCAAACGACGCTCGGGTAACCGTTGAGGTGAACCGGTACAAGTATACAGATGTGCCCCTGGACTCCGCGCAAATGGAAAACCTGACACCCGAGGAGCTAGCCCAGGCAATCCGAAATTATAGGAACCGTCCCTTCCCGGAACCTGAACCTGTGCAAGCGGAAAATTCCGGGGAATCAGCCCACTCCCATCATTCCCGGGCCTCGGTCTTTGACCGCCTTGGAAACCGGGGCAAGGGAAACAGAAAGGACGAGGAGGTTCGGAGTAGGGACAAAAATGATGAAGCCGATAAAATCAAGAGACTAGAAATGCTCCGGGAAAGAATAAGGCAGGAGGAACAGGCTAAGTTGGAGCTCAGAATCCAGAAGAGGCTCCAAGAGGAAGAAGAAAGGATGAGGAAATCCAAATCCAAAAGAACCCGGAGGGAGGTAAGCCCGGAGATTATCTCAGATGATGAAGAAAATCCAAACAACCTGGTGCAAATGATCCATGAGCTACAGAGGAAAGTCAACAGTGACTCCGGGTTTGAGATCCAAGACACACTCACCCCTTTCAGCCATTCCCTTGAAGCCATACCCCGGCAAAAGAACCTCAAGCACTACAACTTTGACTCCTTTAATGGGCTGGAGGACCCAGAAGAACACCTCAACTACTTTGAGCAAATAGCCCAGATATACTTCTACAATGACCTAACCAAGTGCAGGTTCTTCGCTTCCACCCTAAAGGGAGCAGCTCAGAGATGGTTCAGCCGGATCCCTTCCCGGAGCGTACACAGCTGGAAGGAGTTCCGGGAAGCCTTTCTCCGGAGGTTCCGAGCCAACAAACCCCCGGAATATCACATGTGCCACCTTGAAACAATAAGGCAACATGACAATGAGACGCTTGCCGCATTTATGAAACGGTTCCAAGAAGCCATAAACCAAGTCACGAACCTAGACGAAAGAGAAGCCTTGAGCATATTCCGGAAGAACCTAGACCTGGAGCGTAGTGAGCGCTATGTTATTGAATTGGTGAACAAAGAGCCCCAAAGTCTGGCTGCAGCCTACTCTATGGCCGCCAAGTTCATCAAAGAAACCGATGTCCTACAAGCAATGAGGATGACCCGGCAGGGCACCTCCTCGGGAAGAGGTAAAGATGATCGCTCTAGAAATGATCACAACTCGGATAAGAAGTTTAAGCCCAACAAACAGTACAACTATATCCCAAGTCATCAACTGACGGTCCCGGACAAAGGCCACTCCTCCAGGGCCAAGTCCGAAGCCAGACCCCCGAGACCGGGGAGAGCCGAACCAAGGCCAGAACCAGAATGGACACCTTTGAACCGGCCACGCGCCGATATATTAAAAGAAGTCCGGAGCAAACCCTTCTTTTATCCTCCCAAACCCTTGGTATCGGCCCCAGAGAATAGGCCCCGTGACAAACACTGCGATTATCATGCAACCCATGGCCACGAGACGGAAAGCTGTGTCTCCCTTAAATTTTTCATCGAAGACCAAGTTAAGAAAGGAAATATGGGCCAATATCTAGCTCGGAGAACCACGGAAAGAGGAGAGGGACCCGGGGCCCAGAAGACCAAGAATGTGGTGCACAAGGTGTTGGGAGGATCCAATTCCCCTCCGGGAAGCCCGGACTCCGGAGATGAGGTAATGATAATAAGCTCGGCCCCAGAGCAAATCATATCTTTCAGTAACGCCGACTTTGAGGGAGTAGATCCTAACCACAATGAAGCCCTAGTCGTAACCCTGGACATCGCCGAAAATGAGGTAAAAAGAATTCTTGTTGACAACGGCTCCTCCGTCAACATACTATTCAAACATACCATGGACAGGATGCAACTTGGAAGCATCAGGATGAATGAGTGCCGGGAAGACCCACTATATGGCTTCGGCCACAACTTGGTCCCGATTCAAGGAACCCTTTACTTGCCCGTCCAATTCGGCACCGCCCCGAAACAGATAGTTCATATGGTCAAATTCTATGTGATCAACAGTCCTTCCTCCTACAATGTAATCCTGGGGCGCCCAGCCCTGACCAAGCTCCGAGCCGTAACCTCAACCCCACATCTCAAGTTCAAATTTCCCACGCCCTCCGGGGTCGGAGAGGTAAGGGGCGACACAGAAACAGCCAGCCGATGCTATGGCCAAGCCTTAGTCATGGCGGAGGCCGACCCGGAGAATAAGAGGAAAGCTTCCTCTTACCACAAGAATCTAAGCAGAAAGAAGCACAGAGTTTCAACTTACAAGAACCCCGGGAAAGAAGTACAAAACATTGAAATCTCCGGAGCCATGTCCCAGGGACCAAATATGACTGAGGCCCGGGAATACCAGACCTCCAACTCCCAGGCCCGAGTGCAAAAATCATCCCTACTTCTAGACCAAGCTAAGGTAGAACCTGCAGTAGAAATCGAAACAATCGAACTCATACCGGGAAACTCAGAAAGAAAAATTAAGATCGGAGCTGGTCTAGAAACTGCCTTCAGAGAAGAATTAATCCAACTACTCCGGGAATATGATGATGTTTTTGCTTGGAGCCCATCTGATATGCCCGGGCTCCGGGAATCCCTCGCCATGCATAGCCTGGATGTTGATCCCCGGAGGAAGCCTGTGAAACAGAAAAGGAGGAACTTCGCCCCGGAGAGGCAGAAAGCTATAGACGAGGAAGTGGACAAGCTACTCAAGGCAGATATCATCTGCGAGGTCAAGTACCCGGAGTGGCTAGCCAATGTAGTTCTAGTCAAAAAACCTAGTGGGAAATGGAGGATGTGTGTTGATTACACGGACCTAAATGAAGCCTGCCCCAAAGATCCATATCCACTGCCAAGTATAGACCAGCTC
This sequence comes from Saposhnikovia divaricata, assembly GCA_036435485.1. Taxonomy (NCBI): domain Eukaryota; kingdom Viridiplantae; phylum Streptophyta; class Magnoliopsida; order Apiales; family Apiaceae; genus Saposhnikovia; species Saposhnikovia divaricata. Next base: position 203,171,700 of record CM071601.1, on the reverse strand, counting down.
ATCGATGCCACCTCCGGACATGTGATGCTTAGCTTCATGGACGCCTTCTCCGGGTACAACCAAATCAAGATGAACCCGGTAGATATAGCCAAAACCGCATTTATCACCCACAGAGCCGTCTATGCTTTTAAGTTCATGCCCTTTGGACTCCGGAATGCTGGGGCTACATACCAAAGAGCCATGGTGGAGGTCTTCAAGGACCAAATTGGCCGGAATCTGGAATCCTATGTCGATGATATCATTGCCAAGTCTGAAACGGTCAAGGAGCATGTCCCTGACCTGCGGGAATGTTTTGAAAACCTTAGAAAAAATGAGATGAAGTTGAATCCGGAGAAGTGCACCTTTGGGGTAGCAGCAGGAAAGTTTCTAGGCTTCATGATCAGCCAGAGAGGGATTGAGGCTAATTCGGAGAAGATAAAAGCCATCTTGGATATGCAGTCACCCCGGACTCAGAAAGACATCCAGAAGCTAGCCGGATCATTGGCATCCTGAAGAAGATTCATACCCAATTTGGCAGAAAAGTGCTTACCCTTCTTCACTTTGCTCAGGGGGGCAAGCAACAAAAAAGAAATCACCTGGAGCCCTGACTGCCAGCAAGCTCTTGAAACTATCAAGCAATATCTCTCATCACAACCCCTTTTAACAAAGCCGGAGCCCGAGGAACCCCTACATCTATACCTCTCCGCCGGGCCCCTAACCGTGGCCGCGGCCTTGGTCCGGGAAGTCGAGGGAAACCAACGGCCGGTGTACTACATCAGCCAAGTTCTAAAAGATGCAGAAACCAGATACCCCAATCTAGAGAAATTTGCCTTCGCCTTAGTCACGGCCTCAAGGAAACTCAGGCACTATTTCCAAGGTAGAGAGATCAAGGTGATAACAGACCAGCCGTTAAGGCGGATAATCAATAAGCCGGATGCGTCCGGAAGATTAATAAATTGGGCAATTGAGCTAAGCCAATTTCACTTGACGTTCGTGCCCCGGACAGCCATCAAGGCACAGGCTTTGGCAGATTTCATAGTAGAATGCTCCTTCCCGGAACCACAGAAAGCTAACACAGTAGCCGAACATATGGCACCCCCGGACCAAGCCCCGGGGTCTTGGACTCTCAACGTGGACAGATCCTCAACAGCTGACAGGTCCGGGGCAGGAATAATCATGAAAAGCCCGGAAGGCTTCCAAATCAAACAAGCCATAACATTCAAATTCCCAGCAACGAACAACCAAGCCGAATATGAAGCTCTTCTAGCCGGGCTAAGGTTAGCACGAACTTTGAGAATCAACAGCCTGAACATCTATAGTGACTCCCAAATCGTGGTGCGGCAAACCAAAGGGGAATACCTAGCTAAGGATAAAAAACTGGCCCAATACCAAGCCCTTGTCAAAAGTTACCTAGCCACCATTCCGGAGTATCAAATCAGCCAAATCAACAGGGAAGAAAACTCCGAAGCTGATGAATTATCCAAGCTGGTTCAGAACTCAGCCGAACTAGACAGTTCGGTCTACTTTGAAGAACTGGAAACCCCGGCCATCGATCAGAAAGAGGTAACGGAGATAGAGGGAACCCCGAACTGGATGACCCCTTTCATCCTCTACTTGGAGAAAGGAGAGTTGCCCGAAGACAAGAATGAAGCCAGAAGATTGAAAAACAAGGCTTCGAAATACTTCATAGAAGAAGACCAACTCTATCGCCGAACCTTCTCATCTCCAACACTGAAGTGTGTAGGCCCGGAGGAAGCCAACTACTGTTTACAAGAGGTACACGAAGGGATTTGTGGGGATCATATGTCCGCAAAGTCCCTCGCATACAAAATCATAAGGCAAGGTTACTACTGGCCAACAATCCACTCAGATGCAGTAGAATTCGTCAAGAAGTGCAGAAATTGCCAACTGTTCAGCAATGTACCAAGACAAAGCCCGGTGTTGCCATCTTCAGTCTTATCCCCTATCCCCTTTGCTGTATGGGGCATCGATATAGTAGGGCCCTTCCCCCGGGCCAAGGGCGATCTGAGGTACCTCCTGGTAGCCATTGACTACATGACTAAATGGGCCGAAGCAAAAGCAATGCGGACCATAAACCAACAAGACTGCATCAAATTCATGGACAACATATTAATGCGGTTCGGCCTGCCCAGGGTCCTGGTTTCAGATAATGGTCCCCAGTTCATCGGCTCAGATTTTGAAAACTATTTGAAGGAAAGGGGAATCAAACACAAGAAATCTTCAGTAGCCTATCCCCAGGGCAACGGGCAAGTGGAAGTGACAAACAGAATTCTGCTAAGAGGAATTGAGAAGAGGCTGAAGGAAAGCAAGAACAAATGACCCGAAGAACTGCCACATGTGTTATGGGCATACAGAACTAGCCCACGATCCGGGACAGGGGAAACTCCGTTCAAGCTAGCGTACGGAACCGAAGCAATGTTGCCAATTGAAGTGGTTTCTCCTTCCCACAGGGTAATCAACTTTGATGAAATTGCAAATGAAGAAGGGCTACGAGTCAATCTAGAGCTAGTTGATGAGGTCCGGGATAAAGCAGTACAAAGAATGGAGAAGTATAAAGAGAAAACAAGAGAATACTTCGGAAAGAAGTCAAGAGTCAAAAACTTCCAAATCGGGGACCTTGTACTCCGGGATACCGAAGCTTCAAACCCCACTAATGCAGGAAAGCTTATGCCTAAGTGGGAAGGTCCCTACAGAGTTAAAGAGGTACTCCGCCCTGGAACCTACAAGCTCAGTCACATGGACAACTCCGAAGTCCCCAACACCTGGCACGGCCTCAGACTAAGAAAGTACTACCAGTAAAGGGAAATAGTTTCAGCTCATATACGGGCGTTTTTTGGAAATTGTACTTGGAAATCATGTAATCGTTCTGTTATAAATGAAAAAGAGCTCTATTTCCTACTTGGCATTTCAATCTTATAATTATCATCCAAATTCCTACTTGGAAAAGTTTTCATCCTTTCCAAGTAGGCCAAAGCCCGGGACCTTAGCGATGTTTCGGCCCGGGAAGCCATAGGCACCAGAATTCCTACTTGGAAAAGTTTTCATCCTTTCCAAGTAGGCCAAAGCCCGGACCCTTAGCGATGTTTCGGCCCGGGAAGCCATTGGCACCCGAATTCCTACTTGGAAAAGTTTTCATCCTTTCCAAGTAGGCCAAAGCCCGGGACCTTAGCAATGCTTCGGCCCGGGAAGCCATAGGCATCCAAATTCCTACTTGGAAAAGTTTTCATCCTTTCCAAGTAGGCCAAAGCCCGGGACCTTAGCAATGCTTCGGCCCGGGAAGCCATAGGCACCAGAATTCCTACTTGGAAAAGTTTTCATCCTTTCCAAGTAGGCCAAAGCCCGGGACCTTAGCAATGCTTCGGCCCGGGGAGCCATAGGCACCCGAATTCCTACTTGGAAAAGTTTTCATCCTTTCCAAGTAGGCCAAAGCGCGGGACCTTAGCAATGCTTCGGCCCGGGAAGCCATAGGCATCCAAATTCCTACTTGGAAAAGTTTTCATCCTTTCAAAGTAGGCCAAACTACAAACCACGACTCCCCAATCCGGAATACCCGAATTAAGGAGTGGGGGGCAATAAAAACTACAAACAAACCAACAACAAAAGAACAAGGCAAAACTTGCAGAACAAAAATAGATATAAAAGAAAGCAGCAGACAGGCCGGGCTGACCGACAGCCCGAAACACCTGACAGTTAAAAATTATACACGACAGCAGAATTTAAAGTTATACAACCAAGTTAAGATTACATCAACCAAATCAAAGAAATTACAAGGGCACGGCCCGGGCACTGGACGCAGCCACCTAAACGAGGTTAAGCCTAAGGAGGACGAGAGGAGCTGGGAGCAGCGTAAGGAGCCGGTTCCCCTTCACCCCGGGCAAGAGCATCCTCGGCTTCCATGTACTCTTTAATAAAGTTTTCCCAAGTGGCAGACCCAGGATCGCTCTTGCACATCTTCTCGGCAACAACCCAGCAGCGGCTGATTTTCCGGGCTGCGACCAGGGAGAGATCATCGTCGTAAGCATCCGAAGCCCGGAACTCAGCGATGACATCCTCTTCGGACTTCTTGGCTTTCAGTTCATCCCGGAGCTTCTTCACTTCCTCTTTGTACTCCTTGGCCTTAGCCCGGAACATATCCCTCTCATCAGCCACAAGTTTAGCCCCGGCCTTGAGCTTCTCAACTCGGGCTTCCATGCGCTCCTCCAGCTCGGCAACTTGCTCCTTCAGGCCGAAAATCTATTGATCTTTCCCAGATGCCCCAGCCAACGCAGCCTGGCCCTCCTTGATCTCTCGGCACGCAGAAGCCGCAGCCCCGGCCATCCGGACCCCGAGCTGTCAATATAAACACAATTAGAAGCCTAACAAGCAAAATAAATGGAGGAAATTCGGGGAGATGCATACCTGACCATAAACCCCCATCATTTCCTGAAAGAGCGAAGTGGCCGAAGTTTTGCCCATATCCTCCCACTCCATCTTGCTGGGAAGATCCGCCAGAAAACCGATGAAGTTTCTTTCTTCCGGGGACACGGGGGCGGCCTCGTGAGGACAGAAGTTAGCCTTCTTCGGGCTACCATCAGCAGAGCTCTCCTGCACAAGCTCGCAGTCCGAGAGCATGGTCCCAAACTTCTCAGCTTGAACAGAAGAAACCCTGGGCCTCTTCCTCGGCACCAGCCCGGATTCATCCACCACAGCTTCCGGGTTCACTGGCCCCGGACCCCCCAGTCTCCCCTCTTCGGCTTGCGAGCCACTAGCCTCCCCGGGGGCCTTAGTGTTATCACGAACATGTCCAATGCTCCGGAGAGCCGCTGCCAAAGCTCTGTTGGATTTGTTCATCTCAACAACTTTCTCAAACTCCGGATTATAACCGGGAAGACCTGAAAATAAAAAAAAAATTACATTAGCCCGGCGTAAAACTAAAACAACAGATATGAGTACAACGAAAATACAGCCCGGACTTACATCCTATCCGGTAAAGGTAGGCATGACTCATGAGATCCTCCCTAGTCACCTGCCTCCCAAGACCTCGGCAGAAGGTATGTACCCGGTCTAACACCGCATCCTGGAGATCGAACACCTCGAAGTGCATAGCCAAAGGCTCCTCCTTGAAGGTGGGCATGAACCGGATATCAAGACCCCGGAGAAAGACGAACTCTCCGTTCCAGCCTTTCAAAGACGGAAGCATACCTAGGGGCTTCGAATCCGAAGAAGGGTAGCCACAGGCTTTGCCCCGGAATCTAAACTCAAACATAGGCACATTGTTGGACCGGACTATCTGGAAAAGATGGTGGAAAAGCTTGAAAGTAGGTAACACTCCGGCAGCCTCACAACACCCCAGAAAGTACGAAATCCACTTGACCGCGTTCGGAGTCAATTGGGTAATGGGGATCCCATACTCAAACAGGCACAAGGACTTAACAAACTGATGACACCTGGGCCCGTATCCCGACCTCAAGTGCTCCAACCACACCCCGACCCAACCGCCATCGGGTCTGTGGTAAATCTTTTCCCCGGACTCCGGCCATCTCCACTCCACGTCACTATCTATGTGGAAAGTAGCCCGGAATATGGTGTCCCACTCAACCGGCGTCTCCAAATACTCCGCTCTAAAGGGACCAACATCCATCCCGGACCCTGGCTTAGCCCCGAACTTAGAGTCAAGAAAAGCCCTATTGTATCGGGTCATCTCTGCCACATCCGGATTCTCCCCCAACTCCGCACTGAGATCCCTGAAGAAGTAAGCTTGAGGAATCCCCGGGTCCCTTTTCACAAAGTAATACTTAGAGTGGCCCCAGCTACCGTCCGGCTCACTCAGACTGTACCCCGGTCCCATATCCTTGGTCGCAATACTCGTTAGTACGGGAAGACGGTTCTTCTTCTTACCCATTATACCCCAGTCTAGGTCTATCAATTCTAGACTACTATCCGGAGAGTTAATACTACTAGAAGAAGTACTTGGATCGGAAAGAGGAATTAAAACTCGTCTAGCAGTTATTTTTCTAACCATACAAAGGGACTACCCCGGGCTACCCAACAAAAAGATAAAGCCTAGAGTTAGTATCTCTACGCAGTCCGGGCCAAGAAAGCAAAATAAAAAACTTAGACAAAAAGGAATACAAAGACCGGAGCAAGAAAACTTACAGTGAAGTCCGGAGGTCTGGGTGCGACGATGAACTTGGGATCAGATCACGCTTCTAGCCCGGAGTGCAGGTCTTCAGAGCAGCAGAATCACAACAGCAAATCAAAAACTCGTAAAAGACAAAATGAGGGGAGGGAGCCGCTATTTATAGGCAAAATCTGAATCCAAACCGCCCAAGACACGTGGCGGCCCAAAAGATCGGCCCACTATCTCCAAAATCCGGGGATAGTGGATGACAGCTGTTATTTTTCAAAAAAAAAAAAGAAAGAAAGAAAAAAAAAGAGAAGAAAAGCGAGAAAAGAAACAAAAACGAAATCCAAAAATGCACACTCAGAATATTACATATATTCCTTAATAGACGTGCATTTTTGTACGCAAACCCAATGCCCTGGGATGTACACTTCAGTCCCGACCCCGGGCCTGGGGGCAACCAAGGACAGTCAAAGCATCAAGGCCTTCAAATACTAACCACTAGCCCCGGGCGTACGTACTTCAGTGCACACCCCGGAACTGAGGGCAACCAAGGCAAAAGCCCACCCAAAGAAGACGCGGACTCATAGAACCACAAAACGTCCAGCCCCGAGGACATATGTCTAGCACCCCGGAGTATCCAGAAAGTCCACTCTCCAAGGCAGAAACACTCCTTACTACTCCCCCATCCGGAAAATCCGCATTAGGGAGTGGGGGGCAAATGATAGGCTATAAACAGCCAAGGCCCAACAAGGAGCCCAAAACAATGAGCAAATCATCTCATGAGAATAAGAGCGGCCCAGCCCAGAGTAGTGGACCCCGGACCCGGGGCCACTACCACGTGGCGTGGTCCCCACCCCAGACTAGGGGGCCCCAGATGGGTGACACTCGACACACGTGGCACCCCACCTCAGCTGACATTCCTACATATGGCGCTGACCAACACTAAAAGACAAGGGAAGGCACGTGCCAAATTATGTCTGCGACAACATGGCCACACTCCAGTCAACGGTCACCCGAGACTAGTCCACGTGTCCTACATCCCGAATATTCAGCGGTTTGTCCCCCAGATCCAACGGTCGGGGGTGAAGGTAACCTACCCCTAAACCCTAGGCCTAGGGCTATAAATACCCCTAGTAAAGAGGGTTTAGGGGTGGGACACTATTACACACCCACACACACTTATTACTTTGCGATACTCTCCTTGATTATAGTCTTCCAAAGCCAACTCTTATTCTCACGCCGGAGGCACCTCGGGGCCGAACCCCCCCTCCGGTGTTGTTTTGTAGGCACCCCACCACAGCTACATCCCTTCCGAGGCAGGAGTTGGTGAGGAAGGACCCGATCAAGATTCAGAGTTACCAGATACATAGGAAATTGTTTTGTGTGACTATCTTTCCGAATCATCCCAAATATGGAGAGAAAGTTTTGGGAAAAAATTGTCAAGAATTTTCTCTTTTTTATGTTATTCATGCGTATTGATTCCTAACATAAAGGTTATAAAATGGTAGATGCAGAGTTTTCTTTTGAAAGTAGATGCAACTTTAGGATGGGAAGCATCTGTGGTAAAAATCTTGAAAAAGACTAAATTAGGTGATAACTTTTTTCCGCAACTTCGTTGCTCTCTTTTTTCGATAACTAAACACACTCTCACAACTTCGTTACGCGACACTTTGAATATAATTTTTATAAATTGTTACTTATTGACATTTGAATAGAATTTTCTTGTTTCGGATAACTAATTGTTGATTACTTGGCTTTTGTGTATACATAGATATGACTACTCTCCAGATGCATGATGGTGGTCTGTTTCCAGTATCTGAAACGTTATATACACATTTCTTGAACAGAAGATCTGTGCTCATATAACAATATAAAGCAAAACTTGTTATTACAATTTGAATGTCTTACTGCAAGTCGGGGAGATATATATGGTTTTAAGCAAAGGATTTCGATGGATATTAGGTGATGGGGAGTTGATGAATGCACATAGGATCCATGGTTGCGGGGAAAACAATTTTTTTGTGTTGATGATCAACACTTGAATAACACAATAACTGAGAAGGTTAGTCATTACTTTCGTCATAATACTAAACAAAAACATATGCTACATATGTAGCATATGTGACATGAGTAAAAGTCAAAGTCTTTCTATGGAGATTTTGTAATTTGCCCTCTGTGAAACCTGGATGTAGAACATATGCTACATGTATTTTTTGACTGCAATTTTGCAACTCAATGTTAGCAAAAGGTTGGTATGAACTTTGACATGAGGGAAGACTGATTACTTGCCAAGCTGGAAAAAGAATCACATGACAATAGCAACCATGCTTTGGGGGATTTAGTTTGTCCAGAACAAGAAGGTTTGGGAGGAAAAACTGGTGACTCCAGCACTAGCAATTGAATCGAGTGTGAAACATATAAAGGACTAGAAAGAGGCAGTAAAGAAAGTTAAAGGCTCGACTCAAAAGACTGGTAGCAATGGTCGAACTGGGCACAATATCAAGTGGCAATGTCCAGAGGAGGGTCAACTTAAACTCTATATTGATGCTTCGGTTTTCCCTGGTTCAGGCTCTTACTCCATTGGAATGATTTTACGTGATCATATTGGAATGGAGTACTTGCATTCAAAAAACATTGTGCACTTTGATTTGAAATGTGACAATTTACTGGTCAACTTGATAGATCCTTCCCGACCCATTTGCAAGGTTTTGTTTTTATTATTAATTCTAAAGAAAATGATTATCTCGAGATGGATACTGCTTCTAATAGTATTCGTCTGATAGATGTCGGATCTGAAAAACCGTTAACTTACTCTTATACTAGTTTTTATTATATATTATTACCCCTTCTCTGGTAGCTGATTTTGGCTTGTCAAAAATTAAACGAAATACCTTGGTCTCCGGTGGAGTTCGGGGGATCCTGCCTTGGATGGCCCCAGAGCTGCTGAATGGGGGTAGCAATAAAGTTTCTGAAAAGGTATGATACATACAATTGCATTGAAGTAATTATTGCGAGAGTTTAAAACTGAAAGATCATAGAAAGAAGGTCAAGAAACTGACTGGCAATCAGCATTAGCTGAAAATCATGTTCCATAAGTTATCAAAATTTAAGAGTATTGAAAAATCCCCTTGTAGTTCTTACTTCCTCCTTTCGACTTTCGAGTAATACATTCTCCTCCCTACCATATGAAAACCAAACAATTGACAGAATACAGGTCACAATTTTTGCCAGTTCTTACAAGTCCACCATCCTCCATTCCAGGAGTTAAGAACATGTCTTTGTATGATTCTCTGCTTGGTTGAAGATTACTTAATTAACTTTGTTGGCTCTCCACCTTGCGCTATTGATTTTCTTACCTTTCTTAAACAGGTTGATGTTTTCTCCTTTGGTATTGTCTTATGGGAGATTCTTACCTGTGAGGAGCCTTATGCTAACATGCACTATGGTGCAATCATAGGTGTGCTTTCTTTCCCTGGTTTACTTTTTGAACTCAAATACATAAAATCTGGGTTCTGGATACTTCCATATAAAACCAATCAGCCATAAAATTGTTGGTATACATTTTGTGACTTAAATAAAACCTAGGATCTGTGCTTCTGGTTTATGTTGAGAAGTAGGATAGAGGTGAGAAATATAAAGAAATGTTGTATTTGAACATATTTAAATTTTAGCGACTCAATAATATTAGCTTTAACGTAACTTTAGATGTAATTTGAAACAGGATTACCTTCCAACATAAATCTCTTGTTTTGAGTTGATTGGCATCACCAAGTGAATCAATTATTCAATTGACGCTGCACTTTAAATGTCATCATTTCTTAAGTTTTTGGTGGTGGTTGTCCTAGATATCTATAAGTATGGCTATAAGTTTACTGTCTCAATGTGTTATACCTACATCTGTCCTTAAGGAAATGAGGAAGACCTTCATGGGAGGAGCTTTAGAAGTAAATGAAAAGCATTTCAAATTTGTACACAATAGTAATTGCATGCAGTGCAAGCATATCGTATGCTCACTTTGCCAGGTTCACCTGTGTAAATTTCAAAATTTCTTGTTGATTGTCTACTGTTTGTTTTACCTTTTTTTTTTTTTTTGCTAAACTGTATATAATGTATATTAAAAAGAGAAGAAAAATAAACAATGGGATTGACCCATGATCTATGACAGGACATATAGATCTATCTAGGAGCAATCTGACAGCCCAGATTGCAACTAGAAAGCAAAAGGAGGAAAAAACCTCAAGCTAAGTACACAAGTCAGCCTAATACAAGATATCTTAGAGAACCAAATAGAACTATACAATCTAGCTTTAACGTCTGTGATGATGCCCTTGAACAGCTTATGCGGACCAAAGCATCCCTTCCTTTGAACAGCTTTAATGTCTGTGATGCTTTACTGTTTGTTTTACTTTATTAATGTTGATCAAAATGTATGACAACTTGACACAAAATCAGGAACCTAACATAATTCTGTGAATGCTACACTAATTATATTGATTGACCATTTCTATTATGCTACTACCAGAGCAGTTTTCTTCACTAATAAGTAGTAACCATACCTAAGAATTTCCTACCTGAATATGCTGATATTACACGCTTTCTAGCATTCTTAATAGGTAAAAAATTGTCTCATGTCAAGTTTTCCCTGGCTTGAAGCTACATAGGTTTTATGTTGAAATGTTACTCTATTGTTTGTTTATATGATTTTAGCCATTGATCCCTCTCTCTCATTCAGGAGGAATTGTGAATAATACGCTGAGACCAGCTATCCCTAGCGACTGTGATTCTGAATGGAAAAGGCTCATGGATCATTGTTGGTCTCCTAAAGCTTGTCAAACCAGAGGACAGGTTCACAAGGCATCTGATTAGTGAACTAATTTATTTTGTTCATGTTTCTGCAATAGCTATCAGAATTTATAATTCATTCATGGTACTAATGTAATGATTGTGCACACTTTATTCTGATGAAGGGACTTTTTTTCCTAACTCTTCATGAAAAGAATATACCTTTTAAATAAGCTGATCTAGTTCTCTTTTTTTTTTTTTTTTTTGCTAAGTTAATTATTTTTTTCCCTGGTTCTAAACAGCATTTTTTTCACATAATTAGGTTATTCACATCTACATTAGTAAAAACCCTTGATAATTAATTACTAAAACACAATTTCAAATCTAATCACATTTGTAGCTTGCATTACTAAAACACAATTCCAAACCTAATCACATTTTTAGCATAACATTACATTGATAAAGGAAACCAAGCCTTCTATTCTGCTTAAAAATTCAATTGATAACATCATGCAGTCTTTCAATATTTCAACCATATCTTGTCTCTGAATGGTACCTTTGAGATTCTCTAAAACTGAAAATTCTATTGTGATAAACTTTGTTTTATCTCCATTATTTTTTTTTTTTTGGATTCAAAATTGTAAACTGCATGACTGCATCAAATAAATAAATAAACTTGCATGCATATGTTTCCATGCATTCCTTTGATACTTGAACCCTCGACCTTTTATTAATATTTGGTCGGGACATTCCCTAGCCTTGAGGAGGAATGTAATAGGAGTACATCTTTTGTCTCAACACCTAATAATAAACGTAGTGAATATGTGATTTGAATTTCCATCTGAATTAACAGAAATGTAAATTATCAGATCTCGTCTTACCTTGGTACACACCTATCAGCTCAGAAACTTCCTCCTCGTGTGCAGGGCGAAGTTTTCCAAAAGCTCTCTTTCAGTTTAATATTGAAAAATAGAAACAAAATGGAAATAATAGTACCTCAGATGGTCAAAATGGAAGCAACTGACAGCAAACAGAATGTAAAAGGATACAAAATGAAGAAAAGAATATAAGAATTTTGACTTGTCCAGCATTTTCTGATGAGTTGCTCAGTGATCCATTGATCAATGACACCTCTCAGAATTTTATTATATCCTCCTCAAGATATATTAAGATGATGAAGCACGGTGAGTTTGCCATGCAGATGCCAGCATTATAGGTCTCCCTTTCCATCCAAGTAGCAAACAATTTTTTTCAGTAGCTAGAGTATATCCATTACTCTCATAAAGAGATACCGTCAAGCTGGTTTGGTTTGTACACTTTAATCCTACACTCTGAAAACCAGCTCGGCTGAGTTGCCTTCTCCATTGATCTGCTCGATCATACCTTTGGATTCTATCTGCACCTTCATATGCCACGATGTTCCTTATTTCCTCTGCAAAATATAGTTTCTCAATCTTCATCCTTTCGATGCTGTTTCGTGGAAGACTTGACTCAAGTGAATCAAAAACAGCTGAATAGTAGTGAAGGGATTCAAGGAATCTTCCTAAAAAGAAGGGTCCATTTAGGTTTGCATCTTGTTCCACAACTGTAAGAAGTGTTGGTTCTAGTTTCTTGATTGCTTGAAGGATTATCTTGAGGGAGCCTCTACTTTCTTTGACATATTTGTGCAATTGCATTATACTATTTACGATCAAAGCTTCTCCATCTCTGAGGTTGAGATTTTCTTTGGTTAGTAGTGATGGTGTTACGGCCTCATCTATCCTGCAGAATTCAACCGAAATTCCAAGCAATTCAGCTTCAACAATAGTACCTTGCATCTGATTTTCTTGCACACAGAGATCACTGATGCCAGTGATTCTGATTAGTTTCGGAGGGCCTCCTAACCGGGAAGCCAATGTTCTCAACAAATAAGGCCATTGAAGTGTATGTTCCATTCCAAGATCTACAATATGCAAGAAATCCTTTCCCTCTGCTGCTTGGCATATAGCATCATTTGCAGCCATAAATCCAAAATTAATGTAGGGAGTTGTCTGGTGAAGTAAATAAAAAGCTTCTAGTTTCTCTTCTTTGGTGATCAATGATTGATCACCTAAACCATTTGTCAATATACCATTTGCTTTGACATAATTAAGAAGTGACAATCTTGATTTCAATCCCACAGCAAAACAATAAGAGACTCTTTGCAACGAATCACCCCAAGGGCTTACCAAAGTCCAGATTTGGCTTAGCATTGTGTGTGCATGTTGAATGTCTCTGCAGCCAACAGCCTCTGCACATGCCAACAACAAATGCACTAGGTGAAGCCCCTGATCCACCCCATGGCACACCTCTTCAACAGCATTAGGTCTGTCCTCTGCTATTAGTCCAGCATCTTCATAGATATTACTAATCACCAGCTCATCCCCTTCAACCATCATAGGAATGTAATCGTAATCAATGGTCATTGTAAAATTCTCATGATCATCATGAAATTGCTCAAATGACTCTTGTTTATCATTAAAGTGCTCATTGCTGCAATATTCAGTGTTGAAGAAACTGTCGACAAACAATTCCTCCTCGTAAGCTTGAATTCCAGCACTTATACTATCAGAAGGAAGCCACAGGTCAGCCTCATTCAGTGTGTATGTTTCCTCCTGACACTCTTCTTGTTCTTGCTCAATACGGGCAGGACAAAACTGTCGAATTGCGAAATCTTGATTGAAACTTCTATGAGAAGGGAAGGAGAGCCAAGTGTTCATGGCTTCCATTTCTTCTTCTAACATTTGATAGCTAGCTATATAAGAAGACATTGACAGGTTATGTAATCTTGGTCAGCAACCTCCTCTTATACATGACATGACCTTTTCTTGCCTCAAATATATAATGAATAACTTTCCAGTTGTTTGCCTATCAGCAACCCCTTAGGATTTACAAGCCACAGGCCCACAGCATTTTATCTTTCACTGTCATCACAGAAGTGATAGGAAAAGGAGTACCATATTTAGACCAGGCAATTTCATGCTTATGTCATGCACCAACATACACAAATATCTTTCGAGACATGTTTAAATTCGAAAATATTACCTAAATATGTGAATTTATACGATACGAAAATACACGATGAAAAAACCAATATTACCAAACTTTACCACATTCTACCAAACAAAGCAAATATTAAGCCAACTAAACATCATTTGGTACAACTGTTAGTTTGACAAAAAGAAAACATGTCAGAACTGAAAATAAAGCTAACTAAATCAAATTGATTTCACCATATTCATGTTGATTTATTATAATTTAATTAGTAATTTATTCACACTTAAAGCTAGCCGGCCATAAGGAATTTACATGCAGGGATTGATTGGTTGATTAGTTGCAAAGCATCATTGATAAGCACAAGCAAAGTCCAACATTTTCATGGTGTCATTTGTTTGTTTTTCACCAAAATTTATCTCTTTTTCATCGTTCGGCCAACAAGCAATGAGACATTTCAAGTTGGCCTATGCTTGATGATACTAATTTTTTTTTTTTTTACTAAATTGCTTGATGATACTATTCTCATCTTTTACATGATCAATACATTTATCATTCTTAAACCCGAATTATATTTTATATCATCTCGATTTGCTTTGTAATGCATTATATTTTTTTTCGAGTTTATCATTCTTGAATCCGAATTATATTTTACATCATCTCCATTTGCTTTATAATGCATTATATTATTTTTTTTCTTTCGAGTTTTTTTACGATGATTTTTGATAACATCGCAGAATAATTGTAGGAAATTCCGCTACCATAAATTTTAAGCAGGAAGCTTGTTTTCAATAATATTGAAGTTTCCATGTGGTAGTTGTGCCAGATGTAAGTTTGGTTGAACAGATTTTGTAGGCAATTATGCAAAGCTTTTAATATTACAATTAGACATTGCCAAAAACTTAGTCATGTGTTTGTTGTATGCATTTGTAGCAATAGTGAAAGAGTTTGGAATGAAATGAAGCCTTCTTTTGATTAATTTTTTTTTCGTTACATGTTAAATAGTTTGGAATTTCGATCCTTGTTTTTATCCTAATAGGCCAGGACGCAAGATATGTGAATCATTTTTATAATGTAGAAAGAAATAAAAATTAAAATAATTTCAATACTATACAAATTAGTCAGTTGAATCTTTTTTTGTAAAGATTTGTAAATGCTATATTTTTGTAAATTTTATCCCCATATTTTAAATTTAATAATTGATTCTAGTTAAACTTAGTTGATATATTATGGGGTTTTATATCAAACGGGTCACTGATCTCACTAAAAAGTATCAAGTAGCTCCCTAGTCTCCACGGGGACTCATTTAAGCCACTAAACTAAGAAATATATCATTTGCCCCCCCTGCATTCACAAAAATAATACAATTTATGGTGGCCTAAGTGAGAATAATACAATCTATCCAAGATTGAACTTTATTGGTCACCATAAATTTTATCCAAGACACTTAGGCCATCATAAATTGTATTATTTTTGTGAATGCAGAGGGGTAAATGATATATTTCTTAGTTTAGTGGTTTAAATGAGTCCCCGTGGAGACTGGGGAGCTACTTGATACTTTTTAATGAGATCAGTGACCCGTTTGATACCCATATATTATGTGCTCCAACTTTTTCAAACGTGTTATACTAAAATCCTATCATAATCCTTATTATTAGGATTTTCAGTTTCATCCCATGGTGATTACCTTTTATGAGAAATAAAATATTACGTATAAAGTAATAAATACTCTGAATTTTGAAGGATGTAATAAATATCTTGACTTTAGAGAAAAACAAAATTTGCTACAAATTAAATCATTTAAAAGTAAAATAATGTGTCCAAAACAAAAACATAAAATCTGAAAAACAAAAAAACAACGATATCATAAATATAAATACATAGTCACGTCGCTCTTTGATATTAATTTCATGCCTTCAAAAACACTATTCAGACATAATATATTGCCTTTAAAATTTTAATCCGTGGGATGAAAATTACATATACAAAGTTAGAATTTCATCAAAGATAATAGTACAGTATTTGAAAATAAAAGATAAGTCGGGAGCGTTATGGATTATCACATTTTGTTTGAAGAATAATAAAAATTTGTTATTCATGATGATTTATAGAGAGTTCGATACTAGTGTATCTAACCAAAGGGATACCCTTTGGTTAGATAATTTTTATATAATATAGTTTATTTCATATTTATTTATATATTATATTGTAATTAATTGTTTAGGTTTATCTTTTGAACCAGGTATATCAGTTTTAATCAACATTGTTGCGACTCATTATTTTTCTTGTTTTTACAGGTACAAGTGGATTAATCGGGTGTTCTCTTTTCAGACATTAAGATTTTATTTGTCGGTGACATCTTGCATGTCTCTCGGTTAGACGATAAACTTTTTGAATGAAAGAACTCCGATCCTGATCATTGTATTTCGGTAAAATTCATTTATGTGAAAGTAAGTCTTATCAAAAAAAAAATGTAGCAATCAATCAATACTATTATATATAGAAGAAGAATAAAAATTCGAACATATAAAGGGAAGTTTTATTTTTTAAGACTAAAAACATGAAAAGGGAAGTTGTAATTATTCACTAAAAACATGTAATTTTAACACTAAAAACATGTAATTATTAATATAATTTTCTGAATTTTTTTCATTTTTCCTGAAAAACAATTTTCTAAATACCGAAAATACCCTGTCAAATTTTGAAAAAAATTCAAATTTGACGGAGTTAAAATTATTGACGGAAAAGGTGCAAAGTGAAACGAAACATGAAGTATGGGATGCAAAGTGTCAAAATTCATAATATCATACCAAATTGAAAAAACGTCCAAAGATACGGGGTGCAAAATTCAATCTACTCTTGTAATTATTAACACTAAAAACATAAAAATGGAAATTGTAATTATTAACACTTATAATTCCAACATAAAAAGGAAAGTTGTATTTATTGATACTAAGAATTCGAAAAATTTGAAGGAAATAACAATTTTAACATTACATATTGTAAAAATCTATAAAATTGGAAAAATAGATCGCAGCGATTTAAGAGCCACTTAATTGTAACCTTGATTTGAAGATCCTAATAATAAAATACAGTTAAACATTTTCAGAATCGACATTGAGTACACCCATAAAAGATATAAATTCTATTTATAATCCGATTGAAATATATTTAAATATTAATATTCGGAAAAATCTTTTAAAATCAATATTGAATACTGCCAATAAAAGTCATATAAACCCTATTTACAATATACCCTCAAAATATATACAGTATAATCGAATTGATTTCCAAGCCCAGCCACGTCCCGATCATCTATATATATTGCAGGTGACATGGAGTGTTTGAAAAGAGAAGACGCTAGCAAGACAGCAGTAAATATGGACAATGTGTACGTGGATTCTCTGAGACATGGAAGTGATCGATTTGAAAGTTTAAATGATGAGAAACTTGATCAGGTCCTCTTCTCTATTATACTTGTAGTTTTCTTGGAATCGATCCGGTTCTCTATTAATCTTGCTGTTGTAATATTAAATCATATTAGAAGTAAAAAAATTTATATTGATTTCATATGCTTATTACAACTAAAATCAAAGAATTAAGTAGATACCCTAATCGAGGAGGTTAAACAAGTTATGTAATATTTGACTGAGGAGCTTAGACCAAGTAGAAGAAAATCATGCGACGACTTGATTGCTTTCAATATGTCGAGGATTATAAAGTAGTTGCTAATATTATTGAGGTTGAGCATATCGACTTCTCAGAATGAGTACTTGCCTAAGTCTCCTTCTCTTGCTAGCTAGTCAATTTTCGAAATTCTTTGCATCTAAGCCGTTCTTCTTCAACTAGGGTT
Source organism: Saposhnikovia divaricata (assembly GCA_036435485.1). NCBI lineage: Eukaryota > Viridiplantae > Streptophyta > Magnoliopsida > Apiales > Apiaceae > Saposhnikovia > Saposhnikovia divaricata. The sequence continues at coordinate 203,153,947 of CM071601.1, read as the reverse complement.
CCATAGAATACATAATCTCTTTCATTAGGGTGCCAATCGTTGTATATATGCAAACAGATGTTTAGGGAAAACAAGTGTAAAAGTAAGATAATCTTTATTGGATTATTTATATCCTTAGGAGAAACTTGTGTTAGTTATCTATTTTGTATATATATCTGTGGTGGATTGGCTCAATAATCTAATGGCCCATGTCTAGTGACTCCAATCATAGCAATAAGTATCTCCCCCTCGATATTGTATATGCTCCGCAGTGTATTCTTAGCTATTCAAGGGTATAGTTTACAATTATGCCTGCACAGAGTACTCTAATCCTACTCTAATCCTATTAATTGGAATAATATGTATATTATATGCCCTGTATGGAAATGCTTGTGTTTATATGCTCCTATTAATTCGTCTAAAATTGTGTTATTTTAAGGCATTGGTAGAGGTGTACAGAGTGACATACAAAGGACCTGGTGATAAGTTGCGAGGTATAATTGTATGCAAGGATGAAGTAAATGGTTATCAATATCTATTTAAAGATGATGACATGGTAGATGAAGACATCAGTAGCACAATGCTCAAGTACGATACTTTTGAAGGCTACAAGGATGCCGACAAGCAACTAGATTTAAGTAGTAAGCCATTCCTTGCATCTTCGGATCAGATCATACTAAATTCTCGTATTAAATATCATCAATTTGCGTCAAAGAGGAGTTTTCAATTTCTTTTTATTTGCTTGGTATTGTTCATGAAACTATTACTTTGGATTTTCCCTATACTCGGCCCGATTTGCTTTCCACACATCAATCAGAATACATCATGTCAGAAGATGGCACAAGACACCTCAAGGTTTTTTTTGCAATATTCGAGAATGCTGTGGAAGCCCATGTGAAGGTTACCTTGACCAATACATTTAATCAATTTAATCTTTACGGAGTTGTAACTGCTAGGACGAGCGCAATTAATAAACCTGCATATTCATGCATCCTCTTCTGCAAACGGCCTGGTGAGAAAATTCAAGTGGGTAATGGAGATGACATAATCATTCCGTTATTGCGAAATATTGTAGCTGTGCCTTTGGGACATAAGCTAATTCTACATTTTGCCCTAAATGGTTGCGACAATGATGAGATAGTTGCAGATAAAATAGTTGAAAAGACTGTCAAATTTGAAGCTTTTAAAGAAGGAACAAGTACCGATACTATAAGCTTTCAAATATATATATATGAAAGAATGCCCAAAATACCTCTTTTTTACTACCCTCCTTACCAAAATACCCATTTTGAAAAACACTGCCCTATCTACCCATGGGATACGCGGTTGGAAAAGGCGTATCCCATGTCCCCCGTGTCTCTCTTCCCCTTCGCAGTCTCTTTCTATTTTTCTCTCTTTTCGGTGAAACATTGAACGATTTGGGTTGTTTTTCCGGCAATCGAACTGGGTTAATCACTGGTATAGGATTGTAACTCGTGTTGAGACGAATCTAATGAACTATAAAACATAAACGAAAGCTTAACAGAACTGGACGAACGGAGGAGTAGCGAGTTCGTCGGAAAATCGGGGGTTAGGGTTCGAATTGGGGGTTTACAATCCGGCATTAGAAACGTTAAACGAATGGCATAGGGTTGTAGAGGATGAAAAGCCGATTCGATTGATATATAGAACATAACCGGAAAGTAACTGATGTTGTTGGTCGAGCTTCGTCGGAAAGTCGCCGAGAATCGCACAGAAAATCGCCAGAGCTCGCGTTTCTGAGAAAAGTGACGATGACGTCACTTACGCAAGTACAGAATGCGTAACAGCATATACGCCCTGTACACATGCGTATCATAAGTACTTACGCCTCCTGTGTGGGCGTATCTGAGTGAATACTCCTCTTGTGTGAGCGTGTCCAACTAATTACGACTCCTCTGTAGGCGTATCCAACGATACTCCTTTGTCATGGGCGTATCCCGTGGGTATTTTGGGCGGTACTCCCCGATTCTGGGCATTTTGGTGAGAGAAAGCTAAATTTTGGGTATATAGGGCAATCACCCTATATATATTTGTAACAATAAAATTATGAATAATCATTTATGTAAATTTTAATTTTTTGCTATATTCTATTTTTATTCAAAAAAAATCTTTTCTGATGTGAAAATTTGAATATATATATATATATATATATATATATATATATATATATATATATATATACGATTTTATGTAAATTTTTATGATTTTTATATATAAAAGTGTTCCCGTAAAGTGACTAATTTATGTATAATTAAACTAATATTTGCATTATATACCGGGAATAAACTTTGTATTTATATCCAAAAATGATGTACGATATTAGATATATATATATATATATATATATATACTATAATAAGCAAAATGGGGTTAACCCCTTTTTTGGTTATTCATCATCCATAACCGTTAGATCATCAACTCAAATAGATCATGACCGTTAGATATAATAATACTAAAAGTTGTTATATAAGAGATCCAAGGTTCGATTCCCACCAACAACATAGGGGTTAACCAACTACAAATTATACCTCATTTTGCTTATTATAGTATAGTATAGATTTAATACTAAAAATTATTATATACAAAGATGTAAGTTTTGAATTCTTCCAATAATATATGAAAATTAATATTTATAATATTATATTACAATATAAAAAAATTTTAGAAAATTAAAAGTAACATGTGGTTTGCACGGGCTATATGCTAGTATATATACTATACAAAATGAGGTCTCGAAAAATTAAAAATGTAACTACAAAATAAAGTAAGGTGAGGATCCAATCCATTGCACTCCACGTAGGTTCACACGAGCGCTCCACGTACGTGTCTGCTATGTATACGTGGAGGCGTGAAACAAGTTCATGTTACACGTGCTATACATGCCACTTCTACTTAACTCTTATTCTCTTCTCCTCCATCTTCACCACTTCAACTCACATTTCTTCAATTATCTTTCAGGGTTTCGTAAATTAATTACAGGTTACAGGTTATATACTTCTCTAATTCTCTCTTTTATTATCGTCTATTCGTCTTTGAACAATTTCTATAATATCTAATTAAGTAAACTCGACTCGACTCGTTTGTTGACCAGTTTCATGTGTTGATTATTTATACCATTTCAAACAACTAGAAAATTTTGACAAAACTCGATCATTAATATCTTAATTTCATGTGCAACAGCGAAGAGATTGTTTTTATACTTCACCATGGTCCAATCTGAACAAAGTCAGCAACAACAGTATGTTAACAATGGTGCAGGTCAAATCTCCAATGGTACCCTTCCTTTTGTACCTACCAGCTCTCTTGGTATACCAGTGTCTATGCCCACTCATCCTCGAGCAGCATCCACATCTCAGCCTCAGCGTTTAGAACGTCAACAGCAGCGAATCGAATCATTTTGGGCTGATCAAATGGAAGAAGCTGAGCAAGCAAGTGACTTCAAGAACCACATGCTCCCGCTGGCCCGTGTCAAGAAAATAATGAAAGCTGAAGAAGATGTGAGAATGATCTCTTCCGAGGCTCCTGTGGAATTCGCAAAGGCTTGCGAGATGTTCATCTCGGAGCTAACTTTGCGTTCTTGGATGCACACTGAAGAAAGCAAGAGGAAAACACTTCAGAAGAATCTAGTTGATATTTGATTTTTTAGTTGATATTTTGCCAAGAGAAGAATCTCATGGTTCATCTACTGAGCCTGTTCCATATTACTATCAGCAGCAGCAGCTTCAACAGCAGGCAGCTTTCGTGCCTTGGCCTCATCATCAGTTACAACCGCAGCAGCAACAGAATCATCACCAACATCAGGAGAACAATGACGGGTTTTGAGATTGGAGTATGCTCTGCATTTATCACAGTCTTTCAAGAGTTTTCTTTGGATTTTCTTTGGCTTTCCCAAGGAGACTCCTTGTTTCTTATCTAGCTACGTACTCAAGTAGATTTGCTTTCGATCGTTTGTACTTGATTGATGCAATATTATTCTGATTTAGGCTTTTAATACATTTCCTTTATCTTATATTTTAGAGTAGCGCTATAGGTAGGTATTGTTACAAAATGATATGATACTAATGTTTTAATTGGATGGTTCTGGTGAGTCCATTAAAATTATAATCAATCAAAATAATGTCATGTCATTTGTTAACAATTTTTGGTATCCAATTTGGCACCTCTAGAATTTTTCTATATTTTAATAGGTGAACTGAAAGTCAAAAAATCTGCAGTGGAATTGAGTATATAAGTAGAAATGTGCTGAGAACAATTTATTCGAGCATCCTACAAAAAATCATTAATACAATTAAATATGAGAAATGTAATTTTTAGAATTATTTTTTTTAATTTTTAGAATTATTTAAATATAACATTTTTTGAATGTATGGGAATGTAAATTACAAATACAAATAAAAAATGAAAATACAATTTTCTTAAATATAAGGACTGCACAAGTTGAGTAAATAAAACAAGTATAATCTGTGTGTTTATAATGAATTCATTCTAACAATGAAGTAAATTATACATGCAATAAAAGTTTCGACTTTACCTTATTAAGGATAAAAAATTTAGAAAAGGTTTATAAATGTACATAATTATATTACCAATAAATCATTAGCATAAACACATAATTAACATGTTGTGAGGAAATTAATTTGTTTTCTAGTATATGAATCACATGTAACCTCCATGTATGATGTATCCATTAATTTATGGGTGAAATGGCAGAATTGTTACTCAACTGGACATTAACTTGCAATCAGATCACCAAACTGAAAAAACTTACAAACGGATCACTCAATTAATTAAAACTTGCTTTGAAGTCCTTGCCGTTACTAATGTTAAATTTTGGACGGAAAGCTGACTGGATATGATGATGTGTGCGTTGACTGGATGTGCTGACTCATCTATACCATTTGGTGAAATGGCAAAATCGTCAATCAACTGAAACTCAACTTGCAATCAGGTCACCGAACTCAAAAAAACTTACAGGCGGGTCACTCAACTATTTAAAACTTGTTTTTAACGTTTATGAGTAATATTAATGTTAGCTTGGTGATTTATTTGTTTGTCATGTGCTAGTGGTAATTAATATTTACATGGTGAAATGACATCTAAAAGACAATAAATAAGAATTTAATTATGAAATAAGAGAGGCTTAACATAGAAAATTCGATCGATTTAAGAATAACATGAGTTTTCCAATAGTCTCAAAAGACAAATAAGTAGACAATCTAAAGTCTCAATAGACAAATAACATTAAGTCGCAAAACAACCAACTTGCTCCTGAAAAATCACTTCTTCCTTGGAGCTAAAAAAATAAATCTCTTCCTTGGAGTTTTTTTCTTGGCTGGCACTGGTGGTGTTGAAGCTGGGGGGGTGCATCCATTACCAGTTTGCTGCCTTAGACTAGTTGTTGGTATCTAAGATTTTTTTTATAAAAAAAGTCAAGAAACAATAATATTAAAATTCAGAACAATTCAATTTTTTCAGAAATTTAAAACATGCTTTTAACTTACAAACTTCATGGCATTGTTTGGTGCAGATGTTGGCACTAACGGTGGTTCCTCTAAAATGTCATCTAATCTCACATTTTCTTCCATTTCAACCATTGCCTCGTTCATCAAATCAGCCTCACCAGTTTCTTTTCTTGGTGTTGTAAATGCACTTCATCAACCGCTTCAAATGGTTCCTGTTGTTGATTTTTGCTTTTACATCTTTTCTTCGATTGTACAGCTTTTCTTGAGCCTCTTGTTCATAGATTTCTTTGTCAGGGCATGCTGGTTTTTCATGGCCTTCTTGTCTACAATACCCACAATGCATTTTCCTACCAGTATAGCTCATTCTTGACCTTTTACCTGAACTCACAGACCCTTCCCAACCTTCCCTTCTTGCTTTCTTCGATCTTCCTCTCAGCTTTTTTACTATCAAAGGAGGTAAAACTAAATCCCCCATAACATCTTCCCAGTACTCCTCACCCTTAATAACTTCCAGTTTGTGAGAGTAAGTCTTCAAATAACATTCTTTTGTATACCATTTCTCAATAAAATCAAGGGGGTTCTACCTTGATTCTTGAATTGCAGTCACAACATGAGTATAAGGCACTCAAGTTAACTCCCAAACTCGACAGGAACAGGTCCTATTTTTTAGGATGACAGAAACAGAACTCCTATGATCCTTGACAACATAATTTTCCATCCCATCCCATAATACATTCCAGTGTGTGATAGATGCATTCTTAATTAAAACCCTAATTTCGTATGAGCAATTTCCATCCCTTCTGATATTGTGTTCTTGCCCTTTGAACCTTTCCCTTGTGATTTTCGTTTCTTCATCCCTTCTGATTGTGTTTTTCGATCGTTCCGATTGGTGTTAGAGTATAATAAGTTAGGTTAATTGTGATTTAAAGTATATAATTTGGGATGGGCAATTGATGTGGCAGCCACGCTGTTCCAATTAACGGACATCTGTTAACAATTAGGAAAGAAGTGGTTGTTAGAAATCTTTAATTAGTTGAGTGACCCGTTTGTAAGCTTTTTGAGTTTGGTGACCCGATTGCAAGTTGACGTCCAGTTGAGTGACGATTTTGGCATTTCACCCATTAATTTATCAAACAACTAGCGAGCTTCACAAAATTTTAAAATCACACTTTGATTCATTTAATTTGTTATCATGGATAATTCATGTTGTATAAGAGTTTGAACAACCTAAGTTTTTATTTTATTTTCAATTAATTTATATTGTATGTTACAAATATATTATTTTATTTTGTACTAAAAAAGTATAAATATTTTTATTTTTAGATATATCAATTATGAAATATCTATTTGTAAGTATTTTTTTGTTTGCATTGATATTTTTAGTCTACTCTTTTGTACCATTTTGCAAATTTAAATTTTGTTGGTATATATTGAATAATAGAACAATGGAAATAATCAAATATGCGAAAGTGGTCCTATATATAATAAATTTTTATGATTTAAATTTTTAATAGAATGGATTTACAGTAGAAGAGCAACTAATATTAAATATTCCAAGCATCAAACAATTATCACTAGTACAAAACTGTCTTTTAGCGTCGCACTTTAAGCGTCGGTTATGTAGAGAGGCGTGGCTTATACATACTTTAGGCGTCGGTTGTTAGCTTAACCGACGCTTAATGTCAATAGTGTTGGACTTTTTGCGACGGTCATGAAACAACCGACGCCAAAACTGAACCTTTAGCGTCGGTCTTTACACAACCGACGCCTAAAACAAACCTTTAGCGTCGGTCATTAACAGCCGACACCTAAAACTGATCATTTAGCATCGGTTTTTACTCAACCGACGCCTAAAACCCTCCCTTTAGCGTCGGTCATAAACAACCAACACCTAAAACTAACCCTTTAGCGTCGATCCTGTAGAACCGACGCTTTAATTTATACTTTATGTGTCGCTTTACATTTGACCGACGCCAAAAGTGGTATAATTTTTTAAAAAAATCTGAATTATATACAAATAATATTTTTATACAAATAAAATTTTTAAATAATTTGATAGTATTAATAATTAACTAAAATTGGGCAAAACCCAGTTCAGTTCATTCTCTCTCCCATCAGTTCAGCTAATTCTCCCATCTCTCACTACTCCATGTAGGGCTTTCCTCCTTGTAGAAGCGATTTCAAAGTAAGCATATCCGAAATTCAATTCAGCGACTTCTTGCCTACTAAACTCCCGAGTTAGTGATACATACATAAATTTCGGATCTTCAAAGCTTACGATATATACAAATATATTGATATACGAAACTCTGATGATAATTGATTTGGGAGAGTCAATTGCCCAAGGATGAATCGAGTCGTGTTCTTCTCTGCTAGATTTTGGGGATTAATCAAATTTCTGGCCTTTTGTTCACATCAATTCGCAGGTACTACAATTTGAATTAAAGGTTTGTCAAACATCTTCTTTAATTTGATTTTAGGTCTCTCCCTCTCCCTCTCTAATTTCACAAATCTGGATGAAAGCTCTATCACGCTGTTTGTTCTACACCAACTACCCTTACTTCACGGTCGAAACTTTGATTCCGTTTAATAGTTACTACTAAGATCCGTTGTCACGTGACATGGTGACCTCAATGGACAAAATGATACGTTTTATTAGACAAAGCTTGTTCATGGTTTTTGTCATCTTTATAACTGGTTACTCCTTAGGATTCGCTAGAATAATATGTGCTCTGTTTTTTGTAAATAGTTTTTCATAGTTTAATTTGAAGTTCTAATAATGTACTTGGGTTGGTTTGGTTTGTTTGTCCAGATGGTATAGGTATTTTAGAATAAAGAGCTGCAAAGAGTCTAAATAGTCCATATGATTATCATAAGCTAGGTGATGTCGTGATTACCCATTTTAAATGATATATAATTTTGTTCCTCATATTCCTTTACAACATTTTATATGCAACTGTGATTTAACACATCAAAATAGACCGAGAACACATGGCTATGCACAAACCAAGTCTATTTGTAAGCCTCAACTCTTTACCATGTCTGCCACAGTAAATTAGATTTATATTATTGTATATCCATTGACAAAGAATGTGCATTGACTATATACTTCCTGCGTTAAAATTTTGAGTTTTGTTTCCGCAGATATAATCGATTATGCATTAAGAATATGTCTAAGTAATTAATATTATAAAGACTCTATAGCCTGCAATTTCAAGTGCAGGTAATGGCTGGTAGTAAGCATTATATATTTATATATATTGATATTAATTTCTGTTGCAGGGAAAGACAAGTCTGTAATACTTTGGGGTATACATGATCACATCTCCACTCTGGCAGCAGATCAAAAATCCAAAATATCTTTTGGAATAGGTACCAAGGCATGAGGCATGCGATATTGCTGTCGTCTGTGACCATCTGGTAAGGACGATAAATAAATTACCATCTGTAATGCTATTGTTTGCGACTGTAAGAAACAGGCAACCTGATTGTCATGCATACGGAAAATTCAGATTATATGCATACGAAACACCTAAATCTTGTTAATTTAGTTAGCTTAGGTGTTACTATAATCTACGACTCTGCATACTTCAAGTGAATAAATAAAAGATTCAGTCTGAAGTCTGTCTCTGGTGATATTTGATGTGAACCAGATGAGCACTTTCATACTACAATCTGCAGGATTATGTTCTACTGCATGAATGAAATCTTATTGATTTGATTTTCTGACTAGCATGCATAATATATAATTAACATTATAATGTTGCTTGCATCAAAAATTTTCATTGATGTTTAACATATAAGTAACCAATCTTGAATCCACAAGTAACTGATTCAAGATCAGATCCTCTGTTATTTTGCCCATATTTTACTTTTTGTTCTTTGGAAGATGCGTGCAACCCTTAATTAGAAGATGCAGAACGACATTAAGGTTGAAGACAGTATAACACACAAGATAGAGACCCTAATGTTAAATGCAGGAGCAAAAAAATACTACTTGACCCTTCATTGTATTCAAATGGACATGACTTATGACTCATGAGACTCTCAGACCTCATCTGAACAGAGGCTAGAAACTCTACAAAGGTGTATGCACACCCAATCTAACATTTTCAGAAACTCTTGTCAAAGGTCCTCAGCGAGATTTAAGTTTGTCAATACTTCATAACAAGTTTACTTATTTTTTTCTTTTCTTGGCGAAAGGTAAGGAAGGTTGTTAAATCACTATTTTTTAAAACAATAGTTTATTTAGTGTATGAAGTTTTGATTTGATGCTTAGGTTCTTAAAATATATAAATATATAATAAGATAATTAGATACATAGATACTTAGAACTCTGTCTACTTGGAAACTATAGTTGAGCTTAAACTATACTTTATACTTAAAAGATTTCATAAAAGAATAAGATAATTTGTGTTGGTCCCTTTTCCTGGAAACTATAGTTGATCTTAAACTAGACCATATCTGAATAAGATAATTACCGAAGCAATGTATGACAGCTTCAATGGACAGGGGATGCATTTCCCTTAAGATATGGTCCGACCTCCAGTCTTATGTCTGTCCCTGGTGCTGGGTAAGATAGTTTATTAGTATTAGAGGATATTCCTTTTTGTTCTGTTTTAATATCAGCTGGATTTCTATCAAGTATTATCTATGTTATCCTTAAGCAACATACAGTACATAAATCTCTAACCCACACAAATTTGTTTATCAACTACCCGAATAAGATATTTTTACAAGGAAACCTTGCACTGATGTTATATTCTTTGATGAAATCTTAATACTAGTACAGAGCAACATGATTAGATGACCTCACACATGATTACATGGTTTTTATTTTTTTTTATTCGGTTCCTTGAGTTGTCTATACAAAGTTAAAAGTCTTGTTTTTGAATGTCTACAATTATTATTACTATATGAAATATGATTATTACAATAGGTGCATATCTGCCTAAGCGTTAGGGTTACTATATAAGATAACTTTGAACATGTAAGTTAACTATTATGATTTGGTGGAGGTTCTGGTCATATCCCTGGCCGAACACATGGTTTTAATGTGACTGAGCTATCCGTTTGACAAATAGTTGTACAGACATCTACTTAAATGTACTGTGTACACTCTGTATTACTAAACTTGAAATCAAATACTTCTAATTATTGCTTATATCTGTTGCAGGTGAGCTTGTACGATTTCAAGCCTCTCGAATAGATGTCTGGTATTCAAACAGTGAAGGTTCTTTGGAATAACAAGCAACATACATTGTAAGGGGCAGCAGCATGCCCCGAAACTAGATTTTTGTGTTTGTTCAGTCAGCAACAGTTGCCCATAAAGATGGTTATTGTAGGTTGTGTTATATTTACTCATGTGATCAGATGATGAATATGATGGAACAAGTTTATGTTGATTGTCAAGTTATATACTAGTTTTGAGTTTTTTCATGATAAGTAATAAATGAGATTAAGGATCTTAGCATTCACTTTAAGATGTCATCACTGTGCTATTTAGTTACATCCATTCTGAGAATGAAGCATGTGTTGGGTGTATGTATGAAATCAGCTCTATCAATAAAAAAAATATTTTTTTAAAAAATACTTTAGGCATCGGCATTCTTGTTAACCGACGCAATAGGCCTACACCTGTAGCGTCGGCGTTTTAGGTAACCGACGCTTATGCCTACACCTATAGCGTCGGCGTTTCAGGTGACCGACACTTATGCCTATACCTATAGCGTCGGCGTTTCAGTTAACCGACGCTTATGACTATACCTATAGCGTCGGCGTTTCAGTTAACCGACGCTTATGACTATTTTAAGCGTCGCCTAAATAACCGACGCTATAGGCCCATACCTATAGTGTCGCCTGCATGTACTACGCCACTTGACCGACGCTAAAAGTATGTTTTGACCGACGCTATAGGCCCTTTTTCTAGTAGTGTATATGTTTGAAATAATTATATTGCCATATCTATAAATTTTGTAGGTGTCTTAACTAGTTGAAATATTACTATATCTATAGATAATATCTTAATAAACTTTTGATTAAGTTAAATGTTTTTGGTTATCAATCTTAATATTTTCTTGTAATATAGAACTATAAATAAATTTTTGCTTTGAATTTACACAATATAGAGGTGTGTAGTTATTATACTAGCATCATCATATTTTAAATATAATTATAGAGAAACATTTGATGTAAATATATAATTTTAATATAAATATATTTTTAAACTAGGAAAAGGTTATAGTTATTAATCAACAAGCTTAACAATTTTTCTTAACCAAAAAGAAGTTCGATTTTGTGAATTATATTTCAAATTCCATTCTTTATAGTTTTATTTTAAAATATTTATTTTATCAAAATATAAATATTTAATCAATAATTAAATATTCGAAAATGTCTTTTTTTAACTATTTGTAGGAATTAGGGTATTATAATGTATATTATCACAACTGAAATATATGCTAAAATATAAATTACTCACATTACCAAATTTATAATTCAAAGAAAACGTTTTTAATTTATGATGAAAATAAAAATATTGTCAGTTTCACATTATATAACTGTTGCATGCTAGATTATGAACAAGACACGTAGATTTTTAAGTTTTACACGCAATTTTAAAAAATTGTACACGTATGTCTCAGCTATATACGTGTCATTTTAAATTAACCACGTATCAGCTACTTTCTCTATTTAAGAAACACATAACTTCATCGTTGTATTGGCAAAAAGTATACTACTTTTGAGTTTAGCACATTTCATCTGATGTTGGTCTAGGTTCTTTCTATACAAATTGTTGTTTTATAAGTGTTGTCAGGTAAGTTTACAATCCAAGAACACTCATATAAATGTTGGTCTAGATTCTTTCTATACAAATTGTTGTTTTATAAGTGTTGGAGGTAAGTTTACAATCCAAGAACACTCATATAAATGTAGTAATTCATGTATTTACAGAATTTCTATGCTAGTTAGAATGATATATTTCCTTTGGTATGAAACAAGTTTGTTGATAATGCCATAGTTATATATGTGTGGACAGAGATTGAATGATTCTTTTATTTTTATTTTTTTGTTTTAATTATGTTTCAAGTTCAATTTTTAATTGGCCTAAATGCTCTAACAAGTTTTTCAAGAGAAGGTGCTTTCAAAGACCCGATTTCTAACAAGTTTCAAGTTGATGATCGCTTGATCTCAGTGTATGATGATGAACACTTTCAAATATATGTAGTTCATTTTTCACTATTTGACAAATAAATTCTTAGTATATTTATAAAGTAAAACAAAAAGGATTAGTTAATTGTAGTCTTGTTTAAAGTCACTATGATATTGTTTACTGAAGTTTTATGTTTTCTTGATATGACAGACACAAGTGAACACTTGGGAACTTGATTATGGATAATCAACCTGAAGAGATTCCTCAACAACAGTGCATTGCTCGAGGTGCAGCTCAAATGGCAGATACCCCACCTCCCTATTATGATACGCCTGATGTTATAGCTACCAGCTATAACGTTAGTGTTCCAGTGTTTTCGACAATGCATCCTCCTCCACCTCCTCCTCTGGTATCCGCATCTCAGCACCAGCTCGCATACAAAGAAGCTCAAGCTCAGCATGTGCAACATGTACGAGAACGGCTTAGGCAATTTTGGGCTAATCATATGCAAGAAATGAAACCAGAAGAGCTCAAGAAGCATAACCTCCCACTGGCTCCGATAAGTAGGATAATGAAAGCAGATAAAGATGTCAGAATGATTGCGAAGGAGACTACAGCTGTGTTTGCTGAAGCTTGTGAGATGTTCATACTTGATTTGACTTCACAAGCTTGGATCAACGCAGAGGAGGATGGAAGAAGAACAGTTCAAAACAAAGATATTGCTGCAGCAATATGTAAAACAGATCTCTATGATTTTCTCGAAGAGGTAATTCCAAGAGGTGATTTAAGAGGACAAATTCTCAAGGCCAAAAATGTTATGCAACATGTGGGCTCATCCAGTGAAGCTACCATTCCTAACAATAATGTTTCTCAGCAACATGGAGTAGGAGAATCGAGTGGGACAAGCGTTGGAGTTCAGCAACCTCCGCCATTTATGCCTTTGTATCAGCCAGGGCCACAATCCTTTGTCCCTGGGCCTCAGGCTCAGTACCAGCAGAACCAGCAACAGCATTATATGCCTTGGCCTCAGGCTCAGTCCCTTCAGCAACAGCCATTTGTACCTTGGCCTCAGGCACAGCAGCACACCCCGGAGCAGCCACCTATGCCTTGGCTTCAGGATGAGTTAATGCCCGACCAGCAGAACCCAGAGCAGGCGTTTCTGTCTTCGTCTACCCCAGAGCAGCCACCTATGCCTTGGCTTCAGGATGAGTTAATCCCGGACCAGCAGAACCCAGAGCAGGCGTTTCTGTCTTGGTCTCAGGATGAGCAGATGGATTAATAATGTCGGGATCAGCAACAAAGTGATGATTAATAATGTCGAGATTTAACATCAAATAATAAATCTACTTGCCTAGGAAAATAAAGAGCTTATGGAAATTGTGTTCTTAGGATGGTGTTGTTTATGTTTGTCTGTTATTTTCAGTAACGTTCTTTGTCGTTTAAGAATAAATCAATGGCAGATAAGTAATGCAATTTGCAGGGTCAAAAGTTTGTAGTCTGTACCGTTACAGTGGTGTAACTTGTATCGAACTACCCGTACGTTACATAAATAAAACTTCTATTTGGGTCCCTCATTTTGTTGGAGCAATATAAAGTTGCAATTATAATAATTAAAAAAATTATTTTGTTTAGAGGAGAGATTGAAAAAAATATCCATAAACTATCCATAGCTGAAATAGGCACTTGTAACAAAAGATTTATAGGCTAAATAAAATGCTAGAATTACATAAAATTTCAAAAAATGATAAGCGTCTCATTTGATTGGTTATAATTTAATGGAACTTGTATTGATATTAATTGGTTATAACTCAATGGATCATGTATTCATATTAATATCAACTAATAAAAATCCATATTAGTGAAATCTGACTCATTTTATGCAAAAATCATTTAATCAATTATGTACTCATAACTTAAGTGGTTAGAGTTGTATATAGCAGGTATCCGGCATGTCTATAGATGGTATCCGGCATGTAGATAGTTGGAGTGTCGTTCCTCTACCCTTAGTTTATGCAACTGAGACTTCTGAACAATGGCGTATCAAATGTTCTTATGTGATGTGGTCAATTGTAATACCGCTGCTTTCATGGATGTTGGCGCAGTTTGGATCGCTTCGGATGTCTTCGAATTCGTTTTTAGCTTCAAGAACTATTAAGTTCAATTTGTTAAACGATCAGGAAACAATTTATTTGTTTTTCAACCTGGTTGTATCGACAGTCTGGGGTTTGTCCCGCTATTTTATTTTGAATTGGTTTGATTCAGTAATATAATCTTCTGCATTTCGTCAAAAAAAAAATTAATCATTGAAAGCATATAATATAATCCTATTTATTTAAAAAATAAAATATAAAACACTTTCCACTACCGGAAATAATGTTGTTCAACAGATTTAGAAGATAATATGCATATATTGCATATTTCTAAGTATAGATATAATTTTAATTTTTTTAATAAATGAGGCACTTTTAATAACTAAATCCAAAATATATACAATATCTAATATGGATATTATTTTGTTATAATTGTAATAATATTATTTAAAATATCTAACAACTTTTAACAATATTTTGTGAATTATGAGCAATACAAGTATCTATATATATATATATATATATATATATATATATAGGGTCTTGTTCTATTAGAAACTAGAAACTAAACCTAAATTAAATATTTCAAGTTAATCTAATGATCAAATTAGGGATACTCCAATACAAAAAACGTTTAAAATTATTGTCTCTATTCAACAAAAATATAAAAAAAAGTTAAAAAATTTAAAAAAAGTTACTGTTCACGTGATGACGTGGCACGTGAACAGTAACTTTTTTTTAAATTTTTTTTTTTAAATTTTTGTTGAATAGAGCCAAGAATTTTAAACGTTTTTTGTGAATGTGCCCCTAGCGGGGCCATTAAAATAAATGAAATATAATTTATTTAGTGTAGGTTTCTAGTTTCTATTCTAAGGTTGGTTTCTATTTGAACGCTAGCCTATATATATATATATATATATATAGGTCTTTGCTCCATACAGAACACTCTTATATAACAAACAATAAAGAACACAATAAAATCAATTATTCAAATAGATCCATTGGCCCCGCCAGGGGCACCCAATACAAAAAGTTCTTATTTTTTTATCTTCTATCCATCCATCAAAAAAAATTTTAAAAAAATCTTTTTTGAAAAAAATCACTATTCATGATGACGTCACTGCTGATGTCATCATGAACAGTGATTTTTTCAAAAAAAATATTTTAATTTTCTTTTTTGCTAAATGGATAGAAGATTAAAAAATAAGAACTTTTTGTATTGGGTGTCATGACGGAACTCTTATATTGAATTAAATATGTGGTGTTCTTTATTGTTCTTTGTAAAAGGTGTTCTTAATGTGCAACTCTATATATATATATATATATATATATATATATATATATATGAGTTACACTCCATAACAAACACCTTATATAACAAACAATAAAGAACACCTCATATCTAATCTAATCTAAGAGTTCCGTCATAGCACCCAATACAAAAAGTTGTTATTTTTCTACCCTCTATCATGTCAGAAAAAAAGGAAATTTTTTTGAAAATTTACTGTTCACTGATGACATCATGATGACGCCATCAGTGAACAGTAATTTTTCATTTTTTTCTGGCTTGATAGAAGGTAAAAAAATACTCCCTCCGTCCCATTTATTTTGGCCACATTTCCAATTTTTGTTGTCCCACATTATTGTTTGTTATATAAGAGTGTTCTGTATGGAACAAAGGCCTATATATATATTTCATGTTTCTTGTCAAGTGTCAATAACATTCTGAAGTTGGTGAATACATGTTTGGATAAATATGAGTTACAATTAAGCAAAATCTGAGTTAACCTTAAATATTTTTGTTTAAAAATAAAAATTATTTTAAAATTAAGTACATGAATCCAATCTGAACCAAACCCGAAAGTTAAGAAAGGAATATACTGATTTCTTCCTAATTGTCAATTGTGTACTTGCTCCTCTTGTTCCTACTTTGTTGGCGCATACTAACTAAACCACCACCTCCACACCTTCTTTCATCCACCATATTTAACACGCACACACACACCCCAAACACACACATATTTTATACACACACATTTCTCTCCCATTCATCTCGAGAAAAACCAAGAAACTAACCTTATAAACACACACACACACACACACACACACACTATCATCATCAGTGTGTGTAATTTTCTTGATTCTTCAACTAGGGTGCCATAGTATACATAATCTCTTTCACTAGGGTGCCAATCGTTGTATATATGCAAACAGATGTTTAGGGAAAACAAGTGTAAAAGTAAGATAATCTTTATTGGATTATTTATATCCTTAGGACAAAATTGTGTTAGTTATCTATTTTGTATATATATTTGTGGTGGATTGGCTCAATAATCTAATGGCCCATGTCTAGTGACTCCAATCATAGCAATAAGTATCTCCCCCTCGATATTGTATATGCTCCGCAGTGTATTCTTAGCTATTCAAGGGTATAGTTTACAATTATGCCTGCACAGAGTACTCTAATCCTACTCTAATCCTATTAATTGGAATAATATGTATATTATATGCCCTGTATGGAAATGCTTGTGTTTATATGCTCCTATTAATTCGTCTAAAATTGTGTTATTTTAAGGCATTGGCAGAGGTGTACAGAGTGACATACAAAGGACCTGGTGATAAGTTGCGAGGTATAATTGTATGCAAGGATGAAGTAAATGGTTATCAATATCTATTTAAAGATGATGACATGGTAGATGAAGACATCAGTAGCACAATGCTCAAGTACGATACTTTTGAAGGCTACAAGGATGCCGACAAGCAACTAGATTTAAGTTGTTAAGAAAGACAATCATACATGACATACACTTGATACATGTCCATGATCATCAAGCTAATGTGCTGTTACATGTGTTGTCCATAATCATCAAGTTAATGGTGCACATGAGATGGTACATGTGAGCTCCATCCTCTTGTTCAAGTCTGTCACCATGTTCTGTTCTAAGCTGTCACCATGTTCTGATTCTAAGGCTGTCAACACGTTTGATCAGTTCTAGTAGTGACCATGTGCTGTATTCATGTCCAAAGTTCAGTAGGCTATATATACTTGCATCTGTTGTTCTATTTTGTATTAAGAATGTAAGGTACTTTGTATAATCTTTGAGTGCAATACATATCAGTTTATTTACATGGTATCAGAGCGTGTGATCGTTCTTGAGACCTAAAGAAACAAAATTAAACACTAAGACATTACACTTCATGGAGAAAGCAGGCACTCTAATATTGGAGGCCAGCAAGGAAGTACATGAAGATTCACATACCCCAGAACCATGGGAGAAAGCAAGCCATCCTCTGTACATACATTACACAGATCAAGCCGGAACTATCCTAGTTCCACAGCTCCTAATGGAAGACAATTACATAGATTGGGCACAGTCAATGACCATGGCTCTTGCAATCAAGAACAAGAAAGGTAATGTTGATGGATAGATCAAGAGACCCATCAACAACGAAGCACATCAACAACAATGGGATAAGGTGGACATGCTTGTCAAAGCATGGCTGCTTGCATCCATGACAAAAGAGATATCGAAAAGTGTCAGACATTGCAACACTGCAAGAACTATGTGGCTGGAATTAAAGGAGAGATTTTCTCACACCAATACAGTTCGATTATTCCAAATTGAAAAGGCCATTCATGATTGTGAGCAAGGCACAACATCTGTCACCACGTTTTTCACAAAAATAAAGGCACTATGGGATGAAAAGGAATCTGTTTGTGCATTTCCTGCTTGCACATGTGAAGCAGCAGCAGAGATAAAGAAATATATGGAGACACAAAAGACCATGCAATTTTTGATGGGGCTGAATGACCATTTTGCAACAATTCGAAGCACCTTTATAGGCTTGGATCCTCTACCTGAACTTAACAAAGCATACTCTACAGCCTTGCGTCATGAAAAACAAGCAGAAGTGTCAAATGTTAAGACCACATCTACAGTTGAGGCCACTGCATTTGCTGCCAGAAAGTTCAACAAAGGTGGCACAAGGTCTGAAGAATTAAGGTGTGAGATTTGTAATTACACAAATCATAGCACAAAGAATTGTCGTGCACATCTCAAATGTACCACATGTAACGGACAAGGTCACACTCAAGAGTATTGTCGAGCACACCTTAAGTGCACTTACTGCAATGGGAAGGGCCATATGCAAGAAACTTGTCGAAAGAAACGGAATGCTAAAGTTAATCAGACAAGCTCTTTAAGCAATGATGAAAGCTTTTCCTTGTCCAAGAATGAATATCAACAGATGTTGGGAATCTTAAGAAAGATGAAGAATGGAAACCAGACTCTTGAGCAACTAGGACCATGCAAGGAAGCTAAGGTCAATGTGGTTGGTAATGTCCCTAACTATGAAGACTTTGCAGGTAAAATAAGTAATTTTTATCAAAATAAAGGAACAACAATATGGATACTTGACAGTGGTGCTAGTGATCACATAGTTTGTGATTTTTCATTGCATACTACAGCCAAGGCTACGCATAATGACTTTGTTAAATTGCCAAATGGAAACAAACTCAAAGTTTCTCACATTGGGACAGTAACTTTCAATTCTGATTTCACCCTTCAAAATGTATTATGTGTTCCCAATTTTTACATCAATCTCATCTCAATAAGCAAACTAGCATCTGATTCATCTTACATAACCATTTTTCTAAAACAAGTTTGTTTTATTCAGGACCTACAATTGGGGAAGATGATTGGGATGGGAATTGAGGATGAAGGCTTATACTACCTCAGATTTCCAAAGGAAGGAACATGCAATGTAGTAAATCCACAGTCATCTGACCTATGGCATCAAAGACTCGGACATCCGTCGAGCAAAGTTTCATTTTTATTTCCATTTCCTGCAAACAAATCTTGCAATGCAAGTACCTGTTTAATTTGCCCACTTGCCAAGCTTACTAGGCAAAGCTTTCCATTAAGTAGTAACATGAGTGAATCTTGTTTTGAGTTAATTCATGTGGACATATGGGGTGGATATTCTGTTCCTACATATTGAGGACCTAAATTCTTCCTTACTATCGTTGATGACCATTCACGAGCTACATGGGTTTATCTCATGAGGCATAAATCAGAAGCAAGAGGCCTTCTCATTCAATTCATCAACTTAACTGAAAATCAATTCAATAAGAAAGTAAAAAAGAGTTAGGAGTGACAATGGTCCAGAGTTCGTATGTCACGAATTCTACTCCTCCAAGGGAATTGTCCACCAAACCAGTTGCATTGACACCCCACAACAAAATGGTGTTGCAGAACGCAAACAGAGACATTTGCTGAATGTTGCACGATCACTTCTCTTCCAGGCAAATTTGCCTAAAGAATTCTGGGGTGATGCAGTACTTACAGCATATATCTGATTAATCGAACCCCCACTCCTATCCTCAAAGGTAAAACTCCATTTGAGATACTTTTTGATAAAATCCTAGAATATTCTCATTTAAAAGTCTTTGGCTGCAAGTGTTTCTCATCTACACACCCACTTAAACCTACAAAGTTTGATCCAAGAGCAAAAGAATGTGTGTTTCTTGGGTATCCCTATGGAAAGAAAGGATATAAAGTCTTCAGTTTGCAAGATCGAAAGATTCTATTTTCTAGAGATGTAATCTTTCATGAAGATGAGTTTCCATATAAACATGATACTCATCAGCCTTTACCACATGATCAACATGATTCTCTAGCTCCATTCTTCTCATTTCCTCCCTCACTTCAAGCATCTACTACTGATAATGATCCCACACAAGATCATATCAGAAATATAGATATTAATCACTCTACCAGGCTATCATCACTGCCTCCAAGCTCAGATTCCACATCTTCCGCTGATAACCAATCATTCGACCCTCTTGACCTTACTAATGAAAGTCAAGTCACATTTCCACCCTCTTCAACTCAAATACAATCTGAACCACTTCGTCGTTCTACAAGACCAACACGAACTCCTACTACATTGTAGGACTTCCACATTGAGGCAGTACTTCCCTCACGTCCTGGCCCATCAGATTCCTCAACTGCAGTCGAACAAACAGGTACTGTTGCTCACCCTATATCAAATGTCTTGTATTATACTCAGTTGTTTGCTAATCATAAAGCTTTCACAACCAAAATTTCCATTGAGAAATAGCCCAAGAGTTTTTCACAGGCTGTTTTAGATCCCAAGTGAAGAAAAGCAATGGATGATGAGATCAGTGCTTTGCAAAGTAATGATACGTGGAGTTTGGTTCCAAGACCATCTCACAAACGGACTATTGGTTGCAAATGGGTTTACAAAATAAAATACAACCCGGATGGTAGTGTTGAGAGATACAAGGCTCGTTTAGTGGCAAAGGGATACAATCAAATCGAAGGGATTGACTACAAAGAAACTTTTGCACCGGTAGCTAAACTCACAATAGTTAGAATGCTTCTTAGTCTACCTTCGATACAGGGATGGCATCTTCATCAATTAGATGTCAACAACGCCTTCTTAAATGGCGATCTCTATGAAGATGTATACATGGAACTACCACCTGGATTTGGGTGTAAGGGGGAGCATAGAGTATGTAAGTTACATAAGTCACTTTATGGACTAAAACAAGCCTCTAGGCAATGGTTTTTGAAGCTGACTAGTGCACTTCTAGCAGCTGGATTTCGACAATCTTTGTCAGATTACAGCCTCTTCATACGAGAATCTAATGGCAGATTTTTAGCTCTTTTGGTGTATGTTGACGATGTCATACTAGCAGGCAATAGTATTCAAGATATTGAAGAAACAAAACAGTTCCTTACCAAGCAATTCAAACTCAAAGACATGGGGCAGTTAAAATTCTTTCTAGGGATCGAAGTGGCAAGATCAAAGGCAGGGACAGTATTGAGTCAAGGAAAGTATGCCCTGGAAATACTAGAAGATGCAGGCTTTCTGGGATCAAAACCTTCAAGCTTCCCCATTGAACCAAACTTGTCTTTAACAAGAGATGATGGCATGTTATTGCAGGATGCCTCACAGTATAGGCGCTTAGTTGGGAGACTCATCTACCTAACAATCACAAGGCCTGATCTTGTTTATGCAGTACACATTCTAAGTCAGTACATGGATAAACCTCGTCAACCACATTTAGATGCAGCCTACAGAGTACTACGCTATATCAAGTCTTCACCAGGTCAAGGTATCTTCCTAGACGCCACTAGTTCATTACAACTTAGAGCATACTGTGATGCAGACTGGGCAAGGTGAAAAGATACAAGACGCTCTACAACAGGTTTTTGTGTCTTCTTAGGCAATTCTTTGATATCTTGGAAAACCAAGAAGCAAACTACCGTCTCGAGATCGAGTGCAGAGGCGGAGTATCGATCAATGGCTGCAACTTGTTGTGAAGTTCCATGGTTACTTAACATTTTAAAGGATTTGAATGTTGATTACGAGGCTGCAGTCCCATTATTTTGTGATAATCAAGCTGCCATTCATATTGCATCTAACCCCGTTTTTCATGAAAGAACAAAGCATATAGAAATTGATTACCATGTTGTTCGGGAAAAGATACAAAAAGGGATCATCAAAACTCTTCACAGCAGAACACATGAACAGCCTGCAGATTTATTTACCAAGCCTTTAAGTACAAAACTTTTCAGTTCTTTCTTGGACAAGTTGGGTTTAATTAACATACACGCCAACTTGAGGGGGGGTGTTAAGAAAGACAATCATACATGACATACACGTGATACATGTCCATGATCATCAAGCTAATGTGTTGTTACATGTGTTGTCCATAATCATCAAGTTAATGGTGCACATGAGATGGTACATGTGAGCTCCATCCTCTTGTTCAAGTCTGTCACCATGTTCTGTTCTAAGCTGTCACCATGTTCTGATTCTAAGGCTGTCAACACGTTCTATCAGTTCTAGTAGTGACCATGTGCTGTATTCATGTCCAAAGTTCAGTAGGCTATATATACTTGCATCTGTTGTTCTATTTTGTATTAAGAATGTAAGGTACTTTATATAATCTTTGAGTGCAATACATATCAGTTTATTTACATAAGTAGTAAGCCATTCCTTGCATCTTCGGATCAGATCATACTAAATTCTCGTATTAAATCATCAATTTGCGCCAAAGAGGAGTTTTCAATTTCTTTTTATTTGCTTGGTGTTGTTCATGAAACTATTACTTTGGATTTTCCCTGTACTCGGCCCGATTTGCTTTCCACACATCAATCAGAATACATCATGTCAGAAGATGGCACAAGACATCTCAAGGTTTTTTATGCAATATTCGAGAATGCTGTGTGAAGGTTACCTTTACCAATACATCTAATCAATTTAATCTTTACGGAGTTGTAGCTGCTAGGACGAGCGCAATTAATAAACCTGCATATTCATGCATCCTCTTCTGCAAACGGCCTGGTGAGAAAATTCAAGTGGGCAATGGAGATGACATAATCATTCCGTTATTGCGGGATATTGTAGCTGTGCCTTTGGGACATAAGCTAATTCTACATTTTGCCCTAAATGGTTGCGACAATGATGAGATAGTTGAAGATAAAATAGTTGAAAAGACTGTCAAATTTGAAGCTTTTAAAGAAGGAACAAGTACCGATAATATAAGCTGGAGGAAAGGTGAGTTGAAGGTGGAAGTCATTTGGCGGTCCAAGGTCTACGTGAATGCCCATAGAAGCTCAAGCACAAACGAACTAAATGAATGAATTGTGGGAAGGAGTTTTCATGTCTAAGGAATGTAATCATATCTGGTTTAAATGCAGGTTCAGTTGTGACTGAAAGTTTGTTTACATTAGCATTGTGTAGACTGGTTCATAAATGTATTTTGATTGAAGTAGGTAATCTGGAGTACTTTGGACTATGTTCCATTATTCAGGATCTGCTACCATGCCAACTATTTCACCTGGAATGTAATAAGTTCTATATCTTCTTTTCTGTTCCAGCCATTAATAGTTAAATAATTTTTTAAATAGATTTTACGTCTTCGAACATGAACAAAATGGCGTGTTGTAGCTGAAAAGCACGGATTCTCAGTTGAATTGCAGTGGAATGGTACTCGTTCAGACATCCTCTAATGACTTCAACTAGTCTTATTTCAGTAATGAATCGGGTAAAGTTGTGTCTCAGTACATCGTTAAGTTCTGCTTTAGCATCATTATTTTTGTGAGTAGTAATTATGGTTTAATTTTTAAACATTTTGTGGTTATGCATTTATGTAGATATGGCTGGGCGTGCTACAGAGTCTTTTGCAATTAAAACCACTTGTCATTGTTCTAAAAATTGGTGATTAATTCTTATTAATTATCGATTAATCCCTATTTAATGGATTATCATATATACTAATTAATAATTTGAATATTTGATTAATCATTCCGATTATTCCCAAATATCAGATTAATTCTTGAACAATGTTTCCCAATTTCCGCTTTTTACAACACTGCTACTTGCACATAAAATGCAAGATAAAAATGTCTACACTGTCAATCTTTATCATCACCCTGACAGCACAGAAAAATATACAGGCTCCTTACATGGTTGTGAAATATTTGAAAGCGGATGATATGTCTTTTGGCACATTCTAGTACACATAATGGGGGTGTTTGGATGAGCTTATTTTTTTTAAAAAAATAACTTATTTTAAGAAATAAGTTAAGATTCCTAACTTTTTTTTCATAAAGACTTGTTTTAGATTTCCCAAACAGGCCCAATGTTGGACATATTGTAATTTAAAAAGAATGAACATTTTGGTGACATGTCAAGCAACTCATAATTCATCCGAGTATAAACCATGGTTCTAAAAATTCTCAATTTAGTCGATTAATACTCGATTAATCCTATATAAGGTAACCAACCGATTCGATTTTTGAAATTCGATTAATCCTGTGAATTTATTTGAAATTATATGTTTAATTGTAAATTAGACTAATATATTAAATATTATTATAATATCCGATTAATCCCCGATTACCCGATTAATCTTAAATTGATACCTCAATCGATTTATACCGATTACCGATTTTTACAACCCTGGTATAAACTAATAAAACATATATTAATGTAAAAGTAACCAATTGGTTTATTTGCAAACAGTCAAAAAGTTCGTACATAATTACTTGTACGTTTGTTTGTTTATATTCAATATATAATAGTTATTTAAATTTAATTCTACAATTGCATTTTTTTTAAAAATCCTGGTACATCATAACTTTGTACGTTTGGTTGGTTGGTGATGGTCTAATAAAATAATACTCTTTTTGTTCCATATTAAATGTTCTATTTTTATTCAATTTTGTTTTACGCATTTTCACGCATATAAAAAAGTAGTCATAGATAATGTTTTTACGAATTTTTGGTTTTGTATTAAAATTTGAACATCTTATTTTTATAAAAAAAAAAGAAAAGAAAATAATGTTTACAAATACGTTTTTTAAGTCTGGAAATTTGTGAAAAAATCTTTAAAAAATTAAGACATTTATTATGTGGCAGAGGAAATATTACTTTTATTACTTTATGTTGAGTTAAAATCTATGAAGAACATAATACCATAATAATACTTTATTTTACATAAAAATAATTTATTTAAATAAAAATCACAAAAATTAACAATAATTAAGCTTAACATATCGAATTTAACGTTGAATCTCATCTAAATTTAAAAATTAAATATTAAATAGAATCCAATATAAAATCCAGTATAGAATCTTATATATATTTGTCACAATAAAATTATGTATAATTATTTATATTGATTTTAATATTTTGTTATATTATATTTTTATTCATAAAAAATATCTTTTCTGATGTAAAAATTAGAATATAAATACAATTTTGAAAACTTTTATGATGTTTATATATATGGTGTTCTCATAAAGTGACGAATTTATGTATAAACTAATATTTGCATTATACCGGGAATAAACTTTGTATTTATATCCAAAAATTGATGTACGATTTTAGATATATACAAAACAGAGATGCACCTTCGGGCCGGACTTTATCAGGGTTTTTTAAGAATCAGGTCGAATCGAGCTTTTTCAAAAATTGGGTTGGGCCGGGTGGGGCTTTCACTAAAATATGAGGCCCGTTTTAAGTCCTCGGGCCGGCCCAGGCCGGGCTTTTTTTATTTTATATATACGTAATTTTTTTCTTTTTTTGCAAAACTAATATATTAATATACAAAAAAAAAATCTTTACCAAAGAAACAATCTCTAAGAGTTACACCCACGAATTCTGTAATCCAGAATACATAAGAAGAACACCGTACAAATCTTCTCGTATATGACCATTTCGAGAAGTACATCCTTTACACTCAATAAGTATTTTTCAAAAAAATGATTTGTCTTGCATTTTGTTGATTCTTCCTCGCCTAATGATCCTTTACATCGTATTGCTAAGTTTAATATTCTTGAATTTATTAAAAATATTATATATTTTTATTTTTTTCTATAAAAAATCGGATTTTTATCCGAATTTCTTAAAAATACCCGGTTTTTATCCGGGGCGAACCGGGGCTTTTTAAAAACCCGGGCTTTATCCGGGCTTTTCAAAAGCCTGGGCTTTTAACCGAGTTTTTCGGGTTTCGGGCCGGGCTTCAGGAAAAATAGGAGACCCATCTTAGGTCTTCGGGCCGAACCAGGCCGGACTTTTCGGATTTTTTTTCGGATCGAACCGGATTTCGCGCTTCGGGGTTTTTGAACATCTATCACACAAAATGAGGTCTCAGAAAAATTAAAAATGTAACCACAAAATAAAGGCGAGGATCCAATCCATTGCACTCCACGTAGGTTCACACGAGCGCTCCACGTACGTGTCTGCTATGTATACGTGGAGGCGTGAAACAAGTTCACGTTACACGTACTACTCATGCCACTTCTACTTAATTCTTGTTCTCTTCTCCTCCATCTTCAGCACTTCTTCTCACATTTCTTCAAATATTTTCCAGGGTTTCGTAAATTAATCACAGGTAGACTTCTCTAATTCTTCTCCTTTATTATCGTCTTTGAACAATTTCTATGATATCTCTAAGTAAACTCGACTCGTTTGTTGACGACCAGTTTCATGTGTTGATTATTTATACCATTTCAAACAACTAGTAAATTTTGACAAAACTCGATCATTAATATCTTAATTTCATGTGCGACAGCGAAGAGATTGTTATATTACTTCACCATGGACCAATCTGAACAAAGTCAGCAACAACAGTATGTCAACAATGGTGCAGGTCAAATCTCCAATGGTGCCCTTCCTTTTGTACCTACCAGCTCTCTTGGTATTCCAGTGTCTATGCCCACTCATCCTCGAGCAGCATCCACATCTCAGCCTCAGCGTTTAGAACGTCAACAGCAGCGAATCGAATCATTTTGGGCTGATCAAATGGAAGAAGCTGAGCAAGCAAGTGACTTCAAGAACCACATGCTCCCGCTGGCCCGTGTCAAGAAAATAATGAAAGCTGAAGAAGATGTGAGAATGATCTCTTCCGAGGCTCCTGTGGTATTCGCAAAGGCTTGCGAGATGTTCATCTCGGAGCTAACTTTGCGTTCTTGGATGCACACTGAAGAAAGCAAGAGGAAAACACTTCAGAAGAATGATATTGCTGCTGCCATATCGAGAAATGAGACATTTGATTTTTTAGTTGATATTTTGCCAAGAGAAGAATCTCATGATGGTTCATCTACTGAGCCTGTTCCATATTACTATCAGCAGCAGCAGCTTCAACAGCAGGCAGCTTTCGTGCCTTGGCCTCATCATCAGTTACAACCGCAGCAGCAACAGAATCATCACCAACATCAGGAGAACAATGACGGGTTTTGAGATTGGAATATGCTCTGCATATATCACAGTCTTTCAAGAGTTTTCTTTGGATTTTCTTTGGCTTTCCCAAGGAGACTCCTTGTTTCTTATCTAGCTACGACTCAAGTAGATTTGCTTTCGATCGTTTGTACTTAATTGATGAAATATTATTCTGATTTAGGCTTTTAATACGTTTCCTTTATCTTATATTTTAGAGTAGTGCTATAGGTACCGTATCAAAATTTGTTACCAAAAATGACATGACACTAATTACTTGGTATTTTGGGATATTTTAATTGGATGGTTCTGGCGAGTCCATTAAAATTATAACCAATCAAAATAATGTCAAGTCATTTGTTAACAATTTTTGGTATCAAATTTGTTACCTCTAGAATTTTTCTATATTTTAATATTTTAATAGGTGAACTGATAGTCATGCTAAGTCAAAAAAATTGCAGTGGAATTGAGTAAGTAGAAATGTGCTGAGAACAATTTATTCGAGCATCCTACAAAAAAGAGAATTTGTATAATATGTCCCAAATTAATAATCCTTTTACGAATATGTCCCATCATATTGATTTATTAATTATATGTCCTATTATCAGTTTTTAAGTTTTATCAAGACCAATATACCCTTTTTTATTAATTAATTGTTATTATAAGTATACTACAATTTTAAAATTTTAATAACTAAAAAAAATTTATATTTTTTAGTACAGGACCCGCCAGGGGCGCTTTTTTAATTTTAACCATAAACTAAATATTTTTTTGTTTTTTTTTCTTACACAGGCCCCGCCAGGGGCACCCTTAACCAAATAAAATATTAAAATTTATAATTTAAATTAATCAAATCATGTTTTTATGAGACATATTTTAAAATAAATTTGATTAAAAAGGGTATAATGGTCCTTTTCTGTTAAAATTTGAATGAAAAACAGATTTTAGGATAAATTTGAAATTTCAAATATATATAGGACATATTTACAAACAATGTTTTAAATTGGGATATATTATTAAAAAACCCTACAAAAAATCATTAATACAATTAAATATGAGAAATGTAATTTTTAGAATTATTTTTTTTAATTTTTAGAATTATTTATATATAACATTTTTTGAATGTATGGGAATGTAAATTACAAATACAAATAAAAAATGAAAATACAATTTTCTTATATATAAGGACTGCACAAGTTGAGTAAATAAAACAAGTATAATCTGTGTGTTTATAATGAATTCATTCTAACAATGAAGTAAATTATACATGCAATAAAAGTTTCGACTTTACCTTATTAAGGATAAAAAATTTAGAAAAGGTTTATAAATGTACATAATTATATTACCAATAAATCATTAGCATAAACACATAATTAATATACATGTTGTGAGGAAATTAATTTGTTTTCTAGTATATGAATCACATGTAACCTCCATGTATGATGTATCCATTAATTTATGGGTGAAATGGCAAAATTGTTACTCAACTGGACGTTAACTTGCAATCAGGTTACCAAACTGAAAAAACTTACAAACGGATCACTCAATTAATTAAAACTTGCTTTGAAGTCCTTGTCGTTACTAACGTTAAATTTTGGACGAAAAGCTGACTGGATATGTTGATGTGTGCGTTGACTGGATGTGTTGACTCATCTATACCATTTGGTGAAATGGCAAAATCGTCACTCAACTGAAACTCAACTTGCAATCATGTCACCAAACTCAAAAAAACTTACAGACGGGTCACTCAACTATTTAAAACTTGTTTTTAACGTTTATGAGTAATATTAATGTTAGCTTGGTGATTTATTTGTTTGTCATGTGCTAGTGGTAATTAATATTTACATGGTGAAATGACATCTAAAAGACAATAAATAAGAATTTAATTATGAAATAAGAGAGGTTTAACATAGAAAATTCGATCGATTTAACAATAACATGAGTTTTCCGATAGTCTCAAAAGACAAATAAGTAGACAATCTAAAGTCTCAATAGATAAATAACATTAAGTCGCAAAACAACCAACTTGCTCCTGAAAAATCACTTCTTCCTTGGAGCTAAAAACATAAATCTCTTCCTTGGAGTTTTTTTCTTGGCTGGCATTGGTGGTGTTGAAGCTGGGGGGGTGCATCCATTACCAGTATGCTGCCTTAGACTAGTTGTTGGTATCTAAGATTTTTTTTTAAAAAAAAAGTCAAGAAACAATAATATTAAAATTCAGAACAATTCAGTTTTTTCAGAAATTTGAAACATGCTTTCAACTTACAAACTTCATGGCATTGTTTGGTGCAGATGTTGGCACTAATGGTGGTTCCTCTAAAATGTCATCTAATCTCACATTTTCTTCCATTTCAACCATTGCCTCGTTCATCAAATCAGCCTCACCAGTTTATTTTCTTGGTGTTGTAAATGCACTTCATCAACCTCTTCAAATGGTTCCTATTGTTGATTTTTGCTTTTACCTCTTTTCTTCAATTGTACAGCTTTTCTTGTAGCCTCTTGTTCATAGATTTCTTTGTCAGGGCATGCTGTTTTTTCATGGCCTTCTTGTCTACAATACCCACAATGCATTTTCCTACCAGTATAGCTCATTCTTGACCTTTTACCTGAACTCACATACCCTTCCCAACCTTCCCTTCTTGCTTTCTTCGATCTTCCTCTCAGCTTTTTTACTATCAAAGGAGGTAAAACTAAATCCCCCATAACATCTTCCCAGTACTCCTCATCCTTAATAACTTCCAGTTTGTGAGAGTAGGTCTTCAAATAACATTCTTTTGTATACCATTTCTCAATAAAATCAAGGGGGTTCTACCTTGATTCTTGAATTGCAGTCACAGCATGAGTATAAGGCACTCAAGTTAACTCCCAAACTCGACAGGAACAGGTCCTATTTTTTAGGATGACAGAAACAGAACTCCCATGATCCTTGACAACATAATTTTCCATCCCATCCCATAATACATTCCAGTGTGTGATAGATACATTCTTAATTAAAACCCTAATTTTGTATGAAGAACACATACAAGAACAAAGAAAAAAATGAAAACTTACATTTGAACATATCCATGAGCAATTTCCATCCCTTCTGATATTGTGTTCTTGCCCTTTGAACCTTTCCCTTGTGATTTTCGTTTCTTCATCCCTTCTGATTGTGTTTTTCGTTCGTTCCGATTGGTGTTAGAGTATAATAAGTTAGGTTAATTGTGATTTAAAGTATATAATTTGGGATGGGCAATTGATGTAGCAGCCACGCTGTTCCAATTAACGGACATCTGTTAACAATTAGGAAAGAAGTGGTTGTTAGAAATCTTTAATTAGTTGAGTGACCCGTTTGTAAGCTTTTTGAGTTTGGCGACCTGATTGCAAGTTGACGTCCAGTTGAGTGACGATTTTGGCATTTCACCCATTAATTTATCAAACAACTAGCGAGCTTCACAAAATTTTAAAATCACACTTTGATTCATTTAATTTGTTATCATGGATAATTCATGTTGTATAAGAGTTTGAACAACCTAAGTTTTTATTTTATTTTCAATTAATTTATATTGTATGTTACAAATATATTATTTTATTTTGTACTAAAAAAGTATCAATTTTTTTATTTTTAGATATATCAATTATGAAATATCTATTTGTTAGTATTTTTTTGTTTGCATTGATATTTTTAGTCTACTCTTTTGTACCATTTTGAAAATTTAAATTTTGTTGGTATATATTGAATAATAGAACAATGGAAATAATCAAATATGCGAAAGTGGTCCTATATATAATAAATTTTTATGATTTAAATTTTTAATAGAATGGATTTACAGTAGAAGAGCAACTAATATTAAATATTCCAAGCATCAAACAATTATATGTTTTCAATAATTATATTACCATATCTATAAATTTTGTAGATATTACTATATCTATAAGATAATATCTTAATAAACTTTTGATAAAGTTTAATGTTTTTGGTTATCAATCTTAATATTTTCTTGTAATATAGAACTATAAATAAATTTATTTACACAATATAGAGGTGTGTAGTTATTATACTAGCATCATCATATTTTAAATTTAATTATAGAGAAACATTTGATGTAAATATATAATTTTAATATAAATATATTTTTAATCTAGGAAAAGGTTATAGTTATTAATCAACAAGCTTAACAATTTTTCTTAACCAAAAAGAAGTTCGATTTTGTGAATTATACTTCAAATTCCATTCTTTATAGTTTTATTTTAAAATATTTATTTTATCAAAATATAAATATTTAATCAATAATTAAATATTCTAAAATGTCTTTTTTTTAAATATTTGTAGGAATTAGGGTATTATAATGTATATTATCACAACTGAAAATATATTTAATATATGATAAAATATAAATTACTCACATTACCAAATTTATAATTCAAAGAAAACCTTTTTAATTTATGATGAAAAAAAAAATATTGTCAGTTTCACATTATATAACTGTTGCATGCTAGATTATGAACAAGACACGTAGATTTTTAAGTTTTACACGCAAGTTTAAAAAATTGTACACGTATGTCTCAGCTATATACGTGTCATTTTAAATTAACCACGTATCAGCTACTTTCTCTATTTAAGAAACACATAACTTCATCGTTGTATTGGCAAAAAGTATACTACTTTTGAGTTTAGCACATTTCATCTGATGTTGGTCTAGGTTCTTTCTATACAAATTGTTGTTTTATAAGTGGTCAGGTAAGTTTACAATCCAAGAACACTCATATGAATGTTGGTCTAGATTCTTTCTATACAAATTGTTGTTTTATAAGTGTTGGAGGTAAGTTTACAATCCAAGAACACTCATATAAATGTAGTAATTCATGTATTTACAGAATTTCTATGCTAGTTAGAATGATATATTTCCTTTGGTATGAAACAAGTTTGTTGATAATGCGTTATATATGTGTGGACAGAGATTGAATGATTCTTTTATTTTTATTTTTTTGTTTTAATTATGTTTCAAGTTCAATTTTTAATTGGCCTAAATGCTCTAACAAGTTTTTCAAGAGAAGGTGCTTTCAAAGACCCGATTTCTAACAAGTTTCAAGTTGATGATCGCTTGATCTCAGTGTATGATGATGAACACTTTCAAATATATGTAGTTCATTTTTCACTATTTGACAAATAAATTCTTAGTATATTTATAAAGTAAAAGAAAAAGGATTAGTTAATTGTAGTCTTGTTTAAAGTCACTATGATATTGTTTACTGAAGTTTTATGTTTTCTTGATATGACAGACACAAGTGAACACTTGGGAACTTGATTATGGATAATCAACCTGAAGAGATTCCTCAACAACAGTGCATTGCTCGAGGTGCAGCTCAAATGGCAGATACCCCACCTCCCTATTATGATACGCCTGATGTTATAGCTACCAGCTATAACGTTAGTGTTCCAGTGTTTTCGACAATGCATCCTCCTCCACCTCCTCCTCTGGTATCCGCATCTCAGCACCAGCTCGCATACAAAGAAGCTCAAGCTCAGCATGTGCGACATGTACGAGAACGGCTTAGGCAATTTTGGGCTAATCATATGCAAGAAATGAAACCAGAAGAGCTCAAGAAGCATAACCTCCCACTGGCTCCGATAAGTAGGATAATGAAAGCAGATAAAGATGTCAGAATGATTGCGAAGGAGACTACAGCTGTGTTTGCTGAAGCTTGTGAGATGTTCATACTTGATTTGACTTCACAAGCTTGGATCAACGCAGAGGAGGATGGAAGAAGAACAGTTCAAAACAAAGATATTGCTGCAGCAATATGTAAAACAGATCTCTATGATTTTCTCGAAGAGGTAATTCCAAGAGGTGATTTAAGAGGACAAATTCTCAAGGCCAAAAATGCTATGCAACATGTGGGCTCATCCAGTGAAGCTACCATTCCTAACAATAATGTTTCTCAGCAACATGGAGTAGGAGAATCGAGTGGGACAAGCGTTGGAGTTCAGCAACCTCCGCCATTTATGCCTTTGTATCAGCCAGGGCCACAATCCTTTGTCCCTGGGCCTCAGGCTCAGTACCAGCAGAACCAGCAACAGCCTTATATGCCTTGGCCTCAGGCTCAGTCCCTTCAGCAACAGCCATTTGTACCTTGGCCTCAGGCACAGCAGCACACCCCGGAGCAGCCACCTATGCCTTGGCTTCAGGATGAGTTAATGCCCGACCAGCAGAACCCAGAGCAGGCGTTTCTGTCTTCGTCTACCCCGGAGCAGCCACCTATGCCTTGGCTTCAGGATGAGTTAATCCCGGACCAGCAGAACCCAGAGCAGGCGTTTCTGTCTTGGTCTCAGGATGAGCAGATGGATTAATAATGTCTGGATCAGCAACAAAGTGATGATTAATAATGTCAGGATTTAATATCGAATAATAAATCTACTTGCCTAGGAAGCTTATGGAAACTGTGTTCCTAGTATGGATGGTGTTGTTTATGTTTGTCTGTTATTTTCAGTAACGTTCTTTGTCGTTTAAGAATAAATCAATGGCAGATAAGTAATGCAATTTGCAGGGTCAAAAGTTTGTAGCCTGTACCGTTACAGTGCTGTAACTTGTATCGAACTATCCGTACGTTACATAAATAAAACTTCTATTTGGGTCCCTCATTTTGTTGGAGCAATATAAAGTTGCAATTATAATAATTAAAAAAATTATTTTGTTTAGAGGAGAGATTGAAAAAAATATCCATAAACTATCCAGAGCTGAAATAGGCACTTGTAACAAAAGATTTATAGGCTAAATAAAATGTTAGAATTACATAAAATTTCAAAAAATGATAAGCGTCTCATTTGATTGGTTATAATTCAATGAATCTTGTATTGATATTAATTGATTATAATTTGTTAAATATCATAAGAAATTACATATGCAATGACATAATCATAAGAAATGATATACGCAATGACATCAAATGTGTGGCTGAATTGTTCAATAATGTAGGCTAGTCAATAGTCCAAGTATGTGGGCTAGATTGTAGTAGATTATATGTATAGACAGCTGATCATTTTGTTCTATAAATAGAGGCATAACCTCATTGTAATATTTGGAGAAGTATGAATATAATTCTCTTCTACCCCAACTGATTTCTCTCTTCCCTCTCTATAATCACATATATATTCAGATTCTAACATGGTATCAGAGCAGGAGTAGAGAGGGGGAGAGTTTTTCAGTTGAAGCTTGTTGTTTTTCAAGGAAAACAGAAGCTGTCCAGAAGACACAAGCTGTCCAAAAGAAGAAGTTGTCCAGAAAGCTACCCAGAAATGAAGAAGACCAGGCACACCTGGCATGCATGACACAGGTGCTAAAACAGGTACACATGGTGTTGGCCTATCCACTGGCACCAGGTAAGAAAAGAAGCAGACTTAAGGGAAACCCCGAAAAGAAAAAAGAACAGTGAAAGGCGTGCACATGGATTATGATTTTCTTAAGGGAAAATTTTGTCCGGATCTTTAATATAAGCATATCATTTTAGTTTAGGACCCCTGTTATAGATTTAATTGTGTAGTATTCAAGCGGTTGTTGATATTACGGTATCTCTCCGGTTTATTATGGTGCTGCAAATTAAATAGTTCAGAGGGCTTTATCGTTACGAAGAAGAAGCAGCAGAAGTAGTGTATAATACAGATACACACAGTTCACTGCTAATATATTTCTTTCAGGATTTTATCATGGCCTAAAAAATACTATGTGGTCGAAAGTTCGATAGCCGGTATCCCAAACGACTCAAGAAACTCAAGATCGGTCGATCCTAAAATGGGTAGTTGGAACTTGGACGCTCAGATTAAGCTCAAGGGCTACTAGTGTCCACTCTTCAATCCCAAGAAAGGTCTTTCATCCGAAGATGGGATTTCGAGTGAGGGGGCGTGTTAAATATCATAAGAAATGACATATGCAATGACATAATCATAAGAAATGACATATGCAATGACATCAAATGTGTGGCTGAATTGTTCAATAATGTAGGCTAGTCAATAGTCCAAGTATGTGGGCTAGATTGTAGTAGATTATATGTATAGACAGCTGATCATTTTGTTCTATAAATAGAGGCATAATCTCATTGTAATATTTGGAGAAGTATGAATATAATTCTCTTCTACCCCAACTGATTTCTCTCTTCCCTCTCTATAATCACATATATATTCAGATTCTAACATAATTCAATGGATCTTGTATTCATATTAATAACAACTAATAAAAATCCATATAAGTGAAATCTAACTCATTTTATGCAAAAATCATTTAGTCAATTATGTGTACCTAGCATTAGTGCATCACTCATAACTTAAGTGGTTATATATAGCTGGTATCCGGCATGTT
The DNA here is from genome assembly GCA_036435485.1 of Saposhnikovia divaricata. Taxonomy (NCBI): domain Eukaryota; kingdom Viridiplantae; phylum Streptophyta; class Magnoliopsida; order Apiales; family Apiaceae; genus Saposhnikovia; species Saposhnikovia divaricata. Next base: position 203,118,150 of record CM071601.1, on the reverse strand, counting down.
TATAGATGGTATCCGGCATGTAGATAGTTGGAGTGTCGTTCCTCTACCCTTAGTTTATGCAACTGAGGCTTCTGAACACTGGGGTATCAAATGTTCTTATGTGATGTGGTCAATTGTAATACCGCTGCTTTCATGGATGTTGGCGCAGTTTGGATCGCTTCGGATGTCTTCGAATTCGTTTTTAGCTTCAAGAACTATTAAGTTCAATTTGTTAAACGATCAGGAAACAATTTATTTGTTTTTCAACCTGGTTGTATCGACAGTCGGGGGTTTGTCCCTGTTGTGGAATAAAAACTAGGTTACGATTATTACGGCTAGGGTTTGTGTATTTAATGCTTAGGGTTCGTGAGCTTCGTGCTTTAATGGCTGCTTCTGCGTTCGAGACTAAACGGTCCTCACAGAATGCCTACGTATCTCTGTATTAGAGAATCAAGCCAAGAAAACGTAGTTCTGAGAATGAGGGGTCAGGCCCTTTATATAGGCTGAGAAGCCTTAGAATTATGGTAGGATTTGGAGACTTGGTGGACAAGTCTTTGAGGAAGGTTCTAGATCTATTCCTTATAGGAATCAGTTTCCATATCGAATTGGATGCCTTGGTGGCTAAGTTTGATGGAGATAATATCCTTATCCAACCCTTATTGATGAGCTGTTTTTCACATCTAATATTAATTATGAAATTAATATTTAAAACAGGGTTTTGGACCCTGTTGGTGGGCCCCACGTTTGGACCATACCGGGTCTAATTAGTGCAACATTAAATGTGTCTTTAGGGCTTATTTTTAGCCCATATCATTTGCCCCTCAACTTCTAGGAAAACTGATCAGGTTTTCGTAGAAGTTATATTTGCCTTAATCGAGACTCGGGGTCGTTTTTATCCCTTACCTGGGACTTCTTAATTTTCCTACCCTTATATGGGAATTTTGGTTTACACTACTGTTTCACGAGTATCGTCTTGATTGTAAAGTGTGGAGCGACCTACACATTTACGACGATTTGCCTTATTCGAGGCTTTAATTTGTGCTTGCTTTTAGCAATTTCGGCACTTTCATAGAGCTTTTATGCATTATTAGCATAAATTATTGCTCAATTTGTCAAGAAAATATTTCTATAATTTTCCTCGTATTTTTTTGTACTTTTCCTAATATTTTAGGAATTTTTATGTACTCACAGGTATTTTTCGTAATTTTTCCTAATAATTTAGGAATTTTTATGCACCAACAGGTATTTTCCTTAATTTTTTCTAATAATTTAGGAATTTTTATGTACCAACAGGTATTTCCCTTAATTTTTCCTAATAATTTAGGAATTTTTATGTACCAACAGGTATTTTCCTTAATTATTCCTAATAATTTAGGAATTTTTATGTACCAACAGGTATTTTTCGTAATTTTTCTTAATAATTTAGGAATTTTTATGTACCAACAGGTATTTTCCTTAATTTTTCCTAATAATTTAGGAATTTTTATGTACCAACAGGTATTTTCCTTAATTTTTCCTAATAATTTAGGAATTTTTATGTACCAACAGGTATTTTCCTTAATTATTCCTAATAATTTAGGAATTTTTATGTACCAACAGGTATTTTTCTAAATTATTCCTAATAATTTAGGAATTTTTATGTACCCACGGGTATTTTCTTAATTATTCCTAATAATTTAGGAATTTTTATGTACCAACAAGTATTTTTCTAAATTATTCCTAATAATTTAGGAATTTTTATGTACCCACGGGTATTTTCCTTAATTATTCCTAATAATTTAGGAATTTTTATGTACCAACAGGTATTTTTCTAAATTATTCCTAATAATTTAGGAATTTTTAATGTACCCACAGGTATTTTTCTAAATTATTCCTAATAATTTAGGAATTTTTAATGTACCCACAGGTATTTTTCTAAATTTTTTCTAATAATTTAGGAATTTTTATGTACCAACAGGTATTTTCCTTAATTATTCCTAATAATTTAGGAATTTTTATGTACCAACAGGTATTTTTCGTAATTTTTCCTAATAATTTAGGAATTTTTATGTACCAACAGGTATTTTCCTTAATTTTTCCTAATAATTTAGGAATTTTTATTTACCAACAGGTATTTTCCTTAATTTTTCCTAATAATTTAGGAATTTTTATGTACCAACAGGTATTTTCCTTAATTATTCCTAATAATTTAGGAATTTTTATGTACCCACGGGTATTTTCCTTAATTATTCCTAATAATTTAGGAATTTTTATGTACCAACAGGTATTTTTCTAAATTATTCCTAATAATTTAGGAATTTTTAATGTACCCACAGGTATTTTTCTAAATTTTTTCTAATAATTTAGGAATTTTTATGTACCAACAGGTATTTTCCTTAATTATTCCTAATAATTTAGGAATTTTTATGTACCAACAGGTATTTTTCGTAATTTTTCCTAATAATTTAGGAATTTTTATGTACCAACATGTATTTTCCTTAATTATTCCTAATAATTTAGGAATTTTTATGTACCAACAGGTATTTTTCGTAATTTTTCCTAATAATTTAGGAATTTTTTTTTTTTTAGCATCAGTGACCATTTTGCAAATGGCCAAAACTTCAGGTACCTAATTGCACTTTGGGCATTCAACCTCATGATAGAGGCTAGGCGGGGGTACCACCGCCATCCAAACATCTTCCTACTCCACGCCCAGGAGGAGTTGCCTGGGTGGCGTGGGTAAGTTTTTGTTTTTTATCTTTTGTCTTTTTTTTGTTTTCCTTTTTCTTTTTTTTTTTCTGTTTTTTTTTAACCATCAGGTTTTATACATTTTATTTTTGATAATTTTTACCAAAAATAAAATGTTGGGCCTCATGCCTTAGAAATAATTTTATAAATTATTCAAACATTTTTTTGATTTAATAGGTATTTTTACCCATTTTATCATCACTTCTAGCCTATTTTCAGAATTTTTAAGGATTTTATTCCTTTTTTAATTTCTGAAAAATGGCTTGTCGTTTGAAGAGGAGCCCTGGGCGTGGGTACCCCCACCAAGGAGACCTTCTCCTTAGGCACGCCAAGGAAGTTGGTCTCCTTGGCGTGGGTATTTCATGCCTTCAATTTTCAAAATTTATTCTGGGCGTGGGTACCCCCGCCAAGGAGACCTTCTCCTTAGGCACGTTAAGGAAGTTGGTCTCCTGGGCGTGGGTATTTCATGCCTTCATTTGTACAACCACTCTAGGCGTGGGTATCCCCGCCTAGGAGATGCTTTTGCCAACCACGTTTAGGAGATATGGCTTCCTGATCGTGGGTATTTTTTCACCCTCAATTCGTACAACCTTGGCGTGGGTACCCCCGCCAAGGAGGCACTTTGTGATACCTTGTCTTATGATTTTAAGTCTTCTTGGCGTGGGTACTTTAATACCCTTCATTTGTTACTCCAGCCTTGGCGTGGGTATCCCCGCCAAGGAGGCTTTATTTGATCCAACGCCTAAGAGATTTAGCTTCTTGGGCGTTGGTGTTCTAGGCTCCTATCCTTTGGGCCAATTTTTATTTGTGGACCGTTTCTTTGGTTTTTGTCGGGCTCTCAGCCTTATTATTTTCGAATTTTTGAGATTCCTGCAGAACCTTGAAACGACCCGTTTCTTAGCTTTCGTGACCTTCAGGGCCTTAATTCGTTTGTTGAGTCCTTGATTCGAAAACGAGAATTCATTCGTGGTTGTTGGTTATCATCAACCATTCAACCTTTAACTCTCATTCTAAGATGTTGAAATGATGGAGTCCCTTAGTTTTTGCCCTCTTGCTTCATATAGTGGGGGTCTTGCTTCTCGGTTGATCGTTCAAGAAGTTCACTTGCCACTGAGCACTTGACTTCAAGTCTGGTGTGCCTTGGCTGGTTGTCAACCCTCTATCTTACTTCTAGGTTTCCAACCTTCTTCTTATACTTGTAGAACCTTGGCTAGGTTTTAAGTAGCCTGATGCCTCTTGTCAGGTTCGTTTGGAGGCAGACAACCTTGTTGGCCATCAAGGCTTGAATTTTGAGATTTGAAGTTCAAGACCTCAAGTGTGGAATTGTAAAGGACTTCTTATCTCAACACTCTCATTAACAGTTTCTGTACCTTCAAGGCATTATCAAGGGGCCAACCAGTCTCAAGATGAGCTTTAGGGTCTATCCTTCAGCTTACATCAACTGATGCTACCAATTTCAAATTGATGGTGGGGGTCTTCAGGACTTGGAAGTAGACGCTCCCAGAATGGGTCTCGACCCTTGAATTGAGATAAGGCATCGACCTTTGTATTCTCCTCCCTTGGGATATACCTGGCACTCATCTAACTGGGCTATCGCAGCTTTCACAATCCTCAAGTATTTGGGCATATTCTTTTCTCTAACCTCAAACTCTCCATTGACTTGTGAGACTACCAACTTTGAGTCTCCACAGACTTTCAGGTTCTTGACCCTCAGGGCTCTTGTCCGTCTAAGGTCGGCTATCAGAGCTTCATACTCCGCCTCGTTGTAGGTTGTTTGGAAGTCCAACTTCAAGGCATACTCGAGTGTGAACCCATCGGGGCTTTGCAGAACTTAACCTGCACCACTGGTTTTTGTTTTTGATGCCCCATGAAAATAGAGCTTTTTGTTTTTGATGCCCCATCAAAATAGAGCATCCAATATTCCTTCTTCTCTTCCAGGGGTTTCTCACCTTGCTGACCTTCTTGGTCTATTACCTCCTGCCCCCCGACTTCTTGGTTGTCAATGGTATATTCAACCACGAAGTCAGCTAGAGCCTGAGCTTTGATGGCCGTACAAGGCCTAACATCGAATTCTTTTAGTTAGATTGCCCACTTGATGAGCCTTCCATTGGCTTTCATGCTATGCAATATGTTTCTTCAGCGGGTGTTCCATCAGGACTTCAACGTTTGTCTTTATCCAGGGTCCTTCAAGGACTTAAACTCTTATCTGCTATAACCTAACTCTACCATTCGGGGTATGCATTCGTTTGTTTTCATTCGTGTATTATTTTATTTTCGGTACTTGGTCTTCTTTGACTCACACATCAGGTGCTTGGCACATAAATAAAATCACAATCAATGAATGGAAAACAAACTTGCATTAATAACTTAAAATGGGTTCAACCCTTACATGGAATACTACTATCCTACTGGAGCAACATGCTCTGCAATGGTTTCAACGAACCTTATCTCTACTTCTACTAGATAAATTATGAAGCTAAGTCCTACTAGGATAACTTGAGCCCATCGGGGATTTGAAAGACTGGGCATGCACCACCTGATTTTGTTTTTGATGCTCCATCAAAATAGAGCACCCGCCACTCCTTCTGGTCTCCTCATTCTTATTCTGCAGTTCACTTCCTGCTCGGGATACTACCTCCTGCCCCCCAACTTCTTGGTTGCCAATGGTACACTCAACCACAAAGTCAGTTAACGCCTTAGCCTCAATGGCTGTCCGAGGCTTCTGTGTGATGTCCTCTGCTGACCTTTCTTTGTGTTCCTTACCACTGTGGACATCCATGTCTTCAATCGGAAGGACCTGCCCCCCGACTCCGTCAGGCCTTAACGAGGCTACATAACAGCTTCGTGCCATCTTTTGATCACCTTTATGTTCTCCAACACCATTCCTGGTAGGGAACTTGATCTTCACATGATAGGTTGAGGCAACAGCCTTGAATGCATGAAGTCCAGTCCTTCCAAGGATAGCGTTGTACGTTGAAGCCGCCTTGATTACCAGGAAGTTCAACATCTGAGTGGCCTCCTTGGGCTCTTGCCCGATAGTTACAGGCAGCTGAATAGTCCCTTCAACTTTGGATTCTACTCCATTGAATCCATATATAGGCATGTTATTGGGGGTCAACTGAGAATCAGTGTATCCCATCTTCACAAACGCATCATGAAACAGAATGTCAACGGAAGCTCCATTGTCTATCAAGACTCGCTTCACCTCCGAGTTTCCAATCACAGGAGTTATGACCAATGGGTCGTCATGGGGGAACTTCACCCCTTCCAAGTCTGAGTCATCAAAACTAACTGCTACCTCAGTTTTTGCACGCTTCGGGGCCTCTCCCACGATGTGCAACACCTCTCGGGCATAAGCCTTTCGAGAGTTCCTAGTTGTCCCGGCCGCAGTCGGGCCTCCTGAGATCATGTTGATTACTGGCCCTCGGGGCTGTGGGTTGCGATCTTGATCGTCATCCCTTCTATTATAGTCTCTTCTCTGATTACCACGGTCTTCACCTTTAGTGAAGTTCCTCAGCTTCCTTCTACGGATCAAAAACTCGATCTCATCTTTGAGTTGCTTGCAATCGTCAGTGTCATGCCCCACGTCTCTATGGAATCTGCAATACTGATTCTGGTTTCTCTTTGCGGGATCACCCCTGAGTGGCTTCGGCCATCTGAAATCCTTATCATTCTCAATGTCCAACAAGATTCGACTCCTAGGAGTATTCAACCTTGCATATTCAGTGAACCTTGACCCTTGGTTCTTCTTAGGGGCAGAGTCGGAGTCCTCGCTAGTTCGGGGATACTTGTCCCTAGCATCATACTCTTGATCATCATAGTCCTGGTCTTGCTTTCGCTTCTTGGAGTCATTGTTACCTCCTCCTCCACCTACAGTGGTTTCTTTCTTCAAGCTATCCTCAGCTTTAATGTACTTATCAGCCCTTCGTTGGAGCTCAGCCATGTTCTCGGGGGGATGCTTCGCCAATGATCTCTTGAAGAAGAGGTCAGTGGTTCCGTGTTCCAGGGCTACCATTGCCACCTTATTTTCCAAATCAGTGATATTCAGGGTCTCCTTAGTGAATCGCTTGAGGTAATCCCTCAGATTTTCATTCTTTCCTTGCACTACATACATAAGAGATGCGGAGCTCTTCTCATGCACCCTTCCGCTAATGAATTGGCTAACGAAAGCGGCACTCAACTCCTTAAAAGAGCCAATAGAGTTCGCAGGCAATCGACTATACCATCTCTGAGCCATGCCCGACAGGGTTTGGGGGAACGCTCTGCACTTTAGGGCATCACTTGCAGGCTGCAACAGCAATGCGTTTGAGAACGTCCTGACGTGATTTGCGGGATCACCCGTTCCATCATAAGCCTTAATTGTCGGCATCTTAAACTTCCTAGAAATATGAGCATTCATCACCTCCTCAGTAAATGGGGGTGTGGGATCATCAGGATCTCCAAGTGGCATGAGATCCTTGGGGTTACTCCTGGGGGTTTCCACCCTTGTAGTTCCTTTGAATGAGGCATCAGCCCTTCTTTGTCTCCTTGAAGACCTCTCCAAATCAATGATGGGAATCCTTCCTGCAGTTGGAGGAGGCTGAGTTTGATTTAGCCTAGCTTGTTCTCTTGCCATATCTTCCTTCAATTTTAAGATCTCGGCCTCATAAGCCTTGATCCTTTCAGCAGTTGTCAAAGATTGTCCATCACGGATGTCTTGAGTCCTCCTTCGAGGTTCTCTACTAGCACGTCGCCTCCTCGGGGCTTCATCACGGTCATCATCCTCATCGTCGGAGGAGGTTTCATCGGTATAAGGACCCGAATAATTGTGATACTCTCGATCTCGGATCTGCAAAGCGTGACCACTTGGGCCTGTCCCTTGGATAGGAGGATAATTAGGCAGCCCGTATGTCGGGTTAGTATTCACGGGGAGATCTGTAGTGAGGATCTGGACCCCATGCAATGGGTTGTTCGGATCAATAAGAGGAGAGACCACCATCTGAAGAGGATTGGTTTCTCGTCTTGTACGGGTAATCAGAGGTAATGTACTCTCAACGTGGGGGATCGCCCCTGATTGTTGAGAAACTTGAGATTGGGTGATCGCCCCTGATGCTGGCGGAGCTTGTTGGGCAATCGCCCCTGATGCTGGGGGAACCTGTTTGGTGATGGGTGGAGCAGATCTGAGAGGTATGGCCTCAGTTGCAACTGGTGTTGTTCTTCGTGTTTGAACCATGGTTGATGTTGTCTTCCCACAGACGGCGCCAAATGTTGTGGAATAAAAACTAGGTTACGATTATTACGGCTAGGGTTTGTGTATTTAATGCTTAGGGTTCGTGAGCTTCGTGCTTTAATGGCTGCTTCTGCGTTCGAGACTAAACGGTCCTCACAGAATGCCTACGTATCTCTGTATTAGAGAATCAAGCCAAGAAAACGTAGTTCTGAGAATGAGGGGTCAGGCCCTTTATATAGGCTGAGAAGCCTTAGAATTATGGTAGGATTTGGAGACTTGGTGGACAAGTCTTTGAGGAAGGTTCTAGATCTATTCCTTATAGGAATCAGTTTCCATATCGAATTGGATGCCTTGGTGGCTAAGTTTGATGGAGATAATATCCTTATCCAACCCTTATTGATGAGCTGTTTTTCACATCTAATATTAATTACGAAATTAATATTTAAAACAGGGTTTTGGACCATGTTGGTGGGCCCCACGTTTGGACCATACCGGGTCTAATTAGTGCAACATTAAATGTGTCTTTAGGGCTTATTTTTAGCCCATATCAGTCCCGCTATTTTATTTTGAATTGGTTTGATTCAGTAATATAATCTTCTGCATTTCGCCAAAAAAAAAAAATTAATCATTGAAAGCATATAATATAATCCTAATTATTTAAAAAATAAAATATAAAACACTTTCCACTACCGGAAATAATGTTGTTCAACAGATTTAGAAGATAATATGCATATATTGCATATTTCTAAGTATGGATATAATTTTAATTTTTTTTAATAAATAAGGCACTTTTACTAACTAAATCCAAAATATATACAAAATCTAATATGGATATTATTTTGTTATAATTGTATAATATTATTTAAAATATCTAACTTTTAACAATATTTTGTGAATTATGAGCAATACAAGTATTTGATATATATATATATATATATATATATATATATATATATATATATATATATATATATTTCATGTTTCTTGTCAAGTGTCAATAACATTCTGAAATTGGTGAATACATGTTTAGATAAATATGAGTTACAATTAAGCAAAATCTGAGTTAACCTTAAATATTTTTGTTGTTTAAAAATAAAAATTATTTTAAAATTAAGTACATGAATCCAATCTGAACCAAACCCGAAAGTTAAGAAAGGAATATACTGATTTCTTCCTAATTGTCAATTGTGTACTTGCTCTTCTTGTCCCTCCTTTGTTGGCGCTTACTAAACCACCACCTCCACACCTTCTTTCATCCACCATATTTAACACGCACACACACACACACACACACCAAACGCACACATATTTTATACACACACATTTCTCTCCCATTCATCTCCGGAGAAACCAAAAAATTCACCTTATAAACACACACACACACTATCATCATCAGTGTGTGTAATTTTCTTGATTTTTAAATAAAGTTTGGATTTTTATTTCAAGAAATGGAGAGCCCATTTAAAGCAGATATATTGAAAGGCAAAGTAGCTTTATTGACTGGAGGTGGGTCGGGTATCGGGTATGTAATATCGACCCAGTTTGGTAAACATGGAGCTTGCGTAGCTATTATGGGTCGTCGTAAGTCTGTTCTTGATTCTGCTGTTGCTTCTCTGAGATTGCTTGGTATACAGGTAGTTTTTCGAAATCTCGATAAAGTAATATTTTTTCTTGATCCAGAACATAATGAAGTCTGTGTATTTTTAATCTCGATAAATAAGAAATGTGTATATTTTTTTTTTGCTAAATAAGAAATGTGTATGTTTAATTTCGATGATTTGAATATTTTTCTTTAACATGAATGAGCTAATAATTGTGATCATCTAGGTGCTAATTTTTAGTCTTAATAGATGAATATTTTGTTAGAGAAAGTGTATTTTTAACATCGATGAGCTGGAAATTTTGATAAATTAATAAAATTTTCGGGTTTGAAGACTATTTATTGGAGGTTTAGTTGTATATATGTGGTTTTCTTTTCCAGATTGTAGCAGACATCTATATGTAAATATGATTTGACTGAGATGAAAAGAACATTAAGGACCAACTTTTTATATAAGAATGTTTTTGCTGTTAAGTATAAAATTTAACTGGCATTTGGTGATTCTGTTAGGAATGTATGTGTTTATTGTTTCAGTCTATTTTTCCGAGATGTGTAGAAGAGAGGGATGAATGTAGGCGAATATTGTGTGTAATTGTGTATAGTGAGAGGTTAAGTCAACTGTGGTAGTGTGGCAGTGATAGCACAAGTCAAGTCTTTGTTTAGATACTGATAGAGTGATCATGCCGTATTAAGGTCATGACTTGTTGACTCGACAAGTGGATGAGTAAATTTCTTATATGAGCAAGTGTTGACATGTGTTCTCATGGATGGGTTGTTACAATGGGACTGCTCATTAGTTATTACAATGACTTTTTTTTTTCGTTTTATAAGGAATTGAATTGGAACTGTCCTAAATTTTGTACAGCTAATGTAATATAGTGAAGGATCGTGGTGATGTAGTGCTATTTTCTAAGCAGCTCATCATTTTTTTAAAGATTTGTATCTGATGTTTTGTTCTTCATCTTGGACAAATGTCAATTTTGGAGTGACATGCTCCCTCTACCGAAAATGGCAAAATGTATCTCTTTTTCGGGGATCATATTGACCTATTAAACATAAAAAGGATTATAGTTCTTAGTAGATACATGATGAGAGATTATAACCTTAAGAAATTGCAACAAGCCTGTGTTTATTTGCACTAGTTTTAGACACAAATAATATCTATGCTTGATTATTGGTTTTGAATTGGTTAGTTTAATCTGAAAGTCAATTGCAGATACTTTTGACGGATTTATCTTATAATATTTCCCTATGTTTTGTTGCTCCCTTTTCATAGGCTGTTGGCTTTGAGGGTGATGTTCGCAAACAGGAAGATGCAAAAAGAGTTGTGGAATCAACTATAAAGTACTTCGGAAAGCTTGATATTCTTGTTAATGCAGCAGCTGGCAATTTTCTGGTGTCAGCTGAGGATTTGTCTCCTAATGGATTCCGAACAGGTATAGTCTAGTACAATCCTTAATATATGCTCTAGCATATTGTACATGGCACTGTCTTATAGTTATTTTCATCAAAGTTCAGCAAGAAAGTACTGCAGCTGTCTTGTAATTATTCCATTCCTTGCATGGATGTACGCTATGTAGTGTTGAATAATTGTTAGAGTATTTACTATGCTGTTTTGGCGAGAGGTAGGTAATTCATATAATATGTCGCCTTATAAGATTGTTTAAAGTATATGGGAGATTTATAAGGAGAGGACAAATTGTATTCTAGTCTCAAACTAAGCGAAACGCTAATGTTTGAATGATTACCTTCTACAGTAATGGATATAGATTCGGTTGGTACCTTCACCATGTGCCATGAAGCTCTTAAATATCTCAAGAAAGGAGCTCCCGGCAGGACCTCATCTAGTGGTGGAACCATATTGAATATCAGTGCTACATTACATTATACAGCATCTTTTTATCAAATTCATGTATCCGCTGCCAAGGTTTGTACTAGTTGCATCAATATTGTTTACGTATTTACATGATATGATAGTGTAGATGATTATTTCAGGCAGCAGTGGATGCTCTCACAAGAAATTTGGCATTAGAATGGGGAACTGATTATGATATCAGAGTTAATGGAATCGCTCCAGGCCCCATTGGTGATACTGCTGGTATGAGTAAACTGGGACCTGATGAAATAGAAAACAACGCTAGAAAAGACATGCCTCTGTATAAACTTGGAGAGAAGTGGGATATAGCTGTTGCAGCACTCTACCTTTCATCAGAAGCTGGTTAGTGAACTTGTCATTCTTTTTTTTTTTAATTCTTCCTTTCCTTTTTTTTTTGTCAGTTAGCACTTAGCACTCTGTAATTTGTTTCTGTTTGGATTAGATTCAAGGCCTCAACCGAGTTTGTTATAGTATAACAATTTTGTAATTTTGTAGAGTCAGGGATGTAGTTAATATTATTAAATATCAAAGAATGAATTATTTCTCCCAAATCTCCTGTACATTTTGATTTTTTGAAAAATCTGCTGCTTTCGTAGTTAAATTCAGACTCTATTTTTTGTTCATCTGATATTTGAACATTTTTTCTTGTAACCAATTTTCTTTAAGTACATAGTACTACATTTTTTTGGATTGGCTATGTGTGAATCTTAGCTGGATTAACTCAGCTCACTGTCTTCTATTTTTGCCTAAGAAGCCACTGAAACAGAGGCCAAGGATTTACGGAACTCTATTTAGTAGCGGCCAAACCTATCATTTTGACATGCCTTTTTAATATCTTGTTTCGTTAAAAGGCGTGACTTGATCTTAGCAACAGTTCAAGTTTGTCTTTACATTGCAAGGGAATAGGTCAAGCAGTGTTATCAAACGCAAAACTCATTTACACGGAATATTAACTTTCATGATCACCATTTTCCCTCTTTCTTGTTTATTCATGCACTTAATATTTACTCATTGTATAATTTCCCGATCTTCCATATTTTGTGAAGGTAAATACATCAATGGAACCACTCTTGTAGTTGACGGTGGACTCTGGTTAAGCAAGCCCCGCCATTTAGCAAAAGAGGCAGTGAAGCAGCTTTCCCGCACAGTGGAGAAACGATCAAGAGCTGCACCTGTCGGGGTTCCCACAAGCAAACTTTAGTGTTATTCATTTCACAAACAATTATTGTTGGACCTGACCTTCTGTTTGAACAAAATTATTGTAGATTACTATTATAAACTATTTAAAGTACCTTATTAAGTTAATTTTAACCCACGGGGAAGGGGACCTGCGACTAGATTATTCTAAAGGCTTCAGCCACTCCTCCCACCCATAGGGTTTAAGTTCAGCTTCTCTGTAGAAACAATTATCGTTTTAAATAAGTGATCAACAAAAGCTTGATTACTTCTTTTGTCCATGTATTTATACTCCTCCGGTCCTCACTGATCCTCAGTTTTGGGTCATGAATTGCAAATGTGATTGTTATGCAAAGACCAGGCTAATGCTGTTCTTGGTTGGAATCGCTTGGAGCAAGTGGAGGCTTCCAGTCAGAAGAATGAATGAAGAAAGTAATGAAAAAAGTCTGAAGACAGCTGGATGTGGAAGAAATGGATGGAGGAGGTAATGTAGAAAATGAGTGTAAATTTTTATAAAAAGTTGCTTAAAAAGATTGAAAGAAGGAGAAATGATTGGTCAATTCTTTTCGAAATTGGAAAGAATGCGTAAATTAAACATGTAATTAAGATAAAGACCCTGTTTGTTTCGCCAATTTGGTACTCATGAAAAAAACTAGAAGTTCTCTGTAACAAAATTACATTTCATATTTCTTAACTAAATAAAATATTTGTATATGGCTCTCTTTCTCTATCCATACTTAATTTAGGTAGGTTAGATTAATTTATAGTTTAAAAAGTCTATATAACTTAGGATAACAATGGTTAGACTAGGTAACTGGGCTTGTAACCGCTAATCATTTTACTTGCAGAGAAACTTGTAATTGCATCATTCAATTAAAACGAAACAAATGAGACCGCCGAGGTAACGAAACAAATGAGACCGAGGTGTTTGGTTAAGTGGACCTTCCTAATAATTCTCTTCCTCCTGGAAGAAAGTTAAATACCTGCATCTCTGCAAGCATGTGTCTCAGCATGTAGGTAGTCTCCACCATACCTCATACTTCGACAGTATTTACCGAAACTATCTGCATTTGCATCTATAGTTCTGCTGCTTCGTTTCGACAATAAAACTAACAAAGTTCTCCAACTGGTTAACCTCGAGGTTACTTTGTCGGTACTGATCAGTGATCAAGTAAGAAACAATGCGTTCAACTCCAAATGACAACTAAAGAGGTTTCACATCTTTCTACAAAATTGTCAACTATCATGTATAACTTTAAATAATTCATTTAAGAAAAAAGGGAGAGACAAAATCACCTCAAAACTTTACCTTGAACTAGGACCATATACAAAAATTGTTTCCTTGCAACTAAAACCAGCAGATTTGGAGCAGGAAATAATAAAATATTAATTTAAAAAAAAAATGCCATGTTACAGAACATATCACTACTTTCAAAAATTAGATTGGAATAGACACAAAGACGTATAAAACTGTGATATGCTGCTTTAAAATCTCATGGAGATTATATCAATACACCGGTAATGACAAATTCTACAGAAAGCACTCCTTAATGGTCACCTACAATTTGCTTGTTTACCTAATATTAAATTGTACATGTAACTCTATCAAATCATCAGCCGACTACGTAATTCACAACTATGCTTCCAACTCTTACACTTTCCCATCCCAACAGATGCGTAGATGATAGAATGTGTAGAATGGGTCAAATAATACGTTAGCAGATACATTTTAACATAAGTTATAACTCCGTTGGCACACCTAGACCTGAATAAAGAGCTTTTAGAAAAAGTGGATGCACATCTTCCCCTGATATTTCTGTCTCTAGCTTCTCAATGTGAGGCCATATCTGTCCAACACAAAACATGCAAGAAAGAGAAAATTATAGGCAGCAGCCACAACCTATAATACAAAGAAAAACCATATATGCGTGTTTTCATGAGAAATTTTCTCACTTTTAAAATCATTACACGTTTTCGTGAGAATTTTTTTTCTTGCGAAAGGAGAACAATTTCTCCTACTCTAAGCACATTGCATTGTTTTAAAGTTCCACGGGGTTATGAAGCAATCAAGTTGTTTGTATATAAATTGATCACCAACTCCCAAGTAATATACTTGAAGACCAACTCCCAAGTAATATACTTAAAGTTACCAATCAACAACACTCACTAAACAGTGCTTCCTAGACATAGGATAACAGGTTACAACTTGCAAGGTCTTCGGAGGCTAGCCGCAAGAATCTTTTGTGATAATGTCCTTTTTAAGTATAACCAATATTTTCTGTATGTGTTTTTCCTAAACTCTTAGCTATGACCATCAAAATTCTCACCATAATTATAACTTTCATTTTCATCTTACGGCCTGTTTGGAATTTCTCACCTAGCCACCTTAATATTCTAATCAGCATAACATTGCTTTCCGCTACTCTTGATCAAAATTATACAAAATACATCTTGTTCCCATGCTCAAAAGGCCAAGTGGCAATTAATGAATGGAAAAAAAAAAAAAAGGGAGAAACCACAATATTGATGGTTGAGAAGATGAAAAAACATACCTCAGAAGCATATTGCCTTGAGAAGGCCTTAACATAACCTAGAGTCAATAAGCACCACTGCTCCCCTTCGGTTACACTGTAACCACTTCTTGTCCTTCCCCCGTTGGAATTACTGACACTGACATTATGGAAAGTAACTGTGTAAGAAAGGGCATAATTGCTTGCTTGCAAAGAATAGATCGAGCAAGAATACCTTTTTTTGGGTCCTCCATTCTCTTGGTCAAGATCCATTGCAGGTGAATCTTCAAGATCAATGGCCATCCCATCAGTATCATCGGACCTATGCAATTCTTTATCTTTAAACGCATCACGTAGGCGACCCGACAACACATATGAGAAGCATTTATACATAGCGAGCAGCAGTGTCTGCAAAATGGCACAAAGGTTATGCTCAAAAGAATTCACTTGACATTCCAAACACAGAGAAATGCATGCAAAATGCAAAATTCTGCGCTTTAAATTAGCACGACGTGTCATTTGTACGCAAAAACCCAATTAAGTAAGAGATAAGCAACTAGCAATCTACTTTCGCTAATGACATCCCCTGGAAAGAACTCACATCGATTCCAACATTAATAACAAGTTTCATTTATATACATATATATATCCGCTTCTTTAAGATAGTAACCACAAAAGTTAATAATAAAAGTGAAGTAAAGATCATGTAATGACCTCAATCTCTTCAAGAGCTCTAGCAAGAAGAGCCTCCTTTGCCTCCAACGATTCTCGAACAGATACCTCCTCCTCTTTTGCTTTTTCAGCACTCGACTTCAAACGCTTCATCCTCACGGGATTTTCACCAAGAACAGGTTCACCATTGACAAGCGCAAGCTTTCCTTCAGCAGCATTAAGCTCTGCTTGAGCTTCAGATGCCCTTTTTTCAGCAGAGAGAACATTTGTTTTGAGGATTGAGATCTCTTTTCTTAGATCAGAAATGCGATTGTATGTTTTATTAATAGCATTTCTGAGAATCTGTGATTAAGAACAATGATACAATTAAAATTTTTATGGAATAAATATTACACAACAAAACTAGACATTCAACAGACATGTTCTCAACTGATTCAAAAGTTGTAGAATTAATGAATTTCAGTGGATAGAGAGAAAAAAGGATGTAGACATATAACAGTGCAGAAATTAACATAAAGAGAAATTATCACCCAACCAATATATCAAAACCACTATTGGATGCAAAACAAAAATAATTTCCCAACATCTATTGTTTGTCCAGTTTGTGAAGAAACATTAAAAACACACTAGTTACACTTGTGTGTGTGTGAGAGCTTGTGAAGCTACCCGGAGGTTGATATCAAGCACAATTGTACTCTGATATCATTTCATTAATCAGATATCAAAAAATATACTTGCACAGTTGCATGTCTTTGAAAAATATACATCTCAAAAGCAAAATGGAAGGGACATCACAAATGACCAAACCATTTTAGATTTCTCATTCTCCTATCCAATAACTAAACGGAAATGTTCTATGACAAATGTCAAAAATCACAAGGACAAATTCTCCAAAACTGGTTCCCAGCAAGTCAAAATCATGCTGAAATTCTTCACCTTTTCAGGGAGAAAACCAACTGGGGTCTTTGTTCCCAGGAAAAACAGTGGTCACTAATTTGTTGTCGAAGCACACAATTGTCAATTAGTAATTAAGGTAATCACGTTGCCTAACATTTGAGAAATAGGTTTGATATTGTAAGGAAACTATAACGGCTCCAAAACATGATAAACAGTTCTAGAAAAGTAAAGGCATGACATTACAGGCATACCCAGTGCACTCGGCTCCCGCATCATCAGGTCTGGGGAAGGTCCCGATGCACGCAGCCTTAGCCTTATTATTCATAAAGAGACTGTTTCCAAGGTAGCAGATAGCAAGTAGAAACTTGATGACGATTGCATCTAATTACAAAATGAACTTGCAAAGGTAGGATGGTACCTCCCAAAGACGATCAGAGGTATGGAATAACTCCACGTTAGCTGGAGAGAAGACCCATCTAACAATGGCTAAATTAGATATAAGCCGATAACCCATCATTCTATCTATTGTTAAGGCTGTCATCTGAGTGCTCTTTTTCCAAAAAAAATTGACTTCGTCTATCAGCAAGATCTGTTTTTCTTGGTCAGGACAAATCTTTGCAATGACTTGGCCATACCTCTCCAAGACTGTAATCAGATGAGTAAAGCTTTTTGATCCAATTTCAAGAAGGGTATGGACTATCACTTTGACAGCAACATCCAAACCATGAACAGGGACCACATTTTCATCCATCCAGACAATAACTTCACGAGCCGTTTTCCTCCCTTTCACCATGCCCTTGATTTCAGCAGAAAGTGCAACTTCAGTTTTATCTGCATCTTCAGTACTGTATTTCAAGTACGGTCCACCCTTTGGAGGAAGGAGCACTTCTAATGCAGGGGCATTTTCGATACTCTACATGAAGGAGGGGAAATGTAAATAAAAATACAGTGTATGTATTAAAATCAGGACCAATAAAATGTATAATCGAAAGATGGTTTCAATCTGCTATATCACCAATTTCATACTGGTGAATAGTCTTAAAAATTGTGGTCCACAGAATCGGGGGTAACAATAAGTAACTATTTTAATAAATTATTTTTCCATAATAGTTGCTCAGGTAGACAACTAACTCGACCTGTAGCCCGGACATGGGGGAAAGAAAGATAATGTAAAAATATGTGTAGATAGCATAGAATTTATATGCAGAGTGTACAATAGTAACAATTCAATTTTACCATTGTTTCAAAAATGAACTTCCCATATCGTTACCTGTTTAACCTTGTCCCAGTATGACAAGCGGACTTCTCTTTCTAAAACCTCCTGGACAAACACACGTTTTGGGGCCCATTTTGGAAGGTTCAATACATAATCCCATTCTTCCCACGGCCAGATGAATTGAAAATTCGATCTGCAAAATCAATGATTAAGAGATAACCATACATTAAAGGTGAAAATATTGTACAAGAACCCTACTTACTACCTTTAAGGATCCAGTATAATGACAACTTTACAATACCTTTGAACTTATTAAGCATATTTCAGGTCAGTATAATTTCTCAATATAAGTTAATATATTCATAACCATTTACTAGCACCAAGTCTGAAATTCTACTTTCTATGCCTCGAGAGTCATGAATCAACAATCTTAGATCTTAAAAATTCACACGAAATTCACCAAGTATATATTTATGATTTATCTAGCTTTTTAGTAATCAATCAACATTAATTTTCAAAAAACTGCAAAAGAGAAAGCCACATGATATGATGATGTCAGACACATAACTGAAATAGGTGAATTTAGCAAATATACGATGGCACTAATGAAATGTCATAGCATCTAATAAACATCATACAAAGCACCACAAACACAGCAGACAACATAATAACATCCCATTAAAACAATAGCTTTACTTGTACACCATGTTCTTAAAGCATAGAAAATGACTGCCAGAATAAAACAGCATCAAGTGCATTACACAAATTTTAACACTTCCAAAGTACATGATCAATTATTCTATGTTACAGGATGCATATAAATCATACATAAATTTTACAGTGACTTACAAATGGTGTGAGAACCAAAGGATGAGACGTGTCCGGCATTCCATATCCATCTCGGCAATTTTATCAAAAAGAGCACGAACAGCACCCGCCACAACTGCAGGAAAGGCCCCTGGAAGAGCCTAACAAACTCAAGATGCTTTATTAATACACTAAGAAAACTAAAGCACAAATGATGTCACTACAGAAACTTAAATCCAAGGAGAACATGACTTAGTCACTAGTTCTGGCTTTACAATACCTTACAGAGGTCAATGATAACCAATGAGTAATATGTCGGCTTAAATGGAGGTTGAGGCAGTAAAAGAAGCTGCCAGAAGAGCAGATATTAGTACTTATGGTATGCTTTTTTATAAAAATTACTAGTCTGTAAAAAAATACTAAACTTGCATAATTAATTCAAAAAAAAATATTAACTTGATACTGGCATATATTTAAAGATGTAAAATGTAAAAAACTCATACTACATTTTGTCAACGGTATTCCTACTTCTCATAATTCTAGAACTTGTTGCACAGAATAAAAGAGGATGAAACAACATATAATGTGTATCCTTTCTTGCTTAACAGTATAGACAATAGAAGATCACTAAACTCTAAAGCAGCCTTACATATCCAGCAAAAAAAGGACTAAAGGGCCAAGCATCTCATAGCAATGCCACAAACAATGGTGCTGATACTTATAAAGTCATTCCAGTATAATGTATCACAATCACATATAGAATAGTTAATCAGAAAAGAATAGAAAACTAGGAACAAGTAAACTGTAGTAGAAAAAGAAACATAGGCAAGGAACATGAGTAGAAGAATCAGCCAGCAGCTTAACAAAGGGCAGAGAAAGTCATCAATTCTTACCTGGGAGAATATCGTCTCTGCCATTAGATATTCATATCGAAAAAGAACAGGAAGACCGACCATGTACGAAGCACATTCCTTCCGACTAGCTTTGCGCAAATCAAGACATAAAAGAATAAGGAAAATCAGTAATGCGACAAAAATTTGTACCCAACTTCAGTATTCGATGTATATAAAATGGAAACACATCTGTTTACTCGTAGATAAGTAAAAATGTACCCTTTCATTACCAACGAAAATGCTACTGATAAAAGAAGAATGGTTAAGACATAGTATAAATGTATAATAGCTACTAATGTGTCGTAAAGTCTACAAACCAGCCATTCAAGAACAGAAGCACATCCAACAAGTACTCTTCCACCACAAAGCGATCAATAGACTGCAAGTCCTGCCATCAGTAGTAACAAATATAGTGACAAAGTTCAACTTCAGAGACCAAATAATAAGCATATGAAGTAGCTCAACTAAAAATCTTTCCTCCAATAGACTAATACCTAAGTTCACACCTAGTAACAAAATTCAAAATCTAAAGATCAGAGAAAAGAGAAATATCTGAACTATGGGCTCGTATAAATGTCAATACAATACAGAATACTTTATGGGCAAAATAATATTAACAGAACAGATATATCTATTGTGTGAGATGTAACATATAGCATTATGGTAGGAAAATGTTGGAGTGCATGTAAACTGTAAAGATAATTTTTTATATCAATTGTTCTTGTTCAGCAAATTGAAGTTCCAAATAGCAGCACTCTCTCCGTACTGACTCTAGAATTTGAAAGATTGACACAAGTAAAAAATGATTTTCTACTAGAAAACGAAATAACTAAATAAGGTGGGTATGTAACTAGGTGTATGTTTTAAAATGGTTGAAACAAGGAGCTAAAAACCTTGTAAAGTAGCTCTGAGATTTGTAATTATAGTACTTATTGTCGAGCAATCAGGCTTTCTGATCCGAGACCATCTTGGAGCTTGTTCTGATGCAGCTTGGATTTTCTCAGGGTATATCAGATCTGAAGGTGGCTAAGGCATTAGATTTTCAGGTAGCTCTTAGTCTATAAAGGATTCTTTCTAGTTTCTATCAACGTGTTTAAACTGAATATGATTGTCTTCGACATACTCAGGTAGCTCTTAGTCTATAAAGGATTCTTTCTAGTTTCTATCAACGTGTTTAAACTGAATATGATTGTCTTCGACATACTCATGCATTGCAAGGAAGAAATGAGGAGCTGTTGTGTTCTGGTAATATTGTCTCTGATAAGTCAACTTATCTAAAATAATTTCACAATCTTCAATGTTCCTTCTATTAGGCGTTAGACTAATTTGGCAGCTCATTCCCAGTTAGGGCAGCCCATTAAGAAGCTGTTCAGGAGTAATAATGTCCTTCACTTTTATCTGATGTACTTCTTCATTTAATAAATAAAAAAGGGAAATTCTCAATGGTGCCCTTCTGTTTTTGACTTTTCCAAGTGGTGCACTGGTGCCATTTCGTGTTTTTGACTTACAAGTGGTACCCCTGTATTTTAGGTTTCATCTATATCATACCATTCCGTTACCCAAACGTTAGTCAGACGTTAAAAAGTAAAGGTACCACGAGTGGAAGTCAAAAAAGTAATGGTATTTGTTGGAAAAGTTAATAGGACAATGGTATTATAAAGAATATTCTTCTGAATACTTTCTGAATTTTAGAACCCTGTTATTTTCAAATATTTTGATGATTATGTTTCTAGATGTATTAGATTGTTATGGGTGTTGAAAGCGCGAAAAATTTGAAGTTTAAACAGCTAATGAAGGCAATTACTTAAATTTTAACGTTAACCGGCATGATACACATGAAACTTAAAGCACAAGGGTACCACTCCTAAGTCAAAAATAAAAAAGGCACCATTTGGAAAAGTCAAAAAAAAGTAGAGTACCATTGAAATTCAGAAAAAACAAGCAAGTATACAAAAAACAAGTTTGAATTTATTTGTTACAGTAATGAATGTCGAACTTTGTACTTGTTTCTTGTGAAGCCCTAAGCAAAGGCATCAGCATAGAATACCATAATAGAGTACAAAGGTAAGACACCGCCAGAAAAAAACATCCCTACAACATTTTTATGAAGCCAGACTTTTTTAACATGTCCACCAATTAAAATAAGTCTTATCCCTTTTCTGCTTGTGTTGGGTTCAATAAATAGTTAAAATCACGTGTTTGCTTGTAGGGTTTCATTTAGTTTGTATCCTCATAAGTGGATACCAACTACCATTTATGTATTCTTGTTCAAGACACATTTGTTAAAAAGTATGCTATACAAGCCTAAATACATAATTTAACCAAGACATACCTATGTAAGGCCGTCAGCTCCAGCAGACTGATAATAAAAAAAATCTTTAAAAACCTCAAAAGCTAGCCTTCTTTTGAATAAATTTTTTTAATTACGTTATCACAAAATTTGTGACTTCCTGCTATCAATACTTGTGAGCCATATAGCCTTACTCCTCACTTTGCCATAAACCGACTGTATTAGGTATTCCGGTAACTATAGTTGAGAAACCGGCATGCACGCGTCATTTTGTTCTACATATTAGTGTTAGATAAAACCAGAGACTAGAAATTGACTTTTCATGTTTATTTATATTTTAAATAACAATTTTTATTCAAATAATGTTTCAGTATTTAACAGATGATTTTATTATGTACATCTACATAATAACTATTCTTAACACAAATGAGTTACAAAACTTTTCCCACTCAGCTAAGTACAATAAGGGTTAACATGGTAAGTAAGAAATCAACGGTGTACAAAATTACTAGCTATTGTAACCTTCCTATCATATAGTGTATTTTAAAAACATTTTTCATGTAGGAGGGTCAAACTAGATAGTAGATATCATCAAGGAGAGGTCTTAACCGCACTAATGTTGGGTATATAAAAAGGTAAAGAGCATCCTCCGCATAAATTTAATCAGAAAGTAGCATAAGCAGAAGTGTCCATAAGATATTAGATACTATTATCGTTAACAAATAAATTACCTCAGTTTTACTGGCAGGAAATATGTTAAGCCTGCGAATCCTTTGAGGATATTTCAGCTCAGCATCATGCTTTTGTCTGCCAAATGCAATTCCAGAGAGTGCTACAGGCGCATCTGGGAGCTCAGGGCAATTGATGGGACCGAAGTCATGAGATTTTCCCGCAACCAATTGTGCCTCGAATTGAAGGTGTGGTTTAGGAACTAGTAAAAAAACAGGCATAAACATAAATACATTCATCAGATAAGACATCAGACAGGAGTCAAATCAAGCAGAAACAACTTTTAATAAGATCTTGTTCAGGTGAAAATGAAATAATATATAAACTACATTTGTTGATATATATGCAAAGTAGACTTTCCTTCCTTCTTTCCCTTCCACAAATTTAGGCTATACAATTCCTCAGATTTACCAATAAAATCTCATTATTTACAAATCCTCATAGAAATCTAAATGCATAGGTTTCAATCTCACCTAGTTTTTCCATCTCTGCCTATATTTCTTATCCACATTTTATCATTAAATTCTTATCCCAATTTATAACATCCAACCTAATATGTTTGCACGGAATGAATAGTATGAGAATTTGACAGAATTGAGTTTGTGAAAATGATTAAAGCCAGCACAAAGACCAGGGAGAAAATCCTAGAGACAAAGTAAAAAGGATAAGGGAAAGAAGTACTACACAAGATTGAAAACATTTCTAAATGCTGTGGTGTAAGAAAATAGAATGAGATCTGCCAGTTCAAATGCAAGATATAAGGTATAGCAGAAGATTAAGCGTACACTTTTCGACCATTCCTTTTAGCCTAATACCTAATACCATGCTTTACTACTAGAGATCTCCAAAAAAAAAATAGCTAGACAAGTTCTACATCTATGACCAAACAAGTGGTCAGATTCTTCATTTACTACAATTTTTCCAAAAACATATATGCATCATCATTAAAAACCCATGCCACTGCTACAATTTTCATTTTGTTAGTTCCATTCAGGACAAAACTGCATCTATATCTCCATACTTTATAAGGGAAGACTCTTAAATAACAGAAACATACATAGATCAGAAAACAATTGATAATGGTATAAGAACTACATTCATTATTTTGAAGAAGTAGCGCTTAGTGATATAAGATCAGGGATCACGTAAAATAATTACCACTGTCTAGTTTCCACCCATTGTTGGAAAGATCTTGAATTCGTCCCCATAAATCTTCCAAAAAATCCTTTCAATACATTAGACAGATGTCAAATACTGAAGTTTATGATCTGGAATTCGAAGCAGCTAGATTTAAAGTAAATAACAATTCTTCTACAACATTCTAATAATTTTCCAATTTAGGACCCCTACAATTCAAACTCACTCTAGGTCCACTTGTAAATTAAATTCAACCAGTAATTCTCTCCAACATGTCTTGCTGAAATCACACTACCAAGAAAATCTTACTTCGATCAGGCAATCCAATACATTGGTTGGTTTCATTCAAAGTAATATCTTTAAAGGAATACTCTTGACCATTAAAACATTAACATATATTATCTTCCAGACATTGTAAGCAAAGCTCGCAAACAGACGTATAATTTTGAATAGCACAAGAAAGTCAATTTTTTGATTCACGAGTACATATTACAGATTTACAGCATCTCGGTCTTTCCACTTTTAGCTCAACCTTTAGAAAGTTATCTTTGTCATTGAGCGAAAATTGTTAGTTAGACATATTTCATTTGATCTGCATACTTATAATATTCTATTTGCAACATATGTACAATGTACTACACCTCATATTTCAGTTTTAACATTCGGGCTTGCTTCCATATACAATTTTAAGAATCACTTTCTTCACACACTATCCTCCCTAGATAAGCCTATCTCATGTTCAGGACTATTATTATATTACCTCCAATATACATTCATAAAATCATATATAGTAGCATTAAAAAATTTACCTTTTCGCTATGAACTTTATGTGTGTTGTCAGAATCCTCGAATGCAGAAACACCAATGTCAGAACAGTGCCTTCTAATGCTCAAATATGCTTCTATCCCAACTATGACCCTTTCAATCTCTTCAGGGACTTGCTGCACAAATTATATGATTTGCCATCAAACACATGCATGATGAATAAATTTTTTACCGAAAGGAAAATTTCACCTTTTTTTGCCAAGGAAAAATTCACCTTATACATTAATGATGAAATTTAACACCTCCGCTAAGAAAAATCATATTACAAGCAACATCAAACAAATAAATCGTAAAGATGTTACACCAAACACTTCAGTTTAAACAAGGAATATTTAAGAAGATTAAAGAATATTCCATGGTTCACTAGTGAAATTTTTTGACTATCGTACTGGAAGGTAATTTACACCACATATAGAGATAGGAATGAACTCTTACAAGTTTACTAACAGCGAAATAGCATATTTTAAAATAAAATTATCAGGTGCTGCTCTAAACTTCCTTTCAGATAAAGCTCAATAAATATTTTACATAAATCCCAAGCATTTGTTGTTTGTAGTAATGTAGTCGTAGCATCGTGTACAAGGAGTTGTGAGAGAAGTACGGCGGTCCATTAATTTCATCGGTCCTGTTCTATAGCTTAAAAATGTGGGCTTACACTGAAATATATAAGAAGCCGGAGCCTTAAGACTGCACGTAATATTATGAAGATAAATGAGGCAAAAATTACTTTCTAATTACTCTCTGTGGGCTTATTCTGTATCTTCTCTTTTTCCTAAATTTCTACTCCTTGTCTTTGCTCCTGAACATCTTTAAAGGGCTAAGGTTCCCAATAGTAAAAAATAGGAAAAAAGTGGGATTTCCAGATTAAGCTCTTACTGTTGCCCTCAAATTTGACTGTACACTGGCCAGTCCAAATAGCTTTTTAAAAGCCTTTGTTTAATTCATTTCACATAACTATTGCCATTATATATACATGCATGTATCTCAACATGTCCTATACGCATCACTAATAGGACAAACAATGCCTTACAACAAGGAGCAGGGAAGGTAGGAGCTCATCCATGTGATTCTGACACACATATAGTGCTAACTTCTGAAACAAATATTGTTATAGTGGAAAAGAAGACTACCTCAATAAGTTCAGATCCTCCCCAAGGAAGACAGGAGAGAATGCATGTAACATAAAAGTCGGCACATGCTTGCCAGGAGGGATTTCCTTTCTCCTCATCCACTATTGTCGCAGCCGATGATAACAATGTTTCGAAGACAACGAGCAATGCACTTGGTTGCACAACTTTGCAGCACATCTGCAGAAAATATGCGAAACATATATGAATGCAAGCTTATTTTATCACTTGATAACAATTTTCTCATGTGGGCTGGGAAGGGGAGGACTAAAGAGTAAAGACTAGGAAGAAACACCTCTGAATTATGTCTAGCCTCAGTTTCTGCTTTTATTACAAAAAATTAATAGAACAGAGCCGCAATTTGAACTTTACGATTTACAATGTCAATCATGCTACGAGCCTGAATAGTGAATCCTTTCAGAGAACTTTGACTCTTCATCTCAACTTCATTAAATGTAGAATCATTCTGAATCAATTTATAGTTTATTAAATTCATTTATTAGTACATATCAAAACAATGGCCTCAAATTGACCGGAATGCAGTAAAACCTATCACCTACATAAATTATTATTGTAGGGACCACAAGGTATTATTAATTTTGAGGTACTAATTAACTTATAACTTGGTATTTATTAATTTAGAGAGAGAATATTAATTGTTCTCACAGATTCTTTTTTTTTATAATACCAAATTTATTGAATTGGTACCCGTCATTCTAATTTTTATTAATTAAGAATGAGAATAATGGGTCTGAGGTCATCCTTAGGTGAGAACTTTGAGTTATAACATTTTACATATAAAATTTGAAGGGTATATCTGTAAATTCAAAACCTGCCATGTCTAATTACAAAAATATCCTTGTGCATTATATAGGAAATAGTCTAACCTCACGGTATTTTCCCCAAGGCCAACCTCAGGCACAGCATGCTCATTAAAAATATGAATATAATTGTAGTAATATATATTGAGAAAAATGGGCATGAGGATGATCTCAGGTAATTCCCATGAAATTATAAGATACTTCCATACATTTTTTATGACATTTTGGTAAATATAAAAAATCTTCCTATTTACAGATTTACCCTCATGTATTTGTATGGAAACTTGTTATAACCTCAGGCTACTACCTGAGAGTGACCTCAAGGACCTGATTCCCATATATATTATGTTTAATGTTATGTTTATCACAACATTGAATAATCCAAGCGAAATAAAGTTCATAGTTTATAAGAAATCGTAAATATAGTCATTGAAGATAAAGTTATAAATGAGACTACAGACCATATAGTGCCCTCGAATCAGTTGCATACTTGCATGTAAAAAACAATTATCGCGCCTAATTTTTTTCATAAAACTCAGTACCACTATAAAACAATACCTCCACAGCTAAGATGTTGTGAAAAAAAGTCAGAGACTGAGAGACAAGTTCCAACAAAATATAATTTCCAAGAAAGAAAGAACCATAAAATCATATCTTACTAAATTATCCTAAACAAATTTATGTAGTATAAAGTGACCATATATTTATATAGGGAATTTTCGTAAAAGTATTATCTTATCGAAATCGATAATTTATACACTGGCCCAATTTGTGGCCTGAGCCAGCCGCCAGGACCAGAGAAAATTATTTATTTTGAAGAGGTTATTAATTTATCGAGTTTTCTTAGAGCATCTGCATCTCCAATATAAGTTGTCAACATAGTTGTCAACATAGTTGTCAACTTCTACCACATCATCACATATATTACTTTTTTATTTCTTCTCTCCTCCATCTCATTATTGGCAACTTTTGTTACAAAGCTACTCCAATAGTTGGCAACTTTAAAAGTTGCCAATATGGTCCCATATATTAATTTTATATTATCTTATAAACACATATTATATATTCTAAATAAAATTGAAAATTTGGATATTTAAAATATTTAATTCCCTCCCGTAATGATTTTTTTTCCTTTTTTTGACATTACATTAATATAAAATATCAAATAATTTAAATTTTTAAATATAAAATAATATTATCTTTACATCAATATAAGATATTTTCATTTGATTAAATGAAAATAGTGCAAAAAAATGATATTTTTTTCTTTTCGTCTCATGTGCATTAATGATATTAGATATGTGAGATATTTAGAAAAAAAGAAAAAAACATTTAAAGAGATAATAAAATATGGGAGATATAAAAAGGGTAAAGTTAAATACACTTTTGGGGAGTTGTATGTGTTTTAACTATATGGGGAAGTTGCCAACTTTTGGCAACTTTGGTTGGCAACTTGATGACAACATTGATCCTCCAATAGGTGGGCAACCAAGGGTGCCATGCCACATAGGACTTGGCAACCCCTATTGGAGATGCTCTTATGCAGGTTTCACTATATTAATACCCATATCTATAAGTGGCTTCAGTAGACCTACCAAAACAGTGAGAAATCGCATTAGTATACGGATCCTTTTGCAATTCCCGCCATCTAGAGCTTCCTGTAAAATTAAACAAAAAAGTAGTGATTATTATGTAAAGTATAAGTCAACAATATATAAAGTATAGGTCAACAATAAATGTTGTATCATACAATATCTGGTTCATAAAAATTAAAATTAATCTGCATCTCAAAAGAGTCTAACCCTAACCAGCAGCTACACGGACAGGGGGCAGAAACTCCTAGTCTACTTTTTAAAGTGACAAAATCAGAGACTAATTTTAAAAGATATTAGGACCCATTACGACTTTAGCTTCAACAATAAATGTCATAAATGAGTGCAAGATTTTGTAAAGGAAAGTGTACTAACGACCAGGCTACAAAACAGGTCTCATGAAGTCCAAATGAATTTATCAGATGACTGAAATTTTCCTATGCTTTATACAATGTGTACTAATTGAACATAACCTATAAAAGGGTAAGATCAGTTTCCAACTAATGAAGATGAAGTTTAAATGCTTGAAACTTTTCTTTTGGTGTGTTGGGGGGGGGGGGGGGGGGGGGAACATCTGGGTCTGGAGCAACATTTTGATTTTAAATTTCTATGTTCATATGTTTTCAATTCTCACCTTCTCGGTAAGTCAGGGCATGCTTGTCATAAAATGTAATTAAAAGAGGCAGAGAAATAGAGGGACAGTGAAGTGAGAAATAGTAGTTGGCACCTATGATCATGTGGTCAGATGCAAATTCCTTTTGGTGTATGCCTATCCTATTCAAGATATCCATAAACTAAAATGTAGTAACGATGAACAGCATCGTATTCCTATCTTCAAAGCAAATTATGACCAGAACTTTAGGGAATTCTAAGAGAACTGCAGTACATGAACTTTTGTTCATAATTTTAAACAAGTCAAAGACACCAGATATCACATGGTACAAGGCGTTACTGCACTCAAAGAAGTATTCGAAATCTGCAAGCAAACGCGGCTGAAGCTAATGACGACAGGGATTTCAAGAACCGATCATCTAAAATCAGAAACCATGTTATCTACAATCCAATTCTTAGCCTAAATACAGCTTACCTATATTTCAAGCATCAAATTTTTAAACATAAGTTATACTTGTCAAACCCTTGCTAGCACATTGGTTTAGAGGGTGTTTAGAAAAGGACTCGTAACAAAATAGAGAAAGCAAAACAATCACGCTATCTCAAGACTTGTTTATTTGTCTAAACACAGTGATATTAGATTTCAATTATGCATGATATTAAACTTAGGAATCAATTCAACTTAAATTCTATCTATGATTAAATATCTACTTAGAACTCATGATCAGATATCAAGCATTTAACTAAAGGCAATGTAGGTTTTTAGGATATGGGTGGGCTTTCAGTGACTTGTAATAATCTAAGAAAAATTAAACTGCCTTCTGGTATTCTCCAGTAACTCTTGCCTCTTGCAGCAACAGATTACAGATGTCATGATGTAGAAACAGGGCATTGGATATTTCCATCTTTCTTTTCGAGTTGCATTCTATAATATCATATATTTGGGAACATCGCTTGTCTGTCACTTTACCTATTAGCAACTGTACCGTAACATACTTTGCAGAATCAGAATCATTATTAGAAAAACTCGTGACTCACAACATAGGAACACCAATTTATTAGAGACAGAAGCATTAAAGTTTTTGTTAATCATTACATGTAAGGTACTGGCACCATCATAAAGCATACAGGTTAGCTTTGCAGTAAGCTTATGGATTGCAAAAATTTACAGACATGTACAATTTGTATGTGTGTCGCACATGTTGTTGTACAATTTATACTAGTATCAAATATCAAATAAAGCAAACAAGTTAGTTTTGCATTAAGCTTGTTGTTACATGTTTTGTTTCCATGTTTAATAGGAAGCTCTGTTGGCTTAAATGCTGAAGGCATATTTATCTCAGACTGCAGTCATTAACTTATTTACCTGCAGGTTGGTGTTGATGGTTTCGACAACTTTTTTAACAAAACCATAATTTTCCAAGTTCAACAACCCGACCTACAGAATGATGCAACAAAATTCATTAGATATTTACTTGTGAAAGAGTTCAAAGTCCACTGAAACAAACAAGAAATAGACAAAGCAAATTCACAAAAATCGGCAAGAAAAAAAACAGAATGCATAGACGAGAAAATCAAAAGAAAAAATTCACCATACCAAAGTCCCATAGAGAGGAATCTTGTGAGGAAGTTGCTCGGCACATTCAAGAAGGAACTGCAACAGTAAAGAGGATAATTTATTTTGCAAAATCAGAAAAACACTGTAAAAGAACCAGAACTCATAAGACAACTATGCCACTAAATTTCAAATGTAGGGTCTATAATTAAATCTAGAACTGAAGGAGCATCAACCATTTCATAAAATTGGTACAATATGAATAAAATATAATACATCTCAATACTCTGAAATTTAGCTCTAAATCGAGTTTCCAAACATGGTATAAATGAAAACAGACACCTCTAATTTTACACCGCCTTCGCGTAATACACACTTACTTTTCATCAAAATACTTCGAATTCTTCTCTGTATGGTTATTTCCACAAGTAGACCCTAGCTATTGCAATAAAAAGATCAAATAACGAAGTAAAAAATAAAGCAAAACACGTACTTTAAAGATATCATCCTCACAATGATCTAGCTCCCGTCTAAGCACGCCAAAACATGTCTCCTGCAGTTCGTATAAATAAAACATAACCACATTATTTCAAAGCAATTACATATCTACAAATCACTTGCGCAACAAAACATAAAACTGCCAACAAAATCTCAATCATCTTACTCAATTTCAAATTCAATCAGGTAATCAAATTCACACAAGAGAGAGAGGGACAGGGGGAGGGAGGGAGGGAGAGAGAGAGAGAGAGAGAGAGAGAGAGAGAGAGAGAGGGAGGGAGGGAGGGAGGGGGAGAGGGAGAGAGAGAGAGAGAGAGAGAGAGAGAGAGAGAGCGGGAGAGAGAGAGAGAGCGAGAGAGAGAGAAGGAGGGGGGGAGAGAGAGAGCGGGAGAGAGAGAGGGAGGGAGAGAGAGAGAGAGAGAGAGAGAGAGAGAGAGAGAGAGAGAGAGAGAGAGAGAGTACATACAATGTGATCTCTGAATTCGACGGAATTGGTGCCGTAGTCGGGGGACTTTTCGCCGATACGGAGAATTAGGGTTCGCCAGCTGCTCATTTTTTACACTACCGCCAAAACCCCTTTACCAGGGACTGGGAGGGGGCCTATTTGTGTATTTATATATTTTGTACAAGACGATAGCGCCTACATACGCCGGAAATGGTAACCCGGCCCGTTTATTTATGACATTTTTAATTTATAAATGATTATATTTTCAATTAAAAAAATATTTTTAATTAAAAAAAGCAAACAGCTAATTATCATTATTTTAATAATTAGGATAACCGTACCGAAAACTAAAATTTTAAGTGTTCAGGCTTTAATATAAGAGTACAGATTATTTATGTATTTAGTTAATAAGCAATTAATTATATTATATTTTAAATATTAAATTTATAGTACAAATAAGTTTAAATTCACATTAAAATAACTAAAAATAAAGTTCAATAAATTGAAAAATGATTAACATCTAAACACAAATTTTATTAATATTTAGTATAGTATAACTTGACCTTTCATCATGCATCTAATTGGTTTGGCAAACAAAGCGTGATAGGTTTGGAAAACCAAAAGACTAAGTGCCGGAGAAGGGGTGATGTGTGTGCAATGGCCGCACGTGATGGTTAAATGCCCAAAATTGTGGTTATTGAGTGCGATGATCCAAAGGGAAGAAAGAGGTCCCGATAAGGCTATCTACCTTTAGCAAGGGTGGAGTCGTCATCGTTGGAACCCAAGGTGACTTACCTCGGGAGTATGAGGATGGTTAAGGAAGAACAACCCTCAACAAAGGGGAAGCAAGAGATTAACGATGGTGCTAAGGGTAGCACAACTAAGGGTGGTCCAAGGTCTCCTAAAGGGAAAGGAGCAAATGATAAGGGGTGTGTGTCGCCAAGAAATAAGGCAACTCGGGGGCGTTGTCGAGGAATTGCAAGTACTCGGCGCATGAAGGGATCACCATAAGTATCTCCAACTAAGTTCGAGGGTCGGTCCAAGAAGGTGAAAGAAATACTTGGGGAGAGAATCTCATGAAATTGAAGGGTTTATCACCGAATAGGCAATACTTGGTGAGGTGGAAGGGTGTGGCACTAAGTAAGGCAACGTGGGAGTTGAAGCCGAACTTAGAGCAACACCAAGGGGCATTGGAGCGCTATTGGGAGGCGTCGACAGATTCGGTGGGGGAGAGTGTCACGTCCCGCCAAAATTCAACCTCTTTAAGAGCTATCGAAAGGTCCGGATAATTCTAGAATGTAGTGGAATATGATGGAGTTCTTTAGAAAGCACTCGGGAATTTAAGAAGAATCTAGAAGATGGCGAAACGGGGTGGAGCTCACGAGATCTTCCGGAACCTTCAAGAGCTTAGGAGCTTTCCAAAGATTTCATAGGTAGTATCTAGAATAATTATGTATAGATATTTATTGGAATAATCTAGAAGCATGTAGGATGTACATGTTCAAGAATTGTCTTCAAGTGGTGGAGGAGCCTATAAAAGGGCGAGACTCCTTATTTAGATAGGCATAGAGTGAGAGAGTGGATTAGAACCAATGAGAGGCATAGTGAGAGCATTCAAATAGGATAGCAAATGTGCTTGTCTTGTGAGGGTTGAGTGATAAACTTTGTAACTAGTATGATAAAAGGGATTCAACTCTTGTAATGTTATTTTACTAACGAAGAAGGGTCTTTGTTAGTAAATGTGATTATCTTCCACTCTCGTATTTTTGTTTATCCACTGCTAAAATGTTAGGCAACACTTGGGGTTAGACTGATCTAGTAGCTCGTTTGGTGGGCGACAAATGCTAGACACCGACACAATTGGCTTAGAAAGGGGGCAAATTCTAAAACTATGACCCAGGTTCTGGGTTCGATTCTCGCTCATTGTGAGATATATTTATTGTATAGCATATAAGCTTACTTATTATATAAAAATTAATTTGACAAATATTAATAATTTATTAATGTATAAATCGTGTTCATGCATTACATGAGCTTAAAAGCCGGTTTGTATAAAAATCTAATGGTCTGTTTGGCTCACCTTATAATCTTATATAAAGGACTTATGGACTTATTTTAGGGTAAACAATTTATATTTTGATAATTTTTTTTATACAAATATTTAATGTATGTTTGATATTCAATAAGTTGGAAAGTTAATAATCTTAAATTTCAACTTAAAATAAAGTTAGAAATCTTAACTTTCAACTTAAAATAAGTTGACTTATTCCAGAAAAAAGTTTCCCAAACCCCACCTAACTCAAATTTTAAAATTCGATGCCTCATTTGTAAATTAGGCATGCATTGAGGCACCAAATAGACATCTAACCCAAAATTACATCCAAAAATAGACTCGACCCTAACTCAACACGGCCGAGTCAATTCCCAGTCCAACAATGTCAAAGCTATGCAACCCCATTTCAACCCTCTTGTTCACTCCTAAACCCCCTTTATTTCTCTCTTTTTCACCACTCATAAACCCTAAAAAAATATTCAATAATTTTTCAACCAATTCAATTAAAAATCACAACTTTATCACTCGTGCTCAAACTCAGTCGCCGATTGCAAACGAGTCTCCTAATCTCACAGGTTTAATTCTTAAATTATTTCTCCATCCGTACTCTATTATTATTTTTTTTTGATTTTTTATCATGTGCTGAGTCAACTCGGTGTGGTTTTGTGTCAACTCAGGTTTGGAAGATGTAATGTTAGGGTACATGTTTGGAAAGAAGAAAGCTACTGAAGTTGCTCACTCGTAGGTACTCTCTTTTTTACTGCTTATAATTACAGTTTTTAGTGCTTTCGAAAAATCGTAGACCTCGAAAACTGATGTTCGTAATTGCGATTAATAGTTTATGTTCTGGTAATTGTAGAAATCATTGCATTTTTAACTTGTGTAGACCACATGAATTTGAGATATAAAAGCTTATAATTAGAGTTTAAAGTGCTTTCGAAAATTGTGGACATCGAAAACTGACATTTATGATTGCGGTTACTAGTTTAGGTTCCATTAATTGTAGAAGCTGTTATATTTTGAACTTGTGTAGACCACATGAATTTAGGATTGAAAAGCTTAGTAGAGCATGATATAAATAGAGATCAACATGGTGTTGTAGTAAATATAAGGACAAGTCGATAATTGATTTTAGTGTTAATTTTATTTTACTGTTACACTTGTGAATTGGAGTAGTTTTTTTTTTTTTTTTTTGTATTTAATTTTTTCTGCACAGCATTGTGGATATATTGGGAATGTTTATCTACTTTTTGCAATTTTAATACCGAGTAGTCGAGCTCGATTACAAAGTAAGTTTAGTTATTTCAAGAATCTGCATTTGATATATCTCTTTAAATGTTTAAACGATGCTTCATGCTTTATTGGAATCGTCTTTTGGATTATATGAAGCGGAACTTAATAGAAATGGGAAATAACTTTCAAACTAACTGAACCATAAGAAGATGGTTTTTAATGGAAATGGGAAATAACTTTCAAGCTAACTGAACCAACTTCTTTGATGTTTTTAATGGAATTGAATAAAAATGGAAAAGAACTTGTTAAAACTTAATAGGTCAAAATAATACGGTGGAAATGCAAATGACTCTTCAAATCAAACCCAGAATTGCTATCTGGAGTTTTAGCCCCATTTGACAATGTGCCAGGGAAACTGTCTACTTATGCGCTTGTGATGCGAGATATTCCCCCCCGTTGCGTACGATAGGTTAGGGATAGGAAGAAAATTATATAAAAATTATATCTGAGGTTTGCATAAACATGCACGTGCAAGCAGTATTAGACCGTTTCTACATTACGGTTTCACCGTTCATACAATCTGCTTGAGAATGGATGCTATTTTCTAGTTAATTTATTCTATTAAATCTCCCATGTTCTTTTTGTACACAGGGTCTGGAAATGCGTAGTCCAGAAAGGGGATGCAGTTATCGACGCCACCTGTGGAAATGGTTATGATACCTTTGCGATGCTTAAAATGGTTGCTGATAAGTCACAAAAAGGTCGTGTTTATGCATTAGACCTTCAAGATGTTGCTTTACAGAATACACGTTCTTTGCTGGATGAATCACTGGACGACAATGAGGTGGTCCTTATATGCATTTTCTAGTTCTTTGATTACTTTTTTGTTCTAAGAACTTGTCTATATATGTCTTATTTATGTATACTGTATGTACCCTAGCTTGTATACAGCTGTGTACCATGGACGATGTTGTCTGTTGAACTTGTCAACCAAATTATATCTTGCTTTCCCAACCAGAAAATATATGTTACAATATATTCATATACTTACTGTGTGTGATTGAGTTCATATACTGCAGAAAGAACTTGTTGAGCTCTTTGCCACATGTCACAGTAAAATGGAGGAAGTTTTACCAAGAAATATCACTGTGAGGTACTGTAATTCTAAATTGTGGAAGCTTGTGTAACCATTTCAGTTTATGGATGTTTTGTCATGCAGATCATCAGCTTTACCCGTTTATTCTTGCTGCAATTGTTTTTTAAAAATCTTACAAATGATTGCTTTTCATCATTTCATGTGTCATTCACTCCCCCTTTTCTTGCTTTATCTGCAAGCTTCTTCACCCTCTGCCATCCTCTTATTATGTCCCCTGATTTGTTTAGGCTAGTTGCATTCAACTTGGGTTACCTTCCTGGAGGTGATAAAACAATGATTACCAAGTCAGGGACAACACTCCTTGGATTGGAAGCTGCAGAGAGAGTAGTAGCACCTGGAGGTCTCATCAGCTTACTGGTTTATGTAGGGCACCCTGGTGGAAGGTTCTGATTTTCTTTTTAACTGATTTCTGTATATGTGGTATACTGCTATCTTTATTTATGAATACCTGTAATCACCGTGGTTTCATAATAAATTAAGATGCAATACATAAATTCATAAAAAAATAGATTTGAATGAGGCCTGAAGAAAAAGAGAAGAGGGGGGGGGGGGGGGGGGTTGAAGGAGTGGGAAATAATATTAAGTTTGTAGACTAGTACTTTAATGCCTAATGCTTAGAATTTGTGCTCCAAAGCTTTTTATGAACAATTGAAGTTAATCACATATCACATTATGCAGAGAAGAGTTTGAGACGGTCCAAGCTTTTGCCTCACGATTGCCGGTTGATAAATGGAGCAGCTGCAAGCTCGAAATGTTGAACAAACCTCTTGCTCCTATTATAGTTTTCTTATTTAAGCGATAAAAGCATATAAAGTCATAAATTTCTCTGTGATTTATGGGTAGGTTTATCTTTGTTTGATATTGAGATGTAATATGTTCTTATGGTAAATTGGTCAAGCTGTATCAAAGATGGAAAATTGTTCGTTATTAAGATGTAATATGTTCTTCTTATGTTCTTGTTAGTAATGGAAAATGCTTTGATATATTTCAGCCCTATTTTTACAATCTCTCTTAAGTAATGATATTGAAAATTTTGATCAATGTACTTGAATTATTTGTGCAAATGTTTGCATTACAAGGATGGGTCTTGGAAGTGATGTCAAGTGCTTCTTCATGTCATTTAACCAAAAATATAGACAAAGCATAAACAAAACATTAATGAAAATTTTTTGCACAATTTCTTTAACTAATTTGGCGATTTACTGATTAAATATTAAATGTTTTGCTAAGAACATGAGAAAAAGGCGATCACGATGGGACTCGAACCCACAATCTCCCGCTCCGGAGGCGAGCGCCTTATCCATTAGGCCACGCGATCAATAGTGACGTTTTTTCACGCACTAACATCTTAATCTATAGTCATGGCTAATAATACATGGCTAATAATAACGTTAAAGTCATTTAGAAATTGTTTGTATATAATTGACAAAAAATAAAATAAAAATTTGTTTGTATATAAAGGCAAGTGGTAAATACTGGGATACTGGGATTTTGTCCGAATTTTAAAAATAATATGATTAGCTCTCGTAACCATGATAATGAAGGTCGATAAAATCTTAATTGCAATATGATTTTTATCTAAAATAAGAAAAGACCGTGACTATCTTCCAAACTGATTATGATTCTAATATTTGAGATAATAATTATATTTTCGTTTTAGATTCTGATTCGAATATTTATGAATAGTAGATTATGATTCGAATATTTATGATGCCTATAAATATAATTTTTGCCTCCCTGCACTAATTTTTGTACGCAACTTTCTCAAGGCCACAAGAAAAACACTTAAACTTGCTGCTCTTATTTTTTTCTTTTTTTTGCTAAACCTTGCTGCTGGTCGTGATTTCAAGAAAGCAAAAGTCTTGAATATTTTAGTAATGGGGTTGAAGAATGTAATGTGGAACCTGTTGGTTGTGATACTGAGCTTATGGTTTTGTTTTGGTGCAGCTTCTGTTTCATATGACCATAAAGCTATTGTTGTTAATGGTACTAGAAGAATTCTTATCTCTGGATCCATTCATTATCCAAGAAGCACTCCTGAGATGTGGCCAGATCTTATTGCTAAGGCGAAAGCCGGAGGTTTGGATGTGATCCAGACTTATGTTTTCTGGAATGGGCATGAGCCCCAACCTGGCCAATATTATTTTCAGGGGAGATATGATTTGGTAAAGTTTATAAAGATAGTGCAGCAAGCAGGTCTTTATGTTCATCTCAGGATTGGCCCTTATGCTTGTGCTGAGTGGAACTTCGGGGGCTTTCCTGTTTGGTTGAAATTTGTTCCCGGGATCAGTTTCAGAACAGATAATGGACCTTTCAAGGATGCTATGCAGAAGTTCACGACAAAGATAGTAAATATGATGAAAGCGGAAGGGTTATACGAGACTCAAGGGGGTCCAATAATAATGTCGCAGATTGAGAATGAATATGGACCCGTAGAATATGTGCTCGGTGCTCCTGCTCAAGCTTATACTAATTGGACAGCACAGATGGCAGTTGGTCTGGATACAGGAGTTCCGTGGATTATGTGCAAGCAAGACAATGCTCCTGATCCAATTATCAATGCTTGCAATGGGTACTACTGTGACTACTTCTCTCCTAACAAGGATTATAAACCAAAGATGTGGACTGAAAATTGGACCGGCTGGTTTACTAGTTTTGGAGGTGCAGTTCCTTACCGTCCAGCTGAAGACTTGGCATTTTCAGTTGCAAGGTTTATACTAAAGGGTGGATCCTTTTTTAATTATTACATGTACCATGGAGGAACGAACTTTGGCAGAACAGGTGGCAGTCTTATTGCTACTAGTTATGACTATGATGCTCCTCTTGATGAATTTGGCTTGCTAAGGCAACCTAAATGGGGTCATCTAAAACATCTGCATAGAGCAATAAAGTTGTGTGAGCCAGCTTTAGTGTCTGAAGATCCTGTTAGAACACCACTGGGCAACAATCAAGAGGCCAGTGTCTTCAACTCAAAATCAGGAGCTTGTGCTGCATTCCTTGCAAATTACAACAAAAACTCTTCTGCTAAAGTGGCTTTCAATGGTATGCATTACAACTTACCTCCTTGGTCTATTAGCATCCTCCCAGACTGCAAGAACACTGTTTTTAACACAGCAATGATAAGTGCACAATATGCTCAAATGAAGATGACTCCTGTTGGCAGACCATTGGCTTGGCAGTCATACAATGATGAGGCAACATCTTATGAAGGCAATAAATTTACAGCAGTTGGGTTGCTAGAACAAATAAATACCACTAGAGATGTTTCTGATTACTTGTGGTACATGACAGATGTCAAGATCGACTCTGATGAAGGATTTTTGAGAGGTGGCAAGAGGCCTGTTTTAACAGTTGGTTCTTCTGGGCATGCTTTGCATGTCTTCATTAACGATCAACTAACAGGAACTGTCTATGGAAGCCTAGAAAGCCCGAAAATAACTTTTAGTAGTGGTGTAAATCTGAGAGTCGGGGTCAACAAGATCTCGTTGTTAAGCATTGTTGTTGGGCTTCCTAACATTGGTCCACATTTCGGGACATGGAATGCTGGAGTTTTAGGACCAGTTACACTCAATGGGCTTAATGAAGGCAGAAGAGACTTAACACGACAGAACTGGTCTTACAAGGTGGGTCTAAATGGAGAAGCCCTACGTCTTCGCTCACTAGGCAGAAGTTCACCTATAGAGTGGGCTACAGGTTCTTTGGTAGCTCAAGACCAACGGCTAACGTGGTACAGGACGACTTTTGATACTCCACATGGAGACCAACCTCTTGCTTTAGATATGAACACGATGGGTAAAGGCCAAATCTGGATAAATGGTCGAAGCATTGGACGTCACTGGCCTGCACACAAAGCTTCTGGTACTTGTGGTGGTTGTAGCTATGCTGGTTGGTATAACGAGAAGAAGTGCCTAAGTAATTGCGGTGAGGCTTCCCAAAAATGGTATCACATACCACGTTCTTGGTTGAAGCCAACAGGAAATTTGTTGGTTGTATTTGAAGAATTGGGCGGCATTCCATTTGGGATCTTTTTAAGGCAGAGAGAATTAGCAAGTGTATGCGCTGATATTAACGAGTGGCAACCAACCCTGATGAATTTGCAAATGCAGAACTCCGGTAAAATTAATAAACCCTCAAGGCCAAAGGCCCACCTCATGTGTGCACCGGGTCAAAACATCACGTCGATTAAGTTTGCCAGTTTTGGAACACCCAGAGGTGCTTGCGGAAGCTTCCTAGAGGGTAGCTGTCATGCAAAGAAATCCCGTGATGCTTTTGAGAGGAATTGCATTGGTAAAAATTCTTGCTCAGTGGGAGTAGCACCCGGGGTGTTTGGAGGAGATCCATGTCCTAATATTGTGAAAAAACTTTCTGTGGAAGTGATCTGCAGCTGATATAACTGACATTTCAAAGCAAGTAATGGTAAATATCATACTAATTCTTTGAAACCTTCAGTTTCCTGCTTGTTACAGCGACCATCATTCCTTTCTCATCTTCCGTAGAAGCTACATCTGAGATCAAGCAGAGGCATCGATCAGAACAGGACTCTGATTACTATCTTGGAATATTATCTATCAGTTTTCCGTATATATGAATAAGTATGTAGCATTTACAAGGAACTGAAATGTTTTGCTACTTGTTTTGTACATTTAATGTAACAGCAGACTATCTTTTTCAACATTGTGATGTAGCATTATAATAATTTCTTCTGTTACGATACGAGAAATAGAAAGATCTACAAACCATATACAGAGTCATTGATCAGCTAAACAGAACCTAAACCCGGAAGGGGTAAGCAAATGACATTAACATAGCACCGTCTTGTAATAATACTCCTAAAATATAAACATATATATGGTTGTGTTACTGTCGTACTGATTCACCACAAAGATCATAACAAAAAAAAAAAATTATTCCTATTAGCCCTTCCCCAAACATAATATGAAGATTTTGTAAGTATCTCTAATCTAATAATTTGCAAAACAAGAAAGTTTAAGCACAATTTAACATAATTTCCAATCAAGTCAAACACATCTTTCTATCCAAATAGGCTGTATAACAAATTCCTATAAGGATTTGTTTGAAGGAGGTTTAAAATATTGCTGACTCGAAAAACTTGAGGTCGTTGAAGTTGTTGAGGTGTTCAGGGATTTGGGATAGTTTATTGGAAGTTGCCAATAAGAAGAATTTAAGGGCTGAGGTTCATTTAGGGAAGTTGCAAGTGAGTTATTTTGGGCTATTTGCATTGTCAAATTGTCCGGAATTGGAGATTTTGTTTTATTAAGGCACCGGATAGTAAGAATGTTGTGGATCATAAGTTGATGAAGAAGCTTCACCTTGTTGGGTGGGAGACGCATAGGTTGCCTGCTATCGCTAAGCAGTAAGCATAATGTTAGGTCTCCGTAGTTGGATCCTAATTCTGTTAATTTGGAGAGGTTTAATTTGAACTGTCAAAAGTTGGAAACTTTAGCACTTTTTTCTAGTGATTCATGTCCTGAGAAGTATGTTGCCTTAAAAGGGATGTCATGTGAAGGCTCTAGGTTGGGGTTGCTCAAAGGTCCAGAAGGGTGGCCTTATAAGGATGTTTTGATCAGGCTTATGATGATGGAGAACGCATTGGCACCTTGGTTGATCGTATGTGGGATGCAGAGCTGCCCTTGAATAAGAGTCAAATCATGGCCACGCAACAACAAATAATGGGTGCTCTACATGCCCACATAGTATCCTTGGATGGTTATTGTTTCTTTGTCTTTGAACTCGGAGCTATGCTCCTGTTATGTTTCTGTTATTCTTGATTTGTAATGCGAACGGGAGCCATAACAAATTTTAGTAGACACAATGAACCATCATTTTGTTCATCATTTTATGTGAATTACCATCAATTAAAACTTTCATGTTTCATTTTGATTTTTTTAAGATTCTCTATCGTTTCTCATTCCATAAATCATTTCTTGATTTTTTAACTTCAATGGTTGTACAATATCACCAAGAAGAAATATGTTTAGAGTAAAGTGCATTTTGTGTACCTAACTTTGGCCAGGACACCACTTGAAATACCATGATTTAAAATCTACCACGGGCAATACTGAACAAACTATTTACTTACATTTCGTGTACTACCGTCTATTTCTCACTAACGGAGTTAAATGGTCAAGGGTAAAACAGTCTTTTCCAGCCACATCTTCATCTTCTTCACTGTATACATACACTGCGACGTATCAATTAACACACTTTAACACACTGAAATCACAAAAGGAGACACACACTGATACTGACACACACCTACAGCCATACCCACCCACGAACACCTTACAACACCAAGAACAGGGGAGGGGGAAAGGGATAATTAGCACCCCCACACAACCCAATACACACCGATTTTAAACACACACCAGCACGTAGAGATATAATATATATATATATATATATATATATATATATAAGCACAGACACACACACAGTTTCAATTAATCACGCCGCAACTCACACACACGGCCACAACCGGCGAACAACCCAGGTAGGGAAACACAGCCTCAACAGATTTCAATTAACCCTTGATTTGACGAATCATTTGTTTTCGGAAGGGTTTAAGGCTCAAGAGGTTAAGGAGATTACGAAAGCTTGTCCGAATTTGACGAAATTGTTTGTTGCTTGTATGTTTGATCCCAGGTACAATGGGTTTGTCGGGGCTAGTATGTTTGATCCCATCTACACATTTCTCTTTTTTAGATTTTTGGTGAAGATGTGGTTGTCACAGATGATATATTTGTGAATTTTGTGGAGAATTTGTGTGTTTCATGTGATCACATAACGTGTTGGACTGAATACCTATGAGAAACATTGGCTTTTGCAGATCTTCTAGAAGCCACCAATGGCAACGACACACTTGTAGGTTCAGGTGGATTTGGTGATGTTTACAGAGCTCAATTGGGCTGCAAGAAGAAAAATTCAAGCTGGTTCAGGTTATGGCAATGTTCAAAGAAATTCAAGTTGGTTCAGGTTTCGATTCCTTGTCCACGATAGGAGCAGATGAGGTCAATTTTGGTGCAGTTGAAGGGGTAGAAATGAGCATAAAAGAAGATGTAGAAATGGGCCATCATGACTGATACAACAAACTCTACTCTGCAGAAATTAAGCCAAATTTTCCAACGGCTAAGGTCATTCATTGGTCAATCAACAACAGAAATGCTGCCCGGTGATGATGAAGTTCTGGTAGTCAGCTGCTTCCCAAATTTTCCCACTACTAAAATCTCCACAAATTGCTTCTTGGAATTGTTAGTGAATTCAATGATTGGGGTGATAGCACAGTATGTGTTCATCGAGATGCTTGTGAGAAAGTTTGTTTTATTGAAGTGTTTAACCTTTGGATCCGTGAAGAACACAGATATAACAGAAGCACGAGAAGTGTTTGATGAAAATGTTTCTGAAAAATGTGAATTTATCGGATATGTTTTGGTGTGGCCAGAGGGTGCATTCTGTTTCGATGAATTCGTTAGGAATGAGAGAAACCTTGTATCTGGTTCCACTTCAATTGTGCTAATTGAGATGGCTAGCTAGTTAGGATCGGAGTAAAAAAAATAAAACGAAGCTGCAGGGAAGATGAAGATGAAGATGTGGCTGGAAAAGACTATTTTACCCTTGACCATTTAACTCCGTTAGTGAGAAATAGACGGTAGTACACGAAATGTAAGTAAATAGTTTGTTCAGTATTGCCCGTGGTAGATTTTAAACCATGGTATTTCAAGTGGTGTCCTGGCCAAAGTTCAGGTACACAAAGTGCACTTCACTCATATGTTTAATGTATGTTTAGCACAAAATATTTTATTTATTTTTTACTAAATAAAATATTTATTTAGGTCCTTGCAAAACAGAGTTTATACAACAGTGCATGTTTGCTCCCCGGAGAGAAAGTAGGAAGTGCCCAAGTGCTTCACATTCACAAAATATGCAAGCATGACATTGCAGATATCAATATTAATCCTAATTCCTGCTAGCACTACCTTTCCAAAAAGACCAAAACTAACCCTATCAACTAACTATCTTTTTCTTATATCAGGAATAAATTCGTAAATTAACAACTTCCCGGATCTGCCCATCCTTCTTGGATCAACCCGATAACTAACACCCCCTCTACCATTAACTGACACCCCCTCTAAACACCAAACACCCCGCTAAACACTCTCTATCTCTAAATTTGAAAAATTGCAGGATTTTGCTAATTTTGATTAATTGTAATATCAGTTTAAGTATGAAGATACATATTTATTTTATTATAGCTTCAACGGAATTTCAAAGCCAGGTATCAATTATATCTCTTTTAACCCATTCTCTGTATATTATTTTCTAAACTTTGTTGATTGATTTAGTTCAATTGTGTTGTTTGTAGCCTTTACAGACATCCAATTTTACCTACATATGGATGGACCAGGTTAGTAATGTAAATGTTTATGTATCAATTAGTAATTTCTTATGGTCCAATCTCATTTGAATAGGTAAGAAACGAACTACCCTTGGTCCACACTCCACACTCTCCATCTTCTGCAATAGGTTTTGAGGAACTCAATTGTACTATAAGTTGTGAAAGCGAATGCTTCCACCGGCCAGTATATAAGAACATATTTGTATAAAGATGAAACAATAACTAAAATATATGCTTAAGTTATGCATTATGTAGTGCTATAAATTTTGCAATTTCGTAGTTTGAAAATATAATTACGTATCTCATTTTTTTAATAGCATTTGACAAACAATAAATAAAATATATGCTTAAGTTAT
The DNA here is from genome assembly GCA_036435485.1 of Saposhnikovia divaricata. Classification (NCBI taxonomy): domain Eukaryota; kingdom Viridiplantae; phylum Streptophyta; class Magnoliopsida; order Apiales; family Apiaceae; genus Saposhnikovia; species Saposhnikovia divaricata. The sequence continues at coordinate 203,073,746 of CM071601.1, read as the reverse complement.
GCATTATGTAGTGCTATAAATTTTGCAATTTCGTAGTTTGAAAATATAATTACGTATCTCATTTTTTTAATAGCATTTGACAATAATTATGTATCTCATTTCTTTAATATGATGATTGAGTTGTGTATGTTTGAAAATTAGGGATTTGTGTCATATCACTTTGTAGTAAAAATGAAACCCATGAGTTGATAGTGCTAATAAGTATAATTATTAGTATAGCTAGAATTTTAACCTCCAACTAAATGCTAATAAGTTTGCGTGTGCTATTTATACTCCACTACAATCTCAGAATTCGAATAACAAGGTATGCACTGCTAATGACAATTTTTTTGGGTTTAGTATATTCTTGCTTTTTCCATATTATGTACTCTTCATTGGTTTCTACTAGACGCAAACTCAGAAAATGCTAATAAGTTCCTAATATTCTTATGACCCCTTTTCTCTGACTTTTGTTTAATACACATTAAATATGGTGACTTAACTTTAGCTATCCGATTATCTTATAATTGGTTGTTAAGAAGACCCTCCCCTGATTTTTATTTCAAAATACAAAGAATAAACATATCAAGATCCTAAGTTGATTTACTAAATAGTCACACTTTTAGCATATTGTTTCAGGACGTTGCGGGGCTTAATGTTAAAATTTAAACTTCAAAACTAATCTTTAGGAATAGGTGTTTTTACATCTTAATATAGCTTTCAAGTTTGTTTAAGAACCAATTCTTACAGTATATTTTTTTATGCTTAAACAGAGTTTCCTTTGCACTGTAAATTCTTTAGAATAGATAATGTGAATATGATTTATTTGTAAATTGATCTAAACTGTACAACTAGCTAGGTGTAGTAGGTTAAGCTATAGTATGTGTGCATTTGTAAATTGATCTAAACTGTACTTCTTAATGAATATGATTGTTACATTCTATTTATAAGGACCTATGAACACTATGTGTTATGATTGGAGAACATGTATATGGCAGCATCAGGCAACTACTATGGAAATGACAATTTTTTTTGGCAATTGTCATTCCATTACATATTTGATTAAGTTTTAGTATATTTTGACGGTACTACTCACAGGTAGGAAACGAACTACCTTTGGTCCATACTCTCCATCTTCTGCAAAAAAGGGTATCTATCTTTATATTTTGTTTATGAAATTTTGATAAGTGTTTATCAATTTGTATTGGTTTACATTGCAATAAGCTGCTGTCGATTGTTTAACATGATAATATGCCTTTTTGATGCTTTATCAGTAGTATGTTATGTTTATATTAAATGAACTCTTTATCAGTAGTATGTTATGTTAAATGAACTACTATAATCCTCTATATTAATATTGATAGCTTTCATAAACAAGCCGGATTGGATGATGCTGCCCTAACATTTATAACAGAAATGAATATTCTTCCTGTTGTGACCTGCTAACTTCCCGAATCTGCTCATTTCATCCATCTTTGTCTGAAGAAGATACTAACCCCACCCCAACCCCACCCCCTTTCTCTATAAACAATTCTGTAGCAATTGCATTAGTTTAGTAAAGACCCCGACATCCACAGAAATAGACAATTCTGTAGCAATTGCATTAGTTTAGTAAAGACCCCAACATCCATAGAAATCATGTGTAAAGGGTGTGCAATGAATTCTGTTTATTTGTGAAAAATGTCTTCAAGCACTTTTTATTCTCTTTGAATTATTCAATTATATGTCTGCAACTTGAAAGTATTGTTACAAAGCATGTTGCAATTAAATAAAAAAAAACCCGTAACTTCATTTTTTTCTGCTAACATATTTAATTTGTTCCATGTCAGTTGAACTTGAACATGGTTCTATATATGGTTCTATAATGCTCCTGACCTTAGTATGTACTACTTTTCGTGATCATTGATGGTTAGGGTGGACCAATTGGGTTAATTTGGATATTGATCTATCTTTATATTTTGTTTCATAAATTGCAGATTATAAACGTTCCCGGGACATTTGCAATTCTAGACAAACACCAGTTCAGAACTCAAACTCTGCGATAACAAATTCAGAAAATATAAATCCCAATATCACTTATAATGGTACACTACAATTTTTCTATAAATCTATGTGCCAAATCTATGTGCCATATTCCTAATATTCATTCTTTATTTTGTGTATGAGATACAGATTATATAAATATGTTGTCTACTCATGGTCTAATGTAATGGGCTAATGTAGATGCTTTCCTGACGTAGTTTGTCATTCTCCTCTTAGATTCTTTGTTTTTTAGTGTTAAGTACTTATTTATTTGAACTAAGTGTTAAGTACTTAGATAAGTAGCTCGGGCAGATAGATATATTTGGACTGCTTATTGGCCAATTTGAAAGCACAAATATTAATTTTTTTGGTTACCATTTAACCCTGGTATTTTAATTTTCTTTAGGAAATTCAGTTTCTCATCGTAACAACCAAGAGTTTCTTACACCATCGCAAAGGAGATTAATTAATGTTAATTTATCAGGTACACTTCATATCTTTACTATATCTTTAATGAATTCACAACCTTTTCATTCACATCCGGTTGTCATAAAGTTTATTTTTTTATATATATAATGTAGGAGTTAGTTATCAAAGTCCTGTGGCACGCCTTATCCAGACACCTACTACTGTTAGCAATGTTCGCACACCTTTTCAGCTTCCAGCATCAAGAATATCTCCTACCAGGACTAATTTTTCAACTAATCTTGACCAACGACTTATAGCATCATACAATAAAGGTATAAAGTTTAAATAAATTATCATCAATATAGTTAAATGATAACTTATGTCCACCAACATGTATGACAAGGTTACCTTTTTTAATAATTTTTTTGCAGATCGAGTTGTACATGGCTGCCATCCATTTAATTCAAGCTGTCGCCAGACCCAAATTGATTCCCGCGTTACTGAGTCATCTGATTCAGCAAAAATGAAGGAAAATGAACGGTATTTCACTGTAACCGTACCAGAAGTTGAAGAAATGTCCATACCACTTCCAGGTTCATGATTTAAGTTCTTTTAACAACTTTCTATACCACCAAAAATGTACCATCGTGATCCTAAATGATTGTCATTGACATCAAATACAGCTTGGTATCCACCAAATAAGGATTCTCAAGCATCTGTTTCAGGGGTCAAAAATAAGGATTCTACCGGGCACTGGACAGGGGTTAGCTCGAAAGGCGCTGCCCCAAAGAAATACGACCTCTCTGAGTCTCAAGCATTTGTTTCAGGAGTCAAAAATAAGGATTATGAAGTTTCAAGTTCCGGTGTTAAAAATCTGATGAGATCATTTAATGAAGCCAGAGAAATTTATAACAATAAAAATGCGGAAGACGAAGAAATGTTATTTGGTACATAAATAATCTCAGTTTGCCTTTATTATAAGTTTTGTAGTGGTATGCTTTTCTTTTTATTGATGAGTTGCATACTTTGTGAATATGTAGATGAAGCTGATTCCGACTCTGATGAAGAATGTATGTCTACTTCAGGCATAGATTTAATTCTTTCAATTAATTATAATTTATAGGTTACTAATCCTGTATATGCATGACTAATTTCAGCACATCGAGGAGAATATTTAAGTGATGATGAACTTGATCCCAGTCTTGATATGTCAGGTGAACATCTTTTATCATAATTCTCGCTCCTTACATTTCAGTACTAACTACTACACTTCATAAAATAATTCAATTAACTGATATCACATTCATTTTATAGATTTATGGAAAGGATATATGGACCTTGGAAAGCCGACTAAAGTTTGTCAAAAATGTAAGGCACGAATGTGGAATGAGGAACGAAATAATAAATCTTCCAGGAACAATGCGCCTACATTTTCATTGTGTTGTAAAGATGGTCAGGTACAACTCCCTGCAGAGAGGCCACCTCCTCCATTTTTGGCTAACTTACTACCTGGAGGTGAAAAAACTGCTCATTTCATGAAGAATATTAGGACTTATAATTCCCTGTTTCAGTTTACCTCAATGGGTGGTAAAATTGATCGTAAAATAAATGATGGAAACGGTCCGTATTGTTTTAAATTAAATGGGATGAATTACCATTTAATTGGAAGCCTCAAACCAAAGGAAGGTGAAACACCAAAATTTTCCCAGCTTTATATATATGATACAGAAAACGAAATCCAAAATCGCATGAATGCAGTTCCTGGTTCTGATGAACTTGACCCTGAGATTATCGAAGGGTTGTTGAGAATGTTGGATGATAATAATAAGTTAGCAGAAGGATTTCGCATGGCACGTGACCGGTTTAATCTTGAAGAACCTGATGACTTTAACTTACTTTTAGTTTCTTCCAAGTCAGCTTCCGGAAGGCCTAATCTCATTGGACCTTCGAATGAGGTAGCAGCATTAATTGTAGGCGATGCTGATGAAGGTAGCAGTTTTAGAGACATTATAGTGGAAACAAAACAGAGATTTCTTAAAAGGGTGTTTGAGACATGTAAGTCCTTTATGCAGCTTCAGTATCCTCTGCTATTTCCATACGGCGATGATGGGTTCCATCTTGAAATTCCGTTAAATTGTAAACCACGCAAAGCACCTGTTCAGAAATCTAATGAGGAATTTCCAGATGAATCAAAGCATCGAACTACAGTGTCGATGAGGGAATTTTATGCTTATAAATTGATGATACGTCCTGACCAAGGTATCCAAGATGGCCTTAATTATGTTTCATAATCTGCATTCATGTTAATTTCTCAATTTTAGCACAGCCCATTCACGTTGTTCAATTGTACTTCAAAATTGTAGGTATGAATCTACATCTTGGTGGACGTTTATGGCAGCAATTTGTCGTACAATTGGACATCCTTCACTATTTTTGACAATGACCTGCAATACACAATGGCCTGAAATAAAACATATGCTTGAATATTTGCCGGGTGTGGATGTGGCTGATGCCCCTGATATAATTGCCAGAGTTTTCAAGTTAAAACTTGACCAGTTACTTGATCTAATAAAGAATAAAAACTACTTTGGAAAATGCATCGGAGGTAAATATTCTTGCATTTATTTTTGTAAATGTCAGCTTCTTTTAAATATGTCCTTTTAATATATTTTTTTTCATTGTGTTACAACAGTTATGCATGTCATAGAATTTCAAAAGCGTGGACTTCCTCATACACATATGTTGATATGGTTGCATCCGAGAGATAGACCAAAACGAATTGACCAGATTGATGGATTAATATCTGCTGAAATACCAGATGAAATTAGTGATCCAGTTGGTTACCATGTGGTTAAAAATTTTATGATCCATGGACCATGTGGGGACAATTGTAAAGATTCACCATGTATGGTTAGAGGAAAATGCAGTCGTCATTTTCCAAAGAGGTAAGAATGCGGTAGCAAATTACAAAACAACTTCCTTTTGTTAATGAGAAATTGCTCTGAAAATTTGGCTTAATCGTGCATTTTTTTCTCCCAGGTTTAATGCACATACGTTCTTTGATGACTGCGGATTTCCAGTGTACCGTAGACGTCGAACAAATATCATTGTCAAGAAAAAAGGAGTTGTTCTTGACAACCAGTATGTGGTTCCTTACAACAGAGACTGATTAGTCCGCTTTCAGTGCCATATTAATCTTGAAGTGTGTAATAGTTCACGCTCACTGAAGTATTTATTCAAATACTGTTTAAAGGGCCATGATACTGCTACAATGCTTCTAAGGAAAAAGAAACAAAGCAACACTGAAAGCACTTCTGATGGAAAAGTAAAAAACACTGATGAAATTCAAAATTATCTTGATGGTCGATACGTTTGTGCTGTTGAGGCTGCATGGAGACTTTTTGGCTTTGATATACATTATCGGTATCCCTCAATCGAGCGGTTGCCCGTGCATGTGGAAGGTGAGAAAAATGTGACCTTTAAGAAGAATGACAATTTGGTAGAGGTGGCTGAGAAGGCTACGGCAACGGCAAAGAATAGCAAGCTAGAGGGTTGGTTCGCAGCAAACAAAACATATCAAGTTGTAAAAAATTACACATATTGTGAATTTCCCCAGGCTTTCACCTGGAAAGCTGATTTAGGTAAGTGGAAAATCAGAGAAAGAGGTACCGTATTTGGCAGGTTATCTGATGTTCATGCATCTGCTGGTGAGACCTTCTTCTTACGCATGCTTTTGATGCAAAATAAGGGAGCAGCATCATATAAAGATCTCCGAACCGTCAATGGTATTGTACATAGTTCTTTTAAGGAAGCATGTGGTGCCCTCGGCCTTCTTAAAGATGACAGGCAGTGGCATGTAGCCATGTCAGAGAATGCTGTTCACGCTATGCCCAATCAGCTTAGACAACTCTTTGTACATATTTTAAGCAACAATCAAGTTGCTGATCCTTTGAAATTATGGAAACAACACTGGGTCTCCATGTCTGAAGACATTCTTTACTCCAAACATCGGAGTACCAATAATATAAATCTTCAACTCAGTGAGTCTGAGATTCAGAACTTGACTTTAACAGGTAACTTCTTAATTTTTATTCTTTAAACCCGTCCATATTTTCCAATGTATTTCTTATTTTTTATAATGTAATAATATTACATCAAATTTATGCATTCAAGTAGTGATAATTTCATAATTATAAAAACATTGCAATCTAATATGATATAGGAAAATTATTTAAATATTAGCTATTTCCACCATATTGCACCACAATGTATTATCCAAATTGCTGTCAATTTTGCAATACATGTAGCTTATATATTTGTAGTACAATATTATATGGATGCAAAGTGTACCTAAATGATGTTGGTACCCAATCAACAAATGAAGTAGGTTAGCTATTTATCAAAATTTGCCCATTTAAGTCCTTTGGGAGTTAATTAGAGCCAGTGAGAATTACTATAAGTACAGGCAACATAAAAATCACCACACTACATTTCCAGCTCTAGGTAATAGCTCCCGATAATGTTATTTGTTAGTTAAACTGTAGCGCTTAATCAAAAATGGATTGGGATTGTGGAACAAAATAGGAAACAAAAGCTTTTAAAGTTTAAATGGCATGTAGTAGGTAATTATTTCTATTTAATTTCTGCCCTGTGATATTCTGACCATCTTCCCCATGCACAAAATGGCCATCTGGAAAATAAGTCTTATGTATGCCTTTTTTAGATTAACACTAATAGGTAATCTTAGTTTAACATGTAATTTATTAGTTTTTGTTCCATCTACCCTCCGATATTTGCCTATATATTTTTACTTTTTTTTAATGTCGTAACATTTTAAATTATGCATTCAGGTAGTGTTAATTTCACAAATTTCAAACTATTGCTATTTTATATGGTACATAATAGGGGTGTACATGGGTCGGCCAAACCGACCAACCCGAACCAAACCGATCCTATTTTCGGCCGATCCAACCCGAAAAATTATAAACCGTTACGTAATTGGGTTAAATCGACTCCAACCCGACTTTAATGGGTTGGGTATGGGTTTGGATTATTTTGGGCCAACCCAACCCAACCCGGAAGGCATTTTAATAAATATATGTAGGGGCAGTTTAGTAAGCAACGTGTGTAGTATTCGGTACTCGGTAGTACTAAGAATAACTCTGAAACGATTGAGGACAGAAAGGGCTTTAGCACATAACCAAAGTTTCTCAAATACTACTTCAGCGTACAAACTGTTGGGCTCCTAAGAGAAGTTTGTTCTATGCACCATTATAAACTTTATAAACTTGACACAATCTATTATGTATTAAGCTGGATTTTTATAACACACTTGACAATAATTGCTCTCTGTTCCAAGTCCTTGTGCAGTCTTATAACATCCGTCGATAGATTTCGAGTCACCAACACAGATTGTACCTTTTGCTCCAAACTTCAACTTATGTCTCGTGTTGGCACTGGATAGACACTAGCTAAATGTCTTGTAAGTTGTAACTGCTCATCCAGCCCAGCATAATCAATAAAATATACAGATAAAACTCATCAGCCTATGTATTTAATTTTGTATTTTTTTTTGCATTTTGGGTTGATTATTTTTTTTTTGCATATCGAGCTTGTTTATTTAATTTTTATATTTAAGCAACCCATTCAAACCGACCCAAACCGACCTATAACAAATAGGGTTGGGTTATAAATTTAATTTTTATGGGTTGGGTTAAAAATTTCCAAACCGATTTAAAATGGGTTGGGTCGTTTTAATGCTCCAACCCGGCCAACCCGGCCCGTGTACACCCCTAGTACATAAGACTTATTTATAAACTGTTAGAATAACTAAAACAAAACAAAAACTCTTTGGTATGCTTAATTCTGTATTTATATAATTAGTTAGTGAGTAATATAACTTTAATCTTATGTATTATCATTGTAGAGATTGAAAAATTATTGAACGATGTTGGAAAAAGTTTGAAAGATTATGCCACCATGCCATATCCGGAAGAGGTCTATCTTCAAGATTTTGATAACCGGCTTTTAGCTGAAGAACTTGGATATGACAGACTTGAGATGCAACAAGAACATGAAAAACTTTATGGGAATCTGAATCGAGAGCAGTTAAAGGTATATAGTTCTATTATTAATAGCGTTGAAAATAAAAAAGGTGGAGTTTTCTTTGTCTATGGAAGTGGTGGTTGTGGCAAAACATTTTTGTGGAATACACTTTGTTGTAGTCTACGAAGCAAAGGCAAAATTGTTCTACCGGTAGCATGTTCTGGGATTGCAGCAGTATTATTGCCTGGGGGTAGGACAGCTCACTCAAGATTTCACATTCCTCTCAAGTTAGATCAGTATTCAATGGCTGGTATTAGACATGGATCTGATATTGCAGAACTAATGAAGCAGACCAGTCTAATTATATGGGATGAGGCGCCTATGCAACATCGACACGCGTTTGAAAGTGTTGATCGTTGTTTAAGAGATATCATGTCGTCAGTTGAAATCTCAAGAGCTGGACGTCCTTTCGGTGGTATAACTACTGTGTTTGGTGGTGACTTTAGACAAATTTTGCCCGTAATTCCAAAAGCTTCCCGAGCACAAGTTGTTTCTGCATCATTGAATCGGTCAAAATTATGGGATCACTGTCAAGTTTTCTTATTAAATCAAAATATGCGTCTAACTTCTGGAAGGACAGAGAATGAAAATAGAGAAATTGCAGAATTTAGCAAATGGGTACTTGATGTCGGAAATGGTCTCTTGCGATCTGTTAATCCTGATGACATTGTCAATGATCCTGAAGTGGTTATTCCGGAGAAATATTTAATTCATTCCTCTACCCAACCAATAAAGGCTATAGTTGATGTCATCTATCCAGATTTGGCTACTAATATTACAAATTCTGCATTTTTGAGACAAAGATCTATTCTTACTCCAACAAATGCAATTGTGAGTGACATCAATTCATATGTTCTTGACCTTATCCCAGGTACGGCTCACACATATTATAGTCAAGATTCACTTTCTGATAATGTAGGTCAGCAGAACGATTTTGAATCAGCCTTTCCGGTTGAATATCTCAATTCTATTAATATGCCGTGCCTACCAAAACATGAATTGAAACTTAAGGTTGGAGCCGTGATAATGCTGATGAGGAATCTAAATCAAATAATGGGTCTTTGTAATGGTACAAGAATGATTGTCAAGAAGTGTTTGCCTAATAGTATTCTGTGTGAGATACTTTGCGGTTCACAAGTTGGTACAACTCATATCATTCCCCGTATTGAGATGGAACCGACAGACACCAAATGGCCTTTTGAAGTCAAGAGAGTTCAGTTTCCTGTGCAATTGTGCTTTGCTATGACTATTAATAAAAGTCAGGGACAGTCGTTAGATAAGGTCGGATTGTACTTGCCGAGGTCTGTATTTACACATGGTCAACTATACGTGGCAGTTTCTAGAGTGACTTCTCCTTCTGGTTTGCACATATTAATTGACGACGACACTGGAAGATCAACAAACATTACTGCTAATGTCGTTTACGAGGAAGTCTTTTACAATTTGCCGAGTTCGAATAATACTTAGAAATATCCAGTATTTGGTCAAATATTTAATTCCAGTGAAGCACTTTTTATGTTACATTTTCATTTATTAGTGGTATCCTTCTCAGAGTATTTTTATTTACTTGATATGATTTTCATAACAAGATTGGAATATGAATTGTAATATGATATGATTCTCAATTTACTTGATATGATTTTGAAGATTGGAATATGAATTGTTTGAGCTGTTTAGTGACTTTATTTAATGAAGGTCTGGTTTGTCGAACTTTTCAATATAGGAAGACAGTATTGATCAAAATATGTACTAGGTCAAAAACATCTCTGATTTTGGTCTGGATTGTGAGGCTTAAGCTTTTTGACGTGTTTAGCCTCTGTTCTCATGTTGACTTTTATTCAATATGTGGATTAATGACATGTTGTATTACTCATATGTTTCTATGAAATCATTTAAGGGGAATCTACACACATCTAAAAAGTATTTTCTTGGAGTTTGATTGACAACGAAAAGGATTAAGAAAAAAGGCGGCCTATGAAAGAAACTGTCAACTATCCTTTGTTACTTACTAAGTTTATATGTAATCCCCTGTAATCAAGCTAAATACAAGGTTGTGCTTATGATGTCATTTTGAAATGTGATATGGTAGTCATTAATATCCTTGCCAATTGTACTTTTTTTTTGTGCTAAATTTGCCAATTGTACTTATTATGATTTCACTCCTGATACTAGCTTGAGATATGCAGCTCGGGCAGATACATATATTTGAACTGCTCATTGGCCAATTTGAAAGCACAAATATTAATTTTTTTGGTTACCATTTAACCCTGGTATTTTAATTTTCTTTAGGCAAATATCGGAGGGTAGATGGAACACAAAGTGGATGAGAATTAGTGCAATCTATGTGTACATGTATGGTTAATTTTTAATAGATATGATTCTTATAACATTAACTTGACATCATGTATTGTTTTGCATTGTTGTATGTTGGAAGTCTGCTTTAAATGTAGCAACTACACATATCTACCAAATGCACATAGATACTTTTATTTATATGTTGGAGTAATGTGATATAAAAATTAAAACTAAAATCATGTATTACTTTAAAATAATCATATAACAGATATTATGTAGATGCATCACTTTGAAGTACTACTGTGTATATAATAGATATTATTGAACAAGGTTTTATTTCAACAACGGAATCAATAAAATATAGTGCTAAAATTTTCACAAAAGTAAATATAAGAACAAGATTTTATACTAAGTGTAAAAAATTAACAAAATTTCAAAATTTGTTGTAAAATTTTAAATATTAAGGTACAAAATATATCGACCATATAATATCTCTAAATAAATAATTTTTATTCAAAATAGTTGTTTTTACTATAAAAAATGACAAAAATTTACTATTTAAAACTAATAAGTTTATAATATTAAATTATATTATATTATAAATTTATTTATAATATTATTGTTTTTTCATTTATTTAAAACTAATAAGTTTTAATATTAATAAATTTACTATTTAAAACTAAATAGTTTATAATATTATAAATATTTAAAACTAATAAGTTTATATAGTTTGTTTTTAAATTTACTATTTAAAACTAATAAGTTTATAATATTCAAAATAGTTGTTTTTACTATAAAAAATGACAAAAATTTACTATTTAAAACTAATAAGTTTATAATATTAAATTATATTATATTATAAATTCATTTATAATATTATTGTTTTTTCATTTATTTATTTTTATTACAATCATAATCTATGTAATTTACAACATTATTTTGATTGATTCATTCCGTTACTTTGATTTGTATCACTAACAGTTTTGTATTAATCAACTCATTAACTAAGGAGCTGATTGATAAGGATGACTTTGTTAAAAGATAACTATATAAACAACCTCATATTTTTCAATGCTATCCTAATCCCAACACCTAACAGTATCAAAGGTATCATTTATTTTCTTCCTCCCCGTGCTAATGCTTAAGTTCTTTAGTTCCACCATCAGTCTTTCATTATTGTGCTAATACTTCTCATTATAATTATATGTTTATTCTTTAACAACTTTCGTTTCAGAATCAGCATCACAATGTTTGATCAATTATCATCCCTTGATACATCAAGAACCACATGGAGAGTGAAAGTACGCATAACAAGGATGTGGCCTTCTATCGGAAAAGAAGGGCTCAAAGGGTACAATCTCATTTTGCTGGATGACGATGTAAGTATTGTTAATTTTTTATATTAAGTATGCTATTTAAACATGATTTGCAGTGTGTATGTTTTTGTTCATAATCTGTTTAGTGTCAAGAAATTTAAACACACACATTTAAATGGTTAGAATATTATTAAGGCTTTTATTTGTTTTCAACAGAATTCTCATGTCCACGCCTATGTTTATGCTGATAAATGGAAATCTATTTCCAGCACAATGGTAGAAGGTGGACTCTATGTCCTGTCAAATTTTTATACCAAAGAAGCATTGGGATCATGCAAACCTGTCTCCTCAAAAATTCTTATCAACTTTTCTCCATCGACGGTTGTTGAAAAAATAGACCAGGATGATTTTATGATTCCAATGCATAAGTTCGAGTTTGTCGATTTGGGTGACTTATTAGGTGTTGTAAGTTCATATGTGGATGAGGACAATCCAGAGTATACTACAGGTTATGCTTTACGAGTTTTATATTATTAGGTGATTAGGTGATAGTGCACTTTTAATAAGTATATCTATATATGCCACCAAAATATAATTTTTTTTACTGAACAAAAGTGATATATATCTGTTTATTTATTTTTTATCATGTTTTACAGATATCATTGGAGTGCTTGAAGATTTTGAAAATGTCTGAAAAATCAACACCAAAAATGGAGAAAGGGACATCGTCAAGTTTAGAATCACAGACGGAAGGTTTAATATTCACATCATAGCTATTGACGATATTTATTTTTTAAAACCTATATGTTTAGTTCCATGCCATATTTTATAATTTCACTTTAAATATTTTAAAAAGTGACATTGCTATTTTTTTTGTTTGAGTTAATAAAATGTGTTTATTAATTAAAATAGAAAAGATGTGTCGGATTTTTATATTAATGTTAGTCACGGTATTTATTTAATTATGATTTTTATATTAATGTTACTCACAGTATTTATTTCATTATGCATTATCTAATCCAAATAGAAATATCAACTATACATGATCAGGTTATAAAATGTAGACTCAAATTCATATGTTATATTTAAAAGGCTATAAACAATATGCTGACATTAGGAATGGTTATATTTGTATCTAAATTATCTAGAATAGGTTATATTCTATAAAATATCAATTTATATTATTAATAATATTTGCAGGCATTCGCATAAGGTCACTGTTTGGGGTCAGCTTGTTGTAACAACGGATTCCAACTATCAACAGATTAAGGAACGACCAATTGTTGTTATACTGTCAAGTACCAAGCTGAGAAAATTTAGGAGTAAGTAAATATTAGTGTTGTATGTTATTTGTTTTGAGCTTCCTTTTAATAACTTACAAACGTTTCATGAATAATATTGATTACAGATTCAGTTCAAATTTCTACTCTGCCTTCTTCAAAGATCTACCTAAACTTGGAAAATGATGTTGTAAGTGCGATGAGGCAAAGGTAAAAGTCCTGACTTCTTTATATTGGTTTTATTAATTTTAAAGCGACCAACTATGTTTAAGTAAATTTACTTATTTTATTAATTCTGTAAAATAGACTTGATGAAGAAGGATATGTAGCTCTTGAAAAAGCTCTGGGATCCCCAAGTCAACCTATAACTCAGGGCCTGTTTGGCTTAGCTTTTATTAAGGGCTTATTGACTTATTTTCGGGTAAAAATTTTATATTTTGATAATTTTTTTTATATAAGTATTTAATGTATGCTTGAGATTCAATAAGTTGCAAAAATAAGCTGGAAAATAAGTTGGAAAGTTAGAAATCTCTAACTTTGTTTTAAAATAAGTTGACTTATTCTGGAAAAAAGTTCCCCCAAACACCCCCTCAGTCTGCTTCTGCTCTAGCTCCTGTGATTGAAACTCTAACATTGAAACAATTAAGTGAAAAAACTAGCACTGAATTTTGCGAGGTTCTTACTAAAACTTTTTAATTAAAGTCTGTTATTAATCTGTTACCATATTAGTACATTAAGAGATTATAACATTTATCTTATTTGTTTTGTAGAGATATTTTTTGTGCAAAGTCATGATTAAAGCAGTGGAGACAACTGATAATTGGTGGTACTTTAGTTGTCCCAGTACCAAGTGTAACGAAGAAATTATCAGAGTGGAGGGAAAGATAAGGTGTCCTAAATGCAAGAAAAACTTACCAGTTGCAGAAAAAAGGTAAGATGTATAAGACAAACTGACTAACTATTCATTCAGTTAACAAACAATGTTCTTACTATTGTTTTTTCAGGTATAGGATTGTTGTGTTGGCTGAGGACGAAACTGAAGCTTATAACTTCGTTCTCTTAGATCGTGCTGCTAAAAGAATCATTGGTAAGACTGCAACAAAACTTATCGCTGATAATATCCAGGTATAAACTATTGCTTACACAAGTTATCTCATCAAGTCAAAAACGACAATTTCTATAACAATTTTTTAATGTGTTCTGTAGAATGACTCAACTAAAGAATATCCTGCAAAGATTAAGGAAATTGCAGGGAAAGAAATGACTCTGAAAATTCAACTCAATGATGATAATATACTGCTGCATAGTACATTGTTCTTTGCTCACGACGCAAATGACATTGCCCTTTCAAATTCAGCCATGTCCTCGGGTTTTGGAGATGTGAGTATCCTGAAAGCACTATACTGAATAATAAGTTACTAATTTTACATGACTAATGATAATTTCACATTTATAAATATTTTTTTTCCCTTCCAGAACAATGTTGTTGAGTTGCTTGAAAGTGAAAACACGCCAGAATCTGCCAAATCATCTACCAAGAGAATTAAAACGGTTATATTAATATTATGATTTTAACATTTATAATACATACATATATATATATATATATATATATATATATATATGTATATAAATAACATTATATATCTATGTGCGGTATAATCATTTTATTGTAAATTTTTTATATTGTTATTTCAGGAAAAGTGATCACAGTCTTTCGTGCAACCAGCTTTGAGGTTTTGGAATCTTTTAGTAAAGAGGATGGCAACATTAGTTTCAGAAAATTTTACTTTATTTAATTTAATGTATAAATAAGTTGCTGAATGCTTCCCTCTTTTGTCATATTTTTTATGTCGTTTAGATTTGTTATCGTTAAGTTGTTTTATGACTTGAAGTACTCGGGTTTTGAATAAAGGATTTTTTTAATGTTAAAAGTTGCTATTAGACAATAACTTGCTACACTTACATAAGACATGCATACGCTAAATGATTATATTTAAATAGATCTAAAATTTTTAGAACATAATATTTATTCATTATAATTCTATGATTTTTATATCTAGAAATTTTTAAAACACTATTATTTAGTCATTATAATTCTCAACTTTTTATAAAATATTTATAAGATGGAGTATAATTTTCCGTGTGCGAAGCACGGGCAAAATTACTAGTTAAAGAAAAGGACTGGCACAAAATTCAGATTCTGGACGATTCGGATGATTCCATCATGTCAAAAAAAAAAGCAATTTGCTGGGTTCGGTTTACTATTTAACCCAAATTTTCACAATTTCAAAATAGTTATAAAATGAAAAATATTTATTCAGGAACTACAAAATTATGCGCAAGGAAGTCAGTCATTTATTTATTCCATATTCATTTCTCAACCGATTATGCAATTTTTATTAAATAAATATCGTACTTTTGAAATGGATGAAGGACATATGTACCACTTTTTTAAAACCCTTAAACAAGAATACTGACGGGCGTCTAGGGTGGCCAAATAAACCAACCAATTACGCATTCTGAGAATGAGTAACACATGTTACGTATTTTCTAAACAGGTAATAGTATCTATTACCTATTTATGGGATGTGTAATAGTTTATTACACATTTTCCATCAGCGTAATAGCAATAGTAATTTTTTTTCGATAAATATATATTTACAAACACTATTAAAAAATGTATAATCAAATGGTCAATTCAATTTGTGTTTTTTTTAATGAGTCCGGTGGAATGATTTTTAAAAAATGGGGGTTGGCCACCGTTTTTTTTTAAAAATCAGGATAAATTAGGGTTTTGTGTAACGATCGGAAAAATTACGTGTAATTTATTATATCAAAATATATTTTTAGTTCATTTTACTGTTTTTCAGTTTATTTTTAATGCATTTAATAGCATTATGATTTTTATTAATTAGGAAAATTATCCCATACGTGTTATGTGACTTGTGTGTAGCATATAATATTTTATTCTATTTTTCTTTAATTTTTATATTTTTAGAATACAGTTATTTCGTTTTTTAATTTTCGAAGATAAAATTATTTTTATATAATAGTAGGATATTTAAAAATGTATTATTTTGTAATTTATGTAATATTCATAATTTTTGGGAAATTTTGACATTTATATTATATTTGTTTAAAAATAAAAATTTTACATTTTTATTCCAAAAAAATTATTTTTAAGACTTAATAATTTTGGTCCTAAAATAGTGCATGGACCATAACCAACTTAACCACAACCAGCAAGGGTACAGAGAACAATATTGGATTAACTCAGTACAGAGTACGGTGGTCATGAGTTCAATGGGTTACCTTGGTGGTCCCATTGTGTACTTATTCAGGTGTTTGATTTAAATGAATGGAATATACACGTGCTGTAATTATATATAGTGTTGTAAAAAGCGCTAATCGGACCTAAGCGGTGGACATACCTTCTAGTAGCGCTTAAACGGTTAAGCGGGCGCTTAAGCGGTTTTAAAAGCGGATCATTAATCGGATTAAGAATAAATATATATTTATATATATATTTATATAAATAAATACAATACTAATTTTTTTAAAAAAAAGATAACATTCACATATGATTATATGAGTATATGACATACTATCAAACGTAGCATAACATTTAGAAGCGTAACATTTAAAAATATCAAATTACAAATTACTAAATTAGTCACATACAATATTAGTCATAAATTCATAATGGACTTGCATATTTGAATTACAAATTTGATTTCAAAAGCTCAGAAAGACAGAAACAAAGTCACCATCCTTGCATATCTGGATCGTCGAAATCAAATAGGAGATTTTCATTATTATTCACTTCATCTTCTGATTGGAAGTCTTCTTCATCAAGTTCTCGAACAGTCCTCCCGGTTACTTCATCAATGTCCTCACTTTTGATGTTAGAATCCAAGGAAAGTTATTCATCATCATCACCCCCGTCAACTATCCATCCTTGAGCCATACTAGCATCATTAGCGACTAATATATCATATTTTTCTTTCATTTTCTTCTTCTTGTTGAGAAGTTTTGAATTAAATTGAACATATACTAGATGGCTCATTCTCACGGCATCTAATCTATTCCTCTTCTTGGTATGGATCTATGAAAACAAAATATAAGAGAGACAAGAAGTTAATATTTATAAATTATAATTATAAGATAAGAATATTAGTTTTGCAATATTGTTCAACCAACTTACTCCCTCAAATGTACTCCAATTTCTTTCACATCCTGAAGAGCTTGAAGTTAATGAAAGCATCTTCATGGACATCATTTGCAAATTTGGAGTTTCGGCACCATAATTTGACCACCATCCAACTGAAGTAGAAAGAAAACAAGAAAGCATCAGACCTTAGAAGCAGATTATGAAAATTTAGAAGCAGATTATTATTTACTTAGTACTTACCAACATCAAGAGTATCATTATTAGCCTTTCTGCCTATTTTAGCTAATTTATTTCCGAACATTCCTTCCATTCCTTTATATTTCAGCAACTCAATATTAGAAACCAAGTGCTGGACAGGAAAATCATCAGGAAAGAATGCTTCAATACATGTCAAAATAGCCGTCATACATGCTGGATCTTTTTGTGCTTCATCATCTCGATAATAGTAATAAGGATTTAACAAGTAGCCGGCTAAGTGTAAAGGGCTATCAAGATTCATTGAAAGCATATTCTTCACACAAGATTCATTGAAATTAGTAATTGAAATTGAAATTAGTAAGTTTAGTATAAAATCTATAAGGCTATTCTATAAGAAATTACAATCTACAAGATTCATTGAAAGCATATTCTTCACACAAGATTCATTGAAATTGAAAGCATCTCAGATTCTCAGTAATTGAAAGCATCTCAGATTTTCAGTAATTGAAAGCATCAATTAAAATTTAAAAGACAAACCTGGTGAATTGATTTAGAAAAGTATTGCTTTCTTGTCTTCTCTTCTCGTCTCACTTCTCAGCCTCTCTCTGATAAACCCTAAGTCCCTAACTAATGCTTCTGTCCCGTCTCCCGTGTTTGTTTTATTTTTTATCAGTGTTGTTAAAAAATTTCCGCTTAATCGGTATTTGATCCGATTTTGACCCGACTCTGACCCGATATTTGCCCGATTTTGACCCGATTAATCGGGCTTTGACCGCCTAAGCCTTTTAAACGCTTAAATGTCCGATTAGTTCCAAAGCCCAACGTTTCAGCACCGCTTCCGCCTAGGCGGCCGGTAAAGCGGCCGCTTAGAGCGCTTTTTACAACACTGATAATATATATGGTCCCACTGGAATATTACCTAGGTGTTTTATTCTCGCACCATTTTCTGTTAAGCTCATTTTGCAGCTTTTGTACTTTTAACGCCCTTGACATTTTCATGTCAGGTACGGTGTGTTTGGGATTGATGTTGCTACTATAATAATAGCAGCTTATTTTTGAAAAGCAGCTGAAAAGGTATTTGGTAAAATTTAAAAGTTGATTTTCTGAAAAGTACTTTTGGCCTAAAAACTGTTTTTAGAGAAAGCAGGTCCCCCGCTTTTGAAAAAAGCTGCTTTTCAGCTTTTGCGGAAAACAGTAAATGATTTCAACATCAAACCTCATCAAAAATATTATTTTTTATATATTTTTACATCAAAACATGCACATATCAAAAATATTATCAAACAGGCTTCAACTTTTTACAACAGCACTTTTTTTACCAGTATATCAATTTTTAACAGCAATCCCAAACAGAACCGTACTCTTGCCAATGCTTCTTATGCTAATGTCATGACCAGGACCACATTTAACTCTGGCGATATCAATCAAGACCATTTTAACACGGAGTCTATATTTGAATTTGTCGTAAATTATTCAATTTCGATTACCAATGTAAGTTTCCAACATTTAATATGATTACCAATGTAAGTTTTCAACATTGAATGTGATTATTAATGTAAGAATTCGTAGTTGTATTTTCTCTAGTGTTTCCATTTGGATAATAATTGTTAAATCATCATTGAATTAAAAATAATTTTATGAATTTCGCGTGCGCTGTAAAATCATCTAAATTTGATTTTTAAATCACAAAATAGAGTCTAAATAGTAAAAAGTTCAAATATATTACAACCTATTTCAATTTATATTCTTTTTAGAAAATAATTTTTTCATATGATATAATTTTGATCGTCTATTTTTAAAAATACTAGCTTATAGCCCGTGCAAAGCACGGGTTACTTATAATTTTTTATAATAAGAATTGTTGTCGTAAATGGTATGTAATCGATTTTTGGTTTCCCATACTTTCTAGATTGTTATATTTTGTCTCCCGTATCAAAATTTTTGTACATAAGGATAAAAATGGTTCAAAACTGTACAGCTCATCATTCTTGAAAAGTTAAAGATAGAGTAAAACTTTCTTTTTTAGGTCAAAAGATGGAGTAAATTTATAACCTCTCTATAAATGTTCTTATCAGGGAGTCGGAGACGAATGTCTTGAGAGAATATAAAGGCCATGTAAGGATTTTCTTGTTTTTAACTTTAAATCGAGTTATTTTTTTTTTAAATTTGTTTATAGTTTACTATATATAATATTTTAAACATTATTTTTAGTTTAGTATTAAATCTAAATTAATATGCTGTTGGTGGGAATCGAACCTTCAACCATTCTATATAACATAATCTTGTATTAATTTTATATTAAAATGTTGTTGGCGGGATTCGAACCTTAGACCTTCAACTTTTAGTATTGTTGTATCTAACGGTCATGATCTATATGAATTGAAGATCTAACGATTGTGAATGAGGATAACCAAAAATAAGGGGATAACCAAAAATAAGGGGGTAACCAACTACAAATTATACCCCCTTTCGCTTATTATAATATAGTATAGATTAGATCAACGGCTGAGATTATTTTGGCGATACTATCCAAAGTTTTTGTACCAAAATTTTGGATAAAATCCCTTTTAAGCTTATTATCTAGCTTATAATCCGTGCAACACACGGTTCTTTTTTTAATTTTTATAATTATTTTTATAATTTTTTAAATATTTTTATATTATTAGATTTTAAAATTTGTTAATATTTTTAAAACTAATAATACAAATATTTAATTTTAATACATCTTTTATGGTGTTCGAACTTTAAATTTGAAAAAGTAATTTCTCTAATAAAATATAAAATATTTCGATATATTAGCCCAAAAAAGTTCCTCCTGGACTTATTGGAATAAGCCACATGTACTTAATTCAAAGTATGTCATAGAAATTCAAGACTGTCTGTTTAAATTAAGTCTGGAGACTTTAACTTCGGATCCACATGACCCGGATCATCCAGATATCAGGCTCCATAAAAGACCACCATAGAGGTACTACAAAAAGCTTCCACGACAAGATTGTCGGGTTCTTATCTCCTCAGGCAGTGATGAGAGCAGTGATGACGAAGATATGGAGCCATGACCCTTTTTTGTCAGGGGGAAGAAAAGATTATTGTCGTTATTATGTTTTATCAAAGTAAAGAATAAAGTGTGTTCTGTACATCTCATTATTAGATGTGACGATGGGGCCCAAAGTGTACCCGGCATCAATAATGTAAAATACGTGTGTGGTGTGTAAGATAACTTTCTAAGTAAGTTTGTCGGAAGCGTATTCTATAAGCTTCCAGTGGTGTGTAAAGTAAGATTATTATCTTATGTAATAAGATAAGGATACGTGTCTCAAGTGTGTCCTGTAAGATAGCTCTAGAAGTGTGTTTAGTAAGCTTTCCCGGACTACTATAAATAGGGAAGCCTTGTAATGGTTTAGGGCATCCTAGCCTTAGATATATTTCTAGGCAATAAACTTGTGTGTTCATATAAATCTCTGAATGTTCTTCTGTTCTTGTTCTTGTAACCTCCTTAGTGGTTGTACCTCTTTTCGTAAGTTGTAACCTTGCCTAAGTGGCTACACCCTGAGCATTCGATAGTTCACAGTTCAGTCTAAAACTGATTCGAAATGAAAAAATCGAAATATCAAAATTTTGAAACTAAACCAAATTGATTTTGAGTAGTGCTAGGTACCCCGAATTGGTTCCCAAAAAAAAATCCCGAATGATGTGGTATGAATGAGTTGACAGTATGAACGATTTTAATTGGTGATATTGATGTGACCCTGACGGGTCCATTAAAGTTATAGACTTATAGCCAATCAGGGAGTGACAAATGTAATTTGGGAAAAAATTTGGGATCCAATCCGAGAACCTAGCATTTTTCATTGATTTTATACACAAAATCCAACCGAGCTGATTAAAAATAAAAAAAAAAAGCAATTTGTTGGGTTCGGTTTACTATTTAACCCAAATTTTCACAATTTCAAAATAATTATAAAATGAAAAATATTTATTCGGGAACTACAAAATTATGGAGCAAGGAAGTCAGTCTCATTTATTTATTCCATGTTCATCTCTCAACCGATTATGCAATTTTTATTAAATAAATATCGTAATTTTGAAACCAATTTTAAAATGTAAATGAATTTAATAAATTTCAGAAAAAAGGTTTACCGGATTTGATCTCTTCAGGTGGGCCGAGAAATCACAGGCCCATTACATTATTGGATTCTAGCATTATTGACCACCTGAATTTGAAAATAGAACTAACGGTCATATTTTAGCTAGTCATAATCTCTCAGTACTGAGCTCTTTGATTACATACATTCTACAATATCATACATACATACACAACTATTTTCATCTGCAGACAGGAAGAAGAAATATGGAAGGAAGAGATATAATTTCAAGATTAAGAGTTCATCCAACCATGACTACAAAAGATTACAAAGTTTATTTGAATGATGTTGATTCTTCGTTATCCCAAATTACTGAAGTTGAGAAGAGGAAGATTAAAGTGCTGAAGCCTAAGAACCCAGATGGAAATAAGAATGATTATCTTAGTTTTCTGTCGGCTGCTTTTGATAATGAGCCATGTGATATTATACCTAAAGGTGATGACTTGTATTTGGTAGGTGTTTATGTGTGGGGTAATTGTGTTCTATTTTCAGAGGATATTGGATTTAAAACAAAACATATGAAATCAGTAAGGGAATGTTTATTGGCTTTGGGCAAGTATAAGATGAGTGTGCTACCAGTTAATCATAGTTATAGTAGCCTCGAACTATTAGCTGGTATTAAAAGAAGTCAACTTGTTTTGGGAAGAGAGTCTTTGGTGGAGGCCTTTAATTACTTTGTAAACTCAGAAATCAAGGTGGAGCCAAGGCTTGGAATCCACTTATTGACCTTAACACAGATGTTTTGTGAAGCATTAAGAATTCTTTTAATTGCCTATGCCATTGAAAAACGATTCATTGTTGGTGGATTACCATTGCATAAAATACAGATGTGCAAATGTAGACAATCGCAAACAAGTAATATAATAGTAAATACCAGATATCGTTCCTCAAGTACTGTCTATTTGTATAAATCACAATTAATATCAAACAATTCGGTTATAGAACACAAGAATTGAGTTTTGTTTTGTCTAATTAAATAAATAAATTAACTAATATATATTATTCTAACAAAGAAAATCGGATGAGTTTTAGATACGAGTAGCTAAGTAAAGATAATTACTTCCCCCTAATATGTTCATGTCGGCAATAAAGCAGTGTAATACCATAGCAAGTCACAATCTACTAACCAGAAATTCAACAGTCATAGGTTTCTCTCGAAATCACTATGGTATAGATTCTGTAATTAAATTAACATATGTCTATGCCCAATTCAACTTCCAGAATACAATTATGCACCAATTTCACTCGGTTATGCAAGGTAACAATATATGTCTATACTATCACAAAATTAATATCAACAGATATAATCATGCACCATTCAAGTTTTGTGTTAGTTAATCATAACCCTCTCAGTATTATAATTAACTCAATTATCTACTAGAGTTGGCCAAACAAAAGCAAATAATATAACATGATATCCACTTGAACGAATAAACTGTGAACTGCAAATAGTACTTCTAATCAAAACACCAACAATCCCACACTAGGATTCCACAAAAATCCTAACTTTATACAAGTTTAGTTCATAATAAAAGCATCAAATAATCCCAAGATAACCAATACATGTTCATAATAAAAGATAAAAAAGATAAGAGAAAACAAAGCCAATTGAATGTATTCAATGGCTGAATTCCTCGTTGTTGATTGCTTCTTCTCCTCCTCCCGTGTGCGGCTCTCTCTCGTACGATGTATCTCTCTATTAGGTCTGATCTATATCTAATAATATCTATAATAAAAGTCTTTTCAATTATTTAATACAAATACAAGGAGATTTCCCAATTAGAATTGAATTCCATAAAAGGAAATTCGTAGCTGACTTTTGGGTTATGTTTCTGGGCTGATTCTGCTGGATTTTAAATTCAAGATCACTTCAAAAATAAATCTCTTCTCATAAGCTTTCCGTGGGCTGTTGAATCGTCAGAATCGGACTTGTAGAACTCCAGATATGACCCAAACAGTGCAGACTGCGCAAGCTACCAGGAAAATAATTTTAATCAAATTAATCTCCAACTCTTGCTATTTAAACTCCAAGCCTTCCTTTATTATAACTCCTTGATTTCTACAATAAAACAATAAAATTTATTAAATAAAAATCCAAATCAATGCAAAATAACTTAAATATAGGGACAATATTATAATTAAATGCACGCTTATCACATCCCCACACTTAGCATCTTGCACGTCCTCGGGCAAAGAAGAAAGAAAAAAAACTAAATCCTAACTAACTACTACCACTTCCGTAGGTGATCACGGTTGCATTTGGCATATGCAACAAGCCCTTTAAACCCCAAGGTAGCCCAAGTGGACGAGTAAAGTCTCTTGAGGGTTTGTAGTAAATATACCCACAAAATTTCTAATTTTTATTCTGACTGCCACGTCTCAAACATGAAATATATCATAGCACTCCACACATGCAAACTTAATTAGTAACAGCTCTTAGATATCATATAATGCGATTCCTCAACTTTACACACCAACACAACTATTCAAGCACACACACATAGGCTCAAAAGACTAAAAAATCATGAACAACATCAAAGTCTCAATCAACAAGAAAATAGCATGCTTTGGATGGAAAATAACCTCACAAACACTCAAATCACACAAGTGTTTAGGTGCAACTGTATCACTCAAATTCAATCAAATGCATATGTGCTACCATAAGCTTGCTTGTCCACCAAAATCTCTAGACTTCGTGTTCGTATAAATCAAAAGGTCTTTGTCAAAGGTTGTAACGAGGGTGAGGGGTAGGATATCAAAGAAATAGGTTAACAAGTGGCTAACTCAACAACTAATAGAGCATAATGTTCATATACACTTGAAGCATTCAACATGAAACTAACTTTAAGATATCATCCCACATAATATTGTAAACTCATAAATTTCACATTGCAAGAATCATTGAACATACACTCTTTCTTTTTCTTTTCAAAGAGAAAATTCCCTACCCCCTCGAAGATTTAGTTGGATTTTTTTTGATGGGGTTAAGACATCTCTCACTTTTGGAAATTGGTTAAACAACATCCCCTACCTGCAACTCACACACTATTCCGTCAATCATGTCTCGAAGTTTTTAATCACGATCTCTATGACGTCCAGACTATGAAATTTGGTTATATTCCTCCTATTTCACCTTCTGGTTTGGAAGCTATTGCGAGTCTTTTTCAGGTTTTGCGCAGCGGACTTGCTCACCAAGCTGGCTCTGATGCAATGCTTACCCTACAACTGTTTCTGGAGATGTTGCGTAGACAGATTCATGAGCGGCATGTTGATAGGGACGAATGGCTCTCTCTACATGTTAGCAAAATACAATCACTGTTCTACTTTTAGGAATGTGTGTTGTTCAGTTGATTATCCTTTCCTTTGTCGTAATAGCTTGAGATATTATAGGCATTGTAAGTTTATAGACTTGCTGATTAAAGAGTGTTTCGTGTTACTTCCTCTAGTTGTGTGATGCTATGTGAATATGTAACAACCATTTCTTCACATTGTTAGGTAACTAATATGTTTTTCTAGCATTTAGGGCCTGACATTGAGTCCCCATATGCGATTCTTATATTACGGCTTCAATTATATGTTTTTTTGCTTCTGTGTTGCTGTCCTTTTCTTTCTCTTTTTACTTTTATTGCCTGACTTATTTGACGTACATGACTTTTATTAAGTGGAGATGCCGACTCTTGTTTGTAGTTCATGAAAATGTTCCCTTTGTGTTATTAGGCTGATTATGATTTGCTTTGTAGCAGTAGCTTGTGACATTAAATTGTGAGTGTATAGACCATTTAGTTAAAGAGTGTAGTCCCCGGATGTGATTCATATATTTTATTTTAAATTTCTGGCTTGCCTTATTCTACGTACATGACTTTTTTAGAGCGGAGATGCTCGACTCTTGTTTGTTTATCGTGAAAAATGGTCTTTTTGTTGTACTACGTTGAATCACATAATACATATTGTCACTAACTATATCACCTAAGAACTGATCCATAAATTCTGAATTTGCACAAGTTAGCGTAATCCGCATTGTATAATTTTCTAAATGAAGAAATAATAATCTTCTCAGGAACAAGGGGGCGACCTTCATGATATGTCATTTTAGTATCCCACCCCATTCCATCGACGAACTATCTTTTTCACCTTGACAAGTACTTCAACTTCATCATGGATTATGACTGGCACCGCCTCAGAATTCTATCCATCTCCAATGAATGTCTTTAAACTCACATATGTTAAAATGTAATCATATAAGTGTGATGTTGCTCCGGTAGACTAGTTGATTAAAGAGGGTGTCATGTTACTTCCTCCTGTGTGATGCTATGTGATGCCAAATATTGTAGTTTTTTGGACCAATTTTGGGTTATTTTTTGTGCCTATAGATGAGTGTCATATTATGATCACTTTTTGACCAATTTTGGGGGAATTTTGATCACGTTATTTTGACGAATTGTGTCATAATGGATGACTATTATTTTGTCATATGCAGAAATTATAGTTATATATATATACATTATATTATTAATATATGAGTTTTATATAATTTTTTTTAATGTACGTTATTATTTTTACATCTAACCAAAGGGATCCCCTTTGGTTAGGTTAGAAGGTTATAATTTTTTTTCCCAAGTTACAAAATGCTATAATATTTGTAATCTTTTTTCTTTTGTTTGTTTTCATCGACTAATTAGCTTTTGGTAAGATTTGTTTTGGTGGATTCAGATGTTCAATGAATCAAAGATGGAGGTGGGCTGGGCACACGTGTTATACGAGCATGCTAGACGGACTTGGATGAGAAGAAGAGAAGATAGTTGAAGACGGAAATTAGAGCAATAAGAAGTTTTCTAGTATTTTGTTTATTAGGATTTATGCAATGTTATGTACATTGATGTATGGGTGTTTTTGAGTGGGGCGCTCTTTTTTCCCCTTGAGTTTTTTCTCATAGGATTTTGCTCTTGCGGGGTTTTTAACGAGGCCTTCCCATGTTTGGAGTCTTCTTCTCTGATATAGATGTTTTATCGTCTACTCTCCTGGAGGAATCTCTTTCTCATGTCAGTTGTAATTCAGGTTACGACCCATGGATTGGTTAAGCATACCTTTCGGATAGATGATAAGCTTTTGTGGAAGAAAGAATGTCTCATTTCCTTCTGGATTGTGTATTTTTATCTTTTAAATGAAATCGTTTCATTTATGCAAAAAAAAAAAAAAAACTCCAAGCCTTCCTTTATTATAACTCCTTGATTCCGACAATAAAACAATAAAATTTATTAAATAAAAATCTAAATCAATGCAAAATAACTTAAATATAGGAACAATATTATAATTAAATGCACGCTTATCAATTACTTATCAATTACTTAATGAGAGGTTGATTATCTTAGAACATTTATGGACTCTTGGTTAAAAAATAATCCAACAACGACCTACTATTTCCTTTGATCTCTATATATGTGATGAGAAAGTGAGTTACAATCAACTTTATCACAGTTTGAGACTACTGAAAAACTTTCAGGATGTAAAGTATACAGGTGGTTCCAAAAAGGAGATTTTTGCCAAGCTAGTGGTTACAAAGTATATGCATGCATGCTTTGGAAAGTACTTAAAGAAAGTAAGATGTTTCCTATGTTCAATTTCTTATTACTTTTCATATTACTAATGTAATACTACATTTATATTTATTAATTCCCTTTAACTTTTTAGCTGGAGATCAACAAGCTTGGAACTATTTGTGAGGTCAAGGCTACTGTCCACATTTTGGAAAGGCATGTTGTTGTGCAATACAAGCACAACAACCACCTTTCAAATGTCAAGGCACCTATGGATTTCACCAACTCTGATTTCCAGTTTCGACGCGTTTCTTCGAGCAACATTTTTGTTGCATTCCAACAAGGCAACACTGATTGCTCATCCAAGACATTTACCTCTACTCTAATTGGAACTGTAAGTAACTCTCTCTAATTGAGAACGATTTCTTTTTTTTTTCATTCACTACAAGAAAACCCAGATTTAACAACAGCAAATTCCGTTGGTATGTTAAGGAAATCTGTTGGGAAGTCCCTTTACCAACGGAATGACCACCATACATGTCCGTTGGAGGAAACCTTGTTGGGAAATCGTTACCAACAGAATTCAATTCCGTTACTAAACTTACCAACGGAATACCAAGAGAACACTAACAGAATCCTTTTTACTATGTTGGTATATTTAGCAACAACATGATAACGACTTTCCGTTGGTAAATGTAATAACAGATTCCCAACGGAAACGAATTGCCAGTAATAACAGATTCCCAACGGAAATGAATTGCCAGTAATAACAGATTCCCAACAGAACTAATTGCTTCCCAATGGAAAATAATTGCTAACAGAGGTAACACTTTACCAACAGAATAATAACAACTGTACCAAACCATACTATTTTCAATTTACTAGACGGTTACAATTTACACATTCATAAAGCCAAAAAGTTCAAAAGAAGACCTGTACAATTTACACATTTATACAACAAAAAAGTTCAAAAGATTGTAATAACACTGCCATTCATTAGATCATTAGATAGTAGAAATTAAAAATGGGGCTTAAAGAGTTGCATCACTCTAGAAATACAAATACAGGTTGTACATATTCTGTCCAAAATTAAACCACCATACCAAGATATTCCTAGTGTCATAAGCAACATAAGTCAAAAGAACATGGCATAAATACAAAATTACATACTATTGTCATCACTTTGATTATCTAAATCAGCAGGGGGTTGAGGACATTGGACTGAGTTACATAACATGGCTAGCTGACTTTCCATTGCTTTCATCCGATCCTTCACTTCTTTCAATTCTTCTTGCAACCTCTGATTTTCTTCATTCGCAAAGGAAGTACAAGGCATAATTTCAGATTTATAAAAGAGGTTTTGAGAAGAACCAAGTCCATACACTCTCTTTTTCTTGTCAGGTCCTCCAGTTGCTTGAAGAAACAAAGCATTTCTGGCATTTCTATCCACAGGCCCAACTTTCTCCTGCTGTTCTAAAAGAGCCAGAAAAGTCTCCTGTTTACAACAACAATTACCAAGTAGTTACCTAAACTAATTCGCAAACAGGTTCAATGTTAACAAGAAACGCAAATATGGGTAACATATAATAAAATATATATACATAACCTGAACAGTTAAAATTGAATAACAATCAAAAACTGGACAATTATTTTAATTTTTTTGTTAGAAAAACCTGGACAAGTTATTTTATTTTATTTGTTTAGGACAATCAAACTTTCATGAATTGAAACACACATCTTTATCATAATAAAATACAAGCATCGGTTAACAATTTTCATCGCATGGCATTATAATAAAATACAAGCATCATGTTTTATTTTTTTTTTCTCGGAAAAACCTGGTCAATTTTTTTATTTCTTTTGTCAAGAAAACCTGGACAATTTGAATATATAATTATGTATAAAAGTAACCAACAAGATATATGTGCTTTTAGCATCCTAGGGTGACAGTTTCAAAGTATAATAATTGCTTGATAATTCATTAACTGATTTTTAAAAACTAAGAGATAAGTAGAAGCACTTTTCAGCAATATTCCTAAAAAAGATTGCTTAAAGATATTAAAAAAATCATCCTTATGCATCCAGATATCTATTTTAACATTGTTCCATCCAACAAGAATATAAAACATAAAACGTGCAGCAATTTATTCTAAAAATTATGAAATAACACTTACATATATTCGTTGACTTTTTTTGTCAATCCATATAAGTTCGCCTTCCTCTCCATCCTCGCAATCCTCATCATCCTGACCAGTCAGATTTTTCTTTTTCTTCACGCGTTTGGTGTGCGTCAACTTAAACAACTCATCCGCAGTGGGATCACACTTATACTGCATTTTCTGTTAAAAAAAAAAAGTTAATCGCAAATCAAATGCAAATTAATTTAAAATATTAATAACAATCTTACCATACGAGCTGCAACTACCCTATGAGAAGCAGATCCACTCGTATGTGTTGAAGGGAGGCCATCATCCCCACTACGACGATTGTTTTTCTGAGTTGTAGACTTTTTTTTGAATTCCGTCGTTTTCCAGAACTCAATCCAGCTTAAATAGACATTCATACAAACTCTATTATCTCGTTTGTTGTGATATTCCCAATCAGAACGAGCATTGGAAACCAATTCTGAATACTTTCTCTTTGCGTTAGCTAGCCAGCCGTTGTATATTATGGCATCAGATTGCCTCCACACGAAGTATTTCTATAATAAAAAAAAGACAATTACAAAAAAATACCCAGCTTTTATAGTATATATATAAATTTATGTGCGAATGTGTGAAGAAAACAAAAACACTATAGTTAAACAATGTAGCAAATCAAATCAAGTGTTTATGAACATAAATGATTACAACAATGAAGTTCTTTCAAGATTATCTTGGATAAATCAGATCAAGATTCAGTTTTTATGAGTTCCAACTTCCAAGTACCTAAACAACCCTTACATGAATCAAAATCAACACAAAAACACTAAGTTAAGAACAGAAATCACAGTTAACACTTAACAGCAACAAAGTAAAAAAATGTAAAACAGCATAATTGAAGTTTATTAAAGGAAAAATGTATTGGAAGGTGGGCTTTCTATATCATTAGCCTAACCATTATTATGTTCTGTTTTATTTATTTAAAGGTATGTATCATCATCTGAGTCCAACCTTACACTCTACCCTACCATTCCCAGTTTCACCAAAATCATTTGTCTCACTTTTATTTGTTTGGTTGATCTAATGGAAAAAATCATATGCATGTTTTAATTAATACACGCTAACATATGTATGAATGTCACAAATAGTAGGATGAACGGAGACACGAAATATCTTATCGAAAAAAATGAAAATGATACGATAATTTCGTTTGCAAATTAGTGTAGCAGCATCTTAAATTTTCAAAAATAAAATTAGCAACCGAACGGATGTCTCATTGTTGAATGTTTCTGTAATGCTGTCAGCTACCTTACTAATTACCTTAGTAATTTAGGACTAACTCAACGACACTAACAATAATATAGATTTTAAATTTTAACAAGGCAGTAATTACCTTGAATTCTTCAAAATAAAAATCCTGGGTTGACTTCGAAACTGATTTCCAATTATATCCAGTTGGCTCGAGTTGCTCATACATTATTTGTCGATTCATTGCAGAGACTCGATTTGAAGGTTCCAATCTACAAAATATACAAAATTAACACAAGTCACTAGTCGCTACATGATTTAGAAAAATAACAATGCAAATAGTTTTTCTTTAAGAACTCGAAACTTACACTTCATTAATGACCTCTATTCGCTCCCTTCCATCGCCATCTTTTGAACCAATATTCCAACATATGTTCTCATTCGCAGCTGTAGAAGATACATTAAGAGTGCTTGGACGTGATTGAGGTGGTGAGTGTTCAAATTGAGGAGTTGTTGCGCGTTGTTGGGAATGTGATTCAGGTGTGTGTTGGCGAGATTGAGCAGTGAGTTGACGTGATTGATTTGGTGAGCTTTGTGCAGATTGTGATGTGTGTTGTCTTGATGCTACCGGTGAGTGGAGTCTCGACTGAGATGGTCCACGTAGTCGCGGTAGATTTGGTCTTGATTGAGATTGAGTAGGAAAACTTTGTGCAGATTGAGTGGGAATGTGCACAGGTTGATCGGGAACCTGGTGTGCAGATTTGGTAGATACTCGCAGTCCAGATTGAGAGGATTTAGTAGGTACTTGTGGTCCAGATTGAGTGGCAACGTGCTCTCCAGATTGAGTAGGTATGCACGTCCCTGAATGGGTAGGTACACGGGGCCCAGATTGAGCTTGTACGTTGTGTCCAGAGTTTGCCAATTGATTTTTAGCATCATTCTTAAACCTCCTATTTTTTGCATGTAATACAGAAGATAACAAAAGTTAAAGAACAATGGTAGTACAATATTTTGTACTAATATTTAATTCAGAACCATTCCAAAATAATCAAATAAAAATTGACATAATCGACGAAGCAATAAAGAATTTATATACAACTTTAACAGCATATTTATCAAAAGCTAAGCAATACAGATTTATGATACATCAGTAGTTACTTGAAGCACAACGAGTCAACCTTAATCACTACCATGTCTGGGAAGTTGTATGACTTGGTAGATAGTCTGTTTAATTGGGACAGCTAGTATGTTCAGAGGACTTCTGTAAAAATGCATACACTTCTGGGAAAAAACTGCACTTCTGTACATACTAGCACAATACATAATCACAGGACGAAAATTTGAATGTCTTCATGAATGAAACTGTGCCGAATTAACACCTAACTTGTAGAAAATGAAAAAGTAATACCTGTTCTCTCTTGTTCAGTTCATTCTCTTTTGCTTGAAGCTCCATCTCCTTCTTTCTGAGTTCCTACGTTTGAAAAGGAGATTTATTGTTTACACAGCATAAATGCATCACAAAAGCTTATTGGGTCACCCAGACATTGAAGATTCATAAAATACCTTGGAACCATCCAGAGGAATCTCGACTGTGGCATCACGATTATAATCGATAGGTTCGTGAGAAAGTGGTTTTAACCTTAGATTTCCTGAAGGAACATGTTCAGGACTCTGCATATCATATGAAATTCAGAAGCAACGGAAATTAATTACAATAGGTGACCCAAAAAAAAATATTTCCAAAGTAAAATCATCGAAACAACTAAAAAATTGAAGCTTTAGAACAAATAAGCAAATTAGTGACATACATAGCCTCAGCATGCAAGAATGTATTTAGAGCATACCTGGTTGGGAAAACCAGCTTCCTCAATGGCTGTCTTAGTCGACTCAAAAACCTCCTTACTTCTGACTAGACTCTCCTTTTGGCCAACATTTGTACTCTTAGTGTGTTTCTTTTTAGTTACAATCTGAAATAAACATTCACAAAAATATTATTGCAGTCTTGTAGATGATACATGCTTTTCTACATATCTTAACAGAAGTAATAAAATTAAGCATCATTACCTGCTTAAGTCGCACTTTAGTCTGCTCATCCTACAATAGAAAAAAGAGATAAATTATAAATATGCCCTCGACAATAAACTTTTTGAATTTACGGAACATTTGTGACCAAAAGGCCAAAACAAAACATTCGAAAAAAATTAACGGATTAGACCTAAACATAAAACATTTAAGTGCATTTGTGATTCAGTCTAATACAAAAAACATTTAAAAAATTGAAGAGATAAGAAAAAATAAATTGAAAATAAATAGTCGAGGTGTGTCAACATTTTCAGGAAGTATGCAGTCTCAAACAACTGGATTTACTGATTTAATTCGAGCGATGGCTCAATCTGAACCAGCACCACCTTCATCTGCTGAAAGGATGTCTCTTTGCCTTGCAGCCAATCATGAGTTATCGGGCAATACCATCAGGCAAGAGCATAAGCAGTATGTGCCGCCGCCCTCACCTGCAATGTCTGCAGCTGCATTACTACAGAGAGCTGCTCAGATGGGTGCAACTGCCCCTAATACATCTTTACTTAGGGGATTTGGAATTGTCTCTTCAACATCTCCTACTGGACAGGAAGAGTGGAACGGACAAAAAGTTGAGTCAGATAATGCATTACTGGCTGCAGGTCTCAGATAGTTCCCTAATTGTACCCTTAAACTCTGTTCCAGTTGCCACTCTATATTATAACGAGTACTAACACTCCCATGTGAACGCCCGGGATGAGAAAATATAGAAATGTTTCCTCCAAAACTCTCTTCACCTATAGTAGAAGCATTTCTGGGAATTTTTCTATGTTTTGTTTGAACATGTTGCTGAAAGTAATGTGAGCAAAAAGTGGAAGCTTCCTCAACCAAAAAAGCATTGCATATTGATCCTTCTACCCGAGCTTTATTTTTCACATTATTCTTCAAGTGGCGCAAAAATCTTTCGAAAGGATACATCCAACGATACTGTACAGGACCTGCAATGCGTGCTTCATATGGCAAGTGCACTAAAAGATGTTCCATTGAGTCAAATAATGCTGGTGGGAATATGCGCTCTAACTTGCAAAGTATGACAGGAATTTGTTCTTCATGCCTACGCATGTCACTTATCTTTAAAGTAGCCGAAGTGAGATCTCTAAAGAAAAGGCTTAATTCTGTGATAGCTTCCCAAACATTATTTGGAAGAAATTCCCGAAAAGCAATCGGAAGAAGTCGTTGCATAAACACGTGACAATCATGACTCTTCATTCCAAATAACTTGTATTTTTTCATGTTGATGCAACGCCCCATATTTGACACATATCCATCTGGAAATTTGAGATCTTTCAACCACTCACACACTTTTTCTTTACCCTTCTTGTCCAAGCTATAACATGCTTTCGGATACTTTCCTTTCGACTCATCATATGCTAACTCCGGCCTTCGACAAATCTTTGCAATATCATCTCTTGCCTTAGAATTATCTTTGGTCTTTCCTTCAATAGCCATGATAGTGTTGAAAATATTCTCAAAGACATTTTTCTCAACATGCATAACATCAAGGTTATGTCTAATATTCAAAGTCCTCCAATATGGCAAATCCCAGAAGATACTTCTTTTTTTCCATCCACAATTGTAAGCTTTGATGATTTTGGCATTCTGCTCTTCACTTCCCAATTCAGTAATTTTCATCAAACCAAGCATCTCAATTTCTTGCAATACATCTTCACCCCTTCTCACTGGTGGGGCCGACTCAGTCACTGTCTTTCCTTTGGTAAACCAGTTTTTATTCTTTCGAAATGGATGATTGGTAGGTAGAAATTTTCGATGATTATCAAACCATGTAGTCTTTCCACCATGTGAAAGATTATAAGCATCATGATCATGAGCACAATGAGGACATGCTAAATGACCAGCAGTTTTCCATCCAGACAACATTGAGTAAGCAGGGAAGTCACTGATAGTCCACATCAACGCAACTCGCATGCGAAAATTTTGTTTCAAAGAATTATCCCAGGTCTCCACCCCATCTTCCCACAACATTTTTAACTCAGCAATTAACGGTTGAAGGAAAACATCTATCTTCTGTTTTGGATTTTTTGGCCCAGGCACAAGTACAGACAAAAACAAGTACTGTTCTTTTGAACACATCCATGGGGGTAAATTATATGGAGTCACTATAATTGGCCAAGAAGAATATTGTCTGCCCGTTTCAGCAAATGGTTGAAACCCATCAGCCGAAAGTCCGAGTCTAACATTTCTTATCTCTGAGGAAAATGAAGGGTGTGCTCTGTCAAATTGTTTCCACTCCTCTGAATCTGAGCAATGACGCATCACATCTTCTTCTTGATGATGTTCGGCATGCCATCTCATATGGGCTGCAGTAGTCGGTGAAGCATACAGTCTTTGCAATCTCGGTGCCAATGGAAAATAGATCATCCTTTTAACGGGCACTTTCTTTTTCTCCTTTTTGGATCTTCCAGTTCTGACTTTGTATCTTCCTTCTGAACAAAACTTACACTCCTCCAGGTTGATGTCTTCCCCCCAATATATCATACATCCGTTAACACAACAATCAATTTGCTCGGAAGGAAGTCCTAATTCTTCCATATACTTTTTCGTACTATAAAAGCTGTCAAGAAATGTATTATCTTGAGGCAAGATGCCTTTGACAAACTGAGATGTCTGATCATAACATGCCTCTGACCAATGATGGTCTGATTTAAAACTCAACATCTGAGCCATGGCAGACAACTGAGAAGTTTCACACCCTTCATATAGCTCTCTCTCGGATGATTTTAAAGTATCATACAACTTCTGTGTTTCTGCATTAGGCATCTCCGGATCAAAACTTGGACCAGCAGCATCCATCACCATGTTGTACATTAGGTTGTCTTGGGCATCGGAGTCACGTCTCGACGATTGTCCACCACTTTGTCCAACAATATATGGTTCTCCATGTCGGTTCCATACATAATAATCACGTACAAACCCATTCTTCATTAAGTGCAATTTTACTGTCTCTGCATTCCAAAATCCACCATGGTTCCGACACTTCGAACATGGACATTGAATGTTTGTCCCATTCAAGGATGAAGGTCGAGATATAACATATTGCATAAAATTTTCCAACCCATTTAGAAAAACTGGATTTAAACATCCTCTATTATCTTTTCTCTGATACATCCAAGCTCGATCATTATTCATGTTCAATTTTTTTTACCTACAAAAAATACAATATTCATAAAAAAAATATAGTCTACACCTATAATTTGGACTAACTAACATGAGCAAAATATAAATATATTTATCATATATTTAATTATTAAATAACTAATATGATTTATTACCTAGTAAAATATATTTATATATAATTAACTAAGCAACATGCATCACAAGATAAAGCCCACACAATTAATCACAAGATAAACCTCACAAAATTAATCACAAGATAAAGCCCACAAAATTAACACAAAGTTAAGAATTCTAAAAATAAGACTCAAAAAATCAATATATATATATATATATATATATGTCATAAAAAACATTTTTCATAATCATATTTAAAAATTAAACTAAAAACAAAAACTATGCAAGGGATAATAATGTTTTTTTTTTGACATTAGGGGATAATAATGTTAATTACCTTAATTAGAGGCCAGGTGAAGAGGTAGATAGTGTTGTTTTGTTTTGATACTTCCTCGCAGAGTGCTTCAGGTCAATGTTGGTAGCATTTTCAGAGTGGTGGATTGTTCTTGATGAGTCATGAGACACACAATGCAATATAATTGATGTAGGTCCATACTAATTGATAATAATTGATACTAATTGTCGGTAGGTGGAATATTAAATGCAACAATAAAATTATAACAGATTAGTAACGGAATGTATATGATTGTTGAAATACTACCAACAGATTAGTAACGGAAAGGACATACTACCAACAGATTAGTAACGGAAAGAATATAACCGATCTAAAATTTATTCCGTTGCCAACTCGTTAGTAAAATGAGCGGCAATTTTTCATTTTTTTAGCGCCCATATTTTCTCTTTTTTTAAGTGGGGGAAAGTTAGCGCCATTATTAAAATTCTAAAATTTCCAAAAAATTCCCAACGGAATATATCGTTGGTAAAGCATTGTTATTATGTTGGTACTATTTCCGTTGGCATCTCGTTGCTAGAAAGGGGCGGCAATTTTAGCCCCAACATTTAGCACTGAACAATTCATTGTCTGTTAGGAATCTGTTAGTAATCACCAACGAAAATTTCCGTTACTAAATATCCGTTACAAAATCGTTACGAATGTGTTATTTTATCATTGGTTTTTCAGAAAAGCCACATGGGTGAGTGTTCCGTTGGTAAATAGCAACGGACACGTTTCCGTTGGGAAATTTTGTTAGCAAATCCTAGATTTCTTGTAGTGATTGTTTTTGCGGTTTCTACCAAAAAAACCCAAACTTCTTGAGATTTCATCATCCCTGTCCTAAGGATAACCTGAACCGATCTTCCCATTTATGCGACTGTAGTTGCTGTCGGGCAGTCCTGTTTTTTCGAATGATTTGCCATTGTTTCCTGCTCAAAGCATAGATGCAGCCTCTGTTGCTTTCCTCCACTGTTCAGACTGCACCTTTATCCTTCTCAACTCAGCCTCATCACCGATTTTTACTCAGGTAGAATTCGATTTTGCTCCCCAACTTGAGCATTTCATTTTCATCTAAGATGGTCTTGCATATCCATCTCCTTTTCTTTTGAATTAGGCTTCATTCTTTCAGCATCTATCTTTTAACTCTACATCAGTGATTCTATTTATTGTCTGAGAGAGTTGTCTCTAACCTCGTTTTTATAACTGTATTCTCTTCATAAGAAGCCTTGCTACTCTGTTTCCTTATCCATCAAGTTTGCCCGTAGCTTTTGCTCATCCTCCCTTTGGCTTGATGTGGGCTTTATCCTTTCCACCAACTCATAAGCACTTGCTATCAGCATAATGTTTTAAATTTTTCGTTCATAATACATGATCTTTGTAATTTCTAAAGCAGACCTTAGATGTTCAACTTTTGAAGTTACACGTTCAAGTTCTGCTTCAATAGATTTCATTCTTTCTTCCTTTTTTTACTTTCAATAGATTTCAATATTTAGTTGCCTGATCTCGTCCAGTGCAGAAGCCAATTCATCAGAATATTTTGCCCTTTTTTTGCTAGTAATATTTTCAAATTCAGAAGAATGGAGATCAAAACAAGACTGAGATAATAATTGCTTGGTCTCCTCTAGCTTTAGAGACATGGCGAGAGGAGCTTTTCCTTTGACTCCTCTGCATCTCGCTCGGCTTGTTGCTTCTATGAGTCGGAAAAGTTTAGCTGATTCTTCACTTTCTTTAAATCATCCTTTCTTTAAATCATCCTTTTGAGACCTTGTTGCATGGAAAATACATTAACAACAATTCTCGAGTATTCGCAAAGGTGGCATATCAAGTTATGGAAGAAAGAGTGGTGATGATGGAGCTATCGGCTAGGTGCGAGGATCGGGGATGTTTAGGAGTTCTAGTGGCGTTGCTTGAAGAATTCGAAGTTGGATATTGCTAAAAATTCAATGAAATTTTGACTTTAACATGTAATCTAGAGAAAACAATGTGATAATGACTTTAGCATGTATGGTTCAATGTGAAATTGAACTAAAGCAAGCCTTTTCCTCTTGTATATTAACTGTGTTGGGAGCCTATATGTGACATACTTTTTGAACTTTGGATATGTAATAGTTACATGCTGACTCTATTGATTAGGGGTGAGCAAAAAACCGAAATGAAACCGAAACCGAACCGAAACCGACCAAAACCGAACCGAAAAAATCAAAATCGAAGCCGAACCGGCGGTTGCGGTTTTTGATTTTTAAAAACCGAAATTTTCGGTTCCGGTTCCGGTTTTAGGTTAAAACCGAACCGACTAAAACCGAACCGAACCGATTATTAAAATAAATATATAATTTATATAAATTTATAAAACTTTCTGGTGACTGCTCCGGCTAGTAACTTCTCATTTTCGTAAACTATATATATATATAGGTTTCTACTATCATGTAAATTGTATTAAAACTAAGATTATATTGCAACCAATTTACATATTACATGAGAAAGTTCTAATATGCTTTTGTATTAGCAACTCAGAGTACATTGTGTCATTTACTCATATACTGGTTTTTGCAAGGCATTAAATTTGTGCAAGTTAATACTTAATTAGGTATGATTTATTTATTGCACATTATCACACATGCATGTATAAATTTTGTTAAAATATATTGTGAGCCCTGTATAACTTATTAGCTTAATAATGTCATATGATAGTGTCATATAACATTACCACTAACATATACACAGAGTGTATTCATTCAAAAACTCAGTTATTTTGTTTAAAAATCGAGAGCGTTGTAATTTATAAATTTAAAATCTTGTAATATATTTATGATTTTTTCGTTCGGTTTTAAAACCGAAACCGAACCGTTAAAAACCGAACCGAGCTTTTTAAAACCGAAACCGACGGTTCGGTTGCGGTTTCGGTTTTCAATTTTAAAAACCGAAGACATGCGGTTTCGGGTTCGGTTTCGGGGCAAAACCGAACCGAACCGAACCGTGCTCTCCCCTACTATTGATACTGGTTTGCTCACTATTGTTGCAAATGAACCGGTGACAGAGGAGATACATTAATAACCTTTTTATCGATTTAATCTACCAATAAAATTGGATTTTCAATTTAATCGGTTTGGTAATAACCTATATATAATTTATTCATTTGTAAAAATAAAAAACTATTTCTATTATTTTTATTACAGGTAGCGAAGATTAATATACTTTCATAATTTATTATGATTTGTATAATCACTAATAATAAAGATTGTTTAATAAGTGAAGGGTCGTCTCTACTACAATTGTCCGAAGAAATTGTAGTGGTATTTGATAGGGAATAAAAAAGAACGTAATGTAAACAATTTTTAGTCGTCATTTTACCTAAAATTAAACTTAATTATATATGTAATTAATATTTAGTATTAAAATAATAATTATAATGCTCAAATAAATTTTTCTGATTTTTTAAATAAATTAAATGAAATAAAATTTATTATTTATTTATTAGGTATAATTAATGATTAATTAATTTGTCATTAAAAGCTATTTAATGTAAGAAGATAATTTTAACAAGAAAATCAAAAAAATGAAAATTCAAGAAAAATATCTTGAACGCTTTTAGTAACTTTCCGATCTTTCGGCATTACAATATTTATAGATATATAGATAGATGGGAGGAAAACAAAAAGCAATATGGGTTTTGGGATTGCCAGCACAAGTTTGAAAAAAAGTTTGAAGTTTCACTGGGAGAGATAGCTTACACTGTTGATATAAAAGCCAATAAATATTTGCCCATGTGTTGACATATATGTTAATATATATTATTGTGTGAAAATAGGGAGAATTACCTTTATTGTATTATTAGTAAATAGGGAGAGTTCCTTTAATATGTTAATTTCCATTATTATTGATTAGGGGTTGGTTATATAAATAGTGATGTATTGTAATAAACTTGAGGTGAGTGCCTCCACCTTTGAATGAGAAGAGAATTTCCGACTATTTTATCATGGTATCAAGCCAGGTGAGAAAGAAAAAAACGACGAGAGTTCATGGGTGTGAGAAAATCCTGCGAAAGTTCTTGGGTGAAAGAAAAAAGATCCTGCGAGAGTTCGTGGGTGAGAGGAGAAAAAAAAATCTACGAGAGTTCGTGGATCTGAGAAAAGAAAACTCCAACAAGAGTTTGTGGGGGCGAGAAAAAAGGGTTAATTGGCATTTTGGTCACTCAACTGACAGGAAACTTGCAATCGGGTCATCAAACTTAAAAAGTTTTCAATCACATCATTGTACTCTTAAAAATTTTCATTCAGGTCACTAGCCGTTACACTTCGTTAAAAATTTGACGGAAAGTTGACTAAGTTTTGTGAGTTAGCTTGAATAAATCCATTGTGGCATGTATAGTCAGCTGAAGTAGCATTTTGATCACCGAACTTACTAGAAACTCAGCTGACTGCACATTAGTTGAGTGACGAAAAATGCCGCTTCAGCTGACTGTACATGCCACGGTGGATTTATTCAAGCCAATTCACCAAACTTAGTCAGTTTTCCGTCTAATTTTTAACGGATTGTAATGGCCAGTGACCTGAATGAAAATTTTTAAGTGTACAATGATGTGACTGAAAACTTTTTGAGTTTGATGACCCAATTGCAAGTTTCCAGTCAGTTGAGTGACCAAAACGCCATTTAACCCCGAGAAAAAAAAAATTGTGAGAGATCACTGGGAAGAAAAGTATCTGCGAGAATTCTACGGAAGGTCATGGGGCTTAGAGAAAAAAAACTATAAGAGATCGTGGGAAAACAATTTGCGAGAGTTTTGGGATAGACGATGAGGACAAAGATGATGACTATATTGATTGGAGCGGATGATTCAATTTTTTTTTTTAATTTTGGCAAACTCTTGATTGAGTATCGCGAGTTTGATGGGGGATGTTGACATATATGTTAATGTTAGGCCGAATACACACTTATAATCAACTAAGTATGGGAGAATAACAATAAGTTCTTTAAAAGCTTTAAAAAACTGTTTGGAATTAACTTCTCTCTCAGTGATGTAAAATATCACAGAGAGCTGCTTAGGTTACAATGAAAGATATTGTGTTACACGATCGATACACTTCTAGGGTTAACCTAACTGTATTTATAAGATATACAGCTACGTACAATAGATAATTGATTCGCCTATAAATCAGCTATACAAATGTTATCAATTATGATTGCTACACATCTCCTAAGTCAACTCAATCTCTTTAACAGCTATCCAATCTGTAAAGATATTGCTTCCATAATTATCTTCAATTAATCTTTAATCACTGTTGACTGGAGACGTGCTTCCTCCAGACAGAGTTTAACTAAACTCTGTCGAGCTTCCAACTGTCAGCGTATAGCAAACTCTGTCTAGCTTCCAACTGTCAGAGTTTAACTAAACTCTGACTGCTTCCTGTTTCAAGTTAAACTCTGTTTTTCC
This sequence comes from Saposhnikovia divaricata, assembly GCA_036435485.1. Taxonomy (NCBI): domain Eukaryota; kingdom Viridiplantae; phylum Streptophyta; class Magnoliopsida; order Apiales; family Apiaceae; genus Saposhnikovia; species Saposhnikovia divaricata. The sequence goes on along the minus strand of CM071601.1, from coordinate 203,031,811 downwards.
CTGTAAAACTTAAACACTGATATTAACCATATCAATTATATTTAACAATCTCCCCCAACTTGTTCATTAGTAAAAATGCACAAGTTAACAGTAATTGATGATGTCAAAACAATATTATACAAACACAGTGTTTATTCAAATAAGCAGAGTTTAAACTTGACTTAATAAAAATCTACAGAAAACAAGAAAATTCTTACAGACTTCAATCTTCAATCTCCTCAAGATCTGGTGTTGTTCTGAGATAATCCATAAGCAATCTTCTCTTTGCATTCTCAAGTTCAATATTCATAGCTTCCTTGATCTCTCTCAACTGAGGATCACTCTCATCAGTTTGATAAATAGCAGATCTTAGATCATAGATTTTGTTCCTCCTCATCTCATTTCCCAGTCTGATAAATTTTACTTCCTCTGACTGTGAGTTGAAATCAAGTACTGTGATTCCCAGATCAGTCTTCAACTTTGCAGTACCCTTCTTCATTTCAATGATATTTCCATTCTAGTCTCTGTACTTAGGAACATATCTACTGTTACACTTCATTCCTCTAATTGCCAAATTTTGGAGCATTTTCTGTCTGAGCACATTTGCAACTGATTGAGTCCTTCGACTGTTCACCTTGAAAAGATACAGAACATGTTCTAGTTCTTCCCAATATTTCAAACCAATATCATGCTCACCAATTTTAAATACTGTCCCATCAGCCATAAAGTATAAGAGAAAATCTTTCTTTAAACTCTTCTGATGAACTAACTGTACTGATTCCAGTCTGTCCAAACTCTCTTGAGTGACACCACGACCTGGAACAGCCAGTGAAGAAGGATCTCTAGGACAAGTATGTTGCCTTTTATCTCTGTGTGAGCCTAGACCAGCTTTATTATTTCCAATCTTACTAGACAAGGCTATCAGTAAAATCCATAGGAGCTCCAGATACTAGATTTGGATCATGAAGTGTTCCTTTACCAAAAACTGATTTCAACTGAGAAGATAGAGGTCTAGACACAACTTGTGTAGCAACAGAGGTTGTGTTTTCTTTCTTCTGTACAACTTGTGTAGAAACAGAGGTTGTATCTTTCTTCTTTGAATCTTCTCCTTCCATAGCAATGCCTTTTAGCTTGAGTTTAGCTTCAGCTTCTGTTGGTTTCTTAGATAAATTTGATCTTTGATCAGCATCAACATTTTCCTTAATCACAATGCCTTTAAGAACAGGCCTAGGAGCTTTTTCTTTCTTTTTAAACTTTCCAGACTTTAAAGCTTTCTGATGTTGTTCTTGTAAATTCTTTTCTTCAGCTTTAATATCTTCAATAGTAGCTCCTTCTTCATTTTCTTCAATAAATAACTTAGCAGCCAACTCCTCATCAGTCTGTGGATTAGAATATAATACCAGACTCTTGGTCTTTGAAGTACCTTGAGTATCAGTGTTTATTCCAGCAAACTGTGATTTAGAAGACTTGCTAGATTTCAGAGTTTGACGTTCTTCAGCTTTGCCCCTGCCTTTATTACTTGCTCCTCCATCTCCGGCATCATCCTTTCTGATCAGAGTTTGAGATTGCTGGCATTTGTCTTTAGCAACTCTCTCCCCCTTTTTGACATCATCAGGCATGAGAATAGATGTGATTAACTCCAGAGAGATAGCAATAGAATCAATCTTTAAAGACATGGCATTTTGATTTTCTTCAACTTTGCTCAGCCTGTGAGACAAAGTTTCTTGATTCTGGGAAAGATATTGAAGCTTGTTCTTGCTATCGAGTTTAAGCATATCATCTCCTCTAATAACTTCACCTCGAACATCAGAAATGACCTTTTGACAATGATCAAATCTAGAATTGAGAGTCTTCACTTGGACAACAGTGGCCTTGAGACAGGATAGAATCTCTGGATTTGTGATTGTTCTGGATGTTCTCTTGACAAAGTCAGCTGCTCTTGCAACAGGAAAGATGCAATTTCTTTGTACCAATCAGCGAAAAATTGTTCAAAGTAGTCTCTTCAACATCTGCTTGATTTGAAGGGCCAACAAAATCATTAACTTTAGCAGAGGTCTGTACTGGTAAACTCTGAGACGAGCTTGACTCAGTACTCCCTTCAGTTTCAATTTCAGTTTCAGCTTCAATATGGTCAGTTGATTCAGGAATTGGAAGAGACTCATCAATAGTTTCTGCAACAGTGTCTGCAGTACGTTCAACATTCTCTGCAACAGGCTCTACAACATCCTCTACAGGTTGTACAATAGGCTCTGAGATTATCTCCATGGGTGGTTGATCAATTTCCTCACCCTGTTCGACAGATTGATGAGCATCAGAGATTAACTCAGTGTGAGAAGCCACTGTTTCTTCAAGTACCACAGTGGTTTGATTTACTGCATCAGTTTCTTCAGAGAAAACAGCAGGTGAAGAGATTGGAATGTCCATGTTCTCAGAGAATGGGAACAATGGATCAAGAATTTCATCCATTGTAGCATCAGCATTACCATCTCTGTCTATCTCAACAGCAGGTATTTCCTTAGAAATATACTCTGGAGCTTCAAAATTCAACTCTTCATCAGATTCTTCAATAATTAGTCTCCTCCTTTTAACTGGAGGATTCACTTCTGTTCTCTCTTATTCTGAGATAGAATCATCTAGAACAGATGGAGATTGAGGTCTATTTGCTCTTTCCTTCCTAGCTCTCTTTGGCCTAGAAGCTTCAGCAGTCCTGTGCTTTCTTGGTGGCCTTATAGCCCTGCTTTTCTTTGGTTTCCTTGGTTTGGATTGTGGTTGAGGTTGAGGTTGTGATGAAGATTGAGGTTGTGAAGTAGTAGCAATGGTGGGTGGAGATGTGGGTTTAGAAGTTGGTTCAGTGTTTGTGGTTATGTGAGGTTCAGTGTTTGTGGGTTGAGGAGGTGACTGTGGAGGTTCAAGTACAGGTTCAGGTTCTGGTGCTTGTGGTTCCTGTGGTTGATTGAGAAAATTTCTGAGGGCAAGAGGATAGATGAACTCTGGAACTTGTTCCTTGTTAGCATATTTATTTGTCAAGTCAGAGAACATTCTCTTATGGACTTGAAAGGGTTGTATAACATCCTCATCAGAGAATACCAAATTAGGCAAACAAGCAGAGAATAAACATTGACAAAAATGTGAGAAATAAACAGTTGTATTAGACTCTGCTAGTTTTTCACCTAAATTCATAAGAACTAATCTACCAAAATCAAAGTTACTCCCATTAAGAAAAGAATACCCGATTTGAAGACTATCAGTGGGAATTGCATCCCAGTTGGTGACTTTCTTTCCAAATGCTCGAGTGATGCAGTCAAAGAAAAAGCTCCACTCCTTCCTGAGCCCTGGCCTTTTAACATTCCCAAGCTTATCCAAAGGGCCAGAAAACCGCAGTTGCTGTAACATTTCTTTCAATTCATTCTCACCAGCCACAGCGTATGAGGTGTGAGTATCAAAATCCATAACATCTCGAACAGTTGCAGGAGTGATTACAAACTCTTGATCTTCATGAGTAAACACAATAGATGGAGTTCCATTCTCTCCACCATCATCATAAACAGAGTTTCTCCAGAAAGTAGAGATTTGTGTGGCAGAGAGTTTTTCTGGTTGAACAAGAGCTTGACCAATTTCAGAATCTCTTAAGAAGTTTTGAATCAAATGAAATGATTCTGGGGCTTTATCAGTGTTTAGTATTGCTGCATAGTTGTTAGGAACAAAAGATAATCCCTGAGCCACAAAAGTCTTGGTTGCCATTAGAACAGTTTAGAGATTGTGAGAAAAGAGAGTGTGTGGAAAAGTGTTTATGAAAATGCTTAAGTGAAAATAACAGAGAAATTATGTGTAATGTTGTGTGTTCGTGGGTGTAAAAGTGAAAAAGTGAATAATGAAATGAGTTTGATTAGATCTGTAATTGAAAATTAAAAACCCAATCGTTTTAGACATTAAACACGCAACCAATTTCTTGTTAAGTGTGTGAGTGGGACACGTGTCACGTAGCAAGTGGAACAACCATGTACACGCGCAGTAATAATGCCTATTATTACTGCTATTCTCTCTACTATTACCAATAAGCTTTAACTGTCTGACACCATTAAACAATTGGCACGTATCACATGCAAATTTCAAAAACTCTTTTTGTACTCCAAGTATATGCTTTGTCTGAAATAAAATATTACCTTAAAGTACTCAACAGAATCCAACAGTGTTTATCAATTCTCCAACTTAATTACTGTTTTCCTACACTGCACAGTTATGAATATAAGTATGTGTAGAGCAGAGTTTACTAAATCAATATTTAGAGCATCTAGTATTTCATAAAATCCACAAAATAAATCAGTAAACACTGGATGCACAAACTCTCATAGCAAATACTGAATGTATGATGAATGCTAAACTCTGTAGTAAACAGTTTATATACAAGAATATTTAATTAATTTATAACCCCTAAATTTTTTATTTTTTTTAATTTCTCCAGTAATCAGAGGTTGGAACTAGTCACCAAAAATCCTATAATTTTAGCCCTTATCAATTTGATAAGTTCTTGAATCTTCCTAGTCTTCGACTAGTCACCAAAAATAGGATCTCAAAGGAGTTCTAACAGTCTATATATATAAGCTTTGGGGTTATTCTAATAACAGAATCTAATTTAACAGTGTATAACTAACAGAGTTTAGAGCTCATCAACATCAGAAATTATTCATGAGAGGCAATGCACACATCATTTACAGACTCAGAGTTTAGGATAAATAAACTAAGAGATGCTATAAATATGAAACAGTATCATGTTGTGTTAATTTTCTGCACAGTTTAAGATTAGATCACAGATAACTTAGAAGGATTCATGACTAATTACTGAGAATAATGTTTCATACATGTATCTTCATTGGTGTTTATGTTCAGAAAGAAACATTATCAGAGTTTCTCAGAGTTTATCCAACAGTCAACAGTGTATGACTTAAAGAGCATGCTAACAGAGTTTAACAGTCATTGAGCAGAGGTTGCATAGCAGAGTTTAACATACCATAGAAATATGAGCAACACAGTACATAAGCAGAATTTTGAGTCTAACCAATATCTCTAGTCAAAGCCAGAGACCATCCCTAGTTCATTTACCAGTCTTGTAAATACAGCTTCACTCAATGGCTTGGTGAAGATATCTGCAAGCTGTTGTTCTGTAGACACAAAATGAAGCTCAATATTCCCTTCCTCTACATGTTCTCTGATAAAATGGTACCTTATGCTGATGTGCTTGGTCATTGAATGCTGTACTGGATTACCTGTCATAGCAATAGCACTTTGATTATCACAGTAAATAGGTATTTTACTGTACCTCAATCCATAATCCAGTAATTGATTCTTCATCCACAGAATCTGTGCACAACAACTACCAGCAGCAATATACTCTGCTTCAGCTGTAGATGTAGAGATTGATTTCTGTTTCTTGCTGTACCATGAAACAAGTCTATCACCAAGAAATTGACAACTTCCACTGGTACTTTTTCTGTCTATCTTACAGCCTGCAAAGTCTGCATCAGAGTAACCAAGTAGCTTGAAGTCTGATTCTCTTGGATACCACAATCCTAAAGTTATGGTTCCCTTAAGATATTTGAAAATTCTCTTCACAGCTGTTAGATGTGGTTCTCTTGGATCTGCCTGAAATCTTGCACAAAGACATGTTGCATACATGATGTCGGGTCTGCTAGCTGTTAGATGAAGAAGAGACCCATTCATCCCTCTATAGCTTGTCATATCCACTGGTGAACCTGTGTCTTTGTCCAACTTAGTTGCTGTTGCCATGGGAGTTGTTGCAGATGAGCAGCCAAGCATGTCAAATTTCTTGAGAAGATTTCTGGTATATTTTGCTTGATTGATAAAGATTTCATCATCTGTTTGCTTCACCTGTAGCCCTAGAAAATAACTGAGCTCTCCCATCATGCTCATTTGATACCTGGACTGCATGAGCTTGGCAAACTTCTTACAGAGTTTATCATTAGTAGATCCAAAGATTATGTCATCTACATATATTTGAACTAATAATAGATCACTACCAAGATTGAAGTAGAACAAGGTTTTATCAATTGTACCTCTGTTGAACCCACTTTCTAAAAGAAATTGAGCCAGAGTTTCATACCATGCTCTTGGTGCCTGCTTAAGTCCATAGAGTGCCATGTCAAGCATGTAGACATAATCTGGATACTTGGGATCTACAAATCCTGGTGGTTGTTCAACAAACACTTCTTCTTCAAGTTTTCCATTCAGAAAAGCACTTTTCACATCCATCTGAAAAACCTTGAATTTCTTGTGAGAAGCATATGCTAGGAAGATTCTTATTGCCTCCAACCTTGCAACTGGAGCAAAAGTTTCATCATAGTCTATGCCTTCTTGCTGTGAATAGCCTTTGGCCACAAGTCTGGCCTTGTTTCTTGTAACAACCCCATCACTATCAGTTTTGTTTCTGAAAACCCATCTAGTACCAACAACAGATCTATTCTTTGGTCTAGGTACAAGGGTCCATACTTCATTTCTCTCAAATTCATTTAACTCCTCCTTCATTGCTGTTATCCAGTCAACATCTTGAAGAGCTTCTTTCACTTTCTTTGGTTCAGATTTGGATAGAAATGCATGAAACAGACATTCATTTTTTGTAGCACTTCTTGTCCTAACTTTTGCATCTGGATCTCCAATTATTAAATCAGGTGTATGAGATTTTGTCCATTTCCTAGCAGAAGGTAAATGACTTCTGTCAACAGTTGATCCTCCCCCTTGATCAATGTTCTCCTGATCATATTGTTGCCTTTCTTCATTCTCTGAGGCTCCCCCTGAATTTGATCGCTCAGAGTTTGAACTGTCAGAGTTTGAGTCATCAGAGTTTGAGTTTGATCCAGATTTTTCAGTTGACTCACTATCAGAATTTGAGTCATCACTATGATCATGCTCCCCCTCAACTGGTTCTCCTCTTTGTTCTGACTGTACTATTTCTTCTGTGTGTACCAGTAGAGGTTCAGAGTTTGCATCAACAGAGTTTGTTGGACTGGTTTCATCAGAGTTTATTTCATCAGAGATTAGATCTTCATTTTTGAAATGCAACTGATCATGTTCATCAACATCTTCAAGTCCAGTGATTTTCTTGTCATCAAATGACACATGAATAGATTCCATAATCACCTTTGTTCTCAGATTATAAACTCTGAATGCCTTGGTTGACACTGGATAGCCAACAAAAATTCCTCCATCTGCTTTCAACTCAAATTTGGTCAACTGTTCAGGATGAGATTTCAACACAAAGCATTTGCACCCAAAATATGAAAATATTTCAGGTTTGGCTTCTTTTCCCTCACCGTCTCATATGGTGTTTTTCCATGCTTGTTGATCAGTGTTGCATTTTGAGTAAAACAAGCCGTTTGAACTGCTTCTGCCCAGAAATAGGTTGGCAATTTTGCTTCATCAAGCATAGTTCTGGCAGCTTCTATCAAGGTTCTGTTCTTCCTCTCAACTACACCATTTTGCTGTGGTGTACCAGGTGCAGAAAACTCTTGCTTCAAGCCTCTGTTTTTGCAGAATTCTTCCATTGTTGCATTTCTGAATTCAGTTCCATTATCACTTCTGATTATTTTGACTTTGCGTTTTGATCCTTTGTCCAGTAGCTTTACATGCTCCATCAGAGTTAATGCAGTTTCATCCTTCTTTGCTAGAAAATACACCCAAGTGTATCTGGTATATTCATCAACAATGACTAGAGCATATTTCTTCCTTCCAATTGACAAGACATTTACTAGTCCAAAAAGATCAATATGTAGAAGATGATATGGATCAACAATTGAAGATTCGGACTTGCTCTTGAAAGAAGTCTTCCTCTGTTTGGCCTTTTGACATGAATCACACAGACCATCAACATTTAACAAAGACTTTGGAAGTCCTCTAACAAGATCCTTTCTTATCAGCTCATTGATGTTGTTCAGATTCAAATGAGAGAGTTTCTTATGCCACTTCCAACTCTCTTCATTGGACATTCTTGTTGACAGGCACATAGTTTTTCCATCAGAGTTTGTCAGCAAGCTTGCTTCATAGATATTGTTGCGCCTTTGTCCAACTAAAACAACTTTCCCTGTGGTTTTGCTGATAACCTCACAGTATTCAGGTTGAAAATCTACATGAAAACCTCTGTCACAGATTTGACTCACAGATAGCAGATCATGCTTGAGTCCTGGAACCAGAGCTACATTTGTGATGATGACACTTCCAAGATTAATATTGCCATATCCCAGAGTATGTCCTATGTTGCCATCTCCATAGGAAACTTTTGGGCCAGCCTTTTCCACATACTCTGATAGCAGGGTTTTATTTCCAGTCATGTGTCCTGAACATCCACTGTCCACGACTAGGATACTTTCCCTGATGCCCTGCAATCACAAACAATTACTGAGGATTAGATTTAAGGATCCAGACTTGCTTGGATCCTTTGGCTTTCTTAATTTTGTTAGCTTTAGCAGCGGAATTTACACTATCAGAGTTTAAGCTAACTTTATCAGAGTTTACACTTGCAAAATTAACTCTAACCCATTTCAGATTAGGTTTCAGTTCATAGTAATTATGATAAATAGCATGATAATTTCTGCAAGTATAAATAGAATGCCAAGTGCTTCCACAGTGTTTGCATAAAGTATGTGGCCTAGTTCTAACATTATCTTTCTTTACTTCAGACTTGGAAGGTAAAGAATTAATGTCTTTGTTCTTCCTGCAACTAGCAAGATGGTTAGTGCTACCACAGTAATGACATGTCTTTCTTGAAGCTAAAGTAGCAAGCATTGGATAATTACCTTGAGTGATGCCTACTTTACCATTTCTGTTCTTTCTAGACACTTTCTGTTTCTTAACATATTTTAACTCCTTAAGCTTATGCTTAAGTTGTTTATCTGTCATTAAACCAATATTAACCTGTTTAACACTAGTTTTTACTGGTTCTTTCTTAACAGCTTCTTCTCCACCTTCAAACCTAGGTTCACTTATTCCATTAACAAATGTTCCAAATTTCTTAGGTGGAAGTGGTGGTCTAATCTTGACTGTATTCTGAAACCTAAGTTCATCTTCCTCAGAATAACCTAGACCTACAGTGTCAGATTGAAAAACTTCTTGAGTGTCTTTTCCTGAGTGAGTCCAAGTTTTAATAATGTGATTTGCCTTTTCCAATTCAGATTCTAGTTGTTTATACTTACTTAACAACTCTTGTTCAAGATAGACAGCATCATCTCTCTCCTTTTGAACTTGCTGCATGTTAGCAAGTTTCTCTTCTACAACCTTATTTCTCTCTTTGAGTTCAGAATTCTCAGTTTTGATTCTCTCATTCTCTAAAGTCTGATCCCTATAACTGATATGCAAAGCCTTAAGATATATTCTTAATTCAGTTATATCATCAGTATTATAAGCATATGTAGTTAGAGGTACCTTGTTTTCAGAATCTTCAGCTTCATCAACAGTAGTAGCCATGAGAGCATAGTTCACATCCTCATCTGAGTCAGAGGTGTCTTCCCAATCTCTGCCTTTAGTGAAGAGTGCCTTCTCAGTTTTACCCTTCTTGCACTCAGGAGCATAATGACCCATCTCCTTACACTTGTAGCATTGAATCTTAGACTTGTCTCTTTTCCCAGATTTGGTATCCTTTCTTTCAGATTTGCTGAAATTCTTCATGTCAAACTTTGAATCATTCTTGGAGAATCTCTTCCCTTTCTTGAAGTTTTTGAATCCCATCTTCTTGAAGGTCTTTACCATCAAGGCAGCCATTTGCATCATTTCCTCATCATCTTCAGAATCAGATGATCCATCTGTATTTGAGTCAACATCAGAGTTTGATGACTCACTTTCAGAATGAATGACCAAAGCTTTTCCTTTTGCCTTCTTCCTTGATGCTTCCTTCTTTGAGGGTCTTTCTTCAACTCTTAGAGCAACAGATTTTGACTTTCTGCCTGATCTTCTGCTTCTCTGTTCCATTTCTAGTTCATGAGTCTTGAGCAACCCATAGATCTCATCAATATCAGTATCAGCCAGATCATAGTTGTCTCTAATAGTGGTTGTCTTAACATCCCACTTTTCAGGTAGAGAAAGAAGAAACTTGAGATTTGAATCTTCTAGATCATATTCTTTATTAACCAGTGACAGATCATTAAGTAGCTTACAGAATCTGTCAAAGGTTTCTGTCATGATTCTTCAGATTTAGCCTCAAAGTATTTATACTCCTGTGTGAGTATGTTCCTTCTATTCTTCTTGATTGCTGCAGTTCCCTGACATCTAACCTCTAGAGCATCCCAGATCTCTTTTGCAGTTTTACAATTGATCACTTTGTTAGACATAACATTATCCAATGAACTATGAATCATATGTCTAACCTTTGCATCCTTACCAATGGATGAAATGTCCTCAGGAGTCAAATCTTTCTTCTCCTTTGGAATTGATTTAGCTTCCTGTCCAGCAGCAACAACAGATAATTTTGTAGGCTTATGAGGGCCTTCATAAATTCTGTCAAGATATTCTGGATCTGTAGCCTCCAGAAACATAGCCATTTTCACCTTCCAGGTTGAGTATTCTGCTGGCTTAAGAATAGGAACCCTGATTGTTTCATATCGACTCACAGTTGAAGGTTGAGCCTTCTCAGCACTAGAGCCTGATGTTGGAGGAGGAATTTCTGCCATTGATTATAGCAAACTCTGTCTAGCTTCCACCTGTCAGAGTTTACCTAAACTCTGACTGCTTCCTGTTTCAAGTTAAACTCTGTTTTTCCCTGTAAAACTTAAACACTGATATTAACCATATCAGTTATATTTAACAGTTAATATATATTATTGTGAGAAAATAGGGAGAATTGCCTTTATTGTATTATTAGTAAATAGGGAGAGTTCCCTTAATATGTTAATTTCCGTTATTATTGATTATGGTTGGTTATATAAACAGTGATGTATTGTAATAAACTAGAGGCGAGTGCCTCCACCTTTGAATGAGAAGAGAATTTGCGACTATTTTATCATCATGTGGAAATGTGTCAGTTAAGCGCCATCCCCTTCCTTCAAGCAACAAAAATACTTCAGACTGCCCCTTTATCCTTCTCAACTCAGCCTTTAATCCAGAACTAGCGTTCTACCCGTGCTACGCACCGAACGGTAAATTTTATTAATTATCTAATGTAAACATATTATTTAATCATTATTTAGGAAAAAAAATAATTTTATTAGAATGTAATTAATTTAGGTATGAAATTGCTATTCGTCAATTTATACCAATTGCATTAAAATTAATATTATCAAACAATTATCATAACATTCACATCCCCCGCTGAAACATTCTAAACTCATCTTTAATATTTTTTTATTAATTTTGTTTTTCATTTGATCTCTCTAATTTTTTTTAGAATTTTTCTACCATGTTCTTAAGTTTTTTACCCATATTTTAAGTTTTGCTCTATTGGAAATTTGGTAAATTTAAATGTGATGTGTTGTGGATTTCTAGAATTTTTATTATGTTACTTCATTCAAAAAATACACAGTCGCGATCAATTTTTTGAATACATATTAAAAATTCATTAACATTTTTTTATCACGATTGTTATAAATCATTAGATTGTCTCTCAAAAAAGGGTTGCATGTTTCAGCAATATAAGAAAGGATATCTACCATGCAAGATCCGTTAAACGAACGTAGTTATGATAATATAAACTTTCATCTAATATAGTTTACCATGCGTTCGTTCAATATCATTTTACAAATTTTATGTTCCCTTTTATTAGTGAATTGATTTCATTTAGAAAAATAAACATTATCAATATATCCTGTTCGTAGAGTAAGATATGACTGTCAGAGTTTATGGTGATTGCCCTCAACTTATTTTTAATGACAACTTGAAATTTGTATATTCAGTTTGGTAGTTTGTATGTTGATTTTTTTCTTTTCAATTAGAATATGGTATATTAAATATTAGTTTTCTTTTACCCATATATAGGAATGACAAATTAACGATCTGATGTTACCTGATCTGAAATTCGAAATTTTGGATATACCAAACCCAGATTTTTGGATTTAGGTTTGAATTTAAACTTTAAACCTGAAATAGGTTCTATTTGGATTTCAGTCATACCGAACTGATATTTGATCTGAAATCTGAAACCCAATTCACTATCAAAACCCAATACATAAATAATATAATATCATAATTTAAAATTATTATATGTAATATTTTTGATGTAAGACATATAATTTATTTATTTTTATTCAAATATTTCATTAGAAATAGTCAATACTAATTTAGTAATTAGAACTTCTATTTCTCAATCTCAAGTTTTATTGAAATATATAAGATGTAATTTTCTTTATTTTACATAAAATTTTCATTTGTTAAATATACGAAAAATTATTTTTTTTAAATTATTTAAATTCTACTTAGTATGTCAATTCATATAATATGTTACATTTACTACTTACTTAATTTAATCATTTTAATATTAAATTATTGTATAAATATACTTAGCATTGTTTGTATAAATTTGATATATTATTACCAATTTTGGATCCCCGAAAAAACCAGATATTATCTGAACTTGACGAAAATATTGAGTTTTGGATCTGGATTTGAATTTGGATTTATTTTTAAAACCTGAAAATATTTGGATATGAGTTTGGATTTTACAAAATTCGGACCTAATCCAACTCGGTGTCAACCCTACGCGCGGAATAAGACATTTGAAAATAAGTATCACCTATTTTTTTCTAATTTGACTAACATGTTAAAATAAAAAACTGTACAATTAGCTAACCTATTCTGTTTATCCATTGATCGTCAACATGACTTAGGATGCTATCAACTAATACTATAATTGATAACTATATGTGTGAACTTCTAGACATGATACTAACTTATCGATTGATAAGCTTCCTCATCAACGGATACTGAGAGAACGATTATCCGTTGCTGAGTTACAAACTTAACTTATACAAATATGTTTTTAAGCATATCATCAAGGTCAACATAACTATTAACAAGGTGCGGTCGTAATCATTTGGATAAAGATTGTCGATGGAACACTGGTGCTTGTTTTAGCTTCGGTGAGATGGGACAGAGGGTCACGGAATGTCCAAAAGGCGATCCAACCAAAGACAAAAATAATGATGCAAGTAAAGACACTTTGAGTTTTGACAACTCTCCTTGGGCCTACATATGTAAGGGTATATCAGCACTAACTGAAACAAGATTAAGGTACAAATTTATTTACTTTTTTTTTGAGCAAATGAATTTATTTACCATATCAATTTATTTGAAATAAGGTGTTATGTACGAACTTGTTGCATTTATGTGTTTTTATATTTTGTTGTAAAATTTGGGGACAATTATTTTTAAGATGGTAGAATGTAATACCCCATAATTTCATATGGTGTAGAGGATTTGGACCAGCTGCTTATACGGAGACATTACATTATACAATTTGGTTGGCTTAATTTCATGTTGAATATGAAAAAGATTAGGTACCTTTATGCAATTTTATACATTAACCGGAAAAGTTGTTGTTGTGCCATGTTGGGCCGTAAAGCCCATTTATGCCTCTTTGTATATTTTTTTTAAAGTCTAGTATACAGTGTCGACTGTCAAGGTCATAGTCTCTGTCCAGTCCGTATATGAATTAATGGTCGAGTTTGTGCATGATTTATGGCATGCGTTTATTTGTGATTGAATAACATTCCAGCTAGTAATTAGCAAAAGAAAAAAAAAATCCAGCTAGTGTAAAATCAACCTGTTTTGCATTCTGTTTAGTTTTAATAATTATGTCTCAGTTCATTGATTATTTGTTGTATAATATTTAGGATTTATTCGTGCAATTATTTTTGGTGTGTTCAGTCAATTTTGAGTTGAGTACTTTTTGATTTATTTTTATTTTTGAAAAGTATATTTTAGTTCTGCAATTTTCAATTTTCGTATAAGATATAAGATATTGGTATGAACTGTGTATAAGATATAAGTATTTGAATTTTAGAATCTAGTATTTTGAACCCGTTCATAATTTACGTTATAATTCCGGAACTAGCCTTAGATACCCTTATATGCCTACCCTTAGTAGGCGCACAATTGTGCAACTTTAGATACTTATTAAGGGTACGTAATTATTGAACTTTAGATGTCGGTCACTAGCAAAGTGTGACCGTAGAGCAAGACTGTGGTATTTTCGATTTTCGTTTTAATTCTGTTTTCTGCTTCTGTTTTAAATTCTGAAATTTTGAAGAAAAAAAAACTTTGGGTTGGATTTATTTTCGCAAAGGTTTTGCAAACTTATATTTGATTTTGAAAATTATTTTATTAAAACACCCATTGATTTTTAAGAACATCTATTAGTAATTTGTACTTGCTGAGCTGTGTAGCTCACACCTTTTCAAATATTTCAGGTTTCGATTTGGAAGCTTATTATGAATAAGTAGGGATGGGCATTCATCCCGGGCCGTCCGATCCCGATCTGATCCCCGCACCGAACGGGGCGGGGATTCGGGGATTTTTTCGGGTACGGACCGGGGAGCGGGGACAATTTTCAAAAAAAAACCGGGGAGCGGGCCGGGGCCGGGTTTTTATGTGTCCCCGACCCGATCCCCGACCCCCGCCCCGATTTTCAATCCCGACTCGATTTCACAACAATTTAATACATATATAGACACACACACACACACACACATATAAAGACAAACATATAAAATTAAAAGATCTTTTTGTTTCCAATATGAAGTATTTGAAATTCGTTTATATTAATATATGATTAATATATATATATATATATATATATATATATATATATATTAATCATATATTAATATAAACGAATTTCAAATACTTCATATTGGAAACAAAAAGATCTTTTAATTTTATATGTTTGTCTTTTTAGTAGTTAAATAACTTCATTTTCATGTTATTTATAATTGTTTCTTTAAGTAATATTTTTTTTATCTTAATTTAGTGCATTTGAACTCACTAATTAGTATTTAAAATTATTTAAAATTATTTTTAGTTTTAAATAAAATTCCCCGATTCCCCGCGGGGATCCCCGTTACCCGTTTGGGCCGGGGACGGGGAATGAAAAATAGTCCCCGATGGGGATCGGGTCGGGGACGGGGATCGGGTTTAAATTCGGGGATGGGAGCGGGGATAGCACTCTCCGGCCCCGAAGTACCCCGACGCCCATCCCTATGAATAAGGATGTGAATTTTGTGGATTTTCATGTTGGCTGATTTGGTTGCATTTATTGAAAAGACTTATCGTATAATTAGAATAAATTTGGATATTGGATATTGGAATTATGGAGTTGCGTCTCCGATTTTATATTTTTGAATTATCGAGTTTGACCGCTGCTTTGACTTTGTGGAATATTTGATTTATTTGAATAAGGAATCTGTTTAATTGAAATTTCGTCTTTAGAATTAATATCCCGAAAATCCGGGGATGTTACAGTTTGGATACAAGTTCTTTCGTCGCAATCTGATGCCCTACCAAACAAGCGAACTTCTTACTTCTCATTAAGTTTTAACTAGATTCAGATGTGGAAACTGGAGTATCAGGATGTGCTCCCCATTCTGTCCAGGACCCATCATATACCGGAACATCAGTTTTTCCAAGACGGTGGAGACCCTGTAAAGGTGCAAGTATCAGATCCAGATTTAACAAAAAATAAACATATTGACACAATTTCAGGTTACGCGTGTTCAACTAAAAGTGAAGCTCGCAAGTACGTGCGACTAGATGTGCTAGGCGAACACTTTTTGGCTGTTTGATAATAAAATACTAGTGCTACAAAGTTCCTTTCTTGACATGTTAACACGTAAATATACCCATTTATATTCAGTAAAGTATAAATGATAAGTGCCATTACTTTTAGCAAGTGCATAACACAGTACATTAATAACAAATCCTAGGGAAGTCTAACTTTCCGAGCAAGTTTTAGAATATAAAACTTGGATTCTACTTTTCATACGACTCTCTCCATATCCTAGAGAAGAATTAAAACCGAGAGGAGAAAATCTAGTTTAACAAGACGATAATCGAATTTGAAGAAAATTTGTTTAGAATCTTGTTTGACCACCGATCCTAAGAACCAATAGAAGATTGGGTAAGAAATAAAAAAGATTTCAATGCAGAACCAAAGACTTCAATACTCAAGTTGAGCATCAGAGTTATCACAGGTGCAATAAATACTTAGGGAAAAAGATCATCACCAGTGCAAGAATGCAAGCTGTTACACCAGTGCCACATGAAGTTACAATAGGTTTGTCCAAGGAGATGCCTGCAGTTGATAGGCCCACGAAAAGTTATAACATACAGAGGTCACTATTCAGATCAGTACAAAACAATTTATAAACAGATGTACTTCTTAGTTGACTGTGCTTTCTAATACTTACTTTACAGTCTAGTGGCGGCATCCATAATCCGTTATTAATGACAAATATATTAGTTCTATCATTTGCGTAATTTACTGGACAGACCCCGAAAAAAACTTTTCGGAACATGAACTTAAATTGCAAATAAACAAACCAAACCAAACATGTTAGTATATCTCACTCAAATTATAGGCTGTTGCAGGGCTCAAGTAAACTTCAAAGTCCAAGCACAAAATCGTTGGGTTTGGCTTTAAAATTTACATGTATGGAACCAGTCCAGGCCATACTAGAATAGAAATTATTTATCACCGTTTTTACAAATATAGCATGATAAATTTAAAAGCATTAGCTTCTGAAAGAATTTAAACCAACTGTGAGCGAATGAAAATTCTCAAAGAAGATACTGTTCTTAGCAAAATTCTATTATAATAACACTACTTGAAGCGGGCGATTTTCAGCAAATCTGATGTACAAAAGAGTAATACGTGTACTTGTCCAGTCAAACCTTCAAACATTTTCTATAGGTTAAATATTTTGGCATGGCACGTACATGTGTACAAGCACACAAGAAATTACCTTCTTGCTCAAATTTTTCTTTCAGAGCAGCTGGTGGTAAGAGTGATTGTGAGCCATCCAACACCTGCAAGGATTCACAAGAGTTGGGTGACAATAACTGTCCATGTACAAGAGCTTCATGTGAATTCATAGCATGACAGTGACTTCGTAGAAACTAAAATTTTATAAATAACTGTGTCTACGCTATAAAAATCTTGTATATAAACTATACACTAGAACTGGATTGGACAACTGGACAATGAACAGTCAGCAGCTTCGTAAAGGATGATATTGATTCAGATTTTCCAAATTAAATATAAATAACGATACACGCGGATAAAAGAAAACATACAGAGAAATAGCAAAATGATGATTTTTAATAAACCATGTATTAGGCATAAATTACGATGAGAAGTGCTTTCATCATAAGTTAACACTATACAGGGCATGGACTATACATTCAGAAGAGTTTGCTTTTGCATATTTTCAATATATCCATTTGGAAATATAATATCAGATAAGAATATTACTCTTTGCCCTACCTGACGTAAATCCAGTTCACCTATATGTAAAAAACTAGTATTAGTGTAACAAAATGTACTATGGCACTATGCTACCTGTGGAAAAGGAATGCACTTGCTTCCAGGTACATGACCACTTCTTATTCCCTTTCTAGGTTCAGGCGCGGTCCCATCAAATCTGCAAAAGTACAAACACAATCATTCTTGAGGGCATTTGCTAAAAAACCTTGGCCCGGAGACTGGCAAAGACTTGTTTTCAAGATCTAGATCAAATCCTCAAAATTTAAGCCATTTTTAGACAAGTTTATAAAAGCAAGGGGGAGGATATAAATTATTCAATGAAACCCCAAAGTCCAAACTAAAGACAATGTATAATTAGAGTCAGAGATCAGAGAAATTGTTTCCTTGACTTAAGATTGCTACTTGATTAATCAGATTAAAGCACCTATTGCTATCTTGAGAGGTACCTTTGACCCCTTGTAGATATAAATAGTCACAACTTCACTACTTTTTATCAATTATCCTTAGATATGAAATCAGATTTACTATTCGAGAAATACACAACATAATACAAACAAAGAGTGCCAAGACATCAACTGGATTCTCAAAGTGAACCAGAAAATACTATACCAGATATACAATACAATATTTTTAATGGTATACCTGAAAGTAGATATGAGACATGTTACAAGAGAAACATGCTAGCAGCCAGTTAAACAAAACTTTTTTTAAAAAAAATAACAATACCTGGGCTTTGAACGAGCATCTACGAGTTGATGTGAATTTTCCTCGACATTTTTTTTAACCTAAAATGATTAGAGGAAAATATTGTTCAAGGGAAGAGAAAGAAATAAAAAAGTCATCTTCATGCACTAGCATGTGATATATATCTTTCAAAGTTCTGACCACATAATCAAAAATCAGGAAAAGGAAAAAACAGTAAAAGTAGAATAAAAAAGTTCGACTATACCTGCTTGAGACAGTTTTAAAAATTTAGAATTTGACATCTATAGTGAAAGCTATTCACAAACTATATAGCACTTCTCTTGATGTTGGGATGGTGATAGGATGTGGAAAGAGAAACCAATTTACGGATACTCTGTGGAAACACGACAAAATAGAAATACTTGACTCGCTAATTTATAGGACTAGTTTGAGTTATCTTAGAAGTTAATAACCAAGATTACGATGTTCATGTGTATTTTTCATTTAACTCCAGTACTCCACAATAAACTAAACAGCAAAGAGCAGGTAACAAGATTCATGAACAAGACTCATGATTGTAGACAAATTTAAAGTAACATACATGGAATGATATTTAAAAGATGTTAGAAAAATAACAGGCTCAATGACACTACAAATCTGAAGATAGACTACATAAATAAGTTACATAAACAATACTACCACATAATTGTAATTTACAAGTGAAACACCTTGCTTTTTTTTTTTTGCTAAATAAGTGAAACACCTTGCTGACCGTTAATAAACATACATATCACTTTTAATCTCTACTTAAACCCCCGGTAGTTATCGTGCCAAACGGACAACTTCAAAATGGAAAAAAAAAAAACATAAAGGCACGCTGATTATAATTTGAAACTAAACCTGCTCTAAATTCCAAACAAGATGCAGTTGAAATCTGGCTTGAAATGTAATTGGTGTAACCTGAAGAAGTAAAGACACTTACATGAATTATCTTTCCGCTAAATGATTCAGCAACAAGTCCATTATGAAATAATATAAGAATAAATTAATTATAATCATTAGATCGGGTATCACACACTATCAATATATTGCTGGAGTTGATAATCCTAAACTTACTGCCTGTCCTTGATATACTTTCTCTATTGCGTCACTTGCAGCACTGGCTTTCAGAATAGCATCACTAGAAGCACTTGATTCAACATCGAATCCTGAAGCCCGCCATCTTGGAAGGCCTCCATCTAACACCCATATTTTATCATGCCCAAAAACTCGGAACATCCTGTGCATTCAAGAACTAGTAATTATAATATACTAAAATTATTAATCCAATGCAACACCCAACCATCCAATAATCAACCCTGGATATCAAACTTACAACTCACCACCATACTCGAGCTGCACTAAAAATACCCTTGCCATCATAAACTACGACTCCGTCTTTATTCTCAATACCAAGAGCTGAAACGGCAGCAGCAAAAGCATCTTCGGATGGCAGCATGTGTGGCAACTGATAAAATTCATGATCACGAGATGCTTCAACATTACGCAAAAGACTGACTATATAATATATTAGTTGCAGGAATATTATTGTCATGCAAGTAAAGTTGTATGTGAGCCGAATTGTTTGTGAGCAGCTCGGTGTTTGTTCAATAAAAGTTTGTTTTTCCTCGACTTGAAAGATAAACAACTCAAAGGCAAGCTTAAAAATTCAAGGAGCCATACTCATACAAGAAAAAACTTGTTCATTAAGGCTCGTCGCAGCACGCAGCTCATACACAATTTTTCCAACCAACTCGAACCTAACTAGCTTTATGAAAATCAACACAAAATTGAAGTTTTGCCATCCAAACTTGATCAGATGTCCAAGAAAACTAATAAACGAGCTTATGTCAAAGAATGCTCAGGCACATATAAAGGTCATGCTTAAATTGAGTCGAACCCTAACCCAACATGTCTAAACAAGACAAACTCGCTAAAATTTCTCAAGTTCGAACTAAAGCTGGAGCTGAGGTATATAATTTCTAAAATGAGCTAAGCTTGAGCTCAGTACTGTTTGTTCTCAACTTGATTCATTTACATCCCTACTAGCAATTTACTCCAGTATATATAAAAGTAACTGAGCTTCAAAAAAAAGGAAAAAGAATCACACATTTGTAGCTTGATCTGATATCCCATCAACGTCAAAGAAAAGGGCACCAGGAATGTGGGCGACCTGTTTATACACAATGCAGAAAAGGAAAATAAAAAGGCATTAGTACAGAATTGAAACCATCTAAATTGTCCTACGACAATTCAAGCGCAAATATCTGCAGGAAGTTCTAGAATCTAAATAACTATGTGCAGCACAAGAAAAGTAGTCAAAAGAATCCATTTCATACTTGATACTCTTGTAGTGGGTTCCTCTGCTCGTTTGGCATATACCAGGATGCATCTAGAACCTGAAAATGTTATAATATCAGCACAAGAATATTTATTTCCTACTATTAGCAATTTTAATAGAGAAACAGTGTCACTAGACTAATTTTCATAATAATAAAAACTATATTCAAGTCATAATTGTACACATAAAATATAATAAAACAACAGTCCGCTCCTTAAAATTAATCATATCAGAGACATTTAGACATTTCAATAGAAACCAAATGTAATCTAGGTTAATTGAACAGGACCATTCATTCTCCTCTTAAGTCTTAAAAACTTAATATGTTGGGCTATGATGCCACAATTTGTCAGACACTGTGTTAGTACTATGCTGAGTAATAGTAGTATATGCAGAGTAGCAATAGTAGTTGTTATGAGCTGACTGTTAGTATGTGAGGGTATATTGGTCATTGCAGAGCTAGTTACTTTGTAGGTTTGTATGCCTATAAATACCAGTGTACTGTGTTACTTTTTCTACTATGAATGATACATGAAAATGGAATGTTTTCCACAACCTCTCCCTCTCCCTCTCTCTCTCTCTCTCTCTCTCTCTCTCTCTCTCTCTCCCTCTCTCTCTCTCTCTCCCTCGCTCCCTCCCTCGCTCGCTCCCTCGCTCCCTCCCTCCCTCTCTCTCTCTCTCTCCCTCCCTATAGAGTTTCTCTCTCTCTCTCTCCCTATAGAGTTTCTCTCTCTCTCTCTCTCTCTCTCTCCCTATAGAGTTTCTCTCTCTCTCTCTCCCTCCCTCCCTCCCTCTCTCTCTCTCTCTCTCTCTCCCTCCCTATAGAGTTTCTCTCTCTAAAACTCTTTCTCTGCAAGTCTATCTTCTCTCGCTACTTCTCTCTATCTTTCTGATCTGAACTCTCTGTCTCTCTCTTATCTCTATCTAATCTCTCTATTTCTCTTCTCTATCAAGCTGTTCTATCTCTTATATAACAGAAAACTACAAAAATAGTAACAAACAAACTCAGGAACTCACAAGTACACAATTATATATAGGTATTGCATTACTTACATTACCAGTTGATGGCACATGCAACATGACACTACACCTTCCATGCACAACATATGTAATGTTTTCAATCTATCCTTAACTTAAAACATAACATCAAACGATCAAAGAATTACCCCAATAAATACATGTATATAGATCACTTTATATTACAAGAAAATACTACTTCTGACCTGACCAACCATACCTTCATATCCGGATCTCGCAAGTTAGCATGGAGCCAGTCAACTGATACAACAGGTTCACTAGTAGACATGGATTGTACTGATGAAGAATCTGTCACTCCACTAACAGATGAAGCCATAGTAGAAAAGTAACCAGAAGTCTTATATTTGGCATAAGGGGCAACCCTAAAGTGTAACGGCTTTATCTGAAAATAATTAAAAAATCAACATAAGTCCAGACGAAACACTACAAGAAGGAACCTGAGATACCAATGTCTATATTAACTCAATAATATGGATATCCAGCTCGGATCACAAGCTATTGAAGGTAATCCGAAAAACTCTAAAACCTAGTACTTCATACGAAAGAAACTGAAATGTATTTGATTTAAGAAATAAATAGCAATTCCATTGTGAGGAAGACACAACTATTTCCGGTCTATATTTTAGTCCAAACTATTCAGATTAACATGAATTTGTAAGACCCCAAATTACAAATAATCCAATTACACAACCTATCAACAACAAAAAAACTTATTTCACATAAAACCCAAGAATCAAAATTAAATATACGCGAAATGTCTTTACATAAACAAGAAAATACAAACTCAAGAATCTAAGTCATTCATTACTGAACTAAAAAATTAAAGATCATACAATCAATTCTACAAACACACACACACACAAGAGATTTTTAAATTTAAACAACATATCATATCATAATTCACAAGCAATAACAAGAAATTAATCAAGAAAATCAAAATTAATCTAAAAAAGATAGCAACTTTACATTAAACACAGAAGATAAAAACTGGGTCTTGAGTGGAACAGATTGAATTACACGAGAAGTAGCAAAAAGAGTTCTTGATAAAATTGTAGCTGCCATCTTTTTAAAAAACCCCAAAATCTCAAAACTAGGGTTTATAATAATTGGGGTCTAATAACAAACGATTGAATCAGCCTTGATTAGAATAGAATTCAAGTGTGGATAGATACAAGTGTGTGTATGTATAGTGTGAAATATAGCTCTAGTTACTCTCACTGTGTTTTTATAATCTGCCCTCTTTGTTTTCGATATTTACATCCAAGTGAATTATATGTTCGTTTGTCTCATTTATTTATTAATGTAAAATTGTAAATTTTTATTTTGTTATTATTAATTAAATAATAAATATTAATAATTTATTTATTAATAATTTAAAAGATTAAAATATTATTTTTACTAATTATGAACAATATATTTTAAGAGATATGAATGTTATTTATTTTTGTTATTTTAAAAGGTTGTAAGATATTTATTATAAAAGGAAGTTGAATTTATCGTCATTCATGATTTTTATTATTTTTTTAGTATAAGATCTTTGGTCAAGTGAGATGAATCGTGTATGTTTCAGATCATATATTTAAACAATGTTTTTTTTTTTTTTTTTGAAGATAATTTAAACAATGTTATAAGATGATAACTTACATAGATTAAACTATTATTCATTAATTCACACGCACCGCTATATTTCTCTTTATAATGAACTAACAAATGTATGTGGGTAAGGCCCTCCTCCAATAATTTAATTGTTGAAGATAAATCGAATTCTTGATTTTATGTACATTAGAATTTATTGACAATTTATTCAATAATTAATCATCAATAATTGTATTATATTATTGTTGAATCAAATTGCAATATAGTTATTTATCTTTGGGTGAAAAATTAAAATACCCACCAAAAATTATCTTGTGCCCGAAATGCCTACTGGTGGGAGCGTTCGCCCTTTTCGATCACGAAATACGTATATTGGTCATACGTATGGTGACTACGCATTTCTATCATGCGTGTAGTGTATATTTTGGATTCCCCAAATCAAATGCGTATTTGAGACACGCATGATGCAAATGCGTATTCCTTAATATGCAACTTGGGAATGTGCATCCCATTCACTGTTCATCGTCTTCACAGACGAGAGAGACGACAATCGGAGAGATTTTATGCGTTTTCCGGTCACACTTCGTTCAGTTCTTTCCAGCAATCGAGGAAACACGTATTATACATCAAAATGTTCGTTTTCTTGTCAAGGCTGTCCCATTCGATTTTAGTTTGTTTCGCCGGATTGGAAAAACCCTAACCAAGCTCAGTTTTTCAATCCTATTTTCCGATTGCTTCGTATGTGCCCCTGCGGGGCCAGAAATCACAAAATCAAGATGGCAAGATGGAGAGTGAGGTGTGGGCTTCCTTTTGTTATTCTCAGTGGTTGTGGAAGATGCCGGAATGTGTTGGACAGAGAAGAGAAAACGGAGAGACGATTGGAACTCGCCTGAGACACCTGAGACGAAATGTAAAAAATGACGTCAGCTGACGTCATTGCGTATCTAGGAGATGCGTTACCCCAGATGTGCATTTCAAGAATGCGTATCCCAGCTACGCCAGCTAAACATGCGTACCCCGTGAACAATTTGGACGGATGCATACTGCTATTTTGGACATGAAGACCACAAAAATGGTATATTTTGGTCATTCTTTCTTTATCTTTTAATTTCAAATTATAATCCTTCTTAAAACTATATTATTATTTCTAGTCAATGATATTAAATTGATGGCATATGAATTTTGCATCAATTTCTTATTCATATCTCGTTATTGCAATATTTTTGTTTATTGAATTGCAAATTACGCTTTGCGTGATCTCCTCCTTAACTGAATTTCTATCTTTTTATATGAAAGTTCCTCTTTTATGAGCAGTAATATCCTTTAAATTGATTCCTCAGCTCATTTGTCAATTCTTTTTCCTGTAAAAAAATAAATAAACTCGTAATCATGTATACAAAATAAAAATTTTATTTAAAATTAATCAATAAATAATCTTATCAAATATAAATATTTTTTACAATTAAAATGAATATTAAAATAAATAATCAAATAATCTTGTCACATTTATATATTTTTACAATCGAGATGAATAAAAATTAATCGATCCAATCCGACCCGACCGTATTTATTTATTGAATTTTTTTTTTAACCGGGAACTACCCCACACACTTGTATGTGGGATTTCAAACCCGGGGAGATATATCGCTGAGCCCTACCACCCAGTACTCCCATGTAAATCCGAAGCTTTCGCTACGAGGTAGGTTCGAACCCCTGACCTTGGCTGAACCAGGGAAAGGAGGTGTCCACTCAGCCAAAGCTTTGTAGACTATTTATTGAATTTAAAAGTGGTCGTTTAGAGCATCTCCAAGGGGAGAGACCCCTTAGTTATATTATCTAAGTAGCATCTATGTGACACCTTTTAGATAATATCTATAAATTGAGGTACTCCAACCTTCTTTCCCCTTAGCAAAAAATATAGATAATCATATTTGATTTTCTATATTTGTTGAACCCATAAACCTCTTATGTATAATTTTACATAATTATAATTATAGATAACCCCATTGAAGTACATGTACCTCCTCTTAGCTAGAATTTTACATATTTATATTGGGTAAATGGTCATTTTCGTCACTGTACTATACCAAAACTTTCACTTGGGTCACCAGCCCAAAAAAGCTTTCAGTCAAACACTTGTACAACTAAAACATTTCAATTGGGTTTCTGCCGTTAGTTCCGTTAAAAAAACTAACGGAATAATGAGGTGGATTCTGACGTGACACAACGAATATGGTTCAATAGCTAATTAATCACTGAACTTTGTATAAGTTTTCAATTAGGTCATCGATTAATTTTAAATTTAAATTTATAATTTCATAAATTATAATTTTCATTTTAAATTTATATTTTAAATTATAATTTCCAGAATTTCCATTTTTCAAAATTTTAAAATTTAAAATATCCAAATTTTCCATTTTAATAAATTCTTAACAAATTCATTTAATCTCTCTCAATTCTTTTCTCTTTCTCTCCCTTGTTCTCCTTAATCTCTCTCGATCCTTCTCCCTTTCTCTCCCTCCTCCACCACCTCTCAATTTCTTTTAATTAGCTTAGTTTAATGGACTCGACGTTTCCTATGGTCGATACAGTGACCACTGGAGGAATGTGAGAAAGTTTTGTACCCTCGAACTTTTCACTCAACACCGAGCTTAACTTTGTGTTCGTCAACAAGAGGTTTCTCGGATGATTGGCCGACTGCAGGAGATTGCTGCTTCTTCAAAAGATGTCAACGCCTTTGAGTGTTTTACAAATTTGTCTACTTCGGTTATTTCTGGAGTTGCATTTGGGAACAGGTATGATGAAGACCGATTAGGAAAAGAGAGATTCCAACGGATGGTGTCCGGGTTGGAAGAAATGTTTGTTGGCAGTCTCAAACAGAGGATCTCATTGATGTCATGTTGAAAAACAAAGACTCCTCTTCCTTTGCTCTAACAATGGATACTATTAAACCAATTCTCACATACAAAAACAAAGACTCCTCTTCCTTTGCTTCTTTAACTCTGTCATTTTTAACTTCTTTTTTCAACTCTTTACAAAATCTCTTGCACATACATGATACATAGTCACATACAGAGCATTATTCAACATTCAGTTGTTTCTATAATTGTCTACAGGATGTAATTATTGGAGGAACTAGTACGAGTGCGACTGTGATGGTTTGGGCAATGACAGCATTAATGCGCAATCCAGGAGTCATGAAGAAAGTTCAGGAAGAGATTAGAAGGGTGTCATGAAGAAAGGAGGTCGAGGGTATGGGTGTGTTGAACAGGGGTGGGGTGGAGAGAAACGGTGGTGTTGGGAGAAGAAGGGTGGAGGACTGATGGTCGGAGAATTAAGGGGAGGGGCTGGTGGATTGTGTTGTTGTGGGGGTGAAAGAAAAGGGGGAAAAGAGGTAGAAGGGGAGGTGGACGGGGAAGGGAAGAAGCAACGACGGGGTTGGTTGAACGGAGATGTTGCAGGTGGAACGAAGGAACGGTGATGAAGGAAGAAGAGGGGGGAGGAATGGCGAGAGGAGTGGTGGTGGATGAAGGAGGAGTTGGTGTTGCAGCGGTGAACGGAGGAGATGGTGGGTTTTAATTAAAAGAGAGGAGAAGCAAATAATATGGAATTTATTGGATTGAGAAAGAATTAATAATTTGGAATAAAAATGAATTTTAGGAATTGTTAGATGGATCTATGATGTGTCGCTAATAAGGCAAAGATGTGGCAGCCTAGTTGGCGATATTTAACATCCTTCCGTTAAGTCAACGAAAAATTAACGGCAGTGAAATATTTTTAATGTACAATGATCCAATTGAAAGTTATATTGATTTCAGTAATTCGATTAAAAGCTTTTTTGGGCTGATGACCCAAGTGAAAGTTTTGTTATAGTACAGTGATGAAAATGGCCATTTACCCTATTTATATTCTACTTCTCTTTGATCAGTCGCAGCTGCACAGCTGAGAGAGAGAGAGCGAGAGAGAGAGAGAGAATGTCTTCAAAACTATTTTCATTTTTACAAAGACGACAACAAGGTACTACTTGTTTCCAATTCTTATCTCTCTCATCATCGCTTAACATTATTCATTTCCATTTTAACGCTCCTAATAACAACAACAATAACAATAATTCAAGGCCTAATTTCATGCCTCACATTGAATTACAACAATTACTTGTTAACAAATCTAAATTCGGTTTCGATAATCTGGACGATGCTCTTGTTCTGTTCGATAAAATGCTCAAAACGCGACCTCTCCCTTACGATTTCCACTTTAATCAGCTGCTTACCGCGCTTGTTAAGACGAAACATTACAATGTAGCTGTGTCGATGTTTACGAATATGTGTACATTGAGAGTTCCGATTGATATTATTACGTTTAATATTGGGATTAACTGTTGTTGTCACTCGAATCGAGTTGATTATGCGTTTTCGTTGCTTGCTGGGATATTTAAGCGTGGTTTTGTGGCGGATGTGTTTACGTATACTACTCTGATTAGGGGGCTTCTTTCGCAACATAAGTCTGCGGAGGCTAGGGTTTTGTTCACGAACCTTGTTAAATTTAAAGAGTTTCAACCTAATGTGGTGACGTATAGCACTATGATAAATGGCCTTTGTAAGACGGGTTATAGTGATATGGCCCTCTGGTTGTTTAGATTCATGGAAAAGTCGGGATGTGAACCTAATACTGTGACTTATTCCACAATCATCGATTCTTTATGCAAGCGTGGGCTTGTTGATGATGCTTTGAACCTTCATTCGGAAATGATTGAGAAAGGCATTTTACCGAATGGTTGCACTTACTCTCCGATCATTCAGGTCCTCTGCAATGTCAATAGATGGGAAGAGGTTGATCGGTTGCTTAAAGAGATGATTGTTGGCAGGAAGATATCTCCGGATGTTCATACTTTTAGTATATTGGTTGATGCTTATTCCAAGTCTGGGAAGTTGGACGATGCAAAGCGGTTAATTGAGATAATGACTGAAAGGGGTGAATGTCCTGATATAGTCACCTATAGTAGTCTCATGCAGGCATATTGTTCACGAGGTGAAATGGATGGAGCACTAGCTGTGTTAAATACCATTAGAAGTAAGAAGATGAGGCCCAACTGTTATACATATAACATTCTGTTGGATGCATATTCCAGGGAGCTGAAACTGGACATAGCTATGGATGTTTACAGAAACATGGCATGTGAAGGTCTGGAACCCACAGTTGAAACACACAGCATTTTGTTACACGGGCTATGTCGGCTGGGTAAGTCTATGGAAGCACTGGCCTTTTTGTATAAGATTCAAGATCAAGGCCATAAGCTGGATATCGTGATATACCGAACCTTGTTAGATGGTCTTTGCAAGAATCAGTACGTTGATAAAGCACTGTCTTTATTTCATTTGATAAGATGCAATGGTTTAATTCCTGATAGGGACACTTATAATATAATTATTCGTGGATGTCTTCGGAATAAGAGGTATAGTGAAGCATGTAAACTAATGGACAAAATGGTGGATTGCGGCTTCTTAGCAGATGCGTTTACAACCTCTTTATTACAACACCTACTCTTATCAGAAGTACATGATCCAACTCTCCTTGCAATGCATCAGAAGTGCTTGTACTCAGGTATGTGACTTCTGTTAATAAATTTCTCTTTCTTAAGCAACTCCACACATGATAGTGATTCACTCTCCTTGTAGCGTTGAATTTGAAGGCTTCTTGTCGTTGCTGGTTTTTTATTTTGTATCCATGTTTTCCTACCGAAGACTTAACTAGCGTTTTTACAAGGTTTACACATTTACTTTGATTAAGATGTTCCATTTGGTGTCAAAATTAATATTACCGTTTCGTAAGGGTTTTCATTTTCGGAAACTCTGGTTTTGTTTAATTGTTATAATTTGTTAGTTCTTATTTTTGGTTTAAATCTCCCCTATGTTTTAAGTTAACAACACAAGCATGATAACTGATGCATGTTTGCCCTGTCAAAGGTGCGGGGTGCAGTATATAAACAGCGTGTTTGCCCTTCTCGTTATTACTATGTAGTGTATTCAGCACTCAATACTGTTTTTATGGTTGTTCTCAGGCAATCATGGGGAAAATTGTCGTGTACACATCCCTGAAGTTATCCACAGTGGTTATCCAGGTCTGAACCTTTTTGAATCGGAATCTTTTGATGCTTATGTATGTTTCTGGAATGTTATTGATATCTTGAGCTTCACTTAACAGTACTGATAATCTGTTATGTTTGACGATACAGTCTTTAGCTTTATATGTTATTAGAATGTAAATAAATAGATACATAAGAATTCCTCACTTTAACCTATGTAAATAATTCAAGTTTTTAAAAACATTATCCATGTTTGCCTTTAAAATAAGAGATCCTGTATTCATCACTTCTTAGATATCTCCTGAAATGTTGCTTAATCCTGTTGTCTATCTTAGTAGAATAAATTCTCGTCAGTTCATTCTTCAGGTTTTACAGCCCTGGACGGATTTTTTAAGCCAAAAGAGGACAACCTCTGTGAAAGTTGAGGAGGCCATGCCATCAATGCTCATAGTGAATCTTGTGATATTGATAACGCCGTTAATGCCGGTCACACTAATCAAGAAAGATATATTTGAGACGCAAATTGGTTTGACGGGGATGCAGAAGATCACCGCCTAAAATGGTATGTTTCCCTTCAAAGACCATACTTGGGTCATGATATGTTTAAAGGCATCAATATTGAAAGGGAGAGTAGTCAATTAACGCCCCACCAGCCTTAAGGAAATTGTATCATTCGTCCCTGAACCATTCCACGTAAATCCACTAGATCATACTCCTCATCTTCTTCTGTATGTAATTTAGAACAATGCTCAATTAATTCCTTAGCCATATTGGCTGAGAAACAGCCAACGAGCGGCGCAGCCCGCCTTGAAGGAGAGATTTTGCCAACCTTTTGGGGGGAGAGAAACCCTATCTTTCAAGGAAGTGTAATTATAAAATTATAGCAGTTTTAAAATCATAAAACTATTTAAGTATAACAAGTTTATGTGACACTAATGTTGATCAAGATAATTTTTCAGTTAAAAACCATGGCCTTTGTCCCTAGAGTTTGTGCCCTCCTCTCAATAGTGGACGCTGGATTTAGATCCTATTGGTCTAATATTGTGAAGCCTATGTGCGGGTGGCACCCTCCTTTTGAAAAAATTATATGACTATATGTATAAATTTCAGTTACCATGGTACTCCCCCTAAAACAATTTTTTTTTTGCTTTTTAGCGATGTATTGTGTTTTTTTGGTGGTGGTTATGCTGTGAAGTGCTTATTTTACCGACTAATGTTAAGCTGAAAACATTTAGCAAAAAAAAAAAAATATGTTAAGCTGAAAACAAAGAGGGTTGCAGTTTCTTCTATCTGTCCTCAGTGCCAGGTGGGAGCTGAGACAATTATACTTAGTTTGGTTAATTGTTTGCAGAGGCCTTGGTTGGTAGCTGGTCTTGGGATGTTGATGTATGGTTCAGATTCCTTTAAGGATTGGATACCGGGTGGTGCTAGAAAGACCAGATAAGGAGGAAATAAGTAGAGTAGAGATGCTTTGTTGGGTGATATGGAAAATGCATAATGACCTGGTATGGAATCAGAAGAAACAATATCTTCATGAAATAGTTGTATTGACCGAAGCTAATCTTAATCAATGGATACATGTGTCGCATATTTGGAGAGTTTGTTGCCCGAGGATGGAAAAGAACACTCGACTAAAAATATGATTAAGATAAATGTCTATGTTGCTGTATTTGAAGTACAAGAACGTTTTGGTTTTGGATGTATTGTTCGTACCAGCAATGGGAGGTTAATTGCAGCTAAGGTGATGAGCTGGTATGGGTGCACACAACCTGAAGTCGCTGAAGCATTGAGTTGGGCTAAGGAACAAGGATGGCGCTGAGGGTATATAGATATGGACTGCCAGATTGTTATATTAAAGTTCTGATTCTTCACATTCTTCTTTTGGCCTGGTAATTCAGGATTGCAAGCAGCTGTTTTCCTGTTTGAAAGATTTATCTATAATCTTTAATTTTTTATAAATTGTCTGAAAATTAGAGTGCAAATTGTTTGGCTAAGGCCTCTGATCATACGGCTGATTGTGTGTTTAAGGAGGCTGATGCCCTACTTAATCTGTTATCAGCCTTGTCTATGGACATTTATTATTTATAACATTGCAACCTTTGATTCAAAAAAGACAATCCAAGCACAACCTATATGTTTTGATTCCAGAAGAGACAACAAAATAAATAATTGTGAATTTTGATGACTGCAAATATTAATGTTGTTATTTTTTCTGTGACACCAGACACCAGTAATAAGACCGTTATTTCAAAAAAATTTGTCAAAATTATATTTTTTAATTTTAACCTCATATAAGATTATGTACTGGCAAAATTTAAGTAAAAAGAACTCCACAAAATCAAATGTACAACGCTAGAACAACTCATCATGAATTTATTATAATTTTTATCAGGCATTCAGATTCAAACAACAAAGCTCCACAACACCCTCCTCCCCCCTTGTTAACTTGTCACTGCTGCTTTGTTCTGCAGTAACAAAGACAGTACTGTTATAAAACATAGAGATTCGGAAAGTTTCTGAAAGTTTAAAACTCTAACCAATTACCAGCTTTGACTTGTATCACTGATGTCCAAATAGGAGGCAGAAACAAGAGGTTGATGCAAATGAACTATCAGACCAACTAATGGAGGTGTAAAAATTTCTGACGATGTGCAATAAAGAAAGCTCCACAAGACGTCAAAGATCAATATGATGGGTGCCAAGAGTGGAGCCTATTCCACTTCACATAATCGATGTTCACTAAACGCTAGCAAAAAATCTGAACAAAAAGTTGCTCCAGTAAACTAACAGCTCAGTAACAAATATTGTTCACCAGCTTCTGCACCATCCCACATAAACTTGCATGCCTATACACTGCATTGATTAACTTAAAATTCACCTTACACACATAAATTATATAAATATAAAATGAGAGGTATGGAATTAATACCTTTTGTAATTATCCTTGCCGGTATGAACATAACATAAGCTTCCTGGTGAGTGGTGATGACCTTCTCTCTTCCATTCCAGATCTTTCTCGTCAGTAATTTCCTCTTACATGTTATAAGCTTTCTTCGTTTTAGTTCAGTTTTGTCAGCTTTTTGCTTAAAGAAAAATGAACTGTCAAGCAGAAAGTCTGAGTCGTGATGCTTTTTGCTACGAAGTAATTGAGAAAATGTATTTAAACAACTGTATCACTATCAGCACATTCAATCCTTCGGAAATATATTACCTGGAAAGTTGGTCAATTTAGCCTGCGGGCAGAAGTGTTGCACTATTTCTTGTGGACTGAAGATAGCTGCATCCAGAATTCTTTTTCAAACCTGTATCTTCCATTAATTTCCTAGTCTTCCATGCGTTACCCCACAAGCCTGCTGCAGCATATGTGCTTGCTAGAACAACATAGTTGGCAGAGTTTGTAGGCTCTAAATTGAACAGATGCTTGGCTGCCACTTCTCCAAGAGTCGTATCACCATAGATGCTACAAGCACCAAGAATAGAACCCCATAGTGAGGCATTAGGCTTTATTTGCATCTTGCATATTAAATCATAGGCTTCTTCTAACTGACCCCCGCGTGCAAAGAGATCCACCATACAAGAGTAGTGCTCAGCTCTCGGCAATATATTATATTTGCTAATCATATTATTGAAACATTCCCATCCTTCGTTGGTTAACCCATTGTGGCTACAGGCAAAGAGGAGAGATAAGAATGTAATATCGTTTGGCATTAACCCATTATGTTCCATCTTCTTGTAGAGTTTTAGAGACGTCTCTGCATCCCCATGCTTCCCGTATCCAGCAATTAAAGATGTCCATGAAATAACGTTTTTCTTCTCCATCTCGTAAAAAACCTGGTTAGCATCTATCATTTCTCCGGATTTTGAGTACATGTCAATAAGAGCATTGCTCATGGCCATGTCATGACTTGACTGATACTTCTTTACAGCAATTGCATGAATTTGCCTTCCCAAGACCAGTGACGCTAAATTAGCACATATATTGAGCATCGAGCATAATATAATGTTATCTATTGCAAGAGCCATCCGACGTAATTCATTAAAGAGATCCACGGCACCAATGCAGTTGTGACCTTCGCGTGCATATCCGGTAATCAATGCTGTGCAAGATACTGTATCCACTCTTAGCATACTCTTGTAAATGTTATTTGCACTTCTTACACTTCCACATTTAACATAAGCATCAATCAGCGATCCAGTCAATATATTAAAGGATTGAAAACCCAGTTTTATAACAATTCCATGGATCTTCATGACCATCAGGAGATCATTATCTCCACCAAAGGCTTTAAGAACACTTCCCAGACTAAATGAATCTGGAGTCATACCTATATATTGTTGTGATGTCAGTACAAGAAAGATTTAACAGATAACTTATTCAATATATAACCGCGTGAAATACAAGATGAAAAGCCTCAACAGAAAGCCAACATTTGAGTCTGAACTAATGGGATAATGACTAACAACTAACAAGGATAAAATACTCATCCAAAATAATACAAGCACTTAAGGAAATATATTCAACTCGGCTCAAACTGAAATACGAAGAACAAATGAAAAGACAGAGTACTGCTATATTTCTGTGACTCAGGTCATAAATTCTTAACTCTTTATAGTTACGATAAAGTGACCGGGAAAAGTTGGAAGATTTATTTAGCAGCCGTGCAAAATGAGCTTCTTACTCTAACTTGACTTTCATCACGGACAGATGCTTCTTTTTTTTCTTAGTAATGTATTCCTACATTTTTCACATATTTTAATAACCCCCACCCATGCATACTTAAACAAAACAAGTACATTTTGCTTATAATAACATATTACTCCTGCAAAGAGCAAATTTTCCATTACACTAAAATAAAATTATAACCAGTACCTTCTCTAAGCATTGATCGAAACATCAAGAACGCATTATTCTTAAAACCCTGAACCACATAACCACCAATCATCGCATTCCACGACACCACATCCCTCTCAACCATCACATCGAAAACATGACAAGCATCCTCCATCTTCCCACATTTCGAATGAAAATCAACCAATGCACTTTGCACAAACAAATTCTCCACAAACCTACTCTTCTCAATACACCCTTGTATTTGCCTCCCACCATCCAAACACACAATACTAGTACACGCCCTCAACGCGCTCCCATACGTAAACTGATTAGCCTTAAGACCCTTCCTATGCATTTCCCCAAACACCTTCAAAGCTTCATCAGAATCACCATTCTGACAATACCCAGATACCAATGCAGTCCAAGACACCACACTTCTCTCAGACATTTCATCAAACACCTTGCGTGCACTCCTCATTTCAGCAACTTTTGAGTAAAATATAATCAGTTTAGTGTTGGTATATAAATTCGAATGCAACCCATTTCTAATAAGATGGCTGTGAACCAATTTGCCTTGTTTATAAGATCTCAATTCAATACAGAGTTGCAAAGCTTGAGAATATAAAGCATAATAATCTGGTTGAAATGAATTGCAAAATATTTGGTTCAAAGCTTTGGTTAATTTGTTCATGGTGTTAATTTAAATGATTGTATTAATTGTGTTTACTGGGTCATCTTATATTAGCCTATTCAAAGACTTTAATTAATAAAAGTAGTACCAACACTTAATATATATATATATTTTTAAAAAGAATAAAAAAGGCGAACACACACATATGTGACTGAGTACTGGGTTTCAGTTTCACTCTATTGAGGCCTTGAAATCATATCTGTATGTATTTCTCCTAATTTTAGCTACAAATTTGATTATTTTTATATTGTTTTCTTGCATAAGCCCAAATTTAGATCTATGCCAGTTATATAATGATGTTTGTATCAAGAAATAATATTATCTGAATTGGAATTTGAACAATGATCTTGAAGTGCATATCTTGTTGTGATATCTTCTTGAAATTTGGTTATGTTCGTGTTGCGAAATGGGGTTGTGAATTTATAGCCTAATTGATGTTTAAGACCCCGTAAAATGAGACTATTAGCATAGAAGATCAAGAAATTTAGAATGTTTGGGGCAATCTGAATTGGATTATTAGCAGCCTGTATCGTGTTGTTTGTACCAATGGGGTTATCTGGTTGGCACCTAAGTAGGAATAAAGTTCTTTTATTTAGCGGTGTACTTCTTGTTATGCTCTTTGCTTCTAGAACCAGTTTTGTTAGTACATTTCCTACTACATTGTCCTGCTCGGCCTCACCTGTATTATATGAACGAAAAGATCGTGACGTTTGCATTTCTGTAATTCATCATGTCGTATTGGAGTTTGAACTAAAGAATAAGGATAGACCCTTGAATGATTCAAGTGTTTGTGAAGATTTGTTGTGGCATTGGGATAAGTCTGGCCCTTTGCTTGGCTGTGACTTTCAAAAGTTGGGTAAGGAGGATGCATTTGATTTGTTAAATGGGTCGTGGGTGGTTGTGGCAGGGGATTCTCAAGCACGGCTATTTGTTGTTTCCTTGTTGGATTTGGTTTTGGGTCCTGAAAAGATGGAATCGGTTGGAGGGGATTTGTTTAAGAGGCATAGTAATTATCAGACTGTGATCAATAGCATTGGGTTAAGGTTGGATTTTCTGTGGGCTCCTTATGCAAGAAATTTGACAAATATAATAATGGAATTTGTGGGACACAAGAGTTACCCTGATGTTTTGGTGATAGGTGCTGGGCTTTGG
This sequence comes from Saposhnikovia divaricata, assembly GCA_036435485.1. Classification (NCBI taxonomy): domain Eukaryota; kingdom Viridiplantae; phylum Streptophyta; class Magnoliopsida; order Apiales; family Apiaceae; genus Saposhnikovia; species Saposhnikovia divaricata. The sequence continues at coordinate 202,995,908 of CM071601.1, read as the reverse complement.
GATATGCTTAGGATTACAAATTCGACCGAGTACAGAAGTTCTTTACAACAGATAAATGCTTATTTGGTCACTTTGTTACCGGTTTCTCATGAATTCAGTGGAAGTAACTCAGTGAGAGGATCTGTTTCTCTCCCGAAACCGCATTTGTTTTGGCTTGGTTATCCGGCATTAATAAATAGAATGCTAAATATGAAGGAAAAGAAAGTAAAGATGAGTGATTCCATATATGCTGCTTACGAAAGAGAAATGTACAAAAGTAAACCCTTGCGTCAATCTGGCGGGCCCGCTTTTTTACTTGATGCCAAGTTGTTGAGTCGAAAATGCGGGGATCGATGTACTGACGATGGAATGCACTACAAAAACGCTGTTTATGAAGCTGCTGTTCATATCATGCTGAATGCAATTATAATTGAATCTCAACAGAAGCTTTAACAGCGGAAGCTTTGATTATATGCATGAGAAAATGAATCTCCAACCCTAGTGGACGCACACAAGGGTTTTAAGCAAATGAGAATTCTGGTACTTTCCTAAAGGTCATGTACATCTTTTCTGGTGCTCGCCAGTCGCCATTACTGCATATTAACAGAATCATGAATTTTTGAATAGTTTTACATCTTCCTGTTGTTCTTTAATTACTGTATTTCTTTTTCTTCTATATGTATGACTTGTACAAACCCCACTCAACGCGTATTTTATACATTAAGAAAAAATAAAACCCTCATGATAGTTAGCTTCCCCATCTTAAAATGAAGAATTGCGCCTTCTCTGATATTGTGAATGAGTATTCTTTCTTTGTTTTGAGGCTTTTAGCATCTTTATTCAAATTTGTACTCCCCTTTCATTCACTTGCCCTGCATTGCTACAATTTTAGGGCGGAGAGATGAGGGTGGGATAGATAACAAATATTTTGAGGTTCATTCTCAAAGAAGTTAGTGGCACAGAATATGTACCTTTTTTAATTAAAAAAATTGTCAATTGCAGAAATTTAAATAGTCGCACACCCTACTTCCATTAAGTTTCAACCTTACAGTGGTATCTGCTAGGTTACAGTGCCAGGAGTCATCTCATGTCCATATAAAAGAGGATTGTGAATCTACCTGGAGAATGGCTCTCTTTAATATACCTGTCACAAGGTATGTACATACAACACTGTATTTATAGGAACTGTAAAACTAGTTGGTGTCACCTATTTGGGTATCAGAACATAGATGTCAGTATAGATTATGTGATATAGCTCTTTCGTGATGCGCATTCAGGTTTTGAGGTGATTTGAATACTCATATGTGATGTATTCTTGTTATATAAGTCAAATATTGGTCCTAGGCGTGCTTTGATATCTCCTTTGTATTTATGACTGCAAATTAAGAGAGGTTTATGTGGTTTCATTGTACATAAGTGGTAATTAACCTTAATTTATTATATTTGTATAAATTTGGTGGCTGACGTCTGAAAGCGTGCCTATATGCTGCACTGATATATTTGATCTAAAGGCGCATTTTTTTCCTCCTAGTAAACGTATGGGGTCTATACTGGCTACCTGCTTCTCTTCCTTTTGGTTATGATCAATAGGTTCAGTTTTGGTTATTCCTCCCATCCCACAAATATATAATCCGTCATGAAATTAAGATTGTATTTTTTAAAATATTTGTCATGGCTAAACTGTAAGTTTTGGTAATAATCTCTTCGCAATCTGCTCCTTTTAGTGTTTGCCCCTCCTGTATGAATGGATTCAGAAAGTTTAGAATGTTCATTCTATGCATTGGTATATATCCTTTTACAGCAGTTGCTTACTGCTTTAAATTTGACAGATGTTATACAGTAGTAAAGTAATTTGTCTGCAGCCCATCATCCGTTACAGAATAGGGAGACAGGACATTCTGCTCCGAAATGAAAAGTGAAACCCCACTGTAGAATACTGTTTTGTTTCCAGGGCAACCCGATTGTGTCATGCTGCAGGAGGTAGTATGGTTAATCTTGGTATCGGCAGACCCCTTTAACCCATTTAATCTATATAAATCATGACAAGGCTATGATTGAAATATCTGATGATGGTACTTATTAATATAATAATAAATCAGTTTTTGTTGACATTCGCCCTTTTAGATCCTATTGATGTTTTACCTCTATATTAATTCAGCAGCTCAGTATTGGCTTTTATATTTTGATAGGTACACAGATGATATGGAACTTGATGATTCTGTGGACACTGCTTATTGACCTTGGAAGGAGGGGTAAGCATTTCTAAGTAAATCTGAAAAGTATTATTCTCCATCTTGAAGTCTCTGTCAAGTGTCGAGTGCCTTTAGTGTTTGTGATGCATAGTTGATGTGTAGCATAATATTATCCCCCAAGCTGATGGTTCTTCTATATGAGGAAGGAATGTGTTTTAATTCAGTCACTCCATCTTCTTGATGATTTAAGCGGTACCTCTTCCTATCGTAGTCACTAAAGGACTTGTATGCATCTGCTTTTCTAATCAGCAATCGTTTAAACCATTATTCAACTTGACAGAATAGTGGATAAAATAGAGAGTTAAATGTTTACTATTTATGCTTGTCCCGCTGTCAAGCTGTTAGAACCACAATGAATTTCTACTTATTTCTTCAGCTAGTAAACTAAACTAGTATAAGTTTCTGCCTATCTATCTCAGTTTTGAAGGACAAATTTTTAGCACGAACATAGAACTTGGAATTATTGGCACTGAGTAGCTGACAAATATTTAGGTCTGTTAATGTACAGACTCGGTGTTACTTCTTTGATCGAATAGAAGTTGTAGTCCAGATAATTAATGACATTGTTTTGCTTGTTTTGTTCGGAATTTAACTGCTGAAGCCTGAAGATATTGAAGATTGCCTCTGGGAATAAACCTCAACATTCCGAGGAAAACCCTTGTTTTCCATTAACTCTGAATTGTAACATTCAATCACTGTATGTGTTGTTAAAACAGTGCATCATTGTTTGAGCCATTTGTACTTCAACTTATAGCTAACTAAAATAAGAACAGCAGAACTTTAGTAACCCGTTTCAAGTAATCTGATAACAAATAGCATCTTTCACAAAAATGATTATTATCTGGACTGGTTGCTTGAAAATCAAATTAACTGCTTCGAGCTTTCTTTTCAGCTAGGCAGATCAATTTTTATAAAGCCCAGTAAGAGTAATTTCTTTCATCAACTTGGCATACACCTAAAATGTTATAATCTAACTATAGTTAAGTTTTTCATAATTTTGTAAACTTTGTTGGGTTTATTTGAAAAAAAAGTAAGATCATTAGTTAAATTGCAAAAAACTAACAAGTTCCTTGGTTTTTCTAGCTAATAATAACTCTCAAACAAAAAGAATTTTCGAAACAAATTTGGTTTGAGATTATTCTAAATCGAACAGAGTGATGTAGGGTCTTTTTGCACTCATTTAGCTACTGCAAAATCAAGCAGACGTGTGAATTGTGCAGATTTCAGTCATATTTCAATTTCTTATGGGGTAAAAGGTCACTTTCCCTACTGTACTATTGTAAAATTTCCGTTTAGCCTACTGTACTATCGAAGGCATCACTGCACTTTCCATTTTTTCTCTTTTCCCCATCGCCGTCTGTTAAAATTTTTTTTCGTCTGTTTGACTAACGGACTGCTGAGTTAGCCATACTAGTCACCACTCCACGTTGGCCACATCAGCAAACACAAAACCCCAAATTAAATCCCAAAATAAACCCTAACCCAATGAATATATAGTCAGCTCCTCCCCATCTTTGCCCGCCAATCTTCCGCCAAACCAAACACCATGGCAGCCAGCTCTGATGCACAATCCCGAATGTCTATGGAGACCCGAATGTCTGTGGAGACCTACTTGTGTGACTGCGAGAAGAAAGCAAAGCTCTTCACGTCGCGAATCGCGAGGAATCCTGGGAGGAGATTTCTGGGTTGTGGTCAACCACAAGGTACCCGATGTAATTTCACCACCAAACCTCCTCAACATTGCATAGCGCAAACACCACTCAAGGCCATTTTTCTTATCCTGTGACACTTTGTAGTGCCCACTTTAACCTTGAGAATCCAAAGAGAAAAAGTGCACCCTTTTTAGCACTTTACTTGAATCCTGTGCTTCTCATCCACAGCATATGTCAGTGCTCTCCCTTGACCAATTGACTAGTTTCTCACAGCTGTTTTTAAATCTCTCTTGTTAACAAATGTCATACCTAACTTCCACTTAATGTCCTCTCCAGTAGTGGTAGGGTTAAATTTGGTTTTTATAACATCTTTATGTTTACAACCCCTAGGTGCATCATATGCATATGGTCCCTCCTCATCAGAGCTGTCTTCTGCCCCAACCACCCTCTCTATGTCTTCTTCACTTTCAAAATCAATATCATCCTCATCAGTCTCTGAATCATCACCCTCATAATCTTCTTCACTTTCATAATCTTAATCAACATCTTTATCACCCTCTTCCTCACTTCTCAATTCATCTTCACTTTCATCATCTTTTTCAACCTCTTCCTCTCTTCTCTCTTCATCTTCTTTTCTTTTCAGCTCCTCTTCTTCTCTGATTTCTTGAGCTCTTCTCCTCACTTCCTCAAATTCATCATCACTGTAATTCCCATGGAAATACAGATCTGCTTCACTACCTTCATCACTGTCAAAATTTAGCATTTTGCCACCAATCCTCTTCCTTGCAGTTAGTTTGTACCTTCTACCAGGTGTGACTTGATTCACTCTAACACACTTCACTGAGATAGAACCTGGGCTAAGACAACTTTTTTGCCACCAACCCTCTCTATCACCCTCATTCACATTTCCACCAGCAATCAAATTATCACCCTCATTCACATTTCCACCAGCAGTCAAATTATCATCATTATTCACATGTCCACAGGGATTCCAACTCCATGAATCCTCATGCTGCCTCATCATCAACAGTGTCAATTCTCTAAACCCATGATATGGAGTTACCCCATCCCTCATAAAAAATAGTCTATCCCCATTCTTCACTACATCTTTCACCTTCTCCCTAATCCAATTCATAGACAACTTCGAAGTGTCTACCCGCTTAAATCCCTTACATTTAGGCCCTGCATACTAGTACGCAGTTGTGGTCATGAAATGGCCACCATGGTATACAACTAAGTCACATACCCTACAAGAATAGCATTATACTTAACATTTACCCCATTTCTAACATAACAAACTAGTAAATGAAGAAAATCAAGTAAAGGTTAAAGAGTGTCACTTACAGAAGATCCATGGTATGTAGTCGGAGAATGAAACTGGAGAAACAGCAACCGTCGTCAGAAAATGCTCGAATGGCCGTGAGTATGGAAGTGATTTTGGGGAGATCGAAAGGCGGGGGGTGGGTTTTAATTGGGTTAGGTTTTATTTAGGGGTTTAATTTGGGGATTATTTTGGGTTTTATTTAGGGGTTTATTTTGGGATTGATTTAGGGGTTTATTTTGGGATTTATTTAGGGGTTTTGTGTTGCTCATCGTTTTAGAGAAAAAAAATGCTAAGAAATCAAACAAAAATTTCAAAAAAGTGTTCAAAATGAAATTTAAAAAAAAAATTGTCTGAACATAAATTACAGGAACCCCACGAGAATTTGGAGGACAAATTAAGAAAAATCTTGTGCTTAAATCAAAGGACCGTTAAAATGTTGTAAGGTAGGTTTATATGTTTGAATAAAGGGCATTGATCCAGCAGGTATATGTGACTACTGACTAGTAATAATTAAATCAATTATCTGTGACAACATACCAAAGAAAATGAAGAAAAAGACAGTTGGCATCTTCTTCGCAACATTTCGGTCACTAGAAGTAGAAGAGCTAAAATTTGTAGAATTCCGTTTAAACACTTAACTGTACATGTATACTAATTCCTAAATGATAATATCCCTGTTCCCTCCTAACTGTACATGTATATGCTGTCATCTTGACATCTAAATGTAGAACTGGGAAATGAAAACCTGTGAATGTAATTTTCTGAAAACAATCTCTACCGAAGAGAAATCAATGTCAAAACCATAACTCTGACCTCCGTAATGTACATAAAGGTAGCTTTTGGTAGATGGTGGTGAGGGTAAAATTTGATGAATTTTCGGAAAATCTGCAGTGGGCTGTGGCGGTGTGTTTTTCTTGGTTGAGTAGTAAAAATCAGCTAAAAGAAGCCAAATCAGATCAGGGTCAATACAGGCAAGGCCAGCTAGGGCATTTATAGATGCATCACGAAGCCCAGTCACGCCGCTGCATGCAACCTACAACAATACCACTCATACTAAACATATAACAATAAAGTTCCTATATGTCATCCATCACCTATCCCAGCCACACTACTAAGCTCAGTAATGATACAGATAGAAATGTCGAGTTGATTATGGGAACTGGAAAGCATATTAATTTTCCACGATTATGTTTTTGAAATTTATGGAAGGTATATGATATTAACTGTATGACGAATGTCATGGAGCATGTTTCACACAAAGATATAACGAAGTGGAGGCAAAGCAACACTCACCAACTGGTTCCCAGTTTTGAAACATGAAACCAGGAAAGGCCATATCTTGTTCATTGCTGGAAGCAACCTGTTCTCATCTCTGATACATTCTCATCTGCATCCAGCGCATCTTTAAGATTGTCTCTCGAATACAACTCTACAATTTCTTCAATTACCCCCATAGTCTGCTTCTCGTGCTTATAGGCCGCCTCCACTTTTGAAAGAGCCATAATGCAATCTTAAGTTTTAAGAAGCAGCGTGGAACTAATGATGAGACACGGAGACCTAATATGCAATATCACTAACAAGAGTAGATAATAAATTTCGAAGATAAATGTAAAACACATGATCTTGTATGCAATTTTATTACAAAAAGCTTTGGCTTGTTCACGTTAATAGGAGCCAACAACACTGCACAACATATAATTAAAATTCTGCAACTGATACTTATCTAAACCGTGTACTTAGCAATATTTATATTTAAAAAATGTAGACACCATTCTTAAAACAAATGACAACTCATTATTACTCTATATTTTAGCAGTCGCATAGTAGCCCATTTGAGGCATCCAAACATTGTAAGGCAATTGCGTAGAGCATGGACAGCATATCCTTGTGTACGAGCATGTTAGAAATTTGTCTTTGGATGATGCTTTGCATTGTGAGTCCTACATGCCTCTGTCTTGGGGCCTTCGCCACCGAGTTGATCTCGGGGTACGTAGCTCGTGCTTTGAAGTAAGTAATCTTTATCTCGATGACGGTAACTGGAATGTTCAAATATGGAAATTGATGTTCTGAAAAAGGTAATTATGCATTTGAAATTCCTGCAATTAGAAAAATTAGGATTTGTGCATCCTTATATGATCATAATGTTTCTACTCTGAATAACCTTTCGTTTCAGTTCTTGATTATTTTTTCATCTATATATATATGATGTTTCCAGCTATTTGCGTACGACATGCATGCCTCCTGTTGCTCACAGCAACTTGAAGGCAGCTAATTATATATTACTGGATGACATATCTGCGATACTACGGTCAAACACGACCCACACTCAAATTTCATGGTTAGGGTTTTTATTTTATGGGTTAGGGTTTTCTTAAATTTGAGTGTGGGCTTTTACCTTAAATTGAACACTTACGGAAACTCAAATTTTTATTTTAGTTTCTTAAATTTTACATCGGTTGCGACCTAATAAAAACTTGACGTCGCGTCTCATATCTGAGTGTTGAAATTTTAAGCTCATCCCTCTCCTGCGGCGGTGCATCTATCCTCTCTCTCTCTCTCAAATCAATTCAAGGTATATCATCTCACTCTCTATCTCTCTCACCTATGATCTCTCTATTCTGTCTCTCTCTCACATCTCCCCACCTAATCTCTCGTTATATATATGTTAAAGATTTGTGGGCTTTGTTAATTTCTTCAAGAAGCAAACATGAGGGGATTGTGCGCGAGAGCTACTGATTTGGCGAAGGTAATCACACACACACACACACACACACATATATATATATATATATATATATATATATATAGGAAGCAGGTCAAGAACCACGGGTGGACATCCACCCAGCGCAATGTTACATTGCGCTAGGGGCAATGTAACATTGCGCCAAGAACTGCTGAAAAATTACCTGGGGCATTGTTACATTGCGACATGGTGCAATGTCACATTGCGAACAGGCGCAATGTTACATTGCGCAGGTCGCAATGTTTTCTTGCGCCAGGCGCAATGTAACGTTGCCTATGATTTATTATTATTTTAATTCAATGTAATTTAAAAAATGTAAGATTGGATATTAATACTAATTATGAAATTAAAAATAACTAATCTAAGGATACAAAATACAAAATAAAACTCTAACTGAATGATAAGGTCTCAATAATATGTTAAGAGTTATTTTAACTTCTTAAGAATGAACTATCATCTATATTACTACTATCGTCTGTTTTTTCAACGAGGGGTACCTCTAGTTTTTACATATCAATTTACGTTTATTTAACTTAAGGATACAAAATACAAAATAAAACTTTAACTGAATGATAATGTCTCAATAATATGTTAACAATTATTTAAACTTCTTAAGAATGAACTATCATCTAACTATCATATCATCTATATTACTACTATTGTCTGTTTTTCAACGAAGAGGTATCTCTAATTTGTAGATATCGCCATTTACGATTATTTAAGTTAAAGATACAAAAAACAAAAATACACTCAAACTAAATTGATAAGGTCACAGTTGCATAACTACATACATTTAAATTTCAAACAAAATTCACAACTAAATATTAAAATTAAGTGAATTGAATTTTTATTCAACTAAATTAAGTTAAGTGAACTAAATTAAGTATTTATAATGCGATAATAATGATTTTTTTAATTTTAAATAATTAAATATACATTAAAAAAAATGGAGCAATGTTTCAATGCACATGGCGCAATGAAACATTGCACCATATGGATTTGGCGCAATGTTTCATTGCACCTGGCGCATTGAAACATTGCGCCAGAGGGAATTGGGGCAATGAAACAATGCGCCAGTAACGTAGATATCTTTAATTTCATTATGTTGGTGGTGCTGGGTGGCTGTTACTCCCCATGGGCACTGTTTCATTCCTAAATCTAAATTCACTTTAACTCACTTTACTACTTTACACTTTATTACTTTAACCTTTCCTAAATCTAAATTCTACCAAAATTCTACCATCCTCCAAACATTCATTCATTCTCCCATTCTTCAATCCATTCTCTCAACTATGGATTACTTAACTCACTACCATCACTTTCTAAATCAAAGTTCTTCCAAATTTCTCCCATTCTCCCAACATCCTTAAAAATTTTCCATTCTCCTAACATCCTTAAAAAATTATATTTTAAGGTTTAAAGTGCAATTTTGCTTATCATTTGGAGGTCAAATATTATCAAAAAAGGTTAGTTTTTATGGCAACATTTTTATTTAAGTATTTTAGTTCATCTAGTGAGGATCATAATGATTATGATTATGATTATTAAGTTACTACGCCCGCTAGAAAAAATCCGGTTTCTCGAAAATTATTTATTGATGAAATAATAGATGTTGATGACTATGATAATGTGGGTAAGGAAAAGATGAATGTGGATGATGATGATGATGCGGGAAAAAATGATGTTAATAAAGGTAAAAATAAGGTGAATGTAGAAAATGATGGTGAAGATTATAATGAAGATGATGGTGATATTAATATCGGAAATGAAAATTGTGGGATTACATTTCCGAATATTAATGATGTTGTGCCTAGTGTTGGTATGATTTTTGACACATTAGATGAGGCGACAAAATTTTATAGGGATTATGGTCGAAGTGTCGGATTCGAGATAATAATTAGGAATACGCATAATCATTTAGGAACTAAGGATCCACCATCCCGGTTTTTTATTTGTCGGAAGGGTGGAAGAACAAAACCATTGAATTTAATGGGTCGTGATAAAGGAAAACGTATTAGAGATGTAATTCCACGAACAAATTGTCAAGCCCGCATGTGCGTAGTTCATAAAGTGCAAACAAATAAATGGATTATAAGTTCGGTCGAATTGAAACACAATCATGCTATGGTGACACCGGATAAGGTTCAATTTTTTCAAAGGTCTCAAAACATAGATCCAATCACTAAATCAATTATTGAGTTGTTTAACAAATCCGGCATCGAGACGGCAAAAGTGATGAAATATCTAAGCGAGACATGTGGCGGTGTTGAAAATCTTGGTTTCTCCCCACAAGACGTGCGTAATGTCATACGTGACATTCGACGCCGGGTATTTGATTTAGGAGATGCGGAGTGTGGTTTGGTCTTACTTCGGGAATTAGAACAAGAAACTAATTTTGGAAAATTTTTCTATCGAGTGGATGTGGACGAGGAGAATCGTGTTAGGGGTTTGGTATGGGTAGATCCTCGATCCATGAATGCATACAAAAATTTTGGTGATGTGGTTACGTTCGACTCGACTTATTGGACGAATAGGTATTGTATGCCTTTCATACCCATTACGGGGGTAAATCATCACTACCAAAATATTTTGTTTGGATTTGCACTCATAAGGGATGAAAAAGAGCCATCTTATAAGTGGAGTTTGAAAACGTGGTTAGAAGCCGTTGACAATAAACCGCCCGTGACAATTATCACCGATCAAGACCTCGCTTTGAGTAATGCTATTGCTGAGATTATGCCACATACAAAGCATATATATTGTACATGGCATATAAGTAATAAGTTTCCCGAGAAGTTGTCTAATTTGTACACCAACTATCCGGATTTCAAATCGGATTTCAATGCATGTGTGTACAAGTCGTTGTCACCAACAGAATTCCAAGGTAAGTGGGAGGAATTGGTCGAGAAGTACCAACTTGAGGATCATGTTTGGTTAAATCAAATGTATGCTATTAGAGATCAATGGATCAGTGCTTACACGAGAAATTATTTTTCCGACGGTATGACCACTACCTCAAGGAGCGAGTCTATGAATACTTTTTTTGATGAATATGTGCAAGCATCTACCGGTTTGAAAGAATTCATCGAAAATTAACAAAAGGCTTTGGAGACACAATATCTTAAGGAGGTTAAATGTGATTTCGACACCAAGGAAACCGAAAGAAGACTAGTATTGCACTCATCCTTGGAAATTCATGCATCTGAAGTTTACACAAAGGAAATGTTTAAAAAATTTCAAAAGGAGCTTTTAAAAAGTCAATCTTATGTCGTGAAGAAAGCTAAAGGGTTGGGATGTTACTTGTTTAAAATGTATTTGGTGGAGAAGTCTACCGTACCGGAGAATCGTAGAAGAAGTTATCAATTGACGGTTCATATCGACCAAAGGATTGAATGTGCTTGTAAAAAGTTCGAGCATTCCAGAATGACTTGTAGACACATGATCCGTTACCTCGATAAACAACAAAAAACCCAAATACCAAAAGATTACATCATGCCTAGGTGGACTATGAAAGGCAACCAAATTGCTGGACCTCTACCATATACGCCTCCAGTTCTTGCAAATGTTGGTGCATCACAATCATCAAGGTATAGTGCATTGTGCAAATCTTTTCAAGGTTTGGGTGCTATTGGTAGTTGTTCCGTACGACGGTTCAATTACGTGATGAATTTGATTGAGAGACAGAAATGTCATGTGAAAAATGCTTTCCCGGAAGAACGTAAGGAAAGGATGAATGATTCGTTTTATCAAGATGATTACTATCAAGATGATCCAATATTTGATCCACCAATGTCAAAAACGAAGGGAAGAAAGAAAGCGGAAAGATATAAAAGTGGTATTGAAACTTCGACTTCAAATACGAAGCCACGAAAGTGCGGAAAGTGCGGAGAAGTTGGAACAAATCATGATAGAAGAAATTGTCCAAAAAACAATTGAATATGTTATGTATTATTCGTATTCATAATATTTATGTACTATTTAAAATTATTCTAATTTTTATTCATGAGCAACTAGTAAAATTAAATTTAATAAAATAACTGAAATCATGAAAAAATTAGTAAAACGCAGTTTATGCAGTTTTCTTTAATAAAAAAATCAAAGTAGTACAGGCATCAATGCGCCAGGTCCAGAAACAGAGTAAAACAGAGGATTATAAACTGCATAAAATGGCTGTTTTTACTAATTTTTGGAATCTTGTGCCAAAATTATTTAAAAAAAATGTTTTACACCTTCTAAAATCTTAAAATGTTATAATAATTGAAATTTTTTTAAAAAATGTAATATTTTATTATAATTAAAGAAAAATCAAAATTCCTTAAAAAATCCAGTTTTTTAAGTACTGGAGCAATGAAACATTGCGCCAGGCGCAATGTATCAATGCGCCAGGTCATTCTGCAAAAAAAACTGCAAAGTGCAGTCTGTATAACTTTTAAAAAACTGCTAAAAGTGCAGTCTGTTTCTAAAAAATCCAAATAAACCTGTTAAAAAATCAAATCAAAACAAAATCAAATTTACAATCCAAAATTACATATTTATGATCCAAAATTACAATCCAAAATCAAATCTAATAATTACAATCCAACATTAAATCTAATAAACAAGAATAAACACTAATCTAAAGGCCCTTGTTCCTCTGCAACTTCCCATATTCAGAAATATTTCGAGCTTCCCCACTAAGAAGCTCCCACGCTATGCGATACCGGAAAGTGGTAGAAGTAAGGGTGGATCCCCACTCCGCCTCATGTAACGATATGCCATTAAGGATAGCATCCATATACTTGCAAACGTACACGCCACAATCATAACCATTTGGTTGCTTCGGTCGGTTTTCCATGAACTTTGCCCTCATAGGTTTAAATTTGTTAGGGAATTTTTCCTTGTCCAAGTGATGAAGCATGCAGGGGAAGAATCGTTCCTACAAACGATCATTATTAGTAACAAGATATTCGGATATGAATAAATCGATTAATAAGATAACTCTAAAAAAATAATGTACCATCACATAAATTTCATGTGCGCCTTTCGTAAGCCATCCCGCTTCTCCTCCCGGAGAGGATCAACTATCATCACATGCCAATTCTGGAGGTCCGCAATAAACAAAATCCAATGATGTCCTACGCATGCGGGAAGGAAAGCAAAATCACAAGCTTCTAATGGATCCCCGATGTGTTGTTTCCTATAAGTGTTATAGAAAGCTTGTTGATCCTTAATCGCAGCCTCGGCTTTAAACATTTCTGGATGCACCTGCAATAATTATGATGTATATTGCAATATTAATTTCATATCACTCACGAAACCAATTAGCACTTGAACTTATATCATACGAACCATATGTAGTGGTTGTTTAAACTTATACTCTATTTGGTTAGAGGCAATATATTTAGATGAAAATGGTTAGAAATTTGTACTATTTTGTAGATAGATATTCATAAAGTCCATACTTCCCTCTAATTTTTACAATAAGAGCTTGTTTGACTATAGAAGAAAAAAAATAGGTATAAGTCCAAACATTCTATTGCTTGTTAATAGCTCGAACTCGACTCCAAATCAGATTTTAATAGATTATTAATAATTCATGAATTTTAGTAGATTGTTACTGATTTAATATTCAACGTAAAGTTTTTGTATAACTAATAGAGTTCACAGAATTTGGTAGAATTGACACATAGTCGTAGAGTCTACAGAAAATACGGAAAAGAGAATAGATGATTTACCTTGCAGCAACATCGAAAACAATACGGAAAAGAAATCAACGAAAACAAACGCAGCAACATCGAGAAAAGAAACAGCAAAACAAAATTTGCAAGAGAATAGATGATTTACCTTGCAGTTTGTGCAAAAATTTTTGGCAAGAGTAAGGAAATAGCTATAGAAAATGAAGAACTTCTTGCACGGAGGATGGAACACGCCCCCATTATGTGCCTTTTTCTCCCTAATCTTCAACAAATCAGAATAGGCATCTATTATAGCGCAGCTCACATCATTCTCGGGTTTTAGGCACTGGACATTCTTATGAGAAAGAGTATGATTAAACCCACGCCCACGATGATCATACCATACATAATCCTCAGGCTTACCCCACCAATGCTTAAGTAGGAAGTTCATTTTTCGACTTTTCAATGGTCTCGTAAGATCACCACTCCGGTCTGAACCTCCCCGCCTCATTTTATCGTTGAATTTATCTGTATCTGTGTCCAACTGCAAATACATGTCAAGAGCCCCAATCAGATGAATATTCATCATAGAAAGGAGAAAATATCAAACAAAAACAAAGATAAGATTCAAATAAGATCCAAGATACGTACACCCAATATCGGCTTTAACTCATCAGAAGGAGAGCCACTGATAGTGCCAAAATCCACAAAGGCAGGTCTAGAACCTGACAGCGAGTTCAGCTCAGAAGAACCCGGAGTAGTGCTGCCAATCTACCATCAATAGAGAGATACAAACATCATATATATTTCAACTACAAAGAACCCTAAGGCAATAATTAGAAGTAAAGTTAATAACAAATATTATTACCTCAAGGTTGACACCAGGAGGGATGGGACGGAGTGATATAGGGGTAAGCTCTGAAGGAGAAGGAGCAGGTGCAGCTCTAGTCTCAACCTGCAAGATCATGTCAATAAACCAATCATATATATACATGTAATTCTTCACAAGTGACTCGAATTAAAGAAAGCGTCAAGGATTAGTACCTCAGCATGGACATCCGGCGGAACGGATGTTAGGGTCGGCGACTGTGAAGGAGCAGGTGCAGCTGTAGTCTCAACCTGCAAGATCATGTCAATAAATCAATCATATATATACATGTAATTCTTCACAAGTGACTCGAATTAAAGAAAGCGTCAAGGATTAGTACCTCAGCATGGACATCCGGCGGAACGGATGTTGGGGTCGGCGGCTGTGAAGGAGCAGGTGCAGCTGTAGTCTCAACCTGCAAGATCATGTCAATAAACCAATCATATATATACATGTAATTCTTCACAAGTGACTTGAATTAAAGAAAGCGTCAAGGATTAGTACCTCAGCATGAACATCTGGCATGACAGATGTCGGGGTCGGCTCAATAACAGGAGGAGTACTACTAAACTGTAACCACAATGTTGGCATATAAGAAGGGAAATCACTATAAGTTGGCAGTTTACACATCAACCACAATATTATTTTTATAGAAATACAAACCTCGGTATTTCGAGGTATGATCCATTCCTTAGGCCATGCGACATGAGATCCAACAGCTTTCTTGACCATTTCCATCTCACCAACTACCGGAACTGGAATCAAGGCTTCTGGTTTAATCCATCCATCCACCGACACTCTATGACATCCAGAAGGCATAGGCTTGCCATGTACTTTCCTACTCATTTCTCCTTCATCTAGAAATGCCATGCCAAATGCAACCTTGTTTTCTATGCTATCCACGGCCAACTCACATGCTACTGGAGCCTACAATTTTGATAAAGTCAAATTATCAATGATTATCAGTTTGTGTGAGTGGGAGACAACAATATAGATACAATAGGATTACTACCTGACGAGGACGTTTAAAGGAGACATGAGGTGTGGCATCATGCTTAGGTGAAGCAGGAGAATTAGTAGTCTCATCCTCAACATGGACATCAGGCGGGACAGATGCCGAGGTCGGCTGTGAAGGAGAAGGAGCATCTGTAGTAGCTGTACTCTCAACCTGCAAGATCATGTCAATATACCGATCATATATACATATAATTCTCCACAAATTATTTGAATTAAACCAACCGTTAAGGATTAGTACCTCAACATGGATATCAGGCAGGACAGATGTCTGGGTCGGCTCTGTAACAGGAGGAGTACTACTAACCTGCAACCACAATTTTGATAAGAAGTCAAATTATCAATGATATCAACGCCAAATGCACATACTAATTACCTTGAATTAAACCTAGCATTAAGGATTACTACCTGACGAGGACGTTTAAAGAAGACATCACCCGTGGCATCTGGCGTAGGTGAAGCACGAGAATCAGTAGTCTCGGCCTGCAATAACATAACATGGTAATACAAATCCACTACATTCAAAGATAACAAGTATCAAATAAAATTAAAAGATTACTACCTCACGCATACGTTTCTGAGAGATAGATAGTGGAGGCTGCTGCGAAGATGAAGGAGCGCTGGGGTCAATATCCATATCATGTGCACTAGGGGGTCTATCAAAACTAGGCCTGCTAAATGCAAGACCCCTCCACTCGGCATTGACTCGATCATAACGATATAAAAATTCAGGGATGAGATCATAGAACCAGTCAGGGGGGTTACGAAGGTGCATCTCATGAAGTATCCTCATGCCACAATCTAGCTGCATTTATCATTATCATGTATATCATGTAAGAACTATAGAAACTAAGGAGTAAAGCGCATAAATCTAACAAATGAAGGTCTAAAATAGTAAAATGCATGAACTATAGAAATTAAGGACTAAAGTGCAAAAATATAGCAAATGAAGGTCTAAAATGCAAGAACTAAAGAAATTAAAGACTAAAGTGCAAAAATCTAACAAATGAAAGTCTAGAAGCATACCGCATCAGCCATGTCCTGTTGGGGGTACCAATCACGAGGCACTATCTCCGTGGGATGCTCAGCCAGAAATGGAGCAATCCTCAACTTACTAACACGCCTGAACCAGTCCATGTATTCCTCTATGGATGCGTCTGCAACCTCCTCAACGACAGGCAAACCCGTAGCCATAAAACTATCCCACTCATCTCGGAATTGGCTCAAAAAACTAATATGATCTTCCCGCTCATAACGAGACAACCTCTCCCTCCGCAGCTGAGACATGTCCACTGGATCCTTTGGTATATGTTGTAGCATACCAAACTGTCTCATGACCCTGTCTGGCATGACATACTCGATAATATCAAAAGACACAAGAGGGAGTCGGCCGAGGGCAATATGCAAGGCATCCAACATCTCACTGTCATGAGACTCGTCATCCACATCAATGCGATCATAAAACCTCTCATAAGGCCGCCATGTCAGCCAACACATCTCGAAGCTATCAAAGTCACCCCTGTACATACCTGTATGGTGGTGGGGGTTAACCCTCTTCCGCGCCTCAATCCATGCCAATGCCCTCGGATGTGTAAACTCCTGATGAGGTGCAATCTCCGGAGCACCAGGTAACAACCTCTCTCATGCCCAATATATAAGAAGCATGCTGCATCCGTTAAAAGCCTTGGCACTCTTATGCGCTGCCCTGGTCAAACTCCTGAACAGATGAGCCAATACAGCGGCTCCCCATGCATAGCCAGCAATCTCACCAGTATCCTGGATGAGCTGTAGATATCGAGGATGAACCACGTCTCGTTTCCCTGAAGGAAACAACACACCCCCAATGATGTACAGAAGGTAAGCCCGGGTGTAAACTATATCATCCTGCTCCATGTATTCTGGACGTTTCGTCTTCGGTATCTTCTTATATCTTTCCCTCAATTGGTGAAGAATCACCCCATCATCATACATATTTGTACGTTCTTTCTTGGTCAGCCTCAAATCCTTCCACTTCGTCATCCAATATGGTTTTGGATTCTTAAGCTCCGAATGAGTCACAGGACGACCATAAACAGGCAGGCCCAAGATCATGTAAACATCCTCTAATGTGATGGTCAGCTCACCAAATGGGAAATGAAAGGTGTTCGTCTCTGGCCTCCACCTCTCTATCATGGCCGTGATCAATCTAATTTCGTTCTGAGGAATCGACTGAGGGTATGCAAATGCCATGAAACCCCATAACTCTAGCAAATCAATCTGACGCTCCCTGAAATCCCATTGCCAATGCATAGTAGTCAACTGTCTGACATCTATCTTATCCCGCTTACCCCCCTGCCATATCACAGTACTAATATGCTCATCCTGCATGGTCAAGAGCGATCTATCGACAGGCCCGCACTCCATATCCATAGTATCTGCAATGTGCAAAATCAAAAAATTAGACACATCTCATAAACATGGTTAAAAACATAGATAACGTAAACAAAAACCACTAGCTAAAGCATTCATCAACATGGATTAGTAGCATGGTTACATGTCTCTTACATTTGTAACAGTTTTATCATTTTGATTAATTGAAAAAAAAAAACTTGCAACTCTATTGTTTGCAACTCTATTAGCTTACAAGATTACCAGAACAGAACATACAAAATGTTAAAACTGTTTTGCTTCTTCATGTACTTCGTGATCAGTTTATAAGATTACCAGAAGAGATCAACAAACAAAACTCATTAAAGGCCCTAGGCACATTCTTGACCAAATTCACATTAAACTATATTTATTCGGAAACCATGGGCACCAAACTCACACTAGTTAGAAGATCTTAATTACAAACTGTACTTATTCAAAAGATGCTTCATGCAATCCAACTCTTGGTGAAACCTCTAACATTCTTGGGTCTGTTGGTGGTTTTAAAAAATATTTACATCTGTAAATGGTGCACTGCTGGCAAGTCTGGGTTGGAAACATAGTGAATCATCCTAGAAGGTAGTCCCTCTATAATGTATGATTATGCTAACCCACAAAGGCAGTGGAGTTGATCAACACAAACCTCTATAATGTATGGTTACACACAGAGCAAAGAACTAAAGCATGTAATACAAGTATTTAATAAACCTCCTCCAGAATCTTATAAAAATTAAGTCAACACAAACCTATTTCCTAGATAGATTGAGCTAAGCTGAGATGCAACAAGCAAATGCAGTGGTAAACCAAACACATATATAACTTGATATGATATTAATAAAGTTGTCAATAAAATTTTTACTAGATAATTCATAGGGAACTTTCATCAAACACTTAGAAGACACTAATAATACTAAGTAGGAAAATTTGAGTTTGCAAAAGGCAGTGTACCTATTTAATTAATCCATCTAAGTGTGTGTTAAAAGAACTAATCACAGTACCAAAAATAGACACAGCTAAAAATGCATTTCATTTCAGGTTCTAAATATATCAATTCAAACATACAAACAAATAACGGCACATAAACGCAACAAATTAAATTTGAAAACAAAAGCTATTAATAAAGGCAGAGAGAGTGAATTCACCTTGGAGAGACTGAAATCGAAGCAATCACCTGAGAATCAACCGGAATCGCTTGAGTCTGTGTGTTTTTAGGGTTTAAAATTGAAATGAAGAAGAACATTGCGACATGAGGTAAAAGTTAGTTCGCGTCTGGCGCAATGAATCATTGCGGGGACAGTAAGGGCTTATTTGTCTTTTCAATATTATTGTTTTGTTTTTGTAATTTTTCCTTACTTTGTATTATTAATAATTCAACAAATTTAAATTTAAATTAATAATAAAAATAAAAATAAAATAATTGATAATATTAATTATTTTTATAATAAATCTATTATAATATTTTTTGCAATTTACCTTTTTCCTATATTTATTTATTTATTTAATTTATTTGACAAACTAGTTAAAATGAAGAAAATTATTGAAAGTAGAGTAACATTCATCACAAAAATGGTGAGGATGACCATTGGTTGTGTATGAATTTTAGTTTAAAATTCGGTCTTTTTCCTATCTTTATTTAATTTTTTAATTTATTTAACAAACTAGTTAAAATGGGGGGAAAATAAAAAAACTAGTTAAAACTAGTTTCAAATCATATCCAATAGAATTATTTTAACTCTACTTGAATGATAAGGTCTCAATAATATGTTAAGAGTTATTTTAACTTCTTAAGAATGAACTATCATCTATATTACTACTATCGTCTGTTTCAAACAAAATTCACAACTAAATATTAAAATTAAGTGAATTGAATTTTTATTCAACTAAATTAAGTTAAGTGAACTAAATTAAGTATTTATAATGCGATAATAATGATTTTTTTAATTTTAAATAATTAAATATATATTAAAAAAATGGAGCAATGTTTCAATGCACATGGCGCAATGAAACATTGCGCAATGAAACATTGCACAATATGGGTTTGGCGCAATGTTTCATTGCACCTGGGGCAATGAAACATTGCGACCTGGCGCAATGTAACATTGCACCATCGCGCCTGATGGTTGGCATTCCGGAACCACCCGTGGTTGTGGAAGGGCCCCCATATATATATATATAGAGTCCTGTTCTACTAGAAACAAATTAGAATAAAAACCTAGAAACTAAGCCCAGTCCACAAAAATACATTATTCTAGCCCAACTAAAAATACACGCACAGACCACTACATCACAATTACCACCACCCACCACATCACCATCACGGCTGCCACCACACCCCCACCACCGCTGCCACCCACACACTACCATCACCACCACAGATCGAAGCTCGTCGTTCATTGTTCATCACTGAAGCTTGTCGTCGTCGATGATTATTGTTCATCACTAATCTGTTCATCAAAGATCTGTTCATTTAATATATTAAATTATATTAAGAAATCACTAAATCATATTACAGAAATCACTAATTTGTATTGCAAAAATCACTAACAAGTATGGTAGAAATCACTAATCTATACAGCTGTAATCACTGATACCGTACCTTCCCCAACCCCACCCCACCTTACCTTCATTTGCCACCACCACCACCACCTGCCATTGCTGCAATCGACCACCACACCACCTGTCAACGCCACCACCACCACCTGCCTCGCTACCATCGACCACCACCACCATGATTGTTCAGATACATACACACATACATCGTTATATACACATAAATACACAAATTCAGATCTGGAAGTCATCATCGGAATGTTCAGAATCGATAGATGAAGATAAGATTACAATCTGAAGTTAAAAATCACTAAATTATATTTGTAGTTGCACAATTAATGATTGGGAAGAAGTAAATCTGCAATCGGAATCGGAAATTGGTGGTGGAATCGGAGCCCCTGCGGGGCCAGTGGTCGGAAAAGAAGATGGCGGTGGTGGTACATCGATGGAGGTGGAGGTGGAGGTGGAGGTGGTGGTGCGTCGGTGGAGGTGGTGGTGCGTCGGTGGTGATGGGGGGTGTGGGGTGGGGGTGGCAGGTCGGGTGAGGGTGAGGGTGAGGGTTGGGGTGGGGGTGGAGATAGTAAATATGGTGTGGAGATAGTAATTGAAGATAGTAAAATATGGTGTGGAGATAGTAAAGTAGGGTGTGCAGATAATGGTTTCTAGTTTCTATTTTAAAAGTGGTTTCTATTTAACCACTAGCCTATATATATATATATATATATATATGTTTTTGTATCTGTATGTTTTTGTATCTATTAATCGCCTTTTTTTCTTTTTATTATTTTTTATGTTAGCGTTTTAAAAGCTACAAGTTATCAGACGAGGCGTATCAGGTGGTGCGACTTTCTGCCGTAACGTATAGCCTTGTAGGTTGTTCCGCTTTTTGTTACGGTACTTGGAAGGGGTTTATTTCGGTAATTATCTTGATTTTCTTGATTTTTTTGTCGTTATTAGCATTTTCTTATGTTTGATCATCATAATTAACTTGGTTTCATGATATGATTGTTTGTTGATTGATTTTACATGGTTTTAATGTTAACTTTGAATGGGTAATAGTTTGTAGTTGTTATTTTGCTTGATTATGATTTCTTTTGAATGATGACATGATTTAAGGTTAGTAATGGATGTGATATTTAGTGTAATTTAGTGGGTAATCATTTTTATGTTGAAATTTGTATGCATGGGTGATCAGAAATGGAAAAGGGGGGCAGGACCTCTCGGTTTCAGCCAAGAGCCCTGTTCTTGGCTCCTCATGTGTGTCAAAGTCTAAATCTTAGCAGGAGATTTTAGAATTAGTTTGAAACCAACATTATGTTATAGGTGCGGAGCTTATGTGTCTAGCTTGTTTAAGTGGTGAAGAATGGGAGTTTGTATATACATCTGGCCTCTTAAATTTTTGATTAAAAGATTAAATTTGATAAAACCTTTCCGTTAAGATACTTAACGTCAATGTGATTACGTTTATGCTTACGTTTTAGTTTTAGTTTATACTTGATGTCAATGCTTATGGTTTATGCTTACGTTTTAGTTTTTTGTTCCTTCCCCGAATTCAGGGAATTAAGCGAATGGAGGAGGATTTGCTAAAGACAATCACTGAGGCCAAAAGCAAACGAGAAGAAGCCTAAATAAGCCAGTATTTGGTGTAGGCGCCAAAATATTACGTCTCTTAGCTCTTTCACAAGTGTTTGTAAGAGTTCTATGTCAAGTCAAAATGGTTATGTAGAAACTTGAATGTCTACTGAGTTCAAACTAAAATGTGGTATGTTATTGGAATTTAATTTTTCAAGTATGTAATGGATGTGGGTATTCAAACTTAGCTAGAGATGTTTAATGTGAGATGTTTTATTTATTTATAGGTTTTTTAACTGGCCTAGATAGCTGCTAATTTTGTATAAATACTAAAGATACATTAAACAAATCATACTTTGAGAGTAAAATCCTGCTTGTTAAACCTTGAACTTGTTAAAATCCTACTTGCTACTAGCATTATTTTTTGTGGATGCTAAAATGTGACCAAGCTCAAAAAAGAACGTGCCACACATTTGGCCATTTGGTCACTATTAATTATCATACATCACCGAGTATAATACAAAAATTGAAGAAAGACAGTTGGCATCTTCTTCGCTACATTTCTGTCACTAGAAGCGCTAAAATTAGTTGATTTCAATTTAAACTCTTACTGTACATGTATGCTAATTCATAAATGACAACATCTCTATTCCCTCCTAACTGTACATGTATATGCTGTCATCTTGACATCTAAATGTAGAACTGGGAAATGAAAACCTGAGAATGTAATTTTTTGAAAACAATCTCTACTGAAGAGAAATCAATGTCAAAACCATAACTCTGACCTCCGTAATGTACATAAAGGTAGCTTTTGGTAGATGGTGGTGGGGGTAAAATTTGATGAATTTTCGGAAAATCTGCAGTGGGCTGTGGCAGTGTGTTTTTCTTGGTTGAGTAGTAAACATCAGCTAAAAGAAGCCAAATCAGATCAGGGTCAATACAGGCAAGGCCAGCTAGGGCATTTATTGATGCATCACGAAGCCCAGTCACGCCGCTGCATGCAATTCCTACAACAATACCACTCACCTTTTTGAGGACCGCATCCAGTGCTGAAGCACTCCTTTTGTTCCGGGATATCTCACCAATCATATTGAGAACTGCCACCTGAACCTTCAAATCGGACACCTCGGCCATTGAATTCTCAGATGTTATAGGAGTACTTCGGTAAGGAAGTTGTAGAGGTGCTTTCTCTTGTTTTGAGATAGGTTTCTTCTTAAATGGTGATGTGTTTAGATGCTTCCAGAAGTGCCCCCCATCAGAATAGAAGCGGCGTGAAAAGAAATCTCCCCCGCAAACTTGCACCGAACTGCTTATTACAGCCGAGCATTTGCGAACAGCCTGTTTAATCAACCGTTAGAATATACAAGTAAAGAACTTACAAAGCATCAATTAGTAAATCAAATGAGCTACTAGATTTCAATTATGAGGATATAGATCATTCACTCGAACAGATTGCTTGAAACTGCGTAATAATAGCAGTGAAGATCACACATCCTTAAATCGAGATAGTGCTAATATAACCCTTGCAGTAATACATTTTTCTTTTTGTGTTACTAGAAAATAAGAGATACATTTATAAAAAGAAGTCTAACATATAACAATAAAGCTCCTATATGTTGTCATCCATCACCTATCCCAACCACACTCTTAAGCTCAGTATTGATACCGATCTGTTTAAAATGTAATGCTTCCTTCATAACCAATCATTTAAAAAAATATATGTCTTTTTTTTTGGAGTTGAGCATCACAGTAGAAAGGTCGAGTTGATTATGGGAACTGGAAAGCATATTAATTTGCCACGTTTATGGTTTTGAAATTTATAGAAAGTATATGAAATTAACTGTATAACGAATGTCGTGGAGCATGTTTCACACAAAGATATAACCAAGCGGAGGCAAAGCAACACTCACCAACTGGTTCTCACTTTTGAAACATGAAACCAGGAAAGGCCATATCTTATTCATTGCTGGAAGCAACCTGTTCTCATCTGATACATTCTCATCTGCATCCAGCGCATCTTTAAGATCGTGTCGCGAATACAACTCTACAATTTCTTCAATTACCCCCATAGTCTGCTTCTCGTGCTTAAAGGCTGCCTCCACTTTTGCAAGAGCCATAATGCAATCCTAAGTTTTAAGAAGCAGTGGAGAACCAAGATGAGATACGGAGACCTAATATGCAATATCAGCAAGCAAGAGTAGATAATAAAGTTTGAAGATAAATGTAAATCACATGATCTTGTATGCAAATTTATTACAAAAAGCTTTGGGTTGTTCGTGTTAATAGGAGCCAACACTGCACAACACATAATTAAAATTATACAACTGATACTTAAGATTTAAACCATGTACTTGGCAATATTTATATTTAAAAAATGTAGAAACCATTCTTAAAACAAATGACAGCTCATTATTACTCGATTTTTTAGCAGTCGCATAGTAAATTTTCTGCTTCCACACTATGCAAAGAATTGTCTTTAGTAGTCACTTAAAAACCTTAGTCTCCTAAATGATGTCAACCTATCCTTGTCATAAGTAATGCCATATATGAAAGATAAGTGACTGATCAAACACTTTTGACTCGGAATGAGAGAGAAAATATGAAGATCACGCTTTCTTAAAGTGTTTACATATTACTAGAACAGGTTGTTTAAGCCTTTCTAGAAAGTTATACTGGACTATGTCTTCTGCAAGTGCAGATTCTCCGTAATGAAAAACAATAAGAACAATTCGAAATATATCATAATTCATAACCAAAGCTGCCAATCAATAAAATGGGTAAGTTATAGCGTATACTTGCTATCGTCATAGACCAGGGTTTGAACCCCTGGAAACAGTCTCTTTCTGAAATACAAGGGCCAGGCCAGACCCTGCTGATGTGGGAGCGTTTTTTCAGATAAAAATAAACAGGATGTCATTTGTCTTTCTAACCAAATCCCTCAGCAGTAAGAATAAGTGTAAACCGTAGACTAGTTACACATACCTCAATAAATTAGCAAAACTAAAAATAGAAAAAATTATACCTCAATAATATCAAAGGCAACTAGGCTTGCCACTTGCATTGCAGAAATAAGAAGAGGTGTTACAGCCGTCACACATGAACCAACTATCGAGCCAACTGTACGCCTGTACCTTCTAAAATCATTCAATGTGACCATCGTCGACTCCACCTCTTCCATGTAGGCATCTACATTATTGACGAAGTCACCGGTCTGATTTTCTGGTATTAAATTATATAAATTTTCTCAATAGTTACTAAAGTAAAACAAAGTTAAAATTTATCGAAATTTATTTAAGAATAAAACATGAACTTTACTCAAAACTGGGTTAGCTCATGCATCATGGTCCCAAAACACATTTAAAAAAAGGGTGTGAAAGCTTGGTCAAGATTATTTGCGGTTAAGCTTAGTATTAATACAAGCGGTGTATAAGAAATGTGTTAAAAAACCACAAAGATCTCTTAAAATTTCAATTGTATATCTTATTCTGTCAAACTTCAGACAACAAAACCATTAAAAAGTATGACAGACCATTACTTGGGCAGTTAGTTCTTTAACAACTCTGAATTGTTTTTTTATTTTTTTTTGGCAAATATGGGCTGATTTTCAACTTCCGGTCCATAGAGTAAAAGACTGGACAAGCTCCAATCCATCTGATCACATTGTAACCATAGAATATTTCTTGCGGAAAAGCTGGCAATCATATAATTTTGTGAATGTAGATAAGATAATATTAAGCTTTGGAAAACAGTATTTTGAAAGTCCATGCCAGAGAATTCTCGTTCTGAAAGTGTGTTTAGTGTTTACATAGATAATGATTCCAGAGTAACACTCGGGTGAGAAGTCACAAGACATGCTGCACAACTGCATAACTATAGATGAATATTGCAGATATGTATGAAACTTATGAGTGTAATTTGGAAAGACATTCACCCATTTGTATTGCTAACAATCAAAACAATAGGGGAGGGGAAATTTCAGCATCGTGAATTTGTTCATTACTGACACGGCTATGCTAATTGTTCATTACTGAGTGTTTTGGGACTAGGTTCACACTGTTGATACCAGAATCCGAGACTAAGCCTGATTAAATTACTAATGTTACAGCTACATTATGTAAACCATTGCAAAAATTTAGAATACTAACCACAATCCATAGGAGCAGCGCCAATATTATTGCGATCGTGGGACACTGAACACTCTGAATCAGATTTTATCTCCTTTTCTATAGTAGACATTTTAGACTTGACAACCTCTAAATACGACTCTGCCTGAGTACACAACGTAACAGCCTCACGCTTTGATGCCTTAACGATTTCTGCAACGGCCTAAGAAAAAGAAAAAAACGATAATTACAATAAGAAAGAATACAATATACTATATGTACTACTTCAATATTAGAGATAGGATCGACAATTTGTGCTCAATACCACAATTGCCTTGATCAAAGAAACGTAAATTAATTTTGAAATATGCCAACAATTTAAGGTCCAAGTCTGAAGTAGGATCATGGAGCTATCTACATCTTAAAGACCAGTGTAAAACATCATCCCATCAATAAAGACGGCCGATAAAGGGTGTAAGTCTGTTTGTTTAGCATCAGCTCATTACTCCACACCATATAAATGTTATAACAGTTCGCTTCAACTGGTCAGTGCTTATGTTCACGACTGATTCCACCTTAACAATCAGCGGTACAACATCTAGTCTTCATGCATGGCATTGCTCTCTCACTCATCCTCAAAAATCAAGCTTGAAATAGTAGATGTAAGTTTATGAAGTAAATCAAACGGCACAAACTCTGTGATGATGGTTCTGGGTGCTGAACCATATAAATCCTTGCAATTTTTACTTTTATGTAAACCTTGTATATTGTTTTAGAAAATCTCGGTGTGCTTTATTCTTAAAATGCAGATTGGACGACATTATATATAAATGTTGAACTATGAGACAATTTCTAGAGATTTGCATTAACATCTTACGGTATGAAGGGTAGCAATTTGTACTTGTATTTAGTATTGTATGATAATATGATTAACTAGAACCATATGCAAATAGATTTCATTACACAACTACCTTTAGGAAAGGAACAGTTAATTCAGGATGTTGATGCCTGCCAAGAATCTCGAGCTCCAGTGAAACAGACCTCATCTGTAATATATGAGATATTGGTATAATTCGTTAGTAAGAATATATATGTAAGCACAAGTAAAACAAATAATCTAAAGAGCATAACAATAAGCATTATCTTATCGTTTAATCTTTTGAGATAGTTGTATCTTTGCCAGTTCACTATATAAAAATCTACCATACGTTAGTGCACGAGTCCTCTAAAACCTCATAAAGCTAAGATACAAGTAGCACATCATACAAGTTCTAGTGATGAAAGGGCAGTTCATTGCCAAGAATAGGATTAATATAGACTCTTACCGGCTCCTCCAGTAATGGCAATATATTATGTGCAGCTCCGATGTAGGAAAGCATAGCAGCAAGCACACTTGGCACATGAGGGTTCAAATCCAAATGGCGCAATTGTTGACAAACAAAGTCAATTATATAGTCTGAATTATCTACCACCAAGTGCCCTACCTGAAACAAGTTTAGTTGAATAAATTTCCTATCAAGTTCAAGTAAACTGAAGAAAAAAAATATCACTTCATCACACCGTTGGATAGCCAGATGTAGCTGCAATAACATGTAAGATGGCATCAGATGCACTTCTAGTTTGGAAGTCGGAACAAATAAGATTCTCAAGCAACACATAGAGTGAAGAATGAAGAAAGCCACACGATGTGAAATCCCCTCCAAGGCACATGTTAAATATTCCTATCCCGTCTATGACAACCTATTTCAAAAAAGAAACAGAGCGTTAAATTTACAAACATCAAATTTATTTTACATTTTGATGTAATAAAGGGAAATGTGAAAGCCACAAAAAGTAGGAAATGTATCTTTCCTGGTGCATCATAGCATTGTCATGGAAAAAATGCAAGGTAATATCCCCATCTTCAATATCAGATAGTTCAACAAAATCCTGCTTTGCACTCGGAAGATCCCATATTTCGCTAGATAAATATTCGTGTAATACACTACCAACACAATCAATCAAATGACTCCTTCCATCCTTTTGACAAAACCGCCAAACAGACTCATTCGGCCCGGTAAGCCCGACTCTGCCCTGTTGCATAGAATAATCATCTACCATCGTATTTCCATCTACTTCCCATCTTATACTGGGGATGTGAAACATCTTACTAAATGCATCAATTGCTTGATCTGACAAACCATATATCATCTCATTAAGAATGCATGCAGCAA
The DNA here is from genome assembly GCA_036435485.1 of Saposhnikovia divaricata. Classification (NCBI taxonomy): domain Eukaryota; kingdom Viridiplantae; phylum Streptophyta; class Magnoliopsida; order Apiales; family Apiaceae; genus Saposhnikovia; species Saposhnikovia divaricata. Next base: position 202,967,578 of record CM071601.1, on the reverse strand, counting down.
CACTAGCCTGTCGCACTAAACGTCCAGAACCAGTTCTATGGTACCAAGATTTCCAACTTTCTTTATTGTAACTCTTTGTTCGAATCTCGGAAACTAATTTACGTAAGTAGCCTAGTGGAATATCAGCAACAACCGATAGCGATGCTTGACTTCGGGAGTCTACATACAATTTGGAAAAATGACCTGGCATAAGCTTAGACCACTAAAATATTGACAAAAGCAAAGATACCTAATTTGAAAAACTAACCTGCAACTAAAGATAAACCTACAAGTCTTAAAATTCTTGCAAGGGTCTGATAAAGCTTGTGACTGCCCACATGGACAAACCAAGGTGGCACTCGTGGAAGCTCTACTTCATTGTGCACATTTTCCCATGTGTTTACAGGCTTGTTGTTTTGTGCACCCAGGAACTTTGGCTCTTTGGATGAAAAGGCTTGCTTGATAGATTTGTCATCGATGCTGAAGGAATTGACAGCTTTCATCTCGGCTATTGAGTGCAGGTAACCAGTAGAGGACGGCCTTGCTAACATAAGATTCTGAAGCGAACCAGCAAATGCTGAATTCTGACCCAAACACAGGGCAAATGAATCTAAGAATTGGGCAGCTGTGACCTAAATATGGCAAACACAGGGAACCTAGTTAGAGTATGTTCAATATCAAACACAGAAAACAGACAAACCTGTCTGTTACAATGAAATATTTTTAATGAAGTTTAGTATGGAAGGAAACATTTTGTTCATTTAGGTAACCTTGTCCTGTACATTTCTTGACCATTTAAGTGTCAGGAACTAGGGGTTCCTATTTTTCTGATATTTGAATGTTTTTGTGGTTTTCTGATTTATAGAACTAGAAATGTAAACAAACAGTAAAATAGAGTTAAGATCGAAGACATGTTTTCACATAGTTAGTTATAGAGAGAGAAAGTGCAGAAAGTTTAGAGAGAGAGAGAGAGAGAGAGAGATTTGGTGGAATGAGAATTCCTTTTCATAATATGCATAATCCCAAATTACAACTGATAGTCCACTTATATACTACTTGTCTCACAGCAACAGTAAAAGTACTAAAATACCCTTACTAACAAATACTACTACTCAGTACTACTACACAGATTATACTAATAGTAATAGTTCTATCCTGACATTAAGTGAAAACATATTGTTCTGAAAAAAAAGGCACAATCCCCCACGACCTCGCCCACCCGCCTAAAAACAGAAACAGAAAGAATGAAGGTGCACATACAGGTGACTGGAGGAGGTGGTCCTTCACAAACCGAGGACCAGAGAAGTAAATTAAAACTAGCAATTTTTGAGCATGTGATATTGCAAGTGCCTCCTCACTTCCAAGCACCACATTTGGAAGCTTCTTGGTGAGCCTGTAAAATAGAAATGCACTAATATGTAAGTTTCTTTTCAAATATCCACTTCTCTCCAAGCTTTCGTTACAGTTCGAGAAGAGAAATGATAGGACGACATTAAAAGAAATATAATTAAACCTGCTAAATATTTGAGCAACATCATGCTTAATGTCATGTTTTCCCCTTGACGAGAATTGATCTCCAAGGAATAACTGTGCAGCTTCAGACACTTCTTCAAAGTCATCACAAACTAATACGAATAAGCACTCCTGTATGCGGGGAGATTAAATATAAGCCCATGTGACCAGGGAAATATAGAATTGGCATATGCAGCCTTGTTAAGCAAAGTAAAGAAACCTATTTGGTCAAGTAACTATTTTAGTGTGATAAGTTTGGTCAAATAACTGATACTTTTATAGCTTCATTAGATTGAATTTTGGTTATATTGTCGAATGACATTCCCAAAACAGTGTGTGCATGCTACTCTGAGGACACAGATTTTTTTTATTTTCTTCTTTTGTGTATTATCAGCACACTTTTGGTTCATTGAAGTATCCACTCGACCCTTTAACATATTAAGTCTGCTTACTAGTAACTTGAGATTTGCACATGCACAAGTTCTACAAAGTTAATAGTTCAGGGTGGAGCTTACCAGAAAAATTACTCTGCTCTCCTTCAGTGTATAATAGCACCTCGATAAAAGCCCTCCTAGAGCAGCCAACAGTGCCTTTCTCACCTTTTGAGCTGGATGGACGCAGAGCTACATAAATATGTGAACGCAAGTGATTAAGATTAAGGAAATATGATCATATCAGTACTTAAGCTACATTTTACAAAGAAAACAAGACCAAAAACATAACTGCACAACTCTCTTGGAATGACTACTACCAAGTAACAAGTCAGTTGTCAGAACCTACATTCGGGAAAGTTGCAGCCAATAGATTATCAACATGAGCTGAAGTTTTCAATATCCAATCTTTTGTACGATCAACGTGCAGAGTTTTTAGCACAGTTTCCTGGCTTTTAGTACCCGTGTTCTTGTGTTCTACTTCAGGAACACTCCCGTCCACAACTACATGTTTCGAGTCTTTCACTACAATTTGACTCTGACCAATAGAATTAACAGGCAAATGACGGAGATCCTCCAGAACCGACTGCGGAGATTTCTTCTTATTTGAGTGGACACCAGCATTGCCATTGACAGTTTCATCAAGACTAATTAGATCAGCATTATCTTCAAGAACTATCATAAGGAACTCAGCCAAACCTCGGATTGCTTGATCTAGGCTTTCTGCACTTCCAGCAGCTCCACTTATCATCGTTTTCGCTACATGCAAAACTTTGCCAAATTGACTCACTACACCGGGCGCAAAGAATGATAAGGCATCTGCAGTACCAACCTACAAAAAAGAAGTTAACATCAACGGATGCACTTAGTTCTAAATTATACACCGCCAGAGTAAAATTGATAAGGCATGTAGTTCTGCAGCACACAGTGTTCTGCTTCCACAAAAATGCCATCCTCTCACTACAAGATTCCTATAGCAAAGCTTTATAGCGAGTATAAAAAGAAGGATGAGGTTATATGTAGGGGGGAGGGGTTGTTGAAGGAGGGAGGGGTGATGAGATAGGAAGTTAACATAGAATTTACATCTGACTCTGAGGACTGGTAATGAAGACTGTCAGAGGACACAGCTGAGAAAATTATAAACTTAGGAAACTAATATGTAACCTAAGGCTGCTGTCTGCAGAAGTTATTAAGGTCAGTCCGGCGGACAACTTTTTATTGTTAAAGAACCCTGGACACAAAAGCTAGTAAATGTTATGCAAAATCACCTTAGCAACAAGTATACGCAGCGTAAAAAAGGCTTCCGCCCGAAGTTGTGCACTACCTAGCTGTCCACGCCCTGCTTCGGTATCTGCGGCCTTCACACACAAAAACCAGTGCACATTTGGATGAATAAAGAAACAATTGCATTATTCGTGGAATCAACATATGCCCCTATAAGAAAGGCAAAAAAACAAAAGAAACAACACATGCCTTTAGAAGAAGCGAAAGCCAATGCCCAACAGCAGCTGAAGCATCTTGAGATTGAAGAAATGCAAGTAAACATTCTTGTTCAGAATCATATTTTGTGTCTACACTAATGGGTGATTGTAATTCTTTTTTTTTTGAAAGTGCAGGCCAGCCAGTAATATGTTTACATGAGCAAGACTTCTTAGAGCACATATGCAAACTAAGAAGCAGAGCCCTGAAACACCTTAATACCCCTCCACGAAATTCTTCGGCAGCCTCGAATGGAGAAAGTATTGCCCCATTAGTCAATTTCTTCAAAACAATAACCATCTGAAATGAAAAACTTCAGAACAATTTGTTACATAAGTATTTTTAATGATTTCAATTTTTCATGTGCCTAAAAGAAACAATGAAATGAAAATTGATTGTTCTCACGGACTGAGTATTGATGTGATACATTAAGACTGTGGGCACAAATTAATATTTAAAAGATACAGGTGAGTAGTCAATAACCAACAATACCCACTCAGACAAACAAAACCATGCTCTGAGTCTGTTTTGTAACCGAAGACTGGCAAAAGCTCAACCTGCCTTCTAAAGTGAGCAAGTAAACCCCCCCCCCCCCTCTTCTTTCCCCATACCAACACCTTAGAAAACCAATTTCATCAACTGGCATGCATTGCATCATTCCCAAAAACTGAAACTACAAACCATATACGCCACCAAGCTACTAATGTATAAAAAAACTTGACCGAAACTTCTAACACCTTAATTACAACACATTTTTTCCTCCAATGCACGAATCCTTAGTAAAATCTTTTCCAGGACACTGTTTTATCTTTTCTAGTAAACTCTTCCTAAAGCAGTGTTGTCGCAATAAGAAGACCATACGTAGCCAGCTCTCCAAATACTCAATCACGGGAAATACTGCAACCACTCCAGTCTAGCTTGCCTCTTAAATGGCTAATAATTCTAATCTAAACTACAACCAGTAAAAACTAGCATTCTCAGTGTCTCGACACTAATTATTAAGATTATTGTACTTATCTAGTTAATACAATAAGACATACAGAGACGCTCATTTCCTGAATCGGTGAAAAAGTGATAGTTTATTCGATTCACTTAATCATATATTATTTTGTTGTTTTCCCTTCCAAGACAAACAAATACCCATCAGTGCTAAATGCTGAATTGATTGTTGAAGCAGTGAAGAATAATATAGCATCAAACATAACACTTCATTTGAAGCATCAATCAAGTAAAGCCTTTGCATGTAAAAGAATTACCCAAGAGCCATTACATACAAATTCTGTTTCCATTGTAGGATATCAAGCATCTCTAATCTCCAATAAGCAAATCAACAGGTCTAATATTGCACTACAAGACAGCGTGAAGCCGTGAACTTACTACACGCAATATACTGACATAATAGACATAGCAAAACTTATTGGAAACTGTAATCAATCATAAACTCTGAAAATGCATATTACACAACTTAATAATATTTCATATACCTGATCTAATGATCCTATTTGACACTTTTTCAATAGTTCCTCCAAACATTTAAGCACACCTTCAGCAACACTGTCACTCACTGTAAGTTGCCCTTTTGAATTATCAGAATTAACCTTCGATCTGCACTCGACAGCTCTATCCAATAAAAGCAGCAACGGAAACAATGTATAGCTGAAAAAAACGAATAAACCAACAACTCATCAAACAGCCTAAAGAGTAAAACTAAACACTAAAAACAAAAAAAATTAACTAAATACGCACACACTCGCACATATATACTCTATCTGTCTACAGTTATAAACTAACAGCCACACACACACGTATATAGCTCGAAAGACACGCGTGATTCGACAGCTCGTAAAACAACCTCGAGAGAAAAATTAAACATCACTAAGAACTGTTTCAACTAAATACACAATTTAATCTACTAAAACACAATCAAATTGTTCCGACTAAATACACAGTTCAAAATTCTGTGAACACACAACTAAATATACGTACACTTGCACATACATATAACTAATAAGAGCATATAACCGCGCAATTAAGCAACCTAAAGAGAACAACTAAACATAACCACACATCATTTCAACTAAACACACACATACATAAATCAAAAACTAATCAAACAACCTAAACACTCACATTAAATAAATATAAAAACTGGAAATATGAAAGCATACAAACGCGCAATTAAACAACCTAAAGCATATAACCGTGCAGTTAAACAACCTAAAGAGAAAAACTAAATACTACCACACATCATTTCAACTAAACACACACATACATAAATCGAAAACCAATCAAACAGCCTTAACACTCAAATTTAATAAAATAAAAATACTTAAAATGCGGAAGCATATAATGCACAATCAAACTACCTAGGGAAAAAAAGAAAACATAATCACACATCATTTCAACTAAACAAACACACATAAATCAACAACTAATCAAACGGCCTAAACTCTCGAATTAAAAATACATAACTACTCGAAATAAGAAAGCATATAAACGCGCAATCAAACAACCTAAAGCATATAAACGCGTAATTAAACAACTTAAACAGAAAAACTAAACATAATCACACATCGTTTCAACTAAACACACAAATACACAAATCAACAACTAATCAAACAGCCTAAACACTCCGAAAGCATATAACGCGCAATCAAACAACCTAAAGCATATAAACGCGTAATGAAACAACCTACACAGCAAAACTAAACACTACCACACATCATTTCAACTAAACACACGCACACATTCATAAATCAACAACTAATCAGACAGCCTAATTACTCAAATTAAACAAATATAATTACTCGAAACGAAAGCGTACTCGAAAAAAGGCTGGAGAGAGTGCGGCGGAGATCGTAAAAGGAAGCGATGGAGTTGAGAGAGAGTGTGAGAATCTTTTCTAGGGTTTTGAAGGAGCTCGAGTAGCTGTAAGCAGTAGTGTTTGAGTTCTGAGAAATCGATTTGTGATGATTCTTCGGTTTCAATTTGTAGTTCCATTTTTTGTATGTATAAATTATAGATACAAGATTGAATTGGAGTAGAGTGTGGGGGATTTGAAACTGAAGTTGAAACCCTAGTTTATATACGTTTGATTTTGGAGACTAGTAGTTTATATGTGTTTGATTTTGGAGACTAGAGCTGGAACCGCGAAATAGTGTTTTTTTTTTATAGGGCGAAATAGTGTTTGTTTTTTTTTTGTTTTTTTTTGCCACGGAAAGAAGATTTTATTAAACTTTCAAATCGTTAAACAATACATGTAAAAAATCCGGATGAATATTATCCATCCTCCAACTACGATCTGAACAACTGTGTCTAGCTACATGATGAGCTAAATTGTTCGCAGACCGTTTAATAAACTTCAACGTCACTTGTTGATCTCTGAAACCCGATAATATTTGCTTGCACTCCTCTACAATGCTACCAAGATACGAGAGTTTGATTGCATTGCTTCGAACTGCCTGTACGACCACCATGCAGTTTGTTTCGACTTCAACCTTCGGCCATTTGCTCACCTTTACCCAACTAAGCGCCTCCCTCACACCCATTGCTTCTGCTAGCTCGGGCTGAATAACTCCTTGCCTGCAAACAGATTTGGCCTCTATCAACTCACCACTGTGAGAGCGAGCAACCATTGAAAGACTGAAGTGGCTTGAGTTACTGAATATTGCAGCATCTGTGTTTACTTTAACCGTTCCTTCCGTTGGTAACCTCCAGTGATCAGCTCCGTCTTCTCGAGTCATAAAACCAAGAAAACTGTCAAAAGTTTTATCCTGAGCACTTTGCCATTGGTAAAGCAATGATTTTGCAGATTCCACAACTTCCGTAACACTCATTCCCCTTTGATTCCACACCAGGTCGTTCCTACTCCTCCATAATGACCATAGAACCATTACTATAACAGTGATCTCCTTATTCTGTTTCGTGTTGAAAATTTCAGCAAGCCAAGACAAGAAACACTTCTGCACTTGATCTCTGCTGCAATTAGACACATAATCCAGGCAAGCTCTTGCAAAGTGGCAAGAGATTAGACTATGAAAAATGGACTCTAAAGCGTTATTGCAGACGGGACAGATATCGTTAACATCAACATGTTTAGTTCTCAACTGCACTTTTGTTGGTAGACATCCAGTAGCAGCACGCCATAACAGATTCTTGACCTTGGCTGGGACTTTCAGATTCCATAGCTTACGCCAAAACCCAGAATTATCAGCAGTATTAGTATTAGCATTCTTTTCTATTTGCATCAACCCATATGCACTTTTTACTGAGTAATGGCCCAACTTCTCTCCTTTCCAATACCACGAGTCTTCCATATCACTTCGAAGCGGAATAGCCAGAATTAAATTTGCATCCCGTTCCTCAAATATGTCTGCTATTAACTCCTCGTCCCAGACTCTTTCCCCATTAACCATTAGCGACTGAACCTTGCTATTCTTTAACGCTTCATGCCTCGTATGAACGAAGGGGTCATCATCACATGGTAACCACGGATCATTCAGAGTGTCAATGTCCCTTCCTGAACCAACTCGACGAACAACACCTCTTTTCAGTAAAGTCTGAGCCTCTATGATACTACGCCAGATGTAGCTCGGATTGCTTCCTATCTTGGCCATTAAGAAAGAACTATTAGGATAATAACGAGCTTGAAAAACCTTGTTTACCAAACTGTTAGGATGTTGAATGAATCTCCACCCCTGCTTCCCCAAGAGGGCTACATTAAAATCTCTCAAACTGCGAAACCCGAGACCTCTTTCAGCCTTTCTTTTGCACATTCGTTCCCAAGACATCCAGTGAATACCTTTCTCCTTATTCGAATCGTTCCTCCACCAAAACCTACACATAATTCTTTCCAAATCCTTGCAAAGTTCCACTGGAAGTAGGAAAGCATTCATAGCATAATTAGGAAGTGATTGGGCAACAGTTTTTATCAAGATTTCTTTTCCTCCTCTAGAAATGATTTTCTTGTCCCATCCTTTTATCCGATCCTGGAGCCTGTCTTTTATGTATCCCAAAATAGCCGATTTGTTTTGTCCCATTGTGTTTGGAAGTCCCAAGTATTTACTACTGGAATCAACCTCCTGGAAACGAAGTTTGTCATAGAGAGCTTGTTTAGTTGATGTCACTGTATTGCGACTGTAAAATACAGAGGACTTATCGATATTTATTTGTTGTCCCGAAGCTTTCTCGAAAATACTCAGCATAGCAATAACATGGTCTGCTTCCTCCTCCCTTGCTTGACAATATATGTGGCTATCGTCGGCAAAAAACATGTGAGACAATGTTGGTGCACCTCTTGCAACACGTATGCCCTGAATAAACTTTCTTCTTTCATAATCTTTAATTAACGCTGTAAAACCCTCCATGCAAATTAAAAAAAGATATGATGAAAGCGGATCACCTTGACGAATACCCCTATCCGGATGTATAGATCCAAATTCCCTACCAGCATGACATATTTGATAATGAGCTGAAGTAACGCAAGCCATGAAAAGAGTTACCAGAACGTTACTAAATCCAATTTTTGTAAGCATTGCTTGCAAAAAACCCCATTCGACACAGTCATACGCCTTGCTCATGTCTAAATTCAGCGCCATCCAACCTTTCTTCCCTTTAGTCTTCCTCTTCATAAAATGCATGACTTCATATGACAACATGATATTATCTGTAATCAAGCGACCGGGAATAAACGCACTTTGCATTTCAGAGATTATCCCGTTAATTACACACTTAAGCCTGTTAGCCAGCACCTTAGAAATAACTTTATATGCAACGTTGCACAAGGAGATCGGTCTCAAGTCAGTCATTTGGACTGGACATTTCTTTTTTGGAATCAACACGATATTAGTATCCGTAAGGTGACTATCAAAAGAGGCAGTGTCAAAAAACTTCTTCACTAAGGATATGAGATCTTTGCCCACCGTGTTCCAATATTTCTGATAAAACCCAGGACTCATGCCATCCGGGCCCGGAGATTTTTTCGGATGCATTGAGAATAAAGCTCTCTTAACCTCCTTTTCTTCGATTGGCATTAGTAGCTCCAGATTTTGCTCTTCTGTAATCCGTTGATCCACACATTCAATCACTGTCTCTCATTCTGTTTCTGCAGTCTTAAAAAGGGTGGAGAAATACACAATCATCAGCTCCTGCAAACCTGAATTCCAACTTACCGATTGACCGTTACTATCCAGAAGAGAATGGATGGTGTTAGTTTTCCTCCGAATCTTTGTTGCCGCGTGAAAAAATCTGCTGTTACTGTCACCTTCTCTGAGCCAGAGCTGTTTGCTTCTTTGCTTCCAGAAAACTTCTTGTTGTGTATAGGTTTCATGCAGTTGCTTGGATGCTTCCTAATAACTCTCTAAAGATGCTGCATCACGTCGCCCCTTCAGGTTTCTAAGAATGTGCTTGCTCCGTTTTATTCTGCTTTTGAAACTCCCAGTAATCTCCTGCCCCCATGTTTGTAACGATTCAGCACACTTAGCAGTCTTTTGCTGCAGAGACAGGCCTGCATACAACCTCCATGTTTCTTCTACAAGTTGCTGACACATTGGTTCTCGAAGCCACGCGTTCTCGAATCTAAACCTCTTTAAAGGAACCACATTGGAAATAATCACTGGCTCAATCATTATAGGACTATGATCAGAGGTCGTGATTTCCAAATTCGTGAGCTGAGCATTTTTAAAACAATTCATAAAACTGTGAGAAACCAGGGCTCTGTCTAATTTTACTTCGATCCAATCATTCGTACCATAGCTTTTCTCCCATGTGAACTGATATCCTTTGAGCTCTAAGTCAACTAAGTCACAGTCTTCGATAGCCTGTCTAAACCCTTGAAGTAACCAGTTTGGATATTGACGGCCACCTCTCTTATCTTCATGAGTTAGGGTATTATTCATGTCACCAATTATGCACCAAGGAAGCTGCGAATTTTGGTAAAGATTCCGAATCAAATCCCACGTATATCTTCTATTGGCTCTATTAGGTTCACCATAAAGACCAGTAAGTCAAAACTTATCCCACCCATGCACTGAGACTTCCACGTCAATGTAATGTTTAATAAACGACCTCAGATTTACCTCTTCCTTGTTCCTCCACATCAAAGCCAAACCACCGCTATGACCTTGACTTTCTACTGTAACAGCACCTTCAAAACCTAAAATATCCTTCACTCTTTCCACTCTTCCTTTCTTACAGAGAATTTCACTTAAAAATATTATGTTAGGCTTCTTTTGGAGAACTAACTCCGTTAGGAATTGAACGGCCCACGGGGTCCCAAGCCCGCGGAAATTCCAACTTATACAACTCATAATGCTAGGCGAGCCCCCCTTGGAAGCCCGCCTCTTTTCCGTTTTTTGAACTGAAATCTTGATCCATGATCACCATATCTTCATTATCCGAGCCCATTCCTATTTCTGTATCCAAGCCCATAATTTTGTCTTGCCCCAGCCCATCATCAGTCCTCCTCTTTTTTGAATTTATCACATTAATATCTTTCTTTTTATTATTATTATTATCCACTCCTTCCGTTGAGCTGGATAAATTCAAAAAACCTTGATTCGCGCCCTTAACAGTAATATACGTTTTGTCTGCTCCTACCTTTCCTCTCTTATCACTATCTACGGGATTTTCTGTTACAACCATTCCTCCGTGATTTCCTCCTATTTCCTGATTTGCAGATTTTGCGTCCACCTGTGCTCCACCTTCACGCAACCACCGTGCTCCGATCTGTTTTACTGGCTTTCTGAAAGGTGCACGCATCCAGGCACCGTATGGTTTCACAATCTCAGTTTCTGGAGTATCAAACAAGCGTGAACAAAACTTATCCGAATGGCCAAGTATTCTGCATATGAAACATAACGTGGGTACATTCTCGTACTTGAAATTAATCCATACCCATTCTTCCCCCGATTTCCTCAGTTTCATCCTCCGTTTTAATGGCATTGATAGATTCATCGTAACACGAACTCGAAAGTATTCTTTCCATCCTACTTCAAAGTTACGTGGGCACGACTCAATGAAACTCCCTATATAGTTCCCCACCTCTTTGATGACTCTCTCAGACATGAAACCTGCGCGGAGATCATGTATTTGCACCCACAGATCCAAAGTGTTGAGACTAACACATCTTGGTATATCTCCTTCTTTCATTCTCGCTATAACTAGAGTTTTCCTATTGAAAGACCACGGGCTCCCATCCAAAACCCTTTTAATGTCTATCTCATGGTAAAATTGAAACAAATACAGATTCACATCCACCTCTTTTATGTAAACCCCCTTTCCTGGCTTCCAGAGAGCAGCTAATGTTTGTTGCATGGCCTGGAAATCCATTACTCCTTCACTTAGGAAACGACCGACCAGACATAATTTTGCATTGTAGTCACAAAAGCTTTCACCTTGACCCACGTCCTCTAACCCTTCCAGAGCCAATCCCTCTTCTTCCTCCTCATCCAGAGTTATGTATTGCATTGCTTCGATTATATGACTCGTTGATGCCATATTAATGAAAGTGATAAGACAATTGTAAAAGAAAATGACCAAATAACTAAGACAAAAGGACTTTGCAGACTGCAATACGAATTACCATGTCACAGAGACAAGACGACACATGTGTGATAGCACAAACTTAGTTACACTCTTGTTTGTTGAATATTTGGAAATTAATAAATATACTCCGATTGAGATAGAGGAGATTGGAGCAAATGTCAAATTTAACCTTTGTTTTTATACAAAATAAATAAAAATAATCGTTTAAATTTTTTTGATCATTTTAACTAATGAGATACCCAACTGTTAGTAAACTATCAATGGAATATACAACATACGAGATACCCAATTATCAATGTAGTATCACTTTCCAATATTTGTGATATCCAACTACCAGTGAATTATCTTGTACAAATTGGTATACTCAACTCCTAGTGTAGTATCCAAAAAGTTAAAATTGGCCACTTTTTTCAAAATAGTTATTTTTGTTATTTTTATCAAAAAAATGGTTATTTTTGTTATTTTTTCTCCATATCGGTGGTGTTCGATTATTGCTCGAACCTTACCTTGTGAGTTGTGTGTTCTAAAAAAACTTGCAGAGAGAATAGAGCATCACATATTACACCCCGATTTCCAACAACATTTTCAGTTTATAAATACATAGTCTTTTATTGTTTAGCTAAAAATAATTTGTGTAAGAACATTTCCCTTCCCTCTTCATCTTCCCTATTTTTTTCTTAAAAATCGAACCGAACCGATATTCAATTCGATACGACCAAAAAATTGAATAAACTGAAATTTTTAAAAAAAATAGAATCGAACCAAACCAAAATTACATAATTCGGTTCGATTTTTACGTTCCGAACCAATTTTGCACACCCCTAATCTTCATAATAATATTCACAAAGTTAATGATACACTTCTTCCATATCTTTTGATGTACCCTGTCTTTCCTTTTAAGGTTATTGCATTAAAAGTGCCGACTTACAAAGCCTTGAATTATTTTAGTCATGTGTCAAATCACATAATCCAAGAGATATTAAATTTTTGGTTTTGAAAAAGGTTATTGGTGTCGGTTATTGCTCCAAACGGTTGGTGGTGTTCGATTAATGCTTGAACCTTGTGAGTTATGTCAGCTAAAAAAGAACTTGTAGAGCATAAAGCATCACAAATTACACCCATATTGCCAACAACATTTTCAGTTTATAAATACATTGTCTTTTATTGTTTATTTTGATTCAGTGAAACTAATCTCATTCGTTCGAGATAGTTGAATTCATTCTATTCAGTCGGATTTATTGTACAAATTCGACAACATTTATTGATTACCTTTCAGTTGGTTCATCTTTCGAACCAACAATTTAGTGTTACAAAAGTAGTATCATTAGAGTTGCACTCGTCGATCAAGTGAAAAGTATTCTACTTAGCATTCATCAATTGTGAGTATTATAAATATTCGAGTGGTACTAATTGTTCAATACGACTCATCATATTTTGTTTTGAGACTATTCTCATTATTTCGAGATAGTTACCTTTCTTGTCAAGGGTTGGCATTTTGCTCGCGTCAACCATTTAAAATATGTTTATTGAGAGTCACATTAATCCATTGTTCGGATTGATGGCACATTTGAGTAAAACTGGCAGTCCGCCAGATCAATCAAATATTTTCTTGTGAAGTTTATCTCAAATTATCAGTTCATTAAATGTTCGGGACTTGTGTACCTTTATATGGACATGAGAATATTTTAGGCACTATGATGCCAGGGTTGATATAATAACCCACTATGATGCTAGCATCCATACTATATATTATATTCGTTGATATCGTATTGTAGCCGTGATCGGGCGAAGTGCGGTGTCATTGGAGGACGGTATTCCCGGTCGGATAGTTGATCGCGCCGCCAAATGCCGAAAGGATGGAAGACCAGTTATTCATTGTCATGAGTCATCAGAGTTTCACCAATTGAGTCTTTCGAGTAATCTATTTTCGAGATGAGTCTTGAGTCAAAGTGTCAGATTTCGATATCCAATTATTCATTTAATTTCGAGTAATTATTTTGATAAATCTTATTATATTTATGTACCGAGCAAGAAGAGAACTTACTGAGCACTATAGTTGCTCATTCTTGCTTTACAACATTTGTTCAGCTGTCAAGAAGAAAAAAGGCGAGACGTCCAGCTAGAAAAATAAAGGGAAGGAGAAAGCTCCGGGCTATGGTGACAAGGACTTATGAGACTAGTTGGAATCCTGTTACCTCTTCTACTTTTTAGACTTGTGTAAGATATCATTCAGAGATGTAATAAATCGTACTGTATTAATGTGTGAGACCGATCTTGGATCTGTAGAGTGGGACTGCTCCGCTCCGTTGTAATAGATATTTTAATATTATTGAGCTAACGTGTGCTGCAGGATACTGAGACCTGATGTGACGACCCGGGTCCCCGGACAGGGTGAATTTGGGGGCGTCACAATATATAATTAGGTTTTCTATATTGAATAGGATTATTAATATAGGTATTCTACACTAAATTGGATTAATGTAAAAATTCGTAATTATATTTTCTCTTGAGATTCTGGGTGTTTTCATTTGGATAATAATTGTTAAATCATCAATAAATTAAAGATAATTTTATGAGTTTCGCGTGGACTGTTAAATCATCTAAATCTGATTCCTATGTCTCGAGATAGAGCCTAAATAGTAAATATGAACCTTTTTTAATATTAATAAATAAATAAAATTCAGTTCTAATACTGTCTTTTATATCCTTTTCAGATTATAACTTCTTTTTAATATTCAATTCTAATACAACCTTTTTATTTATATTCTTTTTAGATTATAATTTTTTTAATATGATATAATCTTGATCGTCTATTTTTAAAAATATTATATTCGACAATTGAGATTATTTTGGTGGTACAGTGACCAAACCAAAATTATGAATAATATTCCTCTTACACTTATTATATATAAGGATATAGTGCTATTATTAGTTCCGGATATCAGATAAAATTGGAACAAATATGCTATCATTATTTGTTGTGAATTTCTTTGGGATACTAACCAACCCATTCTATTAATGGTTGAAATTAAAAATATACATTCAAATTCAATGTCACCAATCCATGAGGGCATGATAAAAGATTAAAAAAGTAATCACCATCGTCGATCTACGTACTATAAACCAATTTCAGTCAAGATTAATGGGCGCAAAGGGAAACCTAATGTTACGTAATACCAATCAAGTTTGATCCCATTAAGTAGAAAAGTAAAACTTGTACCGTTCTGTTTCTTTCGACAAGCTTTACCAACTCCATGTGTACGCATTTCCATGTCCATGTCTTCCCAAACATGAAACATCTATATGAACCTTTCATTTTATCTATAAGTATGTTCAATATGATCGCTTGCTTTACGAAATGTCGAAAATAATAACATGGAAATTAAATGCGTGTGTTTAAGTAGAAATAATTTTTTTAAGAAAAAAAGAATAGAAGAACTGATCGTCATCTCCATTAATATATATGTACAAAAATACAATCTCATCAATCTGATCTCTTAGGTATAAATATGATATATCTAACATATATACAAGCTCCTCCCAAACAAAAATCTTAAAATTAATTATAAATTAACTGATCATAAATAATAACTACTCTACATTAGTCATGAATTCATCTGAGAAACCAAGAAGCTCCATAACATCCGGTGACACCTCATTAATCCTCAAAGCTTCTAGAACTCTCTCGAACACGAAAACACGACACGGTATACGTAACACACCTTTCTGCTCATAACCATACTCCTGGGCCGATTTATTCAACAACATTACAAATAGCGGATGGTTTAATAACTCGGCACTCACAATAAACCTCGCTGACTCATCTCCCACGTACACAGGCAAATGACCCTCCGGCACTTCACTAGACCGACGAGTACTACGGGTAGAATGTCGGGACTCTGACCGGAGAAGAGAGTAGTGAGTTGAATCGGCTACACGAGAGAGACGCTGTATCAACTTCTTCATGATAATATGAGAGAGAGAGAGAGAGAGAGAGAGAGAGGGAGAGATAGAGAGAGAGAGGGAGAGAGAGAGAGAGAGAGAGAGAGAGAGAGAGAGAGAGAGAGAGAGAGAGAGAGAGAGAGAGAGAGAGAGAGAGAGAGAGAGAGTTAAGAGCGTGGTAGGAGTGAAGAAGGTGTTAATATGCTAGTACATAACTTGTGTGTATATATACAAAGAAATGAGAGTGTAGAATAATAGTTTCTTGCATGCAATCTAGAAGATGAAGAAGAAGAGAGATAGGTGAAAGGTACAAATAAGCGTACTAGGAAGGTACAATGTATATGTATGTAATATTATTATAGTTCTATAGTTAAAAAGAAAATGACCCTCTCGTTCTTTACATTTTAAACTAGTACGGAGTTTTAAGCATGGTTAGTGTATGAACGTACGCCTAATAATTTTATGTTCTATGTTATATATATTGGACTTCTAATTTGGAAGAAGAACCGGTAAACCTTCTAGTTTATTTGTGGTTTTACTTTTACAAATTTACCTGCACGTCACTTTAAAACTATATATATTTATATAAACAAGAAGTAATTAGAGAAATTTTTTACCCGTGTATGTTTGGGGTATCTTAAAATAAGTAACTTATGACTTATAAGCACTTATGTCATATAAGTGATGAGTAGAGTAGAGATTAAACTGTTTGGTAAATCAGAATTTATAATCGGTTGACTGTTTGGGTAAATCAGAACTTATAAGTTAACTTCTTTTTTTTTTATAATTTTCAAAATATTTGTTTTTTATATATATAAACAATGGATATTAATGGATAGATCTCGATGAATAAGGAAATTTGATATATACATAGGGAAATTTAATTACACTTATATGAAGTAAGTAACTTATATGAAGTAAGTAATAAGTTACTTACAATTTATATTTTCGTGTTTGGATGTTTAACTTATAAGTTGGTAAAATATTTATTAAATTAAATTAAAAATTTTAATTATTTAATATAATAATCTCACTACATGCATATGACATTTATAAATACAAATGTAAAAATATAAAATATTAAACAAGTTAAAAAATCAAGTAATACGAAATAAGTTGAAAAAAAGTACGTCATTACTAACTTATCACTTATCAACTTATTTGACAAAATAAGTCCATTCTACTTATTTTGCCAAACGGTCCGAAATAAATTGAAACGGACTTAAGCTCAGATAAGTCCATTTTTGGGGGATGCAAAACACGCTCGTAATCCTTCATTCTTGTATCTTCTAAAACTTTATATCCAAAGTACAGAACAGCTGGCATTGCAGATTATCTTTGGATTCTTCTTAAAAATTGCCATCATAATTCATTGTTAATTGCTTTTGGGATGCTAATCAATCCATTATAATGTGGATTAACATGTGCTGGCTGCAATAATCAAGGTTTATTCTTCGTAATTTTCATGGGAATATGGGATGCAATCATAAATCTTGCGCCATATTCTTTGATTTTTAGACAAGAATGCTCCAAATATTAAACTTTTGCCAGGATTGGTTTTGTGATTTTGCAGAAGTTGCTTAAAGAATGACTGCTAACATTTATTCGGAGTTAAATTGTTATTAATATATACTAACCTATAACCCGTGCAATGCACGGCTTTCTTAAAATTAAATAATTTTTATTTATATTTTAATAATTGTTTATTTAATATATATTACTTAATATAATATTGACATAATATAAATTATTAAATACTAATCGTTTAATAATATGATATATTGTTCGAATTATGACTATATTTTGTCATAATAATATAAATATAAATGGAAGTATCTTACATACTTACATTCAAATTTTTGTTGATATTATCATATTCAAATTATGATTCCATTATTATGCATAATGTAATATTTGTTTGGAATATTTAATATTAATTTGTAATTGTGTGAAATTTTTATTGTTTATTATATTGTTTTAGTTTGTTTTCACTTTGTTGATTTATAATTTGTTGTAAATTTGTTAATAAATATGTGACATTAAAATTAATTAAAATGATTTTGAAAATATTTGGTTTCCAAGTAATTGAAAGAGACTAAAAAAGTTGGGTGTAGCTGAAGAATTTACTTCAAATATAACCAAAAGAGTATGCAATTGAATATTAATTGGAGTGTAATTAAAAAAGTTTGTTATTAAGTTAAATATGTGGTTTATTTTTTATAAAATAAAATTTTATATATATATATTTTTCATTGGAAGGTGTTAGCAAACTTTTTAGGAAGGTTCTAATCGGAATATAATTGAAAACGTTTATAATCCTATAAAATATATGGTTTTTTATTTTTAATAAATTATATATAATTTAACTGAATTTGAAATTTTTAACACGTTTTTTTAATTCTTTTTAAAAAAATTGCACCTTATTAAAAAATTTTGTTGTTCATAATAAATAAATTAATATTTTTAACATAATCTTTTTAATTTGTTATTTTTAGGAATGTTTTAATCTTTTTTTTGGATGGCGTTAAGCAACCAACCAACTGACCACATATACCTTATTTTGCTTATAATAGTAAAACATGTGGTTTTTTATTTTTAATAAATTATATACAACTTAACTGAATTTGGAATTTTAAGGAATTTTTTAAATTTTTCAAAAAAGATTTTGGTGCCTTATTTGTAAATTTTTTTTGTTTATAATAAATAAATTAATATTTTTAACATAATCTTTTTAACTTGTTATTTTTAGGAAGGTGTTAACAATATTTTTTGCAATACGTTAACCAACCAACCAACTAATCAAATATAAATTGTTTTGCTTATACATTCAAATTATGATTCCATAATAATCCCTAATATAATATTTGTTTAAAATAGAATTTAATATTAATTTTTAATTGGTGAATTTTTATTATTTATTATATAATTTTAGTTTGTTTTCACTTTTTTGATTTAAATTTGTTGTAAATTTGTTAATAAATATGTGATATTAAAATTACTTAAATTGATTCTGAAAATATTTGGTTTCCAAGTAATTGAAAGATTCTAAAAAAGTTGGGTGTAGGTGAAGAATTTTAACTCAAATATAACTAAAAAAGTATGTAATTAAATATTAATTGATGTGTAGTTAAAAGAGTTTGTTATTAAGTTAAATATGTTGTTTATTTTTTGTAAAATAAAATTTTATATGTATTTTAATTTATTTTTTCATTCGCTTATAATAGTATAGTATAGATAGATAGTATAGATTTTTTGTAAAATAAAATTTTATATGTATTTTAGTTTATTTTTTCATTTTTGGAAGGTGTTAACCAACTTTTTAGGATGGTGTTAACCAACCGACCAACCAACCAATTATACCATGTTTTGATTATAATAGTATAGACTAGCTTATAGCCCGTGCAAAGCACGGGTTATTTTTATTTTTTTAAATTTATTTATAGTTTAGTATATATAATATTTTAAACATTATTTTTAGTTCAGTAATAAATCTAAAAATTAGGGGTATACAAGGAATATGTTCAATTATTACAAAATTGTCACTAAAAATTGTATTAAAAAGTAGAATAAATTCAGGTAAATTTTCTGAAATAATTTGAGGAACATTATTCTCTTTATATTATTTAAGGGTTAATTATCTGATTGGTTACTAAAGTCAGCCTGGATTATCAAGTTGGTCACTGAACTCAAAACGGTCTCAATTAGGTCACTGAAGTCAGCCTGAATTATCAAGTTGTTCATTTTTTTTTACGAAAATTAATGTTCGCAAAATTCTGTCCGAAAAATCTCCACCAAATTTTGTGAAATTAAAGTGTGTTAATCTAGATGCTATGGGTCTCATAAAACTGGTTTCGATTTTCATTATGAGCTCTAGATTTATATGAATTGAAAAAGAAAATTCAAGAACTAGAATTGTTCTTCTTCAAAAATTGAACTAAAACTTATCAATATTGTATCTATTTTGAAGAGAATAATCTGGGTAACACAAATATGGTCACGGATTTTTTAAATATTAAGTGAATCTGCAGTTATAAGTATTTATGTCAATCTGCAGTCTGTTTCCGTCAAAAAAATGAAGACTATTTAACGGACCGTACATTTATGTCGAGTAAGTGACCTGATTGAGATTGTTTTGAGTTCAGTGACCAACTTGATAATTCAGGCCGACTTTAGTGACCATTCAGATGATTAACCCTATTATTTAACGATTGCTCTTTTCATTTTATAAATAGGACTAGGATGGAGCATAATATTAGTGTTTGAAGTTTGAACACACGGCAAGAAATCAAGACTGATAATTTTATACTCGATATTGCATGTATTGGACTCTTATTTTGAAAGAACTAGGAAACCTCCTAGTTATTTGGTGGTTTTACCTTTACATTTCTTACTTACACGTTATTTTTTATTTCCTTTCAACAAAACATACCGGAAAATAGTCATTTTTGATAATGATATCCGATGATCCGGTTCAGCAGTGGCGAGATTAGAATTTAGAATTATATATATATGTTTGAATTAAGATTCAAATCTTTTTAGAGTTTTTATCGAATGAAAATTGATGAAATTTATTTTTTATAATCTTTGTACACACTTATTATGGGCTTAATGAAGGGAGGTTGTTGGGCTCAATGAATATTTTGTTGTACTTTGTCGGGACTTTAATTTTAGATCCGATAAGCCCAAATCTCTACGAGGATCAAATTCGCTTTTATAAAAGGGTCCGAAGGACCACTAACTTTATCCGCATGAAGGATTTGTCTATGATGATTTCGGATCGTTGTTAGTAAGAGTATTTTGGAGTTTTACGAACGTTCGTTTTTTTTTTTTTGGTTAGGAAATATATTTTATAAATGAAATATAATTAGATACAATCTAAACGAGTTTCTTTCGATCAAGAAACGTACATCATCTAACCGAAAGGCACGCATGTTGCCCCCAAACATTTAAAAAAAACCCCAAGAGCAAAACCCTATGGGAAAAAAACTCAAGAGGGGAAAAAGAGCGCCCACATAAAAACATCGCTATACAACATAGCTACAAAAAATGACTAGAACTAATAGCTTTGTGTGCCCTCATTGCCATCCGTTTCTGCCAAAGACTAGCCTTCTTTTTTGCCAAAGAATTACTCTTCACCTTAGTTACTCCATAACTTCATTTTGAAAGATAAAGCTGAAATCTTCTTGGGACTTCCTTGTTATTATTACAACTGCAAATTACCAAACAAACCCGTCAAGAAAGGAAAAAAAATCAAAGTATTACTTAAAGGATATAAGATTAAATATATTAAAACTATTTTGAATTTTGATAAAATAGATGCTCACTTCTAACCAAAGGGAGACCCCCTTTGATTAGCCATCTAAAATAACCATACAATAGTAACATAATTGAATAATTAAGTCTAAAAGATTAATAACAGCCTAGACAAGCCATCTAAATGGCACAAAGAAACCTCTTAAAGGCCCAAAAAACCATCAAACATGGCCACCCCAAATGGTACAAAAAAATCATCAATCATAACCAATGCTATAAGGTAACTGAAAAATAATAAAAATCATTTCTACAAATTTGAACCTAAAAAATAACTGAAGTACTTAATGTAATTAGTCAATCAAAGATTAGTCAAAAATCTCAATAAAAAAAAAAAAGAATCAATTAGCCTTTAATACTAATAAAAACATGAAAACAAAATATCATGAAAGGATCTAATTAGCATTTAATAATAATCAATGTCAGCACGAAAATTACGGAAATTAAACTAAATTTCCCAAAATCAAAAAAATCAAGGATACGATTCCGCCAAAACAGTAATCGCCGGCATCCCCCGAACCGCCGTAGCAGCGGCGTCTTTCTGATCTCCCCTACCCAGATCTGTTAATTCCCTTTAAAAATACAGAATCCCAACTCCTTTTGATCGCCTCGAATTTCGGTCCATGATCAGCCAAACATCCCTGATCTGGTAAACACAAAACTGTTCTTTGATCTCTTCTGGATCAGCTTCAGGCTCTGCCGCTTCTTTTTTATCTCTTAATTTCCTGCAACCAGACAAACTTTAACCATAACAAGAAAGCAAACAAGAGATATAACTAACACAGTCAAACTATCTTTTACTACAGCCGCATTAATCAAGGACATAAAACCAATCCTCTAAACATGGACTCCTGGCCGAATTGGAAGAAAATCCGGCGAACACATATTCCCATTTCATCACCAAAACTAATCAAGGTTGGGCATTCATAAAGAGAATCAAGGGTTTGTTAATGATCGTGCGGCTATTCCATTCGTAAAGTGACAATAATTACCATTACGTTTCAACATCTTTACGAACGTTCGTTTTTATTTTCGATGTTTAAGAGCATTTTTTATGAGAGTTGCCAATGAGAGTTGCTAAGAGCATTTCTAATGGGTTGGTTAAAATGATAGAAAATATTAATTATGTAAAATTTATTGAACCTGTAAGGCATTGTGTTTCGATGGTACTGGTTATATTGATTGGCTATATTTTAAAAATAGTATGTTATTATTATTTTAAGTTATTATAAATAGAATATATCATTTGAATATGGTAAAAAATGACGTGAAATTTTCTTACACGTCTCTAGAGGTTCGACAAATATAGCCAACATCAGGAGATTGGCTAAAAATATAGACAAGAGAAGTGATCCGTTGGAGTTGATTTTTTTTTTTTTTTTACATAATCTCTATAGTTTTTATTTCTAGTATATTTTAATTACTTTTAACTAAGGGTTCAACATGGTTGGAGATGCTCTATGAAAGGCAGAGTGTGTAAACTTGTAACACTATAACTAAAGTAACTCAACTAAAGGAAAAGATACTTAACCAGAAGACAATCAAGAACAAGAAGTCACAAAGAAATCAACACTAAATGAAGACAAGGTAATTGATACAATTCAACATGTTAACTATGATCAAGCCAAGAAGAAATCATTGAGAGAAGTTCAAGTCAAAGTTGTTCATGCCTCAGTGATTTGAAAAGCCAAGAATCAAGATCATAACTATCAGTATCAATAAGACCAATTGATTTCAAGTGAACAAGAAGGAAAGAAAATATTGGAAAGCCACATTACTAATTGGATATGGTAATTTATTCAAGAAGCAAAAACACTATCAAGACTAGTCACTTATGAACCAGACCAGTGCATCAAGTGTCAGGACATTGATAGCAAGTTTATGTCAGTAATAAAGATCCATGTTCAAGAGCTTGGTGAAGAATAAAGAAGATATGAAGATATCACAAGTTCAAGATGTGCATTGAAGTTTTAAGTTGAAGACCGGAATATTTTCTAAGTATTAAATATTCTAGATGACCAAGTAGAATATTTCTAAGTAGAAGTTCTACTTAGAAATTCGAGATGGCTAAGTAGAAATTCTCAAGTAGAAGTTCTACTTAGAAATTCGAGATGGCTAAGTAGAAATTCTCAAGTAGAAGTTCTACTTAGAAATTCGAGATGGCTAAGTAGAAATTCTCAAGTAGAAGTTCTACTTAGAGTGCAGCTTCAACATGACACATGGCATCTTCTGATTGGCAGATTTCCAAACTTTCAAGATAAGGCAAGATTTATGTGGACATCATTGGGCCACGTATATCTTAGTCTTTGAAGACTACAAGACATAGATTACATGTAGTATAAATAGAAGTACTTGTGTAATGTTTTAAAGCGAGAGCAATAGTTGAGAGAAACACAAGAAAAAGAGAGATAGTGCATTCACAGAGCTTAGTATCATTCACTTCTCTCTGAACTTCTGTCATACTTTGTAATGAATGTTGTTATATATAAGAAATATATTCCTTGAATCTGTGTGTTCATTTATTGCATCGTATTTATTGCTTCTCATATTCGAAAAGTTGTATTCACCCCCCCTCTACAACACATTTGGACCTAACACTCTAAGAAAGTTACAATTTTTTGATAAATTATTGTATAAATTAATTTTTTATTTTTTCCTTCTTTCATGTCAATTTTGATAACAATTATTCAAAAATCACTTTAATAGTTAGCGTTTTTTTAAATTACCTATGTAATTTCAGATTATCACAATAGAAATAATTGTTAAATTATAATAAGTGTGGATTATATACATATTTTATACTTACATATGTATTAATTATTTAAGAAAGTTGACAAGAAATTCTAAAAATTGATAATGTTGTTATGTAATTATTAATCTCTTATCAACTTCGTAATTTCGATAGATTGACAATTAAAAATATCTTACCACGTCAACCTATCCGTAATTTCTATTTGAAATGCTCTAAGCATTGCAACGTTCTCTAAAAAATATTTATAATTCCTTTTGATTTTTTGAAATGAGATTCATTTGCCTAAGGGTTACGTCAGATAGCATCACGAGATTACAAGATTGTACAATACAAATATACGAATATTTGTATCGTAACTAGAACGGTAGTGAATGTCGCAAGAGTTCACCTTTCATAATGAAAGATTGTTCAAGGGTCTGAACACTGGACTATCATCGATTTTTTATGTGCGAAGGTCAATTGTAATGCTGCTTTTTTCAGGGATGTTGGTGTCGCTTGGATTGTTCGAGATTCTATTGTGATCATTTTTCTGTCAAAAATATTTTAAATATTCAACTTGTAAAACGATCAGGAAACAATGTGGCTAATTATTTAGCTTGTTTAATTATTTTCCAACCTGACTGTATTGATAGTCGGGGGTTTGTTCCGGCTAAGTTTTCTAGTTAATAAAATTTCTTTGTTTGTCAAAAAAAATATATACGAATATTTAGATAAATCATTAAGAATAATAAAAAGGTAATTGTTGTTGGAGGAATTTCGTAACACGAAATCGGAGGTTTGCTGGAATAATAGAGCGAATTGTATGAATGTGACTGTTTTAGGGGATTTAGGATTTATGAGAAAAGAGGGGGCTGGACTTGGCAGGTGTCTCGATTTGTCTCGTGTATCGGTCATCTCTTCTGCCAAGATGCCTGCGTACCTATGTTTATATAGGATCAAGCCCACGCAGTTCTGTGAATTAATTGGGCTTATCCCGAGAGACTTAAGGGATAAGTTACATTAATGTGGGTAATGATTGATTTTATCTGATTTAATCTTATCGTTGTGATATCTTCCTGATTTGAAGAATATCGTTTGGAGATATTTTCCGTTATTGATTGATTGAGATTGATTCTTTCCTCATTTCAGAGAGAGGATAAAACTTAGCGGTTAAGTAATAATTATTAATCTAAATTAATAATTAATATTATTAGAAATTTGGGAGATTATTAGACATGCCAAAATTGTGGCATAACAACTAGCCCCCAGTTCTTCAGTGTAGCTTGCTGCAGTGGAGAACTAAGAATTCTTCAAGATTCCAAAATTTCATGAGTCGCTGAAAAAACTGAAAATAGATGATTAGAAAAACACTTAGAGCACCACTGTGCTCGTTAGGCGTATGCGGATGCAATTGTGATAGCATGCGATGACCACTATAAGATATATATTTGCCAAGGTTTTCAAATGTGCGAGCATAAATAATAATTTATTTGAAATCCATTGCGATCCTTGTTGTCTAGTTAGGACCTTGGCGCTTGTATATATCCCGAACTGGCATACACGCTTTTCAAGTGTCTGATGCAACCACATAAGGATGTGTTTGATGCAATCACATAATGATGTGTCTTGCGGAGTCTTCGATGTAGATAAGATGTACATGTAGATGTACATGTACATGTAGTTGTGCATAGGGATGCCTCCACCCATGCGATTGTGAGAGATCTGGCCATGGGCCTTCAATGTAATTGTGCATAGGGATGCCTCCACCCATGCGATCTTGAGAGATATGGCCATGGGCCTTCAATAATCCAGATGGTGCTGCACTGCACTTTACTAAGCATGTAGCATTGCGAAATTTATAGCTTGTCCAGGCTACCTACTTGACAATTTAGTTCGCAAGTTTGAAAATATTTTTGACATATATGTACTACCGCGACGATATATGAAAAATATTTTACAAATCCAAATGTAATAATAAATATGCTCTTTTAAAAGTGTCGCGATATTTATTTGTTCGAAAATAATGCTCCTTTTTCTTTGTAAAAAATCTTTTACAAAATTATGCATCTCGCATATGTATTTTATTTTTCAAAGCATGCAACTCGTACGGGATTGTAAAATAAATCCGCCATCAATTCATCAAATCATAAATATCTCGTACGATATTTTCTAAATCGCAATAATTTTACAAGCATAAAAATATATTGCTCACACGAATTTTCTGAATAATAAATATTTTTCTAAAAAATATTTAAAAAACATGATAATATGCATGCGTGACATGACATAATATAGAATAATATTTGTGCAATTTACAGAAAATTAAAAGATAATAAAAAACTTATCTTTGAATTTTGCGCCGCAAATTCCAAATCGTGGCTCCTGATTGTGTACTGATCCAGATTCACCGTCGCTCCTTTTTTTTTATCTATTGCTCTGCTCAAGCTTTTTTT
Source organism: Saposhnikovia divaricata (assembly GCA_036435485.1). Taxonomy (NCBI): domain Eukaryota; kingdom Viridiplantae; phylum Streptophyta; class Magnoliopsida; order Apiales; family Apiaceae; genus Saposhnikovia; species Saposhnikovia divaricata. The sequence goes on along the minus strand of CM071601.1, from coordinate 202,941,197 downwards.
TTTTCCTCTGCTGTGCAGCGCCTCGTTTTTTTTCTTTTTCGCCATTGCCTCTGTCTTGATATTTTTTTCTTCGTTAGCTCCGTTGTTCGTTCTTCTACGTAGTTTTTTTTTTTACTCGGCTGCGTTTTGCCTCGCCTCCTTTCTCCAATGACTACTTTTTGGTTGTTGTCGTCCGCGTGTTGCCTGCCGCCTGGTGTCTTCTTATTTTTATTTTATGTTTCCACTGCTGCGTCTTCTGAGTGCTCCCTTGTGTTTCCTTTTAGTCTTCTATCGGGACCCGCATATGTCCCCCAGTGCTTTGATTTCGTTGTTGCTTCTATCCTTTTTTTTTTTTGGTTTTCAAGCAGGTCCCACCATATTTGTACATCTCTTGACTTTTTTGATTTAACTGCCTTCACTCGTCTTTCTTTTTTGCTTGATACATCTGATTGTACTTGTTCGCATACTGGTTGCCTCCGTGATTAAATCAACGAACCGATAAAACCCAAAACTCCCCAAATTATGATTGATAAAACCCAAAACTCCCCGAATTATGATTAAATTATTCGTCCTCCACGAATAATAAATTAAATCCCCTCCTTCTAGCGCCAAATGTTGTTGGAGGAATTTCGTAACACGAAATCGGAGGTTTGCTGGAATAATAGAGCGAATTGTATGAATGTAACTGTTTTAGGGGATTTAGGGTTTATGAAAAAAGAGGGGGTTGGACTTGGCTGGTGTCTCGATTTGTCTCGTGTATCGGTCATCTCTTCTGCCAAGATGCTTGCGTACCTATGTTTATATAGGATCAAGCCCACGCAGTTCCGTGAATTAATTGGGCTTATCCCGAGAGACTTAAGGGATAAGTTACATTAATGTGGGTAATGATTGATTTTATCTGATTTAATCTTATCGTTGTGATATCTTCCTGATTTGAAGAATATCGTTTGGAGATATTTTCCGTTATTGATTGATTGAGATTGATTCTTTCCTCATTTCAGAGAGAGGATAAAACTTAGCGGTTAAGTAATAATTATTAATCTAAATTAATAATTAATATTATTAGAAATTTGGGAAATTATTAGACATGCCAAAATTGTGGCATAACAGTAATATATGCAAAATTTGATGATAAAATTAAAATAACTTGTATTGATAAAAATAAATATATAAATTAGATATTTTTAATAATAGTGAAGGACCATGTTAGCGTAATTTTTTTTACTCTTCATTTAATGCAATATTTGATATTAAAAAAATTAGTCAAATTATATTATAGAATAATAATTTTGAAAAATATTATTTGAGTAGTAAATTTTTAAAAGCGTTGTAGTCCTTGTCAAAACATCCAAGACGCCTCCAAAATATTCACAAGGTTAATGGTAGATGTCGTTTCGTCCCTATGTTTTGATGTATCCATGTCTTTCTTTTAGAGCATTTTCAATGGGAGTAGCTAAAAAGGTTATGTAAAATTTACTGAACCTGTAAGGAATTGTACTATAATGGAATTAGTTATGATTATTAGCTATATTAAAAATAATTAATTTTATTAATAAATATAAATAAAAATATATGAGATTGATGATGTGTCATGATATAAGTGGATAATGTGGATTTTAGATATTATCTATAATTCATAGACATTAACCAAATATAGAAGATGTGAAATCCATTATATAAAACTTTACATAACAATGTGCATGATTGGAGAAGAAAAAAAAATTGTTATTAGCTAAAAATACTGCCACGTCACTAATATAGCTAACAGATTGTTAGCCATGGAGATGCTCTTAAAACTAGATGCTAAATTGCTATTGCTATTGTTATAATTTAGAATTAAAAAAGTGAATTTTGGTGCTAAAAAAAAACTCATCTTCCAAAGCTAGTTTTATAACTAGTTTCAAATTTAACCAACTCTTTTAACTTTTATCTAACTCTTTTAAATTCTATTGAATATTCTCAACAAACTCATCTCATTCTAGTTAAATAATGATGCGGCATGGATGCATAAAAGCATCCTAGGTTTCAAATTTAGCATCAAGGATGCATAATATAGCAACAGTACCAATGATGCATACCACTATAGCACCTCTTTGGAGATGAGTTTTTAATTTTTTAATACTTGATGCTATAATATAACAATAGCACCAAGAATAGCATTGCATTTGACTTGCTCTAATGTTCTTGCATTAAATGGGTCAATTGAAAATTCAGAAAAAGAAATTTCAAAAATAACATGTATAATTATATTTTTTTTATTCATTTTAAAATACGTATAAAAAATCAAAAAAATATGTATTTTAATTTTAAAATACGTATAAAAAGTCATTGGAGCATGTATTTTGGGCTGTGTTATTAAAACCGGACCGGACCGCCCGGTTCAACCGGTCCAACCGCTGACCGGTGGCAGGTCTGGTTCGGTTCACCCCTAAAACCGGTCTACCGGTTTTCCTGTTAAGAACCGCTCAGAACCGGCTAAAAACCGGTACCGAACCGGACCGGTGGCCGGTTTTTTGAAAAAAAATCGGTTTATGAGGTCTGAAAAAACCGGTTTATGAGAAAAAACCGGCTAATGAGAAAAAAACCGGCTTATCAGAAAAAAACCGGTTCGGGTAAAATTTTTATATTTGAATTTATATTATATATTTATAATTTTTCATAATATTATATTTTATATTATATATTAACTCTAAGTAAAATGCAGATTATTCATAATTTTTCAGATTATATTATATATTTATATAATTATATATATATATATATATATAATTAAATATATATTTATAATTATATATTACATAATTATGACGTCATTCGGTTGAATCACTGGTCGAACCGGTTGAACCAATCGAACCAGTAACCAGTATGGCTTCCGGTTCGATGTCCGGTCCGATTTTGAGAACACTGATTTTGGGATGAAGGTAGTAATAAAAATATCTTCAAATTATTTTAGTCAGGTGTCAAATATTATTGTATTAAAATTTATTGCTTTTGAAAGAGAATTGGTGGTGTTGATTATGAGGTAATCATTAATCTCTTATCAACTTTGTAATTGGGTTAAATATCTTGTTGGTCACTGAAGTCGGCCTAATGTATCAAGATGGTCACTGAACTGAAATTCGACTCAAACAGGTCACTGAAGTCAGTCTAATGTATCAAGTCAGCCTAAGTCTTTGTTTTTTGACTGAAACAGACTGCAGATTGACATAAACGCTTATAACTGCAGATTCACTTAACATTTAAAAAATCCGAGACCATATTTGTGTTACCCAGATTATTCTCTTCAAAATAGATACAATATTGATAAGTTTTATTTCAGTTTTTGAAGAAGAACAATTCTAGTTCTTGAAATTTTCTTTTTCGATTCATATAAATCTAGAGCTCATAATGAAAATCTAAACAAGTTTTATGAGACGCATAGCATCTAGATTAACAAACTTTAATTTCAAAAAATTTGGTGGAGATTTTTCGAACAAAATTTTGCGGACAGTAATTTCCGTCAAAAAAATGATCAACTTGATAATCCTGGCTGACATCAGTGACCTGATTGATACCGTTTTGAGTTCAGTGACCAACTTGATACATTAGGCTGACTTCAGTGACCAACAAGATATTTAACCCCTTTGTAATTTCAATAGATTGACAATTAAAAACATTTTACCACGTCAACCTATCCGTAATTACTATTTGAAATGCTCTAAGCATTGCAACGTTCTCTAAAAAATATTTATAATTCCTTTTGATTTTTTGAAATGAGATTCATTTGCCTAAGGATTACGTCAGATAGCAATACAAATATACGGATAGTTTGGTAAATCATTATGAATAATAAAAAAAATAACATATGTAAAATTTGTAATTCAAATTTGATGATAAAATTAAAATAACTTGTATTGATAAATACTTTAAAAAAAAAAACATGTATTGTTAAAAATAAATATATAAAATAGATATTTTTAATAATAGTGAAGGACCATGTTAGCGTAATCCTTTTTACCTTTCATTTAATGTAATATTTAAAATTAAAATATTAGTCAAATTATATTTTGGTATAATAATTTGGGAAAATGCTATACGGAGTAGTGAATTTTCAAAAGCGTTGTAGTCCTTGTCAAAACATCTCAAACGCCCACCAAAATATTCACAACGTTAATGATAGATGTGGTTTCGTCCCTATCTTTTGATGTATCCATTTCTTCCCTTTAATGTTCTTGCATTAAATGTGGCTAACTGATAAGAGATACTTCGTCCTAATATACATGTTTTTTTTCTTATTTTTTACGTATATTTTAATATGCATAAAAATAATATTTTACATGTTATATTAATTTTTTTGTGAATTAAATTTTAAATATTAAATTTTAATTCACAAAAAAAATACAAAAAATAACATACATGGTTATACTTTTTATTCATCTTAAAATACATGTAAAAAATAAAAAATATGTATTTTAAGACGGAAAAAGTAATAAAATATTTTCAAATTATTTTAGTCAAATGTCAAATATTATTATATTAAAATTTATTGTTTTTGAAAGAGTGTGGGGTTGACTATATAGGTATGTATGTGCAAGGCTATCAATATGTTTGGTGGAATTAATGCTTCGTTATAAAGAATGGTACAAATCTAAAAATTGAATTGTTTCTGATTTATGTGGGATGAAATTCACTACTGAAAGAATTATGAATAATAGCTTATAATCTTTGTAAAATACGGGTTATTTTTAATTTTTCAAAATTTATTTATAATATATTGTAATATGATATTATAAATATTAATTTTAATATGTTCTTGGAAAAGTTCGAATTTTAAATTTTTTATACGATAATTTTTAGTATTAAATATAAATTAATATGTTATTAGCGGGAATCAAACCTTAGACCTCTATATATAACAATTATTAGTATTGTTGTATCTAACGGTTATGACCTATTTGAGTTGTGAACGTGAGATAACAAAAAATATAACAAAAAATAGAGATTAATCAAATTACAAATTATATCCCATTTCGCTTATTACAATATAGTACAGATGAGTTGCGATTTGTTTCGTCTTTACGAATAAATTGTACTCATAAAAAAATTGTAGTATTTTGCCTACCCGTCCGTGCTCACGGTCTCTGACCGGGGATAAAAAACATTTATAGGGCAGTTATTAATTTAAAATAAATAAATTAAAGTAACAGTTTTTTTCATGAAAAAATCTTATCAAATAAAAGTTTTAGGATGGTGTATTTAAATCAAATTTTTTTTTTTAAGTAATAACGGGGTGGGGTAATTCCCTTCCTTATGATAAAAAATTCCGAACGAACTCGAACCATCTAGCTATGAAATTCCAACATCCAACCAAATACCAATTGTACAAATATACGAGGAAAAACCTGTACCTGACATTGTTGAAAGAAAACTAAACCATCTTGAACCCTGTTATGTTTTTTTTTTGGGTTTTTTTTATAAATAAATACGAAAATGTAAATTTTTGCACATTTACTTTTGTTAAGAATAACTATTTACAATTTTACTAATTAAGTTTCAAAATTGCAAAAATACTAGGTCCCCTTTCCCTCCCCCCTCCTTCCCCTCTCAATCCTTACACGTCACCCTCATATATTCCATTCGCCTATTGTGTACTTTTTTTTTTTTAAGGTGGGGTGCTATTTTTAAATAATTGCCTGCGTAATTCTAGATTATCACAATATAAATAATTCTTAAATTATAATAAGTATGGGTTATATACATATTTTATACTTACATGTGTATTAATTATTTAAGAAAATTGACAAGAAATTCTAAAAATTGATAATGTTGTTAGGTATTCATTAATCTCTTAACAACTTTGTAATTTCAATAGATTGACAATTAAAAATATCTTACCACGTCACCTATCCGTAATTTCTATTTGAAATGCTCTAAGCATTGAAACGTTCTCTAAAAAATATTTATAATTCCTTTTGATTTTTTGAAATAAGATTCATTTGCCTAAGGATTACGTCAGATAGCATCATGAGGTTACAAGATGCAATACAAATATACGGATATTTAGGTAAATCATTAAAAATAATAAAAAGGTAATATATGTAAAATTTTAACTTGCATTGATAAAATAAATTTATAAATAGATATTTTTAATAATAGTGAAGGAGCATGTTAGCGTAATCCTTTTTCAAATTATATTTTGGTATGATAATTTGGGAAAATGTTATACGGAGTAGTGAATTTTCAAAAGCGTTGTAGTCCTTGTCAAAACATCTCACACGCACACCAAAATATTCACAAGTTAATGATAGATGTCGTTTCGTCCCTAACTTTTGATGTATCATGTCCTCCCTAGAATGTTCTTGCATTAAATGTGGCAACTGATAAAAGATACTTCGACCTAATATACATGTTTTTTTTATTTTTTATGTATACTTTAAAATGTATAAAAATGATAATTTTACATATTAGTTTTAAATTTTTTTATAAAATAAATTTGAAATATTAAATTTTAATTCAAAAATAAATTCAAAAAATATCATACATAGTTATACTTTTTTCATCATAAAATACGTGTGAAAAATAAAAGGAATATGTATTTTGGGACGAAAAGAGTAATAAAATACTTTCAAATATTTTAAGTCAAGCGTCAAATATTATTATATTACAATGGATTTCATGTTCTTAAGACCTCAGGATTTTACCCGAGTTTAAAACAATTCTCATACAAATTTAAGAATGTTTATGTAAATTTATAAAGAAAATTTGATATTTACAAAAATGACTTTGAGGATCCCTTACTTTATAGTACAAATCTTTTATAATCTCATGAAACCCTTTTTTCTCTTTTACAATTTATTGCTTTTGAAAGAGAATCGGTGGTGTTGACTCTATAGGCATGTGCAAGGCTATCTATATGTTTAGTGGAATTAATGATTCGTTATAAAGAATGGTACAAATCTAAAAATTGAATTTTTTTGTTATTTTCTGTAAATCTCAGCTATAAATGTTGATGGAATGAATCTTACATTTCATTCAAAGAAGAAGAAAACTATACAAAGTTTGTTACAGAGAGAATGTGCAAAAACTAACTAACTCACTCGTGTACAAGCTGCGTGTATATATACATTATATAAGCTAATCTACTGGAGGGAAAATCTGTTATTCTAATTGCCAGCTAGATATGATAAGGGAGCATCATCCGTTGATGTGTTATAAGGGAGCATCATCCGTTGATGTGTTGTAGAGCATCATCCGTTGATGTGTTGTAGAGCATCATCCGTTGATGTGTAGTAGCTGTGTAACTTGGAGCTGTGCAACTTGACGTGTTTAACTTAATTGTTGTGCAACTTGATGTGCTCGATTTATTTGCTCGTGAGTTTGTTGTATTAGCTGAGTTTTCTGTGTCAATATTATTAACATCCCCCCTCAAGTTGGGAAGGGTAGAATACATTCCCAACTTGGATAAAAGCTGTTGGAACTGAGGTGAAGGTAGAATTTTTGTGAAAGCATCAGCTAGTTGATTCTGAGTGGGTAGATAAGTGAGCTGAAGAAGCCCATCAAGAACTTTATCTCGTGTGAAATGACAGTCAATATCAATGTGTTTCGTACGCTCATGGAAAACTGGATTCTTGGCAATATGAATTGCAGATTGGTTATCACAATGTAGAGTAACAGGTTTTAGGTTAGTAACTCCAAGTTCTTCCAATAAACGAACAGTCCAGGTGATCTCTGCAGCTGCAGATGCCATAGCTCGATACTCAGATTCTGATGATGAACGAGATATAGTTACCTGCTTCTTAGATTTCCAGGTGATAGGTGAATCACCAAACAACAAGATATAACCTGTTACAGATCGTCGGGACATTGGACAAGCAGCCCAGTCACTATCAGAGTAAGCCTGTAGTGTAAGAGTGTTTGATGCTCGAAGTAAAATACCATTATTGGGAGAAGTAGATACGTATTGAAGAGTATGTAGTAAAGCTGTAAGATGTGTCGACCGTGGAGATTGCATAAACTGACTAAGGACCTGAACAGCATAGTTCAGATCAGGTCGAGTGTTGGTTAGATAATTGAGTTTTCCAACCAGTGAACGATAAACAGTAGGATCAGAAAGTGGAATACCATCAGTAGTATTAAGCTTGAGATTCAATGGAAGAGGTGTTGAAGCTTTAGTAGGCAAATCAAATGGACATTCATGTAGTAATTCCTTGGTAAATTTTTGTTGACTGAGTGTAATGCCATTAGAATAGTAGCCAACCTCAATGCCCAAGAAATAATGTAACATGCCTAAATCTTTGATACTAAATGCACTATGAAGATGTGCTTTAATATGATTAATGGAATCAAGATCATTACCTGTTACTATGATATCATCGACGTAAACAGCCATGATAGTAATCATAGAACCATTTCGTTTAATGAATAAGCTGTAATCATTTTTGGACTGGACAAAATCTTGATTAGTAAGTTCTGAAACCAATTTAGAAAACCATTCTCTGGATGCTTGTTTAAGTCCGTATAAAGACTTAACAAGTCTGCAAACAAAATTAGCAGGAACATTGAGACCAGGAGGGGGCTGCATATAGACTTCTTCCTTTAAATCCCCGTGTAGAAAAGCGTTGTTGACATCGAGTTGAAAAATTTTCCAGTGTCGACTAGCAGCAAGAGCAACAATACAGCGTACTGTGATCATTTTAATGACAGGAGAAAATGTCTCCTCGTAATCAATTCCAAGTTTCTGGTTAAAACCTTTTGCCACAAGACGTGCTTTACAACGTTCCAAAGAACCATCTGATTTCAGTTTAACTTTAAAAACCCAACGGCATCCAATAGCCTTTTTTCCTGGTGGAAGAGGTACCAGATCCCACGTGTGATTAGATTCAAGAGCTTGTAATTCTTTGTTCATTGCTTCAACCCAAAGTGGATTATTCGAAGCCTCTTTGTAAGAAGTTGGTTCAGTAATATCACAAAGTTGAGAAATTAGAGCTTTGTGAACAGGTGTAAAGTTGGAAGCAGACACAAAATTACAAAGATGAGAAGGCGTAGAAGTAGTGGCAATATGACAATGATAATCTTGTAAGTATGTAGGAACAGAACGTTGTCTAGTAGATACACGAATATTGGGAACAATTGTAGATGAAGATGAAGAAGATTGAGTTAAACTTGGAGAATGAGACTGAGATGTATTATTAGACTGAGATTGATTATGTGAAATGGAATTAGTATCAGAAAAATGAGAAGAAGATGATGATGTGTCAATAGAAGTTATAGATGGTGTGACTAATGTTTCTGGAATATCAAAATGATCAGATTTAACTGATGTAGTATGAGGTAGAAAAACAGTATCAATGTAAGAAAGTTTATCAATATTTGAATGAATAATATGAAAAGGGAAATGAAATTCATAGAATTTAACATCACGAGATATCTGAACCTGATTAGTAGTAAGATTGAACACTTTATATGCTTTTTGAGTGGGTGGATAACCAAGAAACACACCAGGATCAGCACGAGGGTGAAGCTTTGAACGCTGAACTTGAATCGTAGAAATGTAGCATAGACACCCAAAATTTCGAAGATGATCGAGGGAAGGAATATCTCCATACAGCTTGAAATAAGGAGAAACATTTCCTATGCTGGATAATGGCATTCTATTGATCAGATATGCAGCACATAAAATACTATCACCCCAAAAACGAGCAGGGAGTTTAGACTGTAAGAATAGAGCACGAGCTGTTTCTAAAAGATGGCGATGTTTGCGTTCTACCACCCCATTTTGTTGGGGAGTATAAACACAAGATATCTGATTAACAATACCTTTTTTCATATACAAATCTTTCATTGCACCTGCTGTTAGTTCAAGGGCATTGTCAGAACGTATACATAACACTTTGGTCTTAAACTGTGTCTCAGCATAGTTAATAAAACGTTCAAGTATAAGAGGAGCTTCAGATTTATGCTGCAACAAATGTACCCATGTATAACGGCTAAAATCATCCACAATGGTCAAGAAAAAAGAACAATTTGAATATGTCTTTGTCCTATAAGGACCCCATATATCAATATGTAGTAACTGTAGAATACTAGAAGTTTTAATTGAACTATGAGAAAAGGATTTTCTACATTGTCTGGCAGCTGGACAAATTTGACAAATTGTAGAATCTTCAAGATTGACATTACATTCTGGTTTGATATTCTTTAACTGGGAAAATGGCATGTGACCAAGTCTCATGTGCCAAAGTTTTACATCATCAGATCTTTGAGATAGAAGACCATTGCAAATTGACTTCTGAGCTGAAAATGGAGTTGTAGTAGTAGAAGCATTGTAAAGACCATTGCACATTTTACCAAGATGCATCAGATGTCCTTTCTGAGAATGGACCTGAATAGTACAATGAGAATCAGAGAAAATCACATTACATGATATATCCTTGCAGAGTTTATTAACTGATATCAAGTAGAAGTGAAAATCAGGAACATGAAGAACATCTTTGAGAGTAATTTTATCATTAAGCTTAATTGTTCCTTTGTGCATAACTGGAATTTTTCGACCATCTGGAATTGTTATGGAAGTTTTATCAGCAACAGGTGCATAATCCAAGAAACAGTCCAAATTTGGACATATATGATCAGTAGCACCACTGTCTACTATCCAATTAGACTGTGAAATACTCAGCAAACAGATATTACCTGCTAATAATGCAGTGCCACTGTTATTGCTTTCAGTAGAATGTGAAGTTGTAGGAAATTGTTTGTTGAGTAAATCCAATAGTTGATTATATTGATCATCTGTAAGAGAACCATGAGGATTATTATCAGCATTTGTATTCATAGTCTGCACAGACTGAGATGAACCATCATTATGCTCTTGCATCTGAGAAACAACAGTAGCTGCAGTAGATCCTGTTCTTCTTTCCTTGAATCCTTTAAAACCAGGAGGATAGCCATGAATTTGAAAACATCTGTCAATGCTATGCCCTTGCACTTTACAATGTGTACAAAAATAATTTGCACCAGGTTTAGTGGGCCTTCTTGGTCCAGAATTCTGAGAAAAAGATGGTCTAAAAGTAACTCCAACTGGTCTCTGAAAATTCTGAACATTACTGTTTGACACAAATGACTTTTGTGAATTGTAAGATCCATAATTCTTCTTTTCTGCAACAAATGCCACATTTTCAGTAGTCAAAGAAATTTGAGAGATATCTTTGTGACTTTCTTCCTGTGCCACTAGTCTGTAAGCCTGAGAAACTGTAGGGAGAGGAACCATCAACATAATATGACCTCTAACAGCACTGAACTTATCATTCAATTTCAGCAAAAATTGTAGCAAACGTTGCTCTTGTTGCTTCTGTAGAAACTTCTGCCCCAAATCACATGTGCAGGTAGTACAGTTACAAGAAGGAAAGGGACTGACATCATCAATACTATCCCAAATAGTCTTAATTTTGGTATAAAATTCTGAAACTGATTGTGTACCCTGAGATACTTCCATCAATTGCTGTTCTAGAGAATACAATTCAGTTATTGAAGAACAACCAAAACGTTCCTCCAAATCTTTCCAGATTGCCCGTGCAGTTTTCAGAAACAGGACACTCCGAGCAATTGTTTCATCAAGATTAAACAAGATCCAAGATATGACAAGAGAATTACAACGTTCCCAAGCACTATAATCAGATGCAGTTGTTGCAGGCATAGCTAGAGTTCCATTTACTAGCCCTAACTTGTTCTTTGCAGATAGAATCAACAACATCGATCTTTTCCAGTTATTAAAGTTTGTTCCATTAAACTTTACAGAAACAAGTTGTGTAGTATTTTCGTCTGAAGGATGTATATAATACACACTCGAAGGATCAAGATTTGACTGATTATTTGACTGAGTATTCGTAGTAAACATTTTCAACAACAAATCACAAGATTACAAATATCAATTGAGAACAAATCGAACAATTAATCAGAAGATTGTTTATCGGTAATCAAGAACAGATCGATCGATAATATCCACAGATTCAGAGCAAACTCCACAGAGTAGATTCAACAAAGAACAAATCTAAACGAGTAAATCAACAAATCTAATAGTTTCGGAAAAGAAAACACCTTCAACGAGAGAGATTTCGGCAAGAAATTCGTCGAGAGAGATTGCAGCGAGAGTGATGAAAAAGATCACAACGAAGAAACGAAACAGAATCAAGTCACCATTGATGAATATCCTGCTCTGATACCATGTTATTTTCTGTAAATCTCAGCTATAAGTGTTGATGGAATGAATCTTACATTTCATTCAAAGAAGAAGAAAACTATACAAAGTTTGTTACAGAGAGAATGTGCAAAAACTAACTAACTCACTCGTGTACAAGCTGCGTGTATATATACATTATATAAGCTAATCTACTGGAGGGAAAATCTGTTATTCTAATTGCCAGCTAGATATGATAAGGGAGCATCATCCGTTGATGTGTTATAAGGGAGCATCATCCGTTGATGTGTTGTAGAGCATCATCCGTTGATGTGTTGTAGCTGTGTAACTTGGAGCTGTGCAACTTGACGTGTTTAACTTAATTGTTGTGCAACTTGATGTGCTCGATTTATTTGCTCGTGAGTTTGTTGTATTAGCTGAGTTTTCTGTGTCAATATTATTAACATTTTTCTAATTTATGTGGGATGAAATTCACTGTTGAAAGAATTATGAATACTAGCTTATAATTTGTGTAAAATATGGGCTATTTTTAATTTTTATAATTTATTTGTAATGTAATATGATATTATAAATATTAATTTTAATATGTTTTTGAAAAAATTCGAATCTTAAATATTTATATATGATAATTTTTAAGACTTTTGAAGATCGGTCATGATTCATTTTTGGAGTGGTGGTCTTGTAGTTTTACTTCACTTTTCCTTCTTGTATTTTTATTTGTATGTACTTCCTATCGGGTGGCATCTTTTTAGACATTAAAGTTCTATTGTCTAAATGTCCGGAGGCAACATGCGTGCCTTTTGGTTAGATGATAAACTTTCTTGAATGAAAAATACATTTTATCACGAATATTGTATTCGATACATTTCATCTATGAAATAGATACCCCTGACAATATATATATATATATATATATATATATATATATATATAAATTAATATGTTATCAGCGGAAATCGAACCGTAGACCTATGTATATAATAATTTTTAGTATTGTTGCATCTAACGATTATGATCTATTTAAGTTGAACATCTAACAATTGTGAAAAATGGATAACAAAAAATTATACAAAAAATAGGAATTAATCAAATTATAAATTATATCTCATTTAGCTATCTTATTATAGTATAGTAGAGATGAGTTTTGATTTGCTTCGTCTTTCCGAATAATTTGTACTCTTAAAAAAAATTGTACTAGTATTTTGTCTACATGTCCGTGCTCTTGATCTCTGACTGGGGATAAAAAAACATTTATAGGGCAGTTATTAATTTAAAATAAATAAAATATAGTAATAATTTTTTCATGAAAAAATCTTATCAAATAAAAATCTTAGGATGATGTATTCAATTCAGATTTTAAGATCATTAATAATTCATGAATTTTGGTAGATTATTGCCAATTTAATATTCTACGTAGCATCCATGCACAATTGGTAGATTCTGTGCAAAATTGACGTAGTGTTAGTTGAATATACCTAGAATTGAGCTTAAATTCACTAAAATCTTTTAGATTTTGGTGAGATTTTAAAAAAATAAAAATTTATTATGAAATCCAAAAAAATGTACGGACTTTTAAAATCCTTTAAAATCGATAAGTTTTTGAATACCACCAATTATAATAGATTGTTAAGCAAGTTGAGGTAGCTTAGTTGATTGAGTTTATCTCTAGTTGACCCAGAGGTTCTGGTTCGATACTCGCTTATCACGAGATTTGTCAATGAATAGATACTTATTGTAAAAGGCTATAAGTCAAAATATTCAAAAAAAAATATAATAGATAGTTTATAATTCCTATTGAATAACTATAGATTTTAAAAAATTATTTGAAATTTAAATTAAATATCCCAAAACTTTTTAAAATCTAAATTGATACAATCAACTTTTAAAAAATTGTTTAAAGTTTTTGATAAATACACCTAAATCTATATCTATATCTATATCTATACTATACTATTATAAGCGAAACAAGGTATAATTGGTTGGTCGGTCGGTTAACACCTTCCCAAAAAGTGTAGTAACACTTTCCAAAAAATAAATTAAATTCATATAAAATTTTATTTTGTAAAAAATAAACTACATATTTAACTTAATAACAAACTCTTTAATTATTACATATTCTTTCAATTATATTTGAAAAAAAATCACATAGTTATTAACAAATTTACAAAAAATTAAAAATCAACAAAGTAAAGACAATCTAAAACTATAAAATAAACAATAAAATTTTAACATATATTTAACAATCAAGTGAAAACTATCAAACTTACTCTCAATTGTTTATATATTTACAAAACATAACATATTTAACCATTAATTTGTTTCATCAACATAAATGGAACGTAGAGAGTATGTAATTTTTTTAAAATAAAAAATCACATGTTTTATAGAATTATTAATATTTTCAATTATATCTTGATTAGAATCATCATCCGCACAAACATATCTATACTATACTATTATAAGCGAAAAAGAGTATAATTGGTTGGTGAGCCGGTTAACACCTTCCCAAAAAGTATAGTAACACTTTCCAAAAAATAAAAAATATATTAAAATGCATACAAAATTTTATGGGTGATGGTCCAAAATATTCATCTGGGAAACTGGCTGACCCTTTTTACTGACGGAACACGGTACATCGTGTACCGTGATATGAGGGGTGTTGCGGAACACGATCTTCCGTAACAGGGCATGATACGGAACTGAGTCTTCCGTGTTATGCATGATACGGAAGACCGTGCTCCGTGATTGTGCTGCGCACCCCACCTAACACGAACACCGTCCACCGCATCATGCATAACACGGAGGACGTAGCTCCGTATCTACGTAATACGGAGGACGATTCTCCGCATCATGTTAACACGGAGGACGATTCTCCGTATCCCGTCGGTATTTCGGGCCATTTTTTTCAAAATCGGTATTTTGGGCAAAAACTTGTGAAAAATAGGCATTTTGGTAATTCTCTCAAATTTTATTTTGCAAAAAATAAACAACATATTTAACTTTATAACAAACTCTTTAATTATTGCATACTCTTTCAATTATATTTGAAATAAAATCACATATTTATTAACAAATTTACAAAAAATTATAAATCAACAAAGTAAAGACAATCTAAAATTATATAATATATACTATACTATTATAAGCGAAACATGGTATAATTGGTTGGTCGGTCGGTTAACACCTTCCCAAAAAGTATAGTAACACTATCCAAAAAATAAAAAATAAATTAAAATGCATATAAAATTTTATTTCACAAAACATAAACTACATATTTAACTTAATAATAAACTCTTTAATTATTACATACTCTTTCAATTATATTTGAAATAAAATAACTTATTTATTAACAAATTTACAAAAAATTATAAATCAACAAAGTAAAGACAATCTTAAACTATATAATAAACAATAAAATTTTAACACATATTTAACAATCAATTGAAAACTGTCAAACTTATTCTCAATTGTTTATATATTTATAAAAAGTTAACATATTTAATCCTTAATTTATTTCATCAACATAAATGGAACGGAGAGGATATATAATTTTTTAAAAATAAAAAATCACATGTTTTATAAAATTATAAATATTTTCAATTATATCTTGATTAGAATCATCGTCCGCACAAACTTATCTATATTATACTATTATAAGCGAAACAGAGTATAATTGGTAGATCGGTCGGTCGATTAACACCTTCCTAAAAGGTATAGTAACACTTTCTAAAAAATAAAAAATAAATTAAAATGCATATAAAATTCTATTTTGCAAAAAATAAACTACATATTTAACTTAATAACAAACTCTTTAATTATTACATACTCTTTCCATTATATTTGAAATAAAATCACATATTTATTAACAAATTTACAAAAAATTATAAATCAACAAAGTAATGACAATCTAAAACTATATAATAAACAATAAAATTTTAACACATATTTAACAATCAAGTGAAAACTGTTAAACTTACTCTCAAATGTTTAAATATTTTGAAAAACTTAACATATTTAACACTTAATTTGTTTCATCAACATAAATGGAACGGAGATAATATGTAATTTTTTAAAAATAAAAAACCACATGTTTTATAGAATTATAAATGTTTTCAATTATATCTTGATTAGAATCATCGCCCGCACAAACTTATTTCTACGTTTCTTTCTTCAATTATTCTAGGTAACAATAAATAAATTTTAAAAATATCTATTGAATTTTAAAATATTTAAGAATAAATTTAAAACTAACGTTAAATGATATTTATTTATGTCATGAAATTAAGTATGAAACATATATAAATTTAAAATTATTAATATAATTAATTAAAATAAATTAAAATTTTTTATTAAATCAAATAATTAATATATTAATACGGATTGGTTGGTTAACGCCTTCCAAAAAAATTATTTTGTACGGATTGGTTGGTTAACGCCTTCCAAATTTTTTTTAACACCTTCCTAAAAATAACAAGTTAAAACAATTATTTTAAAAATATAATTGAAAGAGTATGTAATTTAATTTCAGTTGAAGTATAACTCATAAAGTATGTATTTATGTAAATTATGTGTTTTATTTTTTTATTAAATTATAGTACATATTTTATTTTGCTTTTTTAGAAGTGCGAATAAGATTTTTAGAAAAATTTTAACTAACCAACCAATTATACCCTATTTTCCTTATAAAAGTATACTACATATAGATAGTATATTTATTTTTCTTTTAATTTTCCTTTTTTTAATTTGTTTACTTATTAATAAATTTTTATATTGAAATTGTTTATATTAATTTAAAAAGATATTGGTTCTCTAAAGAGTCTGAAGAGAAGTTGGGTGTTGGTGGAGAATTCTGATGGAAATATAATCGAAATATTTTTTAATTTTAATTAAAATTAAATTCATTTTAATTTGTTTTTTGTTTTTTTATTAAAATAACGTGTAAAAAATTCCAAATTCTGTAAAATTATATATATTTGTTAAAAATAAAAAACACATGTTTTATAGAATTATAAAGGTTTTCAATTATATCTCGATTAAAATCATCGCTTACACACATTTCTTACTACGATTCTTTCTTCTACGATTTTAGGTTATAAAACACTAATTTTTTGAAATATTTTTTTTTGAATTCTTAAGGTATTTAAAATAAATTTAAAAATAACGTTAAATTAATGATATTTATTTATGTCATGAAATTAATTATGGAACATATTTAAATTTAAAATTAATAATAAAACTTATTAAAATAAATTAAAATTTAATATTAAATCAAATAATTTATGTATTAATTCTTAATAATAATACATGGTAACCAATGCTTTGCACGAGTTATAGGCTATTATATTATAATGCCTGGAGATCAGAAACGTACCAGAAGCGTTTAAGATATTTTTCTTGAATTCTCACTTTTTTGATTTTTTTATTAAATGTATTTCTTGCATTAAGTAGCACCTTAATGGCATATTAATTAGTCATTAATTATAACTAATAAATATGTATTTAATTTAATTTATTTTATTTATTTAAAAAATTATAAATTTTATTTGAGCATTATAATTAATATTTTCAAGCAATCTTTATTATTGGTGATTATGTAAATCGTAATAAATTAGAAGTATATAAATCTTTCCTTAACACCTGTAATAAAAATAATACAAATAAATTTTTATTTTTACACATGAATAAATTACACATGGGTTATGACCAAACTGATTAAATTGAAAAAACCCAATTTTATCGGTAGATTAAATTGATAAAAAAGTTATACACCCTTTGTTCATTATTTTATGTCAAAATAAATTAATATTCCAATTAAATAAATTCTTACACTACTATTAAACATGTATGTTATGAGAGGGGCATCGGCTTTAAAAAGTATTTCTATATATAATATTATAACTTTTGATCATAAAGACTACGTTTGTATCATAATTTCTATTTTTTATGTTTATGATAATTTTGAAAATATATTATAATGCGTGGTGATCAGAAACACGTTAGAAGCGTTCTTGAATTCTCACTTATTTTTTTTTTATTAAATTTTTTTCTTGCATTAAGTAACAGCTTAATGACATATTAATTAGTCATTAATTATAACTAATAAATATGTATTAAATTTATTGTATTTTATTTAATTAAAAAATTATAAAACTTTATTTGAGCATTATAATTAATAATTTAATATTAAATATTAATTACATATATAATTAAGTTTATTTTTATGTAAAATGACGACTAAAAATTGTTTATATTGTGTATATTTTTAATCCCTATCGAATACCACTCTAATTTTTTTTGAACAATTGTAGCACAGACTATCCTTAACTTTTCAAGAAATCTTTATTATTGGTGATTATGGAAATCGTAATAAATTAGAAGTATATAAATCTTCCCTTAACATCTTTCATAAAAATAATACAAATAGTTTTTTATTTTTACACATGAATAAATTACACATGGGTTATTACCAAACCGATTAAATTGAAAAAACCCAATTTTATCGGTAGATTAAATCGATAAAAATACACCCGTTGTTCATTATATTATGTCGAAATAAATTAATATTCCAATTAAATAAATTCTTACACTGCTATTGAACATGTATGTTATGAGTGGGGTGTCGGCTTTAAAAAGTGTTTATATATATATAATATTTATAACTTTTGATCGTAAAGACTACGTCTGTTTTTTAATTGCTTTTTTTTTTTTATGTTTATGATATTTTTGAGATTATGAAAATTTTAAATATATAAAGAGAGTATTTTCAAACTTATAATTCATGTAAATTGTTTTGAAAAATTTAAAAGAGACCAATTAATTTTTAAAATAATAAAATATTATTCACCTGTTTTTAAAATTTTAAAATGAAAATTTATAAACCGCGCGAATCGCGGATAACTTGCCTAGTATATTATAATGCCTGGAGATTGGTAAGTCACGAGAATCGTTCATGATATTTTTCTTGAATTTTATGTTATTTTCTTGCATTAAGTAGTATCTTAATGGCATTTTAATGACATCATAATAATCATTAATTACATTTATTATATATATATATATATATATATTACATTTACTTCATATTATTTATATAAAAGATTGATAAGCTTTATTTGAGTATTATAATTATTATGTCAATATAAAATATTAATTATATGTATAAACTTAAGATTATTTTTATGTAAATTAAAGACTTAAATTGTTGACATTACATCATTTTTTAATACATATTAAAGATTGTTGCAATTTTTTTTCAAACGATGTTAGAACAAACGATCTTAACTTCTCAAACAATTTTTTTTATTAGTGATTGTTCAAATCATTATAAGTTATGGAAGTATATTTCGATTAAAATCTAGAATTTGTATAAAAATAATACTGACAGATTTTTTACTTTTGTACATAATAAACTCATTTAATCGATCGAATAAGTCTATAAAAATGTTATACACATGTTATTTATTATATTATGTCAAAATAAATTAATATTCTAATTATATAAACCACTAATAGATGATGTGGCAATCTAAGAACATCTCAAAATAGTTTCTTCATTTTTTTATCTCGTGACTTCCTAAATTGGTGGCGCATGGCCATTGAGTTGTGGTCTGGAAATCGATCTTTAACTCGAGCTTTATTTTCTATATTGCATTAACCGTCCATGTCTATAAATAAAAAATTACACAAGACAAAAATTGTGCGTAAAAAAAACATATTAAGACATAAATTGTGCCTAAAGTGTCAACCTCACTCAGTATGATCAAACACAATCACTCTATATGATCAAACATGATATCCCCATTAAACGGACTCTTTTTAGTCTTTTGCACCTTCAATAATTATGTTACGCCATATTTTCGGTTGTCTCTAATAATCTCCCAAATTTCCAATATTATTAATTATTAATTCAGATTAATAATTATAACTTAATCGCTAAGTTTTATCCTCTCCTTGAAACGAGAAAATAATCAATCTCAATCAATTAATAACGAAAAATATCTTCAAACGATATTCTTCAAATCAGGAAGATATCACAACGATAAGATTAAATCAGATAAAATCAGTAATTACCCAGATTAACGAAGTTTATCCCTAAAGTCTCTATGGGATAGACACAAATCAATTTCACAGAACTGCGTTGGCTTGATCCTTATAAATATAAGGTACGCAGGCATCTTGAAAAAGGATCCGACACATCTAACAAGTCGAGACACCTCTCAAGTCCAGCCCCAAACATCCAAAATCCCGAATTCCCCCTATTTTCATGATTTCGTTATTCCAACAACCTCCGAAATTTGTTATCATCAAATTCCTCCGTTAACAATTGGCGCTAGAAGGAGGGGCTTTATTTTTGATTGTGGAGGACAATCAATTCATACGAAGGGGGTTAATATTGGATCTACGCGGCGTTAATAGAGGAGCACGAGGGTGGAGGCGGGGACTTTGTTTTCAATTTATAATTCGAACAATGGCGAAATAGAGACAGCAGAGGAGGCGCAGCAGCAACAATCAATTCTTGTACAAAAAACAATCACGGGCTTCAACAGTTAAAAAAAAAAAAGAGACAGCAGCGACGACAACTTGTGTTCGAGATAGAGGAAAGTAGCAGCGGAAGGAAATAAAAAAAAATTGGACACATTGCACAGGCACAACAGTCAAGTTTTAGAGAATCAGCATGCCATAAAAAGGATGGATCGCAAGAGTTTTAGCAAACAAAAAGAAGACTGGGACCAACAATAAAAAAAAAACAAAACAAATTACACTACCCAGAGATGTGCATGGTACCAAGAAAAAAAAAGAAAAGAAATCGCAAAGTAGAGCTGGCGGCACAAAAAAAAAAAAAAAGGAAAAAAAATGGTGACCAGAGGCTCACGCGCCCTTTACCAAAGGAGAACAAGGTTTGCTTAATGTTTATAATCCAGTGGGACCCGCAGTAATAAGCAAGAAAGACCACTCGTAGCCCCGCACTTCTCCCTGCATAAAAAAAAATTTGGAGTCAGCCAACAACGCGCATAACAAAAAAAGCCACCGAACGTCACTGGACACGCGAGACGAGGAAAACAAAAGGCAGTCCCGTAAAATAAAAACAAAAGATAAGTTTTCATTTTTCTTAATTTTAAATTTTTGCAATTCGTTACTCCCTCCGTCTTTTTTTTCTTCCTGTTTTGACTTTTTACACTGTTCATTGTATGCGATTGACTACTAATTTATGCATAATTTATAAGATAGAATATAGTCATGAGTGATCTTGTTGGATTCGTATTTATGAGTACTTTAATACTATTTAGTACTAAAACGAAATTGAAGATATTAACAATTAAAAATGTGCATTGGCATGCGTGATAATGATTAACAGGAAAAGAATTAAGGGAGGAGGGAGTAATATTTATGACATGCATATTATATTATTATTATTATTTAAATATTCATGTGATATATATTTTATATTTTATATTTTGTGCATGCTTAAAAATTAATATTTTTTATTGCACATAAATTATGTCTTAAGTTTTTTATTTTTGCATATACTATTGCATCATGTATATATAAATTAATTATAGATTTGCGGATTGAATTTGCCAAAAAAGAAGACCCTCCGGTATGTTATTTTTGAAGCCCTCTTTTCTAGGGATATTTGAAGGGCTCTTATTCGAAGAGTTTATTATTTTGGAAGGCCCTATTTTGTAAGGGTAATATTTTGGAAGACTCTTATTCGAAGAGTGGATTATTTTTGAAGACCCTTTGTGATGAGGATATTTTTTATAGAAGACCTTTTGTGTGTTGTTGATATTTTTTAGAAGACCCTTCAAGTGTAGCTGATATTTTTTGGAAGAATCTTGGGATATTGATATTGCTTTGGGAAGATAACCTCCTCTAAGAAGGGTCTCCCTTATTTTTTGTGTTAGACGACCTCCTCTAAGGAGGGTCTTCGTAATTTATATAAAAAATGGTCTCCTTTGAGGAGAGTTAATGGAATAAACTTCGGGAAATCCACCTCCTGTGAGGAGGGATATTTCTGGAATGGGGAACGTCCTCCTTTGAGGAGGGTATCCCAAATTACCAAAGTCCTTGCAAAAACCGTACTTCCGGGGGGGATGTCTGTACTTCCGGTTCCTCATCAAGGCACGAACTTCGGGAAATCCACCTCCTGTGAGGAGGGATATTTCTGGAATGGGGAACGACCTCTTTTGAGGAGGGTATCCCAAATTACCAAATCCTTGCAAAAACCGTACTTCCGGGGGGATGTCCGTACTTCCGGCGCCTCATCAGGGTTCGAGCTTCGGAAAATCCACCTCCTGTGAGGAGGGTATTTCTGGACAAAAATGGTCTCCTTTGAGAAGAGTACTAATGATCTCCTTTGAGGAGAGTATTATAAAATTCTGAGGAAAATGACCCCCTTTGTGGGGGATACCCTCTAGAAGACATGGTAGGTATGACATTTTCGACTGGATGTTGCTCAAAATGCTTTGCATGACTCTGCGAATAATGCTTTGATGGCTCTCCAAAATACATTTTCTTACACATACAAAACTTATTATTTACATGTCGCATATTGTCTTATTTACATCTACATGTATATTACGGGCACCTTGGTGCTCCATATTATTTATTAATCTTCCTCTCCTAGCTGTTTCAGTGACTCAAGAAATTTGGAAGATCGAAGCATGCTTAGTTCTCCACTGCAGCAAGCTACATTGAAGAACTGGGGGGTAGTTGTTACGCCATATTTTCGGTTGCCTCTAATAATCTCCCAAATTTCCAATATTATTAATTATTAATTCAGATTAATAATTATAACTTAATCGCTAAGTTTTATCCTCTCCTTGAAACGAGGAAATAATCAATCTCAATCAATTAATAACGAAAAATATCTTCAAACGATATTCTTCAAATCAGGAAGATATCACAACGATAAGATTAAATCAGATAAAATCAGTAATTACCCAGATTAACGAAGTTTATCCCTAAAGTCTCTAAGGGATAGACACAAATCAATTTCACAGAACTGCGTTGGCTTGATCCTTATAAATATAAGGTACGCAGGCATCTTGAAAAAGGATCCGACACATCTAACAAGTCGAGACACCTCTCAAGTCCAGCCCCAAACATCCAAAATCCCGAATTCCCCCTATTTTCATGATTTCGTTATTCCAGCAACCTCCGAAATTTGTTATCACCAAATTCCTCCGTTAACAAATCATATTAACTATAGTTTTTAATATTTTTGTTTTGATAAGGAGTATAATGTTTTGAATTAATGTTGACTAATAATAACAAGATACTTTTTTTTTTTTTGATAAACAATAACAAGATACTTACCTTTACATAAAACAATTTTTTTTTGAAATCACATAAAATTATTAAAATAATTATTTTTCTTCAATAATTATTTTACATAAAACAATTATTTAAATTCATTCAGGGTTAACTTTTATAGTAAGAAATCTCTCGATTATGTTAGGGTAGAATGAAATATTAATTTATCTAATATAGATCTACCGAAATATATACAATATTTCAACTAAAAATTATTAAGTATCTATATCTATATATCTATATCTATATATATTATAATAGCAGGAGACATGAGAGGCTTGCACCTAGAAACTTCAAAATACTTTTTTTGAATTTTCACATTTTTGATTTTTTTTAATAAAACAATTTTCTTGCATTTAATTAATCATTAATTATACCTATTAAATATATATTAAATACACTTTATTTTATATTTAATATAAAAGTTTAACAATTTTATTAGAACATTATTATTATTATTTTGTTATAAAATATTAATGATTTATGTAAAAGTACCATTATTTTAAGGTAAAACAATAAAATAAAATTATTTTTATCGTGTCATTTTTAATCCTTATTCAAAATCATTGCAATTCTTTTGGCATTTTAACTTTTCGATAAATCCGTAATCAATGATCGTGAGAATCAATACATAAGTATAAATATTTTTCAATTAACATCCACAATTTAGATAACGGTAATATCGTAGAATTTACTTTATACATGAACAAATTACACACTGGGTGTGACCAACTTGATTCAATTGAATCAAGTCGATCCTTTTTTTCGTCGATTAAATCAATAAAAAAATTACCCAATCTTTGTTTGATTATTTTGTGTTGAAAAAAATTAATATTCTAACTAAACACATTCTTATATTATTACCAATCAATTAATCGTGCATGTATGTTATGAATGTATGTTATGAGACGGGAGATGGTGTTTAAGAACGTTAGATATTTAATATTTACAATTTTTATTATAGGAATTATGTTGACATTGTACTTTGGTATGGAAAAAAGTAAGAGGTCTTTGAGGAGTTGATTTTTTTCTATTTTAAACAAATTCTCACTTTTTGAGCATTGAGTTAGGGTGTTATAAAACGGGTATCGGCTTTAAAAACAATTATATGTACATATTTATTATAAAATTTAATAAAGGAATGTTAGAATATGTGAGTATCACTTTGAACGTGTGCCCATGAATTTAATTTTAATATTACAAACAAAAAAAGTTCTAATAAATTGCTCATAAACATTAATTAAATGTAGAGATACGGCCATACGGGTGTCGGATCACTCCAAAAAACATGAAGCATGACTTACAATGTGCATTTGAATTCTGTTTTTTTCGTCATAAAACCAAATATATCGACAAGTGAAGTCAATCACACATCTCATCACATTTACATTCTACTTCTTTTCATCATACAATCAAATTTACTAACAAATTAGGCAATTGTTGCAACCAATTTCCGTCGATGTATCCGTTCGGTCGGACCTGCAATTGAAGAAGAATGCGAGGGTGTGGCCCCCCGATTCACCTCCGGTGTGAGAATAAGTTAACTGGTTCTTTTATGAGTAAAGGTAAACGCAGAGCGTTTGTGTTGTGTGTAAGTAATTGAATGAATGAACCCAAACCTTTGTTAACCTCTTTATCCTCGATGTTGGCAGTTATCGGAGAGTAAGGTGAGTGGTGAACGTGTTCCACGTTCCCACGTTCCCAGGGATGTACAACCGAACGAACCGTTGTAAATAAAGGGGCCGAATGACATGGGCCTTCGCCAAACCGGTACTCATTCCATGACTGGGCCTTCGGTCCAGCCCAGTGAGAAGTTGGGCCTCTAACATGTCCCTAGGCTTCGTTCGGAGTTATCCTCAGGACGAAGGCTAAAGCCCAAGCCCATCTTCGGAATTCTGTGTTCGTACGTTCCCTTCGGATAAGAATGGCGATGGACAAGACTGAGACGCCTCCTAGGGAGCCGTGTCTCTTTATGGCTGACAGCTGTCTGTCCTCGAGATTTGCGCTTCAATCCCCGCCGTTGAATATGAAACGGCTCTGTCCAAGCGTCACATCTTTTCTATTTAAACTCCACAGTTTCTTTCTTTCTTTCTTTTACGCACATATCATTTCTTTAACATTCAAAGGAAAAACTCCTTCCAGAGAGATCTCAAATAGCAATTGGGAACGTTGTTTCATCACCGGAGGCCTTCAAATCGCCGATTCCAGTCGACATTCACGTCCAAGAAGCCTACCCCCACGAACTCGACCTTATCAGAGATCTCAAACAAATCAGTAAGTTCTCATTACTTCCCTTCTTTTTTCGATTCATCGCACACTTGAATTACTTTCTTTCCTGCTTTTGTGTTCATATCTGCTCTTCGTATTCACACACACATGTATGTATCTATATGTACACATATGTAAAGTTACCCGTGCAGTTTATTCTTGTCGTTTTGAGTAGAACATGCGCGTGTCTTTTCCTTTTAATTTCCGTTGTGTTGCTCTGATACAACCCCTTACTTGAACCTTGAGATTTGCTTGGAAGTTGTCAGGGTTGAGATGTCCTTCGGGATTTCCAAACCCTGAGAACTCCCTTCGGTCTGTCCCGATCTTTATAACTTTTAGACCCGTAATTTGCCAAACCTTAGATTTTAGGATTATCCGACCGATCCTGGCTCACTGTACTCGGCCTCTCCCCTCTTTGTTTTCGTCTTCTTTGTCCGAGTACAAAGCTAATGTCTCTTCATTTCCGAATGCAGGGACATGGATCGGTCAACCGAAGGTGCCGGTCCTTCGGAGGTATCACCGTTTAGTGATGTCGGGGAGTATCCTGCGGCGAACTTTCGGTCGCACCTGACTGAGGAAAAAATAGAAGAATTCCATTCCAAATACCTAGTAGAGAGGAATGTCTGGTACTTCTTCACTCCTAGGAAGAGAGACCGTATTTGGCACAACCCTGAGGTTCCACCTCTCTTCGGCGGAAGTGTGGCCACCGGCATATCCGAAATGGCCTTCAAATGTGGCTTTCGGCTGCCGATGCTGCCAATACTGAAAAAATTGCTGAGGCAAGTTGGGATCGCCATAGGACAGCTGGATCCGAACAGCTTTTTCCATATAAACGCTTTCCAAGCCCGATGCTTAGCTAAAAAGATGACTCCGAGGACAACCCTGTTCTGGCATCATTATGAGCTTCGGAGGAATTCCAAAAGTAACGGCTTCTACACTATCGCTCGTCGGACCGGCAGGGCCGATTGGGCTCAAACGAACTCCAACAATAGGGGGGCCCATGAGAAGTGGGTTTTCATCTCGGGCCCGAAAATGGAGAAGTACGGCCGCTGGCAGGATCTGGACCCGTCGAGGTTGCAGTATCCCGAGATGTTGGAGGCGGACAAACACGATTATCGCCTTCTTTGTGAACTCGATATGGGTAGGGTTCCCCTATCGGACAGCCGGGATAACGGCTGGTTGGTCGCCCTCTGGGGTAGTGGTAACATTTATCCTTACTCCTTTCCATCCGAGTGTTTACTGTATTTTATTTCTTGTTGCCAATGTTTGACACTCTTGTTTTTGTGCAGTGTCTTCTCTTGGTCATATTATTGAGCGCAAACGCAAGAAGGCAGCTCAACTCTCGATAGCTGCTACAGCCGAAGCTGATGCTGCCGCTCAATCGGCCGGCAAGGAGCTGGAATCTGTTCCCGACACCGGTGGGAGAAGCGAAACTCCAGTGGCTTCTCCTCCACGAGATCAGGGGGATGGTATCGTCCAGGCCCTCTCAACCGATTCCCGAAAAAGGGGTCGGTCGGGAGATGCCGGACTGAGAGTATACCATCCTCCCTGGGGAGTCCTTGAGACAGATCAAATCATTGTCCCTGCCCCCCCAGCTGTCTACCATAGTAGGTCCCGATCTTTGCCGGGGTCTCATTCTGCCAGCCGACAGGCCCACGTTTGCTAAGGCAAACGACCTTGAGGCTTGTACTGAAATGCTGGCTCTGCTCTCCATGGTAAGCTTTGCTTTTTCTCGGTGTTATTTCTTTCACTTGTATTCAGTGTTTAATTCTTTTCCCTTGTTTGTTTCCAGGGGGTCTCTTGGTCGGCCGTAGTGACTGAACGGATGGAGGGTATACAGAAAAAGCTGGAGGCAGCCAACCAGACTGAAGTTCGGGCAGTCAAGGCTGAAGAGGACCTCCGGAATGCAACTTCTGACTTGGAGAGGGTCACCGGCCAATCTAACTCCTTGAAGGCCGAAAATGATGCCTTGAAGGCAAAGTTGCAGGAGATGGACGCCTTGAGGGCTAGGGTCGAGTGGAGAAACAAGCAGCTCAAGCTTTCAAGGAAAAATGTTCGGAAGCTGCAGAAGACCCTGGAGCTGACCGAAGAAAGATGCTACCAAATGGGGTATGACGGCGCTGTGCTGAAGGCCCATTCTTTGGGCTTCGATCATACTCAGCTGGTAGATCCTTCGCTCGGGATGACGGATCCGGTTGGTCGGGAGGAGTCTGATCAACCCTTAGAGGTTTCTTCGGGCGAAGATGAGTCTCTCTCCGACGAACCTCCAGCTGATGAAGCCTTGTAATATTTTCGTAGCTTTTTAATATTTTCGAACTTGTAATATTTAACTTTGCCTTCGGGCTTACTATTCGTGCCTTCGGGCTTGTAATATTTTACTTTGCCTTCGGGCTTGTTTTATATAAGTCTGCCTTTGCATAATATTCTTTTGTATGCGTCTTCGGCTTCGGCCGTAATTTGGCTTCTGTTTCTGTTCATGCGTCTTCGGCTTCATTTTGCCTTAGCATATTTTTTTTGGTATTCTATGCATCTTCGGCCATTTTTGCCTTAGCATATTTATTTTATTTTTATGCATCTTCGGCCATTTTTGCCTTAGCATATTTATTTTATTTTTATGCATCTTCGGCCATTTCTGCCTTAGCATAATTCTTGCCTTTTTGTGCATCTTTGGTCGTAACCTAGCTGCCCCCGAGTATTTAAGGGGTTTTGTAAATGATCAAGGTCTCGTTCGGTCGTTTGAAAAATATTTCCTCCCGGCCTTAATTAATGTCAAAGCAACTTGAATACTAAGGCGATTTTGTAAGAGGCCAAATTTTATTCGGTCGGCCCCAAATTTGGATTCGTCAAGTATTTGTAGCTTAAAACACAATGTACTTGAACACTACCAATAAGTTAAGGGGCGCATGTTTTATACGGTCGGCCCCAAACATGGGTCTATTAAGCTTAATATTGCGTACTTAGCTTTTTGGCTATAAATGTACTTAGCTTAACAATAACGGATAAAAAATGGAGCAAAACAATCTTTTCATTAACCATGCAACTCTTACATAGATTTGATTACAGATTGATGCTAGCTTATGGAATTCAGAATAAAGTTGCATAAGACAAAATACTGAAGTAAAAAGCAATAAAAGTTGGACCAGTATGCTTACTGGTAGAAACGGCGAAGGCGAGCGGCGTGCCAGGTGTTTTTGATTGGGCTGCCGTCCGGATGAGCCAATTTGTAGGTGCCTGGTCGGACCACTTCAATCACCACATATGGACCTTCCCAGTTGGGCATAAGCTTGCCTTTTTTTGCTGGCATGGAGGTGGCTAACTCCCGAAGCACTAAGTCCCCGGCTCGAAAAGATCTCTTCTTCACCCCTGAATCATAGTACTGGGCTGCCTGCAGTTGGTACCTTAAGTTTCTTTGGTGGGCAGCCTCTCTTTCTTCTTCTAGTAAGTCCACATTTGCTCGAAGTCCGAACTCATTTGTCTCCACGTTAAACGTTTCTGTTCGGTACGACTCTAAACCAACTTCGACAGGTAGAAGGGCATCAGTTCCGAAGGCCAGTTTGAAAGGTGTTTCCCCGGTTGAAGATCTTGTAGTGGTTCGGTAAGCCCATAGGACCCATGGTAGTTCTTCAGCCCAAAGTCCCTTAGCTTCCCCTAGCCTTTTCTTGATTCCATCAAAAATGATTTTGTTGGCCGCCTCGATCGCCCCGTTTCCCTGGGGATGCCCTACTGAACTGAACTTCTGTTTTATCCCGAATTGAGCCAGGAATTTTCTGAACTTGTTCCCAATGAATTGAGTACCGTTATCGGACACACAAACCATAGGTATGCCAAACCTCAAGATCACCTGTTCCAGCATGAATTTCTTCGCGGCCTCTTCGGTAATGGCCGAAAGGGGTTTTGCTTCTATCCACTTTGTCATATAGTCGATTGCCACAATACAGTATTTCGCTTGCTTAGTGCTGGTGGGTAGGATCCCCACAATATCGACCGCCCACATAGCAAATGGGATCGGGCTAAGGACTGAAGACATCTCTTCGGGAGGTTGCTTCGGGATTGTGCTGAATATCTGGCATTGCTTGCATTTCTTTGCATACTCTGTGGCGTCTTCTTTCATTTTTGGCCAGAAGAATCCCTGCCTAAGGATCTTGAAGGCTAAGGATCGTCCTGCCAAATGTTCTCCACAAATCCCTTCATGAACCGTCTCCAAAGCAAGCTGTTGTTCATCTTTGTCTAAACATCTGAGTAGCGGCTGGCTTACCGATCGTCTGAACAAACGGCCCCCGACCAGAGTGTAATTTCCCGACCGATACTTAACCTTCTGTGCTTCCCTTCGGTCAAGTGGTAGGATGCCTTTTTCCAAGAAGGCCCTGATGGGAGTCATCCAATTGACCCCTTGATGAATTTCCATGCACTGCTTCTTGTCTATCGAAGGTGTCTTTACTTCGGTCAGATAGATGGACCCACTTAGGTTTTGGGTTTCTACCGAAGCTAACCTCGAGAGGGCGTCTGCCCGACTGTTGTTTTCTCTAGCTACTTGAGTTAACTCGAAAGTTTCAAACAGCAAAGATTGTTCGCGTACCTTAAGCGCGTATGCCTTGGTTCGGGGATCTTTTTGCCCATACTCTCCTGAGAACTGTTTTACCACCAACATTGAATCACTGAACGCCCTTATGTGCTTAACTTCTAAATTTCTTGCCAAATCTAGCCCGGCCAAGAGTGCTTCATATTCGGCTTCGTTGTTCGTCAACGGGAAAGTGAACCTGATAGCTTGACAAATCTCGAACCCTTCTGGGCTTGTAAGAATTAGCCCTGCCCCGCACTTTTCCTTGGCGACCGAACCATCGACAAACAACTTCCATTTTCCCGGTGTCTGAATCATTTGTTCTTCAGGAGCTAAGTCATTCGGCCCCGAAAAAGAGCATTCTACTATGAAGTCCGCCAATGCTTGGGCTTTGATCGAAGTCCTTGGTGTATACTCCAAATCATGCTCCCCCAATTCGATCGCCCAAGCAACCACTCTGCCCGATGCCTCTGGCCTTTGCAATATTTTCTTTAACGGCTGATCGGTTACAACTTTGATTGTCCTTCCCTGGAAATAGTGCCTTAGCTTTCTTGCGGCCACTACCAGTCCATAAGCGAACTTCTCTGCGTTCGGATATCTTGTTTCTGCATCCTTGAGAATATGAGAGACATAGAATACCGGATGCTGGTTTCCTTCATGTTCTTTGACCAACACGGCTCCAAGTGTTCGGTCGTTCACAGCCAAGTACAGCTGCAATGTCTCCTTCGGGTCGGGTCTCATTAAGAGTGGGGCTTTCACTAAGTACTCTTTAACATCCTCGAATGCTTTCTGGCAATTTGGCCCCCACTCGAAATTCTTGGACCCCCGAAGCACTTCAAAGAATGGTAAGGCCTTTTCGGCCGATCGGGAGATGAACCTCCTCAGGGCTGCTAGCCGTCCGGTCAGCTTTTGAATGTCCCTGATTGTCTTCGGT
Source organism: Saposhnikovia divaricata (assembly GCA_036435485.1). Classification (NCBI taxonomy): domain Eukaryota; kingdom Viridiplantae; phylum Streptophyta; class Magnoliopsida; order Apiales; family Apiaceae; genus Saposhnikovia; species Saposhnikovia divaricata. The sequence continues at coordinate 202,909,970 of CM071601.1, read as the reverse complement.
GCCTCCATATCAATGACTGCTTTAATCTTCTCCGGATTGGCTTCAATTCCTCTGGCGCTAACCATGTATCCCAGAAATTTCCCACTATTCACTCCAAACGTACATTTGTTCGGATTGATCCTCATGTTGTTTCTTCTGAGCGTTTCAAAACATTCCCTCAGATCTTCGGCATGATCCCTGAAAAGGGACTTAACAATCATATCGTCCACGTAGCATTCCATGTTCCGGCCGATCTGGGCTTTGAACACTTTGTTGATCATCTTTTGGAATGTTGCCCCGGCGTTCTTCAAGCCGAAGGGCATCTTGATGTAGGCATAAGTGCCGTTCGGTGTGATGAATGCTGTCTTGGGAACGTCCTCGGCATTCATGGCAATTTGGTGGTATCCTGAGAATGCATCCAGGAAACTGAGTATTTGATGCCCCGAAGTGGCATCTATCAGTTGGTCAATGTTTGGCAAGGGATAGTGGTCTTTCGGGCAATGCTTATTCAGGTCGGTGTAGTCGACACACATCCTCCACTTGCCATTAGATTTCTTCACCACCACTACGTTTGCCAACCAATCGGGATAGTCTATCTCTTCAATGAACTTTGCTTCCAGCAATTATTCGACTTCAACTTGGATTACTTTCTGCCTTTCCATGGCGAAATTCCTCTTCTTTTGTCTTACGGGCTTGGCTTCGGGAGCTACATTTAAATAGTGTTTGGCAACCGCAGGGTCCAAACCTGGCATATCTTCGGGATTCCATGCGAATACGTCGTGGAATTCCCTAATGACCTTGATGACTTTCTCTTTTAATTTCGGCTCCATGTTCTTTCCAATTTGGATCATCTTTCCCGACTGACCCACGTATAGTTCTGCCTCTTCGGTCTCTGCAGCCGGCTCAGCAATCGGGCTTGACAGGTCGGCCCCAAACTTTTCCAACTCAATGTTCAGCAGTTGGTGGCTGCCCCCAGCTTCGGTCTCATTTCTTTTCCTCTTTCCGGCTTCGGTCATCTCAATGTCTTTGTCTCTTTCCAAATCCTCCAACATGATTATTCTGGCAGCTTTCTGATCGCCTCTCATTTCTCCAACTCCATGTTCTGTTGGGAACTTCAACTTCAGATGAGGGACAGAGGACACGGCCTGGAACAAAGATAAGGCTGGCCTTCCCAAAATTCCGTTGTACGGACTATCGACCCGGACGACATAGAACTTTGCTTCCTTCACCACAGTGTATGGCGCTTTTCCCATCATGACAGACAAAGTGATGGTCCCTTCTATCGGTACAGGCTGATTACCGAAACCATACAAGGGTGCCTCGTGGCATGGCTCCAACTGTTCACCTCCCAAATTCATCTTGCAATATGTCCGGTGATATAGAATGTTGACTGAGCTCCCTTCGTCCACCAGCACTTTCCATATCTTGTTTTCCCCGATTACTGGGTTTATAACAAGTGGGTCTTCGTGCGGCCATATCACGTCCTCGTAGTCATCTTCTGTGAAGGAGATAGGCAATGGTTGCTTAGCTGAACTTGACTGGTACAGGTTGTAGATCTGTCTGGCGTACTTTTTCCTTGCTGTCTTACTGTCCCGATCAAGCACTGTTCCTCCGGAAATTGTTCTGACCTCCCCTCGGTACTTCTCCGAACTCTCAGCTTCCTTCCTTTTCTCCTTGGACTCGAGTTTGTCCCTCAAGTCGCCCACAAATTGGGTCAGTTCCCCATCTTTGATCATTCTTTCAATCAACTTCTTCAAGTGATAGCACTCCTCGGTGTTGTGACCTTTGTCCCGATGGTAGTCACAATACTTGCTGTCGCTTCTTCTGTTCTCGGGGGTCTTCAACTTGGGTGGTCTGACAAACCCAGGTTTACCCTTTATCTCATGGAGAATCTTCGAGATAGGTGTGTTTAACGGTGTGAACACAGTGCTATCTCTATCTCTTCTTCGTTCGGCCCCTTTGTCGGGCCTTGTATCATTCAACCTGCTCTTGATATCTCCTCGACCCCTTCGGTCGTCTCTTCTGTCATCCCTTCTGTCATACCTATCATTTTTCTTCTCCTTGTACCCCCCAATTGATTCCAATTTTCTTCTAATGGCCTCTCCTCTCACATATATATCATTTAAAGATTTGGGAGGCATATCATAAAGAGAGGACCGAAGCTTCTTACCTTTGACAGGGTCGAGGCCTGCTGCGAGGAATCCAGCCGCCTTGACTTTGTCCAAGTTGGTGACCATACCAGCTTCTTCTTTGAACCTTGCTAAGTAATCACCCAAATCTTCGTTCGGCCCTTGCCTGCAGTGGATCAGTGCTTCAGTATCCTTCTCTCTTCGGCACAAATGTGAGTAGTGCCTCAAGAATTTTTTCTTCACTTGCTCATACGAGCCTATCGACCTAGGTCTCAGCGACCTGTACCACATGGATGCATTCCCCTTCAGGTAGGTCTTGAACATCTTACATAGCATCACATCGCAGTGCCCCATCCCAGTCATGAGCGATTCATATTTCTCACAATGATCTTCGGGGTCACCCTTTCCGTTAAATTCATTCATCTTCGGGAACTGCCTTCCGGGAGGCGGTCGAAAGTGTTCGACGTCTTCGGTCACCACTGGCTCGTGGCTGACCTTTCTCTCCCCAAACATGGCCTTCTCAATTCTCCGGATGCGATCGTCCGTATGTGGACCCTCCTCTTCCGAATCGGAGGAATAAACCACCTTTGACCGGGTTCTCCTCGAGTTTGATTCAGAGTCCCCTGACTCATCTTCATCAATTCTGGTTCTTGGTCTTTTGTCTCTTCGGTCGTCCAACTCCGGGTCTTCGGCTTCTAGAGCCTCACGGAGTACCTTTTCCTGTAACTCGATCTCCTCCCTTTGGAGCTTTAGGGCATCTAGCCTCAAACGGTCGGCCTCCCTTTTTTTGGCCAGACGTTCGGCCTCCCTGCTGCTTTTCTCTTTCTCTATCTCTTTCCGTTTCCCCTTGGCTTTTTGTTCTTCTCGCCACTTCATCAGAATTTCCCGTTGCTCTTCGGGAGACGGTATGTCCCCCTCTTCGTCGAAAATCAAATGTCTTGGGCGCCAAATGTTGCAACCAATTTCCGTCGATGTATCCGTTCGGTCGGACCTGCAATTGAAGAAGAATGCGAGGGTGTGGCCCCCCGATTCACCTCCGGTGTGAGAATAAGTTAACTGGTTCTTTTATGAGTAAAGGTAAACGCAGAGCGTTTGTGTTGTGTGTAAGTAATTGAATGAATGAACCCAAACCTTTGTTAACCTCTTTATCCTCGATGTTGGCAGTTATCGGAGAGTAAGGTGAGTGGTGAACGTGTTCCACGTTCCCACGTTCCCAGGGATGTACAACCGAACGAACCGTTGTAAATAAAGGGGCCGAATGACATGGGCCTTCGCCAAACCGGTACTCATTCCATGACTGGGCCTTCGGTCCAGCCCAGTGAGAAGTTGGGCCTCTAACAGCAATCACGTCTTTCATATTGTTATTAGAGACGGCAATTTGGTACACGACACGAAAACACGACAGGAAAACGACACAAAAATTACGGGTTTGGGTTGACATTTGCGGTACACGAACACGAAATTACATGGATGAATTTAGTGTCGGTTTTGGGTTTACCCTTGGGTACACGACACGAAACGAAAATATACGAATAAATAAATATTAAATAATTTTATTGAAATTATATGAAAACGTATTTTAAAATAATATTTTATATATATAATTTTTACATAAGATAAATGCAAAATAATTTCAAATTTTAGTTTCATAAGACTTTAACACACTTGATTCTTTATGACATATTGACTTAAGACTCGATTAGTAAAAATTTAATATTTAAATATTTTTATTGAAAAATTACACGAAACACGATACGAAAGGTACACGAACACGAAACGAAACGAATCCTTAACGGATCGGTTTTGAATTTGACATTACGTATACGAAATACGAAAGTACACGACATGAAAGTATACGAAACGAACGAATTGCCAGCTCTAATTGTCATCGACAATAAAAAAGATTCACAAATGTTATTTTTACTTATTCAATGTTAAACTTTGTAAATGTGTGTCAATATTGGATTTCAAAAGCATTTTTTATGCGACAAAATAGGCATCGTCAATATCTTCGAAATTATTATTATCAATATTCTAGAGTTTAACCGAAACATGTTTTTTTACCTAATTCTTTTATCTTTAATTTTTAAACATTCAAATTTAATTACATTTCACACAATTTTTAATTTATCATATCAACTTTCAAATAATAAAATTTAACAAACAATAATGTTATGTGTACAGTTTTTAAAAATATATTCGTGTCACGCGTAGCGCGGCTTTGTTACCTAGTATATTATAATAGCAAGAGATGAGAAAGGTACTAGAAGCGTTCAAGATATTTTTCTTGAATTTCTGTATTTTTGAATTTTTTATTAAATTTATTTTCTTGCATTAAATAGCTCTTAATGACATATTAATTAGCCATTAATTATACCTAATAAATATATATTAATTTTTTTAGTTATTTAATAAATTAGAAAACTTTTCAGCATTATAATTATTATTTCAATATTGAATATTAATTACATATATTATTAAGTTTATCTTCAGGTAAAATGACGGCCTAAAATTGATTACACTGCATCCTTTTTTATTCCCCATCGAATACCACTGCAATTTCTTTTACGACAATTGTAGTACATACGATCATTAACTTCACAAACAATCTTTCTTATTAGTGATTATGAAAATCGTAATAAATTATGAAAATATATAAATCTTCGCTTAACACCTGTAATAAAGGTAATACAAATAGTTTTTTGTTTTTACACATGAATAAATTACACATGGATTATGAGAAAATTAATTAAATTGAAAAAACCCAATTTTATCGGTAGATTAAATCAATAAAAAAGTTATATACCCATTAATCATTATATTCTGTCGACATAAATTAATATTCTTATTAAATAAATTCTTACACTACTATTGAACATGTATGTTTTAAGAGGGGCGTCGGCTTTAAAAAGTGTTATTATATTTATTATTTTTAATTTTTGATCGTAAAGACTACGTTTATATTATAATTGCTACTTTTTATGTTTAAGATATTTGTTAAGATAATCAAAATTTTAGATATATAATAAAAGTATTTTCAAACTTATAATTCATGTAAATTGTTTTGAATCAATTTTTTAGAAAAATCTTAAAAACCCAACCAATTTTTAAAAATAATAAAAATTAATTTATCAATTTTCAATATTTTAAAATGAAATTTATAAACCGTGCGAAGCGCGAATAAGTTGCCTAATTTTACTAAATTATTTTAAAACTCTCATTCAATATCTTTAAAATTTTAAAATCCAAAAAAATCCTACACAATACACCCCTTAATCTCCGTGTTGAGAATAAGTGGGAGAATGTGCGCGGTTGAAGTTGCCAATTGAAAAAAATTAATGGAACTATAAGAAATGCCTATAAGAATGTGACAGATGAAATCGATTAGTAGTAGAGCACGATTGTAATACTAAATTTTTTATGAATACTTAACATGAGTAAATTTTGAAATTGAAACAAATCAGTTTAAATACTTAATAATAATTTATAGATAAATTTGGATTTATTGAATTCATAATCAAAACAAAAATTGAATAAAATTTAATTTTTTTAATAATATTTAATATTTTAATTTAATTTATAATATAATATATCATTTAAAAATATTTCATAGCAATAAATCGGATTTAAAAAAGCGAATCGATCAAATATTTTTAACGATATATCGATGATTTTTGATAAATCAAACGATTTTTAGAACATTGATATTTAGCAAAAAAAATCCAAAGAGAAGAGGACTGTACCAATGTATTTAGTTACTAAAAAAATTATTCAAAATACAATTCACTAGTTAACCCATATTCTTTCCTCTTTTATTTTTATTTTTATTAATCTTCGCGTTTTACCCAAATATTGATAAAGAGTATGAAAAAAATAGATTCCAAAGAGAAGAGCATGGTACGATTGTGTTCAGTTATCAAAAAAAAAAAATGTACCTTCACATTTTTGGTTATGGATCGTTTTTTATGTACAATTAAAATTTGTCCATTTGATATGGCTCTCAAGTAGCTTAGTTCGATTCTCATGTATATCAATATTTAAAAATTATTTACTAGATTAGGGAATTTCGGAATTCAAATGCTAAAAATGTACACTAAATAAAGTTTAGTCATCGTAAAGTCAAATTCAACGCAAAGTCGAGGTATAAAGTGGCATTCTTGGGATAATATGAGTATGTCAAAAGATAGAGGAGGGTTGGGGTTCCGAAGTTTACAAGGTTATAATCTAGCTCTTGTTGGCAAACATGTCTGGAAGTGTATAAATAGCCCGAATCTTCTTGTCTCTCGTGTATTAAAAGCAAAGTATTTTCCTGATGATCACATTTTAAAAGCTGCTAAAGGTCAAGGATCTAGCTACATTTGGACAGGGATATGGAGTGCAAAGGAGTCTCTAAAAACAGGGTTTAGGTGGGTTGTGGGAGATGGAAAGGAGATTGTAGCTGTAGCAGACCAATGGTTGAAAGCGAAAGCAGATTTTCGTGTTGATAATCTTCATATTTATGAAGGAAGAAACGAACTCGTCTCATCCTTATTTTATCCTGGCTCAAAAACTTGGGATGTGAGTAAGGTTAGAAGCTTGTTCAGTGTACCAGATGCAAATGCTATTCTAGCAATTAGTGTGCCCCAAAATGACGTGGGAGACAGGATAGCATGGTCCAGGTCTAAGAACGGTATGTATGATGTGAAGACTGGCTACCAGCTATGGTATAATCAACACTATAATCAAGACGTGACGCCTCAATCAGGTGGTTGGAGTCGACTGTGGAAGGTTAACATCCCAAAGAAAATAAAAATCTTTGTGTGGCGTATCTGTAGAAATAATCTCCCTGTTCGATGGCGACTCAGAAACAAGGGTATTACAGTTCCTATAACATGTCCCATGTGCATTACAGACGTAGAGCACCTTCTGCATATTTTCTTGGACTGTCGGTTTGCAGAAAGTTGTTGGAGAGCTGCAGGAATGGTTTTTGATACAAGGAGCATCTTTTCACTCCCAGATTGGCTCTTGCAAAAGTGTGCTGAGTCTCCGTATGAGGATCTGAGTAAAATCTGTGTTACGTTATGGGGCATTTGGTACTGGAGGAACAAGAGAGTTTGGGAAGATAAGTCGATCAATCCGGCGATAGCTATGGAGAGTAGTTTTGCAACTGTTGAAGACTGGAGAAAAGCTCGGTGTAGGGAGAAGAATACTGAAGATCCTGATACGTTAGTAAAGGAGAAGGAGAAGGTTAAGTGGATAAAGCCTGTGGAAGGTACTTTAAAACTTAATGTGGATGCCTCTTTTTATGTAGATGCTGAGACTTGTACCATTGGAATGCTTATCCGTGATCGTGAGGGCACTTTTGTAGAGGGTAGATCCATCACACTGATCTCCCCAGGGAATGTATTGGAGGCGGAGACCATGGGCATTCGTGAAGCTCTCTCTTGGGTGAAAGAACGACAGGATAGTGGAATAATTATTGAATCGGACTCCCTTTTAGCTGTGCAGATGGTTGCTGGAGGTAATGCCAATCTTTTGGAAGTTGGGCATATCTCGGATAACTGCAAAACAATGCTGCAGAGCATGACTGGAGTTAGTGTTCAACATGTTCGAAAACAAGCAAACGGGATGGCTCATGGATTAGCTAAAATTCCTAGTTTGATAAATTGTTTTTCTGTATTTACGTCTTCTCCCACACAATTGTTGGAGACTTATTTGCGTGATATTTCTACTTAATGAAGAAGTTCATTTGATTCAAAAAAAAAAAAAAAGTTTAGTCATCGTGTTTGCGATTTACTCTTAAAAAAAAGAGCATTAATAAAATACGAAAACAAAGAATATGATTGCTTGATAAAGGTCACATTTCATTGTTAACAACAGCGACGTGACGTCCCATTAAATTTTTCCAGTTTTATTTTCTAAAAAATATATGTTGGTTTTTGTCAACCATTATCATTACATATATATTTTTTCATGCATCCAGGCAATTTAGTCTGCAGTTAGTAATTAACAGGAGAAGGTAATTTAATAATCGTTTAATATATACACTTTGTTAAGATCAAACTACGGAAATGATAACCGTGTTTAAAATCGAACTTAAGTGTTGAAAATTCTGAAATTCACAAAATTGTTTTAATGTTCACATCTTAAAAAAATGACTAGAATAACTTCATTTACGTTCACAAATAATTAATGGAAACTATTTTTCTCAAAAACGAAAATAAAATAGATAATCAATTTGAAACTTAAATTTTGATATTCATGGTCACAGATTTTGCTCCTTTATTAATAGTAGACAAGCAGTAAGCAAACAATTTAAATACAATTACGTACTATTCCAATCTAGAGCAAAAATTAACCGAACATGGAGATAAATTAATAATATAATATATTATATAGGAATGGGCATCAGATCATTTCGGAATCCAAAAGTGCTATCACTCTCCCGATCCTTGAAACCCTTATCCGCTTCCAATCCCTGAACCGGGAAGATTTTGCTACTCAATTCGAAACTGGGATCGACGTGAAAAAATCAAGGATTTTCATTTAAAAATAATTAATTTTATATACTCTCTTATAATTTTTATAGTGAAATTAATTTTTTAAATCATGATATAAATATATATTTTAATTCAATAACATATTCTAAAAAATATTTCTAATTAATTTTTAATTATATTAAAAGATATAACTAATTTATTATAATTAAATAAAATTTTATTATTGAAACTTTGAATCTTTGAAATAAATTAAAAATTTTAAACACTAATAATATATATAAATATATTTACTTATAATAATTTAATTATATATATATATATATATTCACGTGAGAACATATATATGTTGGTGAATAATAAGAACACCACATTTCAACCAATTCTAAAGGGCCCTGCCATGGGCATCCAATACGAAAAAGTCTTATAATTCTACTCTCTATCCATTCATCAAAAAAAATTATTTTTTTTAAAATTTAAAAAATGATGACGTAGCAGCAGTTTTTTTTTAATTTTTTCGTTAAATTTTTTTTAATTATTTTTTATGAATAGATAGAGGGTTGAATTATTAGTCTTTTTTTTGTAAAGATGCCCCTAACAGAATCCTTTAAAATAGTTTGAAATATGGTGAATACATTATTTTTACTGTTCTCATACTAAAATGTGTTCTCACTAGAGCGTGACACATATACATAAATATAATTTTTTTAACAATTAAAATCGGGAATTGAATCAGGGATTCTTTAATCTCCTATCCCAATTTTTTAAAAAATATTTTCTATTTCCCACTCCTAACGAGAAACAGGATTGATATTGGATGGGATCGGACCAGACGTAAAATGCCCACCCGTAACGATCACACCGCAACTCTGAAAGAAAGAACTCATGTTATGACTAGTATAATTCAAATATAAAAGTAAGTGGTAAATATTCGCTCCGTCCCATTTTACAGGTTTTTTTTCTAAAAAACACACATATTAAGATAAATGTTATAGTTGAATAATATTTTCAAACTACTACCCTTAATTAATACATTTGAAAATGAAAAATAGTGTTAAATTTGAAAAAAGTCAAATTTTGGATACAATAAATGTAGGGATAATTTTGAAAAATTAACTTAAATTTGCATAAAAAAGAAAAAGGATATGAAAAATTGAACAAATTCATTTTTCAAAAGGGGCAGACGGAGGGAGTAACTAAAGTTGCTTATTTTTTTAGTGTGAACTCCTGTGCAATTCCAACAACTTCTAAATAATTCAATTACAGACTCTTCTTCTATAAACGTAAACAAAATTCAATTAACACACACAATTACAGCCGCCTTTTTTTTTTTTTTTTTTATCTATTTATATTGTAAGATATGTACCAGTCTCTCCTGTATCTTCAACTAAAAGCCAAGGCGATGAGAGCAGTGATGACAACACGAGTATTTGATATGCACAAGCTTGCCATCTTCGTCTTCATCTTCTTCTTTTCGAGTTCGAGTTTTGGTGTGGTAGCTCAATCACAAGCAAATTTAACCGTGGATCCTTTCGAAGGTACGTACTTACTCATCACTTTCCATTACAAGAAAATCTGCTTATCTTGACGAATTTTTAAGCGTAAATATACATATACGTGGTCGGGCTCGAAGACTCAAATGAGAACAAGTTTTCGAAAATATTAGTTTGTTTCGCATATATCTGCATGTCAATTAGATCTCAAACTGTACGTACTTATGTGTTAATTATGGTCCTTCATTTCCATACAAGGTCTAGATAATTGAACTGGGTAGATCGTGTTCAATAGAGTAATCCATAGATGATAATATACATGTATTACTATGTGCTAGTGTGTAACTGTGGGCCTGTTTGGCACACCTTATTTTAAGGACTTATGAACTTATTTTCGGGTAAAAATTTTATATTTTGAAATTGTTTTTATACAAATATTTAATTTATGTTTGAGATTTAATAAGTTTCAAAAATAAGTCGGAAAATAAGTTGGAAAGTTAGAAATCTCTAACTTTGTCTTAAAATAAGTTGACTTATTCTGAAAAAAAGTTCCCCCAAACACCCCCTGTGTATGCTTGTGGTAGTTTCATATATACCTCCTCTGATAAATCCCCATGCAAAAATGCATTATTGATGTCAAGTTGTTCAATGAACCATCCTTTTGCAACTGCCACTGCAAGTAAACTTCTGACAGTCACAAGCTTTACCACTGGAGCAAATGTGTCATGGTAGTCAATTCCTGCAGTCTGTGTGTATCCTTTAGCCACAAGTCTGGCTTTAAACCTCTCAACCTGACCATCTGGTAGGTATTTCACCTTAAAAACCCACTTGCAATCAATACAAGTTTTATCAGGAGGTAAAGGCATTAAAACCCAAGTGTTATTGGATTCTAAAGCAGCAAGTTCCTTATTGATAGCTTCTACCCACCTAGGATCTTTGATAGCCTGATGATAGTGTTTTGGTTCAAAGATGACTTTAGAATTGTGAGAATAGGCAAGAATTTCCTGATTAGAAGTGTCATAAGAATGATGAGACATATGAATGGACAAAGAATCTAAAGAATCAGTTAAAACTGGAGGTAAAGGATCCAAAACAGGTGGTATAGGTACAACCAATGGAGATGGAGTTGAGAATGAGTCTAGCAATTTAGTATGCAACACTGTGGAAACAGGTAGTGTAACAGACTTGGATGATGGAACATGATAATCTTGCCACCAAGAAGGTCTAGACTTAGATCTGTGAGACTGTCTTGCTACAGGAGGTTCTGAAGAATTTAGAGAATTAGAAATTGTATCAATAACAGTAGGTTGTGTATCAATAACAGTAGGTTGTGTATCATCTTGTGGAGAAGATGTAGATTCTGGACTGCTATGGGAAGAATGACCATTGCTAAAATTATTAGCATCAATAGAAGTAGATGGTGATGAAGATTCACCTTGAGACAACCAGTCCAAGAATGAGTATGAATTACAAGGAGTAGTAGTAGTAGTAAATTGAACTGTAGTTGAATTCTGATGATGGTAAGGAAAAATATGTTCAAAAAACTTGACATGTCTGCTAATCAAGATGGAATGATTATCCAATCTGAGAAGTTTGTATCCTTTTTGCAAATTAATAAGGATATCCAAGAAGAATGCATTGAACAGACCTAGGTGCAAACTTATCATCTGGATGCAAAGAGGCATAACAAAGGCAACCAAAAGCCCTTAGGAAAGAATAGTCTGGAGGTTTGTGAAACAAAACTTCATGAGGACTTTTATGCTTCAAAATAGGAGTCGGTAAAAGATTTATCAAGAAAGTAGCTGTGAGTAAACAATCCCCCCAATATCTTTGTGGTAAAGCAGACTGAAATCTTAATACCCTAGCAAGTTCAAGTAAGTGTTTGTGTTTCCTTTCTACCCTAGCATTTTGCTGGGGTGTATAGGTACAAGATTTTTGATGTAGAATACCATGCTGAGCAAGAAAGGAAGCAAAAGTGGAATTGATGAACTCACTACCATTATCTGTTCTTATAGATTTAATGGTAGTTTTAAACTGATTGGCAACATAAGCCACAAATGATTGAAATTTCTGAAAAACATGTTGTTTGCTAGGTATTAAGAAAGTCCAGGTAGTTCTGCTGCAATCATCTAGAACAGTTAAAAAATATTTGCACCCTTGAGTAGTACTCACATGGTATGGACCCCATACATCCATGTGAATAAGAGAAAAAATAGTATCAGCTTGAGATGAACTATGTGGAAAACTAAGCATGGTTTGTTTAGACACTGGACACAAAGGACAATCTTTATTACAAGATTCTAGTGAAGGAAGTCCAGGAATATGAGATAAAACTGTATTAGGAGCATGTCCTAATCGAAGATGCCACAATTTTGAACAAGGAGAAGAAACTGAAAAAGAAGTAAAACAACTTGTATGTACAGATTGGGAAGTAGCTGTTTCAGCTTTATTGGAAGAAAAAGGAAATTTATTTTGATTTTGAGAAAGGAAGTATAAACCTCCTTGTTCAGCACCAGTTGCCAGGGGTGTCACCTGGTGCTGGGCCTGAAAAACACAATGAGATTGTGAGAATTTAATTGTAATACCTGTATCAAGTGTTAGCTTACTAACAGATAAGAGGTTACAATTGAAATCAGGAACAAAAAGAACATTGATCAACACAATATCTGGAGTGAGCTGAACAGATCCAACATGTCCCACTTTAATGACTTGACTATTAGGTAATGCAATGTGTATAGGTTGTGCAGCAACAAAAATTTGTGAGAATAAAGTCCTATCATAACACATATGATGTGATGCACCAGTGTCTATGATCCATAAAGACTTTTGATTCAAATTTGAATAAGACATCATGGAACAAGCCAAACCTGCCATAATATTAGTAACAAGATGATCCTCTGGAGTAGAACAAAGTTTGTTGCTGCTGTTCATCATCAAATTCATGTAAGTTGCCATCTGAGAAACTTGTTGTTGTAATTGGTCAAGTTGACTTTGTGATCCAGAAGGAGGAGAATCTTTGGTAGGCATAGTAGCTGCAGTAACTTGCATAGCCTGTGGAAAAATTCTTGAACCTGGAACAGATGTATTTCCAGAATTAAACTTCCCCCTTCCTCTGCCTTTAGGAGGATATCCTATCAACTTGAAACAGTTTTCCTTAAGATGCCCTTCCTTATGACAATAATTGCATTTAAGTGATGATTTCTTTCCTGTGAAATTAGTTCCATCAGGCTGATTATGTCCAACATATGACTTCCCAGCAGGTTGTTCATGTTTTACAGTTCCAAGAAATGAAGGAAGAATAGCTGATCCCTGTCTCTGTCTCTCTTCTTGTTTAATAAGAGAAAATGCCTGTGCAATTGTAGGTAACGGATTCATCATCAATATTTGTCCTCTTGCAGTTGAGAAACTGTCATTCAATCCCATTAAAAACTGTATCAGTTTCTTCCTTTGCTCTCTTTCTTCTTGCAGCTTATGAGATTCACATTTGCAACCAGCAGTCTTACATCCAGTCAAAGGCTCTAAAGCTGTGTATTCATCCCATAAATTTTTCATCTTATGGTAATAAATCTCTACTGATTTGTCTCCTTGTTCCAAAGCATGAAGATCCTTTAATACTTGGTAAACTCTATGACCATTAATGCTAGAAAACTGATCATTTAACTCATCCCATACTTCTTGAGCGGTATGAACAAACTCCATGCCATTACTAATTTCATCAGAAACAGTATTAAGAATCCAGCTAATTGTCATATCATTGACTCTATCCCATTGTGACCTAAGATTAGATGACTCTTCAGGTCTAGGAAATGAACCATTAACGATACCAAGCTTATTCTTTGCTGATAACGCAATTGACAAAGACCTTTTCCAAGGTCCATAATTCTCAGTACCAGTTAACTTCTTTGAGATCAAGACTAGGCCAGGATGATCAATATTTTGCAGATAAAGTGGATGAGAATTAGTTAAAACGTGTTGATTTTTTGTATCAACAGTATCATCCTCAATAACTTGCTCAGTATTAGCAATATTATTGTTAGCATTAGCTACAACATTCAGATAACTTCTAACCATGATTTCAACACAAAACTAATCACAAAATCAACAAGATCTTCGTAACGAAGCTACAAATAGCGAGTAGAAAAACAAGAGATAATCGCAAGAATACAGATCGATCAATTAATCAAGAAAGATGTGTAAATCTTACAAACTTGTGAAATCTCTCTGTACGGAGTCACAAAATCATCAAATCTCGCTGAAAACCCTAATTCTCAGCAGAATCCCCAAATTGATTCATTCAACCGAATATAAAAGAGATCATAATCATTGCGGAAGTTCGATTACAGTAGTCGATGTGCTCTGATACCATATTAACTACTATAAATTGTATATACAGAACATGTAAGTATGTAGAAGAAGAAGAAGGAAGAAATGTAACTACAAATCATATTACAATCATAACTGTGAAATATTCTTCTTAAGTTTTTAGAAATGAACCATACAAGAGTATTTATACAAAATGATTCTATTGTAACAGAATCAGTTAGAGCTATAAGACCATGTTTGGTCAAATGGTAATTTCAACTTATTACTAATTGACTTAGTCAATAAACTAGTCTCAATAAGTTGGTATGTCTGCAATGAATCTCGATAATTTGTTTAATTTTTTTATAATCTTATATCCGGAACAATTTTTGCATATTTCGACTAATTCGAATGACTGTTAGCTATCGAGCAATTTGTTTAATTTTATGTTTATATAGAATTACGATTTTATTTACCGCCGTACGTTAAAAATAAATACATCAATATTATTGGTCCCATGATAATTTTGTTTCTAAATTTTTTAATTTGTAATGAGTGAATAAAATATAAAATTTACATCATGCATTGGTTAGTGTGCGGCTCCTGCTGTGTGAAACCCCTACGTTGCATATTTTGACTTTATTTACTTTTTTTACGAGTCATATTCATATAGTTGAATTAGTGTTATTTGAACATAAACTATTTGCCATGACAAAAAAAAAAAAACTATTTGCCATAATATATTTGTATTGTCATCTTTTCCGTAGTAGAAATCACAGAATACAATTGATTGTATAATTAAATTAAGCCAACCTATTTAAAAATTAAATAAATTGCATTTTGTAAATTTCGTTATATTATCCCAACGGAATTGTGCATGTGACTTTATATGTTAGTTTGAACGTGAATAATTATACATCACATTAGGAAAATTATTTATTTATACTGTTTTTGATACATGGTGGCTAAATATATATTATTGATAACTAGTAATTTATGATTTTTTTTGACCAATTTATCAGCATTTTGTTCGATTTTTAGAACCATGCTCATACATCTAAATGTCTAATTGTATTTAATTAAGCTAAAGTTATGATATGTATGAACTTTAGCTTAATTAAATACGATTAATGTATGAACTGGCTTAACTTTAGCTTAATTAAATACAATTAGATGTATGACTCAGTATGAGCATGGTTCTAAAAATCGGATAAATTAGACAGCTAGTAAAACACCAGGCAGCAGCAAGTGTTTGGTAAATTAATTGTATTTAATTAAGGTAAAGTTAAGCCATTTCATACATTAATCGTATTTAATTAAACTAAAGTTAAGCCAGTTCATACTTCATACACTTGTTCAGAGTCTACAATAGTTTAATTTTCAAGTTGAGATTCGGGTTATCAAGTAACCTAATTGTTTATAATTGTATTTAGACAGATTAGTGGCTAAGTTTTTACGAGTTGTGTACTTATGTAATTGGCCTGGTGTTATGGATAATTTAATATGGTAAAAAATAATCAAATAAACTCGTAGTCAAACTTCTAAAAAAACTTAAATAATTAGGCACTAATTTTTAAAAATGATTGAACTGTGTGAATCATATTTTAATTATCAGAAATAGTTCGGTTTTTCCCTTTTTTATAATTTTTTCAAGTGGTTTATTTAAATAAAATATCAACTAGATGGCTCCTAATTTTTTTAGCTGACCTTTAAAAAAAGAAGACACGAGACAGATCATCTTATTCTTTTGGTGTTGGAATTTAGTGTAGGTTCATCGTATAGATTTCCAACTAAAAATACTAGATTTAAATTATATTAAAATCTGTAAAATGGAGCCCACATATCATAACATTATGTAGTGGGCCGTAGAGTAAGTGTTCTTATGGGCTGGATTAGTAGTGGACCTAATAGCTTTGCCTGGTTTAAATTAGTTCTTATGGGCTGGTATGTTTGTATTTTTGCATATATCATTTGCTTTAATTAAAGACTTATTAATATTACTAATAAAGTTCTAATTATTAGTAATGAAATTATGGATTACGAAATTAATTTTGAGATTTTTGTCACATAGGGAGACTATTAAATTCAATATTTCGCAAATGGAGAATATCAGCATCAAGTAACTGGAATATTAGTGGAGAATTATGTAGCGGAGCTGCTATTGATTCGACAACTATGGATAATAACGCAGCATTTAACCCTGGTATCAAATGTGACTGCAGCTCCAATCCTTGCCACATTACTCAGCTGTATGTCTATCTCATATCACAGCTTCATTATTATTAACATGTTATACGCATGGGTTAGGAGAGTTGATAACTTAACATCGTACTTTTTCGAGTATACATTTTATAAAAAGTGCTTACCATAATACTTTAAGGTTACGGGAGAGTTGCAATCATCTTGTATAGTCTATTACATTTTTGTTAAGTTTTATCATCACATTTTTTTTTTTTTTTTATTATTAGCATGATAGCTGACTATCTGTTAGAAATTAGAACCGAGAAATATTGGTAACTTCACATAATTCCTAGTGCTTTAAGGTTTTCGACAAGTACTAAACATAGTATTAGAGCTCTTTTGGCGGAGGGATCCTGTTATAAGCATGATGAAATGCATATTGAGCTCTTTTCCTAACACTATATGAGGGAGCTGATGATAACTGGACAACCATCATATACAATCTACTATATTTTTAAGCTCCTTATGTTTTTGAACTGTTCGATATATGGTCTACAAGACAATATCTCTCTCATTCAAGCAGTGCCGTAAAATGCCTTGGTCCGCAAATGAATTGCACCACACTTATTTTTTTGCTTACTAATTTGGAATTTTGACTTTACCAATTATTGATAGGGGTTGTGCAGCTGAAAAATCGAAAGCAACAAAAAAAAAGAACCTGTCATATAGACCTGTTATAAAATAGTCACTGGATCAACAGTGGTACATTCATATTACACGCATTTGTAGACGCAAGCTTTTGATTACTTATCATATGAACATGTGTCAGAGTTGTGCTTGTTTCTGGCGCTGTAAACTTATTCACGTATTTTTGGCAGCAAGGTTTATGCATTGGATGTTGTAGGTGCCATCCCTGACGAGCTATGGAATTTGACTTCCCTCGTCAATTTGTATGTTTTCTATCCGAGGCAGTGATGACTCTTTACACTTTTCTGGTTTATTACACAGCTATGAAGCTATAGTGCGCACGCACACACATAAACATGTCAGACAACAGCAGCATGACAAGCTAGAAGTTATAACTGTTTGCACAGTGACATCTCTTTCCTGTGAATGATTGTAAAGTTTTTATCCTGTGTATGTTGCAGGAATTTGGCCCAAAATTATTTGACCGGTCCTTTATCGGCATCCATTGGAAACTTAGTTAGCATGCAGTACTTGTAAGGAAATTCCATATTGATATATACTTTCGTGTTTTTGACAGTTTTGTAGAACTCTGATACCTTATGATGTCTTTAGGAGTTTGGGAATTAATTCACTATCAGGGGAACTTCCAAAGGAACTTGGAAAGCTTACTGATTTGAGATCATTGTATGTTTTTGTTCACTTTAACAATTTCAAATACGAGATATTGATGATCTATTAACCTTAAAGCTAATGATTTTAGCTGGTTTGTGAAATTATTGCAGATCTTTTAGCTCAAACAATTTCAGTGGCCCTTTGCCATCGGAGCTGGGGAGTTTGACAAAGTTGACCCAAATGTAAGTTTTTTGTTTTTAACTCTATGAAAATTGATGTTCTAATACAAGTCTAAATCTTCACATTAAGGTTGAGTCTCGTTCTGTTATAACGTTGGAAATGCATGATAATCCTAAGAGCATCACGTTGTATGAACTTTTTAAACCATTTACTGGAAAAAAATACTATTGATTATTTGATCTAATGAAACATTGTACATTGATAATCCGTCTCTTTGCATACCTTCACATCTTTGTTGGCCTTATCTGATAGTTTAGGGTTAATATCGAGTAATCCATGCGAAAGATATATTACTCTCTTGCTGTGCTTATACGCTGATAATGAGTTCTTTGCTTTTCTTCAGTTCATAACCATTTTTTGGTTGATGTGGTCATTTTAAAACTTACTTTAAACATATTATGTATTATAACTAGAATTACATCGAAAATGAAAGGCAGCATTTCTCACATTAGCCTTGTTCATTCTGTCAGTTACTTTGATAGTTCTGGATTGAGCGGTCCGATACCATCAACCTTTGCTAGTCTACAAGACCTGGCTACTGTGTAAGAACTTCCAGTCATTTTTTAGATGCAGTTACAGCAAACTCGAGATGACTATTATGTTAAGTGATTTTGGTCTATTTCACATGAGGGGACCATTGCGATTGCAGGTGGGCTTCTGACAATGATCTCACAGGCAGAATACCCGACTTCATTGGAAACTGGTCAAAGCTTAATGTCCTGTAAGACTTATTTCTTCTCTTTCCATTCAAACCATACTGGAAACTAACAAATCTTTCTCAACACGAAGTTAATGAAGATGTGATACTTGTTTTTAGGATATGTTATGAAAAACTCGGTGTTTATACTTATCCTGGTGTTTGTTTAGGAGGTTACAAGGGAACTCTTTTCAAGGTCCCATACCAATGATGCTTTCCAATTTGACATCACTGACAGAGTTGTGAGTGCTACTTCAAATATGTGTGTGTACGTATATACAGAGTTACACACACAGACATTTATAGTGCATGTGTATTTTAATTAGATCCATCTTTGTTTGTAGTGTCTGGCACTGTCTGCTTTCCATTCACTTTGTATAATGACCTTTGGAAATTACATTGCTCAGGAGAATAAGTGATTTGTCTAATGGGAGCTCTACACTGGAATTCATTAAGGAAATGAAGTCTCTGACTGTCTTGTAAGGAAATTGGTTTTAGGTCCTAATATGTGTGCGTTGTATGTTTTACTTAATTGCGAAATTATTCCAAATTTCTGAATCGCTTTACTAAAAGATGAATGCTATGATTGATTTGTCCTTTTCTTTCCCTTCTGCAGAGTTTTGCGGAATAGCAATATGTCTGGTTCTATCCCTTCTGACATTGGTGGATATCGAAATTTGACTCAATTGTAAGTTATTCATGTTGGATGATCGGGCCCAGTAAATTTTAGCTGAAGCTTGGTTTTGTTCTGACAATGTTTTCTAGCTGACAATCTTATATCTGAAAGTAAACCGAATGCAGATAAACATGCAAAAGATCCATAATACTTTATGTTGCAAATCTCATGCGATTATATTCATCTCTGTTAAGCTAAAAAAGCATGTCTATTATATATCGAATAACTATTAAGTTATACTGAATTAAGCAAAAAGGTGGCGACTCACCAAGTATGTAGATGAGATTGAACCATCAAAATTTATTACTTTCGTAGACAAAAAAAACATTTTAATTCTTAGAAAAGGAATTAGACTACCTACATTTAAGAAGAAGAAAAACACTTGTCTTATAATGCGGCCATGCTTACAGGGTAGAAGGTAAATGATAGAAGAATGCAACTTGTATAGAAAACCACTATAGTATTTTGATGGAGTTCAAGAAACTTCGTTTCCTCTGGAATTTATATATCTTAAGCATATGACTATAAAAGGCAGGAACATCTGTAGTAATTTTCAATATGTATACTCTCTTCCTTAAATTAACTACTTGTATCCTTTTTGAACAAGAAAGTCCTTCAAGATAGACTAAACCAAGTTATAGTCAGATTTTGTTTTGCGTCACTGCCCTGACAGTTTACTGTCACACCCTGGCTACTTCAATAGTAGGCTCTGTGTAGATATCACAGCCGTGACAGGGATTGTCATGGCATGCCGCTAATTTAAAGAGGTCAGCCATGGCCATGCCTTCTTTTTGTCATGGTCCTGATCCTTGTACTTTATATTTTCTGGTTCTTCTGCATCTCTGTTATGTTCTCTGACTAGCTCCTCATAGCAATGAGAATTTTTACTTTTGCTGAAACACATCAACTTCAAGCATGTACCATATTTTCTCTGTAAATAATCTGAAAATTCTTATATTCGTTCAAATGGGAAACTTGTCATTAATCTAAATAAATTTGTACGCGTAAATTATAAACTCATGCAGTAGCTTTATTTTTCGATTGATGTTTACTAATATATATTTTTTTACCAGAGATTTGAGCTTCAACAACTTCAGTGGAAGGATTCCAAATTCACTATTCAATTTGAGTTCACTTTCATTCTTGTAATACACATCTCCAACTTGTTCTTTTTCAGTCACGTGATCTGGTCTTCTGCACATTTCGGTCATGTGTTCTGTGATAATTGTTTGGTTCTACTTTTGCCTTGCTTCACGTTAAACTTAAACATGTTTTTGTACTTCTGTTGTCAGGTTTCTTGGAAACAATAAGTTAACTGGGACACTACCTTCGCAAAAGAGTCCATCTCTTAGGAATATGTGAGTAAGCTTGTCTTTGGAATGTGAATTAGTTAAAAGAATTGAAATGGCAAGGTTGATTATTAACTCTAGTATCATTACATCAGTAACTCCTTGTGTTGTTGCTTTAGATAGGCTTCTCATTTCTTTCAGTAGTCTACTTTAGGATAAAGAATTTTATTTATCTCACAAGGGTGGCAAAACATAATAACATCTCACTTCATAATGCCTTATCGTACACAAACATGTTTTAGGGAGTGGGTGTGAAGGATGCTCTACACTTTAGAGAATCACTTATACAGTAGTATGTTAATTTCTGTTGCGAAAATGTGGGATAATAGATTGATAAGGGGGATGGTTTTTGTTCTGTCAGGGAGCAGTAGGAGTGTTCCGAGTAACATTTTTGCATAATATGTTCGAGGAAAAAATAAGAAATAGGTGAAGTGTGAATTATCTTGGTTTGGACAAGTAAAATCTAACGATCACTGTCCAGTGTCCATGCACACCATTAAAACCTTATTGCGGGGAAGTGCACATATAAGTCTTAAATTCCATAAAATGGTCGACATTGTAAAGTGAGATCCAGACTCAAAGTCTTTTTCTTCCCAAACTTAAAATCACTTGATTTAAAAGAAAATTGGTGCCTGCTGATAGAAAAGTTAGCAATTGAATTTTTTTATTTCATCACATTTTCCCACCTGCCAGATCTAGAAGAAATACATAATTCCTTCACCTTTGAACTCCAGTTTGCATCATTATAAGTGCAGCATTATACTTTATGTAGCTTCTATCCATTTAGAAGCAATATTATGTCAAACTTTCGGGCCCTGCTTCATTTGTAATATGGTCGTAGATCATAGATCAACTCTTAACCTCAACCAAGTAGTTTTGCCTCTTAACTGGTTAAATTAAGGTCTGCTTGTAGTCTTATTCTCATCCGTTGGTGTATAGTATTTGAAGATAAAATGCTTTTCTGATCAACCCAGGGTTGTAATGTAATATTTGACTGGATCATTAATACATTAGAAGGTTGCCCACTCTGTCATATAAGTGGATACTTTTAATATTGAAAGGGAAGGAGGAAACTTAAGTTATACCTTCTTATGGTTGACTTGTTACTTGGCAAAAACAAGAAAAAAGGTTGAGTAGTTGGTTACCGAAAAAAAAGTTTGTGTTGTTATAATGGTTCTACTTGATCTTGTTGACCTATAATGTGCAAAATTATGATTGCTTGTACAATTTCTAACTAGTGAAACAGACATGCATCATAATAAAGAATAGCATCGCTAGCTGTAAGTGGGTAGAAAATGTAATTGACATCCTCAAATTTGTGCAGAGATTTATCATACAATGACCTTTCTGGGACATTTCCCACGTGGATCAGCGAACCAAGCATACAAATGTATGTACATATATATGTATATATAATACAGCGGTTTCCTTGCTTCTTTCCATTATCATATTATATTGCAGTGGCAACTGTAATATTCCAAACTAACAATAAGAGCTTTATGGTGTAATATGCAGTAATTTAGCTGTCAACAACTTCAGAATTGAAGGATCAAATAGCAGGTGATTCTCAATCATCTAGTTTTTCCTAATCTAATGCTATATTAATATTGCAATTTCTGATGCATGATAATTATGCTTCTAAATATGCTAATAATTTTTCACTCATCGCCCAAGTAATCCACATTTATCTAATTAGCTATTCAAAATTTTAAATCAAATATATTCTAGCTGCAGTAGCATTTTAAGTGCCGGTGCATATAGATTAGAGACTAGTCACATGTTTGGAGTTGGCAAAGATGTCTTGTGCAAAATCAGTGTCTGTAATTTAAAAGTATATAGCTCGTGGATTAGGTATAAGTGATTTTTATGGCTGAAGAAACACATCTTTAAACATGTATTTCTTAAAATTAGTAGCCACAGTATACAAATGCTTTAGTGGCACTTCTTTTCTTGGCGTATATCTTCGAAAGTTAGTTTTTGTATTTATGTTATTTTAGTTGACCTGCATTTTCTGCTCTCAGCATTCTCCCTGCAGGATTGAACTGTTTGCAGAGGGGTTTTCCTTGCAATCGTGATTCTCCAAGATGTAAGTGCAACATAATTTTTTTTAACATATTATCATAATTTTTGGTGATCGAGGTGTATGTACCCTAATAGTCATTGAACACCTGGAAATATGAATTGATGTAGCGGCTTGTACCATCTCATTTTTTCCTAGCTTATTACTGTTTCGACATTTTTTTTGTTAAGAAAAATGGTCAATCTCATGTATTAGCAGTTAAGAGTATGTCTAAAATTCAGTACACTTGCTCCAAAATGATCTAGAGTATGAGAAGGATGAAATCTAGCGGTTCATCAACCCACTGCAGCGTCCAATATTGGAAAATTAGGTTCCTAAAATGTTTTAGAAGACAACCCACTGCTGTTTTGCAGAAAAAGCACCTACTTTGATCAGGAAAAAAGATATTGGACACATTGAGCCAATTAAATTGGGATATCTATTTATGCTTTCAACTACAAAACCATTGACAGATCAAAGATATTTGCATAGTGGGGGCCAAGGGGATAAATTCTTCTGTCCCATTGTTGATTGACGAACCCAATAAGTTTACATACTTGTATAAGGTTGAAGTATTGCATCCAGAATGCAACTTTTGTGTATATAATTAATGAAATAATATTGAATTAATAATTGATGGCAAAGCAATATCTTATGCTTAAAAAACCGAATGCAATATGTTATGCTTAAAAAACCTGAAGATGTGCATCAGTTATATGGTATTGTCCGTCATTCAGTAAAACAAATCTTAATAAGATAGAAATACATTTTATGTGTTTAACGAATAAACCCTTTGAAGTAAAACTTTTCCAGTTGTATCCTATTGAAACTGTTCATGAATGTAAAATGCAATGCGTAAAGAACAGGTCAGTGAATTTTAGCTTTTTGACAATTAAGACATTAAACGACTCTTGTCTAATCATACTTGTGGTTGCATTATCTTACAGATTATAACTTTTCAATTAAGTGCGGTGGTCCGCATATTACTTCTTCGGACAGGATTGTTTATGAGAGAGACAATGAAACCCTTGGTCCTGCCACATATTTTGTTAACACCGCAAACAGGTGGGCCGTCAGTAATGCTGGCTTGCATGCAGGGAGTAATAATCCACAATATATATATGCATCTTCATCTCAATTTACAAATACTTTGGACTCAGAGCTGTTCCAGACTACACGAATTTCTGCTGGGTCTTTGCGGTATTATGGCCTAGGGCTTGAAAATGGTAACTATACCGTGAAACTTCAGTTTGCAGAGATAGCTGTCCTAAATCCTCCTACTTGGAAGAGTCTTGGAAAGCGGATATTTGATATATACATCCAGGCATGAGTGGTTTCCTCTTCTTTATTGTCATTCGACATCCAGGAATGTGAGAATTCGTTTTCTTTTCTTAATGTTATGTTATTTCTCTGATAATAATATGCTTATTTCAGGGGAACCTAATCTGGAAAGATTTCGATATACGCAAGGAAGCTGGATCTTCGTTCCGTGGACTTTCAAAAGATTTTAAAGTACATGTTTCTGAAAATTACCTTGAAATCCATTTATTTTGGGCTGGAAAAGGGACATGTTGTATACCAGATCAAGGTACATATGGGCCTTCTATTTCAGCAATCAGTGCCACTCCAGGTAATTAACACAATTTAAAAATGTAGTAGACTAAAATATTAGCTTGAACCCTGCTCTTCTTTTCTCCGAATTCCTCTAATGATTTCACTTCATGCAGATTTCACTCCTACTGTTAGCAACAATTCTCCTGTCGATCCTTCCACCAAAAAGAACAACACTGGTCTAATTGTGGGGATAGTCGTTCCGGTTGTTGTTGTAGGCTTTCTGGCTGTATTCGTTGTGTTTTTCTTTGTTCGAAGAAGGAAAACGCGAAATGCCTTGGAAGACAAAGGTAAAGAAGGAAAACGATTTTTCATAATATTTTAACATTGATTCGACATCTAATAATTTTATTTGCCTATATTTGTCTTTATTTTTACTTGGACTATTTTTAAAGTGCTAGTATGAATGCACCGTACTCATAGTTGTTCATATTATGTGTTGACACAAAGAAAAGTTTTTACTTGTTGCATTATACAACACGAATAATTTATGAAACACTGAAGTAACGTCTAATTATCTACTGTTTGTTATCCCAGGATGCGTATACTAATATCTTTAGTTAAGAACCCTGATTAGGCTCTAATCTGCATGAGTAAGTTTGATTGTATCTGTGAGTGGTTGACAATTTCTCAACATACTTGGTGGAAAATCCGTTTAATTATGATTGCTTGTTTGCACCTCTGGCTCTGACCTTTCGACAAAAAAATCAGCAATGTTTTTATATGGCCTTAAATAACGCCATTGTTTATATGTTTTTATCTTATATTATTAATAGACTTTCAGAGGTTGATATTGTCATTATCCTTGTGACTAAAGTGAAGTGGTTGTTTGTGTGTATATGCAAGTTGTCACTAATTTTAAAACAAATTTCTGGAAGATCCTTAAGTGGCTATTTTTGCTTTGTGATTCTAATTGGTGAATTCTAGACTCTTCGGAGGGTAAAAACGATTTGCGGTTGTCAAGAACCAACTTATGCATAAAATAATTATAGATAACTACACTAATATGGTTAAATAGATGACGAGGCTGCAAAAGAAAGGATGGAAAAGTAATGTGGAAAACTCTATGCAAGTGAATTAAAATATTGAGCAGGAGGTAAGGGGAAATAGGCGGTTAAGGGAATGATAGTGTGGACCTACATATGCCCCAGAAGACGAATGATTCTCTACATCAATTGTAGAAAAACTAAACTTTATGATGGCTGAAATTATCGCGAAAGGGTATGATTGTAGAGGCAAAAGGCAGAAGAATTGTCATGGTCATGACCTGATTAAGTGTTTGGGGCTTCAGGGAATATTCTATAAATTACTATAACCAAATGATATCAGTATACTCCTAATACATCCTTTTGTCACCACATGTCATGGAGGTATTTTTGTAGTCTGCACTGGCTAGTCTAGTTCATATTATTCTTATCATGTTTTCTTCTGTCATTCGGTGCTTTCCAATGTTCTACATCATAGTAGTTTGGTGTTAAATGAATGTTAATGTAGAAATTGGTGTCATATAATTTAGATGTTTATGTTTTATTATACAAGTTGAAATATATTCCTATGGATATACTTCTGTTTTGATTAATTATTGTTCCCAAAATAACAGAGTTTCTGGGGCTGGATGCCAGACCATATACTTTTAGTTATGCAGAACTGAAAGCTGGAACTGATGACTTTAGTCCCATTAATAAGCTTGGGGAGGGGGGATTCGGGCCTGTTTACAAGGTGAGTCATATTTGTAGTTAATAGCTGTAATTTTTTTGACCAATAACTGTTACTATTAAACAGGTGAAACAGTTCATCTAATTAAAATAAAATAAATGAAAACAAGCACATATGTTATCTCTTTTGTAAATTGCTTCTGTCACTTCTGTGGTACGATTTTGAGGTTTGCACATACTTTTTTTTGACTGAAAATAAAAATTGTAATCATTACTCTCTCCCTTCTGGAGAAAGATTACCCTGTCAAACTTGTACATACTAACGGTTCAATTGGTATTAAACTTGTGGGCAACAGTCCTATTGTATTTACCATCAACTGAAACTGCGTTCCTTTTTGCAAAAATAAATCTTTTTTCCCCTTCCAAAACGAATTCTTATGTCAACCGCGATATTGTTGTTACTATATTGTTACCATTGTTATTAAAATTCTGAAATATGACTCAATGCATATTCGAGAAGGAAATTTTATGCTTGGCAGCAATATTTTTTATGCCTTTCATCGGAATGTGGACTACAAGTCATGCAGTGCTATTGAAAATGTCTTAATCAACAGGGTACTCTTAACGATGGTAGAGTTGTTGCTGTTAAACAACTTTCTGTAGCATCCCATCAAGGAAAGAGTCAGTTTGTGGCAGAAATTGCAACTATATCTGCTGTGCAGCACCGTAACCTTGTGAAATTATATGGATGCTGCATCGAGGGAGATAAGAGGCTGTTGGTCTACGAGTATCTTGAAAACAACAGTCTTGATCAAGCGTTATTTGGTAATTGTTCTTAGCTCTAACAAATAACAATCTTATAAACAGTGCGATGAACATTTTTGATTATTACGTTTCAAAACAAATATTTTTTCATCTATTAGGATTGTATTAATTTTTAATATTCCATTGAAGTATACATACTTGAACAGAATAAATGTGCTTAAAATTTGTAAAATGTAGGTTCTTTGTAAATATTTTTGTATGTTTACGAGTAAATGTTTTGTTAATTCTTTGTGGTGTTAAGATAAATATATGATCATGGTAAGCCCAATTCCTAACACCTTAAGGTTTTAGGAGAGCTGGTAACTTAACATGCTCAATCCACTCTTTGACCCAAATAATGGGTCTTCGAGTGAGGGGGGATGTTAAGATAAATATATAATCCTGGTAACCCCAATTCCTAACCCCTTAAGATTTTAGGAGAGCTGGTAACTTAACATGGTATCAGAGCTCTGGATGTGGGAGGACTCAGGTTCGAATCCCTCCTACCCCCCCCCCAATATTCTCATTTATTGAAATATTGAAAATTGTGTACGACGACCGGCAACAAACGATGACCGGACGCTAGGGCCAAAAAGGCACGAACAACCTAGTGATCCACTCTTTGACCCAAATATTGGGTCTTCGAGTGAGGGGGGATGTTAAGATAAATATATGATCCTGGTAAGCCCAATTCCTAACACCTTAAGGTTTTAGGAGAGCTGGTAACTTAACATGTGGTGTCAAGTATTGAACTGTTGACTTTTTTTAGTAGTAAAGGGTGACAAACAAACACCAAAAAATAAGTATTCCGAAAATGTTAAATTTTGTGTGTTATTGAAACAGGAAACAGAACTTTGTTCCTTGACTGGTCAACTCGTTTTGAAATATGCCTTGGAGTGGCACGTGGTCTAGCATATCTTCACGAGGAATCTCGAGTACGAATTGTACACAGAGATGTGAAAGCAAGTAATATTTTACTCGATTCTGAACTTGTACCTAAAATTTCGGACTTCGGCTTGGCGAAACTTTATGATGATAAGAAGACTCACATAAGTACTCGCGTAGCTGGAACAATGTATGACTTTCATTATACATGTCTAGCAGCACACATAGTTATTGTTTCTGTGTGTTTCTGTATGAAGTAGTTGGTTGTAATATATTTCTTGTGACTTCAGTGGATATCTTGCACCAGAATATGCCATGCGTGGACATCTTACTGAAAAAGCTGATGTGTTTGGGTTTGGGGTAGTAACTCTTGAAGTTGTTAGTGGAAGGTCCAATTCCGACTCAAACTTAGAAGATGATAAAGTCTATCTACTTGAATGGGTATGTTTAACTTATGCACTCTCCTCTCTCGCTCTTTAGACTAACTCATAGTAAAATGTTTTACGCATTAGTTTTTGTTTTTAACTGTGTTATACCTATATATGGTTTAGAGCAGGGTTAGTTTTATTAGATATTCTTAACATATTGCCAATAGAGTAATAGATTACATTAAATTTAGCTAGCCCAAACATCTGTAGAAGTTTTGATGATCTACAGAGACATACCACACAGAGCATGCTCAGAGCCATGAACTAGAGAACTGATATAGTTATGTAGCCCTGTCTGTAAGTATCAACTAGAATCCACTGACGTGGATATTTATGGAAATTCATGTATTTACTTGTAGTTGCTGATTAACAGATTATTTGCCACACTGAGATTCTTGCGCAGCTTGTAATAGTTCACCTCTTTTTAGGCCTGGCAATTACATGAGGATAACCGTGGAATTGAGCTCGTTGATCCAAGTCTGTCTACATTCAATGAGAACGAAGTCAAAAGGCTAATAGATGTGGCACTATTGTGCACTCAAACTTCACCAAATTTAAGACCTCCAATGTCTCGTGTGGTGGCAATGTTATCAGGAGACATCGAAGTGACCGCAGTCACGACAAAGCCCGGATACCTTACAGACTGGAAATTTTCAGATACAACAACTTTTCTGAGTGCCGATGCTTCAACATCAAATACCGGGAGTACCCCAGTCAGCTCATCTGCAGGTACAAGCCAGCTGACTGATCCAAATTATACCCCGGTGAATGTGTCTGGTTCTATGCTTCATGATATTGTTGGAGAGGGCAGATAGATTGTGGACTCCATTTTTTATTTTATTATGTAGGAGATACGCTAATGCACTTCGATTAAACACAATCTGGTACTACATTTGTTTGGTTCCCTAGCATTTTTCGTTAATAAATTTGAATTGGTTTTAGTGATGACAACAGAAAAAAATATTGTTATGATTCTTATGAATCCTGCAACAGATTATAGAAAAAGCTGGACATTCGATCACGGAATCCATGATGCTCTATATTTTCATGGGTTAATGTGGTTGTGAATCATATGTTTCTATTAAAGGCATGCATTAATCTGACTGCTTATTAACTAGCAATCTGCCCCTTCCACAAACGATGTGGGACGACTCCTAACATACGGTTGCAAAGGTTGCATATGAATTTCCAATTGCAAGTTCTAGTTTTCAGTTGTCATTTTCGACCGTTTTTTGAAATCAATTATATATATATATATATATATATATATATATATATATATATATATATATATATATATATATATATATATATATATATATAGAGCCATCTTTGTTTATAGCCCTGGTTAAGGTACACCCTTTTATCTTATTCTTTTAATTTATGTCTGTTATTAGCTAAATTTCTGTTGTGGAAGGTTGGATGTTCTAAGTAACGCAAGTATGTAAAAAAAAAAAAAAAAGTCAAAAAATCGGAATATTTTTAGTGTTTTCTTAAAATGTCATCTTTTATCCCGGAAGAAAAAATGGGAGTTTTCTGGATGATTTCGCAAAAGAAAATTTTTGAAAAGATAATTATACTTTGTGCACAAATATCATGAACCAACACCAACCGTTAAATAAATACTGTCTTTCTAATACTTTGATTTTTGGTACACATTTTTAAGTATTTTGATTATTTAGTAAATTACTGTTTTTTGTTATTTTTTTGTGAATTATTATAATTTTGATTATATATTTTTATTCGTAAGTTTTATTAAAAAAATAACAATTTTAGTTATACAAAAATAAAAAACAAAGCGAGTATAATACGAGACATTGAGTATGACCCAAATTTGATACTCCCTCTGTTTTTTATTATATGACGCTTTGACTTTTGCACACATTTTAATATGTTTTGACCGAATAGTTAAAAATATTATTTTTAAAATTTTCTTTTTGTAAATAATAATATATGTTGTCTATTTTAATTCACAAAAAGAATAATTTAAAAATAATATATTTAACTATCCAATCAAAGTACATTGAAGCGTGTGTAAAAATCAAAGCATCGTAAAAAAAAAACGGAGGGAATATTTTCACAAAGTGTGAACTCGTGTACAAATCATTCCGACAACCTTGTTCTTGGTTCTTGGTACATAATGTCATAATTTTATTACAAATTCGATATAGACACAAATTTATACAGCCTACTTGTATCATTAGTTCAATGGTTTGTATCAAACATCATCGCTTCGGTTTATTCCATACTAACCTATAATGCGATGCACGGTTTTCTTAAATTTAAATAATATTTTAATTATATTTTACTAATTATTTATTTTATATATTATTTCATATAATATTTACTTAATATATATTATTAAATAATAATCGTTTAATTATATGATATATTGTTCGAATTATGACTATATTTTATCATAATAATATAAGTATAAATGGAAGTATCATTCAAATTTTTGTTGATATTATCATATTCAAATTATGATTCCATAATAATCCATAATGTAATATTTGTCTTAAATAGAATTTAATATTTATTTATAATTGTGTGAAATTTTTATTGTTAATTATATAGTTTTAGTTTGTTTTCACTTTGTTGATTTATAATTTGTTGTAAATTTGTTAAAAAATATGTGATATTAAAATTATTAAAATTGATTTTGAATATATCTGGTTTTCAAGTAGTTGAAAGAGTCTAGAAAAATTGGGTGTAGGTGAATAATTTTAACTCAAATATAATTAAAAGAGTATGTAATTGAATATTAATTGGAGTGTAATTAAAAGAGTTTGTTATTAAGTAAAATATGTGATTTGAAAGAGTTTTTATATGTATTTTAATTTATTTTTTCATTTTTGGAAGGTGTTAACAATTTTTTTGGGAAGGTGTTAACCACCGACCAACCAACCAATTATACCATGTTTCGCTTATAATAGTATAGTATAGATATAGAAAATATAATTATATATAATTTAAATCATTGATATGTATTTTTTCGTATTTTAATATTTTAGTTTACATGTTAAAATATAAAATATTTTTATGTTAGATCCAACGGTTTTCATCTATTTATTTTAAAATCTAATAGTTCTTATTTATTTTGTCGTACTAAGGATCAGACTATCTTTTACCAAAATTTTGGATAAAATTCCTTTTACACTTATTACTAAACTGTATTTGATTGTTAATACAATTATCTTCGACATTTCAAATAATAAGAAGATTATTTTGATAATCAAAATGAAATATAAGTAGATTTCCTAATTCGAATAAAATTTTCAGTGTAAATCGTCCTCTTTTGTTTCTTGGTAGTTTTAATTGGAGAAAAATTGTTTAATCGTCACTAAATTAAATACTATTTTATTAATTTCACGTAGAATTTAGGCAGGAAATAAATTTGACTGGTTAAATTCGACCGAACCTCTAAATTCGACTGGTTAAATTCGATCGCCCTTAAATCGATTGGATGCAGTCGAATTTTTGTTTGACCATTAATTAATTGGAGTTGACCCTAAATTCGACTGAATCCAATCAAATTTGTGCAGTCGAATTTAGCCGAATTTTCTTGTAGTGACAACAATTTGATAGGTAAACTAATAATAAATAAGTATTAAAATATTAATATAATAATAGATATTAGAAAAGGAGTACTGGTATAAGCTAGTAATATTTAATATACGTAGGTACGAGAAATCAACCTGCAATTAGATAAAATTAGGAAGGTGAAATTAAATTTGGTACTATAAAGGTAGTAGTATTGAAAAGATGTTTTGTTTTTCTTTTTCTTGTGACGGAAAAAAGAGTGAAACATCCTTAATAAGTACTACCTCTTACTTATTAAATACAAATACTTCAGGTAAACTAGCTCCGATATGCTTCTCAAATTTTGCTCACTGAATATACATACACGGGCTGTCAACACCCGGAGCAATTTAAATTTCTCGAGATCTAATATTTTGCCCGACCAGACTGCGTAAGAGTCGGCCCATTCATTCCAAAAGAAAAGAGATCGAACATGCAAAATCACACGTCGATCATAAGGTTCCAACATATCTCTGTTAGCATCATATGAACGAACACACAATCTGCGAACTGTGCTTGCTTTGGATTTAATGTCACGTTTGCGCTCTAAATCAATAAAATTGATGACCCCTTCCTCTTTAACTTTAGAAAAGCATAAGTCTTGAATAAAAGATCATGAACCACACATGTGTTGTACTTCGACCAGGATTCTCCTTCATCATTATGTGTTTCAATTCTAACAAGACTTCGATCTACTAATTCATCCAGATAACGTTCTGCTACATCCAACATCATCTCCCCTTGTGCTTTATCTTCCACCGATATCAGACCTTCTCCCATCCAAAACATGTACAGTTCCTTGGTCTTGATTATTTCATCCTCTTTGTAATTGGCAAAACAAAGAAAACAATGTCGCAAACGAGATGGTAGATTATCATAACTCAAGCCTAGAACTTGTCTCACTGTGTAGTATTTATCATCATCATTAGTTACTCCCTCACCGTTGGCCAGGTAAAAAGAAATATCTGTGTTTATTTTCTCCCACTCTCTCAACAAATGTTTGCCTTTAAGAATTCCTCCTAGTGTTGATATTGCTAGTTGTAAACCTCTGCAACTATTAACCATTTTCCTTCCGATTTTTTCTATCTCTGAGTCCACTTTTATATCTGCAGAGAACATTTTACTGATATAAACATATGTAGCATGTAGAATAACTAAATAAGACACTATTGCATCTCATTGATTTGATCGCTCACTCCACTCCATATAAAAGTGTGGTTTCAGAGATAAACAAATCTCCAAGTCTTTCAACAGCAAAAAAGACTATTGCATCGGCCATCTTCTACAGTATTAGAAACAAATTTGAGTAATACAAGCGAAAGAAGATGAACAGAAGCTTTTCTGTTTTCAAAATCAGGATGTGTTACATTAAAGAGTAATTACTATGTTTACAGAATTAAATACGGTGAATGATACAGAATGACTTGTCATAAGTTGTCTGTCACTTTCTTCAACTAGTTGTTCTTTACTTTGTTTCTCACCTTGGCTTTGTAACTTTTATTCTTCACCTACGAAGTAAGGCTTTGTGTTACTTTTATGTTCTTTTTTTCTTTTGCTAAAGATTCTTATGTTTTTTTTCTTAATCAAGGATAGCATATATACTTCGTTAAACTGAATCAGAAAGCATCAGAGCTTTGTGTTTTGTGGTTGAGACCTACCCCACATCAGCTTCAGCCTCAAATCTTCTGTAGCCAGCTTGTTTGAAAGTTCTTAATTAGCTGCCTTTTCTGCACCTTCTCTGGTCGTGTACGTAACAAAAGCACAAGCTTGTGAGGACCAACATTACGGTCTCAACTTCACCAGAAGGAAGCTATCCATTAGGTCTTGCTCCATCAATGATTCTTTCACCAATCCTACCAACGTAGAGGGTTCTGATACTCTTTATCATCTGGAGATTCTAATGAGGGCATTTCACCTGTTTAACAGATTGAGACAAATGCATATGGAACAATATATGTCACAAAATTTATCAGTTTTAGTAAATTTATGAAGAACTATTTAAACAGGATGTAATCGCTTAAATTGATTATATAAGATTATATGCAGGAATGCTAAAACTAGAATGGAGTTGAGTTATATGCAGGAAATCTAAAATTAGAATGGATTCGAGAGATTTGGTTCTAACTTTCCTATATCTACTCGGTCATCGTAGAAACAAGCACGTAACATGACAACTCATTGTATCAGAGGCTGATAATCCTCTCAAGGCATGGATATAACAGACACTAATAAATTGATTAAGAATCTAGAAATTCTGAGTAGGAACACGAGAGACAGAGAATAGTGATAAGCTCATGAAGCTCCTAACATCTAAAACGTTATGAGCATGTACCCCTGTCTTTTACAGAAAAAAAAATTCATACAATCTGTGGCATTGGGATTTTTTAATTATTATTATGGTTACTAGTTTTCAAAATCAGTGGGTGAATAATGCAAATGCAAATTTTAGAAACAATGACAAAAAAAAAAAATATAAGTAACAAAATAATAACAGATGTGTGCTTGTTAGGATCCGAACCAACTACATCATACAAAAAAATCCTAATACAAAC
Source organism: Saposhnikovia divaricata (assembly GCA_036435485.1). NCBI lineage: Eukaryota > Viridiplantae > Streptophyta > Magnoliopsida > Apiales > Apiaceae > Saposhnikovia > Saposhnikovia divaricata. The sequence goes on along the minus strand of CM071601.1, from coordinate 202,875,573 downwards.
CATCATAGCTACTCCAAGTTCTATTGAATATACACATTTTTTTTTTAAATTCACTACTAGAAAAACTGGCTACAACATTGGTTTTTGGCCAGTATTAGTGTATTTTTCAACCCATGTCTTTGTATGTGTAGAGAGAAAGGTCGGGACCTATAACATCGATTTTTGGCCGATGTCGGTTGTTTTATTATAAGTGATGTTATTGCCCTTTCAAAACAAAACAATGGTTCTGATGTAAAAAGTAATGTAATTGTATCCAATTTTCGTAATAACAATATGTAGCTAATAATGCGCATCTACACTAGTCAGTAGTCAGACTAGTCTAGTGCATTAGAATGTGCATTGGTAGAGGGAAAGCAATGTGAAAGGTATACGCTTGTTCACGCACATACATACAAACATAGACAAAGAAGGAGAAAAAGAGTTGAGATCGCTTCACGTATCCATAATAACGATCTTATTATTTGCTGCTCGATATTTGTCCAGTAATAAAAGGCATTTGCTGCTGCGTTCTGTTTCTCTTGTAATATGGTGGTGTGTTCCTGCAAAAGGTGCATATCTCAAGTATTTGTAGCAAATAGATTACAGGTCAAAGATTATAAGCTCTTTTTAGTACATTGGGAAACATTTATATAGGTCGGGGTTCAAGAGAGAACTCTGAGAATGAGAGCTGATTTGATTTTAAGGAATCGCAGAATATCCAGAATATGTTTTAGATGTTGGCTCTCACTTCTGACTAAATCTTTTGGGGTACTGAAGGAATGAAATGATATTTGCTCTTAAGAAAGCTTGGTTTTTTTTTTTTTTAAAAAAAATTCCCAACCTGCTACAAAAACTACTTCAATCTAATATGCCTACCCTGGGTCACGAGCTACCTTAAGGCATGCCCTTACCCCTAATCCTAAGCCCTTATCCCACCACGAACAGCGGAGCAAGCTCTCACTGGAGGGATTGGATCCCACAACAATAGCCCAGGCTTAGGGCGCATGATCTCTACTGCGTCCGTATCTTCCTTGCCTCAACTTCCCCTTGGCCTTAAGTAGCGCGTCATGAGCACCAGGCTAAGGGGCGGTTGAGCAACTCAAGCGAACCCTACCTTGCTACCAAGTATCTTCTCTCTTCAAGTCTTAAAGGTAGTTGTTCAGATTGAACAATTTCACCGTAGCTCCAAGCCGTATTAGCTAGAAAGCCAATCGCAAGACGCTAGAAAGCCAACCTGGAATCCAGTAAGGAAATTATCGTCATTGAAAGAATTATGTTTCGTCCTAGCATGGGAAATGAGTGAGAGAATTATAGTGAGGCCATTTGGTTCTTTCTGAGCAGGCGAGTGGAAAATAGATAGTTAGTTACCTCTTGTGGATGTGCATGAATTGGGAGAGCTATAGGGAATCCTTTTTTGTGTAAGAAAAGGCTGATGCAGAGAGATGCTATATATGTTCTTTCTTTACTTGTCCCCGCAGAAAGCTCAGGCTCTTTTTTGTCCTTTGTCTTTGAATCCTCGGTTCGGTTTGTTCAGCTAATGACCAAAATTCTTGAATGACACTTTCACACATGCACTCTCTAAAGTTGTTAAGAATTATTAACTGAGTTTGATTGCTGTATAGTTATAGTTGATAACTAACATGATTTGTCGATACTTGTATTTTTGAGTTCTAACTTTGAATATTACTGTCATTGCTCCTTTCGGTCTGATCTGACCTTACTTCATGTTGTTATGTTAGTTTGTTTTAACTCTCATAGAGCTTCTGATAATACGTAATTAGTTTTTAGCTGGCCCAAGTTCGACTTTGAAAGTATTCGGCTCGTCTCAATTACACTCCCTGGCACTACCTAGGTCTAATTAATATCCGAGTAATCTTTACTAGTAACAATAGTCAGTGCGATCGGTGGAAGTCTAGATAGGTGGACTTGATTTTGGTTCAGATAGAGCACTCTATCTGTTTTGTCTTTGATATATTAAATAGTACTCAAGTAATGGTACTGTGTTTGTTTGCAACATGTTATTTTACTGGGAATGAACATGGTAGCTTTTTAAATTTACTTTCTTTTCCATTGCATGAGCACAAGAAATAAGCAGAATTCTATGCTGCAAGAAATCAAAATTAGAAATCAAAATAGGGCCTCTCTTCCGACCTAAAACAGGGCCTTATTCCGACCAAAAAAACCTTAATATTTTGCAGTATACATATCATGTTTTTTATATGCATCAAGGATAGTAGTACTAATTAGTTATCAATTACGTTATTCATTTTTCGGTGACTTCAACTTGGATAACGCCCATGTAATGCGAGAATCCTCGAAAAGTAATAAAATTTCAACTAATACTCCCAATCATTCGATCAACTAATTAAAAAAACACAGGCTCACCAAAACCATGCATAGTATTATATATATTTCGATAAAATTAAGGACGACTAACTACAATGGATGTCCCATCACAGTGGTTGGTAACCACTAGATTTACACCTTGGTTGCTCTGAACAATAATTGAACAACTCCGAACCTCTTTCGAAGAAATTGAGGACGCTACCGCTACTTTCACAATACTTAAATCCTTTTCTTTCCGGATCAATTTTGTTGTTATGATCAAAACAACAAGAAACAATATAAATACAACGGTGCCCTCGTCCTCTTGGGCTTGGGATTTGATCATAACATATACTTCGTAACATAGGTGGCAAAAGCAAATAACGAAACTAAATAGCATAAGCAGGCCAGTCCACAAAAGAATTTTAGTGCCAATACTTGGTATTTTTCCGGATTCGAGCCACGAGAGAATTGTGCCAATACTTGGTATTTTTCCGGATTCGAGCCATGAGATAATTGTTGAATCTGTACTAAATGGGTTTCTGGATTCGAGATTTGCTTGCTTGGTGTTATCAACGTTCATCGTGTCTTTTGCTCTACTTTGCAGGTTTAAATTTTATTGATTTTGTCGTAGGGTTATCATGCAAATCCCTAATCATCTCTATTTATTTATGGGTTAAATGGCAGTTAGGTCACTCAACTGACTGAAAACTTTCAGTTGGGTCATCTAACTAAAAAAACTTTCAATCAGGTCACATAACAAATAAAAACTTTCAATTAACTCATTAAACACGTTAAAAACTTTCAATCAGGTCATTAAACACGATAAAATCAGGTCATTTAATGTGTAAAATGACTTGATTGAAAGTTTTTATTTGTTACGTGACCTGATTGAAAGCTTTTTGAGTTGGATGACCCAAATGAAAGTTTTCAGTCAGTTGAGTGACCTAACTGCCATTTAACCCCATTTATTTATAACAAAAGATTGGGCTTTTGTTTTTTAAAATCCCTAATCCCTAATAATTTTATTATTTTTACAAAATAATAAAATTATCAAAATGGTAACAATTCAAAAAATTTCATTGCTGGTTTATGATTTTAAATAATTTAATTCATAAAATCATTTTTCTTAACTTTATCCAAACAGGTTCATATAGTCATGTGTATACTGATAACTCCAAGACCTGATCTAGTGCCTCCTCCGCCTTTCCCACGCCCGGTGAGAGGTGAAGCTGGTGGTTGGGCGTCTGCAAAACAACACCGGAGGGGGGTTTGAGCCCCGCGGCGCCTCCGGCGTGAGAATAAGTGACGGCTTTGGAGAGTAAAGATAAGGACTAGAGCATCTAATTATGGAGGGTGTGTGTATATGAGTGTGTATGTAAAAGAGAATGTAACCCCCTCACCTTTTTCTCCTTGTCTATTTATAGGCCAAGGAGCGTCGGATCCTAGGTAGGTGAGACACTTGTCCTTCGCTGATAATTCCCACCTGTCCAGGTAATATCTGTGGCGGCGTGTGCCCTGGCGTGTCAGCACGTGGTCTGATGGGGACATGATTGTGCCAATACTAGGATTCCCTTATCTGTCGCTGTCATGTAGGACCCTAGTCATGACTCGTGTCTCCCGTGCTCTTACGCTCCCTGGGGCTGGGTTGCCCACTAGACTGGCTCGGGCCCAGTCCGGGCTACCTGTGGGCCTGACTCATGGTACCTTGGGCCGAGTCCAACTGGGATTGGTTATGGCCTATCATTTGCCCCCACTCCCTTATGCGGATTTTCCGTATAGGGGAGTGAGAGTTCAGGAGTAGCAGTGGAAACGTTTTTTTAGTCGATCGTTTGTGAAAGAGAATTTTTGGTTGAATGTTGCCTCCTAATCCGAATTGTTTCTAAGTGGAGACAATTCGGATTGAAGTAGTTTGAAGAAAACGTTTTTTGGTTGAATGTTGCCTCCTAATCCGAATTGTTTTAAGCGGAGACAATTCGGATTGGAGTAGTTTGAAGAAAAAGTTTTTTGGTTGAATGTTGGCTCCTAATCCGAATTGTTTTTAAGTGGAGACAATTCGGATTGAAGTAGTTTGAAGAAAAAGTTTTTTGGTTGAATGTTGCCTCCTAATCCGAATTGTTTTTAAGTGGAGACAATTCGGATTGAAGTAGTTTGAAGAAAATTTTTTTGGTTGAATGTTGCCTCCTAATCTGAATTGTTTTTAAGTGGAGACAATTCGGATTGAAGTAGTTTGAAGAAAAAGTTTTTTGGTTGAATGTTGCCTCCTAATCCGAATTGTTTTTAAGTGGAGACAATTTGGATTGAAGTAGTTTGAAGAAAAAGTTTTTTGGTTGAATGTTGCCTCCTAATCCGAATTGTTTTTAAATGGAGACAATTCGGATTGAAGTAATTTGTATAAAAAGGCAGTTCGGATTGGAGTGTACCGCAGCAATTCAAGCGAATTTGGGGGTTTTTGATCTATCCATTTCAAAATCACCTCACTCCATTTTTCCTAAAAAGACGTGCGACAGATGCGTGTCATTAAAGCGGTTGTCTTTTCACCTTTTTTAATTATTCCCCAGCCTATCAGAACGTGCCGCGTGGCCCACTCTGCCGTTTCCTTTCAGAAGTTATATATAACTCCTTTTGAGTTGCAATTGTACTTCCATTCTTACAAACCAAAAAGGCGAAACCCCCTTTCTCCTCTTTATCAGATTTTGTGGTCTCTTCACCGGAATCCATCACTCCTGGGCATCGTTTTCTGCTCTCTTTGATCTCCGTTTGGTCCTCTTTGGAAAGCTTTTATTTGTAAGTGTTCTCCTCTTTTCCTTTGTCTTTGTTGTTTTCCTTTCTTTTGCATGCATCTGTGACCCGTCCCTTTTTCACTTGCGGCTGTTCATCTTCTTGATTTTGTGTTCTTCATGTACTCCTTGGCTTCTTGTTATTGAGTGCGAGTTTACAGTGTCCTTTGTTGACGATTCGATTTTGCTTGCCCACCTTTTCATAATTGAGGTTTTTTGGGTTCCTGTTAGATCTGGGTTAAGGGGTTTTTATTTGTTACTTTCTGCGTTCTTGATTTTCGTACCTGTATGTGGGCGTGTATGTATGTGTTTAGATCTTGGTAGGATGTGTTTGCCATTTGTATCGTGTTTTTAGGTTTCATGTATGTGCTTAGTCCGTACTGGGTTTTCTGTTTGATGCGGGACGGTTCGTTAGATCCGGACTAGGCGTCTAATGTGTTTTGGACTATATAGAGAGAGAATCACGCTAACCCGGACTAGATTGACTTGTTAGAGTAAATCCTTGCCCGGATTAGGTGTAATAATATATGGTAGAACGAAAATGTGTAGATAAATTTGTAATAGGGTTAAAAGAAAAAGACTTAACTTTGGTAATTTCCTCAGGTTTTATGGTTCGTTACAAAAGCCGGGCAAGGAAATCGAAGCCTCCTTCGGATATTTTGGTTATTAGCTCTGACAGTAGCACCGGTAGCACTAGTTCTGTAAATCAACCTTCTCCACTATTAGATTTATAGTGGTGTTTGATGGCCAGGAAGAGGAAGAGTGGCAAACCGGTACTGTCCCAGCTCTGCATTAAGGATCGGGGTCCCGGGCAGGCCTGTATGACTCCCGATGGATTTTGGGTAGACAGTAAGTACTTCTTTGTTCGGAAGTACGAGGTGGAAGAGGCTCTCTTTTACAAAGATCTTAGCTTCCAATATAAACATAGGCAACCATGTGGGGTGCCCGGCCCCTATGACAAAGCCCGTTTAGATGCGACCTTTTCTGGGACTGTGGTGAGTGAGGCCCCCTATCCCCTATCTCTGATCTATGCTGAATACTCTAAGTCCAATATGGACGATGCAATCCGGTCCGTGTTCCATCTTGGGCCTAAAATTGAATGGAGGTGGCCCCGGCATGGCGAGAGGATTTACCACAGACCGGGAGATGGGTATGTAGGAGTCTGGCTAGAGCATCTCCGATCTGGTTGGAATCCGGAGTGCCATATCTTTATCAAACACCTCTGTAAGTATGAATACGAGATACCACTGATGCAATTAACTCCCAACGCCGTGAAATGGATATCATGGTTTCTGGCTGCCTGTAATCAGAGTGGGTTCTTTCCTAGCTTCAAGTTGTTCCACAATATTTTCACTCTTATCCATTCGAGCAAAAATCCCTTCTATGAGTTTAGGTTCCGGGGTGATGAGTGTGGCTATTCGTCCGGGTCCGCCAAGCCGGTCATCCACCAATCTTCTCTGAAGGGTTGGAACCGGGAATGGATCTATTTAAAGGGTGTAGACCTTGAGTTTATGCCCCTCTTTGCTGAGCGTGTAAAAAATATTCCCGCGAAAGAGACGTTTGAATTCGATGGAGCTGCCTTCGATAAAATGCACCGGTTCTGTGAGTGTGTCGGGTATCAAATGACCCGGGATACTTTCATGGACCACGAGAAAATGTACCAACTTGGATGTAAGTTGTTCCCTTTCATTATTTCGTACTATTTTTGTTTTGTGTACTGACTCTATTTTCATTTGCTTCCTTCAGGTTTGCCTTTCTACGACCCCAGACTAGTCGAAAGAATGTCTAAGAGCGACGCTAAAAAAGCTCTTGCCTCCAAGCTGAAAAAGATAACTGGTATTCACCAAACCAAGGTCCCTAACAACCGAGTTCCCGCTGATTCTGAAACCGGTACTGGGGGCGGTTCTAATATCCCCAAGGAAGTGGGTGGCGAGTCTCTGGTCCAGGGTACAGTAGGCGGTCAATCTCCACACGACCAGGCCCAAACTCATTCACCTCCTGCCAAAAGACCAAGGTTATTCCAAGCGGAGGATGACTTTGAGCCTGGATCGCTTCAAGGTGTGAATGTTGGGGTTGTTCCTTCTGGAGGCACGGATGCCACCCCGCCAGAAGAGGCTGGGACTAGCAAGAAAAAGGGGTTCAAAGTTGGTAACTTTAGTATAAGGCAGATAGCTGAAATGGCTGGTTCTATTGCTGAAGAAAAAGACTGGAAAGCCATGGAGCGGCTTTCCAAGACCGACATTATGAAGAGGACCTTTGTTACTTGGGCTCAGGTAACTTGTTTTGCTCCTTGAACTACTTCCACTTCCTGCTGTAAATTTTTACTAATCTTTGATATGTTACACAGTCCGGGATCATGCTTGCCGGAGCTGCGGCCAATGCCCATGTTGAGGAGGAAACGATCCAGGAGTTGGCTGAGAAGCTAGATGCTGCAAAGAGAGAGTGCACCGAAAAGGACTCAAAGATCACTGATCTAGGCAAAGGTTTCTGATTTGGAGGATGGGATTAAGTCTGCTACAGATCGGGTTGGCAATGCTGAGGTTGAATCCGGGGAGTTGAGGAAACGGGTAACCGAGTTGGAGGCCGAACCGAGTGTTCGTAAGCCGGCGGAGGAGGTTATTACTGAGTACAAGAATTCTGAAAGCTATACTAACGCGGTTGCTGAGTCTTTCGCAGAGAAATTGTACCGGTGTTGGCTTGTTTCAGAAAGGCTAATAAAAACTGATCCCTAGTCTTCTTGGGACATGTTTACTGATCTCTATGTCTCCGCCGAAGAAGCTCATGATCGGGACGGTTCAGAACCAGAACCTTATGCTGGTCCTAATCTGATCATTCCTGCCATCCCTCCTACGGATCCAACTCTCGCAAATCCTTCTCTTGCCCTCGAGAATCCGGATGGTCGCACTGCTTGAACTTTCAATCTTTTGAACTCCTGCTCTGTAATTTTATCATTTGCTATTCTGAACTTATGTGTTGTAACTCTGAATTTTGCGCCTTATGTGCGCTCTGAACTTGTCAACGTTCATTTCTAATTGTTCCTATTTGCATATTTCCCTTTGTGCATTTGTTTGTTATTGTAGTTACCCTCAGTCCGGATTATTATGCTAATGCAATGACCCGGACTAGAGTGGCTGCCATCGGCTAAGTCCAAAGATTGAAGCTTTGGGTTACTTAGGAAATTTTGTAATGTATCCCTTAAGTTCAAGGCCGAAACTCTTGAACTACTTAGGGAAATTTGCATGTGGCTCTTCTGCAGTCCGGAGTACTTCGAAGTGAGTGGATACGGTCTGTGATGAAAATTTTAAATACTTCTCTCCAGTTCAAGGCGAAAGTCCTTGAGTTACTTAGAGAAGCTTGAATATAGTTTGACCCTTAGTCCGGATTTCCTCCAACTGGTTGGATTCGAACTGTGGTGCAAAATTTGTACCTTCCTTACCTGATTCTTGACAGGGTTTATTATGATGCTTCGTTACGCGTATTTTCAACGGTCAAACGTCTTGATTCTCACGTCGTCAACTGATATTAACTCCGTTTCTATTTCCAAGTATGACAGAGGATTTGAATCGCTTGGGCTCCTCTCATTCCCATCTCTATAAATACTGGCCCTTGTATGTTTTCTTTTATCATATTCTCCTCAGAAACACTTGAAGTTTTCCTTTATTCTTCCTTTCTTCGTAATGGATCGCAAAAACTTGGTTTATGACTACGATAACAACAAAGTTATCGTGGATGGTATGGTCTTCAACGGACCAACCACCATGGCTGAAATTGGCGTAGTGATGAAAAGGATCGAGGAGGCGCTCGAACTTCGGAAGATGGTCGCCGATGAGACTAAGGGGAAGGCTGGCAAGGGTGGTGAGGGTTCCGGCGGTCATGGTCCTGCTTCTGGAGGGACGACCGTTTAGTTGTAACAATATTGTACCCCCCCACCTTATTATAAATAAAAATGGCTTGGAAAACAGCAATAAATATTTTATTGTGATTCCATTGTCGTAGTCTTTGCTGCTGTTCTTGTGTCGTTTCTCTTTTCCTGTTGCTTGTATTTCGATTGTTTTTCTTTCCTCCAAAATTCTCAGACTTTGGTTGATTTATCATGTTTGCCCCCGGTCCGGACTCTTTTCGTAGGAAGTGGTCCGGACCAGAGTGATCGTTTTTAGCTAAGTCCAAAGTTTGAAAACTTTGGGTTACTTAGAAGATTTTTCATGTTTGCCCCCAATCCGGACGCTTTTCATAGAAAGTGGACCGGACTAGAGTGATCGTTTTTAGCTAAGTCCAAAGTTTGAAAACTTTGGGTTACTTAGAAGATTTTTCATGTTTGCCCCCAGTCTGGACGCTTTTCATAGAAAGTGGACCGGACTAGAGTGATCGTTTTTAGCTAAGTCCAAAGTTTGAAAACTTTGGGTTACTTAAAAGATTTTTCATGTTTGCCCCCAGTCCGGACGCTTTTCATAGAAAGTGGACCGGACTGGAGTGATCGTTTTTAGCTAAGTCCAAAGTTTGAAAACTTTGGGTTACTTAGAAGATTTTTCATGTTTGCCCCCAGTCCGGACGCTTTTCATAGAAAGTGGACCGGACTAGAGTGATCGTTTTTAGCTAAGTCCAAAGTTTGAAAACTTTGGGTTACTTAGAAGATTTTTCATGTTTGCCCCCAGTCCGGACGCTTTTCATAGAAAGTGGACCGGACTGGAGTGATCGTTTTTAACTAAGTCCAAAGTTTGAAAACTTTGGGTTACTTAGAAGATTTTTCATGTTTGCCCCCAGTCCGGACGCTTTTCATAGAAAGTGGACCGGACTAGAGTGATCGTTTTTATATTGCTTTTGTCCCGGTTCCGACTTTGCCTATGGCTCCCGGTCGGGGACTTGTGTGTGTTGGTGATATACTAATTTGACAGTAGCAGATGAAAGTTGCGAGGCTAGGCCCGATTTCATTAGTCCTGATATTCAAATTACAAACTATTTATTCTTGCTTCATTACAGAGACTAATCTATCTGTTGAAGACTTTTTGGGCTCAGAAGCAGCTCCTTGATTGGTTCTTCGGGCCTAGGCCTTTCGTTTACTGGTAGAACTTCCGGAGTCGGAGGCCGTGCCAGGTGTTGGGAACCTCCGAATCATCCATGTTGCTGAGCTTATAAGTTCCAGGACGAAGAATTTCCTTTACCCTGTAGGGTCCTTCCCATTTAGGCATTAGCTTTCCGGTGTTTGTCGGCTTGGAGGCTTCGGTGTCTCGAAGGACTAGGTCTCCAACTTGAAAGTTTTTGACCCTAGCCTTCTTTCCAAAGTATTCTCTTGTCTTCTCTTTGTACTTTTCCATTCTTGCTACAGCTTCATCCCGAACTTCATCTACCAAATCCAAGTTTATTCGAAGCCCTTCTTCATTTGCAATTTCTTCGAAGTTAATGACCCTGTGAGAAGGTGATCCCACTTCAACTGGTAGCATTGCTTCAGACCCATAAGCTAGCTTGAAAGGTGTCTCTCCCGTGCTTGTCCGCGGGCTAGTCCGGTAAGCCCATAGCACGTTTGGTAGCTCTTCGGGCCATTTGTTTTTGCTTTCCTGAAGCCTTTTTTCTATTCCCCTCAGCAAGATTCGGTTTGTTACCTCTACCTGTCCATTACCCTGGGGGTATGCCACCGAGGATCTCTTGTGTTTGATGCCCCTCTCCTTCAAGTAATTTTCAAAGTCTGAACCAACAAATTGAGGTCCATTGTCCGAGACTAACACTTGGGGAATCCCAAATCTCATCAGTATGTTATCCATGAACCGGATACAATCCTGCTGATTTATTGTTCTCATAGCTTTGGCTTCTGCCCACTTTGTCATATAATCAATTGCCACAAACAAGTACCTCAAATCTCCTTTAGCCTGGGGAAAAGGACCCATGATGTCGATTCCCCAGACTGCGAATGGTATGGGAGAGAGGACCGAAGAGGGTAGAACCGGGCTCTGCCTTTGGACATTGCTGAATGTCTGACAATTGTTGCATTTCCTGACAAACTCCACCGCATCATTGTGAATCGTTGGCCAATAATAGCCCTGCCTTATTATCTTGTATGCTAAAGCCTTTGCTGATAGGTGATCCCCGCAAATCCCTTCATGAACTTCTTGCAAACAGTATTCCGCTTCGGCAGGTCCCACACATTTCAAGACCGGACTAGAGAATGTTCTACGATAAAGTTGTCCTTCTTCAACGAATAATTTTGCGGCTTTGGCCTTGAGTCTCTGGGCTTTGTTTTTATCTTCCGGCAACTCTCCTTTTTCTAGATATGAAATTATAGGGGTCATCCAGTTGGGCTGATTATCTATCTCCATTAATTCACCATTTTCAATGGTAGGCTTCTCTATTTCTTCAAAGTAGACCGAGCTGTCTAGTTCAGAATCATTCCGGACTAGTTTGGATAATGAATCAGCCTCCGTATTTTCTTCTCTATTAATCTGCATCATCTCGAAATTTGGAATTGTAGTTAAGTAACTTTTCACCAAAGCTTGGTATTGAGCCAGCCGTGGATCCTTAGCAATGTATTCTCCTTTCGTTTGCTTGACTACAATTTGAGAATCACTGTAAACCTTCAGGTCCTGGACTTTCAAGGATCTGGCCAATCGGAGTCCGGCCAAAAGTGCCTCATATTCTGCTTGGTTGTTAGTAGCCAAAAATTTGAAAGTTATCGCCTGTTGTATCTGGAAACCGCGGGGACTTTTCAGAACTAATTAAGCCTGCTCCGGCCCTTTCACTTGTTGCAGATCCGTCAACATATAAAGACCAAACTTCCGGATTAGATTCACCTTCTATCCCCGTATCTACGATCATGGGAACAGATCGGGGTTCGGGAAAAGAGCATTCCACGATGAAATCGGCCAACACCTGAGCCTTTATTGCTGTTCGGGGTATGAATGTGAGTTGGAACTAACTGAGCTCCACAGCCCAATTAACGAGTCTACCAGATACATCTGGCTTGTGAATTATTCTTCTCAAGGGCTGGTCAGTAATAACTTTAATTTCTCTCCCTTGAAAATAATGCCTTAGCTTCCTGGAGGCAGTTACCAGGGCAAAAGCAAATTTTTCCAAGTTGGGATATCTGGTTTCTGCATCTTTTAGAACCTGGCTGACATAGTAGACCGGTTTTTGCTGACCGTCCTGCTCCCGGATCAGTTCCGCCCCCACAGCCGAAGGACTTGCGGCCAGATAAAGGGACAGTGCTTCTCCGGGTTCAGCTTTGGACAAGATTGGCGGGGACGATAGGTATTCCTTTATAGATTCGAAAGACCTTTGACAATCCGGGCTCCAGTTTATTTCTTTTTTATTTTTCGCCCCTCTTAGCAGCTCGAAGAATGGTAAACATCGCTCGGCTAACTTAGGAATAAATCTCCTCAGAGCAGCTAGCGAGCCAGCCAATTTTTGTACTCCTTCTGAGTCCGGGGTGGTTCCATTTCTATTATCGCTTTGATCTTTTCAGGATTTGCTTCAATTCCTCTCTGACTAACCATGAATCCTAGAAATTTCCCTGCTCCCACCCCGAATGTGCACTTCTCCTGATTCAGCTTCATCTCGTGCTTCCTCAGATTGTCAAAACATTCTTGCAAATCCCGGATGTGCTCCTGCACTGTTTTTGATTTAGCTATCATATCGTCTACGTAATATTCCAGGTTCCGACCCAACTGATCTTTAAACACTTCGACCATTGCTCTTTGGTAGGTTGATCCAGCGTTCATCAATCCGAAAGGCATGTATTTGTACGCATAGACAGCTCTATGAGTTATGAAAGCAGTTTTTGCAATGTCTGCCGGATTCATTTTAATCTGGTTGTAGCCAGAGAACGCGTCCATGAAACTGAACATCTCGTGACCAGCGGTGGCATCAATGAGTTGATCAATGCTTGGGAGAGGATAAGGATCCTTAGGACATGCCGCGTTGAGGTCTGTGTAGTCCACACACATTCTCCACTTCCCGTTAGGTTTCTTGACCAAGACGACATGGGCCAGCCATTCTGGATATTTTATCTCACAAATTATTCCTGCTTTGAGAAGCTTTTCAACCTCCTCATCGATCGCCTTTTGTCTATCCGGAGTGAAATTCCTCCTTTTTTGTTTCACTGGTCTCTTGTCAGGATTAACATCAAGGCTATGCATGGCTACAGATTCTTTGAGTCCGGGCATGTCCTCCGGGCTCCAAGCAAAAACGTCCGCATAATCTCTGAGCAGCTGTATAAGTTTCTGCCTGAATTTCGGATCTAGTTCGGATCCTATATTTATTCTTCTGTCCGGGATACCTTCCTCTAGCTCGATCATCTCGGTTTCAACTGCGGGTTCTACCTTTCCGATATCTTTCTTCGAAACGAACTGCTGAACCCGGGCTTGGGTATTGGACTCTAGATAGCTTCGGGCTTTCGCAATCAGTTCTTCCTTGGTTTGAGCTTCGATACTTTCAATATTCTGGACTTCATGTCCGGGTTCCTTCTTGAAGTGGGCTCTGTGCTTCTTGCGGCTCAAGTTCTTTTGGTACAAGGTTGCTTTTCTTTTATTTTCCGAATCTGTTTCAGCCATGATCAAAGCTTGGCCGTAGCAACGACCGGCTGTCTCCGAATCACCTTTGACTTCCCCAATTCCGGATGGAGTAGGGAACTTAAACTTCAAATGCGGGGTAGAGGTTATTGCCCGAAGCTTGGTTAATGCTGGACGGCCAAGTATCATGTTGTACGAGGATGGGGTGTTGATCACGTAAAATTTTACCATGTGAGTGACTTGCTTTGGGTAGGTTCCGAACTGAATAGGTAGATATAAAGTTCCTTGGATCGGGACTAAATTCTTCCCGAACCCAAAAAGCGGGTCCTCTCTGCATTCGTTCATTCTTATACTGCCCAGTTGCATTCTGTCGAATGTATGTTTGAAGATGATGTTGACCAGAGGATCCGTTATCGACCAGAATTCTCTTGACCTCATTTTCAGCGACATCTAGGCTGACCACCAAAGCCTCATTATGGTTTGGATCAATTCCTTCAAAGTCGGCGTTGCTGAAAGTTATTATTTTCTCGGGGAAAGATTGAATCATCATTACCTCATCACCTGAGTCTGGACTAGGGGGAGGAGAATTGGAACCTCCCATAACCACGTTGACAACATGCTTCTTTCCTGTTCCGGATGCCTCCCCTTTTTCCATGGTCTTTCGAGCTATATATTGGCCCATGTTTCCTTTTTTGATTTGTTCTTCAATAAAGTATTTGAGGGAGAGGCAGTTTTCTGTGGTATGACCGTGTGTGCCGTGGTAGTCACATTGTTTGTGAGTAGGTCGATTTTCCGGGGCAGTAATCATCGGTTTAGGTGGGTAGAAGTATGGCTTATCCCGAACCTCTTTCAGTATATCAGAGCGAGTTCGGCTGAGTGGAGTCCACTGAGGTTCAGGTTTTGGATCGGGTTTGGGCGGTTTCTGAGGTTTTGAGTCCGATTTGATTGTCACCGTTACCAGCTCGGGAGTTCTTCCCGAGGCGGGGAGTTGGGAAGTTTGAATGTAGTTAGTCTGTCTGTTCGGTTTGAACCTTTTTTCAGACTGGTACCTTCCCCGAGAGCGGTCATCTTGAGTAATCTGGGAAAAAACATTCCCTTGACGAGTCATCCTCATGGCCTGGAGAACATCGCTTTCTTTGATGAATCGAGCGGCCATGGAGTACGCTGCAGCCAAACTCTCGGGCTCTTTGTTGATTAGCTCATAAACATATCTTTCATTTTGGTCGGGGTCTAGGTTTCTCCGAAAAATACTGAGAGCTTCGCGCTCATCCAATCGTGAGATTTTGTTGATCGCCTCCTGAAAGCGTTTCATGAAATCCGAAAGGGATTCATTATCATACTGTCGAATGGTTTCCAAATGACACATGTGTAACTCGTGTGTCCGGTTTGCTCTGAATCTTTTCAGGAAGGACTCTCGAAACTGCTTCCAGGAGTGAATGCTTCGAGAGGGGATGCGGCTGAACCATCTCTGTGCTCCTCCCTTCAGGGTTGTTGCAAAGAATCTGCATTTGGTGATGTCATTATAGTAATAGATCAGGGCAATCTGCTCGAAGTAATTTATGTGTTCTTCTGGGTCTCCCAGTCCGTCGAATGAATCAAAATTGTAGTGTTTCAAGTTCTTCTGCCTAGGAATAGCTTCCAAGGAACGGCTGAAGGGCGTCAAAGTGCCCTCGATTTCAAGTCCAGAGTCTTGGCCTACTTTTTTTTGTAACTCGTGAATCATTTGCATGAGGTTGTCTTCAGGCTCTTCTTCATCTGAGATAAGTTCAGGACTGATTTCTCTCATAGCCCTCTTAGATCCGGACCGCCTCAATACTCGGTCCTCTTCCTCCTGGATCCTTTTCTGGATTTTGAGTTCGAGCTTTGCTTCCTCCTCTTGCCTGATCTTTTCTTTGAGTTCAGCCAGTTTTTTGAGTTTTTCTGCTTCATGATTTTTGCATTGGGCTTTGTTGGCAGTTTGTTTTCCTTAGTTGCCGATTCGGTCGAAGACTGATCTTCTGGATCGGTGAGAGTGTTCAGAGCCTTGCGAATTTTCAGCTTGTTCTGGTTCGGGAGGCGGTGCTATCCGGCTTTCACGATATGCTCGGATTGCAACCGCCAATTCGTCCCGAGTAAGATCTTGCATGTGTGCCACGGCCAGAGGTACATCTGTATATTTGTATTGGTTGAGCTCGATGTCAATTCGGGCATCTCCAGGACCAATCCCTACCCTTCCCAAAGCTGGAGCTATTTCTGCCGGAACCAAGGGCAGCTCCGGGACGGGATTAGGATCTTGGTCTCGGTTATTGTTTCTTTGAGTAGATTTGCTCCCTCTCGGCATGATTTCAAGTTCCCCAACCAATTATTTCACAAAATATTGATTGTAACAGAACGGGGCTAAGTTTCGAGTAAAGCAGTGTCTGTATGCGCTAAATGTTCAAATATAAACACAGGTAAACAGGTATAGACAGATAAACAGGTGACTAAGAGCACAGATCTGTACGTCAGCTATATCTAGAGGCTAAAGATCGCAACTTTACCAATATCTGAGCTAGCAAGGCTAAATAATGCTGAACACGCATACACACAGCAAAGAAATGTGCAAAGGTGACATCTTTGGTAAAGGTTTTAAGGTTGTTTTAGATCTTACTGGTTTTGACTAGGACTCTTTTTCAAGAGCTTGTTGATGGAGTCGAGTCTAGTGGCACCGAGACCAAAGGACAGAGCCACCCCTCCTTCTAGCGCCAATGATAACTCCAAGACCCGATCTAGTGCCTCCTCCGCCTTTCCCACGCCCGGTGAGAGGTGAAGCTGGTGGTTGGGCGTCTGCAAAACAACACCGGAGGGGGGTTTGAGCCCCGCGGCGCCTCCGGCGTGAGAATAATTGACGGCTTTGGAGAGTAAAGATAAGGACTAGAGCATCTAATTATGGAGGGTGTGTGTATATGAGTGTGTATGTAAAAGAGAATGTAATCCCCTCACCTTTTTCTCCTTGTCTATTTATAGGCCAAGGATTAGGGTTTAGGGGTTGGTACCTGCAATCATGAGCGTCGGATCCTAGGTAGGTGGGACACTTGTCCTTCGCTGATAATTCCCACCTGTCCAGGTAATATCTGTGGCGGCGTATGCCCTGGGCGTGTCAGCACGTGGTCTGATGGGGACATGATTGTGCCAATACTAGGATTCCCTTATCTGTCGCTGTCATGTAGGACCCTAGTCATGACTCGTGTCTCCCGTGCTCTTACACTCCCTGGGGCTGGGTTGCCCACTAGACTGGCTCGGGCCCAGTCCGGGCTACCTGTGGGCCGGACTCATGGTACCTTGGGCCGAGTCCAGCTGGGATTGGTTATGGCCTATCATATACTATTTCCTATCCAAATGTGAAAAGAAAGCTAGTGTTTGCTGAGCATGTTTAGAGCATCTCCAACTATAGAGAATTCTTAGTTAAAATTGGGTCTGAATTATCATAAGAATAATGTTAGAGGTCCCAAAAGTTTTTTCCAAAAAATTTTTCAAATGCTTAGTTGGCAAGTTGTCATTGGCTATACCTTTATAAATATAAATGGCCCCCCTGTATGCACATTAACTTCCCCAATTAAAATATGCCAAGTGTCTTTTGGGAGCTATTTTGGAAGTTATTTTGGTACCCCTGGCATTACTTTTATCATAAATAAGAATTATAAAAAATATGTAAAAAAAATCATCTCAAATGGGACATTCCTCATAGCTATAATTTTAGAGAACACCATCATATTGGTTATATTTAACTATATTTATCAAAACTCTAAAACTTGTAATAAAACTCCACATCATCTATTACCATATTAAAATAAAATATTCTATTTTTAACAACTTAAAATAATAATAACATAATATTTTTAAAATATAAATAATCATTATAGCCAACTGCATCGGAATACAATACCTTTTAGATTCAATAAATTTTACATAATCAATATTTTATATCATTTAACGAACCATTTTGAACAACGTCATTGAAGATGGTCTTACACATTTATTGTTTATTTGTCTTACATTTAATTATTTTTAATTCATGTTTTTCTTAATTTTTTTAATATTTATATATGTAAATCAATATGTATATGAATATTATTAAATGCAAAACGAGCAATAATTTCCGCTAAAACACGTTGAATTATAAATCCTCTCTATCTAAATCAAATTTTCTTCAAGTAAAATTTGTATTGTTTGTACATTTTAAAGGGATATTTATTTGGGGTGAAAAATCAAAATGAAAAATGCTAGAACCCCCAAAATTGTTCCCAAATCCTTTCATAATTGGTAACTTTCTTAAAATAATATGGGATCCCGCGTGCATAAATATGCGTCCACGAATTAAAACCAGCCACTTGTCAATGCCACGTCATTTGGGAAAAGTTTTGGGAATAATTTTGGGGTACCTAGCATTGCTCAATCAAAATACCCACCATTTAATTTCAGGTGCCCAAAATACCCATCGGAGGAAACCTCCACCCTTTTTACCCACGGACCACGCATGTGTCACATACGTACACAGTACACGCATGCACACATGCGTGGTCTTCAGAAAAGGGAAGTCAACTGCCACATGCGTATGCGAGATTCGCATGTCGAGAATGCGCAGCCGGTAATACGCATCTCTTAGATGCGTTATCGAAGTACTGTTCATCGTCTTCGTCGAAGGCGAGAGAGAGAGACGACTTTGAACGATTTTTTCAGAAATCCGGCCAGCCTTCGTTCCTTCCTTTCCAGTAATTGTTCACTACTATACCATACACTAAACTGTTCGTCTTCTTCTCCTCTACACGGATGTACCATTAGATGTTCGTTTGTTTAGCCGGATTGGAAAGCCCCAAAACCAACCCGTTTTTTCGATCTCATTTTCCGATTTGGTCGTACATGCCCCTGCAGGGCCAGAAATCAATAAATCAAGTGGGGAGAATGGAGAGTGAGGTGTGGGCTTCGATTTCATGTCTTTAATTGTTGTGGAGGATGCCGGAATATGATGGATGGGGCAACGAAAGGGAGTGCCGATTGGAGGTTGCCTGAGACGCCGATTGTGTTTCTGAGAAAATGATGTAAATGACGTGGGATGACGTCATCACGCATCTCTGAAATGCATGACACCTAATACGCAAGTACGAAATGCGTATCCTAGACTACGCATACTGGGCATGCGTAGTCCGTGGTCAATTTGGGCGAACATTCCCGCATACAGGCATTTCGGGCACTTGGACTACAAAAATAGTGTATTTTGGTCATTTTTTCATTTATTTGCAGGTTTGTAGATTTATCCAAGTCATTTTTCATAGTTATTTATGAATGATACTTTCTCCCTCATTCTCATTTCTATATTTTATATCAATTTTAAAATACATGTCAGACCTCGTAAATTTTTAGATAGCATATATAATCTCAATACAAAAACAAAACAAGTCAAAAGAAGTATGATTACGGTTGATCATTCCAACACAAAATGAAAAATGTACCCAAATTGTTGGCAAATATTTGAAACTTTTGGTTGGACTAACCAGGTCCGGGTCTTATAAGGCTTTTACTTGTGTCCTGAATCTAATGATGATTCCAGACTTCCAGTTGCCTTTCAAATACTACTCCCACTGACGAAACAGTCTCCAAGTTCTTAGTTCTTTTTTGACAAAATCGTACTTGCATTAAAATTTCTCAAGGTTACAGATGATAAAATTTGGAGCAAAAACATTCCGCTCCGAAAAACCTGACATAGAATATGTCGCCCTAGCTAAGCAATGAGCTACAATATTCGCAGATCTATGTGTATAACACACTAACACTTCATCACAGTGTTTATCCATCTCCGTAGAAGCCTCCAAGATCATAAAATGAAGCACCAAAACTCAATACAAAAACAAACTGACACAATCGATCAGAGGAAAAAAACTCACACAAATGATGAGACAACAAGAAAACAAACCGATCTTACAACAAACCAAAACAATCGGAAAAGGCTTTAAATCCTTAGATCCGAAAAAACAAACAAGGTTTATTGAATCGATTGGAATCTTCGAGGTTTAAACAACACTCGATTTTATTGAATTGAAAAAACAAGCGGAGGGCGTCGCATGGCGGCGGAGGGGCGGCAAAGGGTGGGGCGGAGGAGGGAGGTTGAATTTAGAAGTAAGGAGGGCGGAGGAGATATGAAGGAGGAAGGAGGGAGGAGGGAGGAGGGGGGAGGGTTACTGTCGGTAGACTCTCATGAAAAGTAAATGTCACAACTTTTCAATAAATATTAGATAATTGGCACTCGTTGTAAATTTCACTAAAATAAAATTCGCAAAAATGATAATAATTTATGGACATTAGCAAGTCGAATTTGATCTATAAATTTGTGTGACGTACTCAAAATGTATTTCCGGTTTTTTTTTTCTGAAATTATGCATTTACGGTTCTAATTCTATGAAAATATGTGGAATTATATTAACATGTGTATTGACATTTCATATACGTAAATTGTTAAAAGTCTTTGTTCAAATGTGCTCAGGTAAGCTGGAAGCGTCAAAATTAAGGCCCGATTTGTAGAATAAAATAGTTGAGTAGTACACAATGATGGAATAATGGTTTATTTCTTCTTTTTTTTTTCCTTTGAATCAAGGGATTAGAATGGTAAAGAATGTTAGTAAATGATTCGAAAAATAAAATAGTACAAATTTTAAAAAAATAATCGAACTACTAATTTATGAGCAAGCGTCACGAACTTAAATAAACACAAGGACATGACGGATGATCCGAATTTGATATTTTCAACTGAAGTGTGAACTTGTTTATAAATCATTCCGACAACATGGTTCCTCTGGTACATAATGTCATAATTATACTATGAACTCAATACAAACACAAATTTATACAGCCTACTTATGATAGCATTAGTTGTATGATTTATATCAAACATCTTCAGTTCTATCTATATATAAGTAGAAACCGACGAGAGGAGCTACAGTATGTATAAGCTTGCCACCTTGATCTTCATCTTCTTTTCTTTAAGTTTTGGTGCGGTAGCTCAATCACAAACAAATTTAACCGTCGATCCTACTCAAGGTCCGTCTCTATCTCTCTCTCTCTCTCTCTCCCCCTCCCCCAACTCTGCCTCTCTCCCCTCTCCCGGCCTTTACATTCTGTTCTCTTTCTATGATTCTACTATCTCCTCCCGTCCAGCCATGCCAGTATTTTTATGCATGCATGAATATGCAAGCACATGTACTTGATGTTATTATTATTTTATATGTTTATAGGTTGGGTTGATTCTACCACAACTTCTCAACTGAAAAACTTGGATAGTACTTGCAATAATCATCTCATTCCTTTATCGAAAAATATATGCATTCGGTAAATAAAAACATAATTACGAGAAAAATTTATGATGAGAAATGCATTCGTATAAAAATTACAGAGTAAATTTTATTTACGGTATACATTCATGTACCCAACTTACTAACTAGTTTTCCGCTTACTGTTCTCAAATTGTCATATATTTCATCAACATACATGTGTAAGAATTTTGTACAAGAAGTTGGCAGTAGAACTCGATCTTTTAGTTCACTATAGTCAAATTAATCAAATTTTGACTGAAAATTACATTTATTATATAATTGTGAAAAATCGAATCCTTTTGATATGTAATGCGAGTGCAGGGAGAATCTTGAACTCTATTTTTCGAAAATGGAGGATAAAGGCATCGAGTAACTGGAATATAAGTGGAGATTATGTAGTGGAGCTGCCATTGATTCAACCGTGGAGCTGCCACTGATTCAACCCGCTTGAATGGCAACAGAGCTTTCAACCCCGGCATTAAATGCGACTGCAACTCTACTACTTGCGACATTACTGAGCTGTATGTCTTCTCTTTAACAACTTTATAATGACGTATAATCTCTTACAGCAAGTCCAACAACTTATCTATATGATATACTAGGTCAAAATTTAGGGAATTTAGCACAAAATAGTATTCCGAAAGTGTTCTAGTGCTTCCCTAAAATACCAGGACATTCATCCCATTATCTATTTATTGAAGATATAGTCTCTACCGCTCGGCCAAGTCAGAATACACACCCTCCAGCTCCAGCTAAGCAACAGCTAAACAACAGCTAGCATTCTATTTATAGCAATGTAACAAACTCTGATAGTTAGTTACGTTTAGATATAGAAAGTAGCAGTTGTATATAAACCAACAGATAGGATAAAGATAGTTAGTTTTTCTGATCATCATTTTCATTTACACAAAGCTATGTAATTACTCTGTTCTATAATGTAAATAATTTCTTCATTCTGTTCTTCTACATAGAAATTATCATGGTATCAGAGCAGTATTTCGTGATTCTTGTTACGTTTTCGTGATTCTCATCGTTCTGTACGTTTTCGTTATCGTCTCCGGTACTGAATTTTTTCTGGCGACATTTCTTTGTTCCTGAATTTTCCGGCGACATTCTTTTGTTTCAGTTCTTCGTTTACGATATAAGGTGTTTTCTTTTCTTTAATCAGCGTTATCAGTTGTTCTTTGAGCTTTTTTCTCATATTGATCTGATTGATTGATCTGTTTTCTCGTTCCGATTAATCTGTTTTCTGTTCTCAGATTCAACTATTTCTCTGAATTTCTTAAATAGATCTGTTGAATTGCTTCTTAATCTTCTTGATCTGTTAATTGTTTGTTGTTGCAAATTCTTGATCGAAATTTGTGTTTACTCTTGACTGTTGTTATGGCTACACAAAGTAATGTTACGCAAAGTAATGTTACACAAAGTAATACTGATTCCTCAAGTGCATACTACATCCATCCTTCGGATGCTAGTACTACTCAATTAGTTTCGGTCAAATTTAATGGTACTAATTACAATAACTGGAAGAGATCGATGATGCTCACTCTATCAGCCAAGAACAAATTAGGTTTCATTAATGGAACGATTCGTATGCCAGACTTAACTTCACCTGATCTTGCTGCTTGGGAAAGGTGTAATGCTTTAGTTACGTCTTGGCTATTGTTTAATCTTGATTAAACAATAGCACGAAGTGTGTTGTTCTTGAAAAGTGCTAGAGCAATATGGAAAGATCTTGAGGATAGATTTGGATGTGCTTCTATAACTGAATTGTATTCTTTGGAATTACAATTGGCTGAAATTGCTCAAGGAACTCAATCTGTTTCAGAGTATTATACGAAGATTAAGACAGTTTGGGATAGCATTGATGATGTTTCGTCGTTGCCTGTTTGCACTTGTGAGAAATGTACCTGTGAATTAGGTCATAAATTCCAGCAAAAACAACAAGAACAGAGATTATTGAAATTTCTGATGAAGCTTAATGATAAGTATTCTGATGTTAGGGCTCATGTAATGATGATGCAGCCATTACCATCTGTTTCTCAAGCTTATCGTCTGGTTGTACAAGAGGAGAATCATAAGGATATCTCACAGCTTTCTGTTCAGACTGAGAATATGGCTTTCTTTGCAGATAGAAAATCTCAGAAGCCTTTTGTTGCTTCAAATTTTCAGAAACAAATTCCTGGACATAATAGTAGTTTCAGATCTAGTTCTGCAAATATCCTTGCAAATTCTAATTCTGGTTTCAAGAGGCCTCTAAAGCCTGGTGCAAATTATTTTTGCACTCACTGTAAGGTGCAAGGACACAGTATTGATCGGTGTTTTAAAATTCATGGCTATCCTACTGGTTTCAAAGGATTCAAAGATAGGAAAGCAATGATGTCTTGTGTTTCTGAGTCTGATTCTCAAGAAGTTTTTCAACATTGTTCGAACTCAGAACAGTCTGCTAATATCTCAATGGAACAATACAATTATCTTTTGAATTTGATTAACAAGCAGCAAACTACTTCATCAACAGTTCAAGATACTGATTCTTCTGATTCAGCTCATGCTCTACTTGCAGGTAATATATGTCTAATGGCTGCTTCTAGTATAAGTTGGATTCTGGACAGTGGTGCAACTGACCACATTTGTCCTGATATTACAAAGTTTTTAACTGTTAAATCAGTAAATGATTCTACATTTATCACAATACCAGATGGTCGTAAGATTGCAGTGTTACACACTGGTAATATTCGATTGAATGATAAGATAGTTTTGCAGAATGTACTTCATGTACCTGATTTTCAATTTCAGCTGATTTCAGTCAATAAACTTTGCAAAGATCTAAATTGCAAGTTGGTTTTTACTGATGAGGATTGTTATGTTCAGGACCGTTTTCAGAACGGACTACAAATTGCTCTTGGTAAACTTCATTCAGGTCTCTATACAGTTTCTGCAGTGTCATCCAATTGTTCTTCTAGTATCAACAATACATTCTGTTTTTCTGCTATTGATCAAGCGAAACTCTGGCACATGAGGATGGGTCACATGTCTCTTTCTCAGCTCAAGATTATTCATCCTGATTGTGATGTCAAAGGATGTCAAAATGAAGTCATTTGTTCAGTGTGTCCTCTTGCAAGGCAATGTAGAAAACCTTTTTCACATAGTAGTATTAAAACATCTGCAGTCTTAGAATTACTTCACATTGATGTATGGGGACCGTACAAAGTGAAAACTCATTCTCATTGTAATCAGTTTTTAACAATTGTTGATGATTACAGTCGGTATACATGGATTCATATGCTTAAACACAGATCTGATGTACCTTCTATTCTTGAGAATTTTGTGGCTTATGCTGAAAAACAGTTTGATAGCAAAGTGTTAGTCACAGAGGCATGCCTGAATACATCCAATAACAAGCCTAAGTATGTGTAATGCTATGCATTACCTACATGACCTCTTAACTGAGGGAACCTCTAGTTGTAGAGTTTCTATTTGTTCTGTACTTGTAATAGGCATCAAATTCTAGTTGTGTTACTGTAATTATAAAGTCAAGAATAATGCTTGAAAGAAGTTCCAAGGTTCATGCCTCAAGCAAGGAAATGAAGACTGTCAAATAATCACAGTTGGGATTTGAAGAATTGAAGAAATGAAGAAATTGCCTAAGTACTAATTCGAGAAGTACATTTGTCTATTCGAGAAGTCTAGCATTCGAGAAGTCTGGAGTTCGATATCTCAGAAGACACTATTCGATATCTCTCAATATGCTATTCGATATCTCAGGGATTCGATATGTCAAAATGCTCTATTCGATATCTCAGGGATTCGATATGTCAAAATGCTCTATTCGATATCTCAGGGATTCGATATGTCAAAATGCTCTATACGATATCTCAAGGAGTCCCAGAGAAAAGAGCTATTCGAGAAGTGATTCGATATGTCAAGATAACACTATTCGAGAACTCAGAGTTATCGATCAAGTCAACTCCAGTTCTCGAATCACTCACTTAGTCACTTCTCGAATACATTCTTGAGGACAAAATACTGAAGAATTGTACAAGTCAGAAACCTGCAACAAGCCAGGATACTTTATTTGACTCTGTCCTATAAAGCATGCTGGAAAGCCTACAAAGAAGCTTGGAGAGATAAGACAAGGGACAAGGAGCTGAAGAAGTGGATCTAAACAGGCTTTTCAAAGTCAAATCTATAGCCGTTTGGACTCTTACTAAAATGAGATAGACAGACTGGAAAGTGCTTTTGTTTTACCTAC
The DNA here is from genome assembly GCA_036435485.1 of Saposhnikovia divaricata. NCBI lineage: Eukaryota > Viridiplantae > Streptophyta > Magnoliopsida > Apiales > Apiaceae > Saposhnikovia > Saposhnikovia divaricata. The sequence continues at coordinate 202,850,420 of CM071601.1, read as the reverse complement.
CTCATTTGTAGTAAGTGGGTGTATCCATGTCTATAAGGATACAGCCTCACTTCCTTAGCTGTTAAGGTTTTGAAGTTTCTCAAAAATATCCAGAAAATATCTCTCTGAGAAAAACGAAGCTGAGAATACTATCATTTGTATTCACAGATTGTAGCAAAATCTTTATCTAATAAAATATTAGATTAAAGTGATATTGTGTTGTGTTTGTCTTTAATTATCCGCATCTTCATATCTCACACACTCATCACTTATCTTACTGCAAAGATTCAAGAACGAAGAAAAATTCAAGAATCCATTCACCCCCCCCCCTCTGTATTCTTTTACTGTATTCAATACTCAACAAGTGGTATCAGAGCAGGCTGTTTAATCTAAACAGAAAACGATCATGAGTTCGAATACACCAAAGACTACAGGTACGGTAAAGGTCCCTAAGTTCGACAAAGAGAATTACAACCTCTGGAAAATAAAAATGCTGTTGTTCATCAAAGCTGCCAATCCTCTCTACCCTGACATTCTCAAGAATGGTCCATTCATACCACAACAAGAAGTTGCTGAATCCACAGTGGGCGCAGTAGTCATTCCTAGATCATACGTTCCAAAAGAGCCATCCAAATGGACGGACTCAGAGAAGGAAAAGATTGCCCTAGACAGCCACCTCATGTTGTTAATCATAGACTCCTTGGATATGTCGATGTTTGCCAACGTAGCATCATGCAGATCAGCCAAGGACATGTGGAATCACATCGAGGTGTTATGTGAAGGTACAGAGGAGGTAAGAGAAAATAAGAAACAGATACTGGTCACACAGTATGAGGCGTTCATGGCACAGCCCAAGGAAAGTATCACTGATATGTTTGAAAGATTTCACAAGCTGGTGACTGAGCTCCAAATGAATGGGAAGGTTTACAGCACTAAGGAATTAAATATGAAGTTTCTACTATCGTCACCAAACCATCTAGAGCAAAGGGTCATATCCCTAAGAGAAAGAGATTTGAACAAAGTCACGTATGATGTGCTCTATGGGGTTTTAAAGACACACGAGCTTGAGTTGCTTCAAAAGAGGGCTATCCAAGCTAACCAAGGCAGAATGATAAACACATCCTGTGCCTTGATTGTCAACAAATCTATTCAAGACCTGGAAGCATCTGCAAGTCAGCTGAGAATAGAAGAGATAGTAGATGATGAAGAAACTGAGGAAGTAGTGACTGAACCTGCTGATGACAAGGAAGAAGATGAGTTCTACACTCTTGAAGAGCTGGATGGCATGGAAAATACATCATATGCCTTTATGGCTAGAAAATTCCCAAACATCAGATTCAAGAGGAATCAGCCCTTCAAGCCTAGACCTCAAAATCATTCATTCAACAAGAGCAAGGCACCTATGAAAACAAACAAGAACAGATTCAAAACCAGCTATGTGGATAGGTCATCTGTAAGATGTTACAGATGCAATGACCTAGGGCATTTTGCCAGTGAATGCAAGAAGCCTAAAAAGAAGGATAAGGAGTTTCTTGAGCTTGAAGCTAAGTATGAGGCCCTTCTAAAGAAGCAGACACCAGGTAAGGCTTACATAGCTGAAGGGAAGTGTTGGGATGATTCTGACAGTGATGGGGAAGAACAAGAATTCTGCAACTATGCCTTGATGGCCAATTCCAAGGAAGAACCATCTGCATCAGACTCACAGGTACCATCTCTCACTACCATAGACATGTCTGTTTCTGAATATAAATCTTTGGTTGAACAACTATCCGTTGAGATGTTTAACATTCATACTAGTATGACTGCTGCTAATGAAGAGATTGCTAAACTGTCTACTAGGAATGAACTGTTAAATAAGAGAAATGAGGAACTAGAGCTAACTACTGTGCAAATAGAAAATCTTAAACAAGAGATTGAGTATCTAAAGAACAAAGTTCTATGTGCTAGTCAAGTTGAGAAAGCTCTTAGGGATGAATTAGCTGAAAATGAATTTAAGTTGAAAACATTTAAGAATTCCTCTAGTCTATTGCAGTCTTATCATGAGAAAAATCTAGCTAGACCTAAGGCTGCCATTGGACTTGATTATGACACTCTTAAACAGAGGAAAGGCTATGCAGTCATTGAAGATGACATTGTTGTTCAAGAGGAGGTGCCTCAGGTTTTGAAAAAGACTGAGAATCCAATATTTAAAACACCAACACTTGAGATTGATGAGGATGCCTTACTCATCAAGCAAATGTTGGAGGATGAAGATGAGGCACAATCAAATGAACAACAAGCATCCTCTGAGAGTAAGAATGTCAAAACCAAAGCCAAGGAGCCAGTAGGAGGTAGACCTAGACTTGAGAAATCTGTAAATTTTGTTTCAGCTGGAAATTATGAGACTAAGAAGAAAGTGACTAATAAGAAACCAAACAGGAATGGCAAATTAGGGATTAACAAAAATAACAACTATGCTTATGTGCCAAATGCCCCTAGGAAAGTTTGTCAAAACTGTTTTAGCTCTAATCATTTGACTCATGCTTGCAAGAAACCATCTGGTAGTGTTGCTAAACCATTCTATGATTGCTCTGTGCCTTTAAGACATAGAGACTCTCCTTTCTGTGATAAACTTGATTGTATGCCATGTAACATGAATGTGATAACTAGTTGTTTTAATTTGAGAAGACAATTCATGGAGGGCTGTATCAATCATAATGTTCACACACACTACACAAGGACAAAGTCTTCAAGTCCTCCTAAAGTTAGGAAGGTACCTCTGTCACCTAAGTCTAAGAACCCTAATTCTAAGACTCCCAACAGTGACAAGAAGACCAACATCAAGAAAACTGATAAGCATGCTGATTTTGATAAAACTGTCACTAAGTCACATGGACCCAAACTCGTTTGGGTACCAAAGGAGAAGTAATACTTTTGTGTTTGCAGGGCAAAGAAAGTAAAAAGAAGGTCATGTGGATTTTGGACAGTGGATGCTCAAATCATATGACTGGTGATATGGCCCTGCTATCACAGTATGAGGAAAAGGCTGGCCCAATGGTTGCTTTTGGAGATGACAGCATTGGCAACACACTGGGATATGGCAAGTTGGAAATTGGAAATGTCATCATTGAGAATGTAGCACTGGTCAAGGGGCTCAAGCATAATCTACTGAGTGTTGGTCAATTCACTGACAGAGGCTTCAAAGTGAACTTTGACAAAGATGAATGTTTGATCACCCACAAGAAGACTGGTGATTTTGCTCTGTCTGGAGTAAGGAAGGGAAGCCTGTTTGTAGCCAATATGGACTCTGCAAGCAAGGACACAATTTGTTGCTTCTACTCAAAAGCATCAAATGAAGACAGTTGGCTGTGGCACAAGAAGCTATCACACCTGAACTTCAAAGCCATTAATTCCCTAGTCAAAAGGGAGTTAGTGAGAGGCATGCCCACACTTGAATTCTGTCAAGAAGGAGTGTGTGAGGCGTGTCAAAAGGGAAAAATGAAAAGATCAAGCCACAAGTCAAAAACAGTGACATCTATAACCAAGCCCCTGCAACTGATTCATATGGATTTGTTTGGGCCTGTCAATATTATGTCACTAGGAAGGAAGAAGTATGCTCTAGTGATGGTTGATGATTTTACAAGGTATACATGGGTAGAATTTCTGGCATCAAAGGATGAGGCTCCACAAGTAATCATTGAGCACATAAAGAAAGTTGACAAAGAAGCAAAGGCCATAAATGTAAGTGTGATTGCATTAAGAAGTGATAATGGGACAGAATTCAGAAATGCCATGCTTGGAGCATTCTGCAAAGAAAATGGTATTTCTCAACAATTCTCAGCTCCAAGGACCCCACAACAAAATGGAGTTGTTGAGAGAAAGAATAGGACTCTGATAGAGGCTGCTAGAACAATGCTACTTGATGCAAAGATGCCTACATGTTTTTGGGCTGAGGCTGTGAGCACTGCATGCTACATCCAAAACAGAACCCTCATCAACAAAAACACTGGAAAGACACCTTACAACTTGATGACTGGAAAGAAGCCTACTCTAAAGTATGTTCATACTTTTGGAAGCAAGTGCTTTGTGCTAAAAGATAATTCAGAATATGTTGGAAAGTTTGATGCAAAGGCATTTGAAGGAATCTTTCTTGGCTATTCTATGGAAAGAATTGCATACAAAGTTTATGTCATTTGTCAAAAGAAAGTAATGGAGAGCACAGATGTAACATTTGATGACAGCAAACTACCTGGATTAGAAGAAGCCAATGATGAAGATAAAGATCCCTTGAAGTTTGACAATCTAGATGATTCTGATGAGGAGATTGAAAGTGAATCTGAACTCATAATCCAACAAACTCAAGTGAATGAAGAACCTGTGTCAACCAACAATGAAGAAACAAGCATCCAAGATACACCTGTGAGGAGTGACAACTTCACAGGGGGAGGAAATGTAAATGATCATGATCTAAATGATGAAGCAACATCAAGGATGAGAAATCAATCTGAACATACAAGGAAGTGGGATAGATCACACACTGCAGATCAGATAATTGGAAATCCAAATGCAGGAGTAAGGACAAGGAGAGCAACTATAAATGAATGTCTCTATGGCTGCTTTCTATCCCAAGTTGAGCCTAAGAAACTTGATGATGCATTGTTGGATCCTGACTGGATAATTGCTATGCAAGAGGAGCTAAATCAATTTGAGAGGAGCAAAGTATGGGAACTAGTGCCTGCACCAAAGGATAGAACCGTTGTTGGAACTAAATGGGTTCTAAGGAATAAGATGGATGAAAATGGTGTAGTCATAAGGAACAAAGCAAGGTTGGTTGCAAAAGGATACTCTCAACAGGAAGGTATTGACTATGATGAGACCTTTGCCCCTGTTGCTAGACTAGAAGCCATCAGAATTTTCTTGGCATTTGCTGCACATTCCAATTTCAAGGTCTATCAAATGGATGTCAAGAGTGCATTCCTGAATGGGGAGTTGGAAGAAGAAGTATATGTGCAACAACCACCTGGCTTTGAGGATCCACATTTTCCCCACTTTGTCTACAGATTACTTAAAGCATTGTATGGACTCAAGCAAGCTCCTAGGGCATGGTATGACACACTATCACAATTTCTACTGGAGAATCAATTCACTAGAGGCACACTGGACAAGACACTGTTCTACAAGAAACATGATGATGATATTATCCTAGTTCAAATCTATGTGGATGATATCATATTTGGCTCTACAAATGAGAAGCTGTGTGAAAAATTCTCTAAGCTCATGCAAAGCAGATATGAGATGAGTATGATGGGAGAATTAACATTCTTTCTTGGACTGCAAGTTAGTCAAAGGAAGGATGGCATTTTTATAAGTCAAACCAAATACATTAAAGATTTACTGAAGAAATTTGATTTGGAAGAATGTTCACCTGCGAAGACACCCATGGCCACTGCCACCAAGTTAGATGATGATGCTAAGGGCAAAAAGGTAGATATCTCAATCTACAGAGGCATGGTTGGTTCTCTACTCTACCTCACTGCTAGTAGGCCAGATATCATGTTTGCTACATGCTTATGTGCAAGGTTTCAATCAAACCCAAAGGAATCACACATGATAGCAATAAAAAGGATCTTCAAATATCTGAAAGGCACACCAAACTTGGGGTTATGGTATCCTAAGGACACAGGGTTCAATCTGGTTGGTTATTCTGATGCTGATTATGCTGGATGCAGAGTGGATAGGAAAAGCACATCAGGTAGCTGCCAGTTTCTTGGACAAAGGTTAGTCTCTTGGTACAGCAAGAAACAACAATCTGTGTCAACTTCCACAGCTGAAGCTGAATACATAGCTGCTGGAAGTTGCTGTGCTCAAGTCCTTTGGATTAGAAACCAACTTAGAGATTATGGACTTGTGTTGGAAAGAATTCCTATCATGTGTGACAACACAAGTGCAATCTCTATAGTTGCCAATCCTGTCAATCATTCTAGGACAAAGCACATTGACATCAGATATCACTTCATAAGGGAGCATGCAACTAATGGAACCATTGAGTTACATTATGTTCCCACAGAAAAACAACTAGCTGACATATTCACTAAGCCACTAGATGAAGCCACCTTCACAAGGTTGGTTAGTGAGATTGGAATGCTGAATTCTTCAAATTCTGGCTAAGTGAATATATCAACTAGATTGTTGCAGCAGTAAATACTTACTTTATCAAATGCCTAATATTTCTGAAGTAAGTATTGGCTGGAGTATGATGTATAAATATTCCAATGCTGCACATGTTGAAAATCATACATATGTAGCTTGAAATTTCTGTAAAAATTTTGAGTGAACCACTATTTAATTTGGTAGAATATTCGTCAATGAATATTTCTAGTAAATTTTAAAGGATAGTGGAAATTGAATTTTATGAGTGAAAAGTACAGTTCGATAAGTCAGACTTCTCGAATGGTTCATTGTTATGTCTTGGCTCGAGTTCTCGAATAGGCCTATCTAGAACCCTCTTGAGTTCTCGAATAGTGTCTTTTTGAGAAATCGAATAGCACACTTTGAGTTCTCGAATAGAGTATTTTAGTTCTCTAATGATAGAGTACTCGAATGCTGCATTTGAGTTATCGAATCATTTGAAAAGGCTGATTTCTCGCTGACACTTAATCGCTTTTTGGATTTATATTCAAATCTTCATTTCACTCATAAAAATATATTTTTCTTAACTTTGAATTATTTTCTGAGTTAAATCACTGCCAGCTGTGAGTTAAAAACTGCCTGAGATATCGAATAAGCCTTTCTTGACTTCTCGAATAGTTGTTTCATACTTCTCGAATGACTTGTCGCTACAGAACACTTATCTATCGACAACTCAAGACATTCATATATATATATACAACTTCACAACTATTCAATTCATTTCGTTCGATTTCTCAAGCATCTCAACTCCTGAAACCTCTGAAAAACCCTAACTGCGAATTTCTTCTTCAATCCTAATTCTCTTTTCTTCTCTACCCAAATGGCAAACCCTAAACTCACCATACCATCCCAAACTAATTTCATCGCAATCACCAGTGATGTGGAAGCACCGAATGCCAATTTCAAGTGCTTTGTTCGGTGGTTGTCTGAATCATACATCAAGAGTGCGCTCTCAGCCAACCCAACTCTGTACATAGATCTATTGGAACAATTCTGGAGGACTGCTACTGTGGAGGTCATCGCTCTTGAGAATGCTATCACTTCTTATATTGTTCACTGCAAGATTCAAGGAGAGGATATCACTATCACCACTGCAGATATGAATCAAGCCTTGGATATGCAGCAAGAGACGTATGATGCTCTGGCCTCCAATGATGAGTTGGAAGAATTCTTTGACTTCATCAACTACTCTGATACTATCAAGCTGGGAAAGTTGAATAGGAAGTTCTTAAGGAAAGAATGGAGCTTTGTATTTGCTACACTCCTTCATGTATTCACTGCACGGAAATCAAGCTTTGATCAGATTAGTACACCCGTGCAGCAGCTTGCCTATGCCTTGGCTCATGGGAGAAAGATAGATGTTGGACTTCTCATCCTACAGGAACTCTATGGGAGACTTGGTCAGACCACAGCCAAGAGAGGTAATGAAATTTTCTTTCCTCGCTTTATTCAATCAGTACTTAACTTTAAAAATGCTTCATTGATTGAATTGCCTGGAGTAGATAAGAGTAAAATAGGCTATCCTAGGTCCATGACCAAACTCATTTTTGGTAATTTGGAGACTAGGAATGATGTGGATGTAAGACTTAGCATAACTCCCCACATGGAGGGTTTGTTTAGGTCTTACCCCCACAACATGCCAATATTTGATTCAAAATCACAGTTAGCACAGTCTAAGCAAGGAGAACAAAGTGCTAACCCAAGGCCTGCTAACCAACCCCCTCAGCCAAACACTCTATCCAGCAAGGAGCCAACTGCATCATCCTCTCAAAAGGGTGATGTTAGTAAAAAGAAGAGAAAACAGGCTGCTTCTGAACCTTTAGAAATCTTAACTGAAGCAGCCTTGGCTGTAGAACTAGGGTTAGAAAGTGAGACACCTGAGTTACCTATCATAAGCCTAAAGAAGAAGAAGAAGTCTAAAACCACCTCTTCAGTCACTCAAATGGCTGAAGTTGTAAAATCAGGGGCACACAGCTCACTAGATGTATCCTCTCAACAGGATGCATCTATAGAATCAAGCATCCTCCCCAATGCACCTATCTGTAAAGAGTCAGCACAAGGGAGTGATAAGGCTGGCACAACACTGAGTGGAGAGCACATCATAACTGAAACTCCCTCTATTTCTCAGGGGGAGTTGCCAAAATCTTGTCTACAACACACTTCTCTTTCAGAATCTACCACTCATATTTCTTTGGAGCCTGCAACTCAAGCAATTGAGGAGCAAGGCATTGATCATCAAGAATTCTTTTCCTTTGATGAGCCAATGAATTCAAGTGACTTGGTGCATGACACCTTGCTCACCACCCAGGTACCACATTTGGATGGTCAGGGAATGCATGCTGGGGCATATCCTAATGACACCATCACAAACACAGAGGATTCACTAGTTCTTACTAGAGACTCTGTGCCTGTGTCAACTACTGTTGTAACTCATCCCACTTCTGTGGAGACAACAGTAGTAGAGTCTGTTCATCCGGTTGCAGAAGTTGCATCTGTAACTGAGGAGCCTAGCAAGCCTAGCTCTAGCTCTAACTTTTTGTCTCAATGGCTAAAGCCTGTGCAACATGACAGTGCTTCAGGATCAGGGTCTGTTCCACCACAATTGACGGTTGAAGCACTTCAAAGCTTAGTTGTGGATCAGATCCCTGAGTTCACAAAAATTGCTCAGCACCTTCTCACTGCAAACATGCCCAATCCAGACTATGAAGCTATTCTCCTATGTCACAAAGAGGATGTAGAGCTACAGAAGGAGAAGATCATAGATGAAACTGAGAGAGATGGAAATATCGATGCTTGGCTGCAAGGAACCAATTCAATCCCTCTCTCAGAAGGTCTCCAGTATCTCAGAGAAGAGTACATCACTTCACTAGGGTCCAATGCCAAATCTCTCAACCCTACTGATGTGTTTGAAGCAGTGAATGACAACTATAAAGGCATTCTCAAGGCTGCACACTATCTTGGTAAAGGCTTAAAGACAGAAATTAATGAAGTGTGTTCAGCTACAACCAAGGAGGTGCATGAGATCAAGAGGACTTTTGATGCTAAATTCCCTCAATTGGAGACTGTTCTCAAGGACATTCGAACCTGCAATGCTACTTGCACCAGGATGGACAATGGTTTGGCTATTCTCAAGGATGCTGTCACAGGTCTGGGGCACAAATTTCAATCCTTATCAGATCAGACAACTGATGCCAATGCCATGCTCAGGACCCTCTTTGCAAATCAATATGGAGACAAGCTGGTCACTGAGGTTCCTGTGCATGAGATGTCAAGGTTCGAAGTGCAGAGACTGAAGGATCAATCCCTATCTGGTTTTAAGGCCAATGAACTCTTCATTAAAGTGGATACTCTTGAAAAGGAGGTAGTCTCTCTTCACAAGTCCAATGCTCATCTTACAGACACTGTGACAACTCTGACTGAGCAGTTGAACACTCAAGCCACCACCACAGCTGATGTTCTTCTGCATCAACAATCAATGTTGTCTGCAATGATGAAGCACATGGGTCTCCCTCTACCTGATGAATCTTCAACTCCAAAGGTGCCTCCTACAGTCCCTGTGTCTGTCAACAAGCCTAAGGGGGAGAAGAGGATATCAAAGAACTCAAATCCAAAGGGGGAGAGACCACTAGAAAAGGGCATCAAGATCACTGAGGGTGGCCATCAGAGAACTTTGAAATCTACTACTCATGTGCCTGGAAAAGGAAAGGACAAAGTTGATGAGCCTCCCACTTCTCTGCCAGTTGTCACTCTACCAACTGTGCACATCACTACTCCTGATGGTCAAATGCAGTCTATCACAACCACAGTGGTTGCTGGGAGTATGCCATCTGACAAGCCTCGAATCTCAATATCTAAGAGTGCCAAGCCAGTAGAAGTGAAGGTGGTCACTGAGGCCAAGCTACAAGAAATTGCAAACTCAAATGTCTATCATGATGATGCATTCTTGGAGTTTCTGAAAGTCTCTAGAGAACAGGCTGGTGATGCTCTGCTATATCATGAGAGTTTGAAGAGTCAGATTGACTGTCTCACTGTAGTACCAAGGAGGCTTAATGATCTATGGCTCAAGGAGATATTGATGGTAGGAAAGAACAAGATATGGCACTTAACCATCAATACTCTACAGAGTCTAAAGCACTCAGAAGTGAATGTGCTCCTTGGACTAATTGAGAAGGGAAATGAGAACAACAAGAGTCTTCATGATGACTTGAGGAATGGTCAACCTTCAAGGCTACCTGAAGTTTTCACAGATCCTAGAACTATTATCTACCAGGCTGGAACAAGAATTGAAGATATCAAGCAGCTGGTCATTCCTAAGCATCTAACTCCTCAAAATAAAAATCTCATCATAGCCATCATTGAGAAACTGATCAAGAAGAAGGGATCAAGAACAGCAGAAGAATTAGAAGCTATATCTTATCTCAGGTCATATATTGCAACTGGCATTGTATCTGAGACTGCTAAGTTCAACCCAAGCAAAGATCAAGACAAGGATGAAGATAAAAGTAATGGAAGGAGAAGACATCACAGGAGTAATAAGGGTGATGAAGACAAGAAGAAGAAGAAGGATGATGAGAAGAGGAAGAATGATGATGATCAAGGTAAAGGCTCTGAGAGGAAAAGTGGAAGACAGCAAGCCTCAGGCATTGCTGACAGTAACCTCACCACAACACAAGACTCTAAGTCTAGGGTGAATGCTGCCAGTAGTGACCTTTCAAAATTTGCATCTATGGCTTCTGCAACTGTCTTGCCACCTCAAGAAGAGAAGAAGATTCAAGTCAAGAAACCATCTGTATGTTTCAAAAAGCAAACTGCTAATGGAATACTACAATGGTCTACAAACAAAGGTCACATACTGCTGCCAAGTAATCATGTAAAAAGAATCAAGTTCAAGCAAGCTGCAAGGAAATCAAAGCCAACCACATCAAAAACCCTGACAATCTATCCAGGCCTAAAACTCCAACCACTAGATGAAGATTATGATGTAGACCAACTGCAATTTTTGCAAGCTCAAAGAATCTATCATGTTGCCATTGTTGATAATTGCCTTGAGATCAAATATTCTGATGGAAGGGAGGAGAAATTCAAACAAGGAGGATGTCAACACTGGGGCAAGCTATATGACATAGAGAGAATCATTGCACTGTTGAGCTCAGAAGATAAAGTGGAGAGAGTATGGAAACTGGAGCTAATTGATTTTGTGAAAATGAAGAGAGATCATGAAGAAAAAGTCAGAAAAGAGTGTTTTGAGAAATGGCTGGCAAGGGAGAGAGAAATTGAGAGACTGGAAAGTGAAGCAGAAAAGCTGAGGAAAAAGGGTTTGTGTAGAGTTCAGTTCAACCCCTACATGGTAAAGTATAGGAGGAGGAATGGAAATCAAGTCAACATCAGAATGAATCTACTCAACCACTATCCTGCAAATATTCTGGAACCAGTACTTGAAGATTTCAAAGACTCAATTTTGCTTGAAGAATTGGATGCTATGGCAGAAATAATAAAAGCTATGGATGAGAATACAAGGAAGGAGAAAGAAAGAAGAGAGAAAGGATATGATGAATTTCAAGCCAAAGCTATGGAAAGGGAATCAAAAGACAATGGCTAGTTCTTCATCATAGGCTGTAAGATTACTCACTCTGTAGTTCTATCCAAATTGCTAATGGAAATTCATACCTGTACTGTCAAGTTTTATCTTTATGTATGATAGGCTTGTTATCAGACATGAAATTGTGACTAAGGGTCTTACTCACAATTTGGGGGAGATTGTTAGTCACAGAGGCATGCCTGAATACATCCAATAACAAGCCTAAGTATGTGTAATGCTATGCATTACCTACATGACCTCTTAACTGAGGGAACCTCTAGTTGTAGAGTTTCTATTTGTTCTGTACTTGTAATAGGCATCAAATTCTAGTTGTGTTACTGTAATTATAAAGTCAAGAATAATGCTTGAAAGAAGTTCCAAGGTTCATGCCTCAAGCAAGGAAATGAAGACTGTCAAATAATCACAGTTGGGATTTGAAGAATTGAAGAAATGAAGAAATTGCCTAAGTACTAATTCGAGAAGTACATTTGTCTATTCGAGAAGTCTAGCATTCGAGAAGTCTGGAGTTCGATATCTCAGAAGACACTATTCGATATCTCTCAATATGCTATTCGATATCTCAGGGATTCGATATGTCAAAATGCTCTATTCGATATCTCAGGGATTCGATATGTCAAAATGCTCTATTCGATATCTCAGGGATTCAATATGTCAAAATGCTCTATTCGATATCTCAAGGAGTCCCAGAGAAAAGAGCTATTCGAGAAGTGATTCGATATGTCAAGATAACACTATTCGAGAACTCAGAGTTATCGATCAAGTCAACTCCAGTTCTCGAATCACTCACTTAGTCACTTCTCGAATACATTCTTGAGGACAAAATACTGAAGAATTGTACAAGTCAGAAACCTGCAACAAGCCAGGATACTTTATTTGACTCTGTCCTATAAAGCATGCTGGAAAGCCTACAAAGAAGCTTGGAGAGATAAGACAAGGGACAAGGAGCTGAAGAAGTGGATCTAAACAGGCTTTTCAAAGTCAAATCTGTAGCCGTTTGGACTCTTACTAAAATGAGATAGACAGACTGGAAAGTGCTTTTGTTTTACCTACCTCATTTGTAGTAAGTGGGTGTATCCATGTCTATAAGGATACAGCCTCACTTCCTTAGCTGTTAAGGTTTTGAAGTTTCTCAAAAATATCCAGAAAATATCTCTCTGAGAAAAACGAAGCTGAGAATACTATCATTTGTATTCACAGATTGTAGTAAAATCTTTATCTAATAAAATATTAGATTAAAGTGATATTGTGTTGTGTTTGTCTTTAATTATCCGCATCTTCATATCTCACACACTCATCACTTATCTTACTGCAAAGATTCAAGAACGAAGAAAAATTCAAGAATCCATTCACCCCCCCCCCCTCTGTATTCTTTTACTGTATTCAATACTCAACACAAAGTTTTATGCATTCGATCTGATAATGCTTTGGAGCTTACAGAAGGGGTTTTAAAAGATTTTTATTTGAAGAAAGGGATCATCAATCAAACAACTTGTAGTTATACTCCCCAACAAAATGGGGTAGTTGAACGTAAACATCGCCATTTACTAGAGACTGCTCGTGCTTTATTTTTTCAATCTAAAATTCCAGAAAAATATTGGGGTGAGTGCATCATTTGTGCTGCTTACTTGATAAACCGAATGCCTCTACAAAGTATAGGTAATCTTACTCCTTATTTCAAATTATACAAGTCTGATCCATCTTTAGATCACATTAGGAATTTTGGTTGTTTGTGTTACATTGCAACTGTCAAGTCTCATAGGACTAAATTTGAACCTAGATCAGTTCCTGGTGTGTTTCTAGGTTATACTTCTTCTCAGAAAGGTTATAAGGTTTTAAACCTTAATAACAATGAACTTTTAGTTTCCAGAGATGTTAAATTCTTTGAATATCACTTTCCTTTTCATCTCTCTTCTAATCCTATTGCTTCTAATCCTATTATTTCTACTCCTGCAAATATTTTTTTTCCAGTTACTACTACTCATCCAGCTACAGTTTTTGATTCAATTCCTATCACAACAGCTACACCTCAGTCTCAAGCCTCACAAGATATTCATTCACCACTTACTCAAACTTCTACTACTCATGATTCTTCTTCATTTACAGAATTTTTTAATCATTCATCTACATCACCTTCTCAATCTTCTCAAAATTCATCTGCTCAATCTTCTCAGAATTCTCCTAGTCAAACAGTTGATTTGAGTATACCTTTTCGACAGTCTGCTCGACCAAGAAATCCACCATCCTATCTTAAAGATTATAAGTGTAATCTCATCAAAACTACTCCTGTTTCTACATGGTGTGAGCCTATTCCTTATGCTCAATTTAGTAGTCCTCACAAAGCTTTACTTACTTCCATTTGTGCTATTTCTGAGCCTCTTTCTTATAAAGAAGCAGCTAGTAACCCATTATGGGTTGAAGCTATGGATAAGGAAATTAAAGCCCTTACTGATAATCATACTTGGGATCTTGTACATTTGCCACCAAATAAAAAAGCTATTGGCTGTCGTTGGGTTTTTAAGGTCAAACTAAAAGCTGATGGTTCACTTGAACGTTGCAAAGCTCGCCTTGTTGCAAAAGGCTTTAATCAGAAGTACGGTATAGACTACGAGGAAACTTTTTCTCCTGTTGTCAAAATGAACAGAATACGTTGTTTGATTGCCTTGGCTGCTAGTAGGAAATGGGATTTATACCAGTTAGATGTTAACAACGCTTTTCTCCATGGAGATTTAAGCGAGGAAGTATATATGACCATACCAGAAGGCATACAGGCTGCTCCTAATTTGGTTTGCAGATTACGAAAATCGATATATGGACTAAAGCAAGCTTCGCGTACTTGGTTTGAAAAACTGGTTAGTGAGCTTATTGATCAAGGTTTTACTCAATCCAAAAATGATTATAGTTTATTTCTTAAAAAATCTGGTTCCCAGATTACTATCTTTGCTGTTTATGTCGATGACATAGTTGTCACTGGTAATGATCTTGCCACTATTACTGCTATCAAGACTCATTTACATCTTCTGTTTGGCATAAAAGATTTGGGTAAGTTGAATTACTTTCTAGGTCTTGAAGTTGGTTATTATCCTGATGGTATCACGTTGACTCAACATAAATTCACCAGGGAACTTTTGCACAACTGTGGTTTTGATTTATCTCTCAAGGCTATTACTCCATTTCCGTTAAATCTAAAGCTAACAACAGATGAGGGTATTCTTTTATCTGATCCCGAACGTTATCGTTCTTTGGTTGGAAAGCTTAATTACCTTACCAACACCAGGCCTGATTTAAACTATGCAGTGCAGATGCTTAGTCAGTACATGCAACAACCTCGAACTTCTCATGATAATGCCTTACATCATACATTAAAGTATCTTAATCATTCTTCTACACGAGGTATTTTGCTCAAGGCTTCAGACACTTTAACATTACAGGCATATTCTGATTCGGATTGGGCTTCTTGCCCTGACTCTCGTAAATCCATTACTGGCTATGTTCTTTTATTTGGCCAATCACCTGTTGCCTGGAAATCTAAGAAGCAGACTACGATTTCTCGTTCTTCCTCCGAAGCTGAATATCGTGCTATGGCCTCTGCTGCCTCTGAAGTGACTTGGTGTGTTCGTCTTTTGGAAGAACTATGTGTTACCAATCTCAAACCTGTGACACTTCACTGTGATAATCAGTCCGCTCTACACATTGCCAGGAATCCTGTTTTTCACGAGCGAACCAAACATATTGAAATCGATTGTCACTTCACAAGGGACAAAGTATTAGAGGGTTTGTTGCAGCTTACATACCTTCCTACGACACATCAACTTGCTGATGTTTTTACTAAGGTGTTGCCTTCATCTCAGTTCAGTTTGCTACTATCCAAGTTGGGATTATGTTCTACACCTCCCAACTTGAGGGGGGATATTGAAGATATAGTCTCTACGGCTCGGCCAAGTCAGAATACACACCCTCCAGCTCCAGCTAAGCAACAGCTAAACAACAGCTAGCATTCTATTTATAGCAATGTAACAAACTCTGATAGTTAGTTACGTTTAGATATAGAAAGTAGCAGTTGTATATAAACCAACAGATAGGATAGAGATAGTTAGTTTTTCTGATCATCATTTTCATTTACACAAAGCTATGTAATTACTCTGTTCTATAATGTAAATAATTTCTTCATTCTGTTCTTCTACATAGAAATTATCACTATTTTTAGTCTTGTTAAGCTCAGCATTCAGCAGTTACTACAACTGTTTGATACATCGTCTAATACAGAGTATGTGTTAGATAAATTTTCTTCTTTCTCAAAGATATATTCTTAAATAAGGCCTGCTTATACTTTTTTCTGACAACAAGGTTTATGAATTGGATGTTGTGGGTGTCATCCCCGATGAGCTGTGGAACTTGACTTCCCTCGTTAGCCTGTATGTTTTCTAATCTAGGCAGTGAAGAAGATTTCTGCGAATTTTGTTGTTTGTTACTTATTAGAGATAGATTATACGATTAAGCTATAGTGCACGTATGCACACACATAATAACCTATAGTATGTCACACAACATCAACATGACAATTTAGAACTGTTTGCACAGTGACATCCCTTTTTTTTTTCTTTTTTTTTTTTAACATGGGAACCCGTAGCCGCTACCCTTCGGGTGCGCTCTGGGTAAACCCATGGGCTCACGCAATAGCCTGCAAACCACGTGATCCAAGGCAAACCGCACAACTGCGACAGGCTCTGCCCCAGGATGGCATAATCACAAATCCGCCTCCCATGGGAGTCGAACCTGTGACCAAGAGGTGATATGACCTCTCTTTAACCAACTGAGACAACCCTTGCGGGCCCCTTTCTGTTAAATGACTGTAAAGAGTATCCTGTATGTTGCAGGGATTTGCGCAAAAATTACTTGACAGGTCCCTTATCCGCATCTGTTGGAAATTTAGCTAGCATGCAGTACTTGTAAGCAAATTCCTTATTGATTTATGTTTTTGTGTTTTGATTAACTTATAGAATGCGGATACATTATATGATGTCTATAGGAGTTTTGGCACTAATTTATTATCAGGGAAGCTTCCGAAGGAACTTGGGAAACTTACTGATTTGAGATCATTGTATGGTTTTCTTCATTTTAATTATTTAAAATTATCAAATGTTTAGTGATCTCTTAAGCTATTTAAACTTCGCGCGTTTGTAGAATCTGTCTTGCCTGTCAATATTGCAGGTCTTTTAGCTCAAACAATTTCAGTGGCCCTCTGCCCTCGGAGCTCGGGAGTTTAACAAAGTTAGAACAAATGTAAGTGCTTTCTTTTCTTTTCTGTATGGAAATCCAAGTTCTCAATGCATCGAAATTCTGTCCAAATCCTTACATAACGGCTGTGTTTGTATTGTCATGGCTTTGAAAATTTGCACTTTTGTTAGAGACCTGACATTTTATGCTACAAGTTGATGATCCAGATACCTATATAAATGTTTAAGTGTTTGATTTCTGGAGTACTCTTTCTTTTGATATACTAAAACAATAACCATCTTCTGCAAGATACCTGAAACATAGTGATTGTAACAATCATCATTTTTAAGTACCGGAAAGATAAAACCTTATTAAAGATTTGTCATCTACTTCTAACCGCTGATCTTGAGTTGTTCGCAACCATTTTGTGGGTTGCCGTGGTCCATGTTTGCACTTATTTTTAAATACGAGAATATTATGCAAACTTTCAATTGCACCCTACCTAACATTGGCACTGTGCATCTTGTCAGTTACTTTAGTAGTTCTGGATTGAGCGGTCCAATACCTTCAACATTTGCTAATCTGCAAAACCTGGCTACTGTGTAAGATCTTCTAGTAATTTTTTAGTTGTAATTTCAGCAGACCTCAAGTTGACTTTTATGTCATAATTCTTTAATCTAGTTCACAAGAGGGGACTATTGGGATTGCAGGTGGGCTTCTGACAATGATCTCACGGGAAGAATACCCAACTTTGTTGGAAGTTGGTCAAATCTTAATGACCTGTAAGACTTATATCTTCTCTTCCCATTCAAACCATGCTGGAAACTTACAAATTCATCTCAACATGAAGTATATGATGATGTGATATTTGTTTCATAGACCTGTTATGGCATACTTGGTGTTTAGACATATCCTGATGATTGTTTAGGAGGTTACAGGGGAACTCTTTTGAAGGTCCCATACCGATGACGCTTTCCAATTTGACATTACTAACAGCCTTGTAAGTGCTACTTCCATATATGCATGTTTACACAAACACAACATATATGTATAACGTATGAATGAATTTTTATCAATCAGATCTTTGTTTGTAGTGTCTTCTTTCCATTTCTTTGTATAATGGCCTTCGGAAATTGTACTGCACAGGAGAATAAGTGATTTGTCTAATGGGAGCTCCACACTGGAATTCATCAAAGAAATGAAGTCTCTGACTGTCTTGTAAGAAAATTGGTTTTAGGTCCTAAGATGCGTGTCTTATATGCTTTTACCTATTCGCTTAATTATTCTAAATTAAGATGTGTTTTGTTCTTTTCTTTCCCTTCTGCAGAATTTTGCGGAATAACAATATATCTGGTTCTATTCCTGCTGAATTTGGTGGATTTCGAAATTTGGCTCAAATGTAAGTTATTTATGTTGGAAGATTCTTCATATGATATTTATGGGCCCAGTGATTATAAGCTGAAGCTTGTTTTTTCAAGCAGATACTTCTGTAGTATTCTAACTTCTGTATTCTTAAAGATAGCTTAAACAGAGTCATATTCCAATTTTGCTTTGCTTCACCTTGCCTCCTTGCCTGACAGTTCACTGTCACATACTCACATCTCTAGCTAGATAAATACCAATCTCTGTGGATGTCACAGTTGTGTGAGTTGTTCTCATGGCATGCCACTAATCGAAGGAGGTCAGTGATGACTATATATGACTCTTTTTTGTTACAGTCGTGATGCTGACAATTTTTTTTTTTTTTTTTGTCTTTGTGCAACTCTGCCATGTTCTGAGTTCTGACTAGCTCCTTGTAGCAATAAGAATTTCTATATATGCTACACATCAACTTCAGTCTTCAAGCGTGTACTACATTTTTTCCGTAGAGTATCTGAATGTTCTGATCCAACCAACTAACAAAAATTGTGTCAGTAATCTAAATTCACATGTACGCATATATTTTTCAGTTAATGTTTATTAATTTATTTATTTTTGCCAGAGATTTGAGCTTCAACAACTTCAATGGACGGATTCCAAACTCACCGTTCAGTTTAAGCTCACTTTCGTTCTTGTAATACGCATATGTCCAACATGTTCTTTTCCGGTCACAGGATCTATGATAATCTTTTTAGTTCTTCTTTTGCACTAATTTGAGTTAAACTGAAGCGAGTTTTGTTTTCTGTTGTCAGGTTTCTTGGAAACAATAAATTATCTGGGATACTACCTTCCCAAAAGAGTGCAGCTCTTACGAACATGTGAGTCAGCTTGTCTGTGGAATGTGGATTGTTTAAGAGAAATGAAGTGGCCGAACTGACTTTTGAGTGATTCTAGTGTCATCATTTCAGTAACTCCTGGTGTTGTTTCCTTAAAATAGGCTTCTCAGTTAGCCAAAAAAAATAGGCTTCTCATTTCTTTCAGTGGTCTACTTTTGAGAACTAAAATTAATCTATGTCTAGGGTGGCAAAACATAATAACATCTCACTTCATTATGCCTCATCGTATATTCATATTACACAGACATGTTTTCAGGAAGGGCTTGGAGGATGCTCTAGCTCTAGATAATCACTCACGCAGACATGCAGTAGTATGTTTATTTGATGTTGTGAAAACGTGGAATTGATAACTTGACAAGGGAGATGTTTAATTCTGTCAGGGAACTGTAGGAGAAGAAGACCAGCAGCGCTAGTTGCAATAGGGTAGTACATATAACTGATATCCTCAAATTTGTGCAGATATTTGTCATACAATGACCTTTCTGGAACACTTCCTTCCTGGATCAGCGAACCAAACATACAAATGTGTGTAATAGGACAAATATATATTTCCTTTCTGCTTACCATTGTTATATTTATATAACGGTGCCAAGTGTAATATTCGAACTAATAATGAAAGATTTATGGTGTAATATGCAGTAATTTAGCTGTCAACAACTTCACAATTGAAGGATCAAATAGCAGGTGATTCTTGGCTATCTCTGATGCATCATAGTTATCTGTAATTCAAGCATATATAATATCAGATACGGGTGATCTTTATCAGATACGGGTGATCTTTATCAGATACGGGTGATCCTATGGCTGAAGAACCGCTGTTTAAACATTTGTTTTGGCAATATTTGTGGCCATAATGTACAAATTATCTAGTGGAATTTTTTTTTCTTTGCTATATTTCTTGAAAGTTAGATCCCGTTAATTTGTTTTCTTTAGCTGACCTGCATTTTCTGCTCTCAGATTTCTTCCTTCAGGATTGAACTGTCTTCAGAGGGGTTTTCCTTGCAATCGTGATTCTCCAAGATGTAAGATGGTTTTAACAAATTATTATATACATGGCAAACATAATGTATTTATCGATTTTAGTGGCAATCGTGATTCTCCAAGATGTAAGATGCAACACTGAACTTGATTCAATGTTGACTAACACCAGTAAATGAGCATGTAATAGATGGGTTTTGATATCCCAGAGGTTTGGGAGACGAGGGAGGGGAATTATCAATGGATTCTAGCTTTTCATAAGTAAGACATCAAACGACTCTTGTCTGATCATTCATTCTGTTGAAAATATTACAGATTATAACTTTTCAATTAAGTGTGGTGGTACACAAGTTATGTCTTCAGACAGAATTCTATATGAGAGAGACGATGAAACCCTTGGTCCTGCCACGTACTATGTTAACCCTGCAAACAGGTGGGCCGTTAGTAATGCTGGCTTGCATGCAGGGAATAACAATCGAACATATATATACTCATCTTCATCTCCATTTACAAATACCTTGGACCCAGAGCTGTTCCAGACAACACGAATTTCTGCTGGTTCTCCGCGGTATTATGGCTTAGGGCTTGAGAATGGTAACTACAGTGTTAAACTTCAGTTTGCAGAGATAGCTTTCCTAAATCTTCCTACTTGGAAAAGTCTTGGAAAACGGATTTTTGATATATACATCCAGGTATGTGAGGGTTCATTTTCTTTTCTTTATGCTAAATGATTTCTTTAGTATCAGTTTGTTTGTTTCAGGGGAACTTGATTTGGAAGGATTTTGATATACGCAAGGAAGCTGGATCTTCGTTCCGTGCACTATCAAAGGATTTTAAAGTACAAGTTTCTGAAAACTACCTCGAACATGTTGTATACCAGCTCAAGGTACATATGGGCCTTCTATTTCAGCAATCAGTGCCACTTCAGGTAATTTACACAATGCAATAGACTCAACAAAGTAGCTTGAACCCTGACTTTCTTTTCATTGAATTCCACTTATGATCTCACATCATGCAGATTTTACTCCAAGTGTTAGTAACGAACCTCCTGTCAATCCTTCCAGCAAGAATAACAACACTGGTTTTATTTTGGGCATTGCCATTCCTCTTGTTATAAACTTTTTGGCTGCTGTATCTGTTGTGTTTCTCTTCATTCGAAGAAGAAAAAAGCGAAGTGCTTATGAAGATGAAGGTAAACATGGAGATCAAAATGTGCTTTTGTAATTTTCTGACATTGATTTTGTTAGTATTGGTGCCCTAGAGTCAATACAATCAATTGTATTTGTGTTTGAGTGATTTTATATATTTGATATATATATTTATTATTGGCTTTATTTACTGCGAAATAAATAAAGTATAATAAATGTCCTTAGAATCTTGATACAAATTATGTAGTTGCAAGTATGTGACTTGAACATGAGATTATATAATGATTGTATCATATTCTTAAATGTCCCTAGCCGAGTATTATTAGTACTTAGGACAATAATAATACATTAAGGCTAGTATGTTTATTGACAAGATGACCACATCTCATTGGTCATAAGTATGCAGATACTAAAAGCAATGCATAGGTAATTGTACGAGTACAGGGTACTGGACAGACCCACCGTGAGATACATCATGGTAAATAATAATAATAAATGTGTCATATGTATTCTCACAGCGATAATGGTGTAATGATCCTTAGACCTGAAGTCGTTATAATTCTACATGAGAATTAATATATTTTGAATTCGTCAAAAGTTATCTTTAACCGGATAATGATAAAGGTGAATATCGGATATATTATGAATCATGTGAGAAATATGAACGATCTAGATGGGATTTAAATCTCCTGATAAAGGAGTGATATTATCGGCCTCTTGTTTGAGTGAGACTATGAAATGCATGGCCATGCTCAAATGTTGATTTGATTATATAGTCTACTCATCGATCAAGAAAATGAAGATTAAATTATGAAGAGGATGACACATTACATGCCTCGAGTTTAATCTATAATATCATGATTTAAAGGGATTATATTACATGGAACATTAGTCATAAAAGGTTGATTGAATCGTTGATTTAATTATTGTTTAATTGGGTAGCAATAATGTGTTACTAGACGCCGCTTATTGTTTACAATTTTATTAAAGAATAAAATTGTTGCCAGTTAAATAATAACCTACAGGGTCACACACATAGAATGTTTAAAAGGGAAATTAATTTATTTTATGAATTTAAATTAATAATAATTTAAATTATGATTTTAAATTAATAATAAATAATAATTCGAATTTTATAAAATTAATTAAGTGAGACTTGATTAGTTAAAGATAAAATTTGAAGATGTATTTTCTTGACTTATTTGATTAATTAAGTATGACTTAATTAATTTATTTAAATAAATAAGATTTGTTTAAATAAAAATGGCCTAATTGTTTAATGGTCCATTTTTCTTTATTTCTCTTTATAAGCCAAAGGTTGGCTAGTCTTTTTGGAGGAACACAACTGAAAATTTCAGTTGATACACTACAAGAGAGACAAGGGAGAAATCAAGCTCAAGCCAAGAACACATCGATTATTTATTTTTGGCTAGTACCTCGTCCCGTGGCGAAAATCGTTCGACGATTCAAGCAAGCATTCAAGTGTGGATACCGGTGGAGGAGTTATAATTTTAACTCTCAAGATCAACAAGCTAGGATCTCCATTAGTCATCCATTGGAAAGCTTAAACAAGGTACAATCTTGTTCTTGAGAATTTTATACCATGATCATCATTTTATACATGGATCCGGGCTTTGGAATTCGTTTTTAATTGTTATTTACGTTATTTCCGTTGCGTTATTATGCCCGAATTCCAACAATGGTATCAGAGCTACATGTATAAAAGGATGATTTGGTGTTTTGTTCTTGAAAATGAATCATACATGAATTTTATGAATTTGTTATGATTGTTTGTGTGATGTTATAAATTGTTATAACATGTTTTGGATGATGTATTATATGTTAGATATGTTAATCACATCATTAGAATATTTTTTAGAATTGATATAAACTGAAAAATTTCATTCTGCATTGTTTCTGGTGCTTTCTGCAATTTCTGGGAAAACTGCATGTACAGGTGTTGCGCATTCTGGAAATGCGCAACAGGTATTTACAGTCGGGTTGCGCATGTCGGACATGCGCATCACCCGGAGAAAGCAGGTGTTGCGCATGTACGACATGCGTATCACAGGTTTGACAGCTGGTGTTGCGCCTGTGCGACATGCGCATTAGCTTGTTGACAGTAACAGCTCATTGGCGTGCTGTTGCTATTATTGCTGTTTTTTTTATTCTAATTAATTATTTTAGTTTTTGCTTTTACTTTTGCTTTAATAATTCAATTAGTTGCCATGTTAGACTTATTGGTACTAATCATTAGATTCCTAATGTTTTTAATGATTAAAGTTTTAATAATTGAATATTTAAATCATGGATTTAAAAATTATTATTAATTCAAAATTTTATTAATTAATTTAATTTCGAATTTTAATAATATATTTAAATTATGAATTTGAATATTATTATTAAATTCGAATTTTGATTAATTTCGATTTAATTTTTTTTATTCGGATTAAAATTTTAATTAGTTTAATAATATTAATTCGAATTTAATTAATTAAATTTGATTTATTTATTTTAATTCCTTTTAAATAATTAGGTATTTAAATTAAGGAGTTAAAATATTAATTGTTATCTATGATATGATCATGATAAAATGTCTATAATTGTTATATGAGCATGGTGCATTGGTTATGGCCTAAAGACCCGTAGAATAAATGTTTTAATTTTATTTATGGTCTGTAATAATTAAATACGACTTGCATGTCGTTATTCTTGTAATTATTATTTCTCGAATGCAACTCGAGTTCTTTTGTAATGTATTTCAAAACGAGCTTGGAGGCAATCAATGGAGGCTTTGGAAGCAATGAAGAATTTTGTAATAATTAGTTATTACAACCATAGATTGACCTTGATATTTTCATTAGCTCGAAAAGATCGCATAGGATCGGGCCATAACCATTGCACGTTTAATTTTGCGTAACTGCACTTTACATATGATGCATGGATATATTAGATATATGAATGGATGCATGGATGTATGGATATTGTAGAATGTATGTATTAGATACGACACATATGCCATGTTTAAACAAGATAAAATCTGTAACGATTTAAGATTTAAACAGACGATCAAGATCGTTAAATTTTTCTAAAAAATCCCTTAAGAAATATTAAGTTAAACAGATGCTTTCCAACAAATAACACTCATTAAATCCTAGATCATTGAGGAGTGGATTTGCCAAAGCAAGGGCTTCTCTTTTATCGTGGTGAGATGTGATTAAGTAAACAAGCTTACTTAAATTGTTATTGTTGGGTCCAACTTAAATAAGTCGTCATAATAGGATTATGAACTTATAAGCATAGAGTTTAGTGAAATCTATTAGATAGATCGGAGAAATATGTTGTTCACTAAGCTATCCAAGAGTTATATACGATATAATTGACATAACGGTCTACCTAAATAATCATATTTAAGAGGAAAGCCAAAGCTGACTTAAAATATGACGAAATATGGATCTTGGCTCACTAAGAAAGGTTTTATGGGAACCATTTTCCGAATTGATAGTAAGGGCTATTAATTTGATAAAAATAGTGGGAGGTATATTACGAATATGCTATAAATCAACTTGAACATAATTGGTTTTACGAAACATGCAAACTAACTCATTTTATGCGCTTTTACAAAATTGTAGATAATAAATGGCAAACAACACAAACCACTTTTCGATACGATCAGTCCTAGAAAAGGAAAAGCTGACAGGGACAAACTTCCTAGATTAGTTTAGGAACTTGAGGATTGTCCTCAGGCAGGAGCGAAAGCTGTATGCCATTGAAGTTCCTCACCCAAATCCTCTTCCTGCTGGAGCCACACGTGCCGAGCAAAATGCTTATCAGAAGCATTTGGATGACTCAACTGATGTGTCATGCCTTATGCTTGCATGCATGGCTCCTGAAATTCAAAAGCAACATGAATTGATGAATGCTTTTGAAATAATTGAGCACCTCAAAAGCATGTTTGAGGGACAAGCTCGCCAGGAGAGATATGATACTAGCAAGGCTTTGTATGCTTGCAAACAGGGAGAGCGAGACCCGGTTGGACCACACGTTCTTAAGATGATTGGGTACATTGAACAACTAAGTACCTTGGGCTTCCCGATTGGTCCGGAGGCTCAAATAGATTTGATCTTACAATCACTCAACAAGAACTTTTCTCAATTCGTTATGAACTACAACATGAATGAGATAGATAAGACACCCACTGAATTGTTGGGCATGTTAAGAACTGCTGAAACCAACATTCAGAAGGAATCTCCTACTCCCATGCTGATGGTGAACAAAGGAGGTGCCAAGGGGAAAAGAAAGTGGAAGGGCAATAAGAAGAGGAATGTGTCCAAATCTGCTGCCAATCCTAATTCTGCTCCCAAGAAGGCTACCAAGCCCAAAGGAGGTGTCGAAAAGGGTGATTGTCACCACTGTGGTAAACCGGGACACTGGAGGAGAAACTGTCATGCATATTTGGAAGAACTTAAGAAGAAGAAGGCTGCTGGCCAGACTTCTGCTTCAGGTATTTATGTAATAGAAGTCAATTTATCTACTTCTACATCTTGGGTATTGGATACCGGATGTGGTTCTCACATTTGTATAAATGTGCAGGAACTGCAAAGGAGTAGGGCACTGACTAAGGGAGAGGTAGACCTACGAGTTGGAAATGGAGCAAAGGTTGCTGCTTTGGTTGTAGGGACTTACCATTTATCGTTGCCCACTGGGCTTATATTAGAACTTGAAAACTGTTTGTATGTGCCTTCTATTTGTAGAAACATTATTTCTGTTTCTTGTTTGGACAAGAAAGGTTTTTCATTTACCTTTAAAGACAATGGTTGCTCTTTTGGTTTGAATGACATTACCTATGGTGTTGCACAATTATTTAACGGTTTGTATGTTCTTAATTTAGATACTCCTATCTTGAATATAAATAACAAACGACTTAAGACTAATGAATCAAATCAAACATACCTTTGGCACTGTCGTCTAGGCCATATAAACGAGAAACGCATTTCCAAGTTACATCAAGATGGTTTCTTGGATCAGTTTGATTTTGAATCATATGATGAATGCGAGGCTTGTTTACTAGGCAAGATGACTAAAGCTCCTTTTACCGGACAGGGTAAGAGGGCCACCGTACGACTAGAACTAATACATAGCGATGTATGTGGTCCTATGAGATCGATGGCAAGGGGTGGCTATTTCTACTTCATTACGTTTACTGATGATTTCAGTAGATATGGATATGTGTATCTTTTGAAGAACAAATCCGAAGCATTTGAAAAGTTCAAAGAGTATAAGGCAGAAGTAGAAAAGCAAATTGGCGAAAGCATAAAAACTCTAAGATCTGATCGAGGAGGTGAATACTTAAGCCATGAGTTTAAGAACTATTTGAGGGAGTGTGGTATTGTATCACAACTAACTCCTCCTGGAACACCACAATGGAATGGGGTTTCTGAAAGGAGGAATCGTACCTTGTTGGACATGGTGCGATCTATGATGAGTCAAGCAGATCTTCCAATTAGTTTCTGGGGTTATGCCCTGGAAACGGCTGCATATACACTAAACCGTGTTCCTACTAAAACGGTTCAACAAACTCCATATGAGATATGGACAGAGAAACGGCAAAGCATGTCCTTTATGAAAGTATGGGGATGTGAAGCATTTGTGAAACGCCTAACATCAGACAAGCTTGGACCGAAATCTGAAAAATGTAATTTTGTGGGATACCCAAAGGAAACAAAGGGTTATTCTTTCTATAGTCCCTCGGAGAACAAAGTAATTGTTGCTCGAACTGCTGTATTCTTGGAAAGAGAGCTAGTCTCTAGAAAAGACAGTGGGAGGAAAATAGATCTCGATGAAGATCGAGAACCACTTGATAACATTGAACCAGAAGGGGAGCATGAGCAAGAAATACAAGATAACATTGCTCAAGAAACACAGGTTGTTCGTAGATCTAGTAGGATTCGCCATGAGTCAAAGAGGAATTATGGATTTCTCTTAACTCAAAATGACGATGTGATGCTCATAGACCAAGATGAGCCTCTCACCTACCAAGATGCTATGAACTCACCAGACTCTGTGAGATGGCAAGAAGCCATGAATTCTTAGATGGATTCCATGTATGAAAACCAAGTATGGACTTTGGTTGATCCACCTGAAGGGGTAAAACCTATAGAGTGCAAATGGATTTTCAAGAAGAAAATCGACATGGAAGGTAAATTACAGACCTATAAAGCTCGACTGGTTGCAAAAGGTTTCAAACAAATTCATGGTATTGACTATGATGAAACTTTTTCACCAGTAGCAATGATAAAATCCATCAGAATTTTGCTTGCAATAGCGGCTTACTATGATTACGAAATATGGCAGATGGATGTCAAAACAGCCTTCCTTAACGGGAGCCTTGAAGAGGATGTGTACATGACACAACCTGAAGGTTTTGGAAATCCAAAGGATGCCGGAAAGGTATGTAAGCTGCATAGATCCATTTATGGATTGAAGCAGGCCTCTCGGAGATGGAACATCCGGTTTGATGAAATAGTCAAATGTTTTGGCTTTATTCAGAACGTGGATGAACCATGTGTTTACAAAAAGGTTAGTGGTAGCCATGTGGCATTCCTAGTATTATATGTCGATGATATATTATTAATAGGGAATGACATTCCTTCTCTACAGGCTGTAAAGACTTGGTTAGGACAAAGTTTTTCTATGAAAGACTTGGGCGAGGCTACCTATATATTAGGGATCAGGATCTATAGAGATAGATCAAGAAGATTAATCGGCTTAAGCCAGAGTACATATATTGACAGGATTTTGCATCGTTTTGGAATGCAAGATGCAAAAAGGGGATATGTCCCCATATCTCATGGGATAACGATCTCAAAAGAGAATGGTCCTAAATCATTGGATGAGAAGGACCGCATGAGTAAGATTCCATATGCTTCAGCAATTGGATCTATCATGTATGCAATGATATGTACTCGTCCGGATGTCTCGTATGCTTTGAGCATGACGAGCAGATACCAGTCTAATCCAGGTGAAGGTCACTGGACGGCGGTCAAGAATATTCTTAAGTACTTGAAAAGGACTAAAGATTCATTCTTGGTGTATGGAGGAGAGGAGAAGCTAACGGTAAAGGGTTACACGGATGCTAGTTTCCAGACTGACAGAGATGACTCTGTGTCTCAGTCTGGATTTGTGTTTTGCCTAAATGGAGGTGCTGTAAGCTGGAAAAGTTCGAAGCAAGACACAGTAGCTGATTCTACAATGGAATCCGAGTATATTGCGGCATGTGAAGCAGCCAAGGAGGCTGTATGGATACGGAAGTTCATTACAGTACTTGGTGTAGTTCCATCGATCGCAGATCCCATAGATCTTTACTGCGATAATAATGGAGCTATAGCACAAGCCAAGGAGCCGAGAGCTCACAGCAGAACAAAGCATATACTTCGGAGATATCACCTTATTCGAGAGATAAATGATAGAGGAGATATTCACATATGTAAAGTGCATACTGATGATAATATTGCAGACCCGCTGACTAAGGCTCTGTCGCAGCAGAAGCATGAATGTCACACTAGTAGCATGGGTATTCGATACATGGGTGATTGGCTCTAGTGCAAGTGGGAGATTGTTAGTATTGGTGCCCTAGAGTCAATACAATCAATTGTATTTGTGTTTGAGTGATTTTATATATTTGATATATATATTTATTATTGGCTTTATTTACTGCGAAATAAATAAAGTATAATAAATGTCTTTAGAATCTTGATACAAATTATGTAGTTGCAAGTATGTGACTTGAACATGAGATTATATAATGATTGTATCATATTCTTAAATGTCCCTAGCCGAGTATTATTATTACTTAGGACAATAATAATACATTAAGGCTAGTATGTTTATTGACAAGATGACCACATCTCATTGGTCATAAGTATGCAGATACTAAAAGCAATGCATAGGTAACTGTACGAGTACAGGGTACTGGACAGACCCACCGTGAGATACATCATGGTAAATAATAATAATAAATGTGTCATATGTATTCTCACAGTGATAATGGTGTAATGATCCTTAGACCTGAAGTCGTTATAATTCTACATGAGAATTAATATATTTTGAATTCGTCAAAAGTTATCTTTAACCGGATAATGATAAAGGTGAATATCGGATATATTATGAATCATGTGAGAAATATGAACGATCTAGATGGGATTTAAATCTCTTGATAAAGGAGTGATATTATCGGCCTCTTGTTTGAGTGAGACTATGAAATGCATGGCCATGCTCAAATGTTGATTTGATTATATAGTCTACTCATCGATCAAGAAAATGAAGATTAAATTATGAAGAGGATGACACATTACATGCCTCGAGTTTAATCTATAATATCATGATTTAAAGGGATTATATTACATGGAACATTAGTCATAAAAGGTTGATTGAATCGTTGATTTAATTATTGTTTAATTGGGTAGCAATAATGTGTTACTAGACGCCGCTTATTGTTTACAATTTTATTAAAGAATAAAATTGTTGCCAGTTAAATAATAACCTACAGGGTCACACACATAGAATGTTTAAAAGGGAAATTAATTTATTTTATGAATTTAAATTAATAATAATTTAAATTATGATTTTAAATTAATAATAAATAATAATTCGAATTTTATAAAATTAATTAAGTGAGACTTGATTAGTTAAAGATAAAATTTGAAGATGTATTTTCTTGACTTATTTGATTAATTAAGTATGACTTAATTAATTTATTTAAATAAATAAGATTTGTTTAAATAAAAATGGCCTAATTGTTTAATGGTCCATTTTTCTTTATTTCTCTTTATAAGCCAAAGGTTGGCTAGTCTTTTTGGAGGAACACAACTGAAAATTTCGGTTGATACACTACAAGAGAGACAATGGAGAAATCAAGCTCAAGCCAAGAACACATCGATTATTTATTTTTGGCTAGTACCTCGTCCCGTGGCGAAAATCGTTCGACGATTCAAGCAAGCATTCAAGTGTGGATACCGGTGGAGGAGTTATAATTTTAACTCTCAAGATCAACAAGCTAGGATCTCCATTAGTCATCCATTGGAAAGCTTAAACAAGGTACAATCTTGTTCTTGAGAATTTTATACCATGATCATCATTTTATACATGGATCCGGGCTTTGGAATTCGTTTTTAATTGTTATTTACGTTATTTCCGTTGCGTTATTATACCCGAATTCCAACAGATTTAACGTCTGATATTAATTTTTTTTTTTCTGTCTGTTTCTGTTCTTTCACCGGGACTGCTCTTTGGATGCTAGCATAAAACGCACAATAGTCTAACCGTTTTTATTACATCTTGACACAAAATAAGATTTTCTTTGTGTTGCATAGTACAACTTGAACCACTTAAGAAAATACTGCAGTAACATCACTTTTTGAGTGGTCTATTACCTTTTTATTTAATTCTTAATCCAAGAAAAAGAGCCTAGTATTATGCCCCGCTGGAATTCTAAGGCCGTGACACTAGGCTCTAACACTAAACTTAATTTTAGGCGGCAAAAGAAAAGATAAAGAACAATATGCAAGCGAAGGTATCAGAAATTCAAGATCATGAGAAGGAGGTGAGGAGAAATAGGTGGTAATGGGGAACGGGCTATGTCATAATTGCTCTTGGTGTCAATAAAATGTAATGTCGAACATGCTGATAATATGCTATTGTTTTATATGTATGTTCAAAAATCATTCTTACGATATGAAGAGACAAGGTCTTAAATTTATCATTGCTCATTTTGCGCTTAAATAACAGAGTTTCAGGGGATTGATGTCAGACCATATACCTTCAGTTATGCAGAGCTAAAAGTCGGAACAGATGACTTTAGTCCCACTAATATGCTTGGGGAGGGAGGATTTGGACCTGTTTACAAGGTGAGTCAACTTGTAGTTAACAATCGTAATTAAGTTGATGAAACAGTTCATATCAATTCATAAATTCCAAATCCCTTCCTCGCATAAGAGAAAAAACTAAGTAAATGAACTTAAATGGAACCTGTGTTGTAAAATTAATCCTTCTGCTTGGTGAAAACAAAGCATTGATTTATATATTCAGCAACCTAAAGTCCTAAACCATACATATAACTTCATATTAAACCATGATCCATAATGATACTGAATAAAACGAGAATCTTTAATTTAAATGATAATGATACAGAATACTATATTAGAGACCATCAGAAATTTGGTTATTTCTTCTTTAAATCTTTTAAATTTAAGAATATTTTGTTTCCTTAAATAAAATATTAAAATTTATCTGAAAAAAAATCAAATTTAATATAAATATATAGTTCTATATATAAATCTTAAAGAAATATCTATTAAGATAATTTATTTATTTATAAATATTTAGAAAAGGGTCCTCTTCTACAGCCACAATTGGATATTTTTGAATATTGATCCAACCCATCTATAACCGTCCACTAAAGATATGGGCGGTTGGGATTTAAAAGTATACGCTATATTATATAGCGTAGTACGCTATATTATATAGCGTAGTACGCTATATTATATAGCGTAAGCCTTTTTACCTTTTTATCCCTAAATCTGTCACGTGCTTTCACGTGTCGGTTTAAACTTACGCTATATTATATAGCGTAGTACGCTATATTATATAGCGTACACGGTTTTTTTTATCGAAACCGGGTTTATTTCACACAGAATATCATATAGCGTATTGTGGTTCATATACAAAACATTTAGCAAATCATCCACAGACCACCGGACATCGCAAATCCACCGGAATCGGAAGTAAATCATCATCAATTTCATCATTTCTGCATATAAAGTGAGTAACTTCGTGTCTATTTCTTGTATGTAGATGTCATCTAATTATTAAGATGTGTGTAGATTTGTGTACATGTATGTATGTATGTATATATCACCAAAATCATCTAATTGTAGATTTGTGTACATGTATGCATGTATGTATATAATTTTCGAATAGGGTCGAATTAAGGTTCGAATTTGTGGATAATTTTCGAATTAGGGTTCGAATTTGTTGATAATTTTTCGAATTAGGGTTCAAATTTGTGTATAATTTCGAATTAGGGTTCGAATTTGTGGATAATTTTCGAATTAGGGATCGATTTTGTGTATAATTTTCGAATTAGGGTTCGAATTTGTGGATAATTTTCGATTAGGGTTCGAATTTGTGGATAATTTTTTAATTATTAGGATTAAAATTTATTGGATTAAAGTTTGAATTGTGGATTAAGTTTGAATTGTGGATGCATTAAAGTTTTTTATATGTATTTGATTTTAGATGGAAGATTTTTGCGGTCCGGTTGATCCTTCTCTCCTTACCGACCAAGAAAACCATATAAGTAGTAGAATATGGGTTGGTGATCATCGAGATAAACTTACAATCCGTCAAAGTACCTCGTTTCTTAATCAATGGGAATTAGAGCCTTATCAAATTCATCTTTTACAACATTGGGGTTTCGGAATGTTTACCAACCCAAGAGCCGTTATGCAAAATGATGTGGCTTTAATTACGTCATTAGTGGAGCGTTGGAGGTCGGAAACCAACACATTCCACTTTACTTTCGGGGAGATGACGGTGACACTTGAAGATGTGTACATGTTGACGGGGCTTCCGGTTATTGGAGAGGCGGTAACTTTGAGTGACGCAATTAACGTAAAAAATATTTGGTTACAGGTTTGGCCGGATCCGACACCCTCATTTGAGGAAAGGGACAATGCTTTGGAGAGAGGTGGTGTGAAATTAAATTTTTTGAGGGAGAGATATCGCAAATGCCTGAACAAGGAGGATCGGGAGCTTCTAGAAATATATACACGGGGTTATTTGTTTTATTTGTGTGGGGCGATATTGTTCCCCACAAAATCAAACAATGTTGCTCATCCAAGATTAATTCCCTTGTTGATTGATACGTCTAGAATTTTTGGGTATGCTTGGGGTGCAGGAGCACTTGCCTATCTATATAGGAATTTATTTGAGGCAAGTCAAAAGGATTGCAAGTCTATTTCGGGATGCTTGACAATATTGATGCTTTGGGCACGTGAGAGGTTGCGCCCGGGACAACCTAAGCTAGCATCTCAAACCGAGTATATATGGCCTAGGGCTTTGGCATGGGCGGTTGCTCCCGTTGGCCCAGGAAAATCTAAGTACTTCAATGTCCATCACAATATTGATGCATATCGCGGGATGTTCGATAACTTTGATGCACAATGGGTTAAGCGGAGGCCATATGCTCGCTTCTATCGGCCTTTTGATCTTCAATTTCAGTGGGCCCTTATAGCTGGTTTAGCTCATGTGCCCCTTGTGTTTTTTGAAGATGTTGAACATCAACTTCCGGAAAGGGTGGGAAGACAGTTTGGTTTTCCATTAAGCATACCACCGCCGCCACCGGATGATATGTCAACGTTGAGGGCGAGATCTGAACATTCTTTTGTATATCAACATTATCTCAATTTTGCACGATATGTAGTTGTTTGGAATGAATTTGTGAATAATGGTATTGGTATTTTGGGACCACCTTTGAATGCCATATCTCTAGAGGAGTATATGGATTGGTACTATAATGTTACCAAATTAAAGATTTTGCCGCCTTCAAAACCAACCAAGGATCCGAAAATATTCCAACAACCGAAAGACAAGTTCGACAATCCCTAGGCAATGGACTTGGTACGTATTTTTTATAACATGGAGTATGTTATTTGAGATAATTTCGTTGAATATTCTTGTATTTATATTTATACTTTGTCCTTGCTTCATATGTATTGTAGATCATATGTACCGCGCGAGATCTGAGTAGACTTTGCTCTTATGATATGCCTGGGATTTTTCACGAGGAAATATTGCCAAACTTCGTGAATAAATTTGATGAATTAATGCTCGAGACATATGGCCCGATTTATGAAAGGCCCGATTTCAAGAGTTGTTTGCCTAAAAGAAAGGCAAGAAAGACCCAAGAAATTAGTCCCTTGAAGGAAAATTATTTTGAGGGGTATGAACGCTATGACCATCCTACTCAATTCGACGTTGATCCTAGTGCACACCTCGACGATGATCCTAATACTCAGGAAACTTTTATTGTTGGTCATAGTGCTCCAATTCTTAATCCTACTCAATTCGACGATGATCCTAGTGCACACTTCGAAGTGGAAGAGGCTCCAAGGGACATGGTTGGTCCTAGTGCTTAATTTGATAAAGGATCCCTTATAAAGCCGATCAAGATACATAAAGTGGATTGGTTGAATGCAAATTGGTGGGAATGTGGTAAGCCTATTAACCTTCCGTGTAATTGTAGTGCAAAAGCGATTATTTCTTTGAAACCGGAGAATGAAGTGGAGGATACTATAGTCGATTGTTATACTGTATTGCTTGAAAAAAGGGAAAGAACCCTCTTTGGTCATCAAGTTGGTGCCGTCAAATATTACTTCATGTCTCCGTGGTTCTTCCAAGTAATGGAGGCTCATCATTGCAAACCTATGAAGAAGAATCCCGCAAAAAGGAAAGCTAGTGAATGGGCGGCCATTGATACGGACTTTAAAGCATATGGCATAAAGGAAGGGGGGAAATGGTAACCAATTTCGACTATATTATCATGCCGGTTGCAACGGACGGTCATTGGATCCTATTCTTGTGGTCAATGACCAATTTTAGAGTATCTTTGTTTGATCCTCTAAGGGACGATACTAAGCACATGAAATTAAAATAGATGTACAAGACGAAGTTCTACATTGTGGTATATTTTATCTTCCTTTTTTTTAATTTCTAGTAGTCCATGTTTGTTTGATACATTATTAAGACAATTCATGTTTGCTTGATAGGAAAAATTGGTCCCTCTCATGTTGAATCGGTTGGATCCTACAAAATTTGAACATGCCGTATTCCCTGATGTTGAAAACGTCTATGAACGACCTAGGCAAACCAATGGTATGGATTGCGGAGTTTTTGTTATGAAGTATATAGATTGCATATTGACTTGCAATACCCAAGCTTGGTGTGGTGTCCAATGGAATGAAGATGTGATTAACACATTCCGACGGCGTATTGGTTGGGAGCTCCATAAAGACGAAGCTCGGCATTTGTCTTTGTATTCCCACGATTGTAGACTAGCGGGATTGTAGGTTACTAGTTTGTTTTTGGAAATTTTAAAGATTGTAAGTTACTAGTTTGTTTTTGATATTGTAAGTTACTAGTTTGTTTTATTTTGAATTGTAAGTTAGAGATTTTTATAGATTGTTGAATTGATTTTGAATTGTTGAAATTTTTATAGATTGTGTTTCAAATGTTGAAATTTTTATAGATTGTTTTTAGAGATTGTGTTTGAGATTGTTTTTAGAGATTGTTTTTATACAGGGGGTGTTGCAAAAACAGGGGGAAGCAGGGCAAAAACTTTCTGTACTTACGCTCTATAATATAGCGTAAGGGTTAAAAAACAGGGGAAACGCGTTTAAAAATTTCTGTACTTACGCTATATTATAGAGCGTAAGTACAGGAATTTTTAGCGCGTTTCCCCTGTTTTCAACACTTACGCTCTATTATAGAGCGTAATTACAGAAATTTTTTTTTCCTCTGTTTTTTTCTTTTTTCCTATACCAAATTCAAGCACCAAATTTCTACTAAAATCAAAAGCACCAAATTCCAAATTGAAAATTGCTAACCAAATCAACAAAATCAATACCAAATTCACTCAAAAGTAAAATCAAAAGCAACAAATTGAAAATTGCTAACCAAATCAACAAAATCAAAAGTAAAATCATGAATTACATTTCCTTGATTTTTTTGAGTTGGAATTTTCGGGAATCGACTCTCCTAATTTTTTTGGACAATTTCGTGAATCATGTTTAGCATCAAGTTCCATGCAACAATTACATTTCCTTGGTTTTTTTGAGTTGGACTCAATGCCACTCTTCACTCTTTCCCTCTTGCGACCTTTAGTGGTGGAAATTATAGGGTCTTCCAAATTTTCAAAATCTTCACCTTCACGTTCATCCTCACATGATGGAGTTTTTTTCGTAGAAGGCTTCTCTATAGGAAAATTTTCCACAACTTCCACCTCTTTTTCAATCAATCCCATGACATATTTAAATCTTGGAATCGAAAAACTTCCACGAGCCGCTAAAACTTGAAAGGCTTTGCACAAAGTTGTATATCGGGCGGGTTGTGATTGAAGAATATTGCCAATGATAGAACGTTTATACGATATAGACCCGGCAATTTTATTTGCTCCAATTGTCCATCTCAAGTTAATTAAGTAGTTTGGGATCTCCGTCCATTGCATCATATTCAAGTATCGAATAACATGACGACAAATCATTCCCGAACTTTCAAATTTCCGACAAATACAATTTATGATATCATTTGTCACGGTTATTTGATACACTTTTCTATTTTCCTCCGCCACCGTGGTCTTATATGTTTCGTACACCTTAAATAGCATCGTACTCATGGAATCTCTCTCATTCACAACATAGGCTCCACTTTGTTTAAGTTCGTATTGAAAACGTCTAAACATTTCCTTTGTATAAAAAGATGCCGCATGATTCTCCAATGAGGAGGATGTTATTCTTGACCTTTCCTTTTCCTTTGTTTCATAGTCTGCTTCTTTCTCACGAAGATATTGTTTCTCCAATGCTTTTTGTGAATTCTCTATAAACTCTTTCAAACCGGTTCTAGCATTTACATACTCGTCAAAAAATGCATTCATTGACTCACTTCTCGAGGTAGTGGTTATCCCGGTAGTGAAATGAAGTTTAGTGTACACACGAACCCACTTATGTCGAACGGAATACATTTCTTGCAACCAACCATGATCAACCAAGTTATATTTTTCAACCAAATCATTCCACCTATCTTCAAATTGTTCAACCGTCATTGACTTGTACAAACATAAG
The DNA here is from genome assembly GCA_036435485.1 of Saposhnikovia divaricata. NCBI lineage: Eukaryota > Viridiplantae > Streptophyta > Magnoliopsida > Apiales > Apiaceae > Saposhnikovia > Saposhnikovia divaricata. Next base: position 202,813,183 of record CM071601.1, on the reverse strand, counting down.
TTGAAATCTTCTTTGAAATGTGGTTCATATGCGTACAAACCGGATAACTTCTCCCCGAATTTGGTACTTATATGCCAAGTACAATAAAGATGGTTCGTGTTTGGTAAAACTTCGGCAATTGCATTTCCAAGTGCAATGTCTTGATCGGTGATGATGGAGATTGGAGGGTTGTTTCCTATAGCTTCCAACCAATTCTTCAAAACCCATATATAAGAACTTTCTTTCTCATCCCTTATTAGTGCAAAACCAAACAATATGGATTGGTAGTGGTGGTTCACCCCCGTAATAGGTACAAATGGCATACTATACCTATTTGTGCGGTATGTGGAGTCAAATACTACCACGTCTCCAAAAAATTTATATGCATTTAATGATCTTGGATCAACCCACAACATGGAACGCACCCGATTATCCTCATCAACATCTACTCGATAGAAAAAATCCCCAAAACTATTACATTTTAATTCTTGGAGTAATGTCAAACCTTCTTTGGCATCACTCGAATCAAATACATGATGTCTAATATCACGCAAAACATTCCTAATGTCTTGACTAGTAAATCCAATATTCTCTAAGCTTCCCGTAAGCTCATCCATTACATTCAAAGATTGTTGAGGCCCAATACCCGACTTACTCAAAATTATAATCAATTCTCGCATGATGGGTGTTATGTTTCTTGGTCTTTGCATGAAATGTACCTTACTAGGTGAAACCATCTCATGATTGTGTACCAAATGAACCAATGTTACCTCCCACTTATTTGATTTCTCTCTATGAACAACATACATTCGCGCCTTACATTTCGTTCTACCAAGAGAATCTTTTTTTCTCTTTTTTTTGGGAACTTCATCTTCATCATCCAAAGATTTTGAGGCTAATCTCCCACCCTTTCGACATATATACAAACGCGAACAAATCTTGTTATTTTTTGAACGTTTATGTGTAGTTCTAATTATGACTTCAAAACCAATACGCCTACCATAATCTCTATAAAACCTCTTCGCTTCATCTAAACTATCGAATAATTGACCAACACATGGGCAAACATCATTCAAATCATCCAAAGAAACACCATGCTCAGCATCTTCAACATCATCACCATCATCAACATCATCACCATCATCAACAACATCATAGACAACATCACCATCACCATCATCATTCTTAACATCTTCATTATTATCATCATCAAGATCTATTATTTTAGGTGTGTGTGGACGTTCGTTAACATCTTCATTTTCTACCTCAATCTCAATCTTACTAGGTGTCTTATTAGGAGATTTTAATTTCGAAAAAAATGAAAGAAGCCATGGGTTAAATAGAGAGCTAAACTTGAATTCCAAGCTCAATCTTCAAAAATCTTAATTTGGGATTGGTACTCCAAGCTCAATCTTCAAAATCTCCAAAATCTTCAAATTTGGGTAAGATTTGACAAATAAACTAAGATTGGTAAAGTAGAAATAGGTATAGATTGGTGTAGATTAAGTTTGTAATGGTGTAAAATATATCTCCAAATGATTTAAGATTGGGTATAAACTCAAGAACACTCTTGAAATGATATTTTAAAACATGAAGGGCTGTTTGAGCTGAAATTGGTGTAGTTCTCGGCTAAGATATATAATAGAGCGGAACAGAATAAGGGTAAAATGGGAATATTTGTTACGCTATATTATATAGCGTATACGCTCTATAATAGAGCGTAGTACGCTATATAATATAGTGTAACTCCTGTTCATTCTGACCATTGACTGGACGTTTTAATGGTATAAGATGGGTTGGTTGGATATATTAAAATATCCAACTGTGGTTGTTGACCAGTTTCCTTTCGAAAAAAACCGTTCATTGCATCCGTTAAAAGCTAAGAAAGATTAAGGCCTTGGTTTGAGATTGCTATTAAAAATGGCTGTCGTTATAAAAAGTTGAAACTAACAACTGTTTGTAAAACATTTTTTTTTTTTTTTCACTTAACGGGGTTGTAAATCTTTGTAACTTATCCAAATAACACTCAATAATGCACTTGTTTGAACACGCTATTGATCATAGCAGGTTAGTTATCAGTTTACTTTTTTAGATAAAAATATTTAGGGTCTTATCAAAAAAGTATGTTTAATATAAAAATTAATAATATAAAAAGGAAAATGTATCTCCTTTAGTACTTTGAAAGTGTGTTTTGCCATGTCCATAATTTCAAAGTTTTTGTGTGACGAATTTCGGTGAGCCGTGATACTTGAATGGATAAAACTAAAATAAAGGGATAAAATTAAAAAAAAATTATATTTTATTCTTAGAGTAAAGTTCTATGAAATACTCATTTAATTGGAGTACTTAGAGCATATATACATTTTGCATTTAAAATTTTGCAAACTTTATTATTTTGCAAAACTTATTACATGAATATCACTATTTTATAGAAAATCTTGAAAATTTTGTATGCTTTGCTAATAAAATATTGCATAATGAATTATTCTGTGAAACACATTTGGATTGCAAAACATATACGTTATGGTTGCAAAACATAAAGTATTTCAAGATGATATATGATTTTCAAAATTATCATATGACATATAACAAGGTTTGCAAAATAATAAATTTAAAATATTTTGAATGCAGAACTTATATATACTCCAAATACTCCAATTAAAAGAGTATTCCAACAACTTTTATCTTTATTCTTAATATATTATCGACGATATTATTAAAAAATTAATTCCTTCACTCTCCCTTTATCAGAAAATATAAGTATTCTTTTTCATTTGTCTTGGTCGAAAATGTAGACCCTGTTTTTTTTTTTTTTGAAAAAATCTAGACCCTGTTAGTTCGTATTCCATTTTCTTTGTTTAAGAATGTTAGGCCATATTCAAAGATTGAACAGATTATTTTATGTCATTTGATGATTAATATTTCTCGTGTGCTGCCGATTTTATATACAAAATATTTCAATATTTTATTCAAGGTCATAAAGGAGTTTTGTCAGAGACAGACTCCCTGCAAGTAATCTCGAACCGGTTCCTATCAGGAGTTGGACTCTGAAGTAGTGTTGGTAATTTCGGGTAACGATCGTGTGTTTGGATTAATTCGAATATGAAGTGAATTGAAAATTTACAACCCAAGTCCGATTTGTTAATGGGTGTTTTGAGAACTTTTTTTTAGAATAAGTCAATTTATTTTAAGACAAAGTTAGAGATTCCTAACTTTCAATTTATTTTCCAACTTATTTTTGCAACTTATTGAATCTCAAACATACATTAAATACTTGTATAAAAAAATAAATTCAAAATATAAAATTTTTACCCGAAAATAAGTCTATAAGTCCGTAAAATAAGGTGACGCAAACAGGCTTAATATTTGATCAATCCGAAAATGATTCATTTTAACCTGAAATAATTAAAAATAATTTTTTTCATTTAAATAATTTTTTTCTATTTATATAAATTATTTTTATTTATAAAATAATATATATATATATATATATATATATATATATATATATATATATATATATAATAACTTTCTTATAGAAGTATGAATTAAAATTAGTTAAATAATATGAAGACATATCACGTATATATTCAATTATGTAATATAAATAATTTATTATATATAATTTATTATATACATAAAATTTTTGGATCAAGTTCGAATATTTGGAATCAATCCAAATATTTTAGCTAAATTTTTACTTAATCGCAAACCTGATCCTAAACTCAAAATACATCCCAAATTCATATATTTTCATGTCGATTCGTGTTGGACTTCGGGTTATGTCAAATTTTGCCGCCCTTGCTTCAAGCAATCATTATGCTCGTCAAACTCGTACAGGGATTGTCTTGAAAATTTGAAAGAAAAATCAATTAGTACAAGTTTTTTATATAATATATATATAAAATCCGCGCGCAAGACATAACTACATTTCCTAAGCTAATTATTTATATCTTTGCTTATAAAAGGTTTGTAAGAAGTATGCATGGAGTCTCTTCTTTTGTAAACTAAAGTCTAAAGCCAAGGTGATGAGAGCAATGATGAGAACAGCTTTTGATAGTTATAAACTTGCCATATTCATCTTCTTGTCCTTGTGTTTTCATGCCGTAGCTCAATCACAGCCTAATATTCGCGTTGATCCTAATGAAGGTACGTATCCACACACTCTCTCTTTGTAAACATGTCACTGTTCTTACTTCGTGTTCGACTCATTTTGTGTTCAAATTAATCAAATTTCAATTAAATATAAACTGAGCGCGATTTGATAGTTCATATCGTAAAAGCTTATACTTCTGTATCAAAATATTGAATTCGATTTTCATTTATCGGAATTGTTAAATAATAAATGTTGTAGCATAAGATCATGTTGGGTCTTCCTCTGACACCTTAAGATTCTATAGCGATTGGTTACTTAAGATAGTATCAGAGCTCGATTTAGTATCAGAGCTCGGTTTAGTATCATACGATTGAGAGGAGTATTAAATAATATATGTTGTACCATAATCCATATGATCATGTGTTAGAACATATATTTGTTTGTAAGACATGTAATTTACCAGGGAACATTATATTTGGGATATGGGGAGTAATATTACTTATAGTTCGTGTAGTTACAAATTTATCACTTTCGGAATTGATATTGTACATCGTTGAAGTGATTTTTATTCACACTTGACATCCGAGTATCACTAATACATAATATTTCTTTAAAATATCTTTTTCCGTGTAACACAATAAAAATTTACTGGCTTATTCAAAAGAAATAGTGAATGGAAAGATGTCAAATGTGTATCTTATTTAAAATTTTAGAAAATTAATAAAATTTGACTTTCACAATTTTTTTGTTGACACATTTCATTTTGGTAGCTGACAGAACAGAATAACAAAATTTTCGAAAAAAAAAATCGCCAAAACGTTTGCCTGGCAATGAACTTTTATATGATAAGTATAAATGTGATTGCAGCAAGAATCTTGAATTCAGTGTTTCGTAAATGGGGTATTTCGGCAAACTCGAAGCAGTGGAATATAAGTGAAGAATTATGTAGTGGAGCTGCCATTGATTAAACTCGCATGGATGGCAATGCAGCTTATAACCCTGGCATTAAATGTGAAGAATGCAGCTCAACATTTTGCCACATTACCCAGCTGTATGTCTACTCTTCGGCATCTTTATTTACAAGGCTTAGTCTAGTGGATATCCTTGAGACGCTGATCTTTCCGTAACTGAACTTTAAAATTTTATTTTAGGTGTAATTTAATCTGTTACATTTCTTAAGCTTAGCAAGTACACCTAATGTTTTTGTAAAAGGACAAAATGTACTCTAACTGTTTGATATGTTGTCAAGACATGTTTATATGACAGCAGCTGAAGTTTAGGGGGGTTTACTAGGGGGTTAAGGGTTTAGGTAGGCGCGTGTACTAAACTTAGTAATTTTTCTTTGGAGTCTTACTGTCTAAGATCCACCAAGCATGCAGTGTTTGAATATGCAAAGTAGCATTAATAATATAGGGGATGTTTGGGGGAACTTTTTTCTAGAATAAGCCAACTTATTTTAAAACAAAGTTAGAGATTTCAACTTTTTTCTGAAAAAAGTTAATTTTTTTTTGCAACTTATAGAATCTCATACATAAATTAAATACTTGTATAAAAAAATTTATAAAAATATGAAATTTTTACCCGAAAATAAGTACATAAAAACTTAAAATAAGCTGAGCCAAACAGGCTCATAAAAAGCTCGTAGAAGCCGTTGTGATAACTTATGTCATGTGTGAAGGTCTGGAAACACATTAGCCCATAGACTAGCTAAGGTAGCCTCAAGCCTAATTAAGTGTTGGGTATAATTTAAACTATAACAATAAGGTAGTGATATATCTATACTATTATATAAATTCCGAAACATTGAAAGTTTTGGTACCTGTTTTTTGGTACTAAGTGAATTTACTTATTTACCCTTCATTATAAAGATATATATATATATATATATATATATATATATATATATATATATATATATATATATATATATATATATATATATATATATATATATGATATCTATACTATTAAAATTCCTAAAATAAATAATAACATAATATGATTAATGGTAAGTAGTCGATTGCTTTTTTTCACAATTACTTTTAATTGAAGATATTATCTTTTATAAACACCCACTAATCTTACAATCACAAATATCTATACTATTATATAAAAGCCGAAACAATAAAAGAGTTTTGGTAATGGTAAGTAGTCGATTGCTTTTTTTCACAATTACTTTTAATTGAAGATATTATCTTTTATAAACACCCACTAATCTTACAATCACAAATATCTATACTATTATATAAAAGCCGAAACAATAAAAGAGTTTTGGTACCAGTTTTTTGTTACTAAGTGAATTTATTTATTTACCCTTTATCTATACTATTAAAACTCTTAAAATAAATAATAACATAATATAATTAATGGTAAGTAGTCGATTGCCTTTTTTCACATTTACTTTTAATTGAAGATATTACCTTTTATAAACACCTACTAATCTTGCAATCATTAATATATACCCGAAAATATCACATCATATTTTTCAATTATTAATAAAATATATTAAAAATTTGTATACGTTGTTTATAAAAACATCAGTCGTATCATATCTTACAATCATTAATATATATCCGAAAATATTACATCATATTTTTCAATTATTAATAAAAATATATTAAAAATTTGTATACGTTGTTTATAATAAGGAAACATTAGTATAATCCGTAAACATGAGTATATTAAATTATATTAAATTAAAATTATTTAATTAAAATAATGGTAAGTAGTCGATTGCCTTAATTAAATTATAATTACTATAAACTAATCGATTACCTTTTTCACGTAAATTGTATAATCTTTTTAATTTTCATGTTGCCTTTTTATTTCTATAGCTAAAATATATTTTTTTCCAATTATATCACGGACAGTTCTATTTAATACAATAAACTAATAATATTCTAATATTAATAATTAACTGATTTTCTTTCTCAGCTAAAAAGTATAATCTTTTATATATTTTCTAACTAAAATCCCTCTTTTAATAAAAATATCACGTACAATATTAATTTCTTCTTTTAAAAAACATTACGAGCAATTGTATTTAGTAAAATAACGTAATTAAATTATAAATATTATAAACTAATCAATTACCTTTTTCACCAAAAACATGTTACCTTTTTAATTTTCTTTAACTAAATCCTCTCTTATTCTAATCATTACACGGACATTATATTTAATAAAATAAAAGAATTATTTTATAATTACTAATAATTAAACAATTATTTTTTTCAACTAAAACCTATCATCTTTCTATATTTTCTGACTAAAATCTCTCCATTTTTAGAAATATCATGGATAACATTTATACAACTATTATCAAATCATCTCATATAAAAATTTAAGCCTCCAAAATTAATATTTCAAAAAATAATTTAAATTAATGAAAAAAATTCATATAGTATTTTAAAAAATCCGTGCATCGCACGGGTTTTAAGCTAGTATATATTAAACAAGAACAAGCAATTAACCAAATAACGAAACAAAACATGAATCATAAACAAGAGTATAATCAGAAACTTTAATTAACGAGAAAACAAGAATACTTATCTCCTATAAAAGCTTTAGCAACTACTGATCAGAGAGAGAATAACAACTGAGTCACCAAGCCCTTCGAGAAGACTTGGCTGTTCTTGAAGAGATTATTGCCCCACTTACGTTGTGATTGGGTTGCAGCAATATTGCTTCCATGATAAAACAGCAACAGATCAAAGTGTTCACAAATACACCAGTGATAAACAGTGACCAGCACCTCAGTTCGCCTGATAGTTATGTATATAGACTGTATGTATTGAGAGAGAGAGCAGCAGCGAAAAGAATAAGGTAGATAGGGTTTTCTATCCTTAGAAGTATATCTGAACATTTTATTCTTAATGTATATAATACCAAAATAAACGTAACTGATACTCCATAAAAGGAAAGTAAATATTATGATTTAATTTCATTAACTGCAGCATCAGGATTTATTTCAGTTACAGAAGCATCAGGATTTGACCACCGTCAGGATCAGGATTCGGTACTCATCAGGATCTGGCCCATCAGTATTTGATGGTTGACCAGGTCCATCAGGATTTAATCCAAGTACTGATCCAGTCCATCAGGATTTATCCAAATAATGATCCAATCAATATTTCCTGCTGTAAACAAATAAATCTGAAATCAGTTAAAATAAATCAATATTCCAGGTAATAAAATTCCTCGCCCAGGTCGCCTCGCGTACGCGAGACGCTGAGACATTCGCCCAAATCGCCCTTCAACCCGACCCGACCCGACCCGACCCGAGTCGAGTCGTGTCGTGGCGAGGCGGGCGGCGGTGGCGCGTGTGTGTGTGTGCGCGAGGCCCACACAACAACCATGCACACCCACATGCCTTAGTAGTTGTGCACTACACTTGCACATAGAGCTATATAAAGCCACCAACCTTTCATTACCAATGCTATATGGGATACAAGTTATTTTAACTAAATAACCCACATAACCCATTTCAAACATCCTTCTTTCAACTCAATTTATTTATGGATTTCACTAAGAAAATGTCTTAGATCCAAACATGAAAGTTTAAGTCCTCATTATAAGGAACAACCTTCACTTGTTAGTTTCCGGAAATTTCATTAAGAACATATTATAAATATGCCTCAAACTTTCCATTTTCTAACAATCCCCCACAAATCCATACAGAAATGCATATCTATCCTCATAATGACTTGGTTTTCAGAGTAGGTACCCTTCCAGGTTTGAACCCTCCTAAGTCCTCTACTTCGATGGCTACCAGATACAGATGGAATGTTTCACCTTGAATCTTTATCCGTTTGGTGTAACCACACTCCATAGACGATGACAAGTCAAAGGCTATGGTGCTAATCTACGGCTTTGAGACGTCGATGGTCATGTCTCGATCCTGTTAGTCGAATGCTTCAAGGAATAACCCTTTCCTCTAATTGCGACCACACAATTACATTCACTTAGCTGGGCATCTCCAGAGATGTACTGCTAGCATCTCGTCATATGACTTGACCCCATTCAGAGTAATAACTCTTGCTATTCTGGCAGTGACAGTACCTTATAGGTTTACAGGGGACAGACTCCAGATACGTGAGTATCAATCTATGTAGTTAAGGTACAACCAATTCACCCTTACAACTTGTTATTACCACATTGAATACACTTTCGAGGGATCTCCTCTCATGTGTATTGGGTTCCCGCTGTAGATGAATCATTATGGGCTATCAGTCCCATCCCCAACCTAGACTTAAGGACAACAGCATGCTCAAGTCCCTTAGTCAAAGGATCAGTTAGGTTATCTTGAGTTCCAACAAACTCAACAGCAATAATCCTTTCAGACATTAGACCCCTTATAGACTTCAATCTAACTTGGATATGTCTCTTTGTTTTCACATTATACTTCTTGCTGTTAATCTTGTCGATAGTTGTACGGCTATCACAATGAACAGCAAAAGCAGGAAGTGGTCGGCTTACTACAGGTAATACTGACATAAGTCCATGTAACCATTCAGCCTCTGACCCCATGGCATCTAATGCACACAACTCAGCCTCAAAAGTAGACCGAGTTATAATAGTCTGTCTAGAAGACTTCCAAGACACTGCTCCACCCGCAAGGGTAAACAAGTATCCAGTCACTCCATTGGAACCAGACTTCTTAGCTATCCAACTTGCATCACTATATCCCTCTAGCACTCCAGGAAACCTCCTGTAATGCAAGCCAAGATAGATGGTGCCTTTTAGATATCTAAGTACTCTATCAAGAGCATCCCAATGAGTCTTGTTTGGACAGCTTGTATATCTTGCTAACTTAGACACTGAATATGAAATATCTGGCCTAGTACCATTAGCAAGATACTGCAAACTCCCAATAATCTGAGAGTACCTTAACTGAGACACATGAATTCCTGAACTATTCTTGACAAGGGCAACTTTAGGATCATACAGAGTACTCGCGATTCTACAATTTGAATAACCATACTTCTCAAGTATAGATTTCTCTATATAATGATATTGTGACAAGGTTATTCCGTCAGTTGACTGAGTCAACTTGATACCAAGAATCACACTAGCCTATCCAATATCCTTCATATCAAAGTGCCTTTTCAAGAACACTTTTGTCTCGTTAATAATCTCAATATTGGTTCCAAACAATAAAATGTCATCCACATATAGGCACACAATAATACATTCACTTCCTTTAACCATGTAATAGACACACTTGTCACTTTCATTAACTACAAATTCTGATTCTAAAACAGTTTCATCAAACTTTTTATGCCAGTCTCTAGGAGCTTGTTTTAAGCCATATATAGACTTGATTAACTTACATACTTTCCTTTCATTACCAGAGGCAACAAATCCTTCAGGCTGATCCATATAAATCTCTTCTTCAAGTTCACCATGAAGAAAAGCTGTCTTTACATCCATTTGATGGATGATAAAACCATGTACAGAAGCCAATGCTATAAGCATTCGGATTGTTGTCATTCTAGCAACTGGAGAGTATGTATCATAGTAATTAATGCCTTCCTTTTGTTTAAAGCCCTTAGCTACCAGCCTAGCCTTATACTTATCTATTGAGCCATCCAAGTTCATCTTCCTTTTTAATACCCATTTACATCCTATAGTAGAACACCCAGGAGGTAGATCAACCAATTCCCATGTTCCGTTAGAAACAATGGAGTCAATTTCACTTTTTACAGCACCTTTCCAGTACCTTGATTCAGAAGAATCCATGGCCTGTCGAAAAGTTAAAGGTTCATCCTCGATATTTGCTGCTAAGACCGGATATGCCGAATCTGAGCTGAGAGACGCTAGGTCTCGTCTAAGCCATTCTGCGGATTCTCAAGCAACAGCAAACAGATTGTAAGTGATAAAATCATTCCCAAAATCCTTGACTACCTTTGCACGCTTACTCCTTCTAGGTTCCTCTACTTCTTCAGAAGTAGAGCTACTACTAGGATCCGCCCCCATATTTGTCATCCTTTCCACATGATCAGGAATGGAACTCGATGTGTGAGTGGGATCATCATCAGAAATACCTTGAGGTATACCAGTCTTCATAGGGAACACATCCTCAAAGAATGTTACATCACGAAATTCAACTATAGTGTTAGCCACTATACCGTCTATGTCAGATTTTAACACTAAAAATCTCATAGCCGTAGTGGTTTCAATTTAGCCCAGAAAGATGCAATCAACAGTTTTCGGCCCTAGTTTCTTTCTCTTGTGTTCAGGGACAAGTACCTTTGCAAGGCACCCCCACACACGAAGATACTTTAGACTAGTCCTTTTCTTTGTCCATAATTCATAAGGTGTCTTGTCCATATGTTTCAGAAGAACTCTGTTCAGAATATGGCAAGCCGTATTCAGAGCCTCCCCCCCACATGTACTTAGGCAACCCTGAATTAATCAACATACTATTGATCATATCTTTAAAAGTTCTGTTCTTTCGTTCTGCCACCCCATTAGACTCAGGTGTGTATGGTGGAGTTACCTCATGAACTATACTATTGCTCTTGCAAAATTCATTAAACGAGGTACTCGTATACTCACCACCTCTATCAGATCTCAAACGTTTAAGTATTTTACCAGTTTCAGCTTCAGTTTTGAACATAATGAATTTTTCTAGTGCTTCATCTTTATGTTTAAGCAAATAAACATAACAATATCTACTACAATCATCTATAAAGGTAATGAAATATCTATTATGATCCTTGGTCAAAACATCACCAAATTCACATATGTCTGTGTGCACTAAATCTAACACATTTGAATCCCTAACCACATTATGAAAGGGTTTCATAGTTTGTTTAACTGTCACACATACTTGACATTTAGTTTTCCTATCAATGGCATATTTCGGAATCAACTCTAAGTTCATCATATTCTTTAGAGCACCAAAATTCAAGTGACCAAGACGTGCGTGCCACAAATCAGATGATTCAACACAATTAACAGAAGGAGCAACATTATCATTAATAAAACTGCCCAAAACAGGCTCAACATTTATTAAAAACAATCCATCAGACAAGTAACCTTTGCCAAAAATTACACCAGTATGTGTAATAACTACTTTATTACATTTCAAAAAAAGTTCAAATCAATTTTTAACTAAACAACTTCTACTTATTATATTTCTACGAATATCAGGAACATGATGCACTCTAGTGAGGGATAGAACACGTCCAGAAGCAAACTTCAGGTCCACGTTTCCTATTCCAAGAACTTGAGCTGCACTCGCATTCCCCATTGTCACCGTCATACCATGAGTCTGTTGATAAGATACAAACAGAGTAATATCAGTACAAATATGTACATTAGCTCCAGTATCAATCAACCATTCATGAGACGAATAAGTGGAAAGAAGTACAGGGTTGTAGGTTACATACCCGTTGTCAGTGTCAGAAGTAATAGCCTCACTAACAACCATGTTAACCATAGGCCCACCAATGGTTCCAAGCACAGTGTTAGCTTGTGCTCCCACAACAGATTTCTTAGCTTTCTATACAGGACAGTCCCTGCTCCAATGACCAACCTGTCCACAAGACCAACATGGTTTGTTTGCCTTTGGTTTCTTATCCTTGTTCTTGTCTTTATTAGACTTAATGTTTTCCTTCTTAGTGACATTCTTCCTTTTCTGTCCTACAGTCACTACGTTCACCTTCGAACTCCCAGCATGTTCAACAGGCATCACATGTCCCTGTTTGGACTTGTGTTGTTCCTGCACAGAGATGTCCAACATCAGGTTTGTCCAAGTAATCTCTCCTTTCTGTCTTTTCAGGGAGAGTGCAAACTCTTCCCAAGACTTTGGGAGCTTTTCAATTACTGACATAACCTGAAACTTCTCTAGAAGGTCCATACCGGACTCCTTCAAAGCATGCACCAACGTCTCAAACTCATGCACCTGCTCAGTCATGGATTTATTATCCACCAGTTTGAAATCAAGGAACCTAGCCACAGAATACTTTTCCAACCCTTGCGAGTCAGTATTATGTGTCTGGTCAAGCTTCTCCCATAAGAGCTTAGCAGTGTAGGAGTCAGATGAATAAACATCAAATAGAGTGTTCGCTAAAGCTGCCAGAATTGCGGCCCTAGCCACCCCATCCTTCTCCTCCCACATAGCATAAGCCTTAGCGGTTTCAGCTTTTTCCTTAACCACAACAGGTTTCTCATACTGCACCACCGGCCATAGACCCTTTACCGTCTTTTTCTGCCAACGAGAAAAACCAAAACCCCCCACTGGATTTATCAGGCATTCCTGATAAATCAATAGGCTGTGGGAAATGGTACGTGGTCCAATCAATGGTAGGTACAGTAACATCAGACCCAGAGCCAGTCACAACAACAGGAGTTTCAGTTTCATTAACCATCTTGTTAATTAACAATATATATAACACAGATAATCTCTTCAAGATTGTTGGGTATAATTTAAACTATAACAATAATGAGGAAGTGATATATATATATATATATATATATTATACAAGAACAGGCAATTAACCAAATAACAAAACAAAACACGAAGGCATAAATAAGAGTATAATCAGAGAGTGTAATTAACGAGAAAACAAGAATACTTATCTCCCACAGAAGCTTTAGTAACTACTGATCAGAGAGAGAATAACAGCTGAGTCACCAAGCCCTTCGAGAAGACTTGGCAGTTCTTGAAGAGATTATTGCCCCACTTACGTTGTGATTGGGTTACAGCAATATCGCTTCCAAGATAAAACAGCAACAGATCAAAGTGTTCACAAATACACCAGTGATCAACAGTGACCAGAACCTCAGTTCGCCAGATAGTTATGTATATAGACTGTATGTATTGAGAGAGAGAGAGAGCAGCAGCGAAAAGAATAAGGTAGATAGGGTTTTCTATCCTTAGAAGTATATCTGAACATTCTATTCTTAATGTATATAATACCAAAAATAAACGTAACTGATACTCCATAAAAGGAAAGTAAATATTCTAATTTAATGTACTGCAGCATCAGGATTTATTTCAGTTACAGAAGCATCAGGATTTGACCACCGTCAGGATCAGGATTCGGTACTCATCAGGATCTGATGTCCATCAGGATTTGGCCCACCAGTATTTGATGTCTGACCAGGTCCATCAGGATTTAATCCAAGTACTGATCCAGTCCATCAGAATTTATCAAAATACTAATCCAATCAGTATTTCCTGCTGTAAACAAATAAATCTGAAATCAGTTAAAATAAATCAATATTCCAGGTAATAAAATTCCTCGCCCAGGTCACCTCGCGTACGCGAGACGTCGAGACATTAGCCCAAATTGCCCTTTGACCCGACCCGAGTCGTGTCGTGGCGAGGCGGGCGGCGACGGCGCGCGTGTGTGCGCGCAAGGCCCACACAACAACCATGCACACCCACATGCCTTAGTAGTTGTGCACTACACTTGCACATGGAGCTATATAAAGCCACCAACCTTTCATTACCAATGCTATGTGGGATACAAGTTATTTCAACTAAACAACCCACACAACCCATTTCAAACATCCTTCTTTCAACTCAATTTATTTATAGATTTCACTAAGAAAATGTCTTAGATCCAAACATGAAAGTTTAAGTCCTCATTACAAGGAACAACCTTCACTTGTTAGTTTTCGGAAATTTCATTAAGAACATATTATAAATATGCCTCAAACTTTCCATTTTCTAACACTAGAAGCTCTTTTGCTTGTTATCTTGTCCCTTTAATTTAAAAAAAAAAAAAATTGTCGATGGACGCCTGCATGATATTCTATATATTTATTTAACAGGAAGGTTTTCGCATTGAATGTAATGGGTGTCATCCCTGATGAGCTATGGAATTTGACTTTCCTCACCAATCTGTATGTTTTTCAATCTGGACCGTGAATATCTCTTTCACTCTTCTGGTTTACTAGACAGCTATTTTGAATTTAAGCTACAGTGTGCATACACACTTGCACACACACATGTGGTGAAACATCGATATGACAATTTAGAATTGTTTGCACAGTGACATCTGTTCGCCGTAAATGATTGAAAAGTTTCTTCTACCTATATCGCAGGGATTTGCGCAAAAATTACTTGACAGGTCCCTAATCTGCATCTATTGGAAATTTAGTCAGCATGCAGTACTTGTGAGTAAATTTAGTCCCTTAGCCCTTATATTTCTGCATCTATTGGAAATTTAGTCAGCATGTAGTACTTGTGAGTAAATTTAGTCCCTTAGCCCTTATATTTTTACGTTTAATAATTTCTTTTTGAACTTATATGACGTTTATAGGACTCTGGGCATTAATTCACTATCAGGAGAACTTTCGAAGGAAATTGGGAATCTTACTAATTTAATATCATTGTATGGTTTTAGTTCATTTTCACAATCAATAAAAATCGAATATTTGATGATCTATTTACAATCAATCTATATAAATTTTAAGATTTGTATATCTTTCCTCTTAATATTGCAGGTCTATTGCCTTTAACAATTTTAGTGGCCCTTTGCTGTCTAAGCTGGGCAGTTTGACAAAGTTAAAGCAGATGTAAGTGTTTTGTTTCCATCTATATGATAATCCCTGTTCTCATGGCATCAAGGTTCTTATCCCAGTCCCAATATTTAGAGAAAGAGTGTCTTTCCTGTTATGGCATTGGAAATAATAGCACTAAAATTATTCATACACTAGTGCCATCAGTAAAATAAATAGCCTGTATCAATTATTCATTATTTATGGAGAATGTAGATGGTTTTGTTGAGGTGTTATGTTGTACGATATAAGAATTTCTATATGTGGTATGATATATATGTGGAGTAGGAAATATTTAATTTAGTTTTTTAGAGAGTATCAAGTTAGTTATAAACTGTATCAAGTTAGTCTATACTGTATATATTGTATCAATTTAGTTAGAGAGCATCATGTTCTTCACGAATCTCAGGGTAGAAAATCTCAGGGTATGTACCTCCATTTTCCCTCATTTTGTTTTTGTTCGCATTCCATTCTCCCCAACCACACAGAGATAAATGTTCATACTTTGCAGCTTGTACTACTTGTGCTCTTGGGGGGTATCAAAACCCGTATTCATACAATTTTGAATATTAGACCATTTTTGCTATTAGAAAAATTGGGGAAAGGTTTGAACAATATGACAAATATGAAAAGACCGAGATGCATCAAATAGCTATTCGATGATTTGTACATCTTAAAATATAGACTATATGCTGAGATTATAAAGAGAGAAGAGAGAAATCAGTTGAGATAAAAGGGAGGAATTGTATATTGTTGTGTGTATTACAATAGAGGAGAACACCCCCATTTATAGGCTGCATCTCTAGCCATTTACATCATGGATTACATCATAAATTAGGCAACCTACCAACCTACCAAAGTTGAATAATCTACCTACCTAACTTGCATATGTAATCAATTACATCACTAATTTAACACTCCCCCTCAAGTTGATGCATATATATCACTCATGCCCAACTTGCCAATAAGTGGATGTAACATTTTCTTGACCAACCCCTTAGTCAATACATCGGCTAGTTGATCTTCTGATCGTAAAAAGTGAATGCTAATGATATCACTATTAATTTTTTCTTTGATAAAATGCCGATCAATCTCGATGTGTTTAGTCCGATCATGTCGAACTGGGTTGTGTGCAATATCAATGGCGGCCTTGTTGTCACAATACAACTTCATTGGATTCCTAGATGAAAGGCCTAATTTCTGTAAGAGAAGTCCTATCCATAACAATTCACGCACTCCTTTAGCCATAGCTCTATACTCTACCTCAGCACTAGATAACACAACAACAGATTGTTTTTTGCTTCGCCAAGTAACTAGGTTACCTCCAACAAACGTACAATATCCTGAAGTGGAACGTCTGTCATCTAGACAACCAGCCCAATCAGAATCGGTATAGCCCTCAATCTCGAGATGATTATTTTTAGTAAACATCACTCCTTTTCCAGGAGCAGCCTTAGATACCTTAATATCATATAAACTACATCCAAATGTGGTTGACGAGGATCATGCATATATCTGCTTACAATTCCCACGGCATATGCTATATCTGGTCGTGTATGTGAAAGATAAATTAGTCTTCCAACCAATCTCTGATATTGGGGTCTATCAACAACGTCACCTGTTTCTCCACAAAGTTTATATTATGGATATTGTTATAGATTATATTGTGAGCAGGTGATTGAATATTCCGCAAGAGATGTGACGACCTCGATTCCTGTAGGGGATTTGGGGGCGCTACACATCTATTGAAATTGGCCTGTCTCCTAAGGCACCCTGTAAAGATTCTGTACAAACTCATGAACTCACTCATGAGGAGCCCCCACTTGCAGATACACACATGGAGTTAGGGCACAGTGAGGATCAAACTTCCACTATTGATGTTCCACAAGTTACCTCTGTGGAACAGCCAACAATCTCTTCTGTACCTTCACCTTCTTTATTCTCTAATCCATCAATTGTTTCTTCTCAAAAACCTAGAGAGGGGGACAGTCCCAACCCTTCAGGTTTTGATCATCCATCTCCTATTATGGATGAGCCCCCATCTAGTGGTCCACAAGAACCCATTTCTCAAAGTGAAATAGACACCACTCCTTCAAACACTGATCTAGATCAAAGTGGCACTCTGCTAGAAAATGAAACATCCAACATCTTGGTCGAACTCCAACAAGCAACTGACCCCAGGGAAGTTGATGTCACAGCCTCAGCTGCTGTCAAAGACACCACCAAAGTTGCTGCCACTCCATCTGTTGATAGTAACATTTTGGTTAAAGATGCTGTCACCTCTACACAGCATGATCAGGATGAAGTAATTTCTGAAGATGCTTCTGATGATGATCATCTGCCTATCTCTACTCTAAAGGTAAGATCTAAACACTCTACTTTTTCAACTCAAATGCATGTAAGTACTACTCATACCTATGCATCTAGGATGAGTGAGGGAGAGAAAAAGAAAAGAGAGATAAAAGAAAAGAGAGGTGCGCATAAAAATGAGAGGTAGCCAAATGAGCTGGCAAAAGGTGAGAGACTTGAGCATGTCCAGAGTGAACTTGAGGGAACCCTACAACGTCTAGGTCTTGAGAGTTCATCTGTGAGGAGTGATGAGATCACTCAGAAAAACAATGAGAGTGTGAGAACCCCCACAGCCTCCTTGCCCCAATCTTTCCCTTTGCCTCCAAAAAGGTTAAGATCTGGTGGTCCTTCTAAACAAGCTGATTCAAGGTTGAAATCCCTTGAGGGAAGATGTGCATCCATGGAAGCCAAGATTGACAATCTGTCCACTATGGTAGCTGCTGGCTTTGTTGAGATTTAACAGGCTCTACTATCATTTTCTACTAATCTTAATGCTGTCAACTTAACTAAGGGGGAGAAAGTGGCAGATTAGAATAAAGTGGTATATCCAAATATCTCAGAAAAGGTGGTAGAGAAGGAGAAACAAGGGGAAGCTACAAGCAAGAGGGAGTCAAGAAGTGAGGGGGAGCAAGTACAAGTTGAAGATGGAGAAGGGAGTGAAGGGGAACAAGAGAAAAAGGAAGAGAGAAACCTTGGTGAAGAGTTGAAAGCCTCTGGAGATGGTGACTTAATTGAACATGAAATGGATGGTGAGCCAGTATTTGTAACCAAAGAAGTAATGAAGCAATTACAAGAAACTCAAAAGTCTGAAAGACCAATACTGCCTTCTCTGAAAATTAATGAGCCAACTCCTGAAATCATGGAAACTCCACTGCAAAAACTATGGAGAAAAAAGGAAGAGCAAAACAGACTGGGTAAAGGAAAAGATAAAATGCCTAAGTACATAAATCTTACAACTGGAACCACATGGTCTGATGGAAGTGAGCATAGCCCAGATGATGCAGGAACAATGATGGTTAGCTGCATGGAGAGTACTTTGAACAACAAGGATGAAGAATTCAGTAGCTTGGTGGATAACTCAATCACAGATGCAGGAGGAGTTTACAGCAAACTGTCAACAATACTGTAGGATAAAATAATAAGTATCTCTGTGAAAGTTAACTTGGAGAAAAGATGGGCAATTGATGTATATCTGAAAATTGGCACCTCAATATTCATCACAATGCAGCTACTGCAAAGCTTGCAAGCAAGAGTACTAAATTCCTTAGCAACAAAAGTGAAGGCCAAATCAACAACTTTTAATGAAAGTCTGTTGGCACAGATCAAGAGGATTATTGAAGACAAACTTCCAGAAGTGATTGA